>HG995350.1:8454630-9847130 GCA_905333045.1 Lysandra bellargus | reverse complement strand
AGTGAAAAAACTAATAGTGTTTTAAAAACACACCTATAGACGAAGGGAAAATCCCGAAAAAGAAAAATTTTTCGAACCATAGGGGGTGAGTTATTTTAATTAGAAAATAAGTTTTTGTCACATTAATAGCGGAGCAGCAGACAGAGACGCGTGGGTTTTGATGCTGGAATAAGCTGCGGTAAATCAAGGTCTTCAAGACCCAAACAAAAAAGGTAGGTGGTCCAGAACGAAAACATTGAGGAAAACCGGGAAAACCTATTTTCCAAAAAACTGGTGACCACGCAGTCCAGAAACTAGTAGGAAGCGTCAAACCCCCATCAGGAACTGCTCGCGCTCGCCCCCTATCGAACGCTGAAATCCGCAAGTCTCCAGCTGCTCCAGAACCGGAAAAAACGAAATTGAGGTAAAAATCCTGGATAAATAGGGAACGGCTGGAACAGCTGGAACAACATCTCAACGAGGCGATAGCTAATCACACTACGGCGTGCGACACCTCATTTGAAAGGCCCTGAGGAGGAGCATCTGGGCAGACCATAAAAAAGGGAAAAAAGGGGGGATTTGTAACCCCCCCAAATTCACCCACCAGCATCTGCCCAAGGTAAGGGTACCCCCTGCAGTCGGAAACCGCGATCCAGGCAAGTTCAAATTGACCCAGTTATCGGCTAAAAACCAACAACTTTGACGTTTCGGCCGCCATCTTGGAGAAATTCAAACGCCGATAACTGGGAAACTAGAAGCCGTAGAGGGACGCGGTTTCCAGTGTTGGGCTACACAGGCGACCTTCTTTCGACTGAGTCCGGTCAATAACTGGAAAACTCAGAAAAATCGAAAAATTTTCCGAAAAATTTTCTTTTCAATTTGACATCGGAACCTGATAGAAGAGCTCAGACCGAGGCCAACAAGCCCAAGCACGCCATATCTAAGGCAATCGGTTTCGGAGAAAACAGGCTCCAAATATTGACATTGACAGTTCGACATCTGTCAAACGGTGAACAAAAACCTAAATATCTCCGCTCCTAGTGAGCCTAGAAGAACGGGGTTTCTTTCATAGTTAAGGGTCTCACCCCAGCTACCCCGTCCCCAAATTTGAACCGAATCCGTAAAGGTCGAGTTTCAAGGACGAATTTGGGGTCAAAAACCAGACCACCAGAAAGAACGGAAAAAATCAAGAAAAACGAGCCCAAACTCGAGGGAGCTACGATAAATAGCAGGACAGCAGCTGAAAAACAAAAATCCAGACTCGTCAGACGGCGGCCATCTTGGAAATTTTCAATCCTCGATATCTCGGCTCCTGAACATCGCAGAGCTACGAGATTTTCTTTGCTGACATCGGGACATCAAGGACTATCTAGACAACAGGGTACTGAGCTTCTGCGGGAACACCTGGAGACCTGGAACAGGGAAAACCTCCTTACCAGCTTCGGGACCTTGCAGAGCTCTGCGGTTTCCGGGCCCCAGCACTGCAGCCAGCATCGGGACGCCACACCAGTGACTGCGCAACGCCTGGAACACCTGGAACATCACGAACACCTGGAAGAGAATAAAAAATACTTACCTGGAGAAGTCGCCGCACCAGCCACACCAGGAGAGCTGCATCTGAAAAAAGAGCTTATAATTTAAGGTACAAACTGTAAATTATTTGATCAGTAGTCTCCTATTGGAGCTACTGCGTTAGATTAAGACCAACTACACTATTTTTGTGTAGTTGATAGAATTCGATTGTATAGCGCTTAGGGATCCTTAGACACACAACAAATATTTATCGTAGCTAGCTTAGGTCAGTTAACCCCCTATTGGGGAAACTGTTAGTTGTAGGAATTATTTTGACATTTTATTCATTGACATTCATTTTAATTGGTATTTTATTGTTTTAATTTATATTATTGACATTTTATTGGACATTTTATATACAATTTTAATTTCATTATTTTACATCCGTATTTTATTGCATTTGAATTGACATTTTAACTAATTGACGAGTCCCCCTAACAGACAATAACATTATGTTTTACACCCCCCGCAAAAGTGATACTTTCACCATTTCTCCGCCTGCTAAAATCAAGGTTAAAAAAGGCAAGGCACTCTCGCAACCCTTAGAAACTCCAGAGGCAATGCAGAGTATAGATGCGGATCAGATCGAGGCCTTAAGCCTACAAGCCGTATCCCCCGACAGAAACATACCGGACACCGATCCACCAGCACCCAAACCCAAACCCAAAGCCAAAAAAGTAACTAAAATAGAGAAGGCTGAAAGCCCATTAAATCATAAAAAATCCAAGACTGCGGAAGGTAAAGCGTGCCTAGTAAAAGCGAAATACTGTATAAATAACTCTAGAAATTTTAAAACTGAGCTTAAAGAAGGAGCCCTAGTAGCAGTAGAAAGGCTCTTCGAAATAATAAAAGAACTGGAGATGGAACTCACCAGAGCGAAGGCAGGAACTAGCGGAGAGCTGGGAAGGGACCCTTTACATCCCTCTCAGCTACCCGTAGACACGACGAAAGCAGTAGACGACGCACTGGTGAGGGACCTGAAACAGAAAAACACATTATTAGACAATGGGATAAAAGAAATGATGAAGAAAATGGAGGAGATGAAGGGAAGCATAGAGGAAAATAGGGTAAAAATGGACAAGCTGAGTACACTCTTGGAGAACAACACAACTGTCGCTAAACCAGCGAGTTATGCGGCCGTTGTCTCGAGGGGGATCGCTGAGCGAGCTCCCGAGACAAGGGCTCTGCATTCAGTTGTGGTGTCCTCCAAAGATACTCAGGACTCAGGAGATGAGGTAATAGAAAAAATCCGGAAGACCATAGATGCAAAGGATGGGTGGGTGAAGGTGGAAAGAACCAGAAAAGTTAAAAATAGAAGGGTTATAGTCGGCTGCGAAAGCGAGGAGGAAAGGAACAAGGTTAAGGAAAGACTGAGTAAGAATGATGGACTGGCTGTGGAAGATGTGAAGAACAAAAACCCCCTCCTGGCCTTCAGAGATGTGATGAAGTACGATATAGCCGACTTCGTCATCGCGTTCGCTAATCAGAACGCGGACATCTTTGAGGGCCTGAAGGGGGAAGAGAAACAGGTAGATGTAGTGTTTGGGATGAAAGCGAGGAACCCCCACCAAAACCACCTAGTAGTTAGAGTTAGCCCACAAGTGTGGAAGAGATGCATGAATGTAGGATACGCCCACATAGGGCTAGGCAGAGTGAGAGTGGAGGACCATAGTCCGTTGGTACAGTGCTTCCGCTGCCTTGGCTACGGGCACACGAAGAGGGTGTGTAGGGAGGAGACAGAACGATGCAGTCACTGCGCCGGTCCTCATTTGAGGACCGCTTGCGACAAGTGGCTGCGGAGAGAAGAGCCTCAGTGCATCAACTGCATGAAGGCCAAGAGAGGTAGCGCGGAGCACAGTGCCCTTGATAGAGAGTGCGCAGAGAGGAAGAGGTGGGACGCTCTAGCGAGATCGGCGGTATCGTATTGCTGAGATTGTTCCCGGTGAGTACTTCCAGTACCGAATATTGCAGGCCAACCTTCAGCGGAGCCAAATCGCCACAAGGGAGTTATTACTCGAGGCCACCAAGCGTAAGGCTAGTGTAGCGTTGTTGCAGGAGCCCTACATAGGTGGGGCGCGGAGTATGAGGACATACAACGGAGTGAGGGTCTACCAGAGCGATGGGGAAGGGGGCGGTGTGGTTAAGGCGTGTGTTGTAGTATTCGACGACACACTGGATGTCGAACTGCACACACGCCTCAGTAACAACAACATAGTTGTGGCCACCCTCCGAACCAAAGCCTGGGAGACGGTTGTAGTGTCCTTCTACTTCGAGCCCGATAAACCTGTGGGGCCCTACCTGGACCATCTTATGCGGATAGGAAGGGAGCTGGGATCCGATAAGATGGTCTTGGGAGGCGACGCGAACGCTAAAAGCCCGTGGTGGGGTGGCGATACGGAAGACCCGCGAGGAAGGGAAGTGTCTGCTGTACTGGAGGCAATGAGTCTACATATACTCAACACCGGAGACACCCCAACTTTCGATACCGTCAGAGGGGGTAAAAGGTACTTCAGCTACGTGGATGTGACAGCGTGCTCCGACGATCTGCTGGACCGAGTGGGCGACTGGAGGGTGGAGGAAAGTCTGACGAGCTCGGACCACAACGGCATATCATTCGGCATCAGACAACAGAAATCCACAGGCACGAACATTATACGTACCACACGCATATTTAACACACAGAAGGCAAACTGGACTCAGTTTCGTGAGAAACTGACCCAGCTGATGTCAGACAGACAATTGACTATACAAGCGATAGACTCAATACACAGCACACAACAAATAGACGAAGCAATAGACAGATACACGAAAGTCATAACACAGACATGCAAAGACACTATGCCGACCAAAAAACACACACAGAAATTCACCTTGTCGTGGTGGAATGATGAGCTCGCACAGATGAAGAAGGAGGTCGCCACGAGGAAACGCAGGATCCGAACCGCAGCGCCTGATCGCAGAAACCGCGTGGTTGGGCTGTATCTGGAAGTGAAAGAGAAATATGAAAAGGCAGTGAAAGAGGCTCAGGTAGCGAGCTGGAAGGAGTTTTGCCGAAAACAGGATAGGGAGGGGGTCTGGGAGGGCATCTACAGAGTGCTGAACAGAGTTGGAGGGAGGGAGGAGGATCTGCCCCTAACAAGGGGCAGTGAGACCCTCGACGCCCGAAGCTCCGCAGAATTGTTGGCGGAGACCTTCTACCCCGCGGACCTGGAAAGTGATGAAAGCGAGGAACATCGGCGGACGCGCCGGCGTGCGGAGTCCTTGGACTCCGAACCGCCGACGGGCCCGGACGACCCTCCTTTCATCATGGAGGAGTTGAAGAGAGCCGTAAGGTCCTTCAACCCCAAAAAGGCCCCCGGGGCGGATGGTCTCACGTCCGACATCTGCCAGCACGCTGTGGATTGTAACCCGGAATGGTTCCTTGCCCTGCTGAATAGGTGCCTCACTGTCGGCTACTTTCCCGAGAAGTGGAAGCAGGCGACAGTGGTGGTGCTGAGAAAGCCGGGCAAGGAATCATACCGAGTACCAAAAGCCTATCGACCGATCGGCCTCCTACCTGTTCTCGGCAAAATCTTCGAGAAGATGCTGGTAGCCCGACTTAGGTTCTACCTGTTGCCCAAAATAAGCCCCAACCAGTATGGCTTCATGCCCCAAAGGAGCACCGAAGACGCCCTCTATAGGTTGGTGAACCACATCAGAAAGTTGAGGGAGGAGAAGAAAATTTCTGTTGTGGTATCACTGGACATAGAGGGGGCCTTCGATAGTGCTTGGTGGCCGGCCATAAAGGTTCGGTTGGCTGAAGTTGGGTGTCCGGGGAACCTGAGGCGGGTGTTCAGTAGCTACTTGAGCGGCAGAAGAGTGAATGTGAGATATGCGGGTGTGGAAGTGAGCAGGGAGACCGACAAGGGGTGCGTGCAGGGGTCCATCGGCGGACCGATCCTGTGGGACCTCTTGTTGGACCCCCTGCTAAGTTTGCTAGAAGAGATGGATGTATTTAACCAGGCTTTCGCAGACGACATTGTTCTGGTTTTTGAGGGAGATACGGCCTCAGAGATCGCTACGAAGGCAAATAAGGTACTAGACGAGATTAGAAAGTGGGGAGTAGCAAACAAGTTGAAATTTGCCCCCCACAAGACATGTGCCCTACTATCTACTCGAAGATTAAAGTATGACGTGCCGCGACTAGTTATGGGGGGTGTCGATCTTAAGTTTCATGACGAAATAAAAGTACTAGGCCTTACCATAGACAGCGGCCTAACGTTCAACTCTCACGTGAGTAATGTCTGCCAAAAAGCAATTGGGCGTTACAAGCAGTTAGCTAGAGCAGCTCGTGTAGGATGGGGGCTTAACCCCCAGATAGTTAAAACTATATATACCGCGGTAGTGGAACCGACTATCTTATATGCATCGGCAGCGTGGGCACCCACCGTGGAAAAGATGGGGGTCCAAAAAAGGCTAAACACCGTTCAACGGGGTTTCGCCCAAAAGATCTGCAGAGCATATCGAACCGTCTCCCTGAACTCTGCAATGCTGTTGGCTGGGATACTCCCTCTTGATCTCAGAATACTCGAGGCATCGAGGCTTTATGAGGCCAAGAAGGGAGTACCACACCCGGTGCTAAGAGACAGGGAGGTGGAGCGAATGGCTCCTGCGATTGAGGACCCACATCCGGCAGAGCAGGTAGAGCTGAGGTTCGGGTTGGTAGATGAGGACTCATATGCTGACGTGGTTAACAGCCACGTCCATAGGATCTATACGGACGGCAGCAAGATTGAGGGTCGTGTCGGAGCCGCACTCTCCGTATGGAAGGGTGAGGCCGAGACAAAGGCCCTCAAGCTTGCATTGCCGCCGTATTGCACCGTCTACCAAGCCGAACTTCTAGCGCTCCAAAGAGCTGTAATTGAAGCCTGCAAGAGTGGAATGGCAAAGGTCGGAATCCTCAGCGATTCCAGATCGGCTCTCCAGGCTGTCACTCTTAGTTCCCCTCATCCCCTGGCAGTGCAAACAAGGGCGGCCCTCCGAAAAGCTGCATCGCAGAGGCGGGAGGTCTCCTTGTTTTGGATTAAGGCGCACGCAGGGTTGAGAGGGAACGAGAGAGTTGACGAATTAGCCAAGGAGGCCGCGCTGGGATCGAAGAGGAAACCCGACTACGATCTGTGTCCTGTTTCATTCGTCAAGCGTATCTTAAGAGAGGATACGATTGAAGAATGGGACAGGAGATACGAAGTGGGAGGGACGGCCGGAGTTACTAAACTCTTTTTCCCAAGCGCTGCTGCTGCATATAAGATAGTTAAAAAGATAGACATAACACACCACACCACACAGATCCTGACTGGACACGGCGGGTTCGCCTTCTACTTGCATAGATTCAAGTTGAAGGAGGACCCGTCGTGCCTGTGTCAGCCAGGAGTTGAGGAGACGGTTCCTCACCTGTTATTCGAGTGCCCCATTTTTGCTAGCAATAGATACGATATTGAGCAAGAATTGGGCACATCGGTGACGGGTGAGAATCTGCCTACCATCCTGGGGGGCAAGAAGAGGGATATCTTCCTCTCGTTCTGTAAGAGGATAGTGGATGTAGTTAATAAGAAAAATTGTGATAAACTGTGATAATAGTGTTAGGTTCCTTAGCGGTAATTTTCTATTGTGATATTAGGTTAGTTGAATGTTTCGTTGTGCTGTATTTACATTATTTGTTATTATTTTATACTTGACATTTTAATCTGTAAATTTTTAATGAATGTTCATTATTATTGAAATTTTAAATTAGAAGTTAAAACTGGCGTATTTATATTGGAAAAAATTATTAATGTATACTGTAAATTAGAATATCTTATTGCTGAAAAATAAAGAAATCACTTGTAATGATTGAAATGTAACTGACAAAGTAATGCACTACTATATAAGCTGACAAAATGATGTATCATTGAAAATTGTAAAAGAAAGAAAATAAAACCCATATTGTACGTAGCAATAAGAAAAGATAAAATAAAGAGAAAAACAAAAAGAAACAAAAAAGAGAAAAGAACTAAAAACGATAAAAAGAAATAAGAAAACAAACATACCTGATCATGTTAGGGGGCTGAAAAAAAAAAAAAAAAAAAAAAAAAAAAAAAAAAAAAAAAAAAAAAAAAAAAAAAAACCTAACCTAACCTAACCTAACCTAACCTAACCTAACCTAACCTAACCTAACCTAACCTAACCTAACCTAACCTAACCTAACCTAACCTAACCTAACCTAACCTAACCTAACCTAACCTAACCTAACCTAACCTAACCTAACCTTTTTTTTTTTTTTTTTTTTTTTTTTTTTTTTTTTTTTTTTTTAAGGAGGGGAAATGCGTTACGCATCCCCCGCCCCTTCGGGGGAAGGGGCGGGGGTATGTGGGACTCCCTACACGAGGTTTACCCACTAAAACCCCCCCAGCCCTTCGTCGTGCGCCTAGTGCGGGAGGGACGGGTACCGCGGAGCGACTTCAAATCCGCCCCTTCCCGCGCGCAGCCGCAACCGGCTTCTTCTCCCAGCGGCTTCAGCCGCTGACCTCACCGAGAGCCCCCCGGGCTATAGGGGGGCTTTCATCTCGGGACCCTTTATGCGGACGGGGATCCCCCGATCGTCGCCCGCGGGTCTAGGCCTCCGTCTCGGCAGAGACAGGCGGAGCCCGCACGGCCTTAGGCTTCGGCTTTTGCCGAGCCTTTTTGGTCGGGGCCTTCTCATCTCGGGGGGCCGGCTTTTTGGCAGATGGACATCTGCCCAGCACGTGCCCCCTTTCCGCCCTGCCAGCGGCCTCGCACAGGGCGCAGTTAGGCTCTGCAGCCCCGCACTCCGCCGCTTTGTGCCCCGGTTTCCCGCAACGGAAACAAGTCCCACTGCGGTCCACCGGGCACTGGCACTTGGCAGCCACGTGGCCGGTGTCTTGGCATCGGAAGCAGCGCGTCGGCCTCGCGGCCAACAACGCCACTCTCGCCAGCACCCAACCAACCCGCAGCCGCCCAGAGCTCAAGAGCTTCTTGGCGGCCGCGACTGGGAGGCGGACCCAACACGATCCGTCCCCCCGTGGCCCCTCTCTGATTTGCCCTACCTGGACATCGCCGGCCAGGCACTCTCCATCCAGTACGACCGCCTCCTTGACTTCAGCGGCCGTTACAGAGACGTCGAGGCCGGCCACGCGCATCTCCGCGCAAGCAGCCGGCCGCCCGATCTTCACTTCCTGAGGCAGGACGGTCCTGAGCCTCGCGGCAAAGGCGTCCGCCTTCTTCCCGGCGTCCTCACCAGCGATGGTTAGGAGGCACCCTCCGGTTCGGGCACGGCGGAAGCTCACTTGGGGAATGTCGAGTTCCCCTATGTTCACCGTCCGCTTGGCCGTCTCTAACACCTTGGCGTACGTCATACCCGCCTGCACGGCCGTCTCCTCAATAGTGAGAGCGACGGCCGCAGTGGCGGGGACGCGAAGCCTCGGCTTCTTCCTCTTCTTCGGGGCGGCTGTAGATGGTGTGGCCGCCCCTTTCTTCTTCTTAGGCCTACGTGGGCCAACGGTGGTCCACGGGTCCTCGGCGGGAGGGGCGTTGGTGTTCTGTCCCCCCTGCGCCGCCTCCTGAGCGGCCATTGATGGCCGCTTCTTCTTTTTTCGGCCCATTTTGCCCTTAGGTGCCGTCGACGCGGCAGGGGCCTCTTGCGGGGCAGCTGCCTCGACAGGCGGCCGAGTCGTCTTCGCCTTGGCCGGTTTCCCTTTCGCCTTCGGCAGAGGGGGTCCCGGCGTTTCATTCTCCATAGGCACATCGACGCTTGCGGGGACGGGTAGGATGTCAGTCTCGTCCGACGCCAGCGGTGGCCTCCGCCTCGGCTCCGGCAGGAGTCTGTCCTCCAGCCCAGCCAGCCTGGCGTTTAGCATATTGCCGAAGGTCTCCACGTTCGCACGGGAGACCTCGGCTAATAGCTCGCGCACACCTTCTCCGGCAGGCTGCGAGGTCCGTTTGCGCATCTCGTCCAGCTCCTGGCGAAGGTTCGCCACTTGCTTTTCGAGACGCGCGTTCCGGGCCTCGAGCCTCTGTATCTCCTCTGATGAGGAGCGACTCCTCATCTCGTCAAAGACCATTGCAATGGTCGACACCGACTCCCTCAGGTACTTCTGGAAGGTTCCCTTAAGGTTGGCGGATTTCTTGCCGACCATCTCAATGGTCTCCAACGCCTGCTCTACAGTCCTCGCCATGTCAGCGCCCGTCTTCTCCAACGCCTCTTCTCGCGCAGGAGATGAAGCGGGGAGCGCGGCGAGGGCGGAGCTGGTGATCTTCCACGTCCTCCTAGCCCTTCGCGCTGATTCGGCAACCTCTTCCTCGGCTTCTAGCCTGAGGGCCTCCTCCTTTTGCTTATTGTAGTCGGCCTGCGCCTTAGCGTAGCCGACGTACTGGCCGGTTGTTGGTGGCCGGCCGCGTCCTCTTTTTGGTACAGGTGCCGTCTCCTTACTAGTAGACGGCAATGCTTCGTCTTCAACCAGTAATCGCCTCTTAATAGGCGTTGTCCGTCCGGTAGGTGCGGGCAGTCCCACGACGTCCAGCGACATATTGCTGCCGGACGCCGAGTAGGAGGCCTCGCTGTCATAGTCGATGTGGCGGCCGCGGTCGCAGGCAGGTATAATACCCATCCTACGCGCCGCCTCCCTTATATCAGGATCCGTCTCTTCTGTCGATAGCGTCACTTCAGATGAAGAATCCCTAGCCGGCGCGGTTAGGTGCACCGGCCTGGGATCCGCGCGCTTTTTAGCGCCGCCCTTCTTCCTCGCCGCCTTAGCGGCCCCCTCGTTCTTCCTCTCCTCCAAAGCATGTTTGGGGCCCCCAGTATACACGGCCCGATCCCCCGCCGAAGCGGGAGTGTGGGATTCTCCGGCTTTGCCGGTACCCACCCTGGGAGAATTATCTGCATGCTTGTCCTCCATGTTTGATCAGTTAGGGGTGATTCTGCCCCGCGTCCTCGTTGCGTAGTCGCCCACTCGCAATGCACCCCGTCGCCGGACGCTACCAGCTTAGAGTTCGGGGCCCACGGGCCCATCCGTCACACAAACACACACAGATTTTCTCACACAAACACACGATGCCGGCGTTCAGCCACCCCTCCCGTGTCACCGCGAAAAAGCTCACGATGTCACGGGGGAGGTGCCCAGGGACACGAACGTGGACGGACCGGCATCGCCCCCAACCTAACCTAACCTAACCTAACCTAACCTAACCTAACCTAACCTAACCTAACCTAACCTTTTTTTTTTTTTTTTTTTTTGAGGAGGGGAAATACGTTACGTATCCCCCACCCCTTCGGGGGAAGGGGCGGGGGTATGTGGAACTCCCTACACGAGGTTTACCCACTAAAACCCCCCCATGCCCTTCTTCCAGCCGTGGGAGGACACGGGTACTCTTTATCGAACTCCGCATCCTCCCGGCGTTTGCCGCGTCCGGCGCATCTCCGATGCGGCGGCTGGTATTCTGCCACCTCCTTCCATCACCGAGAGCTCCCCGGGCATCTAGGGAGCTTTCTTCTCGGGGTCCTTTATGCGGGCGGTGATCCCCCGATCAACCGCCCACGGGCCTATGGCTCTACCTCCATGGCGGGCTGGGGCTGACTAACCCCGGCGCCGCCAGCTCCAGGCTCTTTTCGCCGAGCCTTATCGGAGGGAGCTCTGCGTCTCTTCCGGTGCTTGGTGCTGGTGAGCGGCTTTGCCGTGACGCAGCCGCTGCTACCCAGCACGTGGTCCTTATCCTTGCCGAGTGCCTCGCAGAAGAAGCAATTGGGCTGCTTCTCCCGGCACTCGGCGGCCTTGTGCTCCGGCTTTCCACAGCGGAAGCAATTCCGGCTGCGGTCCACCGGGCACTGGCATGTCGTCGCCAGGTGGCCGGTGTCAAGGCATCGGTAACACCGCTTAGGCCTCGCGGCCAGCAGTGTCACCTTCGCAGAGACCCAGCCCACTCGCAGCCGCCCTAAGCTAACCAGTTTTTTGGCTGCCGCGACGGGGACACTCAGCCAAAGCGAGCCATCGCCCCACCTTCCAACCTTTATGGGGCCCGTCCTGATGGAGTCGGACGGGCATCCTCCTTCTCTGGCGACCGCCTCGATGACGTCAGCGGTCGTCGCTGAGTCGTCTAGCCCGGCTATACGCATTTCGACGCATTTAGCCGGGCGTCCGATTTTGACCTCCTCCGAGTCTAGCACCTCCCGTATCTTAGCGGCGAGGGCGTCCGCTTTCTCGTTGGCGCCCTCACCAGGTATGGTCAGGACGCGCGCGCCGGTTTGAGCCTGGCGGAAGCGAAACTCGAGCTTTTCGATGCCGAGTTCCGCCATCCCGGCCGTTGCGGCATCTTTCGCCTTTATAAGGACGTCCTTGTATGTAACCCCCTTTGCCACGGCGCTCTCCATCAGCGTGACGGTGATTGCCGCGGTTGCGGGGGCACGAAGTTTCGCCCTCTTTTTCTTCTTGGCTTTAGCTGGAGTAGCCGCCCCTTTCTTCTGTTTAGGCCTGCGCGGGCCGACTGTGGTCCACGGGGCCTCGGTGGCGGGGGCGTTGTTGTTCTGCCCTCCTTTTGCCGCCTCCTGAGCGGCCATTGATGGCCGCTTCTTTCTCGTCTTTTTGGGCTTTTCAACCCTCTTCTCTGCGGGTGCGGCGAGCGGCTGTAAAGGAGCCGCGGCGCCGCCCGCCGAACTCTCGTCCGGTGCCTTTGCCGTTGTCGACTTTTTCGGCTTCGGTGTCTTCTTTTTTGAGGCCGCTGTTGGCGGGGCGCCGGATGATGGACCAGCACTGTCCGCCGCCAGCGGCGGTCTTCTTCGGGGCTCCGGGAGCAGCCTGTCTTCCAAGCCGGCAATCCTTGCATTGAGCATGTTGCCGAAGGTCTCAATGTTGGAACGTGAGACCTCCGACAACATCTTTTGCAGGTCGTCGGCTGCGGGTCCAGTGACGCGACGGCGGAGCTCCTCCAACTCCCGGCGCATCGCGTTCACTTGACGCAGAAGGCGGTCGTTTTGCGCCTCCAGTGCCCGCATCTCCTCGTTTTGACCGCGGCCCCTCATTTCGGTGACGGCCGCCTTGATGGACGCGACCGCCTCCTTGAGAGCCCGCTGGTAGGTTCCCTTCAGGTTGGAGGACCTTGTGGCAACCATGGTCACCATGTCTAAGGCCCTCTCTACGTCGGCTGCCAGGCCGGCGCTAGTCTGATCCGTGTCATCGGCTGGGGCAGGGCTTGCACGAAGGGATGCTCGCGCTTCCCTCGCTTCTCGCGCCTCCCGAGCCGCCCGGGCTACCTCCTCGACTTTCGCCCTGAATGCAGCCCGGCGTTCCTCCTCCTTCTCCTTGTTGAGCTCCGCTAAAGCTTTTCCATAGCCGACGTATTGGCCGGTGGTTGGTGGCCGGCCACGTCCCTTCTTTGCTTTGGGCACCGCCCCTTTACTGATGGGCGGCTCCATGTCGTCGTCCGAGTTGCGCCTTTTCAGGTGCGTCCTAGCCGGTGGTATTGTGGGCAGGCCCTCAGAGTCCATCGATATGTCTGAGACAGTATCGTCGGAGTCCGCGGGCCAGTCCTCACTGTCACGTCCGGTGGAATGGTCTCGTCCTTGTGGAGGCGGCAAGGAGAATTCGCGCATCACGTCGCGCAGAACTACGCGCGGTGAGCGCGTCAAATCCCAACCGCCCTCTTCGTCATGTCCGGTAGGAGTAGGAGCGCGGGGCTGCGTCCCGCGGACATCCCGATACTGCAGCACAGGCGGCAGATCGGGTAAGTCCCGGATCGGACAACCCCGCTCCTTCTTTCTCTGAGCCAGTCTTTTCACCCGCTCTACGCCGTTAGGCTGGTAGACGGAGAAATCCACGTCTTCGTCTGTAATTGCGTCCGCCACCGGCGCGGTTAGGTGCGCCGATTTCGGACATTCGCGCGTTTTCGCGCCCTCTCCTTCCTTCGCCGTTGCAACGGCCCCCTTACCCTCACACGCAGTTTGTGCCGCCCCCGTATACGCGCGGCAGACTCCCGGAGAACCGGGAGTGCGGGATTCTCCAGTAGAACTGGGACCCGCCCGGGGAGAATTTTCCAAAATGCGTTTCTCCATGGTGTGATCTTTAAAGGGAGATTCTGCCCTAGTGCCCTTGCGACGTAAGCCACCTGCTCGCCACGCATCCCAAGGCCGGGCACCACAAACCGGGGATTAGGGACCCACGGGTCCATCCATCCACAAACACACACACATATATACGCAGAAACACACGCTGATGTAGAGAAGAGTTAACAAAACGAGAAAGATAGAGTAGAGAAGGCGGTGAAGAGATAGACAAAGTAAAATAAACAACAAACGAAGAGTAAACTATAAAAAGAGAGAAAGACAGGAAAGACCGGCGTTCTGCCATCCTGAATACGTCACTCCGTGTAAAGGGCGGGGTGGCGTACCCAGGCGCCCAGGGACACGAACGTGGACGGACCGGTATCGCCCCCAACCTAACCTAACCTAACCTAACCTAACCTAACCTAACCTAACCTAACCTAACCTTTTTTTTTTTTTTTTTTTTTTTTTTCCGGAGGGGGAAATGCATTACGCATACCACCCAGGCGCAGGGGGCGGCCCGAGCGGTGATGTGGGACTCCCGTAGCTAATGAGACCACGGTATACCCACTAAAACCCCCCCCATCTTCCGCCGCGCCGCCTTTTGACGGGGCCACGGGAACGATACACACATCCGCGACCCCGCCAGCGGCCCGAAGACTCCACGATGGGCGCACAACACGTGCGCCCTCCTCCTCGGCCCCCACCAGGGCTGTAGCAGACGCCCCCCGAGTCTGCTACTTGGAGGCCATGTGGCAGATGGCGGTGATCCCCCGATCAACCGCCCACGGGCCTATGGCTCTACCTCCATGGCGGGCTGGGGCTGACTAACCCCGGCGCCGCCAGCTCCAGGCTCTTTTCGCCGAGCCTTATCGGAGGGAGCTCTGCGTCTCTTCCGGTGCTTGGTGCTGGTGAGCGGCTTTGCCGTGACGCAGCCGCTGCTACCCAGCACGTGGTCCTTATCCTTGCCGAGTGCCTCGCAGAAGAAGCAATTGGGCTGCTTCTCCCGGCACTCGGCGGCCTTGTGCTCCGGCTTTCCACAGCGGAAGCAATTCCGGCTGCGGTCCACCGGGCACTGGCATGTCGTCGCCAGGTGGCCGGTGTCAAGGCATCGGTAACACCGCTTAGGCCTCGCGGCCAGCAGTGTCACCTTCGCAGAGACCCAGCCCACTCGCAGCCGCCCTAAGCTAACCAGTTTTTTGGCTGCCGCGACGGGGACACTCAGCCAAAGCGAGCCATCGCCCCACCTTCCAACCTTTATGGGGCCCGTCCTGATGGAGTCGGACGGGCATCCTCCTTCTCTGGCGACCGCCTCGATGACGTCAGTGGTCGTCGCTGAGTCGTCTAGCCCGGCTATACGCATTTCGACGCATTTAGCCGGGCGTCCGATTTTGACCTCCTCCGAGTCTAGCACCTCCCGTATCTTAGCGGCGAGGGCGTCCGCTTTCTCGTTGGCGCCCTCACCAGGTATGGTCAGGACGCGCGCGCCGGTTTGAGCCTGGCGGAAGCGAAACTCGAGCTTTTCGATGCCGAGTTCCGCCATCCCGGCCGTTGCGGCATCTTTCGCCTTTATAAGGACGTCCTTGTATGTAACCCCCTTTGCCACGGCGCTCTCCATCAGCGTGACGGTGATTGCCGCGGTTGCGGGGGCACGAAGTTTCGCCCTCTTTTTCTTCTTGGCTTTAGCTGGAGTAGCCGCCCCTTTCTTCTGTTTAGGCCTGCGCGGGCCGACTGTGGTCCACGGGGCCTCGGTGGCGGGGGCGTTGTTGTTCTGCCCTCCTTTTGCCGCCTCCTGAGCGGCCATTGATGGCCGCTTCTTTCTCGTCTTTTTGGGCTTTTCAACCCTCTTCTCTGCGGGTGCGGCGAGCGGCTGTAAAGGAGCCGCGGCGCCGCCCGCCGAACTCTCGTCCGGTGCCTTTGCCGTTGTCGACTTTTTCGGCTTCGGTGTCTTCTTTTTTGAGGCCGCTGTTGGCGGGGCGCCGGATGATGGACCAGCACTGTCCGCCGCCAGCGGCGGTCTTCTTCGGGGCTCCGGGAGCAGCCTGTCTTCCAAGCCGGCAATCCTTGCATTGAGCATGTTGCCGAAGGTCTCAATGTTGGAACGTGAGACCTCCGACAACATCTTTTGCAGGTCGTCGGCTGCGGGTTCAGTGACGCGACGGCGGAGCTCCTCCAACTCCCGGCGCATCGCGTTCACTTGACGCAGAAGGCGGTCGTTTTGCGCCTCCAGTGCCCGCATCTCCTCGTTTTGACCGCGGCCCCTCATTTCGGTGACGGCCGCCTTGATGGACGCGACCGCCTCCTTGAGAGCCCGCTGGTAGGTTCCCTTCAGGTTGGAGGACCTTGTGGCAACCATGGTCACCATGTCTAAGGCCCTCTCTACGTCGGCTGCCAGGCCGGCGCTAGTCTGATCCGTGTCATCGGCTGGGGCAGGGCTTGCACGAAGGGATGCTCGCGCTTCCCTCGCTTCTCGCGCCTCCCGAGCCGCCCGGGCTACCTCCTCGACTTTCGCCCTGAATGCAGCCCGGCGTTCCTCCTCCTTCTCCTTGTTGAGCTCCGCTAAAGCTTTTCCATAGCCGACGTATTGGCCGGTGGTTGGTGGCCGGCCACGTCCCTTCTTTGCTTTGGGCACCGCCCCTTTACTGATGGGCGGCTCCATGTCGTCGTCCGAGTTGCGCCTTTTCAGGTGCGTCCTAGCCGGTGGTATTGTGGGCAGGCCCTCAGAGTCCATCGATATGTCTGAGACAGTATCGTCGGAGTCCGCGGGCCAGTCCTCACTGTCACGTCCGGTGGAATGGTCTCGTCCTTGTGGAGGCGGCAAGGAGAATTCGCGCATCACGTCGCGCAGAACTACGCGCGGTGAGCGCGTCAAATCCCAACCGCCCTCTTCGTCATGTCCGGTAGGAGTAGGAGCGCGGGGCTGCGTCCCGCGGACATCCCGATACTGCAGCACAGGCGGCAGATCGGGTAAGTCCCGGATCGGACAACCCCGCTCCTTCTTTCTCTGAGCCAGTCTTTTCACCCGCTCTACGCCGTTAGGCTGGTAGACGGAGAAATCCACGTCTTCGTCTGTAATTGCGTCCGCCACCGGCGCGGTTAGGTGCGCCGATTTCGGACATTCGCGCGTTTTCGCGCCCTCTCCTTCCTTCGCCGTTGCAACGGCCCCCTTACCCTCACACGCAGTTTGTGCCGCCCCCGTATACGCGCGGCAGACTCCCGGAGAACCGGGAGTGCGGGATTCTCCAGTAGAACTGGGACCCGCCCGGGGAGAATTTTCCAAAATGCGTTTCTCCATGGTGTGATCTTTAAAGGGAGATTCTGCCCTAGTGCCCTTGCGACGTAAGCCACCTGCTCGCCACGCATCCCAAGGCCGGGCACCACAAACCGGGGATTAGGGACCCACGGGTCCATCCATCCACAAACACACACACATATATACGCAGAAACACACGCTGATGTAGAGAAGAGTTAACAAAACGAGAAAGATAGAGTAGAGAAGGCGGTGAAGAGATAGACAAAGTAAAATAAACAACAAACGAAGAGTAAACTATAAAAAGAGAGAAAGACAGGAAAGACCGGCGTTCTGCCATCCTGAATACGTCACTCCGTGTAAAGGGCGGGGTGGCGTACCCAGGCGCCCAGGGACACGAACGTGGACGGACCGGTATCGCCCCCAACCTAACCTAACCTAACCTAACCTAACCTAACCTAACCTTTTTTTTTTTTTTTTTTTTTTTTTTTTTTTCCGGAGGGGGAAATGCATTACGCATACCACCCAGGCGCAGGGGGCGGCCCGAGCGGTGATGTGGGACTCCCGTAGCTAATGAGACCACGGTATACCCACTAAAACCCCCCCCATCTTCCGCCACGCCGCCTTTTGACGGGGCCACGGGAACGATACACACATCCGCGACCCCGCCAGCGGCCCGAAGACTCCACGATGGGCGCACAACACGTGCGCCCTCCTCCTCGGCCCCCACCAGGGCTGTAGCAGACGCCCCCCGAGTCTGCTACTTGGAGGCCATGTGGCAGATCAAGTCTGTGGCTCTGCCACCGACCACACCTCGGCTGCAGAGGATAGGGCAAGCGGCGCACCGTAATACCTACTTGCCTCTTCCTCTGCGGCCCCACCAATGCCGTTCAAACGGAACGGCCCCGCCAGCTCGCAGGGAGGTAGGGAGAGCGGCAACCTACCACAATACCTCTCCCCCCCGCGATCCGTCCTCGGCCGCAGAGGATAGGGCAAGCGGCGCACCGTAATACCTACTTGCCTCTTCCTCTGCGGTCCCACCTCGGTGCGCATCCGCAGCGGACTCCTCCAGTCCGCTGGGAGCGCCCTCCTCGGGCCAGGCGGCGACACCGGCCGGCCCTGGTTGCCTCTTTGCTTCACCGCGGTTGTCCAAGCCGCGGTTACTAGAGCCCCACCGCCACGAAACCTAACCTAACCTAACCTAACCTAACCTAACCTAACCTAACCTAACCTAACCTAACCTAACCTAACCTAACCTAACCTAACCTAACCTAACCTAACCACATACCCCCGGGGTGCTTCAGCTTAACTGAGGCACATCCCCAACCCGGGACACCCATAAAGGGATTCCCCTGCGCATAAAAAAAGGATGTGTACGTGTTCCTTATAGTGAGTTTACTGTGAAAGTATCAGCGCTGAATGATCAAACATTTTTTCACTTTTCTATGGGTAAGCGACTTAATGTAACGTGTTGAAAAAAAAAAGATCTTTCAGCGCTGCTACTTTCACAGTGAACTCTATATTGTAAGAAACACATACACACCCTAAAGATTATCACTTAGATTTATGTATATTATAATGTATATTAATAGTCTAAAATTACAATAGAATAAGTAATTTGGTCGCGTTTAAAGTTAAACCCAACCGACAGATCACAATTTAATTATTAACATTGAATTGACATGATCCGACTACATGACGTTGGTCTGTCAACTACCTAGGAATCAATTTCCTCGATGGTACAGTCGTGACTAAAATAGCTAGTATCGGTCTCTGCTAGTATTAGCAGATACCAATACTAGCTATTTTAGTCACGACTGTAGTTCAAATTGTAATCGAACACCAAATATAGTAAACTACATGTCCCGCGCGGCTTTGCCTGCGTAAATTAGAAATTTCGCGGAAACCGTACATTTTCCTGCAAAAAAATAGATTATGTCCCTTTACATGGTCTACCCTATATATGTGCCAAATAACATAAAAATTGCTCCAGTAGTTCGTGAGATCTAATAATTTTCCCTGTTTTTTCCACATTTTCCTCTATTTCTTCGCTCCTATTAGTCTTAGCGTGATAATATATAGACCTCGCCCCGGCCTTCCTCGATAAATGACCTATACAGCTCGATAAATCTAACACTGAAAGTTTTTTTTAAAAATCGGACCGGAATCTCAAGAATCGGACGGATTCTTAAGATTAGTGCGTTCAAGCCATGTTCAAGCTAACAAACTCTTCAGGTTTATAATCCATACTAATATTATAAATGCGAAAGTGTGTCTGTCTGTCTATTACCTCTTCACGCTTAAACCGCTGATCCGATTTTGCTGAAATTTGGCATGGAGACACCTTGAGTCCTGGGAAGGGACATATGATAGTTTTAATCCCGAAAAATGTATAAATTTTGAGGGGTTCCCTCGATTACTTATGGATCGCTTCATCAGGTCACCACTTTTGTGAATATAGTACCAAATTGGGATGATACCCTATACAGCAAAAGAAAAATTTTGAAAATCGGTTCACAAACGGCGCAATAATCGTTAAGCATAAAAAACGAACATAACACCTCCCCCATTTTGAAAGTCGGTTAAAATTGTAGCCTATGTGTTATTCTGATGTATAAGCTATATTATTGTAAAGTTTCATTAAAATCCATTCAGTAGTTTTTGCGTAAAAGAGTAACAAACATCCATACATCTATATATCCAAACAAATTTTCGCCTTTATATTATTAAGGTAGGATGATCACCAAGCTTCACTAAACTTCAAAGTGCCTGACAAGTGACAACACTGCCTGTTTTTTTAAATGGCTGTTGGCTATAAATTAAACCATAATAAAATTATTTATTATGGTATGTCATTTAATGTCAGTGTCAAGTATTAAATGGCGAGAAAAAAAAATCGTATGACGTTTCTGTCGGCGAAATTGACTACGTGACAAAACTCTAGACCTCCTCCCCCCCTCTTGTGACCGAGCGTAGTATTTTGAAGACCCCCCCCCCCCCTAAATGGGCCACGTAGTATGGGTATGCTCCCTAAGTTGGTGCAAGCCAACCTTAAGGCAGGTACAGTGGTCCCTGTGTCCTAACTCCTACACAACAGTTAGCCGTTAGTCACCCGTGTAAATCGAGCAGGTATACTTGTATACCTCGCTCGGAGAATAATATTATACATAAATATATTTCACTATACTTAATAATATTATAATTTAAAATAAATAAATAAGATGTAGATTGTAGGTACTTATGTACTTACCATAAATGAAAGCTGCCTGTTTATTGTGTTTATAATTGATTTATTATTAGAACAATTATAATAATAATGACTACGAATTAGTAATTAAGTACTTATTCTTAATCGCCTTCTATTTATATGTGACTATGCATATGAAATACTAGCAAATTTTGTTAATAAAATAAAGAAATCACGGTAAAAAATAAGTGTACCCAAAATTTCAGCTTGATAGCATTTGTATTTTTTTTGTTATGCGCCTTCAAAGTTGGATAATCAAGTCGATTTTTTTTTTCAATTAAATTTCTTAATATTTGTATACCATTCGATAACTTATGCAATTAAAAGCAACTTTTGTTATAAAACCACTTTCATAAACGCAATATTTAATATACCTACCGAACAAAATTCTCTCCCGATCCGTACAAACTACGAAAGAGTGACGTCAGTCTTTCGTAGCACTTTGTATGGAGCGTTTCGGGCAGGTCTATTTTATGAGATATTTGAAATTGTCATATATTGGTGAATTTTTAAGCTATCAGAGTCATTCTTTCAGCGATGTTTCTATTTTTTAAGGATCTTTCAATTACCAATAAGAAAAAAAAAAATAGTCATCATGCCTATTAGCAAATTACAAAAATACACTTTGATAAAGAAGTAGCAACAGCAAGCAAATGTAATTGCTATAATATGCACTGCGTTTTTTTGGCGTCAATCTCCGTGACTACTGAGTACTGACTAATGACTACTGACTAGTCATTTCGCTGCGCCGTTCATGGTCATTTTACCTGTAGCAAGACCTTTACACGGAGAACGTGGACTATACATTGTTTTGCTTGCTGGTGCTACTTCTATATCGAAGTGTACCTATTTGTAATTTGCTAACTGCTATTAAGTATATTTTCATATGCCTTTATATTGTATTTAAATTACTGTTGTATAGGAGTTAATAGGACACTGTAGGTAAATAATTATCCGTATTCCGTTTTAGGGTTCCGACTTCCAGTTCTGACTTACGCCAGCCAGCGCTGCGCCGTTGAATCAGGGGCACGCACTTGTGAATATTATCATTGGTACTACTAAATACTAATATATTATATTCTGTGATATTATGTATATTGTAGATTGTAGGCTATACCTCTGAAGTCGTTCTGGCCACGTGAAGTTAATAAATAAATTCTGTTAATTATCGACATTCAAACATCGATTGTTGATATACCTACAACATTTGCGCTTGTCGCTTGACAAAGTTGCCGATATTGTAACTACTTACTATAAACTATGTACCTATTATGACTGTACTTAATATGAAAAGGTAACGTTTTCTACGTGTTTTAGACTGAAGGATATAATAATTATTATCCTTATGCTATAATATTTTATGAGAATAATATATTATAGGCTCAGAATATAATATAATATGTACTTAATTGTTATAGGTAATAACTTACATGTACGACGAACGAGCGCGGACTCACAATGGGGATTGTCCATTTTTTTTTTAATTTTGCTCATTTCAAAAACATTTCGAGGAATAAGGTCAGTGATCGTTTTTCTGTAAATAAACGAAAAAAATACCCATTAGTTACTTATATTTTTGAACAAATATGTTTAACCTTAGTTTGACCTTCAATGGCGTTAAATTAGCAATAAATTCAACCAACATTACTTTTCGAACTTTTGGTAAGCTTCTCGTATCAGCTTTCACGTAATGAGCACTTTCATTTGACGAACCAGCCATTATAAATAAGATTGAAAGGAAAAAAAACATACTGTAGAGGTCAATTGGCCGCCGATGATGACGTCAGAGCGAAACTTTAAAAATTTATTGAGAAAAAACTAGCCAATGAATTTCAAAATTATTTAATTTATATTCTTAAAATACCCTATTTTAACGAAAAAAAATATACTTAAAAAGGACATGTGATTTTTTTTGGACAATGCCCATTTTAGCCACATTAATTTAGCTGCGGTGCGCGTAATCGCTAGCCGCACGTGATTAGCATAACTACTTACCTATATGTATATTGTATAATAGCACGGATTAGGGCGTTAGCAATTCTGACTAAAAACAACATCTCTACGTCATCAGAGGTAAGATAATAAAACAAAATCATTTTATAGGTAGTAGTTAGTACCTCAGTGTTTTATAGTTTGTCCACAAATGGTGAAGTAATCGGTAAACATTCACCTAACCTTAAGAAATAGAATCTCATCTTATTTGAAAGTCGGTCATAACTTAAGAACCTGCTGTTAAAAATATCAAAGCACGGCTAGCCCCGCCTACACACCCCGCTATCCTCTAATCGTGATAATAATATACTTAATGATTCCACGAAT
Source organism: Lysandra bellargus (assembly GCA_905333045.1). NCBI lineage: Eukaryota > Metazoa > Arthropoda > Insecta > Lepidoptera > Lycaenidae > Lysandra > Lysandra bellargus. The sequence goes on along the minus strand of HG995350.1, from coordinate 9,824,696 downwards.
CGTGCCCCCGAGCATTGAACTTTGCGCTGCAGCTAATAGTGTTTTCACTATTAGCTGCCGCGCAATGCATCGCGATTCGCGTAACAACGGTTCCCGCATTATAGCACGAAAGTAAAGGTCGTAACTCGTAAGTCCCAAAACTGTTATTGATGATTACTTAAAAATTAAATACAACACTTACTAATATTTCCTTTAGTTATTATTTTATAAAGTGTGTGATTGGCCTAGATTACACGGTCAATATTATCACGATTCTAGTATCACGGGATTCACAAATAGTACCTAGGTACTGCGATACTGCGATTCGGCCTATTACACCATCAATATTATCACGGAATCGTGATAATATTGATGCGTGTATTCTGCGCCAGTGTAGTAGTGCAAGTTATTTAATGATAATAACTCAATACGCGTAACAGATAGGTATTTGTGGAAAAACCCAGAAAGATTCATAATTTTGAAAAATATAACTATCGAGCCAAAATAAGTGAATCGTGTTTGCCGTTAGGCAAAATGCAAAATATATCAGATAACTATCACTGAGGTAGTAAGTACTACGTACTAGAGCAGCTATTGCAAACAAAAAACATGTCGCACTTGAGGCATGAGCGGGGTGGGAGGCGGGGCGGTGATTGCTATAGATCAGTACCGCAGAAGTGACACAGTTTTGTGCCTACACTCGAATGAATGCAGAATCTATTTGAGTAAGTGGATAAAATAAAAATAAAAATTCACTTTTTTATAAAAAAAAAAAATTAAGTATGGATCCATAGTCCACTATAGGTAATTACCTTATTTAAATTACTTAAATATTTTCAAATATGTACCATAATAAAATTATTGTAATGTACGCATGTATAATGTACGTAATATTTTAAATATTACCAAAATACAAACTCGTCTACGTGAGTAAGTAATTCATTCATCGTCGTCTTAACATAGATCTGTATTCTGCCTACATTCCACTCTGAATCTACTACTCTATGTCAATGCAAATGGCGCGCGTCTTCGCCTAGTAATTGAATGTTCGTATTTTAATTGAAAATAATTAAATAAGAAAGCTAATACCGATGAAATGTTATTCCGTTGCATTTGGAAGTATTACTGGAATAATTTTTGCAGTATCTTAACCCACAACTAGGCATTTTTGCGACTTTTTTTGGTTTCGTTTTTGATTGTTGTACGTCTGGCGCGCAGAAGAGCTCGCGGGCGACTAAGTGCACTGCTGCTATATAGATTACGTTGAATGTGACCAAGCATTGCGTTGCGTTGTCGAGTCTAGTACGTAGTACATACTATGTCAGTGATAAATATACAATGATTTTTAAATCAATCGTCGTCCGGGATCGAAACACATCAAAATGGCAGCCCGCTCTTTTATCAGTAAGTAACTGAAAATGTGAGAACTGAGAAATAGAAATAAAATATGCCTCTTGAGAACGATTAGGCAAATTGTCTGTTCATGTTTCCTTCGTGATTGTCGAGTTCTATCAAGTGATTTCAAAACTATTATACCGTATGAGTCCGTGTAGGTAAGCTAATAGAGTCATAACTCTATTAGCTTACCTACAATACAATAAATATCTTATCATGATTATCAATTATCCTTATTACGTCCAATAACGCATTGCAAGTTGCAACTATAGTACCTAATTAACCGACTTCCAAAAAACGAGGAGGTTATATGTTCGGCTGTGGATATTTTTTTATTATTTTTTTTTTATTTTTTATTTTTGTATGTTCAACGATTACTCCGCCGTTTGTGAACCGATTTTCGAAATTTTTGTTTTGTTGTATTAGGTTTCATTCCAATTTGGTACCATGTTCACAAAAGTGGTGACCTGATGATGGGATCCAGGAGTAATCGAGGGAACTCCTCGAAATTTATATGGAAACATATGGTGATTTTGGTTTTATGTGAAGTGTACTAAGAATATGCTACCAAAAAGTCAAATATTGGGTCAAGGTATACCATGGTTTCGAAGATGCTGAGAGAACTCCTGACTCTTTATAGATACACGTTTGGGAGTTTCGGCGTTGTTTTAAGAACAGAAAGCATATGCTACCATGCAATTCAAATTCATCATCATCATCATCGTCATCATCATCATTACCACGTCGTGTTAAGGTCACCAATGTCTCATGGCACAAAATAGATAATAGTACAAGGCATAGGTATGGATACAATAATAATAATTATGTACATAGCAACACCAATTATTATAGGCTGTTTAATATACACGGCGGTCGGCGCCGCAGAGGCAACGGCGTCGCCGCGCGGCGACGCGTACGTAAACATCGTATTCAAGTTCTAACTGGAATGTCAGGGCATGCGGCATGCCGCCAGAGTAGACAGAATGATAGAGTATGCTGACTTAGAACTGATGTAATTTTTTTAAGTTTGACGTATTATGACAAAAGTCGTCGCTAGGGTCGTAACCTACAAATTTAGTTGTTTATATTTTGGCACATGCAAAGAAAACTGTCAGAATTCAATTTCAAAATCTTATTTTTAAAATTAAATTATACCAGCCAGCGCGCCAGCCTTTAACTTATCCTGGCGAGACACGAAAGAAACGACAGATATTAATACTCGTCAGTCTCATAGCAGTCGAAGTACTGGTAGTTATGTCTATTGTGATGCCACGCTGCGAGCATTTTGCAGCACGTGTTCACTTAGATCTTTTTAAATGTATTGTTTAAATTTATCTATCTACCTGATATTTGGGCCTTGGGGTATGCCGTATGACTCATAACAGTCTTAACAAATTGTAATAAGATACGTAGAATATACGCAGTACCACCGACGACCACTTATAAATTCGCGGACTATGACGGAGGTCAACTTAAGGTGAACGCAGATTTGGCCGCACCGCACGCACCGCAGTCGCCGCATTCGGAATTCTTTATATGAAGTTATAGGCAAGCTCGCATACCTACCTACCCGGCCGCAGTCTTCGCAACTTCATAATAATATGAAGAATTGCGAATGCGGCGACTGCGGTGCGTGCGGTGCGGCCAAATCTGCGTTCACCTTTAATAACAATTATACGAGATCAATTACCACTCAATATTATGATTTATGTTGTCAATTCAATGCTCACTGCTCACACCAAGCTCACTGTTGAGTTGTCAGACGTCAGTTGCTTACAAACTTTCAACAACACAACGAAAATCTGTTACAAGTTACAACTACCTATATAAAACTTCTACGTACAAGCGATAGCGCGACACAGGAGCGCCTCAGTGACATCTAGTGAAGACAATATGAAACTATTTTTTATACAATTTGAATTGGCACTAACAGTTTACCTACTAGGTAACTAAAAAGAGTGAAATTATTATTTTTAACAAAAAATTAAAACCGACTTCCAAGGTAAAAACAATATTAATAGCATCCTTATAATATGAACTAAAAAGTATTAAATAATTTTTCCTATCTAATATGTAGTGCCTTTTCCCGAATTCGGCTAAACTTCAACTATTTCTGTACTCAATCTTCATAATTTTGAAGTCGGTGCCAGTTCCAAAAGTTTCAAATTTTCTGTCAAAGAAATAAAGATTCAGCTATATCTGGTACCGACTTCAAAATGATGAAGATTGAGTACAGAAATAGTTGAAGTTTAGCCGAATTCGGGAAAAGGCACTACATATTAGGTAGGAAAAATTATTTAATACTTTCTAGTTCATATTATAAGGATGCTATTAATATTGTTTTTACCTTGGAAGTCGGTTTTAATTTTTTGTTAATAACTAATAAGTAACAAGCATGTGATGAACATGCAACTGAGAAAATAACTTGTTACTGTAAGTATATCTTATGGCGTACCTACCCAGGATTTCAGCTTTGGGGGTAGTTCATACCTGAAAATTGATTTTTATTAATCTGCCTGAAAATAATATATTTTGTTTCCAACACTTTATTTTGCGCTGACTAGTATAATAGGTAACATGTTTTTAATTCCCACTTGCCAGGACAATTGACATTTATTTTATCTAGGGGCGCACCTGGATACGCCCATGATGCTACTTATTTCTTTAGCTAAGTGTAATATTATGTTAAAAAATTCGTCGCCTTCACATAGGGTAAGTTCGCCCTTTCGCGTCCATAGACCAATTCGCGTCCATTTTGCGGATCTTCCTTTTTAAAATCCCGAAAATAAGTAAACTAACACACCGATCAAACGAAAAGTCATTCCCGCTAATACGTCAATGTATACGAGGTACGCACACATGGACAAAAGGTCCGTGCGCCAAACCAAAACCGTTTAGAAGAAATATTTAGCCTCGGCTGTTCAACAAGGGAGCACATGCGCGCGCTCGCGCGACAAAAAAAATAGTGTGCAGCGGCGCGTTCGATGGTAAGTTTTTTATTGTTTTAAGTGAAAATTAGGTTACATAGTTGTTTGTAGACTATTATAATGTAAAAAGGAATAATATTTATTATGAATTTGCTTATGTTTTTTATATTTAACGACTGAAATAAGGTGGACGCGAATTACTACATCGAATTCACAAAATTTCTACTTTGCGTCCACCTGTGGACGCAAACTATACCTACAGGGGATGATACATAAACCAAATTGCGTCCACTATTTTCGTTAAATATTTGCATGTTGACTTGCATGTGAAAATAATAATTATGAAATGTATTGTTTATTATTATATTATTGTATATTTTTTATTAAAAATACGTTTAAAAATTGTATTTTTAAATAAAATGAGTTCTTTTATTCTTTTTTTTCTATTTAAGATGAGTTCTTCGGAGAAAAGAAAGAAGAAGGAAAGGAGAACATACACAGAAGACGATTTAAAGAAAGCGTTAAATGAAATTCGAGAGAAGAATAAATCGGTAAGACAAATATGTAAAGAATATGCTATTCCCAAGACAACAATATTGGATAAAATCAGTGGGCGCAGACCAGATGGAGTAAAGAAACCTGGACCAGAACCAGCGCTAGGAGTAGATGGTGAAAAAAAGTAGTTGAATGGCTTCTTGATATTTCCAAATGTGGATTTCCAGTGAAAAAGCAAGAATTGTTGAATACTGTTCAGAAAATAATTCGTTATGGGAAGTTTAAAAATAATTTTAAAGATGATCGCCCAGGTCAAAAGTGGTTTGAAAAAATTTTTAGTTCAATGTTGAGAAGATTTTGATTATTTTTTTGAGATTCTTTATTATGATAATAATGTTGATTTTTATTACAGTTTACTTAATTACATTCTGAAATAAAGAAATAATTGTTAAAATATATATTTTTAAGTTCAATGTTGAGAAGATCTTGATTATTTTTTTGAGATTCTTTATTATGATAATAATGTTGATTTTTAATTTTAATCTTTTTTTATTTTCTTAAAATATCACCCCTATATTCCTTTTCTAAGCTGGTGGACGCTAAATGGTCCACGGGTGGACGCAATTAGGATTTTGTGGACGCAAAGTGGGTAAAACGCCTTATTCTGAAGTTTATCTATTTAAAAATGTAACATAAGATGCTTCGAGTAAAACTGAAAGTTAATCTTAAAATAGACTAATATATTGATCACATAACATAATTTTTTCATAGAAATGAATGTTGGGACATTATTATTTTCGCCATCAAACTTGCCAACTGCACTAAATGGACGCGAATAGGCGAAATTACCCTAAATAATTTACTTACACAGCTTGTTAAGGCGACGCCTTGATAATTTGGCTATAGCGATGCCGATTTTTCTCAGCAATGACTAAAGCTAAGAAACTAAAGTTCATTGTCAGTATTCATCATGTCTTTGTCTTTGAATTGCCCATAGCATAACACGATTGGACAACTTTTATAACACAGAATTATCAATCGAAAAGACCTCTGTAAAAAAGGGATTCCTATTTTTCCAACAGAGGAGAGTGATTTAAGGTTCCAAAATTTGTACATAAATTGGTTGAAGCATACACTTTAATATGTGCATAGCGTATATGAAATGTATTTATGGTTTTTAAATTACGCGACAAAAACCATTTTATCGCTTACGCCCTTTCCATTTTTTGCTGTTCCATTGCTTGTTTTCTATGAGAGGCCGGCCCGGCCTCTCATAGAAAACAAGCAATCTAAAACATATTCAACACGGTTTCTTACTTTAACGCGGCGTCACCTTAACAGACGTAAATCCTATCTACGTTATCAAAAATCTTCAAAGCTTAAGAGACGAGAGTTTACGAGAGATGCGGGTAGGGGCATCGAAAAATATATTACATAATATTACAAATTACGAAAGGTTGCTCGTGGCTATAACGTTCTGCAGTCTGCAACAGTAATAAATAATAATATACAGGCCTAGGCATGAATCTGTGGTCTAGTAGTTAATAAGAGCTTTTAGCTTGGCTCATGACTATTATACTTTAGTCATGGGTTTCATTTCCGCGTTGGGAAAATTTTGTTTTCAAGTTTGTTGTATGTCCTTTCTCGAGACTCAAAGTATTTTGACAAAAGAAGTTCAGCAATTACTTTAACATTTATAATATTAAAATAGATTAAAATGATTGTATCATAAAATGTAATAAAAGAAGCAAGAAAAATCGGGGATTCCTAAAATTCGGCGATTCATAAAATCCTTTATCTTACTTGAAACAGTCGCTGAAAAAAATAAACGTACGCTTACCGTGGAACTCGATAGGTGTTTAGAATACAAATTTGATGGGATTTCGCTACGAAGTCAGTACTGATGTTGGGTTAAACCAAAACTTACGCGTATCATAAGGAAAACACTTCAAGACAGTATTTAAATACGGCTTCTTCTGTACAGCAATCATACCACAATCTACCGTTGTAGCAGCGTTTACTAGTAAAAAAATAAAAAATAATATAACAAAATGAAACTGTCGGCGTTTTTCGTTTTGATCATGGCTATCTTTGCCATATTTGCTGGTCAGGCTGAGGCGAAGCCCAAAGTACCCATTGGCGCCATCAAGAAAGGAGGCAAGATTATTGTAAGTATTTTTTTTTAACAAAAAATCTTTGTAAAATATGAGGTAGGTACATATTTTGCTTAGTATTACTTAAAAAGTTCCCATTTAAAGTTATCATTCTTATTTAAATCTACCTAGTTTTACTTAATAAAAAGAAAAATATGTTCAAAAAACGTAACACTTATACCTCAATGTTCCAAAACTGTATAATTCCATAGATTAGAAGACTAGCCAAGTGTATATTAACTACGCCTGTGTAAATAATGAAGCCAAACTCCTAAACTAATTAATATCAATCACTACCACATAAAATACATTTATTTGTGTGACAAATCTTGACTCGAGGGTCGAGCTCTTAACATTTGGGTGCAAGTTTATCTATGCAGGGTGTAACACCCAATAATCAATATAAAGATCTCTACAGTCTACATACTATATTGTATAGTATTATGGTAGGTACCTAACTAGAAAATGCAATATTCATTTAAGTGCCTCCTTGCTTGGCATGAACACCTTAAAAGGGTTTTTTTCCACAGAAGAATAGACAAACAAAAATCTTTTCCAGATTTGTTTCCTTTAATTTTTTTGTTTTTGTTCTCTTATTTTCTAATTTAAAAACATTAGTGGAAGAAGTGGGCTCCTAACATTTTACAACATCAGAGCAATTACTCATTTACCGAACAAAACTTGTAACTTTACTTCATCATCTAGCTAATATAGTATAGGTACATAGAATCCACATTTTTTTGATTTCAAATTATTTTCCCGGTCTTAAAGCTTCCATCCACTCATGAGTTCCCAATACAATAGACTTTACTGTAAAAGTAGCAGCGCTGAAAGAGTAAAATTTTTAAACTTCTGTATGGACAAACTCACGACGCTGGGGTGCAATTGCCCATACAAATCACATTAAAAAAAGTTTAAAGTTAAGTTTAAAGTTTCCTAGGGTGTTACAAAACTAAGTTATAAATTATAATACTTATGAGTATACAGTATGTGTTCCTTATATTATTATAGAGTTCACTGTGAAAGTAGCAGCGCTGAAAGAGCAAGTTTTTTTGTGATTTGTATCGGGCAAGCGCCCGCGCGTCATGAATTTTTCCATGAAAAAAAGAGTTATTCTTTCAGCGCTGTTATTTTCACTGTGAACTGTATACTATACTGTAGTTTATAATATCCTCTTTGCTCTATAAAGGGGACTCATGCACATCATAAAGTATTATCACCTAGTTTTGTTACATTTTTTACACGTTTATGTTCATATTTTAATATTTTTTACAGAAAAATGGCCTAGGAGTCGCCGGCGCTGCAGGGACTGCTCATGAGATCTACAATAATATTAAAAATAAACACCATTAGTTTAACTACCTTCCTTTAAAGGTTCCAATTATTTTAAACTTTTATGTTTAGATTAAGTATTTATTGAATAAATATTTTTTACTGTGAACACTTTTGTTATAATTTTAATTCATATCCATCATGTGAATTTAAGATTTGTAATGTGCGAAGCTTTGTTATTAAATTAATAACTTCCGGTTTGTTATAGCTTAAAATATATTATGAATTTATGACAATCGTTTAAAAGTAACCAAAACGTTGCACAAAGTAATAGTTACCTATTTGATGAATAAAGGAAACTTTACTCCGGTACTACCTTCAAATATCTAAGTTCCAACAGCATTTGGAATATCTGAAATCGTTAAGCATGCGAACTACCACCTGTAGTTCTGTAGCAGAGAGTCTGAGTAAACTGGGCTTACCCAGTTTACCCCCTAACCATTATTGTACGATACGATAAAACGAAAACATCTTTTTGACTTTAACCTATAAGAGCGCTTATTCAGTACTAGTTGATGCCCGCAACTCCGTTGCGCCAAAACTCGTTTATCGGGCGGGGACCGTACATTTTTTCGCGATAAAAAGTATCCTATTTCGTTTCCCGGGACTCAAAGTATCTCCATGCCAAATTGCGGCGAAATCGGTTTGGCGGTTGGGGCGTGAAGAGGTAACAGACAGACAGACACACTTTGTATGGATAATATCTTAGGGTTTGTTTCACCACTTTCTGATAAGTGCCGAATAGGCTATCCACCACTTAACTTGACAGGTGAAGTATGGAGAATCTGCCAAAAAAGCTGTGAATAGCCTATTCGGCACTTTACCAGAAAATGGTGAAACAGGCCCTTATAAGATATTGCACAGAAAATAGATTTCTATTATCTTCAATTTGATCAAGACAGGTATTATTATGATTTATACTAAAACACAATATATTTGTCCCTCTTGGCTCTTACAACTTAATGCGTTTAATCGGCACGATATCGTACGGCGTACCGTATAATGTGAAACGCTTACCACTCGCTTCAAATGCAGGGGATTTACCCGATCCAAATTCAAATGATTGCAGACCAAAAAGACGGTATTTTGATCTACCCTGTTACGACAAAATGCTGTATTTTGTAACACGTCAACTTTAAAATAAAAATCGGCCAAGTGCGAGTCGGACTCGCGCACGAAGGGTTCCGTACCGTTATAGAGCAAAAATAGGCCAAAAATTGTGTTTTTTGTATGAGAGCCCCCCTTAATTTTGTATTATATTTAAATATTATTAATAATCATTAAATTACAATTATATTTAAGGCCTTCGTGAAAGTTTCAAGTGCCCACCTCTTATCATTATTGATTACGAGCAAAAAAGGCCAAAAAATCACGTTTGTTGTATGGGAGCCCCCCGTAAATATTAATTTTATTTTAGTATTTGTTGTTATAGCGGCACCGGAAATACACAATTTGTGAAAATTTCAGAACTCTAGCTATAGCGGTTCTTGAGATACAGCCTGGAGACTAGGGAATGCAAATCTCGCGAGATTGGGGCTCAAGCGAGATCCCGCGAGTTTATGAATACAATACCGCGAGATCTCGCCAATTTCGAGATCTCGCGAGATTAGCAGTTTGGTGGGTTTTTTTTTGCAAATAATCACAATATTTGAATAAATCACGAAAATAAAGTGATAAATATTATAAGTATTATAAGATCAACATTCATTTTCACGAATTTTTTCAATAGAATTTTATGCATCAAACATTGTTTGACGTATATTCTGTCTATAATTTTTAAGTAGTAAACTTTAACATACGCATCTACTATATCTATCAAATAACAAATGAAAGAAACAACCAGTCTTCTCTTCTAATGTGCACTTTTATAATTTTGGACGTGGCGGTAATATCTTGGACGTCCGCGGTAAAACGATAACATAGGGAAGTAAAATGTATGAAAATATATGGAGACGCTTTTAAATTTCCATCGACGATAACTTCATGTTAGAGGACATCACGAGTCACGACGTCTACACTTCTGAAGAATAAATCTGAACCGCACAAAACGTCCGCGGTGCGTAAAATCAAAAGGGCATTTAACGTACCCAACGTTTTATCATGGAAGCCGGCGTCCACGATAACGTGACGTCCAGAATTATAAAAGCGCACATTATCAAACAAATCTTTTAGTAATAAAACAGTTCTTTTTTATCTAACAAAATAACGAGAAGGCAAAATTCAGGACCTAGTTGAAAATCACAGCGCACAGTTGCTTAGGCCAGCTCCTCTTTGTTTTTACTCCGTGATAGCAACTCCGTCCGTGTCAGTCCGCGCTTCGAATAAGACGTTTTTATGCTCAGTACAATCTCGTCAAACTCGCGAGATCTCGCCTTTTTTTCGTCCGAGATCAATCTCGCTAAAAAAGGCCGAGATCTCGCGAGAACGAGATTGCATTCCCTACTGGAGACAGACAGACGGACAGACAGACATCGAAGTCTCAAGAATAAGGTCCCGTTTTTACCCTTTGGGTACGGAACCCTAAAAATGAATTTAATTTTTTTTTACTTATTAAGCTCATTACCAAATTTTATCCAGTGTAGATAGGTACATGGTTTTTATAATATGAGCTGATTACTTATTCCTCTTTAGAACATTATTTTATCGTATGTTTTTTAATTATAATATCAAAATAGGTACTTACTTAATATTATTATTATAAAACATGTGCCAGTATAAAATATTATGGCGCAAACTCAGCTTTAAACAGTGTATTGCAGATATATTTCATCTACATTTTGGGTTACAGCAAAATGATACAGTCATGGAATATTTCGGTTAAAAACTTGTCCTCAATTTATTGGGTTCAATCAATACTTGAAAGCTACTACATCAAGTAGATTGTAGCTTGTAGGTAACCCGGGTTGCATTATTTTGTCGTAAGCCGTGATGTTTCACTTGTATAAACATACAGTTAACAGCTTTTCACACGTCTAGATAATATAATAAAAATATACTTACTAGGGATAACCCTTTGGTTGAACTGCGTCTGTTACCTGATACCTCATAACATAAGTCATACCTGATCACAATTTCTGGCTCTGATTTTTAGACGGGTTCTTTTACTTTTTATTTACAAATTAGTAGCTAGTTAGTTCAAAACATACCTTTTTCTACTCACCAACATTTTATGGTATAATAATATAGCGAGTTTATATTTCTCGGTACGCAAAAAAGATTCCTCAAATTTTGATTACCTACATCTATACTAATTATAAAACAAAGTCGCTTTTTTCCCTCATGTCCCTTTGTTCCCTTTAATCTTTAAAACTACGCAACAGATTTTGATGATTCTTTCAGTGTTAGATAGCCCATTTATCGAGGATGGTTATAGGCTATATTTTATCACGATAAGACTAATAGGAGCGAAAAAATAGAAGAAAATGTGGAAAAAACGCGGAAAATTATTTGAAAGGGATAACTTGAACGCGCTAATCTCAGGAACTACTGGTCCGTTTTGAAAAATTCTTTCAGTGTTAGATAGCCTATTTATCGAGGAAGGCTATAGGCTATATTTTACCACGCTAAGACTAATAGGAGAATGTGGAAAAAACGGGGAAAAATATTTGAAAGGGCTTATCTCGCGAACTACTGGAGCAATTTTTATGTTATTTGGCACAGATAAGAAGTAGACCACCTGCAAACCTTCAAGAAAAGAGCGTATTCCCTCTTAAAAGGCCGGCAACGCACCTGCAGCTCTTCTGATGTTGTGAGTGTCCATGGGCGACGGTAGTTGCTTACCATCAGGTGACCCGTTTGCTCGTTTGCCCCCTTATTTAATAATAATAAAAAAACGTGAAGGATCACAGGCTATCGATTTTGATCATTTTTTCAGTGGCTATATATTTTATACCCGTGCAACGCCGGGGCGGGTCGCTAGTTCATAATAATAACAGGTAAGTAAACGTATATTCTTATAGAAACTGTGATACTCAATTGTTAAAAATGTATTGTATTATGTGCACAAATGAAAATCGTTTATTAATATTTAATACGACATTCACTAAACTAAGGCCGTGTTTCCACTGACGCGGAGCGGAGCGGAGAGGAGCTTAGCGGTGCCGAATTGACCAATCACCATGCTCGAAATCTTCGCTCCGCTTCGCTGTCATTCCGCTGGAATAGCACGATTGGTCAATTCGGGCACTGATATTGCTCCTCTCCGCTCCGCTCCGCGTCAGTGGAAACGCGGCCTAATACAGTTGACCTCAGAGTCAGTTATTAATTCAGAGTGCTAACCGATAACTGATAATGCAAAACACGTGCTGAGAGATGACTAAATACAATGTCATTCAATTTTAACAAGTACTTACTCATACAATTATTATTATTGCTCAAAACTCACACTAAGGCTGCCTTCACACTAGCGTTTGTCCAGCGTAGGCGTTCGATGAACGTATGCGCAGCGCAGACGTCGCGACAACGCGGCGCGTGCGTCGCGTTGTCGTAACGTTTCCTCTGCAGAACTAATTAAACGCTGCGTTGGCGCGGCGCAGACGTTACACAGTTTCTTCAGGAACAATCAGTAGGCGGTGCTAGCGCGCGTACTGATTGTTCTAGTAGAGAAGTGGCGTCAACGCGACGCATGCACCGCGTTGTCGCGGCGTCTGCGCTGCGTATACGTTCATCGAACGCCTACGCTGGACAAACGCTAGTGTGAAGGCAGCCTAAAACAATAATAGTCTTAAGGGTCCGTATACGAAATTTTGCCGATTTCGCTGATTTAACAGACGTGATTTAACAGTTAAAATACAGTATTTCTATAAGTTTTAATGCACAACATGTAAGATCATTTCAATTATAATCTAATGTTGGAGCTAGATTTTTTGTTTTTTTAAGTATTTTTAAATAATCCAACTCAAACCCGCGACAGTTTTGTGATTTTTGCTGTAAAAGGTTTAGAATATCACCTGTTTATGGATTGTATTGACGTCTTAAGGGCTCGGGTGACGCGCTCGAAAAAATGAAATTCGATACCGCGCCAGTACAAGTTTTATATGTTGCTGTCTCGCTATTGCGCGCGGGGTACGGGGTACCCCCGCGCCCCGCGCGCCTCCGGCAGCGTATTATATGTGTGCGTGCGTCGTCATTCATTATTTTACTCTGATCAAGTTATTCAAGCCGTGCGTTTGTTGCGATTTGCGAAGTATTATATTTTATTGTTTCATGAATCATTAACAATATTGTTTTTGTGGTTGTTTTATATATTGGAATAGTAGGAATACGGGCGCGGGCGTAGTGTCGTCGATCTTGTCACTGAACTGAACAGAATACAGATTCTACATAATATATTAAAATAATATACTTACTATAATATCTACATTGGACTCTTCACAAATCACACCACGTCAGCCTGGTCCCGTGCTAAGTACACTAAGGACTTGTGTTACAACTTACAAGTACCAGACATATAATACCGAATATATTATAATTTATACTAGCGACCCGCCCCGGCGTCGCACGGGTATAAAATATATAGCCACTGAAAAAATGATTAAAATCAATGATCTATCCTATGATCTACTTCTTAGCCTATGATCTACTTCTTATCTGTGCCAAATAACATAAAAATTGCTCAGTAATTCGCGAGATAATTTTCCCCCGTTTCAAATAATTTCCAACGTTTTATCCACATACTCCTATTAGTCTTAGCGTGATAAAATATAGCCTATACTCTATAGCCTTCCTCAATAAATAGGCTATCTAACACTGAAAGAATTTTTCAAATCAGACCAGTGTTCCTGAGATTAGCGCGTTCAAGTTAGCCCTTTCAAATAATTTCCCCCGTTTTTTTCCACATTTTCCTCTATTTCTTCGCTCCTATTAGTCTTAATGTGATAAAATAGAGCCTATAGCCTTCCTCGATAAATGGGCTATCTAACACTGAAAGAATCATCAAAATCCGTTGCGTAGTTTTAAAGATTAAAGGGAACAAAGGGACATGAGGGAAAAAAGGGACTTTGTTTTATAATAAGTACCTATAATATTACTTCAGTCGGAATTTCCAGGAATTGCTATTGTATTCTATTGTTGTCGCGATCACCGGTGCTCGCGCGGGGCCTGAAGGATTATTTAGATATAGATTTCCTTTTTATTATACTCAACTTATTTAAGATCCATACTTCCATACTAATTGTAAAAAATTAATAAAAAAGTGTGTCTGTTTGTCTGTCTGTTAATAGCTTATTACCTCTTCACGCCCAAACCGCTGAACCGATTTTGCTGAAATTTGGCATGGAGATACTTTGAGGCGGTCCCGAGTCTTTGTCCTTTGACATATAATACTTTTTATCCCGAAAAAATGCACGGTTTCCGCGCGATAAACTAGTTTTGGCGCAACAGAGTTGCGGGCGTCATCTAGATTTTACAATATTATTATACACATATTTAATACACATACATGAGTCATGACTCATGAGTCATGACCCAGGAAAACGTTTTGTTCCGTCGGTGGGATTCGAATTTCGAACCAGCGACCCCCGGCTTGAGCTACCATGCGCTCAACCACTGCGCCACAGAGGTCGACGCTTTTATTTAAAAATTATTAAAAGACAGTACGTAACAATAAAGTTTCAAAAACAGAAAAAAGGCTACTCCAAATATTCCTCACATTGTTATCATTCAAAATAATAAAATCGGACAAGTGCGAGTTGGACTCGCCCATAAATGGTTCCGCAATCCGCAGCAACAATAAGGTTTATTTTTATGAAATTATAAGGTTTTTTTATAGTTTCAGAGAAAAGTGGCTGTGACATACGGACAGACAGACACACAGACATGACGAATCTATTAGGGTTCTGTTTTTTGCCATTTGGCTACGGAAGCCTAAAAATCAAAAGAGTATTATTAATTACTAGCTGTTGCTGTTCAGTGTTAGATAGCCCATTTATCGAGGAAGGCTATAGGCTATATTTTATAACGCTAAAATTAATTGGAGTGAAGAAATAGAGAAAAATGTGGAAAAACGGGGGAAGTTATATGAAATTGCTTATTATCTTAAGATCTACTGGAGCAATTTTTATGTTATTTGGCAAACATAAAGAATAGACCACTTGAAGGGACATAGGCTATTTTTTGCGGAAAAATGTACGGTTGCGTGAAATTCCTAAATTACGCAAGCGAAGCCGAATAATAAAATCGTAGGAAAGTCAATTCTGTACATTGAATATTTTTGTACAAAAAATAATACTTGGGATGTGATCTAAGTACTATGATAATGCGAACGAAGTCGCGGGCAACAGCTATATTATAATAAAGTCATAGGAAAGTCAATTCTGTACATTGAATATTTTTGTACAATAAATATTAATACCTACTTGGGATGTGAACTACTATGCTAACGCGGACGAAGTCGCGGGCAACAGCTAGTATGGAATATCTATTTCTTCGCTTCTATTAATCGTAGCGTGATAAAATATAGCCTGTAGCCTTTCTCGATAAATGGACTAACACTGAAATAATTTTTCAAATCGGACCAGTAGTTCCTGAGATTAGCGCGTTCAAACAAACAAACAAACTCTTCCGCTTTATAATAATATTATTTAATTATTAAAGTATTTATATTATTTAATTGAATAAAACTGACATCAGGAAATAATTACTAAAAATACAAACTAAAATAAAATATACAAACATAGGTATACAAACTTAGAATACAAGTTCACTTTTATATTTTATTTTATTTCAAGACAGAAATTAGCAAGTCTGTTCAGGAGTTCTCGAGTTTTAGCGAGACTAACGAAATTAATTATACATAATATCAATGTATACTGTATAATCATATTATAATATTATGACTATCGCTAATATTCCTAAACGTTATTTACAAAATACAGTATATAAGAAAATAATAATATTATGATTTATGATAATCATAATTATTATTTATTTTAAACTACTGTGTGATACATCATACATCCCACCTTTCGGTATCCATTATTAATTATTATCAAAAGTTTAAGCAATAAAAGCAAGTTGTTCAAGCAATTGTCTTCAAGTATCACATAAAAATTTTCAAAATCAACATTCAACAACAATAACATTCTCTCGATCGCGGATTCTTGGAAATCTACTGTTATCGCGCGCGCGGTCTCATGCGACCGCTTGGAGCTTGAGGGAATATTGTACTTGAATAATGAATGCCTTGAATGAATTATTGTCACGTGCACCGGTTACAACACTCCGCCACCCTGAACGCGCCTCCCGCCCGTTGCCGCGCTCTGTCGTGTGAGCGGATCGGCACGATACCATGTTGGAAATTATAGAGAAATTTCGTTGCGTTTACGAATACCAAAAATGATGAATGAAAATTTATTATATTGCCATTCTTTTGAAGACATTCTGTAACTACACAATATAAGCTGTGTTCCCAGGAAAAATACATTACGATTCGATGAGTTTTTAATATAAAACAAGTGTGCGAAAAGTATGTCGACAATGGCGTAACAATTTATGAAATGTAATCGCTTATATTTTTTAGTGTGTAAATATTTTGAAGTTAATTTTTGTTCAGGAACCTAGGTAATTACTATTTTAAGCTGAAAAATAACTCAAACATGTTAAATATTTTCGTATGACAAAATGATTTTGGTATTACGTTTGTATGAGAATTTCGAGGGTAACCCGGCCCCTTAACGGTATGAAAAAGATACATTGTACCTACTGTTGAGAAAGTCGTCTATAAAATGCTGGAATTACTTTTTACCACTTTAATATGAAATAGTTGAGTAAAAAAATATGAAACTCGGCAAAATTTTAGAGAAAATGGGCAAAGAATTGCTGTTAATTTAGGCAACTTGGAGCTGTAATTCATAAAAAGAAAACGACAGAAATAATCTAATAGATAAAATCCTATCCAATTCGAGAAAAAAGAAAAAATAAAAAAAAACAAATTGTGCCAAAAAACACGACTCAAAACAACCTAAATCTCACATTATATTATTCGCCGCAAGGCTCGAGTCGGCTTTCCGCGCTTAAATAAATCCGCGCGCGGCTGCAGTCTGCACTAAAAATATCGGGAATGGAATACTTCCACTATTCCTTGGTTTTAAAAATCGAATACCATTTATTTATTAATATTATATAAACTTTTTATTTAACTATTTTAGGTTATATTTTACAAAAATTAATACTCTATTCTCTAACAATATAAGGTGCCTATAAAATATATTACTAAAATATAAAATAGGGGGAGAATAATAAAAAAAGAAAGACTATATATAAAAAACTAAATCTAAGTCGGAGGCTGCGGGCAATGTACCCAAGAGGCTGGCAGCATTACCTCGCTGTATCGCAAGACTGATACGTTGGCCGAGGTAAGCGCCAGCTCTGGGATCATTAGTTTTCTCAACCAGTCTTTGGGATAACTCCTTGAATAGTAGTTTGGCACCAGGGCCCCACGGGCCCAGGGTCTCAACCCCGAAAGGTACAAAAAAGTAATCACTTCCCAGTGCTTCATACTTTCTTCTTTTGTTTGTCTCCGCTTGTGCCGCCGCAGCTCCCGCCTCTCTCGTTGTGGCCGTCACGTGCGACGCCGCTAGCGTATCCACGCAGGTGGCGTCCCATACGAGAGGCCTCCCACGGCTCCACGGAACGAGCGTCATTCCGTCGGGCCTTTTGCCGTCGTCACGTGCGATACCGTTCGGCTCAAGAGTGGCCGGCACGTTGACGGAGACAAGGGCCCTGCGGATCACGTCGTTCAAGGAAGCATGGCGGGACTGGCGGCCGGCACTGCGTCGACAAGACAGGCCGTGATGACCCTGGCGGTCTACTGCGGCGCCGCAGTGGCAGCGATGGGGTTCGCTGATATTGGCTCCTAGTCGCAAACTGAGTGATAGATTGAATGTATGATTATCTAATAGTGTTCCGGTATTGGATGATGGGTTTGCCTGAAGCCAGTAGCCTGATTCCGGCTCGGCGGACGCTAGGAGACGCGCGCGATCTGTGGTGGACGAGGAATTTAGTATGTATTTATTTATTTAAAAAAAAATTCTCGGTCTTGTCAAACTTGTTTAGTCGTTGAGAAAATGGAATTGACTCGAGAAAATTCTAGAGCGATGATTTATTATGACTTTCGAAGTGGCTTAACACAAAAACAGTGTGTGATCGGATGATTTCTGCATTTGGTGATGAAGCCCCATCCAAAACCACAATTTATCGCTGGTTTGCTGAATTTCAACGTGGACGTGTCAGGCTCAGTGATGATCCCCGTCAAGGTCGTCCAAAAACTGCAGTCACCCAAGAAAACGTTGATGCTGTGCGTAAGCTGCTTGAGGAGTAAAGACATGTGACGTACCGCGAAATTCAGGCAACTTTAGACATTGGCATGAGTCAAATACAAATAATATTGCATGAACAATTAGGTTTAAAAAAGTTGTTTTCCCGATGGATACCGCATTTGCTCTGTGAAGAGCAAAAAGCGGCTCGCGTTACTTGGTGCGTCAGAACTCTCGAAAGATTCCACGTAGGATCCTCAAATGCTGTATACAACATCGTATCAGGTGACGAATTCTGGATATACGCGTACGAACCCGAAACTAAAAACCAGTCACGAGTTTGGGTGTTCGAAAATGAGTTAAAGCCAACAAAAATTGTTCGTTTACGGAGTGTTGCAAAAAAATGGTGGCCACGTTTGTCTCCAAAACCGGCCATATTGCGACTATTCCTCTTGAGGGACAAACAACGGTTAATGCAGAATGGTATGCTAGCATTTGTTTGCCACAGGTCGTTTCTGAACTCCGTAAAGAGAACTGCAACCGCCGCATCATTCTCCTTCACGACAATGCGAGTTCTCACACCGCGCACAGAACAAAAGAGTTTTTAGAGCAAGAAAACATAGAATTATTAGACCATCCGCCGTACAGCCCCGACTTAAGCCCTAATAATTTCTATACTTTCCCTAAAATAAAGAATAAATTGCGTGGTCAGAGATTTTCATCACCTGAAGAAGCTGTGGATGCCTACAAAACGGCCATTTTGGAGACCCCAACTTCCGAATGGAATGGTTGCTTCAATGATTGGTGGAAAAATGTGTTAAATTTCGCGGAGAATACTTCGAAAAGCAATAAACACATTTTTAAATAGTACTGTTGTGTCACCTCCTTGATTCCCGAAATTTTCAGTGCCGCCCTCGTATATTTTAAATCTAATAATTAATATATATATATATATATATATATATTTTTAAGTTAATGAAAAAACCTAATAATATTTCTGTAGCGAACCTTTGCAATTTCGTATTCATCGGCAAAATTTCGTATACGGTCTCTTAATAGCCCGAATAGGGAATATTGCGCAAAGGTCGGAGCAGAGGGCGCACTTATGCATTGCTAGCGACGTGCGTAATTGCGAGAGAGCAAGCTTTGACATTCATCTAGTTGGCTTGGTCGAGTAGTACAGTAACCAATCCTACCAAAATACGACATGTTTCACAAAACTGTTTGTTTACTGTCTATGCTGGTGCTGCCTCTATCAGGCGACTAATTTGCAGCTGCTATTTATATTGGCCTGAATAATGTCACTTACCTAATATATTGGTATTGTTACGTGCTAGGGTTCGAAGATTCGGAGAGAAAGACCTGGTGACTCTCTTGAAGACTTTATTCACAAACACTAGCTCACACAAATCACTAAATCCAAACACTAAGCACTAGATCCAAATCACTGAGCACTATCACTGTCCTAGGTCGTAGCCGAGTCTTAGGTCACTATCACAATCACTCACTATTGATCACTTGTTCTCACTTCGAAGTTGCCTTGATGATCGCTTGTATCAAACTGAGCTCATTGCCGGCTTGTTTACCTTTTATATTGCCCGCTATACTTTTTGGAACGTTCCATTTTGGATTGTTTACGTAAACACGCAATTCACATAAACAAGGGTTGGACTTTTCTAGAAAGTACGCGCAACTATCGCGCGCAGGTAAACAACTGCCCGTATCCGTAACAGTATGTATATTGTATAATTATTTTTTTCGTGGTTATTAAACTCTTTCTCATTTAGAAGGAGACTGAAATGATTTTGTTGATTATTTTTTGTATAAGTTAGTTATAATTAATTTAATATTCAGGTGAGATCCCAGACTGTCCCCAAAATTGTACTCGTGAAATTAAGTAAGTAATAAAGTCTATTATGTATTGTGCTAAGTATTACTAGAGTACAATTTCTATAAAATTAAGTAATAATAATTATTATTTGTGACGCAAAATTTTAGAAGACTAGACTGTCTTTATTGCTTTTTAATATTTGATCACTACTAAGGTACTGCGTCATGACTCATGACGCAGTACTCATGACTCATGGTATTATACAGGTAATTCATCAGGCTATTTAACAGCTCGATTCATCTATAGTCCACTTCTTGGAAAGTGGAAAAACTGAGATGCACGCGTAATTTTTTTAAATAGATAAAAGTAACAAGTACGTAGCAGAAGCTATAATAATAATGGGTTGAGGTATAAAATAAGTCAAGAATTACTGAACAACTTTAGTTAGTATGCGTTAATGAACTTATCAGAATTCGCGTCATTGGTTAACGCAAACATAGCAAATCTCTCTGGGATGCGGTAGAGTCCCGATGATAAATATTCTGTATGTATATAAAGACATTTCACCAATATGCAAATTATTATACTCTTCACACTTGAGACGAGAAGACAGTAGACAAGATGAAGTGGTTCAACCTATTTTTGGTAGTGCTAAGCCTATTAGCAGTCTTTAGCTATACCGAGGCCAAGCCTGGCAAATTAGGTGCTATCAAGAAAGGAGCAGAGGTGGTTGTAAGTATACAATTACTGTATCTATATCTGTATATATAAAACTCAAAGGTGACTGACTGACATGGTGATCTATCAACGCACAGTCCGAACCACTGGACGGATCGGGCTGAAATTTGGCATGCAGGTAGATGCTATGATGTAGGCATCCGCTAAGAAAGGATTTTGATTCTACCTCCAAGGGGTTAAAATAGGGGAGGAAAGTTTGCATATAATAATACTTCTTAACGCGAGTGAAGCTGCGGGCAAAAGCTCGTAATGTATAAAATTTTATGAATCAGTTAAAATTTAGATCTGTCTGATTGTGGCGGCAAAACCCAAAATATGATAGATTTTCTAAGAATTTTGATAGCTATGAGGAATAACCTACTAGATACGAGTATTGTCTAAAAGATTATGTGGTAACTGGTACCCAATAATACTTACATAATAAATTTTGCATTATTAATTATTATTATCAATTTGATTAAGTCTAGTATGTACTTAAGTATTCCCTTTAATCTTTATAAGTTAAATACACAAGTGGGTTAGAAAATACTTAATTTAATATTTAACGAAATGGATTAAACAGCATTCATTAGCAAGAAATATTGACAGCATTTAACTAAGTTATGATCAATTAATATAATAATTATTGATGATGAATAAATCATACTTAATAGGCTCTACCTTCTTTAGCCCTGTTCTAACAGTTATTAAAGAACTTTTGAAGCTCATTTCTTAGGTATTAGATAAAAATATATTATTATAGTTTAAGTACAATTTATCTAAATATGTAAACAGATTCAATGATCAATTTACCTTTTTCAGGGCAAAGGCATCAAGGCGCTAAACATCGCGGCTACAGCCAACGACGTATACAAGTTCTTTCATCACAAGAAGCATTAGACCCAAGCCTTATATGCTATAACCAAATACTTAAACTTCTACCTTTTAAACAGCAAAAATGTTGCAAGTCATAGATAACCTTTTGCGCGCGAGCTCCAAGAAATTGCCAAAAAATGTTCATGGGATTCAGGAGCACGCACGCGGAATATTCCCATCTATTTATTTTAGAATTTAAAAAAATCGCCATTCTCATAATTACTCAATCAATAAAATGAGCAAGCATTGTAAGATATTCCTAAAATACATAGTAAGTAAGTACCTATTTTTGTACAATAAACCTTTTTTTTAAATTAACTGTGTTATTTTTATTAATGGGGTTTACTTTTTATTTGGTGCAATTTACAAGTAAGTGTAATGTACACATTGAACTGTATGCAATAATAATATTATACTTATTGTGCAAAACATAGATAAGTGAAACAGTGTTATGACATTTAAATGTAAACTGTCCCCTATATATATATATATATATATATATATATATATATATATATATATATATATATATATATATATATATAATATTTCGTAATAACAATAAGCATCAAGTGATTTATTATTCCTAATCAGTCTATTAAGTACTCACTATTATTATTAACAATGTAAGTATGTCAATATGGGTAGAATTCTTGATTAACCAAACGGAATAGAAAATTGTTTGCGAGCTCTAAGCAACATAAATAAAAACACGGAAAATTCTATTAAAATGGGACGCTGTGTCTATGGCGTTGTTTGATTTAGAGAATAGAATTTACTACGTCGTCTATCATTTTCAACGGCTTTTTGACCAGATAGGACCTCGTTTTTCAAAGATTTACTTTTTTCCGTTTATTTAAATATGATCTGAAAATAGGAGATGGAAGAGCGTAAGCGATAAAGCAAACGTGTTGTCTAAGCCCTCTGCACTCTGCTAATATCCATAGATATTACGTAACTATTAAGTATTAAAACTGTAAAATACCTACCTGAATAATATATCATATCGGTAATCGGTAGCTCGGTATTAAATTTTGTTATCCATAAACATATTAGCTCAATCAATTTAGTATTCATGAAGCGATTTGTGCTTTATTTAGCTACGTGACAAATTACAAAATTTTGCATCGGGATTATCATCACCTCATTTTAAGCGATACCTAGATACTTAATTATTATGTTGTTAGTAAAAATCGAAAAGAAAAAAGGAAGAACAGCGTCCGTACTACTAGGCAGAAGGTAGATGTTACTTGGTTCGCACTCGAAGAGTGGTTACTTCGTTCTGAAAATACTGTATTAATCATACACAACGGATGTAAAGGCCTCGTTTCTTTTAGGGTCAACTTCTACCACAACGAGACGCGTATGCATTTCTGTCACTGACCTCCATTATTGTATAATAGAGATCAGTGATTTCTGTACTGAATTGACGGATTTCGTAAGCTTGAGACATCTTGCAAATCTGTCAAATCCATACAAATTTAGAAATGCATCTACGCGTCGCGTGTGTCCTCCTAAAGGGCAGGAACAGGCACCTTGGTCGCCATGAATATTCATCCACAGAGGAAATTCGTGGCACCAACAACAACCATATCGTTCAATTTATGAGCAGGGTTTGGGACGATACTCTAGTGCGAACTGCGAAGGAGTCTTTCAAGGAGGAGAATTTCCCCGACTGTACATTTCTGCTAAACAACTCATTTCCCCGACTGTACATTTCTGCTAAACAACTCATTTACCCGACTGTACATTTCGTTCGAGTTCGAGTTCGAGTTCGACACAAAACACTACTCTCCAACCGAAGACGGTTGGAGAGTAGTGTTTTGTGTCGCGTTTTATATGGTTTTTCGATCAACACGAAAATCTGGCGCGAGTTTCACAGTTTTTACCCATCCCACAAAAGTGCTTAACGCCGCTAAAGAAGTTTTCACTTCAAAAAAAGCGTCGCGTTGTGGTCTGAATTGACCCTTAGTGACAATCGTATTGCGAATTGCGATAATCTTCTGCATAAGCAAAATTTGCACTATCTGTATTTTGTTTGTTTTGGATTTATATACAAAACAACTACATAACTTTGGCACCGCACGATTTTGTGTATTTGTGAATAGGTAAATTTTTACCCGTAAGGTACTAATTATGTATTCTGTGGTTTTACTGGTACTTATCAACTATTCTATATCCCGGCATTCAAAGTTTTAGCAACACAAAATAATATTATTATTAGAAGCGGCGTAAACTATATCAGATAACAGACAGACATACATAATACTTTACGGACAAACAAATTCACATAACACTAAAAATCCCCCTAGAACAATAACTTTAACTTCAAAGTTTTGTAGTAACCGCACGCGCGGGTAAAAACCTCACATTTTCCTGTTAGTCACTTATCACTATAAAAGACTCGTCACGACAATAATCGTATCCATTTCCTCAGCAACGAAGTAGCGATGAAGATAACATTAATAATTCTAGTCGTTACAGTGTTATGTGGCGTTTGGGGAGAGAGTACGGTTCCGCCGGTTACTGTAACGACGCAGAGACCCTGGACTCAGAGATTTAGAGATGGCCTGGCTTGTACTTCATAGAGTAAACAGTTCGTTAATAATTACAGTTCGGGAGATCGTAAGTCGTGAGATAAGGATTGTTTGTATTACTGCCCAGAATGTGATGTGCAGATTGGTCTCTATTTTGGGAAAGTTTATTATAAGGTGGTCTAATCTAAAATGAATCCTCTGTGGGATACAAAAAGAGGTTAAATGAGGCAATTAGAGTTTATGTTTTCTCTTCCTTTTTCTCTGTAATTTTTATAAAGAGGACTTTCAGTTATTTAACTTAACCTATTTTACTACTTATATCATGATTACCTATATCACCAAACGTCCTAAATCATACTATAAATACCACCTAATTGTTAAGACTTCCTTACTAATAAAAATATACCTCTAGTCTCTACACTGCGGATAACTTAAACCAAGGTTTGCTTGTCAATGACTTATCTAACGTATTAGACAAGGACATTGCACAATGAAAGGCTGTAAAAGTGTAATTTAATTTATATGCCGTTACAACAGTACTTACTGTTTTTTTTTTTCAGGACAAATTCTTTGCCGGCGTAGCTGTAGCGACTTCAGTACAGAACGCGTTACACAATGGAAAAGGGAAGAATAAGCTGCCCCATCACGACCCAGTTCATAATAAAAACTCACATACTTCACTGTAGTTTCGAATTTTACCTAAATATAGAGTTAATGTTTGCTTGCTTGCTACAAAAAGGGTCCAATAGTTGACATTAACAGACCATGTGGAAAAGCTATCATTGTTATTTTCCACCTCTTTGGTAAAAGGTGGACCCGTGGAAGTTTCTTACGCTGGTTCTTCTCGCCGGGTTAGTTCCCGAACCGGTGGTAGGCCTCATGTAGACACGACTTTGTCAACCTATTTGGAAATAAAATATTTTGATTTTAGATTTTTGAAACATAGACCTAAGTATATAAAAAAGTGACTTCGGGAAAAAGGTACGGTCTCCTCGGCTTATGATTTAGTTTTAGCACATACGCAGTAGCGGGGAACGTCACGACTCACCTTATTATAAAGTGTTTTAATGAAATAGGATATGGTTTTATGTGGATATCAAAATATTATAGAATGGAAAGGGGGAGGAGCCTGAAAAGGTTGACATGCCATTTCTTAGATTTAAAGCTAAACACGGTGTAAATTATTATATTCCGTGTATCAATAAAGAAAATTAGGTTAAAATGTACAATGACTTTGTACCAACCATTGTTGTAATTTTTATTATATTCTACTTTGTAACGGTTTCCTCTTTTTAAAAGAAACTAACACAATATAATTTCTTTACCAATTTACCACAGACAAAAGCGATACTAGAGAATAAAAGTTTTTATCAGCAAATTTCTCCGTAACGGAACTCCGGTACTCAGTTTTTATTTATTTCACTTCTAAGTTCTGACATGTTTCAATAGTCCGAGGCCAGACAAGAAACCGACAAAACAAAAGGCGATCTTTGAATCTGGACAGCGGCCAATAGAAATATCGGTAACAATCTTTTACGAATCTATTACTCGTAACCGTGCTCGTAACAATAGGATCTAAGGTTAAAGTATGAGCGTTGTGTACGTAGGTTTCAGTAGAATGAGGTTCTAATGTTTTGTTATCAAATCCATTGTATTGTAAGTAAATCGGGCTCCCTTACATTGGTTTTGTCTATTATTACCATGTTTACTACAAAAGCTTTGGTATTACTATGAGTGAAAATCTCGTTTCAATAGAGAACATTACGCAAAGGTCCAAGCAGAGGGCGCTAGTAGCATATACAATAAATGATCCGACCAATATATGGGCATTATATTATTATATAATTAAGAGATTTTGTATTAATAGGTTGTCATGTACGCAACGTGTACAACATAAAATAAAAATCCAATGTCCAGCTTGTAAAAGACCTTTCAACCCTTCGAGTGATACAAAGGCATACTACACGCAATAAACCCTAATTGTTCGTTCGCTTCTAGTTTTTAATATAATTCTATCAAAGCGAGGTGAAACAGACCTTAATTATTTCGAAGCTTCGTGCTCACAAATCTTTTGAGCTCATCACTGCGAGCAGGCGATAACGTTAATTCGATAATTGCATGTCTTATTCAGAGGTAAAAATAAAATAGATAAAAGCTTAAAATAATATTAAATGGACGGAGAGGAACGGGTGAGTAAAACAACATTATTTTGAACATTTATTTCTTAATATAAAGTAGAGAAAGGATAATGAAGCTTGAGAATTCAAAGTATATTTATATGGAGCGCGGAACACAAATGCTACCTATTTATTTTTACGGTTCTGTAACGTAAATCAAATGGTTATTTTTGTTACATTTTGCAGTCTTTACAGTAACTACCTTTTAAGGTACGCGTACACTGTGACAAGGCACATCGAGAGGAGCCGCATTTTTACGACATATTATCGCGAATTAAGTCAAATAAGAAGTCCGTCCAAATGCAACCCATCATAATGTTCAAGCTGTCCGCGTAACACTAACTATAGTTTTTTCATCATTTATCTAAAACATTCTCAAATTACCGCGCGTCTTGATAACGTAATCGCTCTGCCTTTGTAATGTATCACATTCAGTCGACAGACACTTCAGTTTATTATCCAACTCGGTTTTTCCGCTGTAAAATAAAAGTGTATGGCCTTAGTAAAAAATATTTTTAGATTTTTAATAATAATATCTATGGACGCTTCACACCACGTCAGTCAGGCCCCGTGGTAAGTACCTAAAGGACTTGTGTTACAGGTACCAGACAACGGAAATATATTTAATATTTTCATACTATACATATATTACTTAAGATTTTTATTATATTATGATACACATATTTAATACACATCCATGACCCAGGAACTTCATAAACTTTTGTTCCGTCGGCGGGACTCGAACCCTCGACTTCCGGCTTGAACTACCAACGCGCTCACCACTGCGCCACGGAGGTCGTCGTATTAGTCATAAAGTAACACGATGATACGATATTCAAAATCTAAAAGCCAGGTTAACAAATTAGAATAAACTAAGACTAACTAATAGCTTAGTTAGCCCATTTTCCGTTTCTTATAATGGGCCGTTAGAGTTTACAGAGTATTTTGGTTTTGCAGGTTGTTTCACGTTGATATCGCACATACCAACTAATTATTATTATTATTTTTAGGTAGTACCGAATACGTCATCAACGTATCATCTCAACTTATTACTTACTAGATGACGACGGCAACTTCGTTGCGCTAGTATTCGTTTATCGCGCGGGTACCGTACATTTTTCCGGGATAAAAACTATCCTATGTCCTTTCTCGGGACTTGAAGAATCCCCATGCCAAATTTCAGCAAAATCGGTTCAGCGGTTCGAGCGTGAAGAGGTAACAGACAGACAGACAGACAGACAGATAGAAGCACTTTCACATTTATAATATTAGTATGGAGGTATGTATGTAGCTTACATAGTCAAATTGTATATCAAAATCAAAAGCAAATTGCGAAAATGCTCGTAGAAAACACATAAATTTCAAATGAAAATTAACTCAAGTCTTACACAATGTTCAGAATATCTTCTGGGATATCGCTGCGCAGATTCTTCAGGGCATTCGATAACTCCCCTACTTCGTCTGAACGTCTTTGTTCCTCAGTCTTCAAATCAGATATCACACCCTCGATTATTCTCAACTCACTCTTCATGTCTTCTTCGCACTTTGACATAAAGGGGTTAAAATCTTATATATAAAATTCTCGTGTCACAATGTTAGTCCACGAACTCCTCCAAAACGGCTTTAGTGATTTTTACCAAATCTTATATGCATATTCAGTAGGTCTGAGAATCGGCTACTCGGTACTTTATATATTGATAAGTGCATACTTTATATATTGATGTTGAATAAATAATAGTAAATTATTACAACCTGAGACTGACGGCGAACATTGTTTGTGCGACGGGATAGCGATCGACGTTGCCATGGTGACATACTTATTTAGTCACTTCAATAAAATAATATAGCAAATATATTATGGCAAAGCAACGTTTGCCGGGACAGCTAGTATTATTATAAAAATCCAAGACAATAAATAAAGAAGTGAAGCTTAGCTGTTTACTCTAAAACTAAAGCAAGAAACAATAACATAATATCACGCATCATTTTATGATGAAAGCACGTTATCATATGACCTTATTTTGTGGCAGTCAAACCGACCACCAAAATCTTACGTTATTTCTTAGTTGGTTCCAAGTTCAGGCCTATGAAGGTTAAAATTAACTCTCAAGGCTTCATGGACCAGTAAAACAATTGCGTGAAAACTAGGAGATGTCCAGAGAAGTAACAGGTGTTTCCATCAGTGCGCTTAGCATGCGCCAACGAGATATCTCATTCTCGAGATAATTAAAAACTACTCGTCTCATAATGTCAAAGTCTGGACAAAGCTCGATAAAAATGTGTTATTTCGATGAAAGATCTACACGAGAAAAAATGTTTGTCATGCTAGGGTCAATAGAGACGAAGAGACAAACCATCAAAAATCGAGAAAATATGTAGACAACATTTTCGCGTTTGCGCACCTTAGGCCGGCTGGAGTCAGGACAATTTCTCAGTCCATTTGTAAATTTACTTAAAATAAAACAAAAAAACTTACATAGAAAGCTCTTGAGTTTCTAAAACGATCTGCTATATCACGAAGAGTGTCTTCGTATTTACGTCTGGAAATTAAACCAAATATTTCTACATCACGATTAGTGCGTAGTATCAGAGATATCAAAGGCAGATGGCGGACCTATGCATTTTAACCGCATTATGTCAACCCGGCTGACAGACCAGGGTTAAGGCGCTATATTGAAAAAACTGTCCTTTTTGACGTAATACTATAGGACCCTCAGAAATGTTACAAATCTGGTAATGAGATATACATAACTTCATAGCCTTATCTAGGTTTGAGCAGAACTAGAAACACGATTAATGTATTTTGCCTCGATACATTTAATTTTCGAAATGACCTCTTATAAAAGTACGAAATTTGAAGATTATTTTTAAATGAAAATAGATGTATTGTAGGAAATTAGTCTAATTGATAGACACCTTTGCAACTCAAAATCGTATAGAAGCATTTTGCTTAAATGCTCCTAGTTATTTTTTAAACGATTATAATTACATTTTTTCGCATGTCTTCCGAGCGAGCCGATAGCCGCAGCGTATTCACGACTTTATAGTCATACAAATTAAGTATAAAATTGCCCTTGCGGTAAAATTACTTTCGATATTGACTTGACATTACCCAACTAAATAACGTAGACCCGTCATCTGCATATAAATAATTTTCTCTGATGGTACATTATATTTTCCAGGTATCTAACAAGCATAATACGATGCTAGAATTTCACAAGTTTGCTGAGAATTCGCAGAACAGACCAAAGCGGAAGAAACAAGCGATACATCATTATAAAATGTGCGACAGAAAGTTTTTAATTCTACGAAATGTTTCGCTGGATCCAAGGTGGATACAAGGTCGTCATAATTAGGATTTTCTGTAGGGATTGTGTCTATAGTAGTAAATAAATAAATATTGTTTTATTTCTGAGTTTTGAATCGAATCTTATAAGAATGTCTATGTGTTGACCTACCACCGGTTCGGAAACTAACCAGGCGAAAGGAACCTATGAATCCATTATTACATTAATATTATTACATCAAACAAACAAAATCATATTATGTAAAGGAAACACAGATCAAAGAAATTCCCAGTAATCGTCCAAAATAAAGTGAAAACCACAATGAATTAAAATAGCGGGTAAAATTCGAGTTGGTAATGGATGGCCCTCGAAATCGTTGTTTTCTATGGAAATACAAACTTTGTATAAAAGCGACGATTGTTGAAAGCCACAGAGATTATCGTATGTAAATTCACCTTTTTGAAAATATAATTATTATTATAAATTAAATAAATGGTTTTATCAAAATAAATATTTTCTTTGACAGCGCGTGCAAAAAAAGCAAAAAAAAAAGCACTTTATCCACGCCTTAAGCTGGTTTCAGACTTCGCTAATATATTATAAAGTAGTCTGAAACCAGCTTAAAACACTACCCACTATGTAGGTATACATAATACAACTTGCTTGAGTAAATGCTGATTAATTAAAATGACATAAAATAAATTAAAATCCTAATTATTAAAAAATACGTGGTGGTAAAAAACTACTATTCGATCGGGATTACTTTAAGAAAATTTAGTTCAGCGTCTGCTTACTCTTCTTACTGTATCTTGAAACTATATACTTAAACCTAAAAGTAACTATGTATCTAAGTAGGTCATACTCTACTCATTGTATCTTAGCCAACATAAACCCTAAAGTAGCTATAAATCTAGGTCATACATCTCAAACTCGATATCTCTATCCTCCTGCTTGCACTGGGCGTCTAGCTCGCGGCGCGTGCGCTGCGCTCGCTCCACCGCGCCGTCCAACTCCTCACAGCGCCGCTGTAGCTGCATGCGCCTAGCCGTTAATCGCACTACAAACATTCGATAATAAGGGCACTAACGCACTAGGCGTTTTTTCGCGAAAATCCCGCAATTTGGCGACTCCACGTTGATCCACGATGGACCAATACAAACGTTTAGAGAGGAATAGTCGTCTTTAATGGCCCATGATCGAAGGGCAATTAAAAACGAATATTTCCCTATATTCGGTTAGTTATCAAGATTCAATATAGAGAATAGCCTCAATATGCACACCACTAACACCAGTCCCACTGAATCACAGGTACATCTGTTTCTTTTCAGATGATAGGGACATGATGTAACTTCGGTGAGTCTTACTTATACCTATTTTCGTACCTATTTTCTGCAGCCACTGGGAGTTGGGACGCTTGTCACAAATTGGCTATCCTGTACCCGTAACCCGTACCCGTCGCGCGTCGTTAAGATTTTTTAATAATATACAACTTTTATACATATTTTTTTCTTGGTAGACATATTATAATGATATTGGAAGAGTCATATTACACAATACACAATTGACTATACAGAATTTCTATTATTATACTGGCAGGTACTAATACAACTATTTTATATCTACTTATTGCCAGCCTTTGGTTAGTGTATTTAGCAGTATTAAAAATACTTTATGTATTGTCAGGGCGAGCGAAGCGAGCCTTAGTATATCCCACAACCTGTACATTTTGTGGTGCACTTTACGGAAAAACTATTACGCCTATTGATTTGTGCTTTAACACAGTAATTTTTATATTATGTAGATATTGTGTTATCATCAGTCTGTCAAGGTATGACGACGCGAACCCTCACTAAGCATATTATGTACTGTTACAAAACTTAAAATCCCAACAAAATACAGTAGCTATACTAATGCTGAGTCACTTTTTCCTCCCATGTCGTGTATCGGTAGCGCAGTGCGGTCGTGGCTTTAATCACAACTAACGTCGTGCAACACAAATTCACGCGCACGACCCAACAAACAAACTACTTTGTCATGCAGCATCACTTTATCGCTCTAAGCCAAAATGCATAGATTAATGTTTCAAATGCTTCCGTATTTAATATTCAATACGAGCTAACAGTTAAAACTTTATGGAGAACAGTTTATTAATTTCCAGGAAAGCTTACAATGATCTTAAATTGAAATGCTTTAAAATCTGCCCTTTGGGTAGAGAAATTACTGTTACTTGGTTTATTTTTATCTACTTTGCAGGCATGTAAATATTTTTTAAAAATGTTTAGTAGAAGCTAAGAATAATAAAAACTAAGGAAGAGTAACTCCGTCAAAAAACATGCTCCAAAATACTTGTCAAAAAAGTGTACCTTAGGTTCACTTTTCATACATTTGCAATATTTAGGTGACCTTGAGCGGTATAAAGGCTGACGTTACATGACAGTTCGAATGGAACCAAATTTAAAACTGTATTAGTATGGGAGTTACGTTTCCTTAGGTTTTATTATTCGTAGAGTAGAAGCCATAGTCACAGGTTACACGGTCAAATTTTCATCAATCTGATCCATCAATCCGATTGACGGAATATTGACGGTTATAAAAATTTCATATTATAAAAATAAAGTTTAAAAAACCAAAACCCGACTACTAAAACGCGCTCTAAAAAGTACGAAACAAGAAAATTGTTTATAGGGATATGGAATTAATGTTTAAAGGATAGCCGTGGTCGTATGTATGCCCATTTATTATCTTTAATGAATCTGTTTTGCTACAATAGTAGGTGGCATACGACCACGGCTATCC
Organism: Lysandra bellargus; assembly: GCA_905333045.1. Lineage (NCBI taxonomy): Eukaryota > Metazoa > Arthropoda > Insecta > Lepidoptera > Lycaenidae > Lysandra > Lysandra bellargus. The sequence goes on along the minus strand of HG995350.1, from coordinate 9,791,941 downwards.
TTTAAACATTAATTCCATATCCCTATAAACTATTTTCTTGTTTCATACTTTTTAGAGCGCGTTTTAGTAGTCGGGTTTTGGTTTTTTAAACTTTATTTTTATTTCAATTATTTTGGGGCTAAGATTCGCTCGATAAATTTCTTAACCTTCCCAACTCCTCAAATGATCGACGACCATAAGGATTTTTTTACAATTTATTTGATTCCAGTGAGCAAATGAATTATAGTTATTTATTGTTTTACTAGCTGTTGCCCGCGATTTCGTCCGCGTTAGCATAGCATAATAACGGAGATGGTTAATTTTCTCCTTTTTATGGTCCCTTACTCAAAGGGTAAAAACGGGACCCGATCACAAAGATAAAATATCAGCCTGTCCGTTCCAGCCGAGAGTGCAGGTACCATATAGTGGAGTGTAGGGTAAGTTATAAATTGAAAGTGAAATGATTATTTCACTTTCAATTTATAACTTTGTTCCCTACTTTGTTCCTTAAACAGGCAAATTAAAACTCAACACTAACGACGTGATTTCGATTTTCAGGAGAAGCGGGGGGGGGTTTGGGGGGGCGAAGCCCCAAGTTTCAGGCGGGAGTGCATGTACCACATGGTAATCAAATGATACTCAAAAAGTATATGTTTAGTTTAGAGTACAATAATTTCACTTTCAATTTATAACTTTGTTCCTAAAACAGGCGAATTAAAACTCAACACTAACGACGCGATTTCGAGCTGGGCCCCATTGTCCAAGTTCCGGACGATTCTCATATCAGTGAGAGTGATGAGTAATTTTTATTAGTTCATACAAATATCAAGTAATTGCAAGCAAAGCCGTACACCATATTATATAGTAATGTAGTGCCCGACAGCACCTTTAACTGATTTTAGAGTTATTTTGAATTGGTGTTGCTATAGATAATTAGTTATTGTTTCATATTGTATTGAAATGATTCATGAATTCATGCAATAACCAGGTGATTGCAAGCAAACCCGTGGGCAATAGCTAATAAAATTTATATATTTGAAATGTGCTAACAAAGTTCTTTCATTTGATACCCCACACAACATAATCAGGTTTTTTTTTGTTCTATACTTTAAGTGCCCTAGACGGCGCTATAGTCAATTTTACGTAAAGTCATGTAGCCTATAACCAGCGTACAATCAAGACGCTTCCAATAACATCTCATTTGTCTAAATAGGTTAAGTAGTTTTAAAGTTACGAGGGAACAGACATACATCCATACACACATGCATACATACAATATACATACATACAGGCCAAAATCATAACCCTCCTTTTTGCTTCGCCGTAGTCGGGTAAAAACTATATGTTTAGTTTAGGGTACAATAATTTCACTTTCAATTTATAACTTTGTTCCGAAAACAGAAGAATCAAAACTTAACACTAACGACGCGACTACATGTTCAGGAAGGGGGGGGGGGGGGGGGGGTCGGGGGGTTTGGGGGGGGGGGGGGGGCGCAGCCCCCCTAGATCCAGCCGAGGATGAAGAAGAAATATTGAAGTGATACATGAATTCATGCAATAATCAGGTGATTGCAAGCAAACCCGTGGGAAATAGCTAACAAAATTTATATATTTGAAATGTGCTAACAAAGTTCTTTCATTTGATACCCCACACAACATAGTCAGGAAAAAAGTTTTTTTTTTGTTCTATACTTTAAGTGACCTAGATGGCGCTATAGCCAATTTCACGTACAGTCATGTAGCCTATAACCAGCGGACAATCAAGACGCTTCCAATAACACCTCATTTGTCTAAATAGGACAAGTAGTTTTAAAGTTACGAGGGAACAGACAAACATCCATACCCACATACATACATACATACATACATACAGGCCAAAATCATAATCCTCCTTTTTGCTTCGCCGTAGTAGGGTAAAAAATATTGATCGATCCATCAATCCGTGGCGTACACGATCAAATTTTCGTCAATCCATACCGGATTGATGGATCAGATTGATGAAAAATTGACCGTGTAACTTGGCCGTTTCATTTACGGTATAATATACGGATATAGAGAATTGTGTTATAACGGCTACGGAGCCGTTGTCACACAATTCTCGTTATTACAAGCGATGAGAATGTATGATTATGTGTGTATAAAAATCATAAAAAAATATGTAGTAAAATCAGATTTAGAACCAAAACAAAGCGAAAGATATAAAATGCGCTGTATACTATTACAATAAATTTCCTCGGAGCTTCCTCCAGAGATTTAACCAAAATTTTATTTAGATACATTTCGCTAAAGTTGTCATGCTCATGTATCATATTATGTATGCCACAATGATGCCACATAAGTTACACTCAACAGTAGACATGCAAAAAACTAGTTATCTAAAAATAAATGCTAAAGCTCGAGTCATTTCACAGATCCGTTACAAACACCGTGACACGAAAATTATAACATTTAGGTACTTACTTATCAAGATTTACGATACTTGTAATATCACTGTACCTATCTATGAATTCAAGTATCGTAAATTACTTATGTAGTACTTTACAAACTTTAATTAGTAAATAACTCACGATCTTCACGTACCTAACTTTAATAAAGTATTATAAAGTACTTAGTACAACCGAGGGAGAAAAAAATAATTAATTAAATATTGAAAATATTTTGTAGAAAGAAACAAGGAAGAGAAAACTTGTTTGGAAAAGGCCATCATTGTATGAGGCCTCCGGCCCTGGAAAATAATTTTAGAATACGGTAGAGTCATTACGGTAGAGTTTCATCCAAAAATCTCATAAATCATAATACTGTAAATTGTAATGTAAAAAACTAAATACCATTTTCCAGCTTGAGTCGCTCTATTTCCGAATTAAGTGAGCGCGCTACACGGAGCATAGACATCGTTTCTCTATATTTTTGCTCATTTTCAGCATCTAATGCCGGTATTGCGGATCGCTGTAAATTTTTAAATGAAATATTATGTAACTGTATGAAAATGTTTAAATAAAGTTTATTGGATCATGATTCATGACTCACATAAAAAATTACAAGAAAACTTATATTTTATGACTTACTTGCAGAACTAAATCATTTTCTATTTCCTCTAAGTTAGATTTTAGTAAACATATGTCAATTTGTTGTTGTTCGGGAGAAAACATCTTTGCTTAGAAAAAGTTTTGTTTCGCTAATTACGTTAAGCTTATTAAAACACAAAATGTTTATCTAATTTGTATTAATTTAATTCGATATTAAATTTAAAAAGTTGACGTTAAAGATGTGTGAAAAACTGGTGAAAAATTTATCGCGCCGTTCCATTTTCAAAATTGTAACTTTTTTATTAAAATTAACATTTGGTGCACAAAAATTCTGTCTGTACTGCTTCAGTTTAATAATAATCGTAACTATATAACTTACGCGTTGTAATTTGTTACTTAAATGAAAACAAGACGTGTAAGTACCAAAATAATGTTAAAAAATTATGAGGAAAAACGTTTAATAAGTTTATAATGTTATCGTTTTAAGATTGAAGTGTAACTTACACTAATATTATGTATTCTGTGCTAATACTGGAATCAAAGCAGTGCAGATAGGATTTTTATGTACCTACCTACTGGAAATTAAAAAAAGTTACAATATTGATTACAGAATTACGCGTAGTATTAAAATTTAAATTATTTGGTATTTACGTACTCGGTACCTAACTTGTACCTAACCAAATAGTACCGATAGTGCCTTGCTGTATTACATAGTTAATAGTACATTTATTTAAAGTCGCTACATAATAAATTAATACATTATTTAAGTGCTGATTTTAGTAAAGAATTAGATTAATACAGTCAAAAGATAGAGCTGAGAAGTTTTCCTTGTCTGCGATTAAAATATAAGTATATATTAAATGAAATACCTAATAACTTCTGCCTACGTTGTTTTTCAAAGAAAAAGGTTCGTATTTTTCTTAGTCATACATTTTATTTCATACCCACCTTAATTCAGAGTCCAGACAATTAATATTCATTTAAACACGACCTTTTTAAGCGTTTTGACGAATGAAAACACTGCCCAAAATTTTAGGACATTTTCCGAGTAAGGAATTAGGTAGGTATAATATGTATTATATTATTATTATTTATTATGTAAGTATATCGTAGCTAATATCTACCTATATTAAGCTATGTTTGGTATTCCTGAGGGGTACAATACAACGTAAGTACCGTGTGTACTGCTTTGTAGTAGGTATGTACTACCACAGATTATTAAATAGTTGCTACGAAGTACTACTATGTACCCAAACGCGTCGGTATGCTGTATTGGTACTATCAGAGATATTGATTCATAGGTAGGCAGGCCTACGTTATTTGGTCGGGTTTTGTCAATTTAATGTTAGTGAGTGAATCATTGATGAATTATTCAATATTAGGCTGAAATTGACAACGCGACCAAATTACGACGTTCAACGTTGGTCCACAATCTGCCTATGATTCAACATCCATACTAATATATACTATTAATACTTACTAATATTATTATAAAAAGTGTGTCTGTCTGTCTGTCCGTCTGTCTGTCTGTTACCTCTTCACGCCCAAATCACTAAAACGATTTTGCTGAAATTTGGTATGGAGATATTTTGAGTCCCGAGAAAGGACATAGTATTTTTTTTTTTTAAACGGGCTTTGGCCCACCACACATTCCCACCACTGTATCTCCTGTGTCGCCAGGATCGACAGCGGTATCCAACCACGAAAACCCTTTGATATGATCTCAGGGAGCCCGAGGGACATGCTAAAACTGTCTTGGGACCCGCAACGAAATTAATCAGAAGAAAATAGGAGGAGTAGGAAGATTCCAATTTCCCTCCCCATAAAAGCGGGAGACAGCACAAAGTTGCAATGACCGAAAGTCAAAGAACTTAAGGGGGAGCACCACGGAAATAAGGTTAATAATTGTGACTCCTAAGCTAAAGCTAAGTTAATATTGGAGTTTATTGTGTTTGACTGTTGCCAATAATAATTGTGACAAAAACGCTTGAAGGCACGGAAGTTTCTAGCGCTGTCCACGAGATCACCGTAGTATGCGACTCCAGATGTACAGAATAGGTTGTTTAGCATAGTAGTTCTTTCGTCCTGCCAGAGACTGCACTCCCAGAGAACATGATGCGCGGTTTGTTCAAACATGTTGCCTTCCGTCGAGCACTCGCACATGGGTGATGCTACTAGTTTAAATCCGTAAAGTTTGGCCTTAAAATTTCAATGACCGGTCAGGAATTGAGAAACGCAGTGATCAATATCCACCCAATGTTTGGATAGCCGTTCACGAATATTAGGGAAAAAATTATAAAGGTGTCGCCCTTTGGTGGAACAGTCCCATCGTGACTGCCATTCGGAGATTAAGCTTTGCACAGAGTTTTCTAAAGGTTCAAACAATCTTGCTATTTTAATTTTATCGCGAGCGCTTAAAAAGAACGGGTTGTCCATGTTTTTGTTATGATAGTACATTGTCGCACGACGCTGAATCTCAAGGTCAACGGGTAAAACTCCGGCTAACACAGGTAAGGCTTCGGTGCTTGTGGTCCTGTAAGCTTTGCATAAGAATATAAGAGCAAGACGTTGGCTTTGTAGTAACTTGCGACGAGCCGCGCCGATTGTTGCTCTGTCGGCCCACACGGGGGCCCCGTAGCAAATGCTGCCTAGGTAAGTAGCAGTGTAAATTAATTTTAGGGTTTTGAAGGAGAGGCCCCATGTCGACGTAGATATTTTGGTAAAGGAGTAAAAATTGCGCTTCGCTTTCTCACCGGTTTGAATTATATGTTCCAAAAATGTAAATTTATTTTCCAAGTAAAAACCAAGATAACAGAGTGACTGTTTGCGTTTCACGTTAATATTGTCAAGTTTAATGCTAGGGGAAGATATAAGGGACCCTTTTAAAAGAATTTGGTAAGTTTTATGCGCGGCGAATTTCAGGCGATTACGTTTACCCCAGCTCGATATTAAATTAAGACTATCATTGGCTTTAGATTCAATTTCGGAACGTGAATTTGCTTGAACGATGAGAAACCCGTCATCGGCGTAGCCAACTAGTATGCACAGCGGTGGGAGGGGAAGACTTAATAAATCATCAAATCCAAAATTCCATAGTTTTGGCGAGATAACAGAGCCCTGAGGGCAGCCGCATGTTAAATCTTTGGCGTGTGTACAATGGCCAAGTCGAAGCTTAGTTTGACCGTTAAAAAAGTAAGAACGTATTATGGCATAAATGTTAGAGTAGCAACCTCGATTTTTTAGTTTTAATAATAACATCGGCCACCAAGCATGATCGAACGCGCCTGAGATATCTAATGAAATGGCGACCACGTATTTAGATTCCGAAAGATTTACTATTTTTCTAACTTCCATAGCCGCGTCAACAGTCGATTTCCCGGCGGTGAAACCGAACTGATGACTATGAAATTTAGGGCCACCGGGTAGCAGGCGAGGTACGATGAGACGTTCTAGTAATTTACCTAAGCAAGGCAGTAACGTTATCGGACGGTAAGATTTTGGGTCGTCAGGAGGTTTGTTTCCCGCTTTAGGTATTAATTTTAAGCAACCGGTGCGCCAAATTTTTGGAAATATACCTGCTGCGATACATCTGTTGTAAACATGTAGAATCGATGAACTGGCCGTTAAGCACGCTTGTTTTATCATAATATTCGATATTTTATCCTCGCCCGCAGATTTTTTTATAGGCAAAAGGTTTACTATTTTACTAAATTCTTCCGAAGTTGGTAAATCTGAGGCCGGTGTATGAATGGGGTCTAGCATTCTACTCCTAATGTCGCGGTGGTGTTCATCATCCAAGGAGGGCTCGTCGTCTGGGATGAGGACGTTTAGATATGCCTTCGCCGTTTCGTCTAAGCTACAAGTGTAAAAGTTGTTAATTTTAATATTTGAGAAAAAGCTTGGCTCATAACTACTACCGGGTTTAAGCTCGTGGTATAAAGAGGACCAAGGGCCCTCTTTATCCAGTCTATTCGCGGCATTCTTCAACATATTATTTTTCGCTAACGTAACGGCGGCGCGATAGCGTGACCTTGAAATGCGTAGGTTACTTAAACTAACTATGTAATTATCATCCGAACGATCGTGGCCAGATTTACGAAGATTATTGATTTTTCGCCTGGCCCTTCTAAATTCCCGACGAAGATTAAGAAGGTTATTGTTCCACCATTTACAGTTGTGATCTTTTTTAAGAGGTCTACGACCCAAGGCTACATCGGCACAGTAAACAAATGTGTTTGTCATAATTTCCGCGCACTCATCGACGTTTAAATCCGGCCGGGTGAAGTCTCCGGCATGAGCGGTAATGAGGGAGCGGAATAAATTCCAATCGCCGTTCTTTACGTTGTATTTATAGTCATTAGAATTGACTACGGTATCACTCGGGACCGCACGAGAAAACTCGTACACCAATAAGCGATGATCACTACATGACGCATCTGGAAGGACACGCCAATGCCTAATCTGGACGTACGCGCTGGATAGCGTGACGTCAATCGACGATTCGCCCGTTGGGCTACTATAGGTAGGTGGTGCATCTGGGGTGTTGTGAATTTGGAGGTTAAACTCCGCAATAAAGTCTTCTACAGCGGTACGACGGTCGCGGTCAGTGTACCTAAGCTGGCCGTGCCATAAGGGCGAGGATGCATTGACGTCGGCGCCAATAATAATTTTATTACCCGCGAGAGATTGTAATACGCGGCGGAGTTGATGTAAATGTGGGCCTACGGTATCCGCGTACTGAAAGTAGCAGCTTACCACGTATAGTCTAAACTGAGGACACGATACCTCGGCTACCGCACAATGCGACGTCGAAAGGTTAGTTAAGGCCGTGACTGAAAATCTAGACTGAGGTGTGTATATACCCGCGCGAGCTAAGTTATTAATTTGTATCATTTTCGACCGAAACGACGCGAGTTGATATTGTTCTTGAACAAGTACTAAGTCTAATTTGTGGTCAGAAACTAACTTTTCTAATTCTAAAGTCGCGTGCTTGTTATTATGGAGGTTTAACTGTCCTATGCTTAAACTATCCATACCTAGTAGTTAAAATAAGTTGCTCCATTTTGCTTTTATATGTTGGACAGTCTGGGGAGCCCGTGGGGTGGTCGGAGGGTTTTTTGTAACGTTGGCAACTACCACAAACTGGCTTAAAATTTTCTTTATCTTTGTTGGGGCACGACAACGAGCTGTGTTTTTCGGCACAGTGATAGCAGCAAGGATTAGGATCGCGACAGAATTTAGCGACGTGCCCAAACTGTTGGCAGTTGCCGCAGCGGACCAGCTCAACGTCGTCCACGAATCGACACATCGCCCAATCGATAAACAGTTTTTCTTTTGAATTGATCAGGTGTTTACGCACAGCGGGGTCTAATTCGATACCTATCCATTTCCTGTTGTTGTAATCTTTATTTAAATTACGACGTCTTACTATTTTTGTTGAACGCAAAAATTGTTCTTGAGACATATTCATTTCGCCATTAATATTTTGATTAAAAAGTGCGAGAAGGAAATTATCATCCGTCATATGTTGCGGTACATCTTTTATGAGAATACGTGGGTTACGTCCTTTAGGCGACTCGAGTCGCAGACCGGCCGATTTAAGCGCTTCCACGGATTTAAGTTTATTAACTTGCGACTCACTAGTTAGACGCAAGATCACACCCGAATTAGCAGTTTTTTTGACGCCGTGAAATTGAAAACCGTCGGCCGGGTTGATGACTTTCATCAGAGCTTGTTTTGTCTCCGACGAGGATTTTAATTCCCCCGATTTTTCTTGTGTCGGATAGGCAATAACGCAGGGAAGCGGTTTTCGGGTCTCGACTGGCGGCACTGACTTCGCAAGTCTTAGTTTAAGCGCGTCCGAGTAGGAGGTAGAAGGCGCGGCGGCAACTGTTTGTACGACGGGATTAGTTTTGGCAGCTAACAATTCGCGTTCCATATTAGCGACCTTGGTTTCCAAGGAGGAGTTCTTTATGGCGAGAAGTGAGACGATCGTAGTTATTTTTTGAGTCATACTCATAATCTCGGACTTGTTGGCAAAATTATTACGGCGAGACACGGTGTCTTTTGCGAACTCGTTTATTTTGGCTAAGTACGAGCTAGCTTCGCGGACGAGCTCGTAATAATTGCAAGCATCGTCGGATGCGCGGCTTGTGTCTAATAATGACGTAACGGGGGACAGCAGAGGCTCGTCCCTAGTGGGTTGGTGACGCTTCTCCACAGGTGACAAGGAGGAAGGAGATAATTCCGACAACAAACGTTTACTGGACGAGAATGTCGGAGAACGAGGAGTTTTATCGCTTCTATTAAACGGGTTTGTATCTTTATCTGGCGGCATATTATTTTGGCTCGACATTGTGAGTTAATATAAAATTTGTATGTACCAATTACACTTATTTAATTTAAATTAGAATGAAACAAAAGTTTAGCTTAATAATCAGTCAGCTGATCGCAAGGCCGGCCGGCGCCGCGCGAGCGGTACCGACACACACAATATTTTACCTACCTACAATTCCCTACTGATAAAAGTGAACAAAGAAATATACTTACAGAGTTAAATCCAATAAAGTACGAGCAAATGTGTTAAAAAACTTACAGTACACGTAGATTACACCGTTACCTAGCTAATTACACACACTCAGCACGAATTTACCGATTTAAAACCACCGAAAATATTTTTTAATCCCGGAGCGCACGTCAGACGATGTTAACCGTACGGAGGCCGCGGGGGGAGGGGACGTAGTATCTTTTCATCCCGGAAAAATGTACGGTTCCCGCGCGATAAACTAATTTTGGCGCAAAGGAGTTGCGGGCGTCATCTAGTCATTGTACCCAACATTTTATTCTGCAACTATTTTCGAGAACTATTTAACCCCTATGGAGTACTTATGAGTTATAGCCTCCTATCCATACTAATATTATAAATACGAAAGTGTGTCTGTCTGTCTGTCTGTCTGTCTGTCTGTCTGTCTGTCTGTTACCTCTTGACGCTGAACCGATTTTTCTATTTAGACATAGGATAGTTTTATCCCGGAAAAATGTACGATTCCCACGCGATAAACGAATTTTGGCGCAACGGAGTTGCGGGCGTCATCTAGTAGTTTATATTATGCAAGTTTCACAGTAACTCATGGCTTTTACCCACTATAACAGGGAAGTTGAGTATCCTTTCAGCTACCATTGCTATCAACGATATACAGAAGTTACAGAATTCTCCTAAATCCAATTACACTAGTTTGCAATTTAATAATGGCGGTTAGGACTTAGTTTATTCAATGTTTACTCACGAAATAATAGCCGCAAGGATGGAATGAGAGGATTTATCCGCTATCCGCGGTTTTGAGGTTAGATTTAATTTGAATTAGGAATATTACAAAACTTTTGTTACCTTGTTGTTGAGATACAATTCAGAAGCCCATTAATTATTTCTCTCTTCTGATTTATTCGTTGCCGTTGATAATAGGAAAAGTCTAAACATTTGTACGACTTTAAAAAGAAAAATCGGTAAAGTGCGAGTCGGACCCGTGCACGACGTGTTCCTTACCGTCTTAAGAATGGTAATAGCTAGAGATTTGAAATTTTCACAGATTATGTTACATATCTGTTGCCGCCTGTTGCCGCTATAAGTTCAACAAACACTAAAAACAAAATAAAATAAATATTTAACGGGGGCTCCCATACAACAAACGAGATTTTTTTTGGGCCTTTTTTGCTCTAAGTATATCAATAATGGCAACAGGTAGGTATTTACTTGAATTATTCTCAAAGTCCTTAGTTATATGTGTACCTTAATATCCATACTAATATTATAAATGCGAAAGTGTGTCTGTCTGTCTGTCTGTTACCTCTTCACGCCTAAACCGCTGAACCTATTTTGCTGAAATTTGGTATGTGGATACTTTGAGCCCCGGGAAAGGACATAGGGTACTTTTTATCCCGGAAAAATGTACGGTTCCCACGCGATAAACGAATTTTGGCGCAACGAAGTTGCGGGCGTCATCTAGTTTAATAATAATCTATACTAATATTATAAAGAGGTAAACTTTGTCTGTTTGTTTGTTTGTTAAATTGTAATGAATAGGCTCAAAAACTACTGGACCGATTTAAAAAATTCTTTCACCATTCGAAAGCTACATTATTTACGAGTAACATAGGCTACATTTTATTTCGGAAAATGTAGGGTTCCGTAAGATATTTGGATTTTTCTGACACAAGGTGAAAAAAATCAACCAGAACATTTACTTATTTTGCGTACGCTGCCTAAACTATAAAAGATAGAACCATACAATGTTCTAAGTAAATGTAGATCCTTTAAATATCTACAAAAAGTCCCCGACCCTCTATACCTATCTATGTCGAGTGAGGTACAACAACCATTATTTAAAAATCTTGATTTTTTTGGACTACATTTAAACGCATTTATTTTACTCATGCTATTAATCTTTATCAAAATGAATTTATCAAAATTGCAGCACTTACGTCAGCGTCTTGTTGGCCCAGCAGGACAAGCTAGATATCACAGCGCCAAATTCCAGGGTCGCGTCCACGCGACGGCAATACTCACTTTTCGCTTTTTTTAAAATATAAGCATCGCTCACTCAAGTAGGACTAAGGAAAAAGACGGATGTCGAACGCTACCGAACAAAAAGGCCGATTGTGCTTCCTTGTCGCTCGTTCCGCGCTCTCGCTTGCACTTCAAGCCTTATATGGAACGCCTCAGAGCGAGGTGACGTCGCATGAACTGTCATGTTTTTCGGGCGCGCACCCCATATCGAATTATAAGACGTTATCACGTCAAAAATTCTAGTCAAGGATTTTGTGAATAATTGGAAGTTCCTATCTGTCGCCATTATTGATCACGACTTAGGTACGAGGAAAAAGAAGAAGATGTACTTTGTAGTGTGAGAGCCCCCTTGAAATATTAACTTAAATTTTGTTTTTAGTATTTCTTGCCATAGGGGCAACAGAAATACTAACCGCCGCACTCAGAGACGTCAATTAAGACTTAATCCTCATTTAACATGAAATGTCCCTCTCAGAGATGACAATTAAAAATCGATAATTGCAGAGTTTGATCTCATTGATGTTCAAGTTTGAGGTTATTCTTGAAAATTTTTCAGATGTAATTTTTTAAAAGATAAAATTAAGATGAAAATAAAATTCTTTTCAGGTTTTTATTTGAAGTGTTAATAATAAATAATAACAATAATATTAGATAATGCCACAGTAAACATAGAACTTAATAACTGTGATAGTACTAAAGCAGTTTCGTGCAATACATGCCTAGTTACTTAGTACGTGCTTAGTACAGCTATTTTTTCCAATTCTTGCAAATAAATAGAAGTATTTCACATGAAAAGTACCTATAGTCACTTCCATACAAACTAAATATACCTACAAAGAAGTATGAACATTGTCACCAAATTGTGTTAATTATTGAAATTAAAGTATGTTTACTATATACTTAGTTACAATTATGAAAAATTCCTAATAGCAAATGGTTTTCTTATATTAAAATGGTAGATAAATAGTAGACATAAGACAGGTTATTCACATAACGCCGCGGCTTTTTTCGCAGTTTGGCAGCTGACTGTCAAGTACTGTCAACTTCATAATAATTGAGTGTCATGTTCTAAAATATTAACAATTTCTGTCAGATTTTACAACATGACACTCACACTGTCACTAATTTTTAACTTTGCGCATGCGCATGCGCAATGTGCATTGAAAGATGAAACGAACACGACTACAGTCTGTAAAAGTGTAGACAGAACAAAATTTTCTAAACTTAATTTCGCTCAAAAGGTGGTTTTTTCTCATTGTATTTCCACAGAGAACCCTTATACACTTTAAATATTATTTGCCTTGCACATTTTTAACTCGATTGAATAAGGTTTTCGTATTTGTTACATGATTTAAAAATTGCGTTTTTTTGACAAGCTATAAATAAAATCTTCTGTATTTAAATTTAATCGCCATTTTGAGGTGTTAATTTATCATTAACTGACTCTGAGAGGGAATTTCATATTTAATGAGCATTTAGTGTTGCGGTTTGTATGGGCAGCGGATAATTTTAATTTTTTAAATGATGATTTAATGAACGACTGAGTGCGGCTGTAAAACTGTGAAAATTTCAGAAGTCTAGCTATAGCGGTTCATGAGATACGGCCTGAAGACAGACATCGAAGTGTCAGCTCTAGGGTCCCAATTTTACCCTTTGGGTACATACGGAACCATAAAAAGAGTGTCTACGAGTACACGTGTCAGAATTCACAAGTGAAACCTCTGTCTAAATTAGTGATGGCGTCGTGACGCAATAATATTATTAATTCAACCCTCTTCTCATGACGTGACCTTGAAATTTAACCCCGAATGGGCTTAAGAGCCCGTACTCTCTTTTCTACTGCTCTCTTCACACTCACGCCCTTCTTTCATATGCCAGGTGAAAAAGGACGATCGCCAAGTTAGCGGGCAGATAGAGGTTTTCTGTTTTTTAAAGGGTTTTTTTATATTAAAGTGGTAAAAAGTAATTCCAACATTGTATAGACGACTTTCTCAACAGTACATTGTATTTTTTTCATACCGTTAAGACGTCAATATAATCCGTAAAAAGGTGATATTCTAAACCTTTTACAGCAAAAATCACAAAACTGTCGCGGGTTTGAGTTGGATTATTTAAAGATACTTAAAAAAAATTCTAGCTCCAACACTATATTATAATTGAAATGATCTTACATGTTGTGCATTAAAACTTATAGAAATACTGTATTTTAACTGTTAAATCACGTCTGTTAAATCAGCGAAATCGGCAAAATTTCGTATACGGACTCTTAAAGAAGTTTCAAATAAAAGAATATGTAACAATTAGTATGTTCCGTTGAGGAAATTGATTCATAGGCAGATGGCAGGCCTACGTAATTTAGTTGTGTTATGTCAAACTAAGCCATTGAACAACATTGAATTGACATAATGTTCTAACTTCTCTGATAGTACAATAGAACATTTTATTTTAGGTTTCGTAGGGTTTCATAAATTATTGCGTTAGGTTTCATCGTATTTTACGCGGGAGAGCCATGCCTCGGCATGAATGGGCCGGCTCGACCGGAGAAATACCACGTTCTCACAGAAAACCGGCGTGAAACAGCGCTTGCGCTGTGTTTCGCCGAGTGAGTGAGTTTGCCGGAGGCCCAATACCCTATTCCCTTCCCTACCCTCCCCTATTCCCTTCCCTTCCCATCCCTACCCTCCCCTATTACGCGATTCCCTCTTAAAAGGCCGGCAACGCACCTGCAGCTCTTCTGATGCTGCAAGTGTCCATGGGCGACGGAAGTTGCTTTCCATCAGGTGACCCGTTTGCTCGCTTGCCCCCTTATTTCATAAAAAAAACCCGCAACTCTGCCTTAAGCGATGAGTGGAGCACCATGGGGTTTTAGTGGGTAGACTAGCAGGAGTCCCACATACCCCGGCCGATATCCCCAATTTGCCGGGGATGCGTAAAGCATTTCCCCATGTTAAAAAAAATATCCACAGCCGAACATATAACCTCCTCGTGTTTTGGAAGTCGGTTAAAAAAAAGGGTTTCATAAATTAAAATAAAATATTGAAATACACATTTATTTTGGTACTTCAACCGTTCGGACATTGTATATTTTTTATTCAGTCGTTTATTTGCTGAATTTTCAGTTCATGGAGTTGCTTAATTGAGTGTAAAATTATGCACGCAGTATAAACCGTTGAGGCCGTATATCATCCATCAAATGACGCTCGCAAATCGCGATTCAAAAGGCGGATCGGTGCCAAAGTGTCTGGCTACTGGTCTACAGTCTACCATGTTTGAACAACATTTTGTAATGGGTCAAGCATTTCATATCTTAAGACGCGGTCACGCGACGTAGGTTGTTTAACATAAAATCTTCATGCAATAACTAGTAAGTAAATCTTTCTATGTTATTCCTTAAATTATAAATTAACTAGATGACGCCCGCAACTCCGTTGCGTCAAAACTCGTTTATCGCGCGGGAACCGTACATTTTTTCGGGATAAAAAATATCCTATGTTCTTTCTCAGGACTCAAAGTACCACCATACCAAACAGCAAAATCGGTTCAGCGGTTTGGGCGAGAAGAGGTAGACAGACAGACAGACACACTTTCGCATTTATAATAATATTAGTATGGATAAATTAATTTACCTATTACGATAATAATACACAATTATTATGAAAGCCTAAGTACAGTATAATATCGTTTTCGGCATCTGAACCATTTACCATAGTAGAGATCAACTACGATAACATGGCGCGCCCCTCCAAAATTCAAAATGTTTGAGGTGCGTTGTCAAAACGTTTGAAGTGCGTTGTCTTGCGCGGTAGGCTAGTTATGATTAGTTGACCAACAAATCTTGGTAATAAGTGACATATTACGAGTACTGGTTGATTGGTTGAATACTTACTACATACAAACTCTTTCATAAGGATGTGACTACACACATTGGAACAGTAATTTGGAGGGGCGCGCCATGTTATCGTAGTTTATCTCAAAGTCTGAACTGACAGGATACGGATATAGCCGAAGTTTAAATTAAGAACATAAACTACGTATTGCTTGGTACAACTAATATATATTCTGTGGTATTGCACTATAAGTACTAAGTCTACGTGCTTCGTGGATCATCGGTTTTGTTCGGCTATTTCCGTATCCATTCGGCCAGCCCTGCTTGCCCTGCCCCGGGGCAGTTCCAGATGCCGAAAACGCTATAATTAATAATGAAATAAAAAAAATCCAGATTTAATTCTAAAAATTTTAAACTTGATTCAAATTAACAACGTTTTCTTTTTGAAAAATTATTACATTCGAGTTGCTAGATTTATCGATACTGTTTAAAGTATTGTGGACATTTTGCATTGGTAATAAATAAATAAATTCTTCATCTATTTTCTGAACCGAGCAGTACAAACTTTAAAAATATTTTTTCATTTTAATTTCCATCATGACAAAAACAACTGCAAATGAGACTTTTACGGGCTATCACTCATCCCTCCGTAAAAAGATTGATGTGAATATTTTTCAGATTGCAATTTTGCATTCGCCAGAGCCATAATCATTTACATTTCTTTTGGTTTCATACAAAAGGAAGCTGGAGCTAGCCAAGGCCGCATAAATTGTTTCAGTCTAATTGTAACGTCACTTGCGTTGAAATATCGCGCTCGTGTTTTTCTCTTGTGTACAATCCCAGTTAGTTGAACTATATCCGTGTATAAAATATACATATTGAGGCAAAAGTGTGTCCCAAAAAATGTTGTTTAGGGCCATTTTGACAGTTGAAGTTATAAAGACTATGGCGGCCATATGGCGGCCCTATTATTAGGTAAGTACCTAACAATTAAATCTCTTTCAGGCAATCACGATTTGATTGGTTTGATTTTTTAAACATGACGACTACTTAAATCATAATAATAATTATAAAAATAACAGAAACATAATAAACGACAATAATTTCGTTTATTTCCCCAAAATTTTAAGGAATCAGCAATAAAAGCTAAAATGCCGTTCGGTTCAGATATTGCCTACTGTTTTTACTTGTTTAGAGAAACTTTCTAACAGCATATGGGAAATTTTTTGTTGTATAATTTCTATATTGAGCCTGTTTATCGTAGACAGAGATTTTTTGGATTACGTACCACATGTAAAATACTTGGATTTCGAAGTAAAATGCGTACTTAGTTAAATGAATGGTATTTGTATGAATCATGTTTGTACGTAATAAACTTAGAAAAGCCGGCCAAGTGCGTGTCGGGCCACGCGCAATATACGGTTCCGTAGTACCGCAAGTTTTTGAAAAGTTTTTGTATGGTCAATGAATGTACATTTATAACGTGTTTTACACTACTAACAACATCATCTCAGTTACTTTCAAAGGAATTTGAACGAAAAGTTCCTTTATACTTCGCCGAATAGGTACATTTTTTTTAGTTGATCGACTATTACTCAATAACTTATGAAGTACCTAATATGAAGTCTTCTTAGCCGTGATAGTTTTACTTTAAATTCAGCATAATATCTCCTACTCCCGTAAATTTTTTCACATTTCCAGAAGCAACTGTTTAGCTGGTAGATTGGACTGGACTAACGATTATTTCCACTTTAAAACTTAATATTTCACAAATAGATCCTAAATTGGAAAATGATCTATAAATACTCATAATATTTAAAAAAAACCTATTCAACGACAGCGACACCCCACACGATGGGGTGGGCGTGAAAAAAAACATCCCCGCTTAATGTGTAGGGCAGGTACCATAAAAAAATCATTAATATATTGTGTACTCATGCCAAATTACAGCTTTGCAGGTCCTAGTCTGTGAGAAAAACAGCGGACAGACAGACAGACGGACAGACAGACAGACGCACAGACAGACGGACAGACCGAAACTAAGTATAAGTGTTCCTTGTTGACTACAGAACCCTAAAAAAATAAGAGCACGTCGTATTGCTCCAAGCCTCCAACCATTTCATTAAAATCATAATTAATATTATTATAATGAAAGCTTCCTTTCTTAGAGCCTATTATTAATGATACTTCTGTCAAAATTTAAACCCTTATTTAATTTAAATTTTTTCTTTTGTTGGCTTCATACACTTTCTTAAGGGGCCGGGTTACCCTCGAAATTCTCATACAAACGTAATACCAAAATCATTTTGTCATACGAAAATATTTAACATGTTTGAGTTATTTTTCAGCTTAAAATAGTAATTACCTAGGTTCCTGAACAAAAATTAACTTCAAAATATTTACACACTAAAAAATATAAGCGATTACATTTCATAAATTTTTACGCCATTGTCGACATACTTTTCGCACACTTGTTTTATATTAAAAACTCATCGAATCGTAATGTATTTTTCCTGGGAACACAGCTTATATTGTGTAGTTACAGAATGTCTTCAAAAGAATGGCAATATAATAAATTATCATTCATCATTTTTGGTATTCGTAAACGCAACGAAATTTCTCTATAATTTCCAACATGGTATCGTGCCGATCCGCTCACACGACAGAGCGCGGCAACGGGCGGGAGGCGCGTTCAGGGTGGCGGAGTGTTGTAACCGGTGCACGTGACAATAATTCATTCAAGGCATTCATTATTCAAGTACAATATTCCCTCAAGCTCCAAGCGGTCGCATGAGACCGCGCGCGCGATAACAGTAGATTTCCAAGAATCCGCGATCGAGAGAATGTTATTGTTGTTGAATGTTGATTTTGAAAATTTTTATGTGATACTTGAAGACAATTGCTTGAACAACTTGCTTTTATTGCTTAAACTTTTGATAATAATTAATAATGGATACCGAAAGGTGGGATGTATGATGTATCACACAGTAGTTTAAAATAAATAATAATTATGAATATCATAAATCATAATATTATTATTTTCTTATATACTGTATTTTGTAAATAACGTTTAGGAATATTAGCGATAGTCATAATATTATAATATGATTATACAATATACATTGATATTATGTATAATTAATTTCGTTAGTCTCGCTAAAACTCGAGAACTCCTGAACAGACTTGCTAATTTCTGTCTTGAAATAAAATAAAATATAAAAGTGAACTTGTATTCTAAGTTTGTATACCTATGTTTGTATATTTTATTTTAGTTTGTATTTTTAGTAATTATTTCCTGATGTCAGTTTTATTCAATTAAATAATATAAATACTTTAATAATTAAATAATATTATTATAAAGCGGAAGAGTTTGTTTGTTTGTTTGAACGCGCTAATCTCAGGAACTACTGGTCCGATTTGAAAAATTATTTCAGTGTTAGTCCATTTATCGAGAAAGGCTACAGGCTATATTTTATCACGCTACGATTAATAGAAGCGAAGAAATAGATATTCCATACTAGCTGTTGCCCGCGACTTCGTCCGCGTTAGCATAGTAGTTCACATCCCAAGTAGGTATTAATATTTATTGTACAAAAATATTCAATGTACAGAATTGACTTTCCTATGACTTTATTATAATATAGCTGTTGCCCGCGACTTCGTTCGCATTATCATAGTACTTAGATCACATCCCAAGTATTATTTTTTGTACAAAAATATTCAATGTACAGAATTGACTTTCCTACGATTTTATTATTCGGCTTCGCTTGCGTAATTTAGGAATTTCACGCAACCGTACATTTTTCCGCAAAAAATAGCCTATGTCCCTTCAAGTGGTCTATTCTTTATGTTTGCCAAATAACATAAAAATTGCTCCAGTAGATCTTAAGATAATAAGCAATTTCATATAAGTAACTTCCCCCGTTTTTCCACATTTTTCTCTATTTCTTCACTCCAATTAATTTTAGCGTTATAAAATATAGCCTATAGCCTTCCTCGATAAATGGGCTATCTAACACTGAACAGCAACAGCTAGTAATTAATAATACTCTTTTGATTTTTAGGCTTCCGTAGCCAAATGGCAAAAAACAGAACCCTAATAGATTCGTCATGTCTGTGTGTCTGTCTGTCCGTATGTCACAGCCACTTTTCTCCGAAACTATAAAAAAAAAACCTTATAATTTCATAAAAATAAACCTTATTGTTGCTGCGGATTGCGGAACCATTTATGGGCGAGTCCAACTCGCACTTGTCCGATTTTATTATTTTGAATGATAACAATGTGAGGAATATTTGGAGTAGCCTTTTTTCTGTTTTTGAAACTTTATTGTTACGTACTGTCTTTTAATAATTTTTAAATAAAAGCGTCGACCTCTGTGGCGCAGTGGTTGAGCGCATGGTAGCTCAAGCCGGGGGTCGCTGGTTCGAAATTCGAATCCCACCGACGGAACAAAACGTTTTCCTGGGTCATGACTCATGACTCATGAGTCATGACTCATGTATGTGTATTAAATATGTGTATAATAATATTGTAAAAACTAGATGACGCCCGCAACTCTATTGCGCCAAAACTAGTTTATCGCGCGGAAACCGTGCATTTTTTCGGGATAAAAAGTATTATATGTCAAAGGACAAAGACTCGGGACCGCCTCAAAGTATCTCCATGCCAAATTTCAGCAAAATCGGTTCAGCGGTTTGGGCGTGAAGAGGTAATAAGCTATTAACAGACAGACAAACAGACACACTTTTTTATTAATTTTTTACAATTAGTATGGAAGTATGGATCTTAAATAAGTTGAGTATAATAAAAAGGAAATCTATATCTAAATAATCCTTCAGGCCCCGCGCGAGCACCGGTGATCGCGACAACAATAGAATACAATAGCAATTCCTGGAAATTCCGACTGAAGTAATATTATAGGTACTTATTATAAAACAAAGTCCCTTTTTTCCCTCATGTCCCTTTGTTCCCTTTAATCTTTAAAACTACGCAACGGATTTTGATGATTCTTTCAGTGTTAGATAGCCCATTTATCGAGGAAGGCTATAGGCTATATTTTATCACGCTAAGACTAATAGGAGCGAAGAAATAGAGGAAAATGTGGAAAAAAACGGGGAAATTATTTGAAAGGGCTAACTTGAACGCGCTAATCTCAGGAACACTGGTCTGATTTGAAAAATTCTTTCAGTGTTAGATAGCCTATTTATTGAGGAAGGCTATAGAGTATAGGCTATATTTTATCACGCTAAGACTAATAGGAGTATGTGGATAAAACGTTGGAAATTATTTGAAACGGGGGAAAATTATCTCGCGAATTACTGAGCAATTTTTATGTTATTTGGCACAGATAAGAAGTAGATCATAGGCTAAGAAGTAGATCATAGGATAGATCATTGATTTTAATCATTTTTTCAGTGGCTATATATTTTATACCCGTGCGACGCCGGGGCGGGTCGCTAGTATAAATTATAATATATTCGGTATTATATGTCTGGTACTTGTAAGTTGTAACACAAGTCCTTAGTGTACTTAGCACGGGGCCAGGCTGACGTGGTGTGATTTGTGAAGAGTCCAATGTAGATATTATAGTAAGTATATTATTTTAATATATTATGTAGAATCTGTATTCTGTTCAGTTCAGTGACAAGATCGACGACACTACGCCCGCGCCCGTATTCCTACTATTCCAATATATAAAACAACCACAAAAACAATATTGTTAATGATTCATGAAACAATAAAATATAATACTTCGCAAATCGCAACAAACGCACGGCTTGAATAACTTGATCAGAGTAAAATAATGAATGACGACGCACGCACACATATAATACGCTGCCGGAGGCGCGCGGGGCGCGGGGGTACCCCGTACCCCGCGCGCAATAGCGAGACAGCAACATATAAAACTTGTACTGGCGCGGTATCGAATTTCATTTTTTCGAGCGCGTCACCCGAGCCCTTAACTAAAGGATTTGTATTTCTTTTGTAGACTGCAAAAATATTGCTTAGAAAGGTTTCCTTATAGTAAGCTGCAATATTTAACGCCCATTTTAATAACATAATTATTGCACATCAAACAGTTTCAAAGTAGATATTTATATGGTGAATTTCACTCTAAAGTCTACACATAATATTTAATACAGGGTGCAATTAAACCTTCCTGCCAAATTTTTTCCAGGTGTGTGAATGATTTGAAGTTTATTTTTGTACAGGAACCTAGGTAATTACTATTTTAAGCTGAAAAATAACTCAAACATGTTAAATATTTTCGTATCAGAAAATGATTTTGGTATTACGTATGTATGAGAATTTCGAGGGTAGCCCGGGCTCTTAAGATTATGTACTCATCTTTTATTTTTAAAATTACTTTTGTATTGTTTAAACAGTTGAAAATGTAGGTGCCTACTTATATATTTATTTATTTATTTATAAATTCTTTATTTGCTTAAAAAATTAACAATATAAAATAACAAAACAATATTATAAATTATTTAATATAATATGTATATAATTATATTTGTATATTAAGTAGTGTATTATTTGTGGATATATATAATATTTATTATAATGCATCATATTTATTTGTCTAGCTATGGTTTATAAATTAGAATACATAATTGCTATTGTTAATTTTTTTTCTTTCATATTTCTAGATGTAAGTAATGAGTTGTACGGTGCACCTAGATTGTTTTTTTTTTTGCACATTGCCTATTTGCTTTTTTATAAAATAAAATAATTTCCTGCTTTTCGGTTGCTTGGATGAAATTGCTGCATAGCAATAAAGCCGCCTTTTGTGTTTATATGTAGTTTATTAATAGTGTTAAGTTTGTATTTCTTTAAATGTTATGTGTAAATGCAATAAAGAATATTCATTCATTCATTCATTCATTCATTATAAAGGCAGGGAATAGCAAACAGGCGGCGTTACCGCTTTCAGCGGTTTCTTTCAGACAACCGTAATATGATAACAGAAAATAATGTAAAAAGCTGAACTTAAACAAAAAAACCTTATTATATTGTAGATTAGCAAAAACATTATATCATGGCCGAGGACGCTGGCCTCTGCAATACAGTTTCCACTAGTGCAGGGATCAGAGGCTTCTTTTTGTACAACAGCTTCGGTTTAAATGGTTTAAATAAAGATATTCTGAAATTATAGACTTAACTAAAACTAAAATTGTATTCCTATGAACGCATAATGACAGCCTTTCATCTCAATCACTCATATTTTGTCTGTATTAAAAGATACTTAGTTACTTTTTTAAACTGTTGAAAATGTAGGTCCCTACTTATATTATGTAAATTAGCAATAAAATAATATTATTATGGGCGAGGACACTGGCCTCTGCAATACAGTTTTCACTGGTGCAGGGGTCAGAGACTTCTTTATGTGAAACAGTTTTGGTTTAAATAAAGATTATTTATTTATTTTATTCTAACCAGGATCAATACATCAAAATTTGGCAGGAAGGTTTAATTGCACCCTGTATAGTGAGTGTGGCAAAGCGCGCCACCGCGGCAAATGTGCCATATAGCTATAATTACAGGGCCGGTTTTAGCCCTACTAGCGCCCGGGGCGAGATTTCTTCGGCGCCCAGAGTGCTGATAATGCTGAAAAAAATTGGCGCCCCTTTAGTTTGCCTGCAGCGCCCTTATTAACCGGCACCCTGGGCTCCGGCCCAGCATCGCACAGGGCGCCGGCCCCCTAAGAGTTAGGCATACAGAGAGGAGCGCAGCGGAGAGGATTATGCACGCATTTGAAAATAAACTTTAAAATGCTCGCGCGTCCTCGAGGATCCTCCCTTATCGCACTATAAAATCATAATTTTAAAGTTTATTTTCAAGTGCGTTAATAAAATCCTCTCCGCTGTTCTCCGTTCTGTCTGCACTGGCCCTAACGCCGCTACTATATAATTCCATACTGCTGATTGGAAATCTCCAGTCATCAGCATGGAATTATAGGTTTTAGCTTGAATACTATTCATTTTTTTGTGTCTCATGTTTCCATTAAGCAAGATTCAGATCTCGTATTGTTCACTGTATAATTTAGGTACGGTACTTATTTTTATTTGTAAGGTTAAGGTTTGTACCTAAATTTAAACCCAGATTTGCGATATTTCCAATTAGTTCCGTTCGAAGACATACTTTGATTAATTTAATTTCTTAATCATCTAGATTAATATCTAGGTTAGGTGATAATTCATCTAACCTAACAATATCTAGGAAAGACATATTGTTAGGTTAGATGAATTATCATCTAACCTAACAATATACTAAAATTATTGCTGTCAAAACAATCTCGCTACTCATAAGGTGTGGTGTTAGTGTTATGATTTAATTAACGTGAAACTTATTTGTCTAGAGCAGGGGTCACCAATTAGTTTCACTCGGAGTCCGTTTTAAGACATGAAATGACCTTCGCGGGCCACACATTTAAAAAAAATAAATTAAACAAAGGTAATTACGAAAATTACAAAGGTATTTATTTATCTTCTTCTTCTTCTTCTTCTTCTTCTTCTTCTTCTTCTTCTTCTTCTTCTTCTTCTTCTTCTTCTTCTTCTTCTTCTTCTTCTTCTTCTTCTTCTTCTTCTTCTTCCTGGTGCAGCGACCGAACCGCTCGTTCGCGCGGTGCTGCGACGAAACTCCGTCGGCAAATGCATCGCCACACCTGATAGATTTCATTATAGCAAGTGTATTCTGTACAAGTTTGAGAACCACTGACTGAGCTTGACGTATGGATCAAGTGCGTATGCATGTGTCAGAAATAGCTTAGGCTTGCTAAATAAAAGTATTGTATTAATCATAAACACCAATAAATAAAACGTAGTTTATACGTATTGTAAATACGTAATACAATTATTATTCATTTAGCTTTTCTTCATTTCCAATTATTAAGCTGAAAGAACTGATATTACACAAAAGGCCAAGAAGCGTTTTAACCAAATAAATACTTATCTTATAACGATCTTTGTTCGAAGTACTCAGAGCCAATTCACATTGTCAGGAGGCAGAGTGACGGCTTACGGCAAGATAGAGAGAGTGAGTCCCTTCCATCAGACAGCCCGCCTTAAATACTGCCATATCAAAACAACCCCACCGCAATCACTCCACCCCACGTCTGACTACCAAGATTTGCATCTAATATGATAAATTACAATTATTTATAGTTACAATCATCCTGAAAATCATTATAAATCAAGTATTTAATTATAACACTTTTATATTAATTTATTAACTGTACTATCTTTTGTAACAAAAGTATCATAACCGGAAACAACAATAATTATTGTCAAAAAGATTAATTGACGTGTTCAAAAATAATGTTATAATTTGTTGTCCAAATATCATGAATTAATTATTAATAATAATTAGTTCAACTCACATGAATTATTGAAATATGTACTTCTCATAAGAATTTCAAGTTAAATAACAAAACAATAAGACAAAACCATTGTTACCATTATACATCATGTTATTTATGACTATTATTGAAATAATAGTCATTTATATTCATCTATATTTTGAGTAAAGTGGGTCGTACCTCACACGGCCATTCTGACAGACACTTCGTTCTCGAAGTGTTTTAATAACTTTTCTGAAAAGGAAAAATCTAAGTTCTGGAAAGTAAAAGTGAAAGTCCAATTAGTTATCGGGCTGTCATGATTAATCCCATTACCTACTGCCATGTAATGTCCAAATTGATTCATCAGTCCGATTAGGCAGTACCATTTTTGTCAAACTCATGTTTCATCATCATCACAGTAGGCTAATCAGCACAGCATTTACGTCTCTCACAAACTGTCGTGTTTTGTCCCACTACATAGTGTCCAGACATCACACCAGCTTCACGGCATTAACATACCTCACACGGCCAGTCACACCTGTCATGATAGATCCATCATTAGAATCTTACACCAGGTTGACACCTCACAAGGAAATTAAATTATTCTTCTAAGAAAATGTAGCCAGAGCTCAGACCTACAAGATTGGTCACCCAAAACAGATTATAGTCAAAATACTGAGGAATACCATCATTAGCAACTCATTTATCAAATTCTAAACAAATAATTAAGTTTATCACACAACTAAATGCAAATTTTAAAATAACTCATCAAAATATAACTTCACTTGACTTTACAAAAACAGCTCGGTCATTCTGCCTCAGTACCACAACTTATTGATACTGTATTTATTACTGTGTGATTATTATCAATTTGTTTTATCTATCAACACCATCTCTGTCTAGACTTTAATACCAATATAAAAGTAGTTAAACCTGGTAACCCTCGTATCACTTCCTTTCAAAGATATTTTGTCAACTTACTCCTAGACTTCCACAAATACTTCAAGGCTAAAATTAGCCAAATCGGTTTAGTGCCTCTCGAGTTTCAACAGTCTTACAAAATTGAAAATTCACTTTTAATTAAATAGGTTTTATAACTTCTGAAAATTCTGAAAATTGTGCCATAACAAATCCATGGATAATGTCCCTTTACTAATTAATCTATAATAAAACAAAGTAAAACCCATGTAAAACCACTCGATTGTACTCACCGACCTGTAAAAGGTTTTTAACTCAATTATTATTATAATAGCTAGCAAGCTATATCATTTTAAATTTAAATTCGAAGTGTAAAATTTGCATCTTTTACCCCAATAATTGCGAGATTATTTGTATATCGCCAATTATTTATTATATCTCCATTAATTGTGCCTATTGAAAATTACAATCCTGAAATGAAATTTTTGTTTGTCGAAGGCTTCTTGCCGACCATATTATAATGTCAGAAAAACTTATTTTCAATCATTGAAGCCCTTATCAAAACTGATATCTGATATTCAAATTATATATATTATATATATATATATATATATATATATATATATATATATATATATAATGTATGTTGTTTTCCATTTCAATTATGGCTCATATCTAACTTGTAAATTCGCAATACGATGAATAATAATATCGCTTTGCAAAACAACATCAATTTTAAATGTACCCATATTAATTACTTCACAACAGTTTTCTCACCAAAGTATATTTTCTTTACAATGGATATACAAATACAAACCCATGGTCTTATTTCCTAAAAACCTGGAAGTTGGAAACCACTTGAAACTTTTTTTTTTTGGGATTCTACATTCAATGAAAATTTGGGTTCAACAATCCTCAATCTCATAAACATTATGAAGAAAATCTGAAAATCAGGTTAGGTTAGCCTGACCCAAACCTTACCTAACCTAAACCTAACCAAAACCTAACCCAAACCTAACCCAAACCTAACCCAAACCTAACCCAAACCTAACCCAAACCGTTAGGTTAAATCTAACTTAAGGTTTGGTTTGGGTTACCAAACCAAACCTTAAGTTAGATTTAACCCCTATAACCATAATGAAGAGAAGACCAACCCAATATTGGGATACAGATGGCTACTGCGCCGTCCCACCGGGTGGACTACCCATTTACACCTTCCACGGATCAACACAGACGCCTAAACACCAACAACCCATTGGAAGAACATATGGACTAGAGTTGCTCTCACGACCTTCCCAACCTCCAGCCCACAATATATAAAACAAGTGCCATAGCGTGGCTCTAGATGTTCCCCCATAACCTTAGAGAAGCACAAATAATATTATGTTGGATATTCTATTGTTCAAAATTATTTTCTCTGTTTTTGACAATACTGGTTTTCTAGTTTTCTTACTACACCTGATCTAACCAGAAAGAATGTTCATTACTAGCAATAAAATTGTATTATTATGAAGGAATTATCAGTCTCTTTTTCTCTTTACATTTACTTTTGTGGGTAAGCTGATTCAACTATATTTTAGAAGATGGGTATCTAAATACAATCCGCTTTGTCTGAATGTTGTCTAATACAATCCGCGATCATGGCACTAAATAACTATAAAATTGTTAACACTATAAGGCCCATAAAATGTTAGGATTCGTCCTAAGATCTAGCTCCTTCACAACACATTACAGTACTAATATTCTGACATTGCTCCCTCGTGTAATATTTTAGCACTTATTCCAGTATAATATACTTCCATTGTGTGGCACCTATACAACACATATTATAGTTATAATCTCATTTATTCAAAAATATCTATCAAGTTTTAACACTCTAAACAAAAACCTCTAAGGTGAACAATTATTGTGAAACACCACAATATACCTAACGTGCCTTTAACTGTGTCTGTTCAAATTTATCTATGTCCCTTCAATCTATACGTTACATAATAAATTATGTGTACCTGGATAAAATAGCACAGAATTGTAATAAATTCTTTTTATCCTTGTATATAATACTAATGTTTTCCACCAACAAATGCAAATAAAATAAATATATCAGCCTGTTTACTCAATTATTGTAAAAATAACTCTTTATCAGAACTGCTAAAATTATTGATTAAACGAACTTACCTTACGTGAAGTTCAATCAAAATTATACGAGGGGTTTGTCCGAAGATATTAGTATTCCTTTTTACACTAAGTAGTACACTTCTGATTCGTTACCACGCATAGCAATTTTAGAGCCAAGAAAAAAATAACAAGTTGTCTCTGGATTGCACTTTCCTCCATATTTTCCCGCCTCTTGTCTCTGATTTTCCCTTTCTCCTGTTACCTGCAACTCTCTAGAACCTTCATTTAGTTCAGAGCCAAAAAATAAAATGACATAGCTCTAGTTACTTGGGTGTTATCTACTGAGAACAGGGTGGGTGGGAGTTCCTACTAATATCTTCGGACAAACCCCTCGTATAATTTTGATTGAACTTCACGTAAGGTAAGTTCGTTTAATCAATAATTATACTTCGGGGGTTTGTCCTCGATATTAGTATTCCTTTTTACACTAAGTAGATGTTTAGAGAACAAACAAGATATTATGTCATTTTATTTATGCTTAATTTTATACATTAAGTAAGAAAAATATTATGTTACTCGTTAACATTTTATACCTAATCTGTCATAACATAAATTATATACCAAATTATTTTTATCACCTTCAACACTAATAGTTCTATTATAAAAACTAGCAAAGGTCGTGGAGTTGACTGTCCAACCCGCAGTTTGGCGAATAGAATCTAAAACTCCTCGCTTAAAGGCTAACGAAGTTGAAAACGTGACGGTTACTATGACTAGAAAAATTAGACACATCAACTCGTATTATCCTTATCCTTAATCTATTTACTCAAGGTTTGACCTGATACCCAGGATTATACGGTTTTCTAAATCAAAATTTAAAAACATTAAAATTTCTGAAATTAGATATTATTTTATTTACATAAGCCAATAAGGTTTTGGCTGGACAGATTTCAGATTTCTCTAGAAAATACGGTAAATGAAAATTGGATTGCATTATTTTAGATTTAGAATAATTATTAAACCAATTATTTTTATTGGAATATCTTTTTCAGTCATAATAATATAAGTATTTAAATAATGTTTGATAAAGTTTGCACCCTCTGTGCAGTTATTAAAGCTAGTAATGTTATATATTAATTATTTTTAAGTTCTTATAAAGGTAAAATATCATTAGGATGTAACGACCATAAATAATTCAAAATTATTATATTAACATCCTATATCTCCAAATATTAAAGCCAAAGCTTCGTAAGTATATATTCGTAATATTAATACTGTAATTATATTAATTAGTATTACCTTTATTAAAGACTTCAGTTAGAAAATTTAAAATTATAGACACTGACGCGGATGGCTTAAATAAATCAACCTTAATTCAATTATTTCTGTGTACATATTCACATCATCTTTTAATACAAACGTTACATTATACTCGTGTTTCGTCCTCGAGATTAGTATAATTAGAATATGAACACATAGTAGTTACGCCAGTGACTCCGCTCCAGGCACTATGTTTAGAGATTATAACTCTAAAAAATATAAATAAAAAAACTTACAGTTGCTCTCTGGTATATACTTTATGGTCCGGTCCGCGGCTTCCTGTTCCGGTGTCTTACCTCGGCTAACCGCCATGATTCGACTTCATTGAGCGTTTAGTGCCCGTCCGCTCCAGTAATTCCGCGTTCGTACACAAAACTATTTTAAAAAAATCCCAAAAAGGTGAAATCAAGATAAATTGGTTTAAATAATCAGAAAGTTACGTAAGTTGGAAAAACAAAATATAAAGCGGGATCGCCATTATGGGCAACAAGATTGTCTAGCTTCAGTTACAGCTATTCGCCCAGTTTTTCTGAGTCTACGATGGATGAAATGAACCACCAGAAGTATCGGATGGTATGCATTTATACGCAATATTAATAAGCCTAATGTCCTTCGGGGCATAATTTTTTCCAGCATCCACGTGTTGCTTTGACAGGTGGAAATATTTTCAGCATACATAAATTGGATAAATTTTTACGAAAGAACCGTTTTCTCGCGTCACAATAGTCGCTTGGGCTGTATAGACGTGGTGATTTATAACGGATTCTTGCAAAACAGCGCTTTTCAATCGCATGAAATTTAATGGAGCACGTGGTCGGTCTTCCCGACAGCAACAGCATGCAATAGCCTATACCTATAGCCTATAACCGGTTTCTCGCGTCGAAACAGTGGTTTTTCGCTGTATGGACGTGGTGTGTCCGCTCACGGCGGTTTTCAGATAATAATATGGCTACAACCGGTTCTCACGTCACAGCAGTCGCTTATAGCCTATAACCGGTTTCTCGCGTCGAAACAGTGGTTTTTCGCTGTATGGACGTGGTGTGTCCGCTCACGGCGGTTTTCAGATAATAATATGGCTACAACCGGTTCTCACGTCACAGCAGTCGCTTGGACTTGTAAAGACGTGGTGTTTTACCGTTAACGACGAGTTTCTGATAATAATATGGCTATAAGCGATACACACGTCACAAAAGCTCCACCAGGAGTAAATGTGTTCTGTGCACAAAAGTCGCTTGGACTTGTAAGGACGTGCTTTTACCGTTTACGACGGCTTTAACCTATTTCAGATAATATGGCTTATGATCTTATCCAAAACGTGCTTCCTCAGACGAATTACGCCTGCTTTAGCGCCTCAGTTTGAGGTGTAAATAAATTTCGATGCAAATTTGCTTCAGAGTAAAAAATTTACCTATACAGCCCGAAAGGGCTAGATATAGAAGCTCAAAAAGGTAGTAGAAAAATTGCAAATGCCCAATAATAGCAAAATCATAGCCGCACAAAGCTCAAAGCGGTCATAATCGAAAAGGCAGTAAAATGTGACAAGTCAATTATATTTAGACAATGTGAAATAGCAACAGGTATCTGCTCTGCTGGGGACTATTATTTCTAACAATAATGAGAGCCTATACAAAGTATATGATGGACCTAGGTTGGCTATTGTGTGATAATCAACACAGCAGTCCATAATATTATGTAAAATACCTTATTTTAAATCATGTAAGAAAGGTATAAGACACAATCTTTCTTCAACAAATATGGAGAATCTCTTGACTTAAACTTTGAAGAAACCATAAAAACTGCAAACGCAGTGCCTTATTCAAGCTCCTATTTGAAACCAGAAGCATGGAGGCTTCCTTAAATTTGTTTCAGCAAGTTCCTTATGAGGTAATGTTAAACTTCAAGGCGAGGCCCATTGCTAGTAAGCAGCATACTAGCAAGAATGTCACACCAACAACAGCCAGCTGCTGGGGCCAGGGCCAGACCCGTGCCAAAGGACTGCTCAACCTTACTCGGGGACATCCAACCAGTAAAGGCCCGTTATGCAGGTACACTCACTCAAATTTATAAACTGTGGAGTTTAATCCCCTCTATATTTTGTACTTTAGTACTTAATATCTTATATAAAGAGCTACAAAAATAAATTTAATCAGTGCTTTCAACAAAAAATATTTTAAAACTTCTGCAATTTATACATGCTAGATGTAAAAGCTTTAGAAGAACTAGATAATTAAATAGTTAACATCAATGAGTGCTGTATAATAGTCGTATATTATCCTTGTGCTGGTCAATTAATTGGTCCCGGGTAATTCCTAAACCAATCTGGATAATATAAGTAACACATTTTGAAGGTTAAAAAATAATATTAATAATCAACAATTTAAATTCAAGGACATTCAGACCAACAAATACTTTAATCACAAGGAGATTCGCACAGTGTTAATCTCATTGTAACAAAATGACTTTTATCTAGCAATGTTACACTTGAAGGATGCATGTTTAATATTTTTTAATCACTTATACATAATTGTTCACCATTCTTCTAGATATTAAACTTATCTCTATGTTGGCCAACATGTATGAGTTCAATGTTTTGACATATTATTTTGGTTTATTGTATAATATATATTATACCCCATATTATTTTCACAACAATGAAGCCTTTGGATCTAATGGTAACTGTACTCGATTTATCTCAATATTTAGCTGATTGGGGCTAATTAAGACGACGGTATTTAATTAGAAACATAGATATTACACGAAAGTTACTTGTGAACCTACTGGGGTTTATTAAAGACAAAGAGATAAAAGGGTTAAATATATCCATCAAAGACATTAAGATATTTATAATCACAGATTCAGGTATATGTTTATAATATGTGATTGACACACACTTGACTGTATTTTAAGTTTGCTTTAAATAGATAAAGATATACTTCTTATATTAAGTAAAACAAACAATAAGTAACTATTCCGTTATGCAGTTCAAACTTTAAAGATGTAAAACAAGTTTACAAACTGCAAAGTTAATAAATGGTTAATACATAAGTACCTTAATATGTGTTTATTAATAGTTTCTTACTTTTAGCATCTCCAGCCATAGAATATGTATAAACTAAGTAGTTACTCATATTAATTTAGCAGAATGTTATGACAAATACTTACATGACAAGTCTACTATGTATAACTTAATTTATTCAAATAACAGTATCAAAGGTGACAATAACAGCTGAGGTCCAGAAATATCTCTGACGCCTCAACTATGGGTTGCTATGGGGTAAGGTTCCAACTGTGGAGATCAAAGGGCTAGCAGCAGTTGACCTCAAGATAGAATTTGACTTCCATATAAATAATTTAAAACTTTTTGCAGCCTATTCTGCCTTCAAGATAATTTATTTGCAAAAAATTACTATAACTGATAAATTTTATTGACAATGGATAATACAGCAGCTACTAGTTACATCAATTGTTTGGGAGATATAATACAATACCCTCATCTTCCAAGGTAGCAAGGGACTTTTGGTAATGGTGTAAAGTATTCAGAATAATTAATGTTTTTGCTCTATTATATTCAAGAAGGACCCACCTAGAGGTCAAATAGTCCTTAAAAGGCTATAACATATTACCATTTTTTGGTACTTATCAGCAATGACTGTCATTGACTTATGTGTTCATGGCTCAGTGATCCAGATTCTTTTGCAATAGATGCTTTTATATCAGATTGGTCCAAAATTATTTTTTTACATTCCCTTCAGTAATAATTGTTCTCCAGTATTCAATAAAATAATTATTTTATTCAAGGCACAGGGTTTTGCGGTTGTACCGATGTGGTCTACACAACCTTGTAATCGGAACATCCACAAAAACAGTACCATGGTTGCAGGGATTTTATCAGGACTGCATTATTACAATGAGAAAACCCATGTGCTTCAACAGATGTAATTTTAGCTTCAATATTGAAAAGTATCTTAAATTAATATGATGTGTGCTACAGAAAATGGTATGTTTTTAATATTTTTAATATTTTTGTATGGACCTTCAGTTATGTGCTTATACTTAATACCAAAACTTTTCTTTTTAAAGATGGTGACCAATAATATGGGACTATCAATTCAAAAAGATCTGCTCTTTCATCTATTAATAAACATAATTATACCTGATAATGTTAGGATTTCCAGGTTTTGTAAGGGTGTGTTTTGATTAAGACCATGTTATAACTTTACTTGGGACGCAGGTGTTACAATTAACTATTTAGCTACATTTTTCCAAAGGAAAAGTTGACACTTCAAGTGTTAAAGTTGGGAAGTGTGTCTTAGTTTTTAGTCACTGCACATATAATAAGTGCAAAAATAATCTAAAATTAAATGAAAGGCTACTATAATGATAAAAATCAGTACTTTAATTAAAGCTTCAAGATCAGGTTACGAAACCATTAATATTATACATAGGTACTTACTTTATTTTTATTTCATTGGAACATTCTCAGATCTTTCATGCTACCGCATTAGGAGCACAAATAGGTCTAAACATATTACAAGACCTGATAATAATTAACTCTCTCTTAGGTTTAGAAAACCATAATTAGACATTCAGAACCTCTTTCTTGGGATTAAAATTACATTAATGGATAGTGAAATTGACGTTTTCATGTTTATGTCTAAAAGTACAAGACATACAGCAACTTTTACAACCGAGAAAAAGACACTAACATTAATAGTATCAGACAATCTGCTGGGTGAAGCGGCGAGTCTTCTACCTTTGCTAAGTCTATGATAGACCTATTGTTAACAACGTAACCTGTCTTTTATATATTTACATGGAGGTTATATAAAAATAATGACAAATAAATAAATTATTTGTTTATTGTTCAATAATTAGTGTATTTATTTAAATAGGTATAACAAAGTATTGTTCAAAATAATGTTATAAGGCATGGACTATATTACATTTTATCCAATAAGGGACATCATTTGTGATATTTCTTACTCTAAACATCTACTATGTGTTCATATTCTAATTATACTAATCTCGAGGACGAAACACGAGTATAATTAACGATCAAACGAACTTACCTGTACGTGAAGTTCGATCGTAATTATACGAGTGTTTCGTCCGAAGAGATTAGTATAACCCACCCTCCCTAACAGGTATACCCATAGATGAAATATCACAAATATCTCTCAAGGAATGAAGTCGAATCATGGCGGTTAGCCGAGGTAAGACACCGGAACAGGAAGCCGCGGACCGGACCATAAAGTATATACCAGAGAGCAACTGTAAGTTTTTTTATTTATATTTTTTAGAGTTATAATCTCTAAACATAGTGCCTGGAGCGGAGTCACTGGCGTAACTACTATGTGTTCATATTCTAATTATACTAATCTCTTCGGACGAAACACTCGTATAATTACGATCGAACTTCACGTACAGGTAAGTTCGTTTGATCGTTAATTTTGTTTGTAAGTTAAATTGTCTGATAACGACGCTACATTTAAATTCACTGCTGTTGATGTAAGAGTTAAGACCCATTATTGCTGCCCGGATAACACTGCGACAACGAGGGTAATTGAACTGAAATTAATATAAAGTATACACGCTACTGGAGGGAAAGCGTAAAAATAATATTGTGTTCACTGTAAAAAACGTCAATGACAATTGCATCAGGGTCTAATTGCCCCTTTTTGGTTTATTTGATCTTTGCAAATAAATCGATGTCTGACACACCTAAAGTTAAAACTATTTTGCGGAACCCAGTATCCAATATCTTCCACTCTGTATCGGAATGTATTTTTAGAAATTCCCAATCTGCAACTAATAAGTTTGCAGATTTATTGTACATGCAGCTGTAATCGTTGGCTGTAATTGTTTATTGTATAATTTTCTTTCCTCGCCCCACTGTCCAACGTTTTTTTTTTATTTTATTTTATAGAGCGTGGGCAATCGTATTCTACCCATACGGTCTGTAGGTACATAATAATTAATAATATTATGGTTAACATAACTAACGGCCATGCTATTTGACAGCTATTACAAAATTCTTAATGCAAAATAAGCTAGTAGCTCTGGATAATATGTTGCTGTATTTCAGACTAACCAATAATTATTGTCTTCCTGCCATGGACCCTCACAGGCTTCCCGCCATCCCGTTGTTGAGGCGTCAGAATTAATTTCACGACAAAAGTTATGCTCTTTAATTATTATAAATTATATACGTATTCTACACCTTATAATTTCATAGAAACAATTCTTATTGCTGCTGCGGAACCCTTCATGGGCGAGTCCAACTCGCACTTGGCCGGTTTTTTAAAATTATAGAGTGGAACATGTATTAACATCAGTCTACTTCGAGAAAATGAAGGTACGGTACGGCCCATAGTAACTAATTCTTAATCTGTGGTACGGCCGTGTCCTCCGTGCCGCTGATCACGCCGCGGCCCGGCACTTTCGCGCCCCTAGATAGTAGACATGAAGCAATTTGACGTCAATTTTGAAAGTGTACGCAAGTCTTCCATTTTAGAAAGTAAATTTATATTTATATTCACTTTATATTCAGTTATTTTAAATTTAAAATAAATCTCATTGTGTAAAACCAGATTTTGGCATGAGAAAAAACAAAAACATTAGGTAATAAATTCGTTAGGACTATGGTCACATTGTATTATGTTATTTTATAACCGTTAATCCACCAACATTTTTAGTTCCTAGCTTATCATCGACCATTGTGAATATAAAACCAAGTCGACCTGCTTAGTTAACCTGGCTAGCT
This sequence comes from Lysandra bellargus, assembly GCA_905333045.1. NCBI lineage: Eukaryota > Metazoa > Arthropoda > Insecta > Lepidoptera > Lycaenidae > Lysandra > Lysandra bellargus. The sequence goes on along the minus strand of HG995350.1, from coordinate 9,756,087 downwards.
TCGTCTATCGCTTCCGTGGTTATCGCTGTCGATGAGACGACGCGACGCGTCACGCGTTCCACGAGCTCCCTTGAGACGCGTGTTGTTTCTGAGGTGGGTGATTTCGAGACATGGTTCTGGATAATGGAACCGAACTCTGGTGACGGGTCAACTGGTCTGGGCGCCTAACATGCGCTAACGAGAAAATTTTGTCTACAAGTTTTCTCGATGTTAGATGGTTTGTCTCTTCATCTCTATAGACCCTAGCATAACATACATTTTTCTCGTGTAAATATGTCATAGAAATAAAACTTTTTTATCGCGTTTTGTCTAGATAATGTCGAGATTTAGACAATGAGAAGAGCAGTTTTTAATTATCACGAGAGTGAGATATCTCGTTGGCGCCAGACGTCGTCTAATGAGTAATGTGCCACGACTGTATTTGGCTAGTCTTTTTAGCTACTTTTAGGTGACTCGTGACTGCTTTAGCTAACTTAAGCTTTTCAGCGAGATTATCTCTAAATAAATACTACGAGCTATGGAATCATAATGCTCGTCACTTAAAAGACGTGTAGCGTCTACAACCTTTCGTAATAATATTTTGTGATCGGGTGAATCCTTAGAATTAATTTTTTTGATGTGATCACATGGCTTTATAGAAGTAATTCATGTTCCGAGACATGGCTCAAACAAGAAATAACATTTGCAACACTTTTTTGGCACCACAGTCTAGCGCAATCATTTTTCTGATATTTCAGAAAACGTGATCTATATTTCCACGTTCGATCCCGGTGCCGATATTAATAATATCTGGATCGTGAGTATCGCAGACCCTATGGATATGCAATTCTTATGTAGCGGCCGGCCCCGCTTGGGGATTGATGAATTAATAATTGACAGTTACGGGTACCCACAGAAATAAGAACTTGATAAACGTCTGTGCGGGTACCAGACATTTTTTCGAGAAATGACGTTCCTCTTTTTTATATACCAGATGTTCAAATTTAATTTAGTTGCCAATTCAATAATATTGATTTTCGGATCATAATTTGCAATAGTAATAGTAGCAATGTCCAAATTCCAAAAACTCCAAGAAATGCCGGATTCATATCCGTATTACTTTGTTTTTCTACAACGAGTTGCTTCTTGAGCCCCGGAAGTAGACGGCAAGGCTAAAAATATCCTCGCTTGTCAGTTCTAGATTATCAGTTGCAAAATGATGGGCTAAAAATAGAAATGAATTTTCTTTTTTAACTACCTTCAATTTGTCAATGCAGCAAATAATGCGATAAATAGTCCCACATACTATTCTGAATGCAAAATAAATGTAATATTGCGCGAATAGTCCTACAGACTACCCTGAGTGCAATAATTTAAAATATGCGCGAATAGTCCTGCAGACTACCCCGAATGCATTTTAGTTAGGGCAGCGAGATAATCCTATAGACTTCCTGAATTGCCCTTATTGACTTACCCTCAATTTGCAAAGCGACCAATAATCTTACAGATTATATGAATGTAATAATTTATTAATGCGACAAATAGTCCCACAGACTATTCTGAATGCAAAATAAATGTAATATTGCGCGAATAGTCCTACAGACTACCCTGAGTGCAATAATTTAAAATATGCGCGAATAGTCCTGCAGACTATCCTGAATGCATTTTTGTTAGGGCAGCGAGATAATCCTATAGACTCCCTGAATTGCCCTTATTGATTTATCCTCAATTTGCAAAGCGACCCATAATCTTACAGATTATATGAATGTAATGATTTATTAATGCGGCAAATAGTCCCACAGACTACTCTGAACGCAAAATAGATGTGATATTGCGCGAATAGTCCTACAGACTACCCTGAGTGCAATAATTTAAAATATGCGCGAATAGTCCTGCAGACTATCCTGAATGCATTTTTGTTAGGGCAGCGAGATAATCCTATAGACTCCCTGAATTGCCCTTATTGATTTACCCTCAATTTGCAAAGCGACCCATAATCTTACAGATTATATGAATGTAATGATTTATTAATGCGGCAAATAGTCCCACAGACTACTCTGAACGCAAAATAGATGTGATATTGCGCGAATAGTCCTACAGACTACCCTGAGTGCAATAATTTAAAATATGCGCGAATAGTCCTGCAGACTACCCTGAGTGCATTTTAGTTAGGGCATCGAGATAATCCTATAGACTCCCTGAATTGCCCTTGTTGAAAATATTATCAGTCTTGTAACAATCCATGTGTCACTAAAAACAAAATCATAACTTACCGTTAACATCACGTTCACCTGAAGTGGAACTGGATGACGAAGATGCGCTTGATGCCGAAGAGAATTGTATATAGCAAGATGAAAGATTGCCTTAAGCACCGATCTGTTTCCTCTTCTAGTCACTTTTAACTATTTAACAATATTATATTCTAACGACTTTTCGTTTTTACGTTTACCCATTTTGAAACTAAAATTAGGTATGAAAATAAATTTGTTCTAAAGTTAATTTTAGTGCGATCGTGGTAAGCACAAAAGTGAATGAAGGTTCTAGAGAGTTGCAGGTAACAGGAGAAAGGGAAAATCAGAGACAAGAGGCGGGAAAATATGGAGGAAAGTGCAATCCAGAGACAACTTGTTATTTTTTTCTTGGCTCTAAAATTGCTATGCGTGGTAACGAATCAGAAGTGTACTACTTAGTGTAAAAAGGAATACTAATATCGAGGACAAACCCCCGAAGTATAATGAATAATTTCAGTGACAATTAAAATATTGGCTTATTCAGTAACAAGCAAAACAATAGTAAAGAAAAACTTTTTATATTCACAAGTTTTTATCAGATTCTCAACTACTCATATCATCACGACAATTATTTTGACTTAATCCATGAATTACTCTTTCCTATTTAAATATTATTCATTTTCCATAGCTTTCTCAACATTTTTTTACGCCTTTTGATAAACTAAACAAATTAAACAAAACGAATTCCACTAAAGTATTACGTACAACAACGTAATAATATTAGATCGTACAACAAGATTGCCACATCTAGTAATACGACATCTATGGCATTCTATTTTTTACGCAAATTTTTACAAACTACCCTCAGTACTTGTATTTTTTTTTTATTCTTGTTGGAACATAAGTTATTTGTACTTGTAATTATTTATTACATTATTATTTGTGAAGTGTATAATAACTGTGCTAAGTTTATTACATAATATACTATCCGCAAGCTCATACAAACAGTACTCCACTCGCCAGTAATTGTGAGTTCTCTCATGTTAGTGAATTATTGTGTCATTTGTGAACGGAAAGAAAACGAAATATTCTTGGATAATACAATATGTAAGTACATATTTTATATTATACAAATACTTTATAAATTGTCTATGGCTATATTCTTAGAAATCTTGTAAGTTGTAAAAATAAATTTTCGTGAAGAATATTCTCAGTTGACGAGAATGTAAGCAGCTTATTAACACCAATGACAGATCTATTATTAAATGGCCAAACCATGATTTATATCGTATATTCCGCACTACACAGTACACAAGTTAAAATAAACTTTAGCTTCCGTTAATGACATCCTTGTCCGTTACAAAACAAAATCGTTTCACGAAAATAAAATTCAAAGTACGATTCAACGGAACCAGAGTGGTACATTACAGCTTTAGTTCTCTCTCAATTTTATAAAACAAAATTATATATTTCTAAGCAGAACAAAGATTTGCAGATACGATTTAAAAGTTATCTAGTCTCCGTTTTTTCAAACCACGTTAAATAAGAGCCCTTCAGGGCCTTACCTGCCTTTTCAACAAATAAATTCAAAATCCACACCTCAATATTTTGCACTATACTTTAGCTCAGCCGTCTTGTTTCTTTCGTTGGTACTTGGCATCGTCATTAGATTTAGATTTGATGTAACTGCCTCAATGTTGGGTTCGAAAATACATGTTAACCAGTTGACATCCATTTTGTTCTCGCTTATTGTTGGGTTCAGAATATTTTTAACCACTTGGCGTCCATTTTGTTTTTACTGGAAGGAAAAAAATGCATTAAAATCCAACGGCGTAAGGGCCAGACCCAATTCTGATGTCAGAAATAGCTTAGGCTTGCTAAATAAAAGTATTGTATAAATCATAAACACCAATAAATAAAACGTAGTTTATACGTATTGTAAATACGAAATACAATTATTATTCATTTAGCTTTTCTTCATTTCCAATTATTAAGCTGAAAGAACTGATATTACACAAAAGGCCAAGAAGCGTTTTAACCAAATAAATACTTATCTTATAACGATCTTTGTTCGAAGTACTCAGAGCCAATTCACATTGACAGGAGGCAGAGTGACGGCTTACGGCAAGATAGAGAGAGTGAGTCCCTTCCATCAGACAGCCCGCCTTAAATACTGCCATATCAAAACAACCCCACCGCAATCACTCCACCCCACGTCTGACTACCAAGATTTGCATCTAATATCATAAATACAATTATTCATAGTTACAATCATCCTGAAAATCATTATAAATACAGTATTTAATTATAACACTTTTATATTAATTTATTAACTGTACTATCTTTTGTAACAAAAGTATCATAACCGGAAACAACAATAATTATTGTCAAAAAGATTAATTGACGTGTTCAAAAATAATGTTATAATTTGTTGTCCAAATATCATGAATTAATTATTAATAATAATTAGTTCAACTCACATGAATTGTTGAAATATGTACTTCTCATAAGAATTTCAAGTTAAATAACAAAACAATAAGATAAAACCATTGTTACCATTATACATCATGTTATTTATGACTATTATTGAAATAATAGTCATTTATATTCATCTATATTTTGAGTAAAGTGGGTCGTACCTCACACGTGCGACCAATACGACGTCTACCGTCAGACTGATGTTCGAAGATGAACTTCGTTAAGGGCTCGGGTTACGCGCTCGATCAAATGAAATTCGATACCGCGCCAGTACAAGTTTTATATGTTGCTGTCTCGCTATTGCGAGGTACCCCGCGCGCCTCAGACGTATTATATGTGTGCGTGCGTCGTCATTCATTATTTTACTCTGATCAAGTTATTCAAGCCGTGCGTTTGTTGCGATTTGCGAAGTATTATATTTTACTGTTTCATGAATCATTAACAATATTGTTTTTGTGGTTGTTTTATATATTGGAATAGTAGGAATACGGGCGCGGGCGTAGTGTCGTCGATCTTGTCACTGAACTGAACAGAATACAGATTCTACATAATATATTAAAATAATATACTTACTATAATATCTACATTGGACTCTTCACAAATCACACCACGTCAGCCTGGCCCCGTGCTAAGTACACTAAGGACTTGTGTTACAACTTACAAGTACCAGACATATAATACCGAATATATTATAATTTATACTAGCGACCCGCCCCGGCGTCGCACGGGTATAAAATATATAGCCACTGAAAAAATGATTAAAATCAATGATCTATCCTATGATCTACTTCTTAGCCTATGATCTATAGACTTCTTATCTGTGCCAAATAACATAAAAATTGCTCAGTAATTCGCGAGATAATTTTCCCCCGTTTCAAATAATTTCCAACGTTTTATCCACATACTCCTATTAGTCTTAGCGTGATAAAATATAGCCTATACTCTATAGCCTTCCTCAATAAATAGGCTATCTAACACTGAAAGAATTTTTCAAATCAGACCAGTGTTCCTGAGATTAGCGCGTTCAAGTTAGCCCTTTCAAATAATTTCCCCCGTTTTTTTCCACATTTTCCTCTATTTCTTCGCTCCTATTAGTTTTAGCGTGATAAAATATAGACTATAGCCTTCCTCGATAAATGGGCTATCTAACACTGAAAGAATCATCAAAATCCGTTGCGTAGTTTTAAAGATTAAAGGGAACAAAGGGACATGAGGGAAAAAAGGGACTTTGTTTTATAATAAGTACCTATATTATTTAGATATAGATTTCCTTTTTATTATACTCAACTTATTTAAGATCCATACTTCCATACTAATTGTAAAAAATTAATAAAAAAGTGTGTCTGTTTGTCTGTCTGTTAATAGCTTATTACCTCTTCACGCCCAAACCGCTGAACCGATTTTGCTGAAATTTGGCATGGAGATACTTTGAGGCGGTCCCGAGTCTTTGTCCTTTGACATATAATACTTTTTATCCCGAAAAAATGCACGGTTTCCGCGCGATAAACTAGTTTTGGCGCAATAGAGTTGCGGGCGTCATCTAGTTTTTACAATATTATTATACACATATTTAATACACATACATGAGTCATGACTCATGAGTCATGAGTCATGACCCAGGAAAACGTTTTGTTCCGTCGGTGGGATTCGAATTTCGAACCAGCGACCCCCGGCTTGAGCTACCATGCGCTCAACCACTGCGCCACAGAGGTCGACGCTTTTATTTAAAAATTATTAAAAGACAGTACGTAACAATTATACTCGTGTTTCGTCCTCGAGATTAGTATAATTAGAATATGAACACATAGTAGTAGTTACGCCAGTGACTCCGCTCCAGGCACTATGTTTAGAGATTATAACTCTAAAAAATATAAATAAAAAACTTACAGTTGCTCTCTGGTATATACTTTATGGTCCGGTCCGCGGCTTCCTGTTCCGGTGTCTTACCTCGGCCAACCGCCATGATTCGACTTCATTGAGCGTTTAGTGCCCGTCCGCTCCAGTAATTCCGCGTTCGTACACAAAACTATTTAAAAAAAAATGCCAAAAAGGTGAAATAAAGATAAATTGGTTTAAATAATCAGAAAGTTACGTAAGTTGGAAAAACAAAATATAAAGCGGGATCGCCATTATGGGCAACAAGATTTGTCTAGCTTCAGTTACAGCTCTTCGCCCAGTTTTTCTGAGTCTACGATGGATGAAATGAACCACCAGAAGTATCGGATGGTATGCATTTATACACAATATTAATAAGCCTAACGTCCTTCGGGGCATAATTTTTTCCAGCATCCACGTGTTGCTTTGACAGGTGGAAATATTTTCAGCATACATAAATTGGATAAATTTTTACGAAAGAACCGTTTTCTCGCGTCACAATAGTCGCTTGGGCTGTATAGACGTGGTGATTTATAACGGATTCTTGCAAAACAGCGCTTTTAAATCGCATGAAATTTAATGGAGCACGTGGTCGGTCTTCCCGACAGCAACAGCATGCAATAGCCTATACCTATAGCCTATAACCGGTTTCTCGCGTCGAAACAGTGGTTTTTCACTGTATGGACGTGGTGTGTCCGCTCACGGCGGTTTTCAGATAATAATATGGCTACAACCGGTTCTCACGTCACAGCAGTCGCTTGGACTTGTAAAGACGTTGAAATTTAATGGAGCACGTGGTCGGTCTTCGCAACAGCAACAGCATGCAATAGCCTATACCTATAGCCTATAACCGGTTTCTCGCGTCGAAACAGTGGTTTTTCACTGTATGGACGTGGTGTGTCCGCTCACGGCGGTTTTCAGATAATAATATGGCTACAACCGGTTCTCACGTCACAGCAGTCGCTTGGACTTGTAAAGACGTGGTGTTTTACCGTTAACGACGAGTTTCTGATAATAATATGGCTATAAGCGATACACACGTCACAAAAGCTCCACCAGGAGTAAATGTGTTCTGTGCACAAAAGTCGCTTGGACTTGTAAGGACGTGCTTTTACCGTTTACGACGGCTTTAACCTATTTCAGATAATATGGCTTATGATCTTATCCAAAACGTGCTTCCTCAGACGTATTACGCCTGCTTTAGCGCCTCAGTTTGAGGTGTAAATAAATTTCGATGCAAATTTGCTTCAGACTAAAAAATTTACCTATAAGTACAGCCCGAAAGGGCTAGATATAGAAGCTCAAAAAGGTAGTAGAAAAATTGCAAATGCCCAATAATAGCAAAATCATAGCCGCACAAAGCTCAAAGCTGAAGGTCATAATCGAAAAGGCAGTAAAATGTGACAAGTCAATTATATTTAGACAATGTGAAATAGCAACAGATATCTGCTCTGCTGGGGACTATTATTTCTAACAATAATGAGAGCCTATACAAAATATATGATGGACCTAGGTTGGCTATTGTGTGATAATCAACACAGCAGTCCATAATATTATGTAAAATACCTTATTTTAAATCATGTAAGAAAGGTATAAGACACAATCTTTCTTCAACAAATATGGAGAATCTCTTGACTTAAACTTTGAAGAAACCATAAAAACTGCAAACGCAGTGCCTTATTCAAGCTCCCATTTGAAACCAGAAGCATGGAGGCTTCCTTAAATTTGTTTCAGCAAGTTCCTTATGAGGTAATGTTAAACTTCAAGGCGAGTCCCATTGCTAGTAAGCAGCATACTAGCAAAAATGTCACACCAACAACAGCCAGCTGCTGGGGCCAGGGCCAGACCCGTGCCAAAGGACTGCTCAACCTTACTCGGGGACATCCAACCAGTAAAGGCCCGTTATGCAGGTACACTCACTCAAATTTATAAACAGTGGAGTTTAATCCCCTCTATATTTTGTACTTTAGTACTTAATATCTTATATAAAGAGCTACAAAAATAAATTTAATCACTGCTTTCAACAAAAAATATTTTAAAACTTCTGCAATTTATACATGCTAGATGTAAAAGCTTTAGAAGAACTAGATAATTAAATAGTTAACATCAATGAGTGCTGTATAATAGTCGTATATTATCCTTGTGCTGGTCAATTAATTGGTCCCGGGTAATTCCTAAACCAATCTGGATAATATAAGTAACACATTTTGAAGGTTAAAAAATAATATTAATAATCAACAATTTAAATTCAAGGACATTCAGACCAACGAATACTTTAATCACAAGGAGATTCGCACAGTGTTAATCTCATTGTAACAAAATGACTCTTATCTAGCAATGTTACACTTGAAGGATGCATGTTTAATATTTTTTAATCACTTATACATAATTGTTCACCATTCTTCTAGATATTAAACGTATCTCTATGTTGGCCAACATGTATGAGTTCAATGTTTTGACATATTATTTTGGTTTATTGTATAATATATATTATACCCCATATTATTTTCACAACAATGAAGCCTTTGGATCTAATGGTAACTGTCCTCGATTTATCTCAATATTTAGCTGATTGGGGATAATTAAGACGACGGTATTTAATTAGAAACATAGATATTACACGAAAGTTACTTGTGAACCTACTGGGGTTTATTAAAGACAAAGAGATAAAAGGGTTAAATATGTCCATCAAAGACATTAAGATATTTATAATCACAGATTCAGGTATATGTTTATAATATGTGATTGACACACACTTGACTGTATTTTAAGTTTGCTTTAAATAGATAAAGATATACTTCTTATATTAAGTAAAACAAACAATAAGTAACTATTCCGTTATGCAGTTTAAACTTTAAAGATGTAAAACAAGTTTGCAAACTGCAAAGTTAGTAAATGGTTAATACATAAGTACCTTAATATGTGTTTATTAATAGTTTCTTACTTTTAGCATCTCCAGCCATGGAATATGTATAAACTAAGTAGTTACTCATATTAATTTAGCAGAATGTTATGACAAATACTTACATGACAAGCCTACTATGTATAACTTAATTATTCAAATAACAGTATCAAAGGTGACAATAACAGCTGAGGTCCAGAAATATCTCTGACGCCTCAACTATGGGGTGCTATGGGGTAAGGTTCTAGCTGTGGAGATCAAAGGGCTAGCAGCAGTTGACCTCAAGATAGAATTTGACTTCCATATAAATCATTTACAACTTTTTGCAGCCTATTCTGCCTTCAAGATAATTTATTTGCAAAAAATTACTATAACTGATAAATTTTGTTGACAATGGATAATACAGCAGCTACTAGTTACATCAATTGTTTGGGAGATATAATACAATACCCTCATCTTCCAAGGTAGCAAGGGACTTTTGGTAATGGTGTAAAGTATTCAGAATAATTATTCTTAATGTTTTTGCTCTATTATATTCAAGAAGGACCCACCTAGAGGTCAAATAGTCCTTAAAAGGCTATAACATATTACCATTTTTTGGTACTTATCAGCAATGACTGTCATTGACTTATGTGTTCATGGCTCAGTGATCCAGATTCTTTTGCAATAGATGCTTTTATATCAGATTGGTCCAAAATTATTTTTTTTTACATTCCCTTCAGTAATAATTGTTCTCCAGTATTCAATAAAATAATTATTTTATTCAAGGCACAGGGTTTTGCGGTTGTACCGATGTGGTCTACACAACCTTGTAATCGGAACATCCACAAAAACAGTACCATGGTTGCAGGGATTTTATCAGGACTGCACACGGGACTGCATTATTACAATGAGAAAACCCATGTGCTTCAACAGATGTAATTTTAGCTTCAATATTGAAAAGTACCTTAAAACAATATGATGTGTGCTACAGAAAATGGTATGTTTTTAATATTTTTAATATGACTGTATGGACCTTCAGTTATGTGCTTATACTTAATACCAAAACTTTTCTTTTTAAAGATGGTGACCAATAATATGGGACTATCAATTCAAAAAGATCTGCTCTTTCATCTATTAATAAACATAATTATACCTGATAATGTTAGGATTTCCAGGTTTTGTAAGGGTGTGTTTTGATTAAGACCATCATTATCATGTTATAACTTTACTTGGGACGCAGGTGTTACAATTAACTATTTAGCTACATTTTTCCAGAGGAAAAGTTGACACTTGAACAGTTAAAGTTGGGAAGTGTGTCTTAGTTTTTAGTCACTGCACATATAATAAGTGCAAAAATAATCTAAAATTAAATTAAAGGCTACTATAATGATAAAAATCAGTACTTTAATTAAAACTTCAAGATCAGGTTACGAAACCATTAATATTATACATAGGTACTTACTTTATTTTTATTTCATTGGAACATTCTCAGATCTTTCATGCTACCGCATTAGGAGCACAAATAGGTCTAAACATATTACAAGACCTGATAATAATTAACTCTCTCTTAGGTTTAGAAAACCATAATTAGACATTCAGAACCTCTTTCTTGGGATTAAAATTACATTAATGGATAGTGAAAATGACGTTTTCATGTTTATGTCTAAAAGTACAAGACATACAGCAACTTTTATAACCGAGAAAAAGACACTAACATTAATAGTATCAGACAATCTGCTGGGTGAAGCGGCGAGTCTTCTACCTTTGCTAAGTCTATGATAGACCTATTGTTAACAACGTAACCTGTCTTTTATATATTTACATGGAGGTTATATAAAAATAATGACAAATAAATAAATTATTTGCTTATTGTTCAATAATTAATGTATTTATTTAAATAGGTATAACAAAGTATTGTTCAAAATAATGTTATAAGGTATGGACTATATTACATTTTGTCCAATAAGGGACAACATTTGTGATATTTCTTACTCTAAACATCTACTATGTGTTCATATTCTAATTATACTAATCTCGAGGACGAAACACGAGTATAATTAACGATCAAACGAACTTACCTGTACGTGAAGTTCGATCGTAATTATACGAGTGTTTCGTCCGAAGAGATTAGTATAACCCACCCTCCCTAACAGGTATACCCATAGATGAAATATCACAAATATCTCTCAAGGAATGAAGTCGAATCATGGCGGTTGGCCGAGGTAAGACACCGGAACAGGAAGCCGCGGACCGGACCATAAAGTATATACCAGAGAGCAACTGTAAGTTTTTTATTTATATTTTTTAGAGTTATAATCTCTAAACATAGTGCCTGGAGCGGAGTCACTGGCGTAACTACTACTATGTGTTCATATTCTAATTATACTAATCTCTTCGGACGAAACACTCGTATAATTACGATCGAACTTCACGTACAGGTAAGTTCGTTTGATCGTTAATAAAGTTTCAAAAACAGAAAAAAGGCTACTCCAAATATTCCTCACATTGTTATCATTCAAAATAATAAAATCGGACAAGTGCGAGTTGGACTCGCCCATAAATGGTTCCGCAATCCGCAGCAACAATAAGGTTTATTTTTATGAAATTATAAGGTTTTTTTTTATAGTTTCGGAGAAAAGTGGCTGTGACATACGGACAGACAGACACACAGACATGACGAATCTATTAGGGTTCTGTTTTTTGCCATTTAGCTACGGAAGCCTAAAAATCTGTATTATTAATTACTAGCTGTTGCTGTTCAGTGTTAGATAGCCCATTTATCGAGGAAGGCTATAGGCTATATTTTATAACGCTAAAATTAATTGGAGTGAAGAAATAGAGAAAAATGTGGAAAAATGGGGGAAGTTACTTATATGAAATTGCTTATTATCTTAAGATCTACTGGAGCAATTTTTATGTTATTTGGCAAACATAAAGAATAGACCACTTGAAGGGACATAGGCTATTTTTTGCGGAAAAATGTACGGTTGCGTGAAATTCCTAAATTACGCAAGCGAAGCCGAATAATAAAATCGTAGGAAAGTCAATTCTGTACATTGAATATTTTTGTACAAAAAATAATACTTGGGATGTGATCTACTATGATAATGCGAACGAAGTCGCGGGCAACAGCTATATTATAATAAAGTCATAGGAAAGTCAATTCTGTACATTGAATATTTTTGTACAATAAATATTAATACCTACTTGGGATGTGAACTACTATGCTAACGCGGACGAAGTCGCGGGCAACAGCTAGTATGGAATATCTATTTCTTCGCTTCTATTAATCGTAGCGTGATAAAATATAGCCTGTAGCCTTTCTCGATAAATGGGCTAACACTGAAATAATTTTTCAAATCGGACCAGTAGTTCCTGAGATTAGCGCGTTTAAACAAACAAACAAACTCTTCCGCTTTATAATAATATTATTTAATTATTAAAGTATTTATATTATTTAATTGAATAAAACTGACATCAGGAAATAATTACTAAAAATACAAACTAAAATAAAATATACAAACATAGGTATACAAACTTAGAATACAAGTTCACTTTTATATTTTATTTTATTTCAAGACAGAAATTAGCAAGTCTGTTCAGGAGTTCTCGAGTTTTAGCGAGACTAACGAAATTAATTATACATAATATCAATGTATATTGTATAATCATATTATAATATTATGACTATCGCTAATATTCCTAAACGTTATTTACAAAATACAGTATATAAGAAAATAATAATATTATGATTTATGATAATCATAATTATTATTTATTTTAAACTACTGTGTGATACATCATACATCCCACCTTTCGGTATCCATTATTAATTATTATCAAAAGTTTAAGCAATAAAAGCAAGTTGTTCAAGCAATTGTCTTCAAGTATCACATAAAAATTTTCAAAATCAACATTCAACAACAATAACATTCTCTCGATCGCGGATTCTTGGAAATCTACTGTTATCGCGCGCGCGGTCGCATGCGACCGCTTGGAGCTTGAGGGAATATTGTACTTGAATAATGAATGCCTTGAATGAATTATTGTCACGTGCACCGGTTACAACACTCCGCCACCCGGAACGCGGCTCCCGCCCCTCCCGCCCCGTTGCCGCGCTCTGTCGTGTGAGTGGATCGGCACGATACCATGTTGGAAATTATAGAGAAATTTCGTTGCGTTTACGAATACCAAAAATGATGAATGAAAATTTATTATATTGCCATTCTTTTGAAGACATTCTGTAACTGCACAATATAAGCTGTGTTCCCAGGAAAAATACATTACGATTCGATGAGTTTTTAATATAAAACAAGTGTGCGAAAAGTATGTCGACAATGGCGTAAAAATTTATGAAATGTAATCGCTTATATTTTTTAGTGTGTAAATATTTTGAAGTCAATTTTTGTTCAGGAACCTAGGTAATTACTATTTTAAGCTGAAAAATAACTCAAACATGTTAAATATTTTCGTATGACAAAATGATTTTGGTATTACGTTTGTATGAGAATTTCGAGGGTAACCCGGCCCCTTAAAAAATAATTTCGGTCTCGACATACTGAATATTGATGAACATGTAGCAACAAAAATTGTCACTTTTCTCATTGATACAAATACCTTTCTAATTTCCGTGACTATATTTGTTTATTTATTTTTAGGGTTCCGTGCCCAAAGGGTAAAAACGGGACCCTATTACTAAGACTTCGTTGTCTGTCCGTCTGTCCGTCCGTCCGTCCGTCCATCTGTCTGTCTCCAGGCTGTATATCAAGAACCGTTATAGCTAGACTTCTGAATTTTTTAGAAGCTCGTCGTCCGCGCGGTGCAGCGACGAAACCGCTCGTTCGCGCGGTGCAGCGACGAAACCGCTCGTCCGCGCGGTGCAGCGACGAAACCGATCGTTCGCGCGGTGCAGCGACGAAACCGCTCGTCCGCGCGGTGTTGCGACGAAATCGCTCGTTTGCGCGGTGCAGTGACGAAACCGCTCGTTCGCGCGGTGCAGCGACGAAACCGCTCGTCCGCGCGGTGCAGCGACCAAACCGCTCGTCCGCGCGGTGCCGCGACCAAACCGCTCGTCCGCGCGGTGCAGCGACCAAACCGCTCGTCCGCGCGGTGCAGCGACAAAACCGCTCGTTCGCGCGGTGCAGCGATGAAACCGCTCGTCCGCGCGGTGTTGCGACGAAACCGCTCGTTCGCGCGGTGCAGCGACGAAACCGCTCGTCCGCGCGGTGCAGCGACGAAACCGATCGTTCGCGCGGTGCAGCGACGAAACCGCTCGTCCGCGCGGTGTTGCGACGAAATCGCTCGTTTGCGCGGTGCAGTGACGAAACCGCTCGTTCGCGCGGTGCAGCGACGAAACCGCTCGTCCGCGCGGTGCAGCGACCAAACCGCTCGTCCGCGCGGTGCAGCGACCAAACCGCTCGTCCGCGCGGTGCAGCGACCAAACCGCTCGTCCGCGCGGTGCAGCGACAAAACCGCTCGTTCGCGCGGTGCAGCGATGAAACCGCTCGTCCGCGCGGTGTTGCGACGAAACCGCTCGTTCGCGCGGTGCAGCGACGAAACCGCTCGTTCACGCGGTATTGCGACGAAACCGCTCGTCCGCGCGGTGCAGCGACCAAACCGCTTGTCCGCGCGGTGCAGCGACGAAACCGCTCGTTCGCGCGGTGTTGCGACGAAACCGCTCGTCCGCGCGGTGCAGCGACCAAACTGCTCGTCCGCGCGGTGCAGCGACGAAACTTTTCTTCGTCTTCTTCTTCTTCTTCTGTTTAGACGCGCCCTTTGGTCACCGGCAACTATCTTAGCAGAAAGAGACTCCACCTCATGCTGCAGGTCCTCAACCTTTTTTTGGAACTGTTCCACGTTAGCTACACGGCTTTCCAAGTTGGTAACTCTACCGAAACAATCGTCTATCCTGTTACTTATAAAGTCACAGCTATCTTTGATCTCCTTTAATTCATCTTTAATGGATTTAATATCGGCAACTAGATCGGCAGGCCAATCAGGCAGGCCAATCAGTTGGCGCCTCAGGTCGCGGATCTCCTTCATAATGGACTCGAGTGAGGCTTGATCAGGGGCCCTGGCAGTCGTAGTGGCTGGTGGTGGTGCCGGTGACGACGGTGATCGGCAGGCAGGGCACTTCCAAGCGGCTCTACGGTCGTTACCCAGCTTGCGCCAGCTTGACTCTGAGATTTGGGCACAGCTGAAGTCAAACTCTTTTTTACACAATGAACAGAGAACTCCGTCGGCAAATGCATCGCCACACCTCGTGCAAGATTGCTTGAAACCGCTCGTCCGCGCGGTGCAGCGTGCAGTTCTTCTTCTTCTTCTTTCGTTGCGACGAAACCGCTCGTTCGCGTGGTGCAGCGACCAAACCGCTTGTCCGCGCGGTGCAGCGACGAAACCGCTCGTCCGCGCGGTGCAGCGTGCAGTTCTTCTTCTTCTTCTTCTTTGAAGAAGTTGAACTTTCTAGAAGTTGCGACACGTGGTTGTGACCAAACCGCTCGTCCGCACGGTGCAGCGACCAAACCGCTCGTCCGCGCGGTGCAGCGACCAAACCGCTTGTCCGCGCGGTGCAGCGACGAAACCGCTCGTCCGCGCGGTGCAGCGTGCAGTTCTTCTTCTTCTTCTTCTTCTTCTTCTAGAATAATTTCAATTGAATCAAGGTTTTTTCTTAAATATAATTTCATTAATCGTAAAGTAATAAAAAGCCGGATAGTCTTTTGCCGACTATTCGCCGACTAGTCGCCGACTACAAAAGTGGTCGGCTTTACTAAAGGCAAATATTAGCTGATTATGATGAATACAACACGATCATCAACACCGCCATGTAATAAAGGTTTATCAGCTGTGTTTGTATCCTAATGTGAGAGTTCGTTCATCCGGCCGTTCGGTGTAACGACCCCAAACATTACGCCCCGAAGCAATACCAGACACAATAAAATGTTATTCTCGGAGAATAAATACATTGTGTTTATGGCATAAAATCAAAATCGATACAACTGTACATGCTACGATGCTACGGACCAGGCCATTTAGCCGAACTTTTTCGTTTTCGCTTCGTTATAGAATCGCCGATGAAAATGTATGGAATTGACATAAGACGAGTCGAACGTCAACGTCGTATTAACGAACGCTTATGTCAATTCCATACATTTTCATCGGCGATTCTATAACGAAGCGAAAACGAAAACATTTTGGCACAACCCTCGGTCAGACAGATGCAAGCATTAATATAACACCCATCCAGTTTTGTCGGGGGTTAAAAAGACGTAAAACTGCTTTTAGCGCTTTTGGATGGACGCGACGTATGAAGTTTTATTTGAGTCCCTTATATTTCCAATTTTCCTGGCGATAATTTTAAATGGTTCGATTGATTTACCGGAATATCGTGCACGTAACATTCTTCTCCACTTCAAACTATACACTCCAGATCAAAACGTGTTTGTGGCCCGTATAAAAATGTTTGAGAGCCACTGGGCACTGATTTATCTTAAAATATATAGGCATTGTTCGAAATCATACCACCTGCAACTTTTCGCCATCGTCCCACGCGAAAAACATACCATCCTCATCACCTTGATGAGTGGCAGTCTTCCACAGTGCGTTTTTCGCGTAACTTTCTGCCGCGCTCTGTAAAACTCTGGAATGAACTGTCACCAGCAGTTTTTCCGGACCTATACGACCTGCAAACCTTCAAGAAAAGAGCGTATTCCCTCTTAAAAGGCCGGCAACGCACCTGCAGCTCTTCTGATGTAGCGAGTGTCCATGGGCGACGGTAGTTGCCTACCATCAGGTGACCCGTTTGCTCGTTTGCCCCCTTATTTAATAAAAAAAAGCATAAACCATGTAGTTATCATTATCTATCCTTAGCTTTTCCAACAAAATATAAAACTCTTTTAATAATAAGACCTATAAGAATAATACGTAAAGGATTTGTTCGATATTGAAATTAAACAAATGAGCCAAATGCCAATCGTGAGTTTAGTGAGGTGCCGAAGCCACCACAAACTTGAATTATTTATAGGTCTGGGCGGACCGATAGTAATATTATGCGAAATACGAGTGGAGCTAGAAACTCGTTTATCAAACAAAATCCAACGTACCTGTCATAATTAAACCAGAGTCCAGACGATGTCTGTCGGTTTCAATGATAGAGGAATGTACTATCAGAGAAGTTGATTCCTAGGCAGAAGGGGGACCTACATTGGACCTACATAGTTTGGCCGCGTTGTTTCAAATCCCGCCAATAGATCCCAATAATTGACATTGAATTGACAGGATCCGAGCAAATGACGTTGGTCTGTCAACTGCCTAGGAATCAATTTCCTCGATGGTACAATATAAATATACAAAGAAACAGCTCTAAACATATTCTATATAAATTATATTTATTGCATATATAATCATGTCTATATTATTATATACTAGCGACCCGCCCCGGCGTCGTAGCCTATGATCCTTTGTTGAACGTATATATTATGACATATGAAAGGTTGTGTCACTTGTGAGAATGTGATGTAGAGCTGTGTATTGCAATGTTATGAATAAATGCTTATCCTTCACGTGGTCTAATTCTTATCTGTGCCAAGTAATAACATAAAAATTGCTCCAGTAGTTCGCGAGATAAGCCCTTTCAAATAATTTCCCCCGTTTTTTCCACATTCTCCTATTAGTCTTAGCGAGATAAAATATAGCCTATAGCCTTCCTTAATAAATGGGCTATCTAACCTTGAAGGAATTTTTCAAATTGGACCAGTAGTTCCTGAGATTAGCGCGTCCCTTTCAAATAATTTTCCCCGTTTTTTACACATTTTCCTCTCTTTCTTCGCTCCTATTAGTCTTAGCGTGATAAAATATAGCCTATAGCCTTCCTCAATAAGTTGGTTATCTAACACTGAAAGAATCTTCAAAATCCGTTGGAAATGATTAAAGGGAACAAAGGGACATGAGGGAAAAAAGCGACTTTGTTTTATAACCTAAACTTATAAAATTACATGTCCTAACTGACTGACTGACTGACTGATTCATCATCGCTGAGCAAAAACTGTCAAAGTTACAGTCACGAAATTTGGTGAGTAGGGTTGTTTTATTAAGTAGACACCCACTAAGGAAGGAATTTTGAAAATTTTACCCCGAAGAGGGTGAAATAGGGGTTGAAAGTTTGAATGAAAGTCCGTCATTTCTTAAGTTTAGGAACATGAAACACATCTCCGTTATTATACTATGCTAACGCGGACGAGGTCGCGGGCAACAGCTAGTATGTATATATAGAAGTTATTGTGTAGTGGTTAAAACGTAGCTCAAACAAAATATCCGCCAAGACGAGCTAAGCTAAGCGTAGCACTCAATCGCAATTCAACTGTAGAGTTGTGTTGAGTCTTATAGTGATGTTAGAGCAATGTAGAGAAAACATATTTATTAGTTCTACACTGCACATGAGATTCCTTAACTATCGACAGATTGTTTTTATTGTTTTACTTTTAGCTTCATTTTATGTAACATGTTAATGATACTGTATAAACATGTATAATCAACATATTGTATAAAGTGAATAGAATGTATTTGACGAGTTATGAAATGTTGACCCTCTTATTAACTTTTATATTTTGCTGCACATTTTCAATTCAAGGCGAAAACGATTTTCGAACAGTATCAGATAATATAATTATCATAATGTCCCCCATTTCTCTGAATACCAAATCTTTAGTTTCGCATTGTGAAATAATACTCGGCTTGGGTCGCAGCCAAAACCGAATCAACATGGTTGCTTAACTTACAGTTTCCAAACTTAATCTAACAAACTTCTGCTACATACTACAGATGTTTTGGCTTTGGTTTTAAAAAAAGTTTATACAAAAATGTTAATGTCTTGACTTTTGTTTTGAAAAAATATATACGAAATGTTATAAGTACTCGAAGGTCGTAGCTATTTAGAAAATTAAATTAGTTAATATTTTTCAATTCAATTTCGTATTAAATTTCAGTATTTTAAATCTCATGAAAATAAGCTGATGAAAAAATCGAGCGTACGGTAACGCGTTGTTAGTTGTATGAGGTTTCGTAGAAATTTAATTGAGATATTTTAGTTTTACCATTATTTTTTATAAATAATGGTAAAACTAAAAATTTTTATAAATTCTGGAAATAATTCTTTTTTTACACTGACTATGCGCACTTGGGACTCATTTAAATCGAAATTAGATATTTATTACCTAATTGAATCGGTTTATTATGATAAAATTTAAATCGTCAAATAAAGGTTCAGTTACTAGTAAAGTTGTTTAAGTTTAGATTAAATACAACTATTCGAAAGTAATTTAGTCGCGGAACCTTAAAAGATTAAGAGCTAAAGCTACTGCAGTAATAAAGGATTGGAATTGCTAACATTCTAAGGCAGCGTTACGAGCAATATTGAACTGGATTTACGAGGAGCAGTAGACGGCGTCTTTTGTGTCTGACTCATAAACGACGATAATAACGCCCCATTTACATACAAACGGACAAACGTACCGTACAGATATTAGGGAGTGATACACTTTGAGTAATGTATACAGTATGCTTTTAAAAAGCTTTGCTACATCACTTCGTGTACATTTGTTGTGCTAATAGAACAAGAATATATTTCTTATTAGTTATTAGGCTCTTAAAAAAATATGACGATCCCCGTTTAGTTGCGGGTCCATGTGGCATGTTGGATGCGAATAGCAGGGGATCGGTCATCTTGGCGTTCATTGAGAGAGGCTTATGTCCAGCAGTGGACGAATATAGGCTTAAAATATGATGATGATGATGAAAAAGATATGTAAAATATATTTTGTATTACTAGGTTTTGCCTTAGGGTTTCATCGTACCCGCAACTCTGCCTTAAGCGATGAGTGGAGCACCATGGGGTTTTAACTGCCGTCTTCAGAGACATTTAATGATGGTGAAACTTCAACTTAATGAAGAGTTCGACAGCTAATATGAGCTAATGTATGGGGATTTATTTAATGAGAATTAAGTAATTAATTTCCATCTCTGAGTGTTGCAGTTAGACATATACAATTAGAAGAAATTTTGTTACGTTACAAGATGCGACGCACCATTTTCGAGTGGGTTTTTCTTTGTTTATATTATATAGAATAAAGTTTCTTAAGGGTTGTTAAACTAATATGTATTCTGTGTTATGCCACAAGATAATATTTTAGTTCGCTGACATTCTATTAAAATGTCTGGTGAAGCCTGAAGTAGTCGAGCCCGCACAAATCCATTGTCCATGAAATTGATAATTGATCGATGTGTAGTTTTTTATACACAAAAAGGCCAATGAGTACAAAGGGTTTTTCATACTATTTTTACTGTCAGTTGTAACAGTATCTTTGCGATGAGCTCTATTTAATTCAGCGTGGGTAGTATGTAGAGGTAGATACAAAAATATGTTTGTAAAGTAAAACATGATTTTATAAAATAATAATCAATAGCTTGTAAAACTAAAAAAAACACGCTTTTAGCACGCACTAAGCCAATCCGCCATCTTGGATATCCGTCATTAACGATATCCGCCATGTTGGATTTAACTCACGTGACTATTTTTTTCGCATTCCTGACAGAGACCCCTTCAGTCCCTTTCATTTGATAGGACTTCTTCTTCTTCTTTTATGGCAGTTTCGTAGGTTGCCAATGTCAGAGTGTGTTGGATAGACTTTGCTCTATTTTAATGTAGGTCTGGTGAAGCAACAAGAGTATGGTTACATAATAATTTTAATAATATATATTTACAAGTTGATTCACCTAAAACAAAAACAAGTGTTAGTAAAGCTAAAGACATCACAATCTAATATTGTTATCACGTATATATGTACACAAAATCTCGATAAAAGGGGTATTTACATAACTTAAAACCGATTTAAAATTGATAGGAAGAGGGATGAAATTGGGAAGACAGTCATATAGGGATGATTGGTTTCTAGGACAGCAAAAGAAGATGTGATCTAAGGTACCCTCATCTAAACCACACTCACAAAGAGAATTATCCCTAATCTGAATTTTGGCAAGAAAAACTGGTAAACAGCAATGTCCAAGTCTAAGACGACAAATTGTCGAGCATATTGGTTTGCTACATTGTAAGTATTTTAAAAACCAGGGTCTAACAGGTACACTACCCTGAATATCAAAATAGTGTTTACCTTTGGTGGTACTTGAGCTGGCCCATTCTGAATTCCATTTGCTAGAAAGCTGTAATTTAGCTACTGGAATTAAGTCATGACAATAGAGTTGGTAATGACTGAGTCCACCAGATGTTATGGCGGCTTTAGCATAAGCATCCACACTCTCATTGCCAATAATTCCGCTATGACCAGGTATCCATGCCAATGTTACCTGGATATTTTGAACACGGCACTTAAGGAGTAACTGTCTTATTTTCAAGATCAATGGGAACTTGGACTTAGAGCGGAACTGATTGGCTAAAATACCCTCTAATACGCTTCTGGAGTCCGAAAGTATAAGCGATCTGTTTAGGCCATGAGATTCGATAAATGAAAGTGCCTCATAGATGCCAAGTGCCTCACCTGTGAAAACCGAGGTGGTGGGTGGTAGTTTAAAGTTCAAGATCACATTTACTCTCGGAATCCAGACAGCTACTCCAACACAACCATCCGCTGAAAGCTTAGAGGCATCTGTAAAAATAAGCAGCCAATCCCTAAAATGTGAATCAATAATTTCTTTAAATTGAGTGTTAGCTATTGAGGAACCTTTGTCTATTGGAAGGTTAAGGATAATGTCTGGAGATGTTATTAATGCATGGTATGGAATGGAATAGAGGGGATTGAGTCTGCGCTGGAAAATTGGGCAAGGAATTTGGGTTATCTTACGGTAACTGACCAAGAGACAGTGGGGATCTTTATTTAGCCAATAATTAGATGAAGAGGTCAATTGATTTAGGGGTTGGAGGAATTTTGAAATGCTTTATAAAGGAACCTGTCTGCAAGATATTGCCGTCTAATATGGAGTGGAGGATCAACACATTCAACTTGAAGGGCGTTGATTGGTGTTGACTTCATTGCTCCCACTACAATTCTTAAGGACTTGGCTTGAATTTTATCGAGTTCCTTTAACGAGGTTTTATTACATGGTTCCAGTAAGAAGGATCCATAATCGATGTGGCTGCGGATAAGAGCATTATATAGGAGTTTCTGGGTAGATGGGTGAGAACCCCACCATACACCACTGAGACACCGCAAAACATTAATATATTTTTCACATTTCTGCGAAACATGAGCTACCTGATAGGCGCCAGTCAGTCTTGAGTCTAGATAGACACCTAAAAATTTAACTCTATCCCTAACCGGGAAAACTTGCTGTTGAATTTGGATATCGACATGAGGTGTAACTTTGGACCGAGAAAATACAACTACAGAACTTTTGGGAATCGAGATACTTAGACCATGTCTATCCATCCACTCTGTAAGGTATCGAATGGCAGAGTTAAGCCGCCTAGCACATTCGGTAATATCCTTCAAAGCAATGTAAATTGTCAAATCATCCACAAACTGAAGGATCTCACAAAAACTTAATACGGATAAATCTAGGTCATGGGTATATAAACCATAAAGGAGGGGACTGAGGGGAGATCCTTGGGGAAGACCGATATACGTTATACGGGGAGGGAGGGTAGAATTTGGAGTGGAAACTACAACTGAACGACCAGATATAGGACTTATCTCATGGAGGTGCATTTGAAATAGCCTGTCCGCCATCTTGGGGAGGCCGCCATATTGGATTTGTAATGACGTTTCTTATCTAGTCATGTATCGTCATCAGAACTCAGAGCGTGTGTAAAATTTGATCCTAATTAAAGCCCGGGTAGTGGGTCAAATTAAGATTCCAAGATTTTCTTACATACAGTTACAAGCGAAGCTAATTATTAGCGTGTTAAAAAATCAAGATCTATATTATAGATTTGTAATTGCAAAACATAAATAGTACATTACGCACCTAGGGCAGGAAAATAAGAAATGTCTCAGTCCTCAGATCACATGTAATTGTTGGCCGAGGCGAAGCCGAGGTCAACAAACCTGTGATCTGAGGCTTTCTTATTTACTGCCCGTGGTGCGTATACTTTTTTTCTCATCGACGGAGGCGGAAAACGGCAACATCGGTAAGCGCAGCGAGAAGAAAGTTGACGTTTTCCGCCCGGAGGTGAGAAAAATTATTTTCAAGAATCTTTAGCATAAATATGTTTTAAGAGCACATCGAACAATGATTTTCTTTTTTGTTCAATCAAAATTCAAATTGAATGTGGAAAAATTAAATTAAGTTGAGATTGACAGTGATGGTACTCAATGGCACTCAATATTATTATGAAGCCGTTACTATTTTTTCCCAAGATTCTCTTGTCAGTAGTGTGTTTTCGCGGATTCTGGATCACGATTCTGGGTCCACCCCTCCCCCGCTCGCGGCTCGCAAGCTTTCTCCATCACTTTTTGTCGGTTCGAGTGGCGACGTCGCCAAAAAAAAAAGAGTTTGGTGTCAAAATAGGGGTTTTCAACCATGCCCGTTCTATATATGCGATCCGTTTCTGCGTATTTGCACTAGTTTCAAAGTTAGCTTTTGTGTTTAACCCTCTTTATCTACTATCACCACGCTCCATTGTTCCTTCATAATTACAATCGCTACTTATTGCACTGTTATGCTCGCCTCGGTGTCCTATTGTTCGTAATGACTACCTGGGCTTATCGCTTACGTCACCTTAATTTCTTACAAGATTTTAAATAAATATGAATGATAATTAACTAATGAATTATTGCAAATTAAAAGTACCTAATAATTAATTATGTAGGTCACCTGATCATTCGATGGACTTCGTAAACATACGACGACGCGGCGCGCAAACCGAGTATTTTTTTTAACAATATAATTAAAGCTAAGGTTAAAATAAAACTTTGGTTTACTTTCAAACAAATTATTTATTTCGTATTACATACCAGAGTTCATAAAACAAGATTCAAACATTTTATTCAAAAACAAATAATTTTTAAGTGTGTCACTACCAAATTCAGTCTGAAACTCTGACAATGACTTGTTATGAAACTTGTATAACAAGTACATTAAACAGTACTCTCCACACACAGAAATCCAATCATTTTGTAGCCTGATAGTATTATAACGCCATTCCCTTGCATTTCTATTCAAAAACATTTTGTGCATTCCCGTAGAGAAGCGACCATATTTATCAAAATATTCACTGATGCCATGTTTGTCTATGTGAATAGCTCCTGGTTTTGAGTCCGGGTCCAAATTGCTTATAAGATATGTAGGAGTCATAATATGCATTGGCAATCGATTCGCGGTATATACGCTATTTTTTTTAGACTTGGATGAATCTTTTTTAAGTATGATTTTTAGTTGTAAAGTATCCATTATTCGTTAAAAAAAGACTTATTCATTCAATCTATCATATGATTCACACGCAAGTGAAATAAATAAGGTAAGACAATCTTATTTAACATGCAATTAACTGGGGTTTTTAATAAAAATGAAAGCACAACTTTACAATAATCATTTATTTGCACATTAAAAACATATTACAGATTAAGAACTTAATAATACTTAGAAAGATAATACAATGTTCATTTCTTAGCTACTATAGTCAACGTTTACATTACGATTTTTAACTATTTCAATAACATTATCAAATTCTGCATAGACAACGCAATTTATCGTTTGAGTTAGAGCAGATTCAAAGCGAACTTCTAATCTAACACTACAATGTCTAATAAGATTCCAATGACCAGAAGAATTGGCTGATAAATCAGGTGTGAGATCAAATGCTAACAAACAATAACCTTTCGAATTCTTATCGTGAGATATACCATTCTCTTCGTTAAGAAAATGTATTCCTGTTCCTGAGAATAATGTATGATAGGTTGCAGTAAAAATATTATTATCGAAAGATGGTTGTAAAGCTTTTAAAGGAATTTGCTGACCGTCAATATATAAACAAAAGGAATTCATTTTATAGTTCTCAAAATTGAACAGATTTTTAGACAAACAACCATTAAATGCTGAATTATTTACAAATCCAACTATACATCTCTTATTCATATAAGACTTATTCATTCAACATTCAATCTATCATATGATTCACACGCAAGTGAAATAAATAAGGTAAGACAATCTCATTTAACATGCAATTGACTGGGGTTTTTAATACTTTTATACTCAAAATATAATATCTTTAGATATTTAACTCAATGATCATAAAAAAATGCACTATTACATTGGGATATTGTATTTATAACACGGTCACATTAACTTGACGCATGGTTTGATAATGTCATTATGGAGCAGACATGTTATTGCATTCCAACGATACGTCAAGTTAATTTGACTGTGTCATATACAAGAGGAACCGCAGATCTTAAAGTATTTTAGGTTCTTAGAACTAGATATTGTGCAATAGTTATTAATATAATGATAGTTAATGGTTTATGTGATAAGCTAATGCGTTTACTATCTACATCAGTGGTGCCCAACCGGTAGCTGGTAGTCCACGGCTTGTTATCTAGGCGCCCGTGAACAATATGGGTCAAAAAATAAATAAATGTGCGTGTCTTATCGGAATTTTCAAAATAGTCCTTGGAGCAATACCAGTTGAGTACCACTGATCTACAGTGACTAATAGTTGTGTTTGATAGTATATAAGAGAGAAATAATTTTTAGAACGATACATTTAAGTGCAGTACAGCGAAGCTACTGTTTATAACTATTACAGTTTATACTCAGTTGGTACATAATGTAAATACATAGTGAGGGTTAAACACAAAAGCTTACTTTGAAACTAGTGCAAATACGCAAAAACGGATCGCATATATCGAACGGCATGGTTGAAAATCCCTATTTTGACACCAAACTCTTTTTTTTTAGGCGACGTCGCCACTCGAACCGACAAATATATATATATATATATATATATATATATATATATATATATATATATATATATATATATATATATATATATATATATATATATATATATATATATATATTTCTACTGATAAAATATACGAAATTGAAATCAGCATGTAACGAGATATTATTAAGTTGAATTATTCATTATTATATAAATAGTAATTGGTCTGTCCGAGTTGTCCATAGTCTGAATTATATCTTACTAGAACGATGTTGCTACAAAATAAAGCCTTCAACTGCAGTTATGCTCCACTTCTTTCTCTTTTCAAAGAAAATTTTATGAAATTCATTTCTTTACAATTTCTTTTCCATAATGCAACATAATAGCAGGGGAGGGGACTTCGGGAGTAGCTCGAGCGTGTCAGATTAAGCTTGTATATTGTATAGGCTTCCGACATGTGTCTAGTTATCATGGTATAGAAATCAGATTTCTCACGTGATGGGTTAAAAAATTTCTTTTTGAATATTGAAATGTCATCCGATCTGTCAGATTAAGATAGGGGATGTTTAGTATACCCCAAATACGCTTCCATAAAAAGCACTGACGATTCAAAGGTAAGGTAAGCCTGTAGGGACATTTCAAAATATAAAAAAATAAACCTTCATAATATTTTCCTAACTAAACCTCGCAGATATTTTATTTTGAATTAAACTAAATAAGTTAGTTCTTGTTGTCTAAAATATATTTATAATTTTCCTAAATAAGCAACTTTCTGAGTATATTTTCTCTTTCAAAACTTTAAAATGGCTGTAGTTTTGAACCCACCGCTAAAATAAAAAAAAAACGCTCTTTTTAATTTTTTATCAGTTTTACCTAAATATGTATAAAACCTACTAGGTCTCCATGACGCTCGAGTGACTACAAAAATAGCACCCTCTCTCCTCTACTATAACAGATTTATTGTGAAAAGTATATTTTGATAATTTAACGACATTATATAAATTTGCTTTTTAAAAGGAAATTGTGAGCAGTTTAGTTTGTGATGAATACTTAATTATTATTATTATATTTTGTTGTGAATCAATGTATACCTAGTGCACTCTAATCTATACTAATACTAGCTGTCCCGGCAAACGTTGCTTTGTCATAATATAAAGTAGGTATTTCGCCCATATTATTTTATTGAAGTGACTAAATAACTATGTCGCCATGGCAACGTCGATCGCTACCCCGTCGCACAAACAATGGTCGCCGTCAGTCTCAGGTTGTAATAATTTACTATTATTTATTCAACAAATGCACTTATCAATATATTAAGTACCCAGTAGCCGATTCTCAGACCTACTGAATATGCATATAAAATTTGGTAAAAATCAGTAAAGCCGTTTCGGAGGAGTTCGTGGACTAACATTGTGACACGAGAATTTTATATATAAGAAGAAGATTATAAAGCGGAAGAGTTTGTTTGTTTGTTTGAAGGCGCTAATCTCAGGAACTACTGGTCCGATTTGAAAAATTCTTTTAGTGTTAGATAGCCCATTTATCGAGGAAGGCTATAGGCTATATTTTACCACGCTAAGGCTAATAGTAGCGAAGAAACAGAGGAAAATGTGGAAAAAATGGAGAAATTATATGAAATTGCTTATTATATTCTTAAGAACTACTGGAGCAATTTTTATGTTATTTGGCACACACGAAGAATAGACTACGTGAAGGAACATAGGCTATTTATGCGGAAATATGTACGGTTTCTCTAAAATTCCTAAATTACGCGGGCGAAGCCGCGCGGAATATCTAGTTTAGAATAATAATTATATGAAAAATACATGAAAGAAAGAAACTCCTTAGTCAAGGAGAGACTACTAATAGGTAATAACTGTAAGTTTTAGCTGTAAATATAAAATTATTTCGTAAAGTTTGAGAGAAAATTTTAGTGTGGTTGAAGCTGTCGCTTGTTATAACATTGTAAAATATAACGAAAATACTATTACCTCTACAGGCCCGACTACGTTAATAAGAAACTTAGGGTGAGGCCAAACGCGCGTAATTTTGTGACTCTTGAGTCGCAGAATTTCGGTCGCGTAATCTCAGTATAGCCACACGACCAGCTCCATACTTCGTTCTTGATAGTTTGCTGTACAAATATCTCAGGAGAATGAAACATAACAATATGTTGTTTATTACTGTTTCTGTCTTTATAATTAATAATTTAATGCATTTTCCGTAGGATTGGAATGTAGCCAACAAGGCGTACAAAAACTGCTAAAGTTACGTAACTAAAAACTTAAACT
Organism: Lysandra bellargus; assembly: GCA_905333045.1. Taxonomy (NCBI): domain Eukaryota; kingdom Metazoa; phylum Arthropoda; class Insecta; order Lepidoptera; family Lycaenidae; genus Lysandra; species Lysandra bellargus. Next base: position 9,727,458 of record HG995350.1, on the reverse strand, counting down.
ATTAACAAAAATGTTGCAAAACTAAGTACTTATTTATATCTTTGCTTCTAAAACTTCTTTGTAAGCGATAGCTTCTATACAATGTTTTCCAATAGCAAGTGAAATAGTCTTCTTAAATATATTGTCTTTAAAAAATACAGACATTTTCGCCTAAATTCCAATGTAGCCAGCAGTCAGCACCCTTACGGCCTGTCCACATCTCCACGTCGCGACGTCGCGTCGTCGACGTGGAACGGTGCGGTAACGTGGCACGGTACGTTGACGTGACGTGAAAATTTACGTCAACGTAACGTGAAAAAGCACGTGACGATGTAACAACTTCTTGCGTCTTTTTTTTCTTAAATCTCCCTCTCCGTCTTCTTAACAATAGCAGAAGCAGAATACGTATTGTGCGGTCCATATCTATATAAATATATAATGTAGCATTTTTACATTACGTTGACGTAAATTTTCACGTCACGACAACGTACGGTACGTTACCGCACTGTTCCACATTGACGACGTCGTAGCGTGGACATGTGGACAGGCCCTTTGGTAAACGTAAAGCATTTGCTTAGGAAAACCCGTAAATAAATAAGTTCCAACTGAAAAGGGGCGACAGGGGTATTGGTCATCTTAAATACAATACTTACGTGAGAAAAATAGACAAAATTCTGTTAAAAAAGTAAAAATGTGGTCAAAACGTTCGCTTGTGTTGCTGTACGTTTCGTCATTATGCCACGTAATTGGAAAAATTCACAACGATATTACGATTTTATTGCATAATAGCTATAAAGCAATAAAGTCGTAATTTCAACTTATCTAAAAGTTACCCTCTAAGTTGCTAGAAATAGTAACTTTAGACTCCAAAACTAGGGCAAAATTATAAATAAGCCAAGAGGCAAATAATAATAAAAATAGGAAAAATATGTACATTTTTTATCATCAATAAATTCACGGTTCACGGTTTCTCTTTTAGTATTCCGTGTTTTTATTCTTCCGTAGCTTATACTAAAATAATGAGTGTTTATTTCTCTTTATTTGCATGGTAATATCTTGATGAAGATATTTAATAACGAAATAGCATCGAAGAAATTCTTTTAGTCAAATTGAGGCCGATCTCTTTTTAATATTCCGCTATTCCTTGTTCAAAAACACTGTTCCAATTTATTTTGGGATAAGTGAAAAATATAGACTTAATAATGGTATTATTTTTTATCACAATAGAATTTTTTTATGTTGAAATTGTTTTTGCAATTTAATTACTATCCAGTAATATAGGAAATTCCCTTGGCAAATCTTCGTCGGTACACTTAATACACGTTTATTTACTATAACTTCAGTACTGTGTCAATATACAGAGCTGTCTGTGTAAAGCTCTGTTAGTAAGCTGAATTAGTATAATATACTATTCCGCTTTAATTATCAGTAAGTATAGAATATTGATAAGTACTCGTAGATATTATAAGTAGTGTGGATAGTGTAGTAAAATATTACACCGTGTTATTAGTAGGTATCTTTATTTAAGTTTCAAGGCTAATAGATATTACCGCTATTATTAGCTAAACAATATAATATAATCTCGTTTGCACCACCTGTAACTTCAATTTATTCCGGCGTTATTAAATTTACTCGGAGCTTGTTTCAGTGTCTAATAAAATGATTTAATAAACTAGTCACTTTATTAAAATATTTAACGTGAAAATTTTCGTATGAATCTTAATATAAACGTTATTTTTTCTCTTTATTGTTGAACTTTAGACACCAATTTTGAACTTTAATCCTTCGATCGCGGATTCTTGGAAATGCTATTACAATATATAGTTGTTGCGATCACCGGTGCTTTTATGGGGCTTGAAGGATTAATGTGCGCTCTTATAATTCTGGACGTTTTTTTAATTTTACGCACCGCGGACGTTTTGTGCGGTTCAGAAGTGTGTACGTGTAGACGTCATGGCCCTAACGTGCACATTATAACTTTATCGCTGTCGGAAATTTAAAATCGTCTTCATAATTATACTTACCATACATTTTACTTCCTTGTGTCCGTTTTGCCGCGGACGTCCACGATATTACCGTGATACCGTCACATCCAAAATTATAAAAACGCACAATAATTTTATAGCGTTGCCCTAACTCAATTCCCATAATATAATAAGTATAGGTCTACCAGAATCTGATGGCAAAAAGTGAGAAAAGAAATTGGCTCTAGCAATACCGGGGTAATTGGAATAAAACATTTTTCCTATCTTCCTATTAAAAAAGTTTCCTTATAGCGGCGGATTCTGTGTGTACATGCAAATATAAAAATTTATTCAATGATCAAGGATAGTTTTTGAAAATCTGCCATCCAAATTTTCCATCAGATCTGGTAGACCTATAATAATAAAGCCGTATTACGTAAGGGGATAAAGTTGATAACTAACATTTTAATAACGTAAGGATAGTTATAAATTTTTACCCTTATAATTTGGACAAACCTTGTAAGTTGTAACTTACCTACTACCTACATTATCTGGCTAAAATGCCTGGCTCTACATAAAATGCATTTTTTTATTTAAATTCATTTTCCCGGTCCAAAAGCCTCCATTTACGCAATAAAACTTTCAAATTGTTAGTTATCCGTTTATCTACTTACGTTTTCAAATATGACACATTAAAATACTGTAAATTGTAATTAACCACATATTATATAACAGCCATTTTAATTATCTGCAATCATAAAATATGCTGTAATAATAATATTATGTCACGATTTGTAATTAATTTTATTGATCCCAGTTCCCTTATGAGAGAGATATAATACATTAGCGAAACGTAACTCGTGACATCACGTGGAATGTAATTATTGTCATGTCAGAATCAACGACGAAGCTTCTGACCTGTACCTCAATTCTACAAATTTATGTAGCTTCGTGACTTGTTTGATCCAGCTCTTTAGGATGATGATATGAGATAATAATTCATGCATAATATACCTGCTGTCAAAGTCTTGTTGCATTGCTGTCGCAAGATACGTAATTAGTCTGCGGATTTTCTTTCAATTTCAACTTGCGGGGTGGCACGCTTTGCCACACTCACTATACGTCAAACGTCGTAATTTACTTAACTTTTGGTAAAAGTTGCTTAGATTTGAGTATGACAACATATGACAACTATTTTTAGGGTTCCGTAGCCAAAATGGCAAAAAACGGAACCCTTATAGATTCGTCATGTCTGTCTGTCTGACTGTCTGTCCGTCCGTATGTCACAGCCACTTTTCTCCGAAACTATAAGAGCTATACTATTGAAACTTGGTAAGTAGATGTAGTCTGTGAACCGTATTAAGATTTTGATACAAAAATGGAAAAAATATTAAAAATTTTAGGGGTCCCCCATAGGTACAACTAAAACAAAAAAAATTTTTTTCGTCTAACCTATGCGTGTAGGGTATCTATGGATAGGTCTTCAAAAATCATATTGAGGTTTCTAATATCATTTTTTTCTAATCTGAATAGTTTGCGAGAGAGATTCTTCCAAAGTGGTAAAATGTGTGTCCCCCCCCTCTAACTTCTAAAGTATGTAAGGCATGATAATTATAAATAAAATATATAATGTACATTACTATAAAAACTACCAACGAAAATTGGTTTGAACGAGATCTAGCAAGTAGTTTAGTCATAAATGGTAAACCTTAATTTAACTTTCATTAAATCAACTAAAATATAAAAATAAATCAAAAATCTTTTAATTTTATAGAAATAAACCTTATTGCTGCTGCGGAACCCTTCATGGACGAGTCCAACTCGCACTTGGCCGGTTTTTTCTATGCAGAATGCGTCTATCTAGAAGAGTGTTTTCAAACTTTTTATGATATGAATGGTATGATCAATGGAAGATCAACTATTCCAAAAATATTCGCAGTTAATATTATATACCTTATTCTCTTTAGGAGGCTTATAGTACCTTTTTATTTAGCACAATATTATAAACAACAACAGCTATTTACCCTAAAGCCAAAGGTCTCAGAAAGGAATATTTTACACATGAATTTTCCAATTTGTAAGCATCTGTTGTGAATTTTAACTGAGCAACAAGCCAATAAGGCATTTACTTATTGTCTAAGTAATTTGTATGCATTGCGTTACTTTGCAATCCGTTACAACTAATAGACTGTTTCACTGTGATCCTTTTATTTATGAGATAGGTATTTTTGTGCCGTATTTTTATTAGATTTTATTCAGATTTAAGTAGCAGCAAGATGTGGAACATCAAAGAAAAGAAAAGTTAAATATAACATATTATATCATTTTAAATTATTTGTATATTTGATTTTGGGTTTCTTAGTCATGGAAAACAAGACAAACTATTAAATATAATATTTTTTATTTATGTATATTGTACTATTTATGCCTATTTTTAATGTGTGAATAAATATCGTGCGCCGTCCCAGCTGCTCCAGCTATTCCTAGGCCCTTTTTCTGTAACCAAAGATAGAGACATTTTTGAATACCTATATAAAGTTACGAATTTTGCGTTTACTATAATAATAATTTACTGAGGGTCAAACAAACCTATGAGACAAAATTTGCATAAAACATGAAGTTAAACTTATAAACAGAGATATGGGAAGGTTCGATTAATAAGGGGTATAGTAGGCTTCTAGTTCAGCTTTGGTTCCAATTTAGCCATAATTTTTACGTAAGTAGCGAATTTAAGGGCGTTCCCTACGGAGATTCCGTAATTTACCGTATTTAGGGGCTTATAAGCTCATAATTTGAAAACTACAAAGTTATGATAAAAATACAGCAATAATCTTCAGCATATCAACATTCCTTTCCACGTTTTAAATTTTCTATTTTTGTTTATTATACTAATGATATCAGCTTCCAAAGTAAAACCGATTTATTAAAATTCAAGCATACATTCAGCATCTCCTTAGTATTTACAAATTACTGTTATTTGAAACACACGCCAATGGATCGACAATATCATAAACTACATATTCCACGTTTTAATTTTTTTAGGTCAATTTTGAACTAAGATTTAAAGTAAAAAGATAGGGTTTTGGTGCGATCTCGGCGACGCGGCAAATGTATGGCCAAGGTCGTTTGCTCGGGGGATGGCCTAGAGCAGGGGCCACCAAATGGCGGACCGCCGACCCATTGTGTGCGGACCAAGCATTTCCGAAGATGAACTTCGTTAAAAATAAATTTCAATCTCGACTTATTGTCTACTTACTGACTACTAAACATCTCCAGGATATCAATAGCTTGCACCAATTTTGCTCAAAAAGCTACAAAAATTGTCACCTTTCTCATTGATAATATGTAAACCTTTGTAATTTCCGTAATTACTTTTGTTACGTTTTTTTTAATGTGTGGACCGCGAAGGTCATTTCATTTCTTAAAATGGACCCGAGCGAAACTAATTGGTGACCCCTGGCCTAGAGTGATAATTGAGATCAGAAAATGGAAACTAATCTAATATAAGTAATATGGCAGGCGCAGACAAGGACACATTGTATTACTATAACACTGCCTCCTCTTTTGATAGTGCCGATGGGTACCTTGGCCTCACTTTGACCAGCAAACATGGCGATGATTGCCATTATTAATACGAACAGACCAGAATGCTTCATATTGGATTAGCTTGTATTAGCTTCAACGAAGAGTTGCTTAGTTAGCTATAACTTAGCTGAAGGAAGAGACGCTTGAATATTTTTTTTCACTTCTTTAACTTGTCTCAGCTTCAACGAACAGTTGCTTATAATTTTTCCTTCGTGTGCCAAGTTCTTTTAAACTCACAAAACATTTTCCTTCTCAATAGCCCAAGTTGTGGGCTGCCCCGGTGTGGACATATAGTGAATACGGAGCACGATCTCTGAGGCCTATTCCTTTCGATATTAGGGGCCTTTTTCAATTGTAGTTTTGGTACCTTAGTTTCCTCATGTTTCGACTTAACTTTAATGGAATTTCCTTATTAATATTAAAATTGTAGAGAGAGTAATATTTTAATTAGTTCTATGATGGTAAAACGAACGTTCGTTTACTCTCTCTACAATTTTAATATTAATAAGGAAATTCCATTACTTAATATTAATTATTGAAAATAGTTTTTTGCATAGATTTTCTGGCATTTTCGCTTTGTGTAAATGTTCTGTTGATAATATCATTAACGAAGAGAAATTAATAACAAAATGGAAATAGTGACTGCCGACTCATTTACACTACGTTACTATTTAGCATCACAGAACAGTAATATTCCTATGTTTAGCATACGCCACGCGCTATACTTCATTGGCAATGAATAAGATTGAACATGTTCTCAATCTTAACTTATGCTTGATTGCTTGATGATCTCTTATCTTAATTTGCTGAGTATTTTTAATTTATTATGTTGTATTTGAGATATTATTGTCATTTTTAGGGTTCCGAACCCAAACGGGACCCTATTACTAAGACTTCGATGTCTGTCCATCTGTCCGTCTGTTCGTCTGTCCGTCTGTCCGTCTGTCCGTCTGTCCGTCTGTCCGTCTGTCCGTCTGTCCGTCTGTCCGTCTGTCCGTCTGTCCGTCTGTCCGTCTGTCCGTCTGTCCGTCTGTCCGTCTGTCCGTCTGTCCGTCTGTCCATCTGTCTGTTACCAGGCTGTAACTCAAGAACCGCTATAACTAGACTTCTGAAATTTTTACAGATTGTGTATATTTGTTGCTTCTATAACAACAAATACTAAAAACAAAATAAAATTAAATATTTAAGGGGGGCTCCCATACAACAAACGTGATTTTTTTGCTATTTTTTGCTCTTAATCAATAACGGCATCACATAGGCAATTGAAATGTTCGCAAAATACTTAATTGTATTTGTACTTTAATAATTAATAATAAAATGTTAATCAATTAAATAATTAAGGGGGGCTCCCATAAAAAAAAAAATACTATTTTTGCTTTGTAGTGGTAGGCGAGTACAACTCGTACTTGGCCGATTTTTTTAAATTTTATTTGCTTTTATAGGAACTGTTTTCGTAAAAATTATTTTTTAAGTTATTTGTAATCATCAAACATATTCTTTGAGTTGATCATTTAACTAATATTGTCTTACATTTCAATGACTGATTATTGATTTGCTTGGAGTTTAATGTCCTTCGATAAACAGTACTCACAAATAATACAGAATTCACCAAGACAGAGCATTTTCAATTCTGTGGGCGTTAGTTCATTAGAGGCTAAATTGCATAGACTGGCAGAATGTAGAATATTCCGGGATGTAGGAGCTAGCACATTACTGTGGAACGTGCTCTAGGCCGGCGAGGATAACCTCGCCGGCCTAGAGCACGTTCCACAGTAATGCATTCAAATGTACAAACACCGTACCGGGATCCAGAATTCGTACAGACCTACTACAGACATTCAATCATTTGAATACGGAATCTCCAATAGTTTATGGGCAGCATAAAAAGCACAGAACAAAATTTTTTTAGTTCTGTGATAAAAAGTTTTCAGACTACTTTTCACTAATAATCTAGGAATAGTTTCTTTTTGAGATTCTAATAAGTATTTAAATATTCTTGTTTTTACTATAAAGATTTTCATTTGTAAGTTAAATTATTATATTTAAAGAATTTCTTAATAAACAAAATTGATATGTCAGAATAAAGAGCTCTTAACATACTTGAGTAAGCTATTTTTTATCTTTCCTGGCAGGGAGCTTTATTAAACTGTGAATATTACGAAACTTTTTGTTTACGACTTGTGTTTGTTCTTTGGAGCCGTCTGTAACTTCACAATTGTTTGTAAGGGTCGGATCACACGTCCTTATCCGTATTGTGCAAAGTTGAGCCTGTTTTAGTTTCGCCAAAAGTTCAATGTCATATATTTTCATAATTAATTATATTATTGCAGAACAATATATTTCATACTTCATTAAGTGTATAATAAATGCGGAAGAAATTTCCCTGTGACATGAAATCGTTTCGTCCATTAAGAAGCTGTGATATATCTACCATAGATAGACAGACACATCAAACGTATAAGTTATAATAACCGCGTATTTTGGGTAGGGAGTAAAAAAAACTCGGCGCAAAAAATGCTTGTCATACCTAGGTAGTGTAAAGTCTAACCTTAGGGTCTAACTAAAGACACAAATCTACAAAACTTGTGTGATTTCATTTCATGCTAAATAGTTATCATTAGCTATAAACAAAAAGTATGTAGCACACACTAGACATGGTCCAATAAGACACATGGGCTAATAAATGCAATACACACGCCAATTAATGCCAAGATTTAAATGAAACAACTTTTATTTGGGTCGAACTTTTGGGCAAAAAATACAAGTATTTTTTTAAGGTTGCGTATACTCCGTCTACGACAAAATTCATATCAAGAAGCAGTCTTTTAATGAAAAGTAGACTTGAGAGAGTGACAGTAATGGACAGTGAATAATTACAATGAAAAAATATACGGTTGTCGTATTCTGCAATAATGAAATTGCCAGCAACATATTTACATACATGTTGGTAAAACCATGGATCAATAATTATAATATAATTCCTCTATACATATTGTATTACAATAATGTATGTACTTATATAATTATTATCTTTATTGGAGTTTATTGGAGTTTACTCCAGAATCGATTTTCATATATAAGGCGCCCGGTATGAGAAAAATCCGAGGGGTAAAACCAGTAGTGTAGGGGTAAAACAAGTAACGAAAATGTGTCACGTTTTTGGACGACGGAAACTTTCTAATTTGGCTGTGAGTGTATTAAGACCATAAAGGTAATATACCTATCGGTATATAATATTATATAAAATAATATAATATAATTATATTATAATAATATAATTATATTATAATATTATATAAAATAATATAATAATATAATTATTTCAAATTCAGGGAGGGGGTAGCCGAGGTGTTGCCTTTGATGTTAGAAAAAACTCCGTTCCTCTAGGCCTATTGGGAGCGGAGTTATGGCTACTTTAGTAAGACGTTTGACAGTTGCCGAGCTGTCAATGTCAAAGTTTGAATGCTTGTAACTTGGCAACTATTTGTCCTGGATATGGGTTTCTTCGGCTTGATCTTCCTGGATTTTTCTCCCTTATTTGATTCTGGCCTTAGAATTGAGAAAAAAAATGATGTCTCTGATTTAGTTCAAATTCAGGGAGGGGGTAGCCGAGGTGTTGCCTTTGATGTTAGAAGAAACTCCGTTCCTCTAGGCCTATTGGAAGCTGAGTTATGGCCGCTTTTGTTCGACGTTTGACAGTTGCCGAGCTGTCAATGTCAAAGTTTGAATGCTTGTAACTCGGCAACTATTTGTCCTAGATATGAGTTTCTTCGGCTTGATTTTCCTGGATTTTTCTCCTCTATTCGATTCTGGCCTTAGAATTGGGAAAAAAATATTTTGAAATAACTATGGCAGAAAGGGGTGTAGATAATATTGCCGGAACATCTGATTTCATATTATATTAATCTTTTTTCAGTTGAATCAACTCTTTTTGCGTATGGTTAGATACTCGTACTTAAGGAGTAAACTCCAGTGGTGCGTCGGAGCTGACACACTTTTTTTATTTTATTTTCATTTCTTGGGGTCTCCAAACAGTCTTACATATTTTTAAAGTCAGGTATACACTATACATTTAAAAGATTTAGGTACTTAATGTAAAACCAACGGCGGTGACCACAGATTTTATATATACATACACATTTACATTAAGTACCTTTTAAATGTATAGTGTATACCTTACTTTAAAAATATGTAAGACTGTTTGGAGACCCCAAGAAATGAATATTACAGATTTTTTGAGAAAGGCTATAGGCTATACTTTATTGCGCTAACTACGCGACTAATAGGAGCGAAGAAATAGAGGAAAGTGTGGAAAAAACGGGGGAAATTATTTGAAAGGGCTTATTTGAACGTACTGGAGCAATTTTTATGTTATTTGGCACACATAAAGAATAGACCACGTGAAAGGATTTAGGTTTCTTTTTTTGCGGCAAAATGTACGGTTTCCGTTACATTCCTAAATTAGGAGGGCGAAGCCGCGCAGAACATCTATCATATCATAAAAGTATATTGTCCCACACAATATACTTTTACGAAGTGTCTAGTCGTCCGATTACCGGACGAATAAAATAAATCTTAGTCGTCCGATTACCGGATGAATAAAATGAATCTTAGTCGTCCGATTATCGGACGAATAGCAACAGCCATACTATTATGATTTGCGCGTTAACTATTCGATCGATGTACGGGAACAACTATAAACTAAAGTCCACGCGGACGAAGTCGCGGGCAACAGCTAGTTGTTAATATTTGTATGGCATCTGTTATTGACTGAGATAGTACTCATGAATGTTATCTGAGTGTAGGAGCGCGTTTAAACATTTCCATGATACGTATTTGTATTTCTGTCACGATTCCCTTACGCAAAATTTTTCCCCGCAAAAAGTTTAATTTTCGTCAGGGTACCTGTGCGTAGATTATTCTCCTATATTTTTAACAAAAATACACCACCGCCTCTGAGATATATTTTTTTGTACGCAATGAATACTGATGCTGTAGTTAAGTCTGAAAATGTAATGAAAATATTTTACAAACTAATACTAGAAATGCGAAGTGTGTCTGCCTTTTATTAAAGAAATTAAAATTTTCTGCTTATCTGTTACCAACACTTAAACCACTAAGCTGATTCTGATGAATTTTGATATGGAAAGACTTTGAGCCACGGAAAGTTTTTAGTCTTTCTGTTTGTCTATCAAGTTTCAACCACTGACCCGATTTCGATGAATTCTGGTGTTTAGAAACTTTTCCTCGGAAAATATTGCACTCGTACGATTGTAATCTTGGTTAAACGATATTTCAGGAAACATCATAACAATAATTATGTTGTATATATTTTCATGAATCAAACATTTAATTAAAAAATAGAAAAACTTCAGAGCTGTCAAGGGACATCCGAATGGAACGAAGATATTTCTTATGTTCAAAAAACCTGTAAGTATACATAAATGTACTTACACTCAAAAAAGATTTAATAAAACGTTATCTATTGACGCCCAGGAATACTAACGACGCGTCGCTGTTTATTTAAATAAAAAGCGCCATCTAGTTGACGCACAGGATTACTTTCAACGCCCTCTGCGCCTACCATGCAGGTACTAATAAAACAGTGTCGAGGTCAAATCAAGGTCAAATGTTGTTCTGTCGCCGAACTTCTTACGCCGAACGCGCGATAAGGAACTTCGTTCCAATAAAAATAATGTCCTATAAATAATTTTGTGTGCTGTGTGACACACTAAAACTATTGCGACATTTCCAGTTTGTTCATAGAAATCTTTCATGCGTATCTAAAATTAAAATCTTCGAATCGATGCGGCCGTATTTTACGAGCAAACCTTTTGACACGGTTCGATTATGTATTTGGTAGTAAAAAAATTGAAAAGCGTTCCACTATCCATTACTATGAAATACAGAGGTCGTAGCATACTTTTATCTCGTTCCGTTTCAAAGGGTTTTCACAGTATCTTTACGACATGGCGTTGTGAATAATGTTTTGAGTTTTGACGTAAGCCTGTCGCGCTCATAAAAATACCTCGAAAACTGGGCATTTTATATACGGTACTATAGAAGATGATTCCTAGGCAGATGGGGCACAGCTACGTAGTTTGGTCGTGTTATGTCAAATTACGACTTACATCATAAATAACTATAATAATAGAGAAACAATCTCGAGCTGTCAAACGAAACCGAAATTAATTTACTTCTGTGTGTAAAATTTGTTTATGTATACTTTACACGAGCATCTTTGTGAGATATTAAATTGTCAACGTGCTGATAAGTGCCGAGTGGACGTCAAACAGATGAAAAAAATTGGTTCTGCTGTCATGTACCACACGTCTCTTTACCACGCAGTGTTACTGATAGTGACATCTCGCTTGCTCAGGCCTTTGTTTCTCTATTTCGCTAGGTATATTAACTTTATGACTTACATTGAATTGACATAATCCAACCAAATGACGTAGATCCGTCAACTGCATATGAATCAATTTCTTCGATGGTGCAATACACATAGTATCGTTTATACGTGCTACAATAAGTTACTATACTACATATATAATTTAGCTACGCTAAGGGCCAATCTAGACAAAAAGTCTCTCGCCAAAAAAACGTTTGCTTTCAACGCTGCTACTTTCACAGTGAACTCTATATAAAGGACACATGCACACTCTAAAGTATTATACACCATGTATACGCTTCAGGTAATACGGGTAATTGACGAGTTAACTCCGTGACGTCACGTTTCCGGCAACCGCATTTTGTGTCAGCATGTATGACGTGCTCTGTATGATAAAGTACCTAATTATTATTTTGATATCTGACCTAAATAATAATTATTATATGAGATATTAAGATACTATATATATTGCATTCTTTTTTGACATTAAATCGGCCATAACAATTGTTAGATAAGTACCTATTTCTGAAAAGCTAATTAACAATGGATGATTAAATAAAAAATAAAAAAGTGTGTCAGCTCCGACGCACGACTGGAGTTTACTCCTTAAGTACGAGTATCTAACCATACGCAAAAAGAGTTGATTCAACTGAAAAAAGATTAATATAATATGAAATCAGATGTTCCAGCAATATTATCTACATCCCTTTCTGCCATAGTTATTTCAAAATATTTTTTTCTCAATTCTAAGGCCAGAATCGGATAGAGGAGAAAAATCCAGAAAGATCAAGCCGAAGAAACTCATAGCCAGGACAAATAGTTGCCGAGTTACAAGCATTCAAACTTTGACATTGACAGCTCGGCAACTGTCAAACGTCGAACAAAAGCGGCCATAACTCAGCTTCCAATAGGCCTAGAGGAACGGGGTTTCTTCTAACATCAAAGGCAACACCTCGGCTACCCCCTCCCTGAATTGGAACTAAATCAGAGACATAATTTTTTCTCAATTCTAAGGCAAGAATCAAATAGAGGAGAAAAATCCAGGAAGATCAAGCCGAAGAAACCCATATCCAGGACAAATAGTTGCCGAGTTACAAGCATTCAAACTTTCACATTGACAGCTCGGCAACTGTCAAACGTCTTACTAAAGTAGCCATAACTCCGCTCCCAATAGGCCTAGAGGAACGGGGTTTCTTCTAACATTAAAGGCAACACCTCGGCTACCCCCTCCCTGAATTTGAAATAATTATATTATTATATAATTATATTATTATTATATAATTTTATAATAATATAATTATATTATTTTATATAATATTATATTCCGATTTCCGATAGGTATATTACCTTTATGGTCTTAATACACTCATAGCCAAATTAGAAAGTTTCCGTCGTCCAAAAACGTGACACATTTTCGTTACTTGTTAGTAGGTTTTACCCCTCGGATTTTTCTCATACCGGGCGCCTTATATATGAAAATCAATTCTTGAGTAAACTCAAAAATTTTGGGAATAATAATAAATAATAATATTTATGGGCGCTTCACATCACGTCAGTCTGGCCCCATGCTAAGTACCTGAAGGACTAATAATTGTGTTATAGGTACCAGACAACGGAAATATATTTAATACTTTTATACTATACAATATACATATATTTAAGATTTTTTTAATATCATACACATATTTAATACATCCAGACCCGGGAACATTGAAAACTTTTTGTTCCGTCGGCGGGATTCGAACCCGTGACTCCCGGCTTGAGCTGCCACACACTCAACCAATTGAGCCACAGAGGTCGTCGTCGTATACTTACTAATTAATATAAGTATTTCATTTTCAGCATAATATCTTCTATTGCAACAGTAATTTAAATATTATGGATTGTGATTTGGGCCTAAAGCATGTACTATCAGAGAAGTTAATTCCTAGGCAGATGGGGACCTCATTGAGATATTATAGACTAGGAGAGAGCCTTATATTGGTGTATAAGCGTCAAAAGCGTGTAACGTTATGTCCTACTTACTAGGAAGTAGGACATAACAAAGGAGTCGGTCTGCATATTTCTTGTAACAAAAGTGTTAATAAAGGTTTTTAGTGAACATTTTATGCTAGATATGGTTGAGTTTTGTGGTTCCGCTAAATAATCTATACTAATATTATAAAGCGGAAGAGTTTGTTAGTTTGTTTGTTTGAACGCGCTAATCTCTGGAACTACTAGTCCGATTTGAAAAATTCTTTCAGTGTTAGATAGTCCATTTAACGAGGAAGGCTATAGGCTATATTTTATTACGCTAAGATTTATGTGAGCGAAGAAATAGAGAAAAATGTGGAAAAAACGGGGGGAAATTATTTGAAAGGGCTTATTTGAACGCGCTAATCTCTGGAACTACTGGTCTGATTTGAGAAATATTTTCAGTGTTACATAGCCCATTTATCGAGGAAGGCTATAGGCTATATTTTATCACGCTAAGACTAATAGGAACGAAGAAATAGAGGAAAATGTGGAAAAAACGGGCAAAATATTTGAAAGAGCTTATTTGAACGCGCTAATCTCAGGAACTACTGGTCCGATTTGAACAATTCTTTCAATGTTAGATAGCACATTTATTGAGAAAGGCTATAAGCTATATTTTTTTACGTTAAGTCTAACAAGAGCAAAGAAATAGAGGAAAATGTGGAAAAAACGGGCAAAATATTTGAAAGGGCTTATTTGAACGCGCTAATCTCAGGAACTACTGGTCCGATTTGAACAATTCTTTCAATGTTAGATAGCTCATTTATGGAGGAAGGCTATAGGTTATATTTTATCACGCTAAATCTAATAGAAGCGAAAAAATAGAGGAAAATGTGGAAAAAACGGGGGAAATTATTTGAAAGGGCTTATCTCACGAACTACTAGAGCAATTTTTCTGTTATTTGGGACAGATAGGAAGTAGAGCACGTGAAGGATCATAGGCTATTTTTTGTGGACTAATTTGTCTGTGAAATGTGTAATATTTAATTTACGCGGGCGCAACCGCGCGGAACGTCTATAAATAATATTATTATTTTTTAACAAAAAATTGAACCCGACTTCCAAGGAAAAAACAATATTCTTAAAATGGCCTAAAAAGTATGAAATAATTCTAATTCTTCATTAGTGCCTTTTTCAAAATTCGACTAAATCTCAACGAATTCTGTACTCAATTTTCATTCGTTTGAAATCGGTACCAGCCCAGAACTGAGATACTTGACATAGAACTTAGCCAGTACCGACTTCAAAATAATGAAAATTAAGTACAGAATGCGTTGAGATTTAGTCGAATTTTGAAAAAGGCACTAATGAAGAATAAGAATTATTTCATACTTTTTAGGCCATTTTAAGAATATTGTTTTTTCCTTGGAAGTCGGGTTCAATATTTTTGTTAAAAAATAATAATTTCACTCTTTTTAGTTATATACAAGACAAGGCTTTATGCGTAGATAACCACTACGAATACTAAGTATCCTTATTATAATACTGTACGTGAAATTGTGGTAAATGCTTGCAGTTATCTAAGCGATGCTGTAATTTCCAAACTTTTATCTTTAAATGTTCATGAGTTCTTTTCAGTGCCTTTGGACCAAGAGGCGCCTTCGTATGAAATTTTTCTTATTCGTAACATATTATGTGTAAGTTACTAGAAACAACATTTTAACCACTATGAGTGTTTTGATAAATTTCAAGGATTTTCCTCGATTGCTCATAGATTCCATCATCAGTTCACCACTTTCATAATTGTTATACAAAATTAAGATTATGTCCTATACAAAAACACGAGAATTTTGAAAATCGGTCCACAAACAGCGAAACAATCATCAAAAACATCTGCTTCGATGCAAAATATCATGAAAAGTACCATTAATTGGGTCATAATGTGATGACCCATGGTATAATTATACTTGTGATGATGATGATCAATCAAATTGATGTGTTGGCTTATGCTTTCAGTTGTTTAAACAACACCGAAATCCCCGAACGTGTATCTATAAGGATTCAAAAGTTCTGTTCGGTACTTTCGGATCCAAGGTATAACCTGGTGCAAAATTTTACTTTTTGGTAGCATTTACCTCGAACGCTTCAGAAAAAATTGAAATCACTATAAGTTTCCATACAAATTTCAAAGAGTCCCCTCGATTCCTCATGGATCGTGGTTACTTTGGAGTCTCGGGAAGGACAAGGGATATATTATGTCGCGGAAAAATGTACGATTCCCACAAAATGTACCTTTATGATTTGCGGGTAAACTATTCAATCGATGTACGGGAACAACTATAAACTAAAGTCCACGCGGACTAAGTCGCGGGCAACAGCTAGTAAACCATAATAATTGCCCAAGAATGCCTCAAACACGTGGATTTAACATTAAATACGTAAGTTTTGAACAACGTTTTTGGGCTTTTTAATCGGTATTTTTGTAAGCTAAAATGAGTATTTATAAGCTTAATAATCCCTTATTCGTGCTATGTATGGCATTATTGCTAAAAATGTCACATCAATTAATAATTTGTCTACAAAAATTGCATAACTTTTTACGTGTGTTTACGGATTCTCATTACTTGAACTATAGTTTATCGATATCATGAACTAAATTACTTTCTTTTCTGTATTATAATGTGCTTCAAAATGATCGACAAATAGAAATATTCAAGAAAATAAACACACACTACTTGTATGAAAATAAGCACAAAATGGCTACGCGATGACGGGCTAAGATTACATCTATACTTTATTACTTTATCTATGGGGGACCTACGTAGTTTGATCGCATTACGTCAAACCCACTCCCAGCCGACAGATCACAATTAATTGACATGATCCGACCAAATGACGTTGGTCTGTCAACTGCCTAGGATTCAATTTCCTCGATGGTACCTATAATTACACTGTTTATTTAGATCACTTTGATAATACCTAAGAGATAACGATTAAGTAGGTTTACCAAATGCAAATAAAATATTGCAATAAAAAGATATAAAACAGCAAAGAGTGTCCCAGTAAAAACATATTGTTAACTAACGCATACGTTATTACTATATTAGTATAATACCTAGCAAAAAAAGATTTTAAAAAATGAATCTCAAACTTTTGTTTTTGATGATGGTCGCCATATTCGCAGTATTTGGGGCGAGCGAGGCAAAATTAAACAAGAATACCATTAAAAACGGAGGCAAAGTCATTGTGAGTAAATTATAATGTAACTTTACTAATTTGTCAGTCTTTCACATAAAAAAAAGTAATTAAAAAGTAACGAATTTCCCGGAAAGGTTTCCAGGAGTTGACAAGGTATTTTACTTCCGTTCCCCCTTCTCCCTGAATTATTGGAATAATTTAAACACTCATTTACCCTCAAAATGGAAGACACATCTAATTGGCCCGAAGCCATGGCATAATTAAATTAAATGAATTAACACCAGCCCAGAGGTTACCCTAGGGGTTAATTGAATTCCTTTTATACCTACAACACTATCTATACTTATAACTAGACGTTCACGACTTTGTACAATCCAAATCAACTAGCAACAGACTAGTTATAGCCACGATTAAACTACCTAGTTCTTAACTTAAGTAGTAGCTTAGACCCGTTCGAAAAACAAATTGTACGTGAACACCCAAGTAAATCTTTCCCGTCCTGTCATCTTTTCTAAAAAGCCGCTGAATTATTCAGTCGTTATAAAACTCAGCGGTCTTTTATATTATAATAGATGGCAGCGTGGTATTCTTCTACATTTTATGGCATACTTCATGTAAGTATATCGGTACAGTAGCTTTAAGACTTAGGCCTTAGCTCTTACTAAACAATCAAAACCTGCGTAGAAGCCTTTATGAGTTCAATTGCGAGAGACGTCTGAAATTTGTCAATTCAATTCATATATAATACTAGCTGACCCGACACACGTTGTCCTGTCTTAACGATGATTATTTATTTCGAATTGGTATAATTAAGTAAACAATAGATTAAAATAAAAATAAAATTTAAAAAACCAAAGCCCGACTACTAAAACGCGCTCTAAAAAGTACGAAACAAGAAAATAGTTTATAGGGATATGGAATTAATGCTTAAAGGATAGCCGTGGTCGTATGCCACCTACTATTATAGCAAAACAGATTCATTAAAGATAATAAATGGGCATACATACCCCCTCCCTCCTGAAAATCGAAATCACGTCGTAAGTGTTGAGTTTTAATTCGCCTGTTTTAGGAATAAAGTTATAAATAATTGAATGTGAAATTATTGTACCCTACACTCCACTATATAGTACCTACACTCTCGGCTGGAACGGACAGGCTGATATTTTATCTTTGTGATCGGGTCCCGTTTTTACCCTTTGAGTAAGGGACCACAAAAAGGAGAAAATTAACCATCTCCGTTATTATGCTATGCTAACGCGGACGAAATCGCGGGCAACAGCTACTAAAACAATAAATAACTATAATTCATTTGCTCACTAGAATCAAATAAATTGTAATCATCGATCGATCATTTGAGGAGTTGGGAAGGTTAAGAAATTTATCGAGCGAATCTTATTGAAATAAAAATATAGTTTAAAAACCAAAACCCGACTACTAAAACGCGCTCTAAAAAGTACGAAACAAGAAAATAGTTTATAGGGATATGGAATTAATGTTTAAAGGATAGCCGTGGTCGTATGCCACCTACTATTGTAGCAAAACAGATTCATTAAAGATAATAAATGGGCATACATACGACCACGGCTATCCTTTAAACATTAATTCCATATCCCTATAAACTATTTTCTTGTTTCGTACTTTTTAGAGCGCGTTTTAGTAGTCGGGTTTTGGTTTTTTAAGCTTTATTTTTTATATATTAGAGACTTCCATTTTGTTGGTTAATAATAATATTTAATATGTTTTTGGTTTCAGAAGGAAGGTGTGAACATCATCAACGCAGCGGGAAAAGTACACGATATGTATAATCACTTAAAGGACAAAAAACACGATAAACATCATTAATTAATTTTGTCTATTGATTATCTCCATAAAATAAAGCAAATGAAACGAGGAAGTTTTTAATTATTGTATCTTAATTACATTTCATCTAAGTATAATAATATCATATTACAAAGGCATTTCGTAATTTAAATGAACAAATTAAAATCTGCTGTGATTTTATTATGTTTATGTGAATTGGGATTTGGGATGGGGAACGAAATGTTAATTCCACTTTGTGAAGTCGTCAAATTGTCTGTTTTTAGGGTTCCGTACCCAAAGGGTAAAGTATGATTGCGAATGGACGATCTTAATGTATAGAAAGATAATGAATTTAATAGCTTTTTTAGAAAAGACTAGGACAAGTGTAACATCTATGGAACTTGTAAATTATGTATTGGGATATAATTATTTTGTACAAAGAGATTTGTCTTTTATAGGCATAGTAAATAATAATTATCTTGCTATCAGAAATATATCATCAGAAATAAATTACGTTACCTGCCAGCAATATATAATATTGTACTTTAAAAAGTATAAAATAAAATTTAAATGGTACTTATTTTATTTTTTCTTATTTCTTATTTCTTTATGTTACTTAACTCAAAATGTTATAATTAATAAAGTAAGTGAGTTAAATTGGAATGAGGTATTTTAGAAATAATTTCACAAAGTTTTTAATAGCTTACTACCTAAAAATAGCGATAAAACTGGTTTTATTAAGTAGTTAAGGAAGCACTCAAGAAAATGAACTGGAAGAAATAGAGTGTAAAGCCGTTAAGCGTGCTGTTACTTACTGTACCCGGTAAAGTATCCCTTTAGTTAAGCTTTTAATTATATCTATTGGAAAGTACCTACGTTTTTTGGTAGGATTATGTCAAGCTCTGCCGATAGATCACGTCTAACATTTGATTTAACCCGACTAAATTAAACAGGCCCACCATCTGCCTATAAATCAACTTTTTGACAGCATACTACAAAGGTGGCTGAATGAGACTTGAATCTTGATTAAAAATAGTATCGCCAAGTGCCATGCTTTATTTAAAATCCTATATATTTTATTAAGAAAATTCAACGTCCTCTTTTAGATCTATCCAACCGTCCAACTAATGTTTCAAAGGAACATCCAACTCCTTTGGGCTTTTCTTTGTGACTTATTTTTATGTCTGTGACAAATTGTATGAAAATTGTTGTTTGCGAGTTTATACAAATTACTTATTTTTCCTTATAATTTCTACGCATCGGGGTATTCTATATTTTATTCTATATAAATTGAAAATTTGGGTGAATGAACCGGGTAACTAACATTTTACAACATAAAAGCAATTAAGTACTCGTGTTTTCCCTTAAAATTTGAACAAACCTTGTGACTTACCTACTTCATCATCTGGCTATACTAACGCTGACCAATTACCATGCGGCAAATTATGTTTTTAAATACTAGCTACGTACTTGAACTACAAATTTTGAATAGCCTTGTAAGTGAAACTTTTCGGAATATTTCATTTTAAGTTCTGGCCTAAACTTGGTAAGTTAAACCTGCCTGGCTGTATGAGAAACTTTTTGAAGTGTTTGAACTTGGTTAGTTTTAGAAATGATGCTGATTGTTTAACCCCAAAGAGCTGAAGGCGGATGGAGTTCGTCTACCTATAACTAAATGCTACTCACTACTCAGTGCACATGAAAACGGCAACTCGGGCATAACTTATGAGCTTGTGGCATACAGTATACAATATGACGTCTGCATAATATGGCATGCTTGTCATATCAAATTCATGTGATGTTATGAAGAAAAAACATACTTATGGGGATTTCAACAATAATAATTTATTTTCTACAAAGTTCAGTGATAATTCTTAGGGAGTGTATGTCCCTTCTATAGAGGTCACCGTGAAAGTAGCACCGCTGATAGAGCAGTTTTTTTGGTGATTTGTATGGGCAAGTGGCCTAGGCGCGTCATGAGTTTTCCCTTATATTATTATATTTACCTTTATCCAGGGGTTCCCAATCTTTTTCAGCCTGCGGCGCACTCACAAGTCAATATTTTGTCACGCGCGGCGCCCTACTCTACCTTGCTATTACAAAAATATATATTATAAATAAACCTATAACAATATTAATTATAGTTAGGTTAAGTAAGTAAATAATAATAAACAAATATTTAATCATTTGCCTGCTTTGTACAATAATAATTCATATTATAATTTTATTTTATAATATTTGTAGTTATGGATAATGATGCAGGTGCATCGACTCACGGCGCCCCTCTTGCTTTTCCACGGCCCACCAGGGCGCCGCGGCGCACAGTTTGGGAACCCCTGCCTTATAGCCTTATAAAAATATCTTTTCAGTGCTGCTACTTTCACAGTGAACTCTATGTAAGGGGCACATTCGCAACCTAAAGTATTATCACTCTATTTTGTTACACCTTGCATACCTACATATTATAAAAATAAATTAAATTTTTTAAAGTTGAGAACGGCTGAACCAATTTGGTTGATTTGAGTCTTGGAATGTTCGTGGAAGTCCAGGAAGGTTTATATGTGGAGGGAAGTGATACGAAGTTCACCGTGTCATCCAGTGGGTAGTATTAATAATATTTTAAAAATCTGAATTCTAACCTCTACTAAGCAGAAATAAAGTCTAAAGTAAACAATAATATCTGCCTATGTGATTTAGGCAAATTTTGCCATAATCTGACTCGACCACAAATCATCGATAACACCATTTTATTGGATTATCGTTCAGTGGCTTGAGTAAACTTTTATCAACTTGGGTAATACATTACAGTGGCGACGGCCTAATATATTGTCTTTTGTCTATCCTTTAAAAAAGTTAAAAGTTTTCTACAAGTTTTAAAAAGAAAAATAGTTTTACTTTGGCTTAAAGTGCAAAAGTTAAGTACTTCAGAGGTTTATATATAAAGCTTCACAGAGGTTAACTTTTAAGTTGTTTCCAATGTTCATAAAGGTTAAAAACTTCCCATCTTTTCTTTGAAGTAATTGCTTTGTTTTCTCGTGAACTCTAAGTACCTATTTGTTTTTGCGGCTTGGTTCAAATTAAATACATTTATTTCTAAATATTATGTGATAATTAGTATATTGTGATGTTATAAGAATACTTTCAGAATAGTCCTATTTTGCTGATGCCTAATATCAGGCTGGAATTCGGAAAACTAACCGACTTGTCGCAGAGTTTGTGTTACAGCAGTTTAACTTAGATATAGTTTTTGTAGATAATGTACTATTTATTCGTCTTCGCAATGATAATTACATCGAAGCAATTGCCTAAATTTAAAGATGATTTCCATATAGATGGTTAGCAAGCCTGCAGTGCGACTGGGCCATAAATTATACCTATGATTCCCGACTCGGAGAGAGTTGAAACGAATCAGAGATTTATTGGCGAGCTCTGTACAAAGTAATGGAGTTCTCAGGTAATAAATTTCAGAATGGTTACAAATTGCTACACTATTTGTATCTAGCCGATCTCTGTATAAACTTTCAATGATATCATAAGCTTGTGCTTACGATATCATTTCAAAACGTTGGCTGAAGTGGGTAAGTAACAATTGGAAAATGTTCGTTTTTTGTATAAATATTAATTTGTAATAAAAATATGGATTTTATGTATAGCCAGATATTAGCTAGATGAATAGTAGAAAAGTTCCAAGGATTTAGCCCGTATGTTATGAAGGTTCATTCACTTACGTCTTCAATTTTTAGTTGCATATATCTACGTTGTCAGATGTAGCAACACTAGTCTATGGTCATAATTCCGTGCGAGTAAAAGGAGATTTCCTTTGTCGTAGAAATATTTTAACGATTATGTATGGGAAGGCCCCGTATATAATGTCCTATTATGACGTTTTTAATAAAGTAGCATTATAGGTAAGCCTAAAAAATGATAAGGATTTAAATTACCATAATATGAAGGAAATAATAATGATAATAGAGCTGCCATAATACAGCAGACATAGTCACATTATTTAAATTCATTCATACCTAATATATATATAATAATTATAAATAAAATATAAGTATATAAAAAATGTGAAATGGTGTCTGCCTGTTACCTTTTTTACATTCAAACTTCTGAACTAATTTTGATAACACTTTGGTATGGACAGTTACACAGATAATGATTGACGACCTCCGTGGCGCAGTGGTGAGCGCGTTGGTAGCTCAAGCCAGAGGTCGCGGGTTCGAATCCCGCCGACGGAACATAAAGTTTATAAAGTTCCTGGATCATGGATGTGTATTAAATATATGTATCATATAATAAAAATCTTAAATATATGTATAGTATAAAAGTATTAAATATATTTCCGTTGTCTGGTACCTGTAACACAAGTCCTTCAGGTACTTAGCACGGGGCCAGACTGACGTGGTGTGAAGCGTGCATAGATGTTATTATTATTATTATTATTATTTTATGGTATTTTCGATTTTCTCGGTTTTCACCGGCAAAATGGCATGTACGAGCCGAAGCCAAGTACACACCAGGTTAGTTATTTATGTATTAGGTGAATGATCAGCTTGTAATGTATGTGATGTATGAATGTGTGAGTTTGGATGTGCTTGCGGTGTTTATTTATTATTATTAATATGTTTTTTTTTGGGATTTCCATTCTCCTTTACAGGGTTGTACTGGAGTTGCGGGCTTGTGGCCAAACAACTACAGGTGATGTGATAATTAATTATAATGAATAGCTAGAGACTTGCGGACGATACGACATGTGTTGAGGATGACAGCCTTCTGTAAGGTGATGTGTGTGAGTGGATGGATGTTGAGTGTTTTGAGGGAAGTGTGCAACGTTTTAGGTACAATGCCAGTGGTTGAAATGACTATCGGTATTGTTTTGACTGTATTAACTTTCCATTGCGTCTTTATTTCTATTGTGAGGTCAGTATATTTTGTTAGTTTATTAGTGTGTGTGGTTGTAATGTTGTGTGTATTAGGTATGGCGATGTCAATAAGGTAAACTGTCTTATTTTGTTTATCGTGAAGAGTCATGTCAGGTCTATTGTGATGTACGGTCTTGTCTGTCAGTATTGTCCTATCCCAATATAGTTTAAAGTCTGGTGATTCTAATATGATTTGTGGTGTGTATTTATAGTATGGATTTTTATCTGTAATGAGGTTGTGTTTGAGTGCGAGTATCTGGTGTATGATAGCTGCTACTTGATCGTGTCTATGCTTGTGGTCTGTTTGTGTTATGGATGAACAGGCGCCGGTGATATGTTGAATCGTTTCAGGTTGTCTGTGGCAGTGTCTGCAGTGGTCGCTCCCTGCTGTGTTATTATTATTATTATTATTATTATTATTATTATTATTATTATTATTATTATTATTATTATTATTATTATTATTATTATTATTATTATTATTATTATTATTATTATTATTATTATTAATGATCATTCTGGCAAAATGAACGGTTCCCGCACGATAAAAAAATTTCGACGGAACGAATATTTAACAGCTGTAAGTATTCAAACATTTCTGGTTAACCGTTAATAATATTGTATCAGTTATTTTTTCTTCTCTGACGTTTTAAAAAGTTAACTGCAGCTAGTTCTATGGTTCTAGCAATGAAACTAGATCTATTTTGAATTTGAAACAAGTTCAACAATAGCGGAGCGGACGCAATATTTCTGTTAGTACTACAGTCAGTTCAAACATATTTTACCCCTGACAGCACCTTTAATACTAACGTTATAAGGATCATTCTCATAAAATCTAAGGCAAAATAATTTAAACAAATATAAAACAACCACGTGAGCATGAAACGAAGTCAAATAAAGTTATCTACGCCGCGCGCCGTGATTGTTGAAAGACTGATTAAAAAACAAAACTTTTTTTATTACGCGTAATTATAAATGCGTATTAGTAATTCGTACATTTTAAATGTGAGATTTTTTTAGGTGAAAAATACTGTTAAATTTTAACTTAATGATAAGTAATCTTTAGATTTATAAAAAATTGATGGCATTGCATGACAATATCATCAACGCGCCAAGGCGTACTTGAATGTCTGTATCTCGACAGTAGTTGCTAGGACAAGCAATCTGCATAGCTGCATTTTTATGGCCACATAAAATATAGGCTTATAAACGCAATAGCGATGAAATTTTGCCAAAAAAGATATATTGCCAAAACAAACCCATTACAAAAGTGAAATGGGGTGTTGAGAGTACTTTATCGCGTGTTTAAACGCGTAAAAGCCCTTGAATTATCGACAAACAAGGTTTTAATCAGGAAACACAATAACCTCTTAACTTTGTCAGCAGTAAAATGATGATTACAATGTTACCCTGGTTTAGTGGTTATATTCATTATAGAGGCATGAATATAAAACCACTAAAGCTAGAATGAATAATATATCGTATATAATGAAAAATATATCGTTTCAGTGAGACTAGAATTGTTACTAAGCTGCTATAACATTTTGAAGGTTACTAGATTACTAAAATATAGTCACTACGTAATTGCTACGCCGCGCCGCAACTACGGACTCGGCACTACGCAGTGGTTGGCTTGGCACCAGCCACAGTAGCAAAGTAAATCGACACTTTAAAGCAGCTATCCCCAACCCGCGGCCCGCCGGGACTTTATTTGTGGCCCGCGTGATGTTTAACCATTTTGAAATTCACACTCATCGACAAAATAATGTAGTTATCGTGAAAGTCGTGAATTTTTTTCACTTTGAAATCGTTAATTTTGAAGAAAGTTATTTTTTAAACCTAAAAAATTTTCTTGCGGCCCGAGACGCCAAGACCAAAACATGTTTGTAGCCCGCATGAAAACAGGTTGGGGATCACTGCTTTAAAGTATTGGCGAAGCTATCACGAGTCGCGAATCACGATCAAGACGTATTAGTAACAACAAGTATCGAATTACTCGCACAATAATTACTTTACAGTCTTCATACAAACAATTTCACCTCAAGTTAAAACTTTCCTGAGGCGGCAGCTGAGAAGTATTTATTTTTTACTAGACATGCCCACAACTCCGTTCGACATTATATTACAGGGGTGCATTTTAAGAAATGTAATGACCTTCGCGGTCCGCACATTTTATAAAAAATTCCGGAAATTACAAAGTCCAAAGGTATTTATTTACATTTCAATGAGAAAAGTGTCAATTTTTGTTGCTAATTATTATCTGTATGCAAGTTTGGAATGAAATTGGTGCAAGCTTGCAAGTCGAGACCGAATTTTTTTAACAAGTTCATCTTCGAAAAGCTTGGTCCGCACACAATGGGCTGATGCGGATGCGGACCGCGGTCCGCTATTTGATGACCTCGGGTATATTATATTAAGTCTATGGTTGCAACAAAAATCGTTTATCACGCGTGAACTACATTTTTTAAAAATTATCCTTTGTCCTTTACTCCTTTCCCGAGGACTCAAAGTATCTCCATATTTTTCAGCAAAATCGATTCAGCGGTTTGGGCGTGAAGAGATAACAGATATACAAACGGACGAACTTTCGCATTTATTATATCACCTGATTGTCTGACAAGTAAGATGATCCATGCGTCGGGTAGGCATGTAAAAAGTCGGTCCTGCGCCTGATCTCTCGTCAGTCGTGTCGGTCGTCCGTCCCACTGGGTTATGAGAGTAAAGGAATAGATAATGTGCTCTTGTGCACTGCGCACACACTTGGGCACTATAAAATTACTCCTGCGTAACTGGCCTGGTTTCAATAAAAGCGGCCACCGTTACCGAAAACGGTGTGAGAGTTTTTTTATTAGCATGAGGATTGAGGATATTCTAAATTTCAAAATATTTAGTGGATATTATACGTAGGTACTTAATAAAAATAGTATTTTCAAAAGTTTGTGTCAAACAAAAAGTGAAGACGCAAATTAGTGAATTTGGTTTATGCGTATATATTAACTGTTTAGCATTAGGTAGATAGAAAACACAGCTATAATAACGTGCTGTTATACCAAACAGTTAAAGGTGCGCATAGCTTTATTTTTAATTTTTCATACGACTTAAGGCGCTACATTGAAAAAAACTATCCTTTTTGACGTAATAGGACCCTCAGAAATATTACAAATCTGGTAATGAGATAATATACATATCTTCATAGCCTTATCTAGGTTTGAGAAGAACTAGAAACACGATTAATGTATTTTGCCTCGATACATTTAATTTTCGAAATGACCTCTTAAACATACGAAATTTGAAGACTATTTTTAAACGAAAATAGATGTATTGTAGGAAATTAGTTTAATTGATAGACATTAGACACCTTTGCAACTCAAAATCGTATAGAAGCATTTGGCTTAAATGCTCCTAGTTATTTTTTAAATGATTATGAATGAAAACATGCGAAAAAAGGTAATGTTTTGTCGCATGTTTTCCGAGCGAGCCGATAGCTTTTAGCCGCAGCGTATTCACGACTTTATAGTCATACAAATTAAGTAGGTATAAAATTACCCTTGCGGTAAAATTACTTTCGATATAGCGCCTTAAAGTCGACCGATTGAGCTTGTTCGTGGCTCATCTGCACCAAGCTTTTCGGTGTAAGCTCAAAGAAATAATGTTATTTTGACGTCCCAACTAATTTTATGACAATAAGCGTCAACACAATATTCTTCAGAGCAGTTCCATTTATAGCTTCAATAAAGTTAGGAATTTTTATTAGCGATCTAAGGAACAGATTACTGTGTCATCTATTATGAGCTGTAGTAAAATCGTTAATAGTTTTCGTTAAGCTTGTATGAGTAAACATTTGGGCTACATAACTCTAAATAAATGTTTTTAATAGAAGCATGTAAACACTCGTTCTTAGTATTAACATAATTTTTACCTACACATATATTCTTTGATATATTTTGATATTTTTTACTTTACAGCGCTTTTTTGCCACTTTTTCAGAATAGAAAAAGTCTATAGTTAGAATGGATGCGAAATCTGTTTTTTTTTTCCAAACATTTTTTTCATTTCTATTGCGAACATGCTAAGCTTGTAAAAAAGTTTTTTTTTTTATTTTTTGTAGATATTTTTGTTGATGATGATACTGCGGCGGCCTAGTTGTCTTTTCTTGAATAGTTTATTTTCACGTTTAGTAAAGTTCTTAATTCCTAATGTTTATTATGTAAAAATGTTCCCAAACTTTAAATTAGACGCTTGGTGTTTGCACGCAATTGTTACAAACTTCCAAATTCAATTTAACGCCGAGTTTGAGAAAATTTCATATTCATCGGGAAAATTTTTAAGTAAATTATAAAAATAATCTCTCGGTGAATATGAAAATATTAGGCAAATTAAATAAAAAAATATGGAAATGATTTTTAATGAATCTTACGCAGCCTTTTCCAAAGTGGGCGCTGA
The DNA here is from genome assembly GCA_905333045.1 of Lysandra bellargus. Classification (NCBI taxonomy): domain Eukaryota; kingdom Metazoa; phylum Arthropoda; class Insecta; order Lepidoptera; family Lycaenidae; genus Lysandra; species Lysandra bellargus. The sequence continues at coordinate 9,699,217 of HG995350.1, read as the reverse complement.
AGGTCTACTTACAGGGGGGCGGTGTGGGAGCCAGAAAAAAAAAATTTGGGCGTTGTGTAGAGACTTGGGGGGGGGGGGTGATTTACTTCATCTGGATGCATTTTAAATAGAAACAAAGGGGGAGCTAAAACATAATTTGTTCTCAAAGTGGGTAGTAGACGATTAAGTTTGGGAACCCCTGCACATGTAATGACATGTCTAAATCGTGTAGTAGGGGTCGTGTAGTACTAACTTAACCTTGGCCCTGAACCTAACCCAACCTTAACCTAAACCTAAGCCGAGCCTAAATTAACCTAATATCTTAAAGATACCTAAACCTGCCATTGGGTAAACATACCGCGTCTGTAGTTGAATCTAAATGTAGTTTAATAAGATCTAGTCATAAAATTAGACATACAAGGGGCTATCAGCGTAAAGGATAAAAAAACCCATCATGTTAGGCATATTAAGTATATCATATTCTTATCGCTCTTTTTTTCGTCAGATATATTAAGGGTCCGTATACAAAATTTGCCGATTTCGCTGATTTTACAGACGTGATTTAACAGTTAAAATACAGTAAGTTAAAGTTTTAATGCACAACATGTAAGATATCAATTATAATCTAATGTTGGAGCTAGATTTTTTATTTTTTTAAGTATTTTTAAATAATCAAACTCAAACCCGCGACAGTTTTGTGATTTTTGCTGTAAAAGGTTTAGAATATCGCCTGTTTATGGATTGTATTGACGTCTTAACGGTATGAAAAAAATACAATGTACTGTTGAGAAAGTCGTCTATAAAATGTTGGAATTACTTTTTACCACTTTAATATGAAATAGTTGAGTAAAAAAATATGTAACTCGGCAAAATTTTAGAGAAAATGGGCAAAGAATTGCTGTTAATTTCGGCAACTTGGAGCTGTAATCCATAAAAAGAAAACGACAGAAATAATCTATAGATAAAATTCTATCCAATTCAAGAAAAAAGAAAAAAAAAAACAAATTGTGCCAAAAAAACACGATTCAAAACAACCTAAATCTCACATTATATTACTCGCCGCAAGTACGAGTCGGCTTTCCGCGCTTAAATATATTTTAAATCTAATAATTAATATTTTTTTTTAAGTCTGATAAGGCGAAAAAACCTAATAATATTTCTGTAGCGACCCTTTGCAATTTCGGCAAAATCGGCAAAATTTCGTATACGGACTCTTAATGAGAGAGGCATATTTTAGCAAAATATGATTAGCTTTAATCCAGTTTTATGCAAATTTAATTTGCCCTGTGAAAAAGACATGAGATCTAATGTAGAGCCAAGCTTCTGAATCGACTCGGCCTAACTCTATCGACCCAAACTCCAACCCTTTCTACATAATATTATCAGTAAGTATGTATGGCTTCGCTGTTTCGAATATTTAGTTTCTGATCTGAAGTAACTAACAGCTAAGCCATACTTAAATACAGTTTCTGATCTGAAGTAAGTAACAGCCAAGCCATACTTAAATACTTACTGATATTATGCAGAATTTGTCGGAGTTATGGGTCGATAGAGTTAGGCCGAGTCGATTCAGAAGCTTGGCTCTACATTAGATCTCATGTCTTTTTCAGAGGGCAAATTGTGGTCGTCGAGGTAACGTTTTCATGAAATGTTTTTGGTGGGATTTTAGTCATTTTTGTAAGTTGCTACTTGCTAGGCAGTCTTTTTATTATTTTTAGTGTTTTTATTTTTATTAAGACGTTTTTAGTTAATGTCCATCCCGTGTAAACTTTCATGTCCTTATTCATAAAATTGGTGAAAGTCTCATTTAAACTTCCATTATACGGTATACTCCCCTACTAAACTTATTTTACGGCGTATAACCAAATTTCGGCGTATTTTAGATATCAATAAAATGTAAAGTATTGGACCTATTTAATTGAGATTTTGTATGTTCAATAAGTTAATTATTAACCATCATATCCTAAAAATATAAACTATCTGGCACATCGGAATCCAACTCTATAAGGGCCAACTTGCACCCCTCCCCCCCCCCCTCATTTTAGGGGATGGGGGACGAAAATTACAAGTTTATGAATTTTTTTGGCGGTTATATACCAAACTTAGATTACATACCAAATTTAAGCTTTCTAGCACTTCAGGAAGTAGCCAAACATTTTGATGGTCATCAGTGTGTCAGTGACGAAATCGGTGTATTTTAGATATCATTAAAATCTAAAGTATAAGAGATATTCAATTGACACTTTGTATGTTTAGTAAGTCTATTGATGACATCATATCCTGAAAATATGAACTATCTGCTACAACGGAAAACAATTCTATAAAGGTTAAAAAAAAACGGCAAAACACTTCGAGAAAAGGTAGGTAGTGTCCTTGCGCTTCGCTTGGCTCGTCTCGGCGGGTGCACTACCGTGCACCCAGATCTGACAGCAATCCTTATTTTAGATAAAAAAGCATTAATATATTATAATAAGCAAGTAATGAATTCGATTATTGTAATATCGTTTTACCTTAACAAAATGTACGCCGTAAAACCCAAACTGAATAGTTAAATTGCACGTAGCTTGCACACCTTCTGAATTTTAATCCGTAAATATGCAGACTTTGTATCTGTGTATTTTACGATTGCGATGCAATTATAATATATTAAAAACTAGATTACGCCCGCAACTCCGTTGCGTCGAAATTAGTTTAGCGGGAACCGTATTTTTCCGGGATAGTAACTATCCTACGTGACATGTCCTCTCCCGGGACTCAAAGTATATGTGTACCAAATTTCATTAAAATCGGTTAAGCGGTTAAAGCATGAAGAGGTAATCAGACAGACATACTTTAAGTCCCGGGAAAGGACATATTATAATATGATATTTTTTTACCGGAAAAATGTACGGTTCCCGCGCGATAAACGAATTTTGGTGCAACGGAGTTGCGGGCGTCATCTAGTTTATAATAAATAATAATTATTATACGTATATTATAGATTTTGTATATTTTATTTTTCTGAAGTAATACAATTTTTTATCGCTTAATCACTGCTCGCAGCTAGTTTTTTTCTTCTCCAAGTTTTGCTTCTCGATGGATAGACGACCTAAAATAAGTAAGGTTCTAACTTATAGGTCAAATTCGTTGGTTGTTAAAGGTTGGCTGAAAAGTGTGTGAATACAAGCCACTTTTGACCAACTCAAACGAGCGAGGAAAGAGTTAATCCCACCAAAAACATTTCATATAAAAGTTACCTCGACGACCACAAAAGGTTTGCCCTGTGAAAAAGACATCAGATCTAATGTAGGGCCAAGATTCTGAATCGACGCGGCCTAACTCTATCGATCCTAACTACAACAAATTCGACATATCAGTAATTAGTATGTATGGCTTCGCTATTTCGCTACCGTCGTCGTGGAGATGAGGCGAATATTTAGTTTCTGATCTAAAGTAAGTAACGAAACAGCCAAGCCATACATACTTACTTCAGTCCTTCAGTCCTTTTTGTAAGTTGCTACTTACTAGGCAGTCTTTTTAGTATTTATAGTGTTTTTTTTTTACATTTTTTTATTAAGAGGTTTTTAGTTAATGTCCATCCCGTGTAAACTTTCATGTCCTTATTCATAAAATTGGTAAAAGTCTCATTTAAACCTCCATTACCCCCCTACTAAACTTATTTTACGGCGTATAACCAAATTTCGGCGTATTTTAGATATCAATAAAATATAAAGTATTAAGCCTATTCAACTGAGACTTTGTATGTTCAATAAGTCTATTATTGACATCATAATATCCTGAGAATATAAACTATCTGGCACATGGAAACCAACTCTATGAGGTTCTGCCCCGGACTTCCACTGCCCCCATTTTAGGGGATGGGGGACGAAAATTACAAGTTTATGAATTTTTTTGTTGGTTGTATACTAAACTTAGATTTCATACCAAATTTAAGCTTTCTAGCACTTCAGGAAGTAGCCAAACATTTTGATGATCATCAGTGTGTCAGTGACGAAATCGGTGTATTTTAGATATCAATAAAATCTAAAGTACAAAAGCTATTCAATTGAGACTTTGTATGCTTAGTATGTCTATTGATGACATTACATTCTGAAAATATGAACTATCTGCTACTACGGAAACCAATTCTATGAAGGTTAAAAAAAAAACGGCGAAACACTTCGAGAAAAGGTAGGGCGGGTGCACTACCGTGCACCCAGATTAATAATTTGCTGACTAAAATTGATTCATCCTACATCTAGATACGTAGAATTTAATAAATCATCTCCATTTTATGAAGTCCTGAATCAGATATATACAAATCTGATTTAATAATGACAGGCTAATCAGATCTGCATAGCTAATACATCCACCGACATACAATGCAAAATTTACACAGAAAGCAAAACCACTCTTCATAAAACATTGTTTGTACACGTTCATATAATTCAAAATGATGTTGTGTTCTCAAAATGTACAGTACATTTGCGAGTAAATTGTAAGTAAAAGCCCTCTTTAATTTAAATCCTCCTACGTAACAATAACTCGGGAGGGTCCTTACAATCCTCCTTATAAGGCAACGCGCAACGGTTCCTATTACGGAAAATGTTTGATATTCTGTTTCTAGTAATTCTACTCGTACTATCCATATCCATACTAATATTATAAATGCGAAAGTGTGTCTGTCTGTCTGTCTGTCTGTCTGTTACCTCTTCACGCCCAAACCGCTGAACCGATTTTGCTGAAATTTGGCATGGAGATACTTTGAGTCCCGTGAAAGGACATAGGATACTTTTTATCCCGGAAAAATGTACGGTTCCGCCGCGATAAACGAGTTTTGGCGCAACGGAGTTGCGGGCGTCACCTATTCTTAATAAGACTCACATCCTATTAGTAGAATTATAAATCTTTTGTTTCTACACTAAATACAAAGATAAGTCTTTTTCTAAGGGCTTTTTACTAAATATAAACTGTGGCTGCTGTGTGGCTTTTAGTTGTTTTAAATAACATTGGTAGCAATTAGTTACAAACACTTTAATTTATTTATATAGGTAGTTATTTTAGATCTGATTGGGGTTGTGTTAATTAATAAATAACTAACATTAATAATGCTTCTCTCTGGTGTGAAATAATGTTTGCGGCAGCCCATTTGGTTAAAGTAGTTTTAAGTTAGTAGTCTAAGTTAGTATTAGTTCTTAGTATTTTGTTCTAGATTTGGCAAAAATATTCACAATCATGCCAGTAGGTAGTTTCGGAGCTTAGTCGATAGTAAAATTTCCTTATCTAAAAAACTACTGAACCGATTTTGATGAAACTTAAAATGTTCCCTAAGTTGAACAATACCTAGTACAACAAAAAAAGAATTACTTAAATCGGACTTGTAGTTCCGGAGATATGAGAACACAAACATAAAAACATACACACATACATACATACACTTTTCAAAGGAGAATGCCCAAGGTCGGTACCATTAATTCTCATGCGCTTTGATGAAAATAATACAGTAATTATTTTTATAATTTTTTACGTAATTACACGCCCGGAATTCAAGTTTTAAACCCGGGATTTAAATTAAAGAATAAAAGTTACTAAATAACTCTCTCCACATTCGATTAGTGATGTAGTGCATTATTAAAAATACATCAAACACTATATTGTTACAATATCGATTCATTCGACTCAAGCAGTAATAATTGCAATAGTTATTCCAATTTTTATAAATATTACTTGCTTTAATAAATTTCCGAATGATAATATTATTTATTGATATCATGTATTAGCTTCTCTATATTATGTATGTTAAATAGTAGCAAGTGAAGCTAATCCATTACACTTAATCGATTCTGTGCTGCTATTAAATATAAAATCGATTTTTTTCATAGACTTCGATTTATCGACTGTATTACGTAATGTCTGTATTATTTATGCAACATATTTTTCAGATAATATTATTAATAAGCAGAACTCGTTTCTATTTGTAAATAAGCTTGTTTATATTTTGTGAACTTATACTCAACTGTTCATTTGCACAAGAAATTCGAGTCGTTTTGTCTACTCCAATGTTTATGGATAACTCCTATTCATAACTCAGGTAAGCATACCTAAGTATTTTATTTTCTGAATAAGTATTTATAAGTCAAAGAAGTGTCTTCTTCTATGTATTTCCTGACAAATTAAATATTTTAAACTGTCACCTGAAAATATAACAACAGCAAAAACATTAAAGGCTTATAGGACTTAAGTCTTTGATTTCACAAGTAGGTACTTAATGTTCTAGCAGTGAAACCATTTAGATTTTAGAGTATAGCTGTTACTTCTATGAATATATTATTACAAACAATATTAATTCTTTGTTTTATTACAGCTAACTTCAGATTCTGTGCTCTGTTCAGTGTTTAACACTACTTCAAGAATCAAGACAGAGCAAACCCAACCAGTGAAGGAAGTTTAAGATTATGTTTTACTTGTGACTAGTCTATTGTAGATGTATAAATACTACAAGAACACATACTGTAAGACAAGATAAACATATATTATGTGAAACATTATAGCCGCTGAACTTGGTAGTTATTTTTCTTTATATTATGTATTAAATTATATCTTATTGATATTTTTATTTTTCAATCTCCAACATATTATGATACTGGTGGTAGTGTTTTTATTATTATGTCCTAATAAAAATAGTTTCACAAATAATTTCATAAAATATTTTTATTTATTGTCTTTATTATTTGTAAGATTTAACATAGGTACTATAAATATTGTTACGTGCTAGGGTTCGAGGATTCGGAGAGAAAGACCTGGTGACTCTCTTGAAGACTTTATTCACAAACACTAGCTCACACAAATCACTAAGTCCAAACACTAAGCACTGGATCCAAATCACTGAGCACTATCACTGTCCTAGGTCGTAGCCGAGTCGTTAGTTCACTATCACAATCACTATTGATCACTTGTTCTCACTATTGAAGTCGCCTTGATGATCGCTCGGATCGAACTGAACTGACTGCCGGCTTGTTTACCTTTTATATGGCCCGCGTCGAATTCTGGAGCGTTCTATTTTGGATTGTTTACGTAAACACGCGATTCACATAAACAAGGGTTGCACTTTTCTAGAAAGTACGCGCAACTGTCGCGCGCAGGTAAACAACTGCCCGTATCCGTAACATGTAAACAACTGCCCGTATCCGTAACAATATATTATGTCACATATCACTTTTTAGTCCTGCTTGCTGGAGGTCAGCTACAAGGAAGTACAATGTCATGACGAGCAAGACTCCAATCGCCCCGATCTATCAAGAGGCATTTGACAGAATATGCTGGATCAAGTGATATACCTCACTCAAAAATTATCTCTTCTGTGTACTAACGAGCTGCAAGTACATCTAATCACTGTATATTTGTTAATTGTTTTGAAATTGACGTTGACTGGTACCTTTATGTATGAAACTGGTTTTAGTGTCACCGGACCATTGGTACGGATCACTCCGCTTAAGGGAACCTAAAGGAACAGTTATATACTCAATTATAAATTCTATGTTCCACCATATTCTATGGTTTAGATTGCAGGAGTATGATGAATGATTTAAGAGCCCGGGTTACCCTCGAAATTCTCATACATACGTAATACCAAAATCATTTTCTCATACGAAAATATTTAACATGTTTGAATTATTTTTCAGCTTAAAATAGTAATTACTTAGGTTCCTGAACAAAAATTAACTTCAAAATATTTAAACACTAAAAAAAAATTTTTGTGTATAATTTTTTTTTACTAAATTTACTACTAAATATTTAAACACTAAAAATAGAGTAAAACACTAAAAAATATATATATAAATATTAAATTTACTACAAAATATTTCAACTCTAAAAAATATTTTTTAATATTTAAATATTTTGTAGTAAATTTACTATTTATTTATATATTTTTTAGTGTTTTACTCTATTTTTTGGTGTTTAAATATTTAGTAGTAAATTTAGTAAAAAAAAATTATACACAATTTTTTTTTTGTGTTTAAATATTTTGAAGTTAATTTTTGTTCAGGAACCTAGGTAATTACTATTTTAAGCTGAAAAATAACTCAAACATGTTAAATATTTTCGTATGACAAAATGATTTTGGTATTACGTATGTATGAGAATTTCGAGGGTAGCCCGGCCCCTTAAGAAGGTATTTTTCTTTTATATAAATAAAAATGAATCTTATTTAAATGTTTGTGTGATCATGCTCACATTTTGCAGTACTTACATAATAATTATGTTCCATAATATGTACTTACTGCAAAATGTGAATTACATACTGAATTATGTGTATTAATTCATACACTACACACTTAATTTACATGTAATATTAGAGTAAGTAAGAATAGAATTAAGCTCTTTGTGTTTGCCCTTTTTTTCTTTAGTTTATAAATTAAAATACAACTCTGTTCTTTGTTAATGAAATGAAATAGTTTATTGAATCAAGTTAATGTTCATGTTTTAAATGAAACCGAGCCACTGGAAGTTTGTTGTATATAATACTAGCTGTCCCGGCAAACGTTTCTTTGCCATATAAAGTAGGTATTTCACCCGTATTATTTTATTGAAGTGACTAAATAAGTATGTCGCCATGGTAACGTCGATCGCTATCCCGTCGCACAAACAATGGTCGCCGTCAGTCTCAGGTTGTAATAATTTACTATTATTTATTCAACAAATGCACTCATCAATATAAAAAGTAGATGTTGTCCGATTCTCAACCCTAGCCGATATGCTCGCTAAGATTCACGAAAATCGGTCGAGCCGTTTCAGAGGAGTTCAATTACGCACACCGTGACACGAGAATTTTATATATTAGATTTGTTATTGTTGTGACACTGTTTGGATAATATAAAAATATTTTACATTGTTTTATTTTTGACTCCAGTCAACAGCATGAGCATGGCGCACTAGCGGCGGTCGCGGCGGCCATCGTGATAGATAGTATGCGTGTGATGTGCGTGTGTGAGTGTGTGTGATGTGGCCCGTGGGTGTGCGTATGATGTGCGCGTGCGGGTGCGTGTGATCATGTGCGTGTGCGTCGCGTGTGCATGTCTCGGGCAAACTTTTCGACTTCAAGTTAAACTGAGCGTCGTTGCTGGCTCGGCCTTACTGCGCGAGGCAGCTTCGAAGCTGCCTCGCGCGGCATGCGTACCGCGGCAAATGTCCGAGGCTGCCTCGCAATATTTTTTAGTTCATATTATAAGGATGTTATTATTGTTTTTACCTTGGAAGTCGGTTTTAATTTTTTGTTAAAAATAATAATTTCACTCTTTTTAGTTACCTAGTAAGCCATCGCGTACTACGTAGACTAATTACACCTGTATATTATTCTACGTATCTTATTACAGTCACACTTACAAAATATAATATCAGCTGCAGCCTGCAGATAATTTTAAACAATACAATAAAAAAAATCGAAGTGAACACGTGTGACGTGCTAAGTAGCCGGTCACCGGACTAGTTTCAATAGGCTGGCACTCGCTCGACTTGTCGCACGACGCAGTGCACATAGTACCCGGCCCGCGCGCCCGCGCCGCCGCGCCGCCGCGCCGCTCGCTTGGCAGATATGCGAGACCGCAGACAGTTATTGTACTATGAACGCTAAACGCAATGCAAAAGGTTGAAATTATGTTGTTTTCCAGAATATCTCGGCGAAGTGAGACAGAATGTTACATTATCGAAGCAACTTTAACTTCTCAGAAGTAATGTCAAATGTGTGCCTTATGCTCTGGAGATAAGGTTGAATTTGGTGACATTGGTATTTGGTGACGTGGTAATGATGATGATGATAATGATGATAATGTTGAATGTAATTTGCATAGTAGCATATGCTTTCAGTTCTTAAAACAGTGCCTAAACTCCCAAACTTGTATCTATAAGGAATTCGGAGTTCTCTTAGTATCTTCGGAACCATAGCATACCTCGGTGCAAAATCTTGCGTTTTGGTAGCATATGCTTAGGATGCTTCTCATAAAACCAAAATCACCATATGTTTCCATATAAATTTCGAGAAGTTCCCTCGATTACTCATGGATCCCATCATCAGGTCACCACTTTTGTGAACATGGTACCAAATTGGAGTAAAACCTAATACAACAAAACAAAAATTTCGAAAATCGGTTCACAAACGGCGGAGTAATCGTTGAACATACAAAAAAAAAATAAAAAAAAAAAATATCCACAGCCGAACATATAACCTCCTCGTTTTTTGGAAGTCGGTTAAAAATAGGTGCTTTGAAGATTTTGAGGTTATTTTCGATTTTATCAAATTACTCTAAAACCCCGGTTTTGTTTACAAAGAAATTTTTATAGGAGCTAAAATGATAACCATAGACTTTAAAAAACCAAGTTTCGTAATGACGCAAAATGGTACAGAGTACCATAGAGTTATGATCATTTGGCACATTTGCTCAGACACTGAAATAGACTAACATAATACGGTATTATAAAAACTGGGTAGTTCTGGAAATATTACATACATACGCGTCGAATTGATAACCTCCTTTTTTAACCGACTTCCAAAAAACGAGGAGGTTATATGTATATGCAAATTACATTCATCATTATCATCATTATCATCATCATCATTACCACGTCACCAAATACCAATGTCACCAAATTCAACCTTATCTCCAGAGCATAAGGCACACATTTGACATTACTTCTGAGAAGTTAAAGTTGCTTCGATAATATAATATTCTGTCTCACTTCGCCGAGATATTCTGGAAAACAACCTAATTTCAACCTTTTGCATTGCGTTTAGCGTTCATAGTACAATAACTGTCTGCGGTCTCGCATATCTGCCAGGGCTGTCAAGCGAGCGGCGCGACGCGACGGCGCGGGCGCGCGGGCCGGGTACTATGTGCACTGCGTCGTGCGACAAGTCGAGCGAGTGCCAGCCTATTGAAACTACGGCTACTTAGCACGTCACACGTGTTCACTTCGATTTTTTTTATTGTATTGTTTAAAATTATCTGCAGGCTGCAGCTGATATTATATTTTGTAAGAGTGAGTGTAATAAGATACGTAGAATAATATACAGGTGTATTATTCTACGTATAGTACGCGATGGCTTACTAGGTAACTAAAAAGAGTGAAATTATTATTTTTAACAAAAAATTAAAACCGTCTTCCAAGGTAAAAACAATAATAACATCCTTATAATATGAACTAAAAAGTATTAAATAATTATTCCTATCAAATAGTACCTTTTTCCGAATTTGGCTAAAACTCTACTATTTCTGTACTCAATCTTCATAATTTTGAAGTCGGTGCCAGTTCCAAAAGTTTCAAATATTCTGTCAGAGAACTGAAGATTCATCTGATACCGACTTCAAAATGATGAAGATTAAGTACAGAAATAGTTGAGTTTTAGCCGAATTCGGAAAAAGGTACTATTAGTTAGGAATAATTATTTAATACTTTTTAGTTCATATTATAAGGATGTTATTATTGTTTTTACCTTGGAAGTCGGTTTTAATTTTTTGTTAAAAATAATTTGAACTCGATTAAAAAGAAACAAACAAATCTTACGTTTAATATCAATAGTATCTTAGATAAGGGCCGGGACACAAAAACACGATTGTTTTTGTTTTTGTGTCCCGGCCCTAATTCAATATCAACATTATATTGCTACTGTATAAAAGCGCACTTATCTTGCAATATTTTCTCAAATCTTCGTTTACGCAAGATTCAAGGCTTGCATCCTTTCTATAACATTGAAATATGTTTAAAATCCCCTGGGGTATACGGGGAAAGAGATTATCGTTTGACCTAAGCGAAGATTCCGCTGGAATACTTAATTTATTTTATATTATTTTATAAAGTGAACTTTACTTTATATCTGGGAAAAGGCGAATTATGCTGTGGCGTGGCATGTAGAATTATTAAGTATATTATAAATTACATAAATAGTAGTATGTATTAAATAGTAATTTGTGCTAGTGTTTGAACGTTTGACTATGAAGGGTTTGAATTCAGGTTATACCCGTTCTAGTAGTCCGTAGTGTATTTATAGAAATTATAATATATTTTAATATTATAATAAGTACATAATTATTATAAATCAGAAACACAACGATTTTTCCTCGCTGTAAGTAATAAACTGTAGGTACCTATGCTTTCAACTAGCCAAAATTTTACTTATGTAAGTATTCAAAATCTTTCTTTTGAGAAGAACAGTATACCAATCAACGCTAGCCAGCAACATCTAACTATTGATGACATGACAGAATATGCAGTCGAATCTGCAGGTAAGATTTTAATAACATTAGTTTAAAAACACTATTGCAAGGTCCAATTTTTAGAATTCCGTAGCCAAAATGGCAAAAAACGGAACCCTTATAGGTTCGTCATGTCTGTCTGTCTGTCTGTCTGTCTGTCTGTCTGTCTGTCTGTCTGTCTGTCTGTCCGTCCGTATGTCACAGCCACTTTTCTCCGAAACTATAAGAGCTATACTATTGAAACTTGGCAAGTAGACGTAGTCTGTGAACCGCATTAAGATTTTGATACAAAAATGGAAAAAATATAAAAAATTATAGGGGTCCCCATAGGTACAACTGAAACAAAAAAAAATCGTCTAACCTATGCGTATAGGGTATCTATGGATAGGTCTTCAAAAATCATATTGAGGTTTCCAATATCATTTTTTTCTAATCTGAATAGTTTGCGAGAGAAATTCTTCCAAAATGGTAAAATGTGTGTCCCCCCCCCCCTCTAATTTCTAAAATAGGGGCATGATAATTCTAAAAAAATATATGATGTACATTATTATAAAAACTACCAACGAAAATTGGTTTGAATGAGATCTAACAAGTAGTTTTTTTTTTATGCGTCATAAATGGTAAACCTTAATTTAACTTTCATTAAATCAATTAAAATATAAAAATAAATCAAAAACCTTTTAATTTTATAGGAATAAACCTTATTGCTGCTGCGGAACCCTTCATGGGCGAGTCCAACTCGCACTTGGCCGGTTTTTATTTAGTGGAGGTACAATAAAAGAGCATGCCAATAAATCCGATGCAGCTTGTATGTATTTAAATTTCTATACTAATAGCTAAATATAACGCTGACTATTTTGTTTAGTTGAGGGCTTCCGTTATTTCATATTTGTTTACATTGCTGATCTTTCCAGCTGCTAGATCTAACAATTGTAAGATTATCTTTTTGTGTTGGATTATGTATAGTCCTTCGAGGAAAGCTTTAAGCTACTGTATAACAATACGCTGCGATGCCAGTAGCATAGCGTATTCATTCAGTGAAATATTAATGCAAAGACAATAAAAATTATGCAGAAGTATTTTAACTTATTATAATATTATTGTTTTAAAACCTTTTTAATCGCAATCACAATAACAGAAATTGGCGCAGACGAAGTAAAAATCTTAAATATATACATTATACTTAGTATAAAAATATTAAATATATTTCCGTTGTGGTACCCGTAACACAAGTCCTTCAGGTACTTACCACGGGGCCAAACTGACGTGGTGTGAAGCGTGTGAATTATTATTATTACTATATTATATTATTAGGTATATCTAAGAGTTAGCTGTACAAGTAGCAGCGCTGAACGTGTAACTTTTGGGTTCTATACATATTATGAGAAACGCCTCAACGTCTTTGTCCATACAAAAGTACCTAAAAAGTTACTCTTTTAGTGCTATTGTTTTCACAGTAATTAACTTTATACGAGACATAATATACACAGTACACACCCTTAAGGCCGTCCCCCGAGCAAACGACCTTGACCATACATTTGCCGCGTTGCCGAGATCGCACCAAAACCCTATTTTTTTACATATCTTATTTTAAATTGACCTAAAAAAAACGTGGAATTATGTAGTTTATGATATTGTCGATCTATTGGTGTTTCAAATAACAGTAATTTGTAAATACTAAGGAGATGCTGAATGTATGTTTGAATTTTAATAAATCGGTTTTACTTTGGAAGCTGATATCATTAGTATAATAAACAAAAATAGAAAATTTAAAGCGTGGAAAGGAATGTTGATATGCTGACGATTATTGCTGTATTTTTATTATAACTTTGTAGCTTTCAAATGATGAGTTTATAAGCCCCTAAATACGGTAAATTACGGAATCTCCGTAGGGAACGCCCTTGTATTATCACTTTGATAAGCCATTTCATAGCTTTTGTCGCGGACCTTGAGCGCGGCGACCGAATCAAGAAATTCCGTAACGAAAAAACCTTACACCCCGCACTCCGACTAGCGTTGCCAGTCCTCGGCACGATGTTTGTGTGCGTGTGACTAGACTAGTCTAGAGAGTTAATAAAAAATGCTATGCAATAGCTTTACCGCGGCAGTCTCCGAGTGCCACACGTATTTTTTATTAATATTTTTTCCTACATGACGCCTGCAACTTCATTGCACTAAAATTGATTTATCGCGCGGTAACCGTACATTTTTCCGACAAAAACTATCCTAAGTACTTTCCCGGGAGTTAAAGTACTTGCATACAACATTTCATAAAAATGGGTTCAGCAGTTTAAGCGTGAAGACTGAAGAGGTAGCAGACAGACAAACTTTCGCATATTTTATAATATTATTTATAGTATGGATAACTTTCTATGTTTAACTGCGAATTTCTACTTTCTTTATGCCGATTCTTGCGAGTTTCTTACGAAGTTACGCCGGTACTTCTCGCCAGGTTTCCTCAACCGTAAGTACCATAGTAATGCATGCCTCTAGTAGACTTTCCAAGTCTCTTTCTAACCATTGGAAATACTTAAAGCATTTTTTATTTTATTTCACTCAAATTTTTTTATCAACTTGAAATCAGATAGATTGAGTTTGAATTAATTTTAACGACAGACAGTTTCAAAGTACTTAATAAGTATATTCTGCAAACGACAACTTTGTATACAACTTCAAAAGCCAGATTAACTAAAGCTAGCTTTCTCATTTTCAGGTTTCAAAAACATAATATTTTTTTTAATAATAGAATTTAGAAGATAACTTAAATGACATAGGAATTAAAAAAGAAAGTGGTAAAACAAGCCTTAATTTTATTAATTTTAGTTACCTACTTCATTCGCTTACGTCTTCGATATTTGCAAATTAATATAACTCGGGGCGGCTCAAACTTTTGAGGGTAGCAATTATTAGATGTCTGCTAGTCTGGATAAAAACTATCCTATGTCCTTTCCTCAAAGTATCTCCATACCAAATTTCATTAAAATCGGTTCAGACGCATTGCAGTGAGGTAGAGCAAACTGAAACCCTGACTTTTTTTTTATTTAAAATTAAATAAGGGCGCAATCGAGCAAACTTGTCACCTGATGGTAAGCAACTACCGTCGCCCATGGACACTCGCAACATCAGAAGAGCTGCAGGTGCGTTGCCGGCCTTTTAAGAGGGAATACGCCCTTTTCTTGAAGGTTTGCTGGTCGTATAGGTCCGGAAATACTGCTGGTGACAGTTCGTTCCAGAGTTTTACAGTTACAGTCCAGGGTTTCAGTTTGCTCTACTTATTTTGGCTATAGCCTTATCATAAAGTGACATTTTATTTGAATTATTGTCGATCACCGTCTCTCGCCTCGTTTCGATGCTAGCTGACGTATTTCAAGACGTGTCGAGTGGAAGAATAAGGTGAGTAACATGAAAAAACTTCCCGTTTTTTGCTTAAATAGAGGCTTTAGGGCCGGAAAAATTATTTGAAATAGATAAACTATGTATTATATGTGTAGCCCGATATATTAGCTAGGTTATGAAGTACATAAGTTACAAGTTTTATTGAAATAATTAGGAAAAAAATGAGTTATTGTCCGTATGTTACGAAACGTTACTTGTTCGATTCTTCCACTCACGTCTTCAATTTTATGTTCATTATCTGATAACAGCAAGCAAATGAATCGTTAAGACAACATTTTTTGCAATATTGTAACACTAATATTTACATAGCCAATTGCATGAAGTGTTCGGTTTCATACAAGGTACCTCCCCGCGCGATAACTCTTATTATAAAAGGACTTGTCCTCTATTATGCTAGTATTATACTCACCTTAGAGTTCACGAAACAACCGGCAAAATGAAATTTGTTAACTTATTCTTATTAGTTTTAAGCTTGTTGTCTTTTATGACGGTGAGCCAAGCGAGACCTGGAAAACTGGGACTCATCAAGAAAGGAGCTAAAGTTATAGTAAGTCTAATTATTGTACTATTTATTCTTTGGTGCTATATTTTGTTGTTATCATGTTTAACTACAAAGTATGTTTTAGGATTCCTTAGTAAGTACAGGGAAATTTTATACTGTATACTTAATTTAGTTTTTTTTCTTTGCCCTCCTTTGAGTACAATGATCGGAGATTTGCGAACACAAACCTAAAAACATACATACACTTGAAACTTGGCACATTTGTTCAAACGCTGATATAATAATATATTATGTACTATATCAGCGTCTGAACAAATGTGCCAAGTTTCAAGTGTATTTATGTATTGTTACGTGTTAGGGTTCGAGGATTCGGAGAGAAAGACCTGGTGACTCTCTTGAAGACTTTATTCACAAACACTAGCTCACACAAATCCTCCTATTTTGATGTCGGTTAAAAAGTTATAAAAAAATTTAAAAGTATTATTTCACATCTCCCTGTTTACTCTCAAGGGTTATCAGTATGTTGGGGCTTTCAAAGTAATGAAAACAAAAGGGTCGAGAGAAACCTTAAGTAAGTTCTACTAATTACTCGACCCTAGGTCCTAGAATCCTCCAAGCTTTCATACCATTTTTTGACAACTGTGTACTATAATTAACTGTATCTATGTTGAATAATATGACAGTGAAACTAACATGAAGTATGAACTATAGTAGGTTTGAAATTGATTTAAATAACCCATCAATCCCCAAGCGGCACCCGGCTGCCGCATAAAAATTTAAAATCTATTGTGTCTGCGATTTCCACGATCGAGGTAATATATATATGTAAGAAACTAAACTCACCGTATAAACCTTCCCTCGACTTACACGTAAAATTTGGCAAATCGGTTTTGACGTTCTCGAGTTTTAGTGAGACTAACAAAATTGATTCATTTTTATTTACATAGATAATGTTATTGTATTTTTCAGCAAGGACTAAACATCGCAAGCACGGCCAATGATGTGTACCACTTCTTCCACGACAAACACTGACCCACCAAACATGAGAAATATTTTACTTGAATCATTATAACCATATTTTGTTAAATAAAATATACGTCGTGAAAAAATAATTTGAGAATTTTCAATCAGCTATTATACATAAATGATACATAAACCCTTTGAAATAATTCACAATATTTTGAAGTGAATATCTTATATCAATCAGTCTGAACGGCTATAGCTTACTCTCCGATATTAAACTAGCTTTTCTCGCGGCCTCGTGGGCCGTATTGTTTCATCGTTTGTCTATTTGTTTATTTTTATAGCATAAGTCATAATTTCGTAAATAACATTGTATAATTACTATTACATATTTATTGTGTCTTAACAAATTATGGCGAAAAAACTACAAAGCTACTTGAATAAATGGCGACACTTATTGCCGAAATTATATTTCAGTGCCCGTTTACATTCCAGTAGCAATCCAGCCCTGGATTGGTTCACTGGAATGGAATAATGTAAGCCCGCTATTAAAGCATTCCGAACGTGAAATCAGCCGCGGAACTTCGTCCTGAAACACTATGGGGCTGTTTCACCACTTCCTGATAAGTGCCGGATAGGCTATCCACAACTTATCTGACTGATAGAGTATATCTGTCGTATATTTGTCAGATAATTTGTGGATAGCCTATCCAATATCCGGCACTTAACAGGAAGTGGTGAAACAGCCTCTAAGGATCGAAAACTTTGTACAATGACATTAAGTACACATAAAGCCCGGGACACACGAGGCTAGTTTTTCAAGCTAGGATAGCAAGCTAGTTTTTTACCGAACTGTCCTGTCTTGCTGACCTAGCTTGGAGCATGCTAGTTCTGTTTACACGACGCTATCAGCTTACTGAGACACATACCCAACCCGGGGGACCAATGACGGGCTTCCATAAAAAAAAAGGCTATATTATTTTAATCTAGTATTATTGCTGTGACTGGGGTGACCACACTTCCAAAATGATCTGCACGTGAAAAAAACACTATTCGACTGAAAAACGGTTACTTCAAAAACTGTGCCAATTCGCACTAGACGTAGTAGAAGATGAATTACAAGAACGGGTGTGGACACGACCGGGAGTTTGTGCTATCGCGCGCGAGCAGCCTCACTCGTCAGAGAGTGAGTAAGGGGTCGGACCCCTTAAGAGCAGGGGGGATCCGTGTCCCCACGTCAGATGAAAATAGCTTATTTTCGTAGCTCTCCCCAATATTGCCCGATTAGAATGTCACACGTGTGACTTTAGGGGAGGGGGCCAGGCCTCCTCATTGTTTATCTCCAAACCAACTAGCAACAGACTAGTTATAGCCACGATTAAACTACCATGGTCTTAACCAGACCAGTAGCTTAGACCCTTTCGAAAAAAAAAAAAAAAAAAAAAAAAAAAAACGACCGGGAATTTTAAGAAGAGATGAACGTGGACCATCTGCTTTACTTTGGAAGAATTTTTTTGGTTTAGGGCTTAGGCAAATATAAGAGTATTTTGCGAATGACGCCTGATTTGTTTGATATTCTGTTGAGTCTTGTGACCCCAAAACGCGTGGTTACTGCTTACGAGTGAACTGAAAACTAGCTTCGCCGGACACATGAAGCTAGTATACAAGCCAAGATAGTAAAATCAGTGGTGGGGGGATGCTACTGGCCTGAAAATGGAACTCAATCCTATTAAAAACTGTCCTAGCTTGTAAACTAGCTTACAAATGAAGATAGTTTTGTCTACACGAAGCCAGAAGTACTAGCTTGCTAGCTTACTAACACTAGCTTGCTATCCTAGCTTGAAAAACTAGCCTCGTGTGTCTCGGGCATAAAAGTAAACCTCGTTGATTTTGTTGTAAGTTGCTTCTAAACTTGAACAAAGACCATTTGATGAATCTCCTTTTCATCCATTGTGCTTTTCATGTGAGTGGCTGTGGATGGTTGAGTTTGTATAAAGACTTGTTAGTTCGGACTCTGGACGTTAGCCAACATGACTGAGAACATTTTACTACCCTTTTCAGGCATGCTGTAACAAAACTGCAATGTTTGAAGAACTTTTGTATGATGCAGAAGATTTTTAATGAAATGGAAGAAAACTAACTTTTTAATTTCCTACCACACTTTTGTCGACAGGTACAGGTGTTTACTACTGTCGAGAAAAGCTTAATGATTTCTTTTTCTATTATTTCGTCTCTGTAACCGTTATCTAAATTACGTTTCCTTTAGTAGTTGAATATAGGTACTCTACATTTATAGCAATAATAATTATTATTGTAGTAGAGTAGTAAATTTCTCTTACGTGAAGAAATAAGGAGAGAAAAATGTTAATATTCATAAAATTTAAAATTTTATTCTCATCACACACATAAGCTTAGGTTAAATTGAATTTATTGTAAGACTTAAATTAACACTTATAATATAGAATCGTGCGGCATTAGCAGTCAAGACGAGCTCTCTCGCAACTCTTGACTGCAATATAAAGTAGCTATTAAAGGCAATATAACTTGAGAATGTCAATCCATACTAATATTATAAATGATAATATAGTATGCCTGTCTTTTACCACTTCACGCTCATGCCACTTGATTCCATAAATTCAAAGAAATATAATATAATGGACATATTTTTTGACTCTCGGGTAAAGGGTAAATTTTCCATAAAAAGGTATGGTGTGATTATCTTTACCTCTTTACTCTTAAGCCGTTTGTTTTCATAAATTAAATTAATCCTTCGATCGCGGATTCTTGGAAGTCTATTATTATTCTATTGTTGGCGCAGTTGCCGGGGTTGATAGGTTAAAAAAATATAAACATACTGTATAGTAATTTTGGGTCCCGGGGAAGAGTAAGTAGATTTTTCATAAAAAATAACGGTTCTCGCTTAACCCATTTCTTCGCAACGAAATCTAAAATAACTCAAAGGCTGACTGATATGGTGATCTATCAACGCACAACCCCAACCACTGGACGGATCGGGCTAGGTATACAGGTAGATGTTATGATGTAGGCATCCGCTAAGAAAGGATTTTAATTAATTCTACCATCAAGAGGTTAAAATAGGGGATGAGAGTTTGTATGAAACTTTGTCAGTTTTAAACCGATCGGGCTGAGACTTTGCATACATAAAGCTACTATGACGTAGGCATCCCCTAAAAAAGGATTTCAATAAATTCCGCCCCTAAGGGGATATAATAGGGGATGAAAGTTTGTATCAATCTTCTTAGTTTTTCGAGTGATTGGACTGAAATTAAAAATTAGAGCTACTATAATGAAGACGTTCGGTAAAATAGAATTTCTATAAATTTAATATTGTAATAATAATGATGAATTACAATTAATAATAATGCTTCCTAACGAGAGCGAAGCTGCGGGCAAAAGCTAGTGCATTTATATTTGAATAGTTTAGGTGCCATTAAAAATTATGATGTACTAGTTGACGCCCGCAACTCCGTGGCGTCAAATTTTTTATCGCGGGGACCGTGCATTCTTCCAGGATAAAAATTAATGTCCTTTGTCCTTTTCTATGTCCTTTTCCAGGACTCAAAGTACTTATCTCCATACTTTTCAGCAAAATCGATTTAGAGGTTTGGGAGCTTTATTCGATTTCAATAGAGCGATTTTCATATTGAAAGTATAAAGCTTAAAACAAACCTAAGCGTCAGTGACAGGGGTCGGTACGCGATACGGGAGCGTCTGCAACGCGAAACGCCGTGCACACCTGCGCGACTACGGTGCGAACCGTCAAACGTTAATATCATGACACAATCTATCAAAACGTATACAAATCAAAAAATCATAAACTAAAGCGTTGTAGAAAATAATATAAAAAAAGGTTTTAAAAAAGAAGTCTAGTTATGTACACTTCAAAACACGCGTCTGACAACTTGACGCGCACGTTCCGCTTGCCGACGCGAACATTCCGTGTCGCGGCCGTGCAGGTCACGAAATTCCCGAACAAAAAAAAATTTGGGTTCCAAATTTAAACGTAGCTACTAAACTAAATCCAATAATCTGTGCAAGGTCGACTATGATTGGCTGATAAAAAAGACCATAGAGAATATAAACTACATCAGAAAAAAGATGAAGAAGGAGTTTAAAATTCAAAGTTCAATTTTCATTTTGTGAAAATTATTTTGTAGCAACTCATACAAAAATTGTAAATTAAGTGGATTAATTAATGAAAAACGAAAGGTAAGCCATTGTAAAATGTAAATGTAACCGTAAATTGATAAATTGATGCAAAACATAATTACTATGTCATACCGTGTTCTAATACAAAGTATGTCGTAGTATTATTTGCATATTTGTACAATAATTTACAACTTAAACTATATTAATATGAAAAAGATAGATTATTATTTCATAGAAAATGTTATAATATATATCAGTATGCAGTTAATTTGGAAAATGTTAAAATGTGTATATTGTTTTATTGTAATAATACATAAGGTTGATAAGTATACTTAATAATTTATGTAAACTGTATGGAAATGAGTACTTAAATGAAAAGTGTTTCATTAATTTCAGATTTTTAGGTCCCTATACTAGTTTGCAACATTTTAGTCTGCAAGCAATAGCTGTTATGGAGATTTTAGGAGGAGAAGGAAGGTATGGGATTATGAGTGGCACGGCCACCAAGGAAAAATCCTCTGATCAAGACGTGAGGTGGTATGCAGCTGGCCTGAGCCCACGCGATAGATTTCAGCTGTCGTATACAGGGTGTAACAAAACAAAGTAATAATACTTATGTGTGTATGTATAAAGGTGCGCGTCCACTGGATCGGAATCGGAGCGTAGGTACGCGCGGACGGATTTGTTGCTTTGTATTTATGGTATTGACCACTGTGAACTGCACTAGAAGTACTGGAGCGTAATTCTGCGCCTGACAAATATATGACTACACGACGCGCCGTCCGCACCGTACGTCCCGATTCCGACCTGGTGGACGCGCAGCTTTAATCTCCTCCTTATATAGAGTTTACTGTATAAGCCAATCAAGTAGTTAGTAGAGTAGCATAGACAGCTATTCTATTATATTTATAAATAAAAGACATAAAACTGTACTGTAATATTATTATTAGAAATCAACAAAAGCTTGTGGATTAAATCTGTTTTATTGTTTAATTTACCTTATAAGCTTATTTATTTAGCTATGTACATTATTTTTTCTTGAAATAAAACATTTATTTGAGCTAATTTTTTTTTTTAATTTTTGGTATGTTTAGAGTGAAAGGTTTTGCACTTAAAAATTTCTCGTTTAGTTTTTTCAGAGAATTCGAAGGTAAAATAAATATTTTTTGTATCTTCGCCGTTTCATATCTACCAAGATTATTCTATCTACTATCTACTATCTACCTAGACCTTACATATTATTACTAAATTAATGAAGAAATACTTTCTAAGTTTTTGAGGAAAAGGATCATGCAAATATTTTATCTGTGTTATAGCCAAAATCATTAAAATATGAGCAGCTTGCTCATAATATTTTAATGATTTAAGTAATAAATATTCATCACAATAATGAAACATAGTTCGGTACCTTCCGTGTTCCATTTTGGATCATGGCCAATCGTACCTGCTTCAGCTGCTTGTGTCTATAATATGTATTGCGTTGGATTACTGGGATCAACCTGTCGAAGCCCGCCTCGTCGGAGGTAAAATCGGAATGCACTGGAGGGTTAATAATAGTAGCCTGGTCGGAACAGTGCCTACTCAATACCTATTAAATATGCAGGAACTTACTAAAAAAAACTAACTCCGCTGGCTCAGCGACCCGAAGTGGATCTTGGCCTACGAAATGAGCTTCCGCCATTGAGCCTTGTCTGCGCTACCTCCCGTCAGTTACTGACTTGAAGGTCATGCAGGTCAGCCTCAACAGCGACAGAGCGTATAAGGGACGTCGAACAGGACGACGTCCTGTTCGACGGCCCTTACACGCTCTTTTTACCTCTCCCATTCTTTAATTAAATATGCAGGAATAATTCATACCAATATTATAAATTGTGCGAAAGTGTCTGTTACCGCTTCACAATCCGCTTAACCGATTTTGTTGATAAGTAGAGATATTTTGAATCCCGGCCCCGGGACAGGACATAGGATATTTTTTATCCTGGAAAAATGTACGGTTCCCGCGTGACAAAGACATTTTGCGGCATTAAGACATGAATTATAAATATAACTGGATGACGTAGGTATATTTATAATTCGTACCTTAATTTAAATTTTATTAATCTTTGTAACATTAACCTCCTAACATAATAATTATTATCTCCTACGACCTACAGCATATAAACAATATTGATTGTAAGAATTCTAGACGAAGTGTCTACAAAACACTTAACTGCAAAATATCCCATAAGAGCAGTTAGCGCGAATTATGTCAGCCATGTTTCATATCACCGTCCACACACCATAAAACAGCTATGAAATTTAAGTTGAAAAGCGATATCGCTTGAAAATGTTTAAATTTTATACGCTTTTTAAAGTTTTGCGATTTGTTATTTCAATACAAAATGTGCTTATTTTAACAAAATGTTATAAAATTACCTCGTAACGCCCAAACCGCTGAACCGGTTCTTCTGAAATTTGGTATGGAGATACTTTGAGTCCCGGGAAAGGACATAGAGTCCTTTTTATTCCGAAAAAATGTACGATTCCCAGGCATTAAACAAAAATGATTTCTGCTTATTGCTGCTACGTGGATTTCGATGATATTTGGTATACAGATACGTGATGTCTCGGGAAAGGACATAGGATACTTTACATCCGGCAAAAAGGTACGGTACCAGAGCAATAAACAAAAATGATATGCGCCTAAACCACTGAACCGATTTTGATGAAAATTGGTGTGCATATACTTTGACTCTCGTGAAAGGACATAAGATATTTATTGTCTTGAAAAATGTACGGTTACCGCGTTATAAAATTTCCTATTTTGCGCCTAAACCGCTGAACAGATTTTGATGAAACTTGGTATGGAGATACTTTGAGTCCCGGAAAAGGCCATAGGATCCTTTTTATCTCGGAAAAATGTACGGTTCCCAGGCGTTAAATGTGTGTTTTATAAAAAAGAATAAAGCAGTCTTGGCCTAACGCTCGTCTTTGATTTACGTGTCCCATCTAACATGACAAAAATGATTTCTGCTTATACCGCTACATGGATTTTGATGATATTTGGTATGCAGATACGTTAAGTCTCGGGCAAGGACAGAGAGTTCCCGCTTCTTCTTCCCTTCCCGCGCTTTACGAGAGTGCTCTTGCGCACACATTTGGGCACTATAAAATTACTCCTACTTAACTGGCCTGTTTTCATTGAAACCAGAGTGCTCTTACGTATTGCGCACACACTTGGGCACTATAAAATTACTCTTGCGTAACTGGCTTGGTTTCATTGAAACCAGAGTGCTCTTATGTATTGCGCGCACACTAGGGCACAATAAAATTACTCCTGCGTAACTGGTCTGGTTTCATTGAACCCAGAGTGCTCTTGTGTATTGCGCACACACTTGGGCACTATAAAAATACTCCTACTTAACTGGGCTGGTGTCATTCAAAACCAGAGTGCTTTTGTGTATTGCGCGCACACTTGGGCACTATAAAGTTACTCCTGCGTAACTGGCCTGGTTTTATTGAAACCGGTCACCGCCACCGAAACCGGTGTGGGAGTTTTTTTATTTATTATGATTACCAGCATTGGACATTGGACATAATTATTGAAATACTCGTTAGTCTAATTAAATTCTAATTATTCCAAACTAAAATTAGAATACATTTTATAGGTACATCATATTATTTTTAATCAACTATTACGGGTAATTTCAGATGTACAATTACTTCATCAATCTGATTAATTTGTAATCTGATAAAAATTACTACGTAATTACTTTTTGCCCAACTCTGCACGTGATAAACTAATTACTTATTTCTACATTAACTAAATTTATTCAAAATCAGTTCAGTAGCTTAAACGCAAATTAATAATATTTATTGCGTGAAAACCGAACATTTTCCATGATAAAAATATCCTATGTCCTTCTCCAAAACCTAACGTATTACGTAGGTAATATTTACATGTATCTACCTACTCAATATCGAATTCATTTTTGTTGACTGCGCGGGAACCGTACATTTTCCGGGACAAAAAGTATTTATTGTCGTTTAAATTGATTCAAATTATTTGCATACTAATTTTTATCAAAATCGGTTCAGCGGTTTAAGCGCAAATCGTTTTAGAGACATAGAACATAAATGCTATATACAAAACCTAACTTAGAGGAATTATAAGCATTAACCATTTTTGTACTCTAGAATATGCTACAGTGGTTTTTCAAAAAAAAATGGATTTCACTGTCGTAAACCTTGTGTTCTAAAGAATAAAACTGCATTATTAACTCAAAACCTGATTTTATGTGGAATAGATCACCAATGCTAAACAGCAGCCATATATAAATGACAAAGACACATCTACGGGAATTTCCGAATATTATAACAACTTTTTACCCCTAAACATACATTTGTGCGTCCATTGAGCTATCAATATTGTTTATTGGGTGATTTGCGAAACGACATTCACAGCTGACGGTAATCTTGGGATTACAAAATATGTTTTACCACATACCAGCTTATCTTATATCTTTAAACGAGCAATTCTTCTATATATATAAATATATAATTGGATTCTCGGAATCGGCTCCAACGATTTTCATGAAATTTAGTATATAGGGGGTTTCGGGGGCGATAAATCGATCTAGCTAGGAATCATTTTCATAAAATGTCATTTTATGTGTTTTTTGAATTTTTTTTAATACCGAGCGAAGCTCCAAAATTTTAGTTCCAAATTCTAGTCAAAAACAAGCAGCACTTGTATGCTTATTGCTTAGGATGGACTTATTTAAGCGTCCGCGCGAACGAGCGGTTTGGTCGCTACACCGCGAAATTATAAGCATTATGTACGGTACTTAATGATATTATCATCATCATCATAATATCTTCTTCTATATATATAAAAATGGATTTTCAAATGCGTTAGTCGAGCTAAAACTCGAAAACGGCTGAACGGATTGGGCTGATTTTAGTCTTAAAATACTCGTAGAAGTCCAGGGAAGGTTTTAAAGTGACACGAAGTTCACCGCAGGGATCGGAAACCGGTTTATTTTTCAAACCGGTTTAGGGTCAATGACCTAAACCGATTGGATTCCGGTTTTAGGTTTAGGTTACCGGTTAAAACCGTTTCAATCGAATGAAACCGGTTTTCTTTGAAACCGGTTTGGTAGAACGAAATTAACCGGTTAATTTGAGAAACAATGCCATCTTTTGAATATTCAAACACATGCACCAACGAAGTTGTTGCTTGTCTGTAATTGAACAAGGACAGAAAGATAATGTATTTTGTACTATTCGTAGGCGTCATGCAAATCTGTCAATTCAGTACAAATTAAGAAATGCATCTAGATGTCGCGTTGCGGTCTGAATTGACCCAAATGGGACGAAACGGCATCGACATTTAAAACATTCCCGACTTGTTCTAAATGCGGTGTAATCAAGTAGGACGAATCGGGAGCGAGGGATTTAATTATGTACCGTGATTTATTACTAGCTTTTACCTGCGGCTTCGCTTGCGTTAAGGAGTAATGTTGATATTTGTTGACAATTTTTTGTAACTTTTTTAAATTAAACATATACTATGTTACTTCTATTAAATGCAGGTTCCATGAAATAATACGTCATGTACTGTTTTATTAGCTATATTTTTATTTCAGTTAAAGAAAACTCTGCGACAAAAGAAAATATGATAGTATTTTGAACAATTAACAATCTAAAGAGTTATTTTTAGTGTCCGACTGAAACTGATTTTTCAGCCGAAACCGAAACCGAACTTTCGGCCTTACTCTCAGTTTCGGCCGAAACCGAAACCGAAACTTGGTCAAACATTTAAAGTTACGATTATTTACTTTTTTTTTTAATTTTTAACATAATATATTACAACTTTTTTAACTAAAGAAAAAGTACCATATTGAATTTTTTACTTTTTGCGACGTACGAAAACGAGCAATAGGGGAGCTGTCAACTTTTTAAAAATAGTTTTAAGCGTTTCAGTTGTTTACAATAATACCTGTAAATTAATATTTTATTCATTATTTTGCCCTAGAATGAGTTAAAAATTATTTTAAATACTGAATTCAAAATAATATGTCACAAAAGACGCGGAATTATGGTCACGTGATTACGTGTGACGTCATCGTTTATGAAACAAAACAAGCGTAGACAGAGCAAAAGTGAGTAAGTGTTTAACTTAACAACTGTCAATTTTGTTTGACACTGAACGATGACGTCACTGCGTCAGTAAAAGCTAGTATTATTAATCTTAGACTCGAATACGTTCCCTAGAAACATTTTTGTACTATATTCCGTTTTTTATACGATTCCAGTAATGTATTACAACGAAGGATTACCCTAAGAAACAAGAGCAGAAGTTATTTCAAGTCATTTTATTTAGGTGAAATCCACCTAATAAATAGAACGCATAGTGTGCACTAAATCGGTTCTAAACGTATAAACGCGTTTAAAGCACCAACATTTCACCAACATAACGTTAACAGCAAATAGGAGTTTTATCTTCAGAGCGTCCAATGTTGTACGGTTAAACTTAATATTTAAAGCCGTTAAAGTTCTGTCAGTGTATTGTCATGGCGAATCAAAAATCATAGACCAAAAAAATGTCAAGATGACAGTTTTGATTGCTTTTGGGTAGTTTATGTATATTGTATCGTTTCTTGCTTTTTTGTTGATAAAATAACGCAACTAGACTCCAAAATGATAAAACAATGTAATATCATCGCGTGACGTCACATAAACTTAGATTTTTTTCCATTTGAAACAAAACGAGATTTACGAACTAAGTTTTATTAAATCGAAGTTGTGTGATTGGTGAAATCCTCCCTTAGACATTAACGACGTGCTACTGAAAACACAATCAATTACGGTAGGTACATAGGCTGCACTAAAAATATCGGGAATGGAATACTTCCACTATTCCTGTCATATTAAAATATTTTTAATTGAAAACTCCTTGGTTTTAAAAATCGAATACCATTTATTTATTTAAAAAAAGATTCTCGGTCTTGTCACAAGGTCTTGTCAAACTAGTTTAGTCGTTGAGAAAATGGAATTGACTCGAGAAAATTCTAGAGCGATGATTTATTATGACTTTCGAAGTGGTTTAACACAAAAACGGATGATTTCTGCATTTGGTGATGAAGCCCCATCCAAAACCACAATTTATAGCTGGTTTGCTGAATTTCAACGTGGACGTGTCAGGCTCAGTGATGACCCCGTCAAGGTCGTCTAAAAACTGCAGTCATCCAAGAAAACGTTGATGCTGTGCGTAAGCTGGTTGAGGAAGATCGACATGTGAAATAGCGCGAAATTCAGGCAACTTTAGACATTGGCATGAGTCAAATACAAATAATATTGCATGAACAATTAGGTTTAAAAAAAGTTGTTTTCCCGATGGATACCGTATTTGCTCTGTGAAGAGCAAAAAGCGGCTCGCGTTACTTGGTGCGTCAGAACTCTCGAAAGATTCCACGCAGGATCCTCAAATGCTGTATACAACATCGTATCAGGTGACGAATCCTGGATATACGCGTACGAACCCGAAACTAAAAACCAGTCACGAGTTTGGGTGTTCGAAAATGAGTTGAAGCCAACAAAAATTGTTCGTTCACGGAGTGTTGCAAAAAAATGGTGGCCACGTTTGTCTCCAAAACCGGCCATATTGCGACTATTCCTCTTGAGGGACAAAGAACGGTTAATGCAGAATGGTATGCTAGCATTTGTTTGCCACAGGTCGTATCTGAACTCCGTAAAGAGAACTGCAACCGCCATCCATTGTGTGCGGACCATCAGGCATGTTCGAAGATGGTCTTCGTTCATCTTAGGCTTCAAACATTTACAGGATTTAATATCAATATCTATAGCTTGCAACAATGTTTCACTCCAAACTTCAGGGAGATAATTAGCTACAAAAATGGTTATTTTTCTCATTGATATCTAAAACAATATACCTTTGTAATTTCCGTAATTACCTTTGTTTACTCAAATTTTTTTTATAAAATGTGTGGACCGCGAAGGTCATTTCATGTGTTAAAACGGACCCCGAGTAAAACTAATTGGTGACCCCTGGTATATATAATATGGGCCAAGATGCCTGATTTAAATAAATAAATTATATTGAAGTATGAGTAATACTCTTCATACATTATTTTTTCTTATTTTCAATAACATTACAATTTTTTAACAAAAATAATCCTATGTTACATTAAGTAATTACTGTGGTTATAATAGGCTACTTGACCTATATTCAATTTCATTGAACAAATGCATATTTCTAGTAGAACTTGGCCTAGGAAACCGTATTTCACCATTATCATCAAATAAAAGCTTATGATTGATAAATAAAGTCGATTTGAAAATATGATTTTATGAAAATAGGATTTATACTGACGAAAACGCTTTTGCGGTACTTCCGATTTGGATGTGACGTCAACGTCGTCCTCATAGTAATTAATATCTTTTATTTATCACGCTCGTCATATGTAAGTTTATTTGTACATAAATATTAAGAATAAGCCTAGAAAGATTTGTAAAATATATTTTCTTAAATAATTCAAATAAAACATCAGTTTTATATATTATCTCCATTTATTATAGACGGGAAATGAAATGGCCAAAACTTTTCTCCAAAGGTTTTCAACATTACAAATGATTTCTAATTTCTTATTTAATTATTTTATAATTTTTGGGCACTTTTAGACTAGTACATTTAGCACATAAAAATGTTTTCAATAAAGAGAGTTTAAAATACAAAACGTATGACGTCACACTATGGCGGACACAAGGCGGACAGTGTTTTCGGCGCCATTTAAAAGGCATGTTTTTCAATCAACATTTTTATGGGTTTCTACTGTGTAAAATATTAAAATATTCGTTTTTTTTTGTGAAAATGAATGACTAAGAAGCGATTAGCGTGAAGAAAAAAAATAGGTCAAGTAGCCTATTTATATAAATATATATTGTTTTACATTTTTTATACAATAATAATAAATCAAGTATTAAAATTTAAAAATGCCTGAAATCAGTCTAAAGTGTAGTCACATTCGTTAAAACTATTTATAAAATTATAACCTTATGTAAAGTCTTACGAGACTTTAACAGTAAATAACGTTAGTTTCAATTCTTTAATTATCTCAGGTCATTCGTCCCATTGGGACCAAAATTTTTGGGGACCAATAGCCCAAGTACTCGTTATTAAATGGCGGCAATGATCCGACTGGGGCAAAAATTTAAGAAAATTATTTGGAATACAAATAATTATTCCTAACAATCATTACATCATCTATTGTGGAGTCTTGCAAACGCATTCTTAAATTGTTGAGTACAAATTTTAATGAGAAAAAAAGCCTCGACGCTGACACTTGTTGGTGGGATAGCTAAAACAACTTTTGCCAGTTTATATAAATATGGATCGGTAATTTTTTTCGTCTCCCAATATTTAAGTATATTAGAATCTGATGGAAGTATTGGTTCTTGCAAAAACTCAACCAATTTAAAAATCAATTCAGTCCCTAACGAGGCATTAGAAACTTGCGGTCTGTTATTGTCAGATGTAAATTGTTGTCGGAGATTATATTTATTCGGAGATAAAAAACCAACACTCGCGGCGAAGGACGAACGAAGTAATAGTAAACAAACCCGCGCATGCGAGAATCGAGATAGAGAAGAAAGGTGCGCGTGCGACGAAATGGGAGATAGTGCGGAGCGGCAACAGCGCGGCGATGCAAAGATGCGAGCCGCACGCCGCTCAAACCGGTTTATTTCGGTTTGTGAGAGCTTAAAATTTTTTTTCTATCTATTTACCGGTTTTATGGAGGAACGAAATTATATCGGTTTATCGAACGAAATTAACAGGTTTTGCAAAACCGGTTCCGATCCCTGGTTCACCGGGACAGCTAGTTATATATAAAAATGGATTTTCAAATGTGTTAGTCGCGCTAAAACTCGAAAACGGCTGAACGGATTGGGCTGATTTTAGTCTTAAAATATTCATAGAAGTCCAGGGAAGGTTTTAAAGTGACACGAAGTTCACTGGAACAACTAGTTATATATAAAAATGGATTTTCAAATGTGTTAGTCGCGCTAAAACTCGAAAACGGCTGAACGGATTGGGTTGATTTTAGTCTTAAAATATTCATAGAAGTCCAGGAAAGGTTTTAAAGTGACACGAAGTTCACCGGGACAACTAGTCTTATATATAAAAATGGATTTTAAAATGTGTTAGTCGCGCTAAAACTCGAAAACGGCTGAACGGATTGGGTTGATTTTAGTCTTAAAATATTCGTAGAAGTCCAGGGAAGGTTTTAAAGTGACACTAAGTTCACCGGGACGGCTAGTATATAATAAAACTAGCTGTTGCCGCGTTAGCATAGTATAATAACGGAGATGGGTCATGTTCTTAGCATAAGAAATGACGGACTTTCATTCAAACTTTCAACCCCTATTTCACCCCCTTCGGGGTAAAATTTTCAAAATTCCTTCCTTAGTGGGTGTCTTCTTAATAAAACAACCCTACTCACCAAATTTCGTGGCTGTAACTTTAACAGTTTTTGCTCAGTGATGATATCAGAATCAGTCAGTCAGTCAGTCAGTCAGGACATGTAATTTTATAAGTGTCACAATGTTAGTTACCGTAGTCCTCCGAAACGGTTTTACTGATTTTTACCTATATGCGTAGTCAGTTGGTCTGAGAATCGGCTACTGGCTACTTTTATATTGATAAGTGCATTTGTTGAATAAATAATAGTCAATTATTACAACTCGAGACTGACGGCGACCATTGTTTGTGCGATGGGATAGCGATGGACGTTGCCATGGTGCCATACTAATTATTTAGTCACTTCAATAAAATAATATGGGCCAAATACTTTATATGGCAAAACAACATTTGCCGGGACAGCTAGTCATAATATATTTGTCTGTCTGTCGCGTCATTTACATACTTGCTTGTGATCTCGCGGTGTAGGCGCCAAAACGCGCGTTCGGTCGGTCGGGCGGATGCATATAAATCCAGCCTGAGCACTAAGCAAGGGCTGCTTAAACATAAACGAAAACTTATTCGCTGTAAATATCTTATATATAAAATTCTCGTGTCACAATGTTAGTCCACGAACTCCTCCGAAACGGCTTTACTGATTTTTACCAAATTTTATATGCATATTCAGTAGGTCTGAGAATCGGCTACTGGGTACTTTATATATTGATAAGTGCATTTGTTGAATAAATAATAGTAAATTATGACAACCTGAGACTGACGGCGACTATTGTTTGTGCGACGGGATAGCGATCGACGTTGACATGGCGACATATTTATTTAGTCACTTCAATAAAATAATATGGGCGAAATACTTTATATTATGGCAAAGCAACGTTTGCCGGGACAGCTAGTTTTTTTATAAAAATAAGGGGCCTAGAAGGAAAAATAACGCTTAAATCAAAAAAAAGAAGTCTCTAAGAAACTGTACAAAAATAAAATTATCTTGTGAATTATTTAATAATTCCTAAGATTAATATTAGGTATGACTTATGAGAAATGTGAGAATAAGTGGGCACGTTTTTAATATCTACGCAACGAAAAAGTTTTAGCTAGAGTCTGGAGCTCATATTCACACAAGTCGCAACATTTAGTAAAGTGTTGTGTACCTACCTACGCATATGAGGTTTGTATAGTAATGCAAACCTCATATTCGTAGGTAGATTATAATATTCGTAGCACTGATATTCGTAGCTAGACAGTGTTAAAATTTTAAGAGAGTAAAAATTATTATTATTTTTAACAAAAAATTAAAACCGACTTCCAAGGTAAAAACAATAATAACATTAATATGAACTAAAAAGTATTAAATAATTTTTACTATCTAATGGTGCCTTTTTCCGAATTCGGCTAAACCTCAACTATTTCTGTATTCAATCTTCATTATTTTGAAGTCGGTACCAGATAACTGAATCTTCAGTCCTCTGACAGAATATTTGAAACTTTTGGAACTGGCACCGACTTCAAAATTATGAAGATTGAATACAGAAATAGTTGAGGTTTAGCCGAATTCGGAAAAAGGCACCATTAGATAGTAAAAATTATTTAATACTTTTTAGTTCATATTAATGTTATTATTGTTTTTACCTTGGAAGTCGGTTTTAATTTTTTGTTAAAAATAATAATAATTTCACTCTTTTTAGTTACACTAGTAGGTAAACCTTCGCGTATATTTTACGTATCTTATTACAATTTGTCAAGAGTCACAACTCACACTCACAAAATCATATATTATCAGTGAAGTGAACATATTGTGCTAAGTAATTTAACAATTTTAATGCTTCAAGCCCCAAGCGGTCACCGGCGATTGAGATAACAATAGAAAGGCTATTGTGTCTCGTTTTTCCACGATCGAAGGATCTATCAGATAAAAAATTGTATAAACTTGCATAGGATGTAGCGTAGCTACTCATAATATTTAATATTATCATAATTATTGACAGCTCTGTTCTTGTAAAGCGCTTATTCCACTTATCCTAGCTAGGAAGTCCTAGCTAGGATCCTAGCTTTCTAAATGTTATTCCACTTGACTAAATTTTTTCCGATTTAGGATCCTAGCTAGGATCCTAGCTTCTAAATGTTATTCCACTTGACTACATTTTTTAGGACCCTAGCTAGGACTTCCTAGCTAGGATAAGTGGAATAAGCGCTTAATCAAGAATTCAAATCGATACTTAGTGCGCCATCTATCGATTAATAAGTATAACTGATTAAAAAGACACTTAATGACTTTGTTTTGTGTAAATGCTCTTTTTAAAATAACTTTATTTTAATTCTATTTGTCTATTTAAATTTTATAAAGTAATTAGTAAAGTATTCGATCTGTTGTCTGCCGCCACGCGCCACGCGGCGCGGCGGCGCGGCGACGCCGTCGCCTCTGCGGCGCCGACCGCCATGTATTAAACAAACAGGTGTTGTTATACAGTACATAATTATTATTATTAGTATATCCATACCTATGCCTTGTACTATTATTAATTCTGTGCCATGAGACATTGGTGACCTTAATGATGATGATGACGATGATGATGATGATGATGATTATGATGATGAATATGAATTGCATAGTAGCATATGCTTTCTGTTCTTAAAACAACGCCGAAACTCCCGAACGTGTATCTATAAGGAGTCAGGAGTTCTCTCAGCATCTTCGAAACCATGGTATACTTTGACCCAATATTTGACTTTTTGGTAGCATATTCTTAGTACACTTCACATAAAACCAAAATCACCATATGTTTCCATATAAATTTCGAGGAGTTCCCTCGATTACTCATGGATCCCATCATCAGGTCACCACTTTTGTGAACATGGTACCAAATTGGAGTGAAACCTAATACAACAAAACAAAAATTTCGAAAATCGGTTCACAAACGGCGGAGTAATCGTTGAACATACAAAAATAAAAAAAAAAAAAAAAAAAAAAAAAAAAAAAAAATATCCACAGCCGAACATATAACCTCCTCGTTTTTTGGAAGTCGGTTAAAAATCATGCCTATCGTTTGCGTAAAAATTTTTAAATTTTTTCAATCAACATTTTTATGGGTTTCTACTGTTCAAAATATTAAAATATTAGTTTTTTTGGTGAAAATGAATGATTAAGAAGCGATAGAAAGAAGCGAGAAGAGAATATTAGACGTAGATCTATAATGTGCATAACCAAACAGATGAAATTTGGTATTAGAGATACTTCGAGTTCCGGAAAGAATTAAGGATATTTTTATATCCCGGAAAAATACGGTTCCCGCGCGATAAAAGAATATTGGCGCAACGGAGTTTCTATAGTTACGAATGAAACCTGTTTTTGGGAGTGGGTGAAAATGTAATTAGAGTAAAAATAACGAATACGATTCCACCCAGTAAGCACACATGATTACTTCGCTCCCCGTTTATTACGCGTAATGATTCCCTCAGGCCGTATCAACAATTTGTGATTAGGCACCACAATGTAAATATTATACAGTAGAATTCATATTATCAAATAAAATACAAAGCAATTCGGGCAGTCTAGTATCAAGGTTTAAAATGTAACCATAATACGTAGTTTTTAATGAATAAATAAAAAAAAAAAAAAAGGGTGATACTAGTCTACCCGAATTGTGCACGTGTGAGGTACGACCCACTTTACTCAAAATATAGATGAATATAAATGACTATTATTTCAATAATAGTCATAAATAACATGATGTATAATGGTAACAATGGTTTTGTCTTATTGCTTTGTTATTTAACTTGAAATTCTTATGAGAAGTACATATTTCAATAATTCATGTGAGTTGAACTAATTATTATTAATAATTAATTCATGATATTTGGACAACAAATTATAACATTATTTTTGAACACGTCACTTAATCTTTTTGACAATAATTATTGTTGTTTCCGGTTATGATACTTTTGTTACAAAAGATAGTACAGTTAATAAATTAATATAAAAGTGTTATAATTAAATACTTGATTTATAATGATTTTCAGGATGATTGTAACTATGAATCATTGTATTTATGATATTAGATGCAAATCTTGGTAGTCAGACGTGGGGTGGAGTGATGGCGGTGGGGTTGTTTTTGATATGGCAGTATTTAAGGCGGGCTGTCTGATGGAAGGGACTCACACTCTCTATCTTGCCGTAAGCCGTCACTCTGCCTCCTGTCAATGTGAATTGGCTCTGAGTACTTCGAACAAAGATCGTTATAAGATAAGTATTTATTTGGTTAAAACGCTTCTTGGCCTTTTGTGTAATATCAGTTCTTTCAGCTTAATAATTGGAATGAAGGAAAGCTAAGTGGATAATTGTATTACGTAGTTACGATACGTATAAACTACGTTTTATTTATTGGTGTTTATGATTTATACAATACTTTTATTTAGCAAGCTTAAGCTATTTCTGACATCAGAATTGGGTCTGGCCCTTACGCCGTTGGATTTTAATGCATTTTTTTCCTTCCAGCA
Source organism: Lysandra bellargus (assembly GCA_905333045.1). NCBI lineage: Eukaryota > Metazoa > Arthropoda > Insecta > Lepidoptera > Lycaenidae > Lysandra > Lysandra bellargus. Next base: position 9,663,012 of record HG995350.1, on the reverse strand, counting down.
AAAACAAAATGGATGCCGACTGGTTAAAGATATTTTTGTACCCAGCAATAAGCGAATACAAAATGGATGCCAACTGGTTAACACGCATTTTCGAACCCAATGAGGCAGTTATATCAATCTAAATCTAATAACGATGCCAAGTACCAACGAAAGAAACAAGACGGCTGAGCTAAAGTATAGTGAAAATATCGAGGTGTGGATTTTGAATTTATCTGGTGCTTCAATTTGTTGAAAAGGCAGGTAAGCCCTGAAGGGCTCTTATTTAACGTGGTTTGAAAAAACAGAGACTAGATAACTTTTAAATCGTATCTGCAAATCTTTGTTCTGCTTAGAAATATATAATTTTGTTTTATAAAATTGAGAGAGAACTAAAGCTGTAATGTACCACTCTGGTTCCGTTGAATCGTACTTTGAATTTTATTTTCGTGAAACGATTTTGTTTTGTAACGGACAAGGATGTCATTAACGGAAGCTAAAGTTTATTTTAACTTGTGTACTGTGTAATGCGGAATATGCGATATAAATCATGGTTTGGCCATTTAATAATAGATCTGTCATTGGTGTTAATAAGCTGCTTACATTCTCGTCAATTGAGAATATTTTTCACGAAAATTTATTTTTACAACTTACAAGATTTCTAAGAATATAGCCATAGACCATTTATAAAGTATTTGTATAATATAAAATATGTACTTACATATTGTATTATCCAAGAATATTTTGTTTTCTTTCCTTTCACAAATGACACAATAATTCACCAACATAAGAGAACTCACAATTACTGGCGAGTGGAGTACTGTTTGTATGAGCTTGCGGATAGTATATTATGTAATAAACTTAGCACAGTTATTATACACTTCAAAAATAATAATGTAATGAATAATTACAAGTACAAATAACTTATGTTCCAACAAGAATAAAAAAAAATTACAACTACTGAGGGTAGTTTGTAAAAATTTGCGTAAAAAATAGAATGCCATAGATGTCGTATTACTAGATGTGGCAATCTTGTTGTACGATCTAATATTATTACGTTGTTGTACGTAATACTTTAGTGGTATTCGTTTTGTTTAATTTGTTTAGTTTATCAAAAGGCGTAAAAAAATGTTGAGAAAGCTATGGAAAATGAATAATATTTAAACAGGAAAGAGTAATTCATGGATTAAGTCAAAATAATTGTCGTGATGATATGAGTAGTTGAGAATCTGATAAAAACTTGTGAATAAAAAGTTTTTCTTTACTATTGTTTTGCTTGTTACTGAATAAGCCAATATTTTAATTGTCACTGAAATTATTCATTTTAGCAGTTCTGATAAAGAGTTATTTTTACAATAATTGAGTAAACAGGCTGATATATTTATTTTATTTGCATTTGTTGGTGGAAAACATTAGTATTATAGACAAGGATAAAAATAATTTATTACAATTCTGTGCTATTTTATCCAGGTACACATAATTTATTATGTTACGTATAGATTGAAGGGACATAGATAAATTTGAACAGACACAGTTAAGGCATGTTAGGTATATTGTGGTGTTTCACAATGATTGTTCACCTTAGAGGTTTTTGTTTAGAGTGTTAAAACTTGATAGATATTTTTGAATAAATGAGATTATAACTATAATATGTGTTGTATAGGTGCCACACAATGGAAGTATATTATACTGGAATAAGTGCTAAAATATTACACGAGGGAGCAATGTCAGAATATTAGTACTGTAATGTGTTGTGAAGGAGCTAGATCTTAGGACGAATCCTAACATTTTATGGGCCTTATAGTGTTAACAATTTTATAGTTATTTAGTGCCATGATCGCGGATTGTATTAGACAACGTTCAGACAAAGCGGATTGTATTTAGATACGCATCTTCTAAAGTATAGTTGAATCAGTTTACCCACAAAAGTAAATGTAAAGAGAAAAAGAGACTGATAATTCCTTCATAATAATACAATTTTATTGCTAGTAATGAACATTCTTTCTGGTTAGATCAGGTGTAGTAAGGAAACTAGAAAACCAGTATTGTCAAAAATAGAGAAAATAATTTTGAACAATAGAATATCCAACATAATATTATTTGTGCTTCTCTAAGGTTATGGGGGAACATCTAGAGCCACGCTATGGCACTTGTTTTATATATTGTGGGCTGGAGGTTGGGAAGGCCGTGAGAGCAACTCTAGTCCATATAATGTTCTTCCAATGGGTTGTTGGTGTTTAGGCGTCTCTGTGTGATCCGTGGAAGGTGTAAATGGGTAGTCCACCCGGTGAGGCGGCGCAGTAGCCATCTGTATCCCAATACTGGGTTGGTCTTCTCTTCATTATAGTTATAGGGTTAAATCTAACTTAAGGTTTGGGTTAGGTTTTGGTTAGGTTTAGGTTAGGTAAGGTTTGGGTCAGGTTAACCTAACCTGATTTTCAGATTTTCTTCATAATGTTTATGAGATTGAGGATTGTTGAACCCAAATTTTCATCGAATGTAGAATCCAAAAAAAAAAAAAAAAAAAAAAGTTTCGAGTGGTTTCCAACTTCCAGGTTTTTAGGAAATAAGACCATGGGTTTGTATTTGTATATCCATTGTAAAGAAAATATACTTTGGTGAGAAAACTGTTGTGAAGTAATTAATATGGGTACATTTAAAATTGATGTTGTTTTGCAAAGCGATATTATTATTCATCGTATTGCGAATTTACAAGTTAGATAGGAGCCATAATTGAAAAGGAGAACAACATACATTTTAAAAATATATATATAATTTGAATATCAGTTTTGATAAGGGCTTCAATGATTGAAAATAAGTTTTTCTGACATTATAATATGGTCGGCAAGAAGCCTTCGACAAACAAAAATTTTATTTCAGGATTGTAATTTTCAATAGGTACAATTAATGGAGCTATAATAAATAATTGGCGATATACAAATAATCTCGCAATTATTGGGGTAAAAGATGCAAATTTTACACTTCGAATTTAAAAATAATTAAAGTTGTGAAAAGGAGTATGATATAGCTTGCTGGCTAATGGCTATTATAAGAATAATTGAGTTAAAAACCTTTTACAGGTCGGTGAGTACAATCGACTGGTTTTACATGGGTTTTACTTTGTTTTATTATAGATTAATTAGTAAAGGGATATTATCCATGGATTTGTTATGGCACAATTTTCAGAATTTTTAGAAGTTATAAAACCTATTTAATTAAAAGTGAATTTTCAATTCTGTAAGACTGTTGAAACTCGAGAGGCACTAAACCGATTTGGCTAATTTTAGCCTTGAAGTATTTGTGGAAGTCTAGGAGTAAGTTGACAAAGTATCTTGGAAAGGAAGTGATACGAATTACGAAGGTTAACCACGTTTAACTTACTTTTTATATTGGTATTAAAGTCTAGACAGAGATGGTGTTTGATAGATAAAACAAATTGATAATAATCACACAGTAATAAATACAGTATCAATAAGTTGTGGTAATGAGGCAGAATGACCGAGCTGTTTTTGTAATGTCAAGTGAAGTTATATTTTGATGAGTTATTTTAAAATTTGCATTTGGTTTAAATGAGTTGCTAATGATGGTATTCCTCAGTTTAGGTCTGAGCTCTGGCTACATACATTAATATTTTCTTAGAGGAATAATTTAATTTCCTTGTGAGGTGTCAACCTGGTGTAAGATTCTAACGATGGATCTATCATGACAGGTGTGACTGGCCGTGTGAGGTATGTTAATGCCGTGAAGCTGGTGTGTTGTCTGGACACTATGTAGTGGGACAAAACACGACAGTTTTGAGAGATGTAAATGCTGTGCTGGTTAGCCTACTGTGATGATGATGAAACATGAGTTTGACAAAAATGGTACTGCCTAATCGGATTGATGAATCAATTTGGACATTACATGGCAGTAGGTAATGGGATTGATCATGACAGCCCGATGACTAATTAGACTTTGACTTTTACTTTCCAGAACTTAGATTTTTCCTTTTCAGAAAAGTTATTAACACTTCGAGAACGAAGTGTCTGTCAGAATGGCCGTGTGAGGTACGACCCACTTTACTCAAAATATAGATGAATATAAATGACTATTATTTCAATAATAGTCATAAATAACATGATGTATAATGGTAACAATGGTTTTGTCTTATTGCTTTGTTATTTAACTTGAAATTCTTATGAGAAGTACATATTTCAATAATTCATGTGAGTTGAACTAATTATTATTAATAATTAATTCATGATATTTGGACAACAAATTATAACATTATTTTTGAACACGTCACTTAATCTTTTTGACAATAATTATTGTTGTTTCCGGTTATGATACTTTTGTTACAAAAGATAGTACAGTTAATAAATTAATATAAAAGTGTTATAATTAAATACTTGATTTATAATGATTTTCAGGATGATTGTAACTATGAATCATTGTATTTATGATATTAGATGCAAATCTTGGTAGTCAGACGTGGGGTGGAGTGATGGCGGTGGGGTTGTTTTTGATATGGCAGTATTTAAGGCGGGCTGTCTGATGGAAGGGACTCACACTCTCTATCTTGCCGTAAGCCGTCACTCTGCCTCCTGTCAATGTGAATTGGCTCTGAGTACTTCGAACAAAGATCGTTATAAGATAAGTATTTATTTGGTTAAAACGCTTCTTGGCCTTTTGTGTAATATCAGTTCTTTCAGCTTAATAATTGGAATGAAGGAAAGCTAAGTGGATAATTGTATTACGTAGTTACGATACGTATAAACTACGTTTTATTTATTGGTGTTTATGATTTATACAATACTTTTATTTAGCAAGCTTAAGCTATTTCTGACACACGCATTTAAAAGATTCCTGGTAACTGGTAAAAAAATAGTTTAAAAAAAACAAAAAAAGCGCTTATTTTAATTCAATAAATTATTGCATTGTCATTGGCCATTAATACGTTTCCAAAGTTTCGAATTATTAGACTACTGGATATAGGTCAATTTCGTGCTCAAAGATTCCGATACATACATACAGCGCAAGCTAATAAACTAAAACTAGTAACTCTAACTTACTTGTTATAGCCATTTTAGTTACCTATTCTAACCGGATTCGATCGCTCTGTCTCATAATATTATTTATTTATTTATTTATTTATATATATAATTGGAATTATATTGGAATTATATATATATATATATATATATATATATATATATATATATATATATATATATATATATATATATATATATATAATTGGAATCTCGGAATCGGCTCCAACGATTTTCATGAAATTTAGTATATAGGGGGTTTCGGGGGCGATAAATCGATCTAGCTAGGAATCATTTTTAGAAATGTCATTTTATTCGTGTTTTATCGAATACCGAGCAAAGCTCGGTCAAATAGCTAGTGGGGTATTAAGGCACAAAACTTGTCTCTCTCTCTCTCTCTCTATATTGAGCGAGTTTGACTCCATGAAGACGGCTAAGCTGAGCTACTGTATGATATTTATACTATGTAGGTGCGATCACATAATATGTATTTTTATACTTGTGCTAGTTATTGCATCTACCTACAATTAATGTTTGTTGCAATATTTTGAACTGGGCAGGCACAATAAAAAGGACAAAAGCTTTTGATTTAGTTTCTTATTGTTTTTTTATACTCTTATTTCTTACTACTGTAATAGTAGCATAAAAGGAGTAAAAAAAAGACGGGTTGCACTCCGGGAGTGCCGGCAGAAGTGAAAACTTGATTGAAACGTTGTGTATTTTTTAACCCATTTTTTTTTATGAAAATTGATTATTTAAAAAAAAAACGATTTTTTTAATTAATCGAAACCCTTACAATCGATTAAATTTTTAACCCATTTTTTATGAAAATCGATTTAAAAAAAATCGATTTTTTAATTAATCGAAACCCTTACAATCAATTCGAGTTCGAGTTCGACACAAAACACTACTCTCCAACTGTCTTACGGTTTTTCCAAGGTTTTTCGATCAGCACGAGAATCTGACGCGAGTTTTACAGTTTTTACCCATCCCACAAAAATGCTCAACGACGCTAAAGAAGTTTTCACTTCAAAAATTTGTATAATTTTAAAATATTTAGCAGGTAAATAATACAGTGTTTGCCGAATTGTATTTCGACTTTAACTTTTAGAAGTAAGGCTTAAATTGGCACGTCAAAGTCACGACAATATAATATTATCAGATACGTCATGCTCCTTCTGAAATTGGCTTCACAAATTGCATAATATGGTTACTTTTGACGCTTACCGCTTTTGCTCATGCTCATGCTCATGCTCACGCTTATGCTCATGTTCATGTTCATGCTCATGCTCATGCTCATGCTCATGCTCATGCTCATGCTCATGCTCATGCTCATGCTCATGCTCATGCTCACGCTCATGCTCATGCTCACGCTTATGCTCACGCTTATGCTCATGTTCATGTTCATGCTCATGCTCATATCTTTTATTTCCAAGAAATTGATTTATATGAATATAAATTGACATAAGTATTATAGTGGAGTTCCCAGAGCGTAAAAATCGTGCAAACCTCCGATTTTTGCAATAGTGGATGAAAATTGAAAAGAAAAAAAGGAATGTGTAGCTATACATAAATAATAAAGTTTACTTATTGAAAAGTTGTGCTTTTGATTTTTAAATTATTCTCTTCCACTTAAAGTAAACTCATAAACTGTAAAATTTTTAAGAAAATTTGCATATTTCTTTCTTTTAAATATATAGCAAAATAATAAAATATATTATTATTTTTTTGATTTGTGTCGTTGCTTATATTCCAAAGAAAGAAAATAAGTTGAAAAAATATATAATTTAGATTTAAAATTAATATTTTTGTATGTAGACGAGCATACCTCCAAATGTGCTTGTTGTGTGCCTCGCCAGGTACATGGCGTTCCTATTTTTCTTTGGTGTTAAATAGGAAGTTTAAAATTATTTTTTAGGCTTAACAAAGCCTTCTATTTCTCAATGTATATAACTTTTTAGCTCTTACTTTATTAAATTTTCTGAAAATGTAACACAAACTTTTCACGGATATTCCGAAGAAAATCTGTATTTTATTTCTTTTGGTTAGGTTTTTACAGAACAAATATTTTTTTTCATTAATTATATTTGCTAAAACATACTTAAAGGAAAAAAATACAAATTAGGTTAAGAACTGATATTTTTTGTATTAAGGTAAGCATTTTCGAAACATAGGTCGCAGCATGCGTCTTTAGTATGTACGTGAGATTTGTAGCACCCAATTTTTTTCTGGCTTTAAGTAGGAAGTTTAAATATATTTCAAAGACTAGAAAAAGTCTTCCATTTGTCGATGCATTTAATGTTTTAGCTGTCACTTAAATAAATTCCCAACAAATATAGAAAAATGTTTTCGGTCTATTTTACACATTTTTGGAGATATTTAAACGTTTTTAAGTACTTAAAAGTTATCATTTCTCTAAAAATTAAATACGCACAACAAGTAAGTTTAACACACATTTCATTACAACCTTTAAATCCACCCAAACCCTTTTATCTTGGTTACGACGAGCGTTAATCTCTAAAAACTTTGCAAAAACCTTATAGTTATATTTAGCAACAATCGGATAAGAGTCATTAAATAACAGGAACAAAAAAAAAAAAAAATTTCTGGACCGGTTTTATATGGTGAAATATTAATTTTTAATTAAGTAACTAAAAAATTAAAAGCACAAAAAATTTTGGTAAACTTTGCAAGTTATGGTGTAAAAAAGAAAATGACACCTCAAAAATAAAAATCCATTCACTATTACAATTTTCGGAGGTTTACCTCTGGTGACTGCACTATTATGAATATGAATAATTCACCACCATCATTACACCACCCATATCCACAATATTATATGATTCTTTAATTGATATTTTTTGTATTACTTTGCACTAAAAGGATCAGAATCGAAATTGATAATAATGATTTCGCCATCTCTGTGCGATTTCTGTGTGAAATCATTATTTTACTTACTAATTTTAGGGCTATAATTTGTATTTCATGCTATGGTTGCGAAAGTGGAAGTGGTTCAAGCTTCCTGGGTAACTCTTTCAGCACTGCTACTTTCACAGTGAACTTAATACAGGGGACAAACCCAAACCCTTTCACCCTATATAAATAAAAATGAATTTTAATTTTTGTAAGTCTCGCTTGAACTCGAGAACGGCTGAGCCGATTTGGTTAATTTTAATGTTGAAATCTTCATGGAAGTCCAGGGAAGGTTAATTTAGGAGGAAAGTGATGGGAAGTTCACCTTGTTATCAGTAGGCTTAGCATTGTCACCATAGAAGTGGTTTCTTTCTACGGAAGAGTAGACAAAGTGACAGACAAAGGAAATCCGTCATTTTATCGCTCAAATCTGTCAGTATGTCTATTCTTTCCCGTTTCTAATGTTGTTATGCTAAGCCTGCTGGTAATAAGTTATATAATTTTGAAACTATTTTAACGCCTCTATTATCAATATACCACAAAATATTATCATTACAATATTATTTACGAGTACTCCTCTAATAAATCTTATATTCATCATTCTTATATTACTATAACAAAACAAATATTATGTTATGTTTCTATAATGTCAGAAAAATATGATTAACTTTGTTATAACCCTTGTTATTGTATTAATTAGTACGAAAATTACTACGTTCATACGTTGTTACTGACAAGAAAGTAATATTATCTTGGAAAGAAAACTGCTCCCAGATGATTCGTTTATTCTGCCACGGAGATGGAAATAAGCTTTCCAGATATTTTTTTATATACAATAATATTAAGTAGGTTTAATGCCCGCACACCTTTTCACATACAATATGAAATACAGAACTTTACCTCTATAAAAGTAATTAATAAAAAATTAAATTAAATTATTTCATCTTATAAAGTTATACTTACTTGTTGTGGCAATCAAACAACGTAGAGACGGTAGAAAAGACAACAGTTCTCTTGTAGCATATTATCTTGTATTATATTCGCCCGCTTAATTTAGGAATTTCACGGACACCGTACATTTTTCCGCAAAAAATAGCCTATGTCCCTTCACGTGGTCTATTCTACATATTGTGTGCCAAATAACACAAAAATTGCTCCAGTAGTTTTTAAGATAATAAGCAATTTCATACAATTTCCCCATTTATTTCCACATTTTCCTCTGTTTCTTCGCTCCAATTGATCTTAGCCTCCTTTCGACCTCCGAATCCGAAACCTCCGATCGAAGGATTAATGTAAATAGCCTATAGCCTTCCTCGATAAATGGGCCATAATATGAGTATAGATTAGTATAGATTATTTCTTAGGAACGATCTTGCATTATAATAATTACAGGTTATTGTTAATAGGTACAACCATAATGTTGATGCCTACTAAAATAGTTAATTCTAAGTTTAAATGCACAATCAGATTGTTGCTTAAACACTGGATAATTCCTTAGAGTTTAAACTTCACTGTACTTAGTTTAAACTTCGACACTGTAGGTTAATGGAAAACCTATGTCGATGGACTAAGAAGTTTCTAGGATTATGTACTTATACACTTTAGTCTGACCTTGACTGTCCATAAGGACAAACTTAAAGTTACTGACTTATTTGGATGAAAGGACTTTTTAATCCCCGACCAAAAAAGAGCGATTTTTTTGCGATTTGGCTACAGAACCCTAAAAAGTTAATTAGGTTTCCTATCGTTTACCTAACAAGACATATTGCATAAGCAAATTTTTGTTCGGGAAATATTATGATGTATCTAAAGTCTAAACTAATATAAAAGTAATACGTAACAGGTACATTTTCTTTGCCTCAGGAGCATTATGCGATAGTAATATGATATTAAACTGTACATAATACTGCCCGTAACTTAGACCCGTATAAATAGTCGGTAATCAAAATGTATCTCGGTCTATAGACACGGTTCAGGCTCTGTGATAAAAAAAGGCTCTGTGATTGGTTGGCTGTCAAAATTTGGACCAATCACAGAGCCGAACCGCGTCTTGAGACCGGGTCGCATCTTAAGTACTATCTTAAGTACTATTTATACGGGCCTTAGCTTCGTTGAAATTCATATATCGCGCTTTAGGGTCTAAACACACTAGGCTGAAGGCATTACGCCGACGTAAATTCCGCCGCGTTTCAAATCCATACAAAATATGGGCGGAACGCGACAGACTATGCCGAAATTCCGTCGTGAGCCGAATTTCCGAGGAGCCGAGTCGAGCGTAAAGTTCGGCAGCGATTCGGCGGTAATGTTTTGTATAGCAACACACTATACGCGACGGAATTATCAAAACCGAATATAGGAAATCCAACCTTATCTCCAAAGCGTTAACGCACACATTACATCTGAGAATTTTAAATACTCACTTACGCGCGCGTTCGGCAACGGAAATTACGCCGCGAAATTTCGGCTCTTCGCGTAATTTATAATGTGTCGCATCAGACGTAAGCGGCTGAATGTAATTTTGGCCACGTAAATTACGCCAGCGTAATTCAGCCCAGTGTGTTTAGACACTTAGCGGCACCAGCTTCGGTTACAACCGAAAATTATGATGTGATAAAATCATCCTGTCACATACCATGTCCTTTACCAGGACTCAAAGTGTATTTTTACCTAATTGTAGTAAAGCGTGAGTAAAATGCGTTTAGCGGTTTCGAAGAGGTAACAAAAATGAATTTATAAAATAGTACTAGCTGGTGCCCGCGACTTCGTCCGCGTTAGCTTAGTAGATCACGCCCCAAGTATTATTTTTCAAAAGTATTCCATGTACAGAATTGACTTTCCTACGATTTTATTATATGATGATTATATTGACTTCGTTTTTTTCTAAAAAGGAGAAATAAGACGCAATACAAACGCCACGACACAATTTCGTTATAAGCAACAGAACCATGAAGGGGGGGGGGGGGTTGGGGGGGCGTAGCGGCCCCTAATTAAATGACACTCGAAAACCGTATGTTTAATTTAGTTTTACACTTCGTTCTTAAAAAAGTATAATCAAACGACACTCGAAATCGGTGAAGATAAGATAGATAAAAGCGCGTAGTAAGGCAAGGAGTGGAGATAGATACAAAGTGTAAAGGACTAATTTGTAGGAAATTTTATGAGCTTTTATTATGTACTGGTGTCGCGTAGCGACATCTATTAGGCCTCTTTAGAACCTCTTTTTCTCTACGATGCGCCGTTTTAGCGATATGAGCAAAGAACTAAAAATATGGAAAATTGAGCCCCTCCCCCCAACCCTAGGTGATATCGTTACAATTTATGGCCTATGTGTTGACCCGACCTCTAAGTAATATTCGTGCAAAATTTGAAGTAAATCCATCCAGTACTTTCTGAGTTTATCCCGGACATACATACAGACAAACAGACAAACAGACAAAAATTCTAAAAACTATATTTTTGGCTTCCATATCGATTGTAGATCACGTCCCAAGTATTATTTTTCAAAAATATTCAATGTACAGAATCGACTTTCCTACGATTTTATTATTTGTATAGATTGCGGTGTGAATATATTTCTTGTTTGATACAGAAATTAACGCTCAAAATTACACGCTAGCCATTTATTTAGCTTTATTAAAAATACACGTGGCTTCGCTACACAGAAAAAATATTATAACTTATAAGTTATACTATACCCTTTTGAACAGAATGTGTTTTTATTCAACAGGTAGGTGTAGTAGTTTTTTGATCTACATTCTACAGTTATAAACAGTACGAAACTTGATGTCAGGCTGTCCAATTATTGCATTTTTGTCGCTAAAATACAAAAAATCAAAAAATATTTCAACTTTCTTCCCGCTGCGCTTACCGATGTTGCCGCTTTCCACCTCCGTCGATGAGAAAATAGTATACGCACCATGGGCAGTAAATAAGAAACCCTCAGATCACATCTCGGCTTCGCCTGGGCTATCAATTACTTACATATTGAGATCACATTTCTTATTTTCCTGCCCTAGGTGCGTACTCACTGCTTGCACATACACTATATAATATAACTCACGGTTCCTAAAAAATAGAAGCTCTTTGATAAAATATATTGAAATACACCAGTGTAATGTGCAAGATGTTTTTGTTTGTAAGGGTCCTTTCATACCGAAACGAAACAGTGCGACGCGACGTGATGCTTTGATGCGTAATAGACTAATTATAGCGATGCAAAAGATCTGTCAAACGAAGTAACGCTTTTTACATTAAAATTTTGAATTATTTTTAAGCATAGCGAAGTTGCGCCGAAATGAACGGTGTTATATTTTTATGCACCGAAAAATACTTTTAAGCACCTTGCGGGGGACGGGTAGGGACTTGCAAATATGTATTCTCAAATTGTCGAATTCTGTCCGTGGCAGTCATTGACCCCCTATCAAAAAAAACTTGTCATATTTCATCGTTTCCTATATAAACCGCGATTCACAATGAAGTGACAGATGTCTCTAGTCTAGGGGCAATATCGTATTTTGCGTACTCGATGTGAACAGAGTATGATAAGTATATCTCTTCAAACTCATAAATATTTGGAGATTATCATACTAAAAGCTACCAAGAGGTTTTCCGATGAATCTATAATAGCTTGCGTCTTTATAAGAGTTCTATTTTTTCTTCACTTGATAGAATACAGTGCGAGCAATTTTCACATGTCTCCTAGACTAGAAAGGTCAAGAATCTAGGAGCCATGTGAAAATTGCTCGCGCTGTATTCTATTAAGTGAAATTAGGCACAAATCCCTTATAGTTAGTGAAAACAGACCACTTTTCTTGCGTAGTCAATAAATGTCACCCACTTCAAAATTAATGTTTTGGCGGAAATCTTATGGATATACTGACACATTGTAGGCTTTTCCAGATCATAATTTATTCAATCACGGTCATTCGGATAGAAAATTATACGCAAATTACTTTTAATAAGACGTTATGAAGCTAAGGAGATGAGACGGCTCAGTCCGCCTACACTTAACAAATCAACAAACTACATTATTACTTTCTTATAGGTTATTAGTTTATTACATTTCGAATCTATTTATACCGAAATGGGAATATTCTTATGGAGGTAAACTGGATTTAGGTCTTAGAAATTATTTCATAAACGGTATATTAAATCTAGCCTCCTGACACCTGTAGCCGTAGCACGGCGACCAGTAGAAATGCGAAAGTATAGACAAACTGCGGAGATAAACTTAAGGTGCGGTTCCGATCTTTTTTCGTTTCGAAAAATTCAATTAAAATGCCACTTTATGACAGACTATAATATAGTATATGTGAGTAGGATATTATTTCTGTCCGTCTGCCTGCCTGCCTGCCTGCCTGCCTGCCAACAAATTTATTTACTGACAACAATTACAAAAATGCAAAAATTTTAGGGGTCCCCATAGGAACCAAACATTTTTTTTTTTCATCTGGCCTATGCGTGTGGGGTATCTATGGATAGGTCTTCAAAAATCATATTGAGGTTTCTAATATAATTTTTTTCTAACCTGAATAGTTTGCGAGAGACTCTTCCAAAGTGACAAAATGGGTGGCCCCCCCCCCCTCTAACTTCTAAAGTAGGCGCATGATAATTCAAAAAAAATACATGATGTACATTACTATAAAAACTACCAACAAAATTGGTTTGAACGAGATCTAGCCAGTAGTTTTTTTTATACGTCATAAATGATAAACTTTAATTTAACTTTCATTATATCAAAAATGAAATATTAAAATAAATCAAAAACCTTATAATTTCATAGAAATAATTCTTATTGTTGCTGCGGAACCCTTCATGGGCGAGTCCAACTCGCACTTGGCCGGTTTTTTTTTGTTCATGTTATTTTCTGCACCTGTAATATTTATCCACTCTTTTCTTTTTGCTTCATCATTAGGTAATCTAAAAGTAGAAATAAACACCTATACATTCTAAAAGTGCTGAATTTAGGTAAAAAAAAAATTAAATAAAATTTATCGATACAGCCATATCACTATTGTTCATACAATATTACTACCACGAATTTATACGCAAAACATCAAAAATATATGGAACCAAGCAGTGAAATTAATAGAACCTTTTGTAATAGATCATTTTAAGAAAACACGGTCGTCTGGATTTAAAAATCTGGTGTGTTTCGAAGTAAAATACTAAACTTACTGATGTAAAGACAAATTTGGTTGTTTTCTTCGGATTCGAGTACGGTATCCAATAACACTGCACGTGGTCATGTTTCGGCACTCCAAATTTCACTTCCTAAAACAGTTTTTACCAAAAATAACTAGAATAATATTGAAATTTTGAAAATAAATGCTGTTTGTTTACGTATTTTGACACTTTATCTACCACAAATATTGGGGGCCAGTAATGGCGACCAGGTCGCAAAGAGGCATTTTGACAAATATTTCTTTCAAAATGGTAAACACTCAAACTTATAGTTGTCTTTTTTCACTTACGTAAAAAAGCACAGGCAAAAGGGAGATAGCTATATGATTATACATTTCTCGACTAACTGACGTAATCAACTCTATACATAGACAATTGCTTCGGATCCTGTGTTTCTTTAATCATTGATGTACACACACTACTAGGGGGCTATATTAGTAATCATAATATTATCTATGGATACTTCATTCCAACGCGTGAACTTAACTAATAATATGACGCTAGATATAGTGATAATATTATAAGGTACTCCCTCACCGGGAGCATTCTCGTGTAATGTAACATTATGGATTCGACTTTGAGCATTCCTTAGCAAGCTGCCTTCACTGTCACGTATCATTGATGTTAGAACTTACAAGTTGTATCAAGATATTACACATTGTATCATTAGTCATTACAAGGTGCGCATTGTAATATTCGGTTCTCCTCTCTCACTGATGACGTAATGCTCGACTCTATAACGTTACATTACAAGCGAATGCTCCCGGTGAGGGCGAAACGCGTGTACAAAGTCCTATCCTGTATTATAAAATACAAGAGTGAGGGAGTTTAAATTTAAATACGAGATAATTGAATATCAATACCAATTTCGAGAATAAATTGAACGAAACTCGTTCTTTCTTTATAAATTGTAATGTAAAACCGGTTAAGTGCGAGTGGGCCACGAAGGGTTCCCCTTAGATATGTTTTATGGACTTCTGTTATCTGATAAGACTATTAAAAATAAAGCTATCACAATCAAGAACGAAGAAACAAAAATACATCCTAATAACAGACAGACGGACAGGCAGAAGTCCTAATTCAACTGCCCCTTTTCATACTTTGGGTACGGAATCCAAAAAACTGTAGCAATCATTTTTGTTTCGGCATTTCACGTAATAGGATTGACAATAATAAGTACTATCGCAACAACTATAAATATAGATGTTTGTGATTATTAAATACTAGCTTTAAGCTAGCTAGAGCTTCGGATGCGTGGAACTCTGAAAATGAAATAATTTCAGGAAGAAAACAAGAACAACTATTCATTCTAAAAATAAAAATAAAGCCTATGTCACCCAGGAATATGTTAGCTTTCTAATTTTTGCAATCAGACCACTACTGGTCCGATTACAAAAATTAGAAAGCTGGTGTCTTCCTGGGTGACATATGCTTTATTTTTATTTTTTTAGAATGAATAGTTGTTCTTGTTTTCTTGCTGAAATTATTTCATTCTCAGAGTTCCAAGCAGCCGAAGCCCTAGAGCTAGCTAGCTAAAAGCGATTATCTCCTGGCTCCTACCAACAAAAAAACAGACTTTATAGTCAGGGAGCCCTAGAACAATTTTTTTTTTATTAATACTAACAAGCAAATTTTTGCGAGTAGCAGTAGCTAAGACAAACAACTTTTTTATCTGCGAAAAATCTTAAAAGTGGTAGCTAACAGAGATAGAAAGGATTTCATACTTTGATTTGATGGTCCTAAAATATGGATTGTTCTATTTGTAGGACAATGTTACTCTTAAATGACATAACTATTAACCTACCAATATGCAAAAAATCAGCTGGTTCCGTTCCTGGCTGGTGGCTGGTGGAGTTCCTTTAGGGTTCTGTAATCAACAAAACTTGGTTTACTACGGTACCCTAAAACGGAACCTTAACTAACCTAACCAAATAACGTAGGTTCATCATACGCTTGAATCAATTTTGATGATGGTACAAAGCGTGATTTAAAAGTTTTTTCGTTAAGGGTCCTGTTGTGTTCACAACTTATTATTATTTTGTGATTATGAGTTGAGAACAGTCGCAAATTCTGTATGCGTGATAAACATAAAGTTATGAGGTTATATATCAAGGGTGGGCTATGATTGATGAGATTCGATTAGCAAGACTAGTAGTAGGGGAGCCAAAGAGGGGATTTCGAAACATGCTCGAGCGTATCAGATAAACCTTGTATTATGTATAGGCTTCCGACATGTGTCTAGTTATCATGGCATAAAAATCAGATTTCTCACGTGGTAGGTTAAAAAAAGTTATTTTCGTCTATTAAAATGTCATCGGATCTGTCAGATTAAGATAGGGGATGTTTAGTATGCTCCAAAGAAACTTCCACATAAAGCAATGACGATTTAAAGGTTAGGTGAGCCTGTAGGGACACTTTAAAATATAAAAAATAAAACTTTATGTTATCCCAACTAAGCTTCGCAGATATTTTATGTTGCACTAAACTAACTAATTTAGTCCTTGTAGTCTAAAATCTTGTTAACATTTACCTTAATAAGCAATTTCACGAATATTATTTTTTTCGTAACTTTAAAATGGCTGCAGTATCTGAAATCACTGCAAAGAAACGTTCTTAATATTTTTATCAATTTTACCTAACCTAGAAAATCTACTAGGTCTCCATGACGCTCGAGTAGCACGAATAGCACTCTGGGCTCCCCTACTATAGCGCCATTGTTACGTTATTACGTATACGGCTGTAATTACAAATTACCGTAAACAATCTTCAACGATTTAATATGCTTTGTATACTTTGTCTAATTAGGAGGCTCTTATTAGTTCACTTGATATATTATGTACATTTAATTATACTGTGAAAGGTAAAGGTTATATAATATTTCCTTAATTATTATTTTATTATTACATAGTATTGTATGTTTTTGAATCGAATTTGATTTGAAACTGATTAATTTTGATGATATGTTGCATTTAAATAGTATAAACCACAAATAAGTATATAGGCTGCATTTTATCATGGTAAAATCCACGGCTAAATGTGGAATTCACCCGAGCCTCATAAAACCATTGTAAAATTGTTGCACAAAAAAAATAAACTTTTAAATTTTTCCTAGTTTTAAAAAAAAATAATTTGTATGCAAAAAGAAAAAATAACTAGTGAACGTGCCTGATACCCGGTACGTGACATAAAAACGCAGGGCAAATAATTCGTAGTTTCACAAAAATCTGTTTGAGGTACAATACATTATTATGTAATATTGTAGTATCATAAAATATAGAGTTTCACTTGAAAATATACTTCAAAGAAGTGCTAGAGATCAACTACGATAACATGGCGCGCCCCTCCAAATGACTGTTTCAATGTGTGTACTTGTGTAGTCACATCCTTATGAAATAGTTTGTATGTAGTAAGTATTCAACCAATCACAGTACACGTAATATTTCAGTTAATGTCACAAGATTTGTTGGTCAACTATAGTTTGTTCGTTTTGTGATGATATGCGTGACACATTATAATTGACAATAGTAGGGAAGTTACCTAAAAAAATTAATCGAATAATTTAAAAATATCGAATCACCTCGTAAAGGAATTGCAATCGAAATTATCGATTTCGTACTGATGTTTCAGAGTGACGCCGGCGATTTAAGATGGCCGCCCTTTTTTATCGATTTGATTTCGATTCAACTGTGTCAATCTCTACTGACACAAGTTCCGTTTCAGGCATCTGACATTTTTCAAATATTTTCGTAACAATAATTTTATACTCCTATTTCAAAGTTAATATTTATAATTTTATATCAATAAGTTAGCATTTAGCAACTTTTCATTTTTATTCATTTACAATTACAGGAAACATTTATTTTTGTAGATGGAATATAATTTATTACATTCTGTTTTTTTTGTTTTCTTGTAAAAAAAATCCGTAGCAAGGAATATGAGAACTGTCACCCATATCATGTTAGAACGAACAAACTATAGTCATAAACTACCTAGGTACCGCGCAAGACAACCCACTTCAAATGTTTTGACAACGCATTCGTAACGTAATCAAACGTTTTGAATTTTGGAGGGGCGCGCCATGTTATCGTAGTTGATCTCTAGCTACGAATGAAGTCACATTGCTTCATTGCGTTTTATTATAGCTTGTTACAGAGTGTAACGAAATAAAGTGAAAATTGTTAGTAATGAAGTTTATAATTTGGATGTAATTTATGAGGCTGGCATTGTCGGTTTTGACACAAGCCTAATAAATAAGAAAAAAAAAATGATAATACTTCGGGGTGTGTATGAGTCCCTAGCACAGTACTTATTACAATATTCCATATATTGTGATATTGTGTCACTATATAGACTTCACTATGTAAGTTGCAGCGCTAGAAGAACAACTTTTTTAAACTTTTGTATGGACAAATGTATGACGCTAGAGCGCTGTCCGTTACAAATTACAAAAAAAAAAACTTTCAGCGCTGCAATTTTTACATTTGTAAAAGTGCTATTTTTACAAAAAACCTACCCTGAAGTTTTAGTATCACTTTGATTTTTTACACCCTGTATATTTTTATAATAAATATGTTTTATTGATGCTGCGACATACGCAACATTATAAGGCTTGTTCAACATTATAACGTAATGAAGCGATGATATACAATTATTTGAATAAACTATTCTAAATTATTCGCATCTCGACCGCGGGCGGCAAGTCTGTCAATTCAATCTATCATGAAAAAAATCTGTGTCTATCCGGATCACATTTTTCCGAGCATGGATCGGATTCGAATCAGATATAATATGAAACCGCTCTTTGAAATCTTTGCACTCTTTTCTTCATAGTGTGTTACAATTTTCAAATTACAATACTAAGGAATACTCGTACTCTCGCGTAGGTGACATAAGCCACTTACCACCCTCAGGGGAAAAAGAAAAAGGAATTCATCGTACTCCTTCAACAATGAGAAATATTACAAGATTATATTGTGTACGAAATGACAAGACCTTGTACCTTATTTACTCAGTGAATTTACTGTAAATGTTAATCGCATATTGATATGTGCCTTTGCCATTGAGCATGTTACATAAAATATTCATTAAATATAAATCAATACTTTACAAGTATACTGATATACTATTATGTACGAAATTACGAGTTTATTAAAAACGAAAAACTAATGAAACATTTTTAAGTGCAATAGTAATTCTTTTAGCCTACATAGTACATTATATTATTATGTACGTCATATTTCTGATATAATGTGCTACTCCAGCTTCGTGCTACGTCAGCTACGGGCTACGTCAGCTACGGGCTACGTCGGCTACGTGCTACGGCGGCTACGTGCTACGGCGGCTATGTGCTACGCCAGCTCGTGCTACGTCGGCTACGTGCTACGTCGGTTACGTGCCACGTCGGTTACGTGCCACGTCATCTACGTGCTACGGCAGCTACGTGCTACGTCAGCTCCAGGCTACGTTGGCTACGGGCTATGTCGGCTACGGGCTACGTCGGCTATGTGCTACGTGCTACGTAAAACTTTCTATCAGAAAAATTGTTTAATAGGCAGATGAAATACTTATATAATATGGCCGAGTTAAGCCAAACTCGACCAAATATCGAGAATTTTCGACAGCTTAAGGGGCCGGGTTACCCTCGAAATTCTCATACAAACGTAATACCAAAATCATTTTGTCATACGAAAATATTTAACATGTTTGAGTTATTTTTCAGCTTAAAATAGTAATTACCTAGGTTCCTGAACAAAAATGAACTTCAAAATATTTACACACTAAAAAATATAAGCGATTACATTTCATAAATTTTTACGCCATTGTCGACATACTTTTCGCACACTTGTTTTATATTAAAAACTCATCGAATCGTAATGTATTTTTCCTGGGACCACAGCTTATATTGTGTAGTTACAGAATGTCTTCAAAAGAATGGCAATCATTCATCATTTTTGGTATTCGTAAACGCAACGAAATTTCTCTATAATTTCCAACATGGTATCATGCCGATCCACTCGCACGACAGAGCGCGGCGGCGGGTGGCGCGGGCCGCGGGCGGCGGAGCGGGGTAAGCGACACGTGACAAAAGTACAATAATATTACCTCAACTTTTCTTCGCTCCTATTAGGCTTAGCGTGATAAAATATAGCCTATAGCCTTCTTCGATAAACGGGCTATCTAAGGCCGTGTTCACACCAAACTGACTATACGCCATTACGCTAGGCGTAGGCGTGGACATTCGATACCGTATATTTCACGTTCACTTACGTTCACACTGGGGCCACCACAGTCACCACAGTAAGCCTGCTCACATTCAGCGGCGTATAGTCAGTTTGGTCTGAACACGGCCTAACACTGAAACTTGAAAGATTTTTGTCAATTCAGACCTACGTTCCTGAGATTAGCGCCTTCAAACAAACAAACAAACTCTTCCACTTTATGTTTAGTAATATAGTATATATAGTATAGATAAGAAAGTGTGTGTATTTGTTTGTTTGTTTGTCCTTCCTTCACGCCCTAACGAAGTAACCAATCGACTTAATTTTTGGCATAGGTAAGTACACTTAGTTAAAAGAATGGAGAGTAACATAGGCTACTTTTTGTCTTGAAAAAACATTATGTTTTTAAAGGAAGCTTACAAGAATATTTGTATTTTTACGCGATTTTCGAATTCCACGCGAGCCCGCGTTGAATGACCTCGCACGCACACATACTCACGCTGCCGCGCGGGGCGTGCGGGGCGAGGGGTACCTCGCAAACGAGACAGCGATATGTAAAAGTTGCAGAGGCGCTAGTGTCGAGTTTGATTTCAGCGACTGCATCACCCGTGCTCTTAAAACAAAAAGTGAATGATTATTATAATTTTTTTTAAGAAGGCAGGTCATTATAGCCCTGACGTCACTGCGACCCATGAGGATCTATTGTGACTCCTTCGCACTAGAGAATCAGCCCCAACCCAATGCTGCTCATAAATTGAACGATATGGTTGGGGTTGGTGCCACGAATTTCCTCTGTGGATGAGTATTTGTGGCGACCAAGGTGCCTGTTCCTGCTCTGTAGTAGAGCAGGACAGTCGAGGAGAAGGTGAATAGGTGTTTCATCCTCCTCACAGAATCTACAAGTCGTTATGCTACAAATACCCATTCTGTTTAGGTGTTTGTTGAGCTTGCAGTGCTCAGTTAGGCTACTGGTAAGGTTTCTTAATTGGTTCCTACCCAAGGTGAGCACTAATTCTGATAGTTTCTTGTCGAAGCCATGAATTAGTGCCTTGGAGTGTTCAAGGCTCTCAGCCCATTGCTTCCTGCATAGTCTGTGACCCCATTCCTTGAGCACTTGCTTTGTGGTACTAGGAGTTATACCACAGACTGGTTCTGGGCCATATATGAGACTCTCGGCCCCAAGCCTAGCTAATTCGTCAGCGGTTATTATACTGTATTATTATTATAATGTAGAGATAAATCCATAGACAACATAATGCTTTCCATCAGCTCGCACTGCGATTTAAATTAAAGCCTGATCAGTGATGAGGGTACAACTTTGTAACTATGTATTGTCTTGATACTTGACAAGCACTGGCCCTATTCTCCCTAAATAACAATTTGTAAGTATAATGTAATCAGCTCCTACTCTAGAGATTATTCAGACTGAACAATTCGTCAGCGGAAAATTACTGACTTTATGAAATTTACAACGGAGGTATTACGGTGAACGGTGAAAAAATATTTTTTCCTTGTAGAATATAGTTTTAAACTGTTGAGATAAAACATGTCCAATATAAAACGGTCCATTCACTATCCTGCATTGCAGTTCTGCTGCAGTCCGCCGTGCAGGCCTGCAACACCATTCACTATCCTGCATAAGCCGGCGGACGGTTAGTGAATGGTGTTGCAGGCCTGCACGGCGGACTGCAACAGGACTGCAATGCAGGATAGTGAATGGACCGTTTTAACCATGTATTTGACTCCATGCTCTCTTGTCTTAAAATAAATCAAAACTTTGAGACCTTTACAACAATAAACGTTTCGTGATACATATTATTTTTTTTACCTAAATTGCTTAGGTACAAACTGCACGCAATGTTATTGATAACTAATTTTTGTATGGGTAGAAAAGTATTTCTAATATGAAAACTTTGAATAATAAAATAAATATTATTCCATATTATTTAATATAATACCGCCTAGATCCGAGTTTTGGGTAGGGCATCGTCTACTTACCATCTCGTGGATTATAGCTTGGCGTAAACAATCCTGCGCAAAATGCGAAACGGCATCTTTCAGCAAAACAAAGGAGTACCTAATTGAGTACCTACCCATACATATTTTTTTAAAATAGAATATTGTGCTTTACTACATACTTGCTTTATTGTATAGGAGGCTCTTACGTTTCAAGTTTTTCATGCGTTCTCTGTCTTGATTTATCAATCACCATTGCCATGATAGGTATTTAAAGATAGAAAATTATATAATCACTGATAAATAATAATTAATAATCCGTGACGTAATTTCACAAGAAACCTTATCGATGCTAAAACCCAACAATCAGTTGTATTGTGTTTCAATTATAAGCTCCAGACAAGGTTTATAACAATAGTCATTTATTAAATCCCTTATTGTAAATTGAAGACAGAAGTAGTCTGTAATTTAACAAACGACTTTGCCAATTAAGAATCCTTGATGTTATTACTAATTGGGGGCATTTAAAATAATAAAATGACATTTAAAATAAACTTTTAATTTTATGTCAACTAATAAATTCACTTTTAGACTTTTGGGACACAAAATATTATATTGAATGTTTTATAAACATTGTTTTCCTCGACAGCAACATAAATCCACATATCACTAGGTTTGTCTAAATTTAATGTTACATACAATATGTCTAAACTACCTATTTACAATTTTTTTATTTCATGCGAATTAAAAAAAAATTATTAGGAAAAATAAAAATGTCGGCCAAACCATGTGCCACACACACGCAGGTAACGAAACTATGCCAGGTGTTCCCTCACCGCGAGCATTCAGTTGTAATGTAACTTTAATATAGGTTCGTTTTTGAGCATTACATTACATGTGTAATGCAAAATTAAATATTCGACTTAGAGCATTACATTACAATATTACCTCCCTGACTGACGAGCAATCGCGTGTAATTTAACATTCGACTGCATTCCATAGCTAGTTGATGTTACAAGCTGTATCAAGGTATTACACACTGTATCATTACAAGGTGCGCATTGTAATGCTCAACTCTGTAACGTTATATTACAAGCGAATGCTCCCGGTGATCCCGGGAGCACCTTTACTTTGTAATACAAACAGATAATAACGGCGTTTCTTCTCTTACAAGTAAATATTACGTTCTACCAGACATACTTTTTCTTACATTTTTGACTCCTTGTTACATCATTTTTTATAAAATATCTAAGGTGTTTTCAGTGTTTCTAGAAATATCAATTTAATAATTAATTCATACAATTACACAATAAAAAAATCATATGATTTTCTGAATTTATATACTAGCCAACCATTTACATAATATCCGAATTTCTTTGAAGATTTCTGTGTAAGGTATACTATGACCTTTAAGAAAATCCCCAAAGCCCTTTCAAGGTGACAGGGACGAAACTGGACACTGGAAACCTTTTGACCTAATTATACAGGTGGGTCCCTTAATTATTTTTAGCCCTTTAAGTACGTCTCTAATATACCTCTAATTTTGATCTAATCGTCTTATATCGCTAGTTCCCAAGCTTAGTTATTCGCGTCTCAAAACACAACCGCAACAAATATACATTTGTAGCCCCGGGGGAGACATAAATATAAATCAATTTATACGCACATTACGTATAAATGGAAACATTTTACTGTGCAAATATTAACTCAACAGCCAGACGCGTTGGGAAAAAAAACGAGTCATCGTGTTCAATATAGGACATTAATATTATGAATATTAATCCGATAAAATCATAATACATGTTGATCTGCGCGTCATTGCATTCTCGTTGCGTTTTTTCAGGGAAAATAATATTTTATATCCTTTCCCAGGACCTCGTCAATTGATCAAAATATGTTCATAAGAATCAAAATATTAATTTGTAGCGGTTTAAGCTTTTAAGGTAAGGACAGACACACTATCGCATTTTTAACGGACACGCACGCTAGGAAAATAAATATTACAGTAATGATGTCTAGGTACTTCAACATAAAATTCTTATTATATATTCTTATTAGATATTTACATACACTACAAAGATAATCATAATAAATAGGATATTTTGTAGATACAAAACAGGCGAAACAGAATAACATTCGTTGCACAATGATAAAAATACGACTATTGACTAGAATTTATGACATTTACTTTATCTATATTGTAGATACTCTTTTATTAACTACACAAAGTATCATCTTCCAGATTCTTAATCCGAAACAAAAAAAAACTTCGGAACATTTCAATTATATACACTATACAATATTTCGTGTTCACGAATAGTCACATCAAACTACCTGTTTAATGCTTATATCCTATTAGGATACAGTAGTACGCCAGAAAGAGCAGTGAGCAATGGCGCTGCGATGTGCGTGTGCGGCGCTGAGCAATAAGCGCGCGGTTGTTGCGAGCAAGCGGCAACATCTTGCGCGAGCACCCACGCCATCTTGCGCAACAAGTTGCCCGCGCCCGCCGAACACGATCGGCCAGCGTGTGCGACGCACATTATAAACGCGTCGCGAGCACTAGAAAAGAAAAAAAAGTTAACTTTTTTTGGAATCTGTGTCGATGGTATGGATTTTTTAATTTATGTCATGATTTTATATTTAAGTTAAATAAGTGTAGAGTAAATCTTCAATGTGTCATGGCCTTTATTACATACGAGTACATTTCAAATAATTTTCAGCCAAATTATTATACAACCTGCCAAACAAAGAATAACTTTATTCAAAATACTGTAATTATGTTGTGTGAGTTGTTTGTTGTACGTTGATAAAGCAAAGTATTTTCTGTCTGTAAAATATATGTTTTAACTTTTGTCTAAACAAAAAAGTTTTTCATCTCGGCTTTTAGGGCCAAATGTAAACATCCTTGTTTGCCTTCAAAGGTTAATGATGAGATAAAAAATAAAACAAAGCTATTTAAATACCGAGCATCGTAAAAAACATTTATCAAAAATAAATGATTTCTAAAAATGAAATACATTTTGTTTATTCGGGTCGCTTAGAACATAATATTATTATGATTCAAAAGAGTATTTAATTTTGTAGTCCCAAATGAGTACTGTTTTATTTATCCAAACGTGGTTTTGAATCATCGGTGATGTTAACAAATGTCTTTAGCAATTTCCCAATGAGTGTGAGAGCCGTAATGGTTTTTTAACCATATGATTGATTCCACGATCAATCAACAATGGCATCGCACCAGCTCGTATGCAGCTGGCGTCTTTGTGTACTAGGTATTTGTTATATGCCTTTGAATTCCCTATACAATATACGTATACAAATAACTGCATAAATTGGTCCCTGGGCTCGTATACTATTGCTGTTATGGTGCAACCACATATTGTGATAATAATAAAATGTATCTTTCTTCCCCGCTTAACAACATATTTTATGATGTCACGTTATCATATTGTGGCAAGCTTCATTATGCATTTGTTTTATTAGACAGATTTTATCTCACTATCATTTTACAGTACTGTTTTGCATAAAAAATGTTATTGAAATATAGTTAAAAGTATTATTTTTCAAAATTAGGATTGTGCAATACCAAAGTTACTAAAATTTAATTAAATATACATAAATAGACAGACGATCCTTCTTTTACACGCCATGTTACGTAATAATAGGTAATATTATTATGTTTGAAATCTTATAAGCTTTCTACGTAAATATAAGAGACAGGCGCCAATGTTCTAAGATGCTGGCTTTTACTCGTCAGTCTTCAACAGACGCTTCTAATCTTGATATAACAGATAAAAAAATTTAATCAGCATTGGTATGTTTATTATAAATTTTTAACCAGGGGCTTAGCTAACACGTTTTTTGTCATTTTTTAATAGAATGGACGATCAAAAATGTACGGGATTGACTTAACCGTACGATATTATAATATTAAACTTGATATTCGATTGGTCATGTAATTTCCACACATTTGGATCAAAATCAAGAAAAAAGAAAGCCCTAAGCCCAAGACGTTTCCCAAAACATCATTTGCGCTAAAATCCATACATGAATCGTACTTTGAGGGTGGCGCCAAACGAGCGTAATTTGTGAGTTGTGAGTCGCAGCATGGTCGCATCTTTTCATGCAAATCATGGCTCACAAAATTACGCTCGTACGAATCAAACAGGACTTTTGTATGAAACTGAATGCAGCAGAATGTCTGCCAGCCAAAATTCTGCGACTCACAAATTACGATCGTTTGGCTTCACCCTAACGGTTTGTTAAATTATCGTATGTCCTTTATTGATATAATTCATACCAAATGTTATCTCAATTGGTTCAGGGGTTTAAGCTTGAAAAGGTAGCAGACAGACAATCACACTTTCGAGTTTATATTATAGTATCGAAGTTGAATAGACAACTATGATACCCGAAGTTTTTGTTCGCTTAACCATGACGTAGCTAAATGGAATCATAATCTTATTTTTAGACGTACACTTTTATTTCAATCTCAATAAAAGGACAGTGGTACATGGTAAACAATGGTTGTTCATTAGAATATACATTTTTAATTACTATAATCAATAAAATTATAAACCCTGCACCAGCTCGGGCTACGCTAATTTCCTATCTGGAACATCCTGTGTTTGTCTTGATTATAAAATCGAGATATCAAGCCGGAGAAGGGAAATTCTATTTGTATTTTGAATTATTATGCACGATATTATTGTATAAGAACAATAAGGTTTGTTTAGCAAGTAGCATTTATTGCGTGTAACTAGGAATTTGGCCTATGTTTGATAATACTCGTACGCCTATTCATTTTAAAACAACATAGTGACTCAAAATATATTTAATGAGATAAGAAGCAAAAGAGCAACCTAATGGCAAGCAATTGCCCATGGACATTTGCAACACGTGAAGACTTGCCAGCCATTTTAAACTCCTATACCCTTAAAGTTTTATAAATCACTTTTGTACTTTTAACAAAGGCGACGCCTTGATAATTTGGCTATAGCGATGCCGATTTTTCTCAGCAATGACTAAAGCTAAGAAACTAAAGTTCATTGTCAGTATTCATCATGTCTTTGTCTTTGAATTGCCCATAGCATAACACGATTGGACAACTTTTATAACACAGAATTATCAATCGAAAAGACCTCTGTAAAAAAAGGGATTCCTATTTTTCCAACTGAGGAGAGTGATTTAAGGTTCCAAAATTTGTACATAAATTGGTTGAAGCATACACTTTAATATGTGCATAGCTTATATGAAATGTATTTATGGTTTTTAAATTACGCGACAAAAACCATTTTATCGCTTACGCCCGTTCCATTTTTTGCTGTTCCATTGCTTGTTTTCTATGAGAGGCCGGCCCGGCCTCTCATAGAAAACAAGCAATCTAAAACATATCCAACACGGTTTCTTACTTTAACGCGGCGTCACCGTAATCCATACTAATATTATAAATGCGAAAGTCTGTCTGTCTGTCTGTTACCTCTTCACGCCCAAGCCGCTGGACCGATTTTGCTGAAATTTGGCATGGAGATATTTTGAGTCCCGGGAAAGGACATAGGCTACTTTTTATCCCGGAAAAATGTACAGTTTTGGCGCAGACAGTTACAGACAATTTACTACAAAATATTTCAACTCTAAAAAATATTTTTTAGTATTTAAATATTTTGTAGTAAATTTATTAATTAATTTATTTATATATTTTTTAGTGTTTTACTCTATTTTTTAGTGTTTAAATATTTAGTAGTAAATTTAGTAAAAAAAAATTATATACAAAAAACATTTTTTTTAGTGTTTAAATATTTTGAAGTTAATTTTTGTACAGGAACCTAGGTAATTACTATTTTAAGCTGAAAAATAAGTCAAACATGTTAAATATTTTCGTATGAGAAAATTATTTTGGTATTACGTATGTATGAAAATTTTGAGGGTAGCCCGGCCCCCTAACTGTAACGTGATAGAGCTATTAAGAGGTTTGATTTCTAACTGTAGTATTTTAACTGACAGACTTTTCAACAGAGTAATATAGAATAACTAGCTGTTGCCCGCAACTTCGTCCGCGTGAATGAAAAATCCTTTCTTCGAAGACCACTTGGCGTGGACAGAGGATATAGGCCACAGGACAGGGGATGATAGACGGCAGAAGACGGGATACTTATGTAGACATCTCCCTCTTTAACCTACCTCTTACTCTCAGATTCCTGACCTAAAATTAAACCAGAATAAAATAACGCTTGAAGTCGTTTGTCAAGAGTGGTGTTACTCTAGTTTACTTGTAGGTCCTGGAATCGTGATGTTGTTTAATTTTAGGTCAGGAATCTGAGAGTAAGAGGTAGGTTGAAGAGGGATAGATGCCTACATTAAGTATCCCGTCTTCTGCTGTCTATCATCCAATGTCCTGTGGCCTATATCCTCTGTCCACGCCAATAAGTGGTCTTCGAAGAAAGGATTTTTCAAAACGATATCATTCACACGGGCGAAGTTGCGGGCAACAGCTAGTGCATTATAAAGTGATCGACCAGTTCCATTTTATTAGTTAACAAAGTTCAAACACATTTACAAGTTGTAGTTTGATGCTGGGGGCGACACGATGTCACAAATTATGCTCGCATTAAAACCAAACTCGCTCCAAACTTCGCGAGCTACGATCGAGACATGTGGACACGACTCTTGCTCTAACTTGTTTCAACATTAGAATTTAATATAGTTTTATGCCAAATTTTATTTTTTTAGAAAATTAGAGAGGAAACGAGCATACGGGTTACCTGATGTGAAGCAACTACCGTTGGTACTCGGAATATAAATAATTATGGTACCAAATGCATCCTGTATTGATCCCATTAATTATGTCTGAAAATACAACACAAAAAAATGTCCATGGGCATGTCGGTAATACTCCTGATCAGTGGTGTTCCTAACGGCTATATTTTCATAGTGCGCTAGATGCTAGACGCTACATTTTTCAAACGCGCTATTTTTGACGCTACGTTATAACGAATAAAATCTCGATTCGTTCAAGCACGCTAGTTTTGACGCTATGTTATAACGAATTTCAAGCGCGCTAGTTTTGACGCTACGTTATAACGAATTTCAAGCGCGCTAGTTTTGACGCTACGTTATAACGAATGATACGTTATAACGATCGATTGGACACATTGTAAAGTTACCGACGTTATTGAATTCTTTTGCTTATAATAATTATAACGCGGTGGGTGAGTTAATATAATATAACGTGTTTGTTATATAACTTAGAATAATATAATCGTTTGAAGGCATTATTATTTATTTGGTTAATTTTATTACGTTTGAAATATTTGAATTAAAATGATACAATATAATTGTATGATAATATTATATTGAAATTGAAGGGAATCGCTTTATATAGGTACAATTCTTTTTTTTATAAGTTATTTAAATGGTTTTTAATTTTTTTTTTTTTTGGTAATATACTTAAATTATTTTTAGATCTTTTTTAACATTTTATTTACTTACATTTAAAAATATAATAACGTATCCAGATTTAGAAAAAATACATTCAAATGGAACGGAAATTACCATTATATTACAGTACAGTGCTCTTCGGAGCAGGGATTATAAAACATTATAATTTACCTATGCACGCAACGCAACACTGAAAAAATTATGACAGCCGAATTCACCCGATTTGGGCCCAAACGATACGGCAGTCGGCAACGAACCAACGAAAGTCGCGACTCGCGCGCGATCAACAGCGCGAGCGGCGCCGCGCTAGGTCAGTGACCGCGCGATACGTTATAACGTAGCGTCTTGTGCATAGTTTTATAGCGCGCGCTATTCGTTGCGAAGAAATAGCGCGCTACTTTTTTCAGCTATACGTTATATTAACCAGTGGTGTTCCTAACGGCTATATTTTCATAGTGCGCTAGATGCTAGACGCTACATTTTTCAAACGCGCTATTTTTGACGCTACGTTATAACGAATAAAATCTCGATTCGTTCAAGCACGCTAGTTTTGACGCTATGTTATAACGAATTTCAAGCGCGCTAGTTTTGACGCTACGTTATAACGAATTTCAAGCGCGCTAGTTTTGACGCTACGTTATAACGAATGATACGTTATAACGATCGATTGGACACATTGTAAAGTTACCGACGTTATTGAATTCTTTTGCTTATAATAATTATAACGCGGTGGGTGAGTTAATATAATATAACGTGTTTGTTATATAACTTAGAATAATATAATCGTTTGAAGGCATTATTATTTATTTGGTTAATTTTATTACGTTTGAAATATTTGAATTAAAATGATACAATATAATTGTATGATAATATTATATTGAAATTGAAGGGAATCGCTTTATATAGGTACAATTCTTTTTTTTATAAGTTATTTAAATGGTTTTTAATTTATTTTTTTTTTGGTAATATACTTAAATTATTTTTAGATCTTTTTTAACATTTTATTTACTTACATTTAAAAATATAATAACGTATCCAGATTTAGAAAAAATACATTCAAATGGAACGGAAATTACCATTATATTACAGTACAGTGCTCTTCGGAGCAGGGATTATAAAACATTATAATTTACCTATGCACGCAACGCAACACTGAAAAAATTATGACAGCCGAATTCACCCGATTTGGGCCCAAACGATACGGCAGTCGGCAACGAACCAACGAAAGTCGCGACTCGCGCGCGATCAACAGCGCGAGCGGCGCCGCGCTAGGTCAGTGACCGCGCGATACGTTATAACGTAGCGTCTTGTGCATAGTTTTATAGCGCGCGCTATTCGTTGCGAAGAAATAGCGCGCTACTTTTTTCAGCTATACGTTATATTAACCACCACTAATATTAACCACCACTACTCCTGATATATTCCTTTATTGTAGAGATTATGTGACCACTGCAGGTTATGAGAGTAATGGCCTGTTTCACCGCTTCCTGATAAGGTGCCCGATAGGCTTATTTGAGAGATTCTCCATACTCCGTCTGTCAAATTAAGTGGTAGATAGCCTTATCAGTAAGTGGTGAAACAGGCCCTAAAAGTGCAAGGTTACAGATTGTCCCGCAAGTATTTGGGCACTAATGACTCTAGCGTGGCTGGCTTGGATTGAACGAAAACGATTGTCGATACCGTAATATGGAAGCTATGATAATTTGTATTTTTTACTCAAGCCATAAATAATACTTATTGTACTGTATAAAAATATTATTATCTTTGTTTCGGAAATATTATGGAATATAAGAGCATTTGATGTGCTCCAATAAACTGCAATTAACATAACCTAGACATAACATAAATTATTTTACTTATTTACATGTACCAATATAAATAGCAGGAACTAAAATCTTTTCACATTTTATAAAAAAAATTTCAAATCATACATGGTTTAGGCTAACATTTTTACGTTTTGATCTACATATTTTGAATAAATATCAACTTAGCTATTTGCCTGGAAAACTAGATAATACATAAATCATTAAAACTTGTTTGTCGTCAATCAATCAATCGTTGTCAGCATTATAATATTATAGCACTATAATGAACTTTGATTGAAGACTGGAGAGGTATACCTACGATACATAGAAAGACATAACTCTGTGTCCGTTTTCTTGCACGTGGATACAGTTACTCTACAGTCGAGCCTTGCGTGTAGTAATCTAATACCAGACACGACTGTTTCTTGAATAGAGCTAGGCCATCAATAATATCATAATATGGAGGGTTCAGTGAAGTTGTTGTTCGTATTTCTAACCCCACGAGGCGCCATAAAAATGAATTTAAAATAAAACCTACTAAAGGACACTAAGCTCTCAAAATATTAAGTTTTGGTAACTTTCAATGTACAGATAACAGAACATACCAGATCGGGTTTAATTTTGTAGTATTTGATCTGATGATTTGTTCGATATCATCGCCCAGTAAGTTTGATCTTTCAGAAAGTTTCAGAAACTATCAGTGTTCAGAAACTTACCAGCACAGCTCGGCGTTTCTATTGAAGTAAGTGATGTGGTGCGATCGCTCGGAGATGTCTCGCACCGCCTGCTGCAGCTCGTCCGCGCACCGCGACCAGTCCGGCGACACCATCGCCCAGCAGGTCGGCTCTTTCAGAAAGTCTGCGAATGAGTTTCACAAACTTTAGCAGTGTTTGCAGACTTTTCTGTCGTGGTGACTGTGAATTATTATTTATTATTATCAGTGTTGACCGCTACGCGAAGCTACGCGTTGTCCAAATACGCTTTCTAGAATTTCATACATCTCGGGTCATCAGCGCCGATAATACGAGTGCGCGGTCGGCCGACTAAATTTAGCCTCAGATATTTAAAATATTTAATGGTCCCAAAATATGGATTGCTCTATCTGTAGGACAATGTTATTCATAAATTACATAACTATTAACCTGTACCAATATACTAAAAATCTGCTCGTTAGGGTTCCATTATAGGATTCTGTAATCTACAAAACTTGGTTGACTACTGAACCCTATAACGGAACCCTAACACGCTGATTTTTTTGTATATTGATAGGTTATTAGTCATATAATTTAAAAGTAGCATTGTACTATAAATAGAACAATCCATATTTTAGGACCATCAAGTCAAAGTATGTAATCCTTTCTATTTCTGTTAGCTACCACTTTCAAGATTTTTCGCAAATAAAAATGTTGTTCATCTTATCAAAACGAAGCTACTCACAAAAAATTAGCTTGATAGTAATAAAAAAAATTGTTCTAAGGCTTCCGTACTATTATTTATTTCTGTTATTCAAAGTAATCACCTTTGCAATCAATGCATATTTGCCGACGCAGTGGCAGTTTATAGATGCCCTTCTTGAAAAAATCACCTAATATTTTTTTATAAAAATCCCGGAATTCTGGGTTGAAGAAAATTCGGGAATGCAAGTTAAGTCGGTAGTAATATTATGGTTCTAACAACCTCTACCTTGACTCGCAAGTACTGTCAGTCAGGGTTGTAAATATGAAATATCTCATGCGACACTAAAAACACTCCAAACTCATTTTTGATCCGACCATCCTGCAAAAACGTAGTTCAGATAAAGTCTGTAGCGTAATAAAACATGACTCCGTATTCTTCACTCGACACTTAATATTCATTGCACCATACATATTATATATGACAAAATAAATAAAACACTGAACTGAATGAAAATGAACTGAGTGAAATAGAAACACGGAATAAATGCAAATCTATTCTGCAAAAATGGCCGTTAAACCGCAACTTTAACGAAACAGTGTCTCTTGTATCAAATACATGATGCCCGCAACTTTATTGTGCAGAAATTCGGTAACGTAAAGTATAAAAATGTATATATTATTGTTAATAATGCAAGTGTGTTACCATTATTGATTACGAGCAAAAAAGGCCAATAAAATCACGTTTGTCGTATTTCCACTTGGGGAACCCCTTAAATATTTGTTTTATTTTGTTTTCAGTATTTGTTGTTATAGCAGCAAACGAAATACACAAATAATATGTATGTGAAAATTATCTTTTTCTTGAGATACAGCCTAGACAGACAGGCAGACAGATAGACGCACAGACATCGAGGTCTCAGTAATAGGGTCCCGTTTTACCCTTTGGTACGTAACCCTAAAAACTACTCTGTTGAAAATCCAATCTCACTGTATCACGAATTTAATCCGTCTGCAATCTGCATACAATAGTGCAACAAAAATGAAAAGCGACGTTCCTTTTCAATATGGCGGCTGTCGCTTTTAGAAAGTCGCTAACAATTTGAAATTGAAAGGAAAATTGGTGTTAAGGCAGATAGAACCCAGTTTATTGAGTTTAAAATCAAATAAAATGAAATCTTGAAGGAAAATTAAATATTCTCAAGTAAACGAAATTTATCCGAAACGAAATTTGAATGGTTTAAAAATTTCGTACTAAAAGTTTGCCAGAGTTTTAAAGCAATTAGCTCCCAAGTAAGTTCTGAAATCAGTTTTTTTTAGTTCACTTCATTACGAGTAGGAATTTGAAATAAAGTCCAATTAAAAATATGTATTTTTTTCTCTGTGGAAGTGAATGAATATTTTAGAAAAGAATTTGAAATAAAAGAATTTCATTCTATTTCGCTTTCGTGAGGTCCCCTATTTTAGAAATGCAAGGCGGTATAATTATAAAGCTCGCTTTTTATTCACAAACTGATTCTTTATTTAGGCTGGTTTTATCGTAGAGCGTTTGGCAGCAGGGATCGGAACCGGTTTTGCAAAACCGGTTAATTTCGTTCGATAAACCGATATAATTTCGTTCCTCCATAAAACCGGTAAATAGAACGAAAAAAATTTTTAAGCTCTCACAAACCGAAATAAACCGGTTTGAGCGGCGTGCGGCTCGCATCTTTGCATCGCCGCGCTGTTGCCGCTCCGCACTATCTCCCATCTCGTCGCACGCGCACCTTTCTTCTCTATCTCGATTCTCGCATGCGCGAGGTTTGTTTACTTCGTTCGTCCTTCGCCGCGAGTGTTGGTTTCTTCTTTTTGTAAATTATCAATAATTATCATGGGAAGAAAAAAGGAAAACAAAATATATTCGATGTTTGCATTTGACGAAAACACAAAAAAGTCCAAATGTTTAGTGGAAGGGTGTAGTCAATATATCAAGGTAAGTTTTACTGTTTTTATCTTGGTTTTCTATTACTTACTTCTCAAGAATCAAGATTAAGCATCTAGAATCTAGATTATATAAAAAGTAATTAGTCGTAGTTATGTACTTACCTACATGCTAATATGCCTACTAAAAATGCAATAGAATAGAATATAATTTAATCAAAAGTAGGAACTTTATAGTTTAAAATATGTACACAATATTTTATATCCATACTTACTATACTAAATACTGATATTAAGTACTAATATCCATACTTCCATACTAATATTATAAATGCAAAAGTGCGTCTGTCTGTCTGTCCGTCAGTTCGTCTGTCTGTTACCTCTTGACGCCCAAACCGCTGAACCGATTTTGCGGAAATTTGGTATGGAGATACTATGAGATTCCGGAAAATGCACGGTTCCCGTGCGATAAACGAATTTTGGCGCAACGAATTTCGTCCCAATGGGCCGTATTTGCGTGGGACGAATCGGGACACGGGAAAAAGTATAGTATAAGGTATATGTAAGAGTTTTTAGTTTTATTTTACACATTTACACTAATATTATAAAGAGGAAAGATTTATATTTGTGTGTATGTTTGTATTAAGAGCCCGGGTTACCCTCGAAATTCTCATACATACGTAATACCAAAATCATTTTGTCATACGAAAATATTTAACATATTTGAGTTATTTTTCAGCTTAAAATAGTAATTACCTACCTAGGTAATTACTATTTTAAGCTGATATATAAATAAATAGTAAATTTACTACAAAATATTTAAATTCTAAAAAATATTTTTTAGAGTTGAAATATTTTATAGTAAATTTAATATTTATGTATATATTTTTTAGTGTTTTACTCTATTTTTTAGTGTTTAAATATTTAGTAGTAAATTTAGTAAAAAAAAATTATACACAAAAAAAAATTTTTTAGTGTTTAAATATTTTGAAGTTAATTTTTGGTACAGGAACCTAGATAATTACTATTTTATGCTGAAAAATAACTCAAACATGTTAAATATTTTCGTATGACAAAATGATTTTGGTATTACGTATGTATGAGAATTTCGAGGGTAACCCGGGCTCTTAAATAGGCTGTGAAACTACTGAACGGGAAAACTTCTGATTCCCACAGGAAGAGCGGGTAAGCCGCGGTGTGGACCGCTAGGAACATAATATTTAAAAAGATGTTATGTAGATTGTAGACACGTGTTAGTGGCAGCAAAAGTATTTTTAAAATATTTATTTATTAGAATTTTATTTTGATAACTTTCATTGTTAACCTGGCTAGTACTGCACATCGTTATCATTATCAGCTCATATATAGGATGTAAAGAAATTAGTGGCAGTAGCTTTAAGAGGCCGGGTGCCATCGAAATTCTCATACATACGTAATACCAAAATCATTTTCTCATACGAAAATATTTAACATGTTTGAGTTATTTTATTTACTACAAAATATTGAAACACTAAAAAATATTTTTTAGTGTTTAAATATTTTGTAGTAATTTTTTGTGCAGGAACCTAGGTAATTACTATTTTAAGGTGAAAAATAACTAAAACATGTTAAATATTTTCGTATGAGAAAATGATTTTGGTATTATTATGTATGTATGAGAATTTCGATGGCATTCGGCCTCTTAAGGGATGAAAACAAACAACTTCTGTTTTGAAAAGCACAAAGCCACGTTTACTAATTTGATTACGCCCTCCGAGACTGTACGAGCCTACTTAGGGTAACTAAGGTGAATAAGTCATATTCGACCACGCTGGCCCATCCATACTAATATTATAAATGCGAAAGTGTGTCTGTCTGTCTGTCTGTCTGTTACCTCTTCACGCCCAAACCGCTGAACCGATTTTGCTGAAATTTGGTATGGAGATACTTTGAGTCCCGGGAAAGGACATAAGATACTTTTTATCCCGGAAAAATGTACGGTTCCCGCGCGATAAACGAATTTTGGCGTAACGGAGTTGCGGGCGTCATCTAGTAGTATATAATTATTTAATTAATATATATAGTAATATTTTTAATATAATAACATTTTTGTAGGGAAATCATGGCGCTAATTTAGTGCGACACTTTTATACTCAGCACAGAGAAAAATATAAAGAAATACAACGATTGAATTCCGAGAATAAAGAAAATTACACGCCAACTCCACTTGGGCGCAATGCCCAAACCGTTATGGAGTGTTGCACAAGACTAGTCACCATACACGGACGACCTTTTAGTATTCTGGAAGATGACGCCTTTCAAGAATTACTGAAGTTGATACCTTCAGTAAATAAAAAAGAGCTGAAGGTTGTCAATGTAAAAAATATCAAAGAAAACATATGTGAAATGGCATAAGAAGTTAGACTACAAATTTCCAAAGAGATAAAAGATTGCCTTTTGGCGCTTAAAGTAGACATAGCTTCAGTAAAATTACGAAGATTTTTAGGATTGAACATCCAATATATTTTGAGTAAGTATTTATTATAATATATAAGAAAACTCACTTTTAGCGTAGTTTTATTAAGTTATAATGGGTTGTAAAATTCAAGAAAATACCTAGTGGAAGTCTTTCTTCGAAGTATTAAGAAGTAGACCACGTGAAGGATCATAGGCTATCGATTTTAATCATTTTTTCAGTGGCTATATATTTAAACCCGTGCGACGCCGGGGCGGGTCGCTAGTATAATATAATTTATTTCTGTTACAGATGGTAAAATCGTTCTCCGCAATCTCAGTGTTTAAAAGATAATGTCGACATTTCGTTGAGCCGTTTCGGAATTGATTTACGGCAAATCCTAACTATAACGACTGATAACGGATCAAATATGCTAAATATGGT
Organism: Lysandra bellargus; assembly: GCA_905333045.1. Taxonomy (NCBI): domain Eukaryota; kingdom Metazoa; phylum Arthropoda; class Insecta; order Lepidoptera; family Lycaenidae; genus Lysandra; species Lysandra bellargus. Next base: position 9,625,299 of record HG995350.1, on the reverse strand, counting down.
GGAAAGATTTGAGGATTCCTTGAACGAAATTTTGGAGGAATCTATCGAAGATACTCCAGAATCGACACAAGATTTTCCAGAAGTTGATGACGAAGTGGAGCTGCTCGTAGAAGAAAACGAGACACGAAAAATTACAAGCGTACGATGTGCGGCTCACTGCTTACGACTAGCTGTCAAAGATGCATGCCAAGACTTGCAAGAGTTTCTTGATCAATGCCGACAAGTGATCCGTACCTTACGTACGCCTAATATGTCTCTAAAACTAAAGCAGCATAACTTGCCACAGGCTGTTATTGATATGCCGGTCAGATGGGATTCCACAATGAGTATGTTGGAAAGCCTACAAAAATTGAAATCATTTTGCAACGAAAACTTAAATGTTTCACCAGAAATTTGGCCTCCCTTAGATAGATATTTAGAAATTCTGCAACCCTGTAAATATCTGTCAAAAATTTTACAAAAGAGCAGATCACTTTTGGGGATTTTTACATCGCATGGATGCGATGTCGTCATCGAGTGGCCCTAAAAGACGATCCCTTTGCACGCCGTCTAGAATCGTGTATGATATACCGACAGGCTAACCTTTTTAGTAATCCAAATTTTTTGGCGGCTGTTTACTTAGATCCAAGAATAAATTCCATTCTAACCCAAGAACAAAAGACTAACGCGAGAACACTCTTAGTTGAGATTTATAAAAGAATTATCAATCTAAATGTTGTTACACCTCAAGAATCTCATGAACTCTCTGATTCAGCTCCTCAACCGGGGACTTCAAGACAGGGACTGTCAGATACATCAAATTTTGAAAATTATCTCCGACAACAATTTACATCTGACAATAACAGACCGCAAGTTTCTAATGCATCGTTAGAGACTGAATTGATTTTTAAATTGGTTGAGTTTTTGCAAGAACCAATACTTCGATCAGATTCTAATATACTAGAATATTGGGAGACGAAAAAAATTACCGATCCATATTTATATAATCTGTCAAAAGTTGTTTTAGCTATCCCACCAACAAGTGTCAGCGTCGAGAGGTTTTTTTCCTCATTAAAATTTGTACTCAACAATTTAAGAATGCGTTTGCACGACTCCATAATAGATGATGTAATGATTGTTAGAAATAGTTATTTGTATTCCAAATAATTTCCTTAAGAGGCCGGGCACCCTTGGAATTTCTCATGTATGAGAAATTCCAAAACGTAATATCAAAATCATTTTCTCATACGAAAATATTTAACATGTTTGAGTTATTTTTCAGCTTAAAATAGTAATTATCTAGGTTCCTGGCCTATAACGCCTCCGTGGTCTAGTGGTATAGAGCGCGGCTCTTGACTCGGAGGTCGTGGGTTCGATTCCCGCGTTGGAAACATGATATTTCCCAATTTGGTTAGGACAATGCAGGCTGATCACCTGATTGTCTGACAAGTCAGATGATCCATGCGTCGGATGGGCATGTAAAAAATCGGTCCTGCGCCTGATCTCTCGCCGGTCGTGTCGGTCTGCCGTCCCACTGGGTTATGAGAGTAAAGGAATAGAGAGTGCTCTTGTGCACTGCGCACACACTTGGGCACTATAAAATCACTCCTGCGTAGCTGGCCTGGTTTCAATGAAACCGGCCACCGTTGTACCACTTATAGTTGTTAAATAAAATTAATGGTATAGAACTTAAAAATATAACACCGAAACCGGTGTGGGAGCTATTATTATATTATCCAGGTTCCTGCACAAAAATTTACTTCAAAATATCTTAACACTAAATTTTTTTGTTTTTAATTTTTTTTTTAGTAAATTTACTACTAAATATTAAAACTGTAAAAAATATTTTAGTGTTTAAATATTTTGTAGTAAATTTACTATTTATTTATATATTTTTAGTGTTTTACCCTATTTTTTAGTGTTTAAATATTTAGTAGTAAATTTACTAAAAAAAAATTTTAACCAAAAGAATTTTTTTTGTGTTTAAATATTTTGAAGTAAAATTTTGTGCAGGAACCTAGGTAATTATTATTTTAAACTGAAAAATAACTCAAACATGTTAAATATTTTCGTATGAGAAAATGATTTTGGTATGTATGAGAATTTCGAGGGTACCCAGCCCCTTAAATTTATGCCCCAGTCGGATCATTGCCGCCATTTAATAACGAGTACTTGGGCTATTGGTCCCCAAAAATGTTGGTGCCAATGGGACGAATGACCTGAGATAATTAAAGTATTTAAACTAACGTTAATTACTGTTAAAGTCTCGTAAGACTTTACTTAAGGTTTTAATTTTATAAATAGTTTTAACGAATGTGACTACACTTTAGACTGATTTCAGGCATTTTTAAATTTTAATACTTGATTTATTATTATTATATAAAAAATGTAAAATAATATATTTCTATATAAATTATAACCAGAGCAATTACTTAATGTAACATAGAATTATTTTTGTTAAAAATTGTAATATTATTGAAAATAAGAAAAAAATATAATCTATGAAGAGTATTACTCATACTTCAATAATTATATTATTACATAATAATATTATCTGAGTGACTTACTGGCAATTCTAATATTTTTAAACTTTGTAAATTGTATTATGAACTATAAGTTCACAATACAAGGTACACCTAAGATGTTTTTATAATAAAACCTGTAATTTTAGTTTATAGAAAAAAAAAAAAACTACTTTAATTTTATTTCAATGTTTTCTAGTCATCTATTTATTTCAATGTAATCTAGTCATTCGTCCCATTGGTACCAAATTTTTTGGGACCATTAGCCCGAATACTCTTAATAACTACCTCACTTGTTAGATAATAGTATGTCGGCCGTCACAGTTATGTGAATGTGTAGCGAAAAAACCAGTGCTACAGCTATATGAGAGGAAAGAGGCTTAGGAAGTAAACGAACAATAATAAAAAATACTCTTTAGATTTTAACATATTTTATTTCTTAATGAAAGTTTACTTTAAAAACATTCACTGTAAGTGTATTTATTGATTAATAATAAAAAAATAATGTTAATTAAGTATTATGTCTTTTACGATGTAGTTGTTTCAAAGAATCTACGTATTTTAATATGGTAACGTATGCTTCAGATCGCATACAAGGCGGCAAAAATTGAAGTTCTCCAATTAATAAATTTCCAAAATAGTAATTTCTTTTATCTAATTCTTTGTCAAAGGTACATTCATTACACTCCTCGCCTTGCACGTTATCTGCATTTTTCATATTATGTAAATCATATGCAGAACTTGATTCATTTTCCACGTCTTCATTTTCATTAGCTGCTGAAAATTTATCATTTTCATTATAATATTCGTTGTTGTTTAAATGATTACTGCTATAATTGTTTGAATTTAACTCTTTAGATTGTTGATTGTTCAAAATACTGTCATATTCTCTTATTGTCACAGAGTTTTCTTTAACTGGAATAAAAATGTAGCTAATAAAACAGTACATGACGTATTATTTCATGGAACCTGTATTTAATAGAAGTAACATAGTATACTTTTAATTTAAAAAAGTTACAAAAAATTGTCAACAAATATCAACATTACTCCTTGACGCGAGCGAAGCCGCAGGAAAAAGCTAGTAATAAATCACGGTACATAATTAAATGAGTGGCTCCCGATTCGTCCTACGTGATTACGCCGCATTTAGAACAACTCGGGAATGTTTTTAATGTCGATGCCGTTTCGTCCCATTTGGTTCAATTAATTCAGACCGCAACGCGATTTTGAACCTAGATTTATTTCTTAATTTGTACTGAATTGACAGATTTGCATGACGCCTCACGCAATTTAAATCTGTCAAATCCATACAAATTTAGAAATGCATCTACGCGTCACGTTGCGGTCTGAATTGACCCTAATGGGACGAAACGGCATCGACATTTAAAACATTCCCGGCTTGTTCTAAGTTCTAACTTCTAAATGCGGCGTAATCACTTAGGACGAATCGGGAACGACTCATTTAATTATGTACCGTGATAAACTGATCTTATAAGGGTTGAGTTTTACTTTTTTTAAGGTACTTACAGGTAAAGATATATACCTTAAAGATGATTATAATAATAATATAAAGATTATTATGTAGACAACTTAAGACACCGAGCGTAGACAAAAATTACGATGAGAATTGCAAAATAGATTATAATATGACACTTACCTTTTTCTATGTTAGATATTCGACACTTTTTAGCTACAGGAAACAAGCTATCCGGGATGTTTGTATGCGTTTGTTTGCCCTTTCCATAAGGATTAGTCGATATCAATGACTGTGACTCTTTGTTACCTATAAAAAACATTTTATAACACACAATCGAATTATCAGTAATCAAAGATAATTATTATTTATCAAAACAATATAAATAAAATACAGCAAAACTAAAAAGATACAATGTAACATAGAAAAACATAATGCCCATTCTGCAATCGAACAAAACAAACAAATTCAGTTACTAAAAAAACACACATATTAGGTACAACTAGCTTAATTAAAAACATTTTTATTTTTTACGTTATATGTCGAACAAAATGTATTTATTTTACTTTTCATACTAATTACCATCGGCATTCTCTGCATCTGCATTAAAAATAATGTTATCCTCCTCAAGTTCCGTGAAAAACAGTTGACTGTCTGGTGAACGTGAAACTGATTTTTTTCTGTAAGGATCCATATTCTCATACAGCGTCCCATCCGGGAGACGAGAACGTACTAACAGTTCTACAAAATACATTATCCTTCTGTCCTTGTTCAATTACAGAAAAGCAACAACTTCGTTAGTGCATGTAAATATTCAATAGATGGCATTGTTTCTCAAATTAACCGGTTAATTTCGTTCTACCAAACCGGTTTCAAAGAAAACCGGTTTCATTGGATTGATACGGTTTAAACCGGTAACCTAAACCTAAAACCGGAATCCAATCGGTTACGGTCATTGACCCCAAACCGGTTTGAAACATAAACCGGTTTCCGATCCCTAGCGCCGTTGGAGCGCGCGCGTTCGAAGATGTATGGGGGTAGTAGTTGCGTTTCAGAGTCGCGCGCTTGAGCAGCGCCGTTCGTCCGTACGTTTTCTTCGTCTTGGAACGCGCGCGCTCCAACGGCGCTGCCAAACGCTCTACAATAAAACCAGCCTTAACGATAAACCAGCCTAAGGTTTTACTAAATATTTAACATTTAATTTTGATTTACAATAATTATTACTGGTAATAATGATCAAATGCAAATTTCTTTAAAATCGGATAAAAATATGATCACTTACAAAATTCCCACATTCATAAAATAAAATATTCACAAAATATACCATGTCAGTCTGGCCCCGTGCCGAGTACGTGAAGGACTTGTGTACCAGGGTACTTGTGTTACAGGACGAGTACCAGACAACGGAAATAAATTTACTTAAGGCCGTCCCCCGAGCAAACGACCTTGGCCATACATTTGCCTCGTTGCCGAGATCGCACCAAAACCCTATTTTTTTACTTATCTTAGTTCACTTTTGACCTAAAAAAAATTAAAACGGGGAATATGTAGTTTATGATATTGTCGATCTATTGGCGTATGTTTCAAATTAAAGTAATTTGTAAATACTAAGGAGATGCTGAATGTATGCTTGAATTTTAATAAATTGGCTTTACTTTGGAAGCTGATGCCATGAGTATAATAAACGAAAATAGAAAATTTTAAACGTGAAAAGGAATGTTGAGATACTGAAGATTATTGCTGTCTTTTTATAATAACTCTGTAGCTTTCAAATTATGAGTTTATAAGGTTCTAAATGCGGTAAATTACGGATTCTCTGTAAGGAATGCCCTTCAATATTTTTATACTATAGTATAATATATTTAAGATTTTTTTATTTAAGTATTATATTATGATAAGACACAATATAATATTTAATACGGGAGTGCCTCCGCTGCCGGTGCCGTTTTCCGAAGTTAGCCGAACTCACGCGATGTTTGCCGAATGTCTCTGCCGGCGGCTATTCGGCAAACATCGCTTGTCAAATGACAGAATCGCCAGAATAATGATATAAAACATCAGGATTGAACTATAGGACTATGCAAAGTACCAATAATGACATAATGTGAGTATAATATTTAAATGGTAGTGATGATGATGCCGGCAGCCGTTGTTTTAAATCTCGGCTGCCGGCGGTATACTTACCGCCGGTTCCCATTACTGATATTTATAGGAGCCGGCGCCGGCAGCGGAGGCATTAATTTTTAATGCCCTATTTAAGGCCATTCCCCGAGCAAACGACATTGACCATACATTTGCCGCGTCACCGAGATCGCACCAAAACCCTATTTTTTTACTTAACTTAGTTTAAAATTGATCTAAAAAAATTTAAAACGTGGAATATGTAGTTTATTATATTGTCGATCTATTGGCATGTGTTTCAAATAACAGAAATTTGTTAATACTAAGGAGATGCTGAATGTATGCTTGAATTTCAATAAATCGGTTTTACTTTGGAAGCTGATATCATTGGTATAATATACAAAAATAGAAAATTTAAAACATGGAAAGGAATGTTGATATGCTGAAGATTATTGCTGTATTTTAATTATAACTTTGTAGCTTACAAATTATGAGTTCATAAGCCCCTAAATACGGTAAATTACGGAATCTCCATAGGGAATGCCCTTAATACACATCCATGACCCAGGAACTTTGAATTTTTTTTTGTTTGAACCCCGTTGTTTTGTTTGTTTGATATATGTAATTGATTGTACTGACGGTTCTTGGTGGAAATTCATGTTAAACACTAATAAAACACACTTTTCCTTGCACTTTATCCACTATATTAAGATATTATAACTTTTTAACAAATTACACGACCGGTTTCGAAATTATTCATCATCAGGCATCACACCTGATGATGAATAATTTCGAAACCGGTCGTGTAATTTATTAAAAAGTTATAATATAGTGGATAAAGTGCAAGGAAAAGTGTGTTTTATTAGTGTTTGTTTGTTTGAATCCCGGAAAAATGTACGGTTCCTGCGCGATAAACGTGTCTTGGCGCAACTGAGTTGCGGGCATCATCTAGTGTCTAATAATCTTTCCACAAGAAAGTTACGGGCATAATCTTATTCTTATATCTTTAAACGAGCAATTCTTGTATATATAATAAATATTATATATACCTATATAATTGGAATCTCGGAATCGGCTCCAACGATTTTCATGAAATTTAGTATGGGGTTTCGGAGGCGATAAATCAATCTAGCTAGGAATCATTTTCAGAAAATGTTATTTTATTCGTATTTTATCGAATACCGAGCAAAGCTCGGTCAAATAGCTAGTATAGTATTTATACAATAGGCAGACACTTTCACATGGATGGATTAGTATATGATTTAGGCGTCGCGTTAAATGGGTGAGTTGTATCGTCCTTATGACGCCCGCAGTTAAAGACGTGAGTGAATGAAGAAGGTAACTAACATTTTATAATAAACTAGACGATGCCCGCAACTCCGTTGCGCCAAAATTCGTTTATTGCGCGGGAACCGTACATTTTTCCGGGATAAAAACTATCCTATGTCCTTTCCCGGGACTCAAAGTATCTTCATGCCAAATTTCAGCAAAATCGATTCAGCGGTTTGAGCGTGAAGAGGTAACAGACAGACAGACAGACAGACAGACAGACAGACAGACAGACAGACAGACAGACAGACAGACAGACAGACAGACAGACGGACAGACAGACAGACAGACAGACACACTTTCGCATTTATAATATTAGTATGGACTAGCGGCCCGGTACGTGCTTCGCTACGTATAAAGTGAAAACGTACAAAAATCAGTTAAAAAAATATAATTGCTAGCTATTTAAAACTTAATCCAAAACATTTGGATAAACAATATTTTTCCATTGTAAATCTGTAGTACCGACTCTGGAACAGACAACAGGCAAAAGTGTGACAGTGCACTTACATGTTACTTGTATTATCGAAGCAACTTACTTCTTAGAAGTAATGTCAAATGTGTGCCTTACGCTCTGGAGTTAAGGTTGAATTTGTTATGTTCAATTTTGGTGACATTGGTGACCCTGATGTGGTTATGATGATGAATATAATTTGCATAGTAGCATATGCTTTCAGTTCTTAAAACAGCGCCTAAACCCCCAAACTTGTATCTATAAGGAATCCGGAGTTCTCTTAGTATCTTCGGAACCATAGTATACCTTGGTGCAAAATCTTGCGTTTTGGTAGCATAATTATGCTTAGGATGCTTCTCATAAGACCAAAATCACCATATGTTTCCATATAAATTTTGAGGAGTTCCCTCGATTACTCATGGATCCCATCATCAGATCACCACTTTTGTGAACATGGTACCAAGTACGGATCACGGACAAACGCGGAATAATCGTTGAACATACAAAAAAAATATATATCCACAGCCGAACATATTATAACCTCCTCCTTTTTGGAAGTCGGTTAAAAATGCGTTATGCTGATAAAAAAAACCAATGTTGTAGTTCACGAATAATTTCTCGTCTTGTATTAGAAATAATTACACAACGTTGATCCAATTCACGATTTTCATCACCAATAAAATAGCAAAAATTGATGATCAGCGTCGGGGTACGGCAATAACGAACCAACTTGATGATAAATCTGGCCCTGAATCTGTAACATACGTATGCAATTTTAGGTTGTTGGATAAGAATTTCTATAAAAATATCGAATACTTTATGATTAAGATTGATATAAACATGGGACAGTTTCCAGTTGAAAAAATAATTATTTCACTATTTTAAGATAGGTATAATAAAGCTTTTTGTAAAGACTTATGTGTTCTGCTCAGTGACTTTGGATCCAGGATACACCCTCATAATACGAAAACTCATAATCAGCTGACTTCACTACCACTATAGAATTTCTTAAAAAACTCCAAACATGTTATACTACTGTATATTATAGTATATATACCTACTTAGAGTTTATCAAGCAATGCTAAAAATGACATGTTCGAACACCTATCTCTAATAATTAGGCTCTAGACTCTAGAGTTCTAGGTTCTCTGACTTTGGTTTTATTATAACTTATAGCACTAATTCCGCATGGAAACTCATCATAAAAAATATTCATAAACTACTTAAAACTACATTAATAGATCTATGTTTGTCCCAATTTTGAAAGACTCTCCAATACAATATACTTACCTACATATTTCATAGATCCCGTAATCAAATTGCTATCTTAGTAACCACAAAACTAAGGGTCAATCCATATCCATACTTCCATACCAATATTATAAATGCGAAAGTATATCTCTCTGTCTGTCTGTCTGTCTACCCGTCTATCTGTTACCTCTTCACGCTCATACCGCTGAACCGATTCTGCTGAAATTTGGCATGGGGGTACTTTGAGTCCCGGGAAAGGACATAGGATAGTTTTTATCCCGAAAAAATGTACGGTTCCCGCACGATAAACTAATTTTGGCGCAACGGAGTTGCAGGCGTCATCTGGTTTATACTAAGTCGAAGCGCATCGAAATGACTCACTAATATTGAACATAACAAATTCAACCTTAACTCCAGAACGTAACGCACACAGTTACGTGACATTAATGACCATGTGGTAGTAATGATGATGGTGATGATGATGATGAATGTAATTTGCATAGTAGCATATGCTTTCAGTTCTTAAGGCAGCGCCCCATCCCCGAAACTTGTATCTATAAGGAGGTCGAAGTTCTGTTCAGCACCTTCGAACCATGGTATATCTTGGTGCAAAATCTTACTTTTGGTAACATATGCCTGGAATACTTCATACAAAAGCAAAATCGGCATATATTTTCATTTAAATTTCCCTCGATTACTCCTGGATCCACTGGACCGATTATGTGCAAACTTCACATAAACTATCTACTAAATAGTCCGAACAAACCCTGAGAATTTGGTTTGGATAGGTGAGCCCGTTCTTGAGTTATAAAGTGACAATGAAAATTGCCACTTATTTTTATATCTTACTAGCTGTCCCGGCAAACGTTGCTTTGCCACAATATATTTGCCATATTGAAGTGACTAAATAAGTATATTGTCACCATGGCAACGTCGATCGCTATCCCGTCGCTCAAACAATGGTCGCCGTTAGTCTGAGGTTGTAATAATTTACTATTATTTATTCAACAAATGCACTTATCAATATATAAAGTACCGAGTAGCCGATTCTCAGACCTACTGAATATGCATATAAAATTTGGTAAAAATCAGTAAAGCCGTTTCGGAGGAGTTCGTGGACTAACATTGTGACACGAGAATTTTATATATAAGAGATTAATAAAGATTAAGATGAACAAAGGTCAATTCAGACCGCAACGCGACGCCTAGATGCATTTTTAAATTTGTATTGAATTGACAGTCTCACGCAATTAAAGTCAATACAAATTTAGAAGTGCAGCGACGCGTTGCTATAATTGACCCTTATTCTTTGAACAAATATTGTAACTTACCTACTTCATCATCTTGCTTATTACATCTAGCTATACATAAAATCCACATTTTCTTGATTTCAATTCATTTTCCCGGTCCGATAGCCACCATTTATGAAAAAAACGTAATTTTTCAAATTGTTATTTACCCACTTCATCCACTTAGGTCTTCAGTTGGTATTTCAAGTTTAATTAAGCGGAGGCAGCTGACGAGGAAGTGACTGAACGAACAGAGTACAGACGGCTGAATTAATGGCCTTCTGTGTCTCAAATACAAAATATACAATCGTGCGTTGGAAGTAGCAGCTTTTTGTTAGTCAAAATTAGAGGAACTCTATGCCAAATTACTCAAAACCGAAATGTATATATCTTACCCCCCATCCCCTAAAATGGTGGAATTTTATAAGATACTTTCACAAATTTTATCTATTGACAAAATTTCATGTTATATTGATTAATTTTCACAGAATTTTAATTATTGCTAAAACAACTTAAATATTATTTTGTATAAATCGCCTTTACTGAATATTCTGTACCTATATATTTTGTAATTTGTACCCAATTATTTTATTCGCAATAATTATTTCTTGGAACCATAAATTAATTAGTTTCAAAATTACATTTCAAATTGCCCTAGTACATAATTTGAAGTTTAAATATTCTAGAGCACATTAGTAGTATAATATAATATTATTCAAATCGAGAGTTTTGTAATTGGAAGCATTTTTAAAGATTCATCAGGTAGTCCATGAAATATTTTAAACCTTTTTTTTCAACCGTGCCGTCGTCCGTAAAATTATGTAAAGCAGGGGGTTAAAAATCCAGGCGTTGAACATGGAATAACTTAGTTGGTCCTTATTCTTATTCAGGACAATTTTGTTCGTCAATTTACTATAAAGTCGACACTTATAACAATTGCTTTGTTGGGATGATAAAATTAAATAATTACTTTAATTTAATTATTATAAAAAAATATTGACATAAGCTCTATGCTTTTAGTAATCATGAAATATCTCTGATTGCGGCTGTTATAAAAAATCATCAAATCTGAATCGTTTAAAATGGCAAGATTTAATAATAAATAAAGACGACGTGAGTGCAAGAACACTTAAAACACATTTAACTAACATTATTGGAACATTACGGACATTTACTCATTTTTTTTATAATTTGAACAAACCTTGTAACTTGTCTACTTCATCACCTGGATCTGGCTTATATATATATATAAATAATAATAATATAAATACAATTTATATATATAAAAATAATAATAATATCTATGGACGCTTCACACCACGTCAGTCTGGCCCCGTGCTAAGTACCTGAAGTACTTGTGTTACAGATACCAGACAACGGATTCGATGTATTTCTTTCAAGTGATTGTCTAAAAATATTTATAATGAGTAAAATAAACTATTCGCAATACAAAACGCTACATACATTCGTGAAATCCAGTAAAATCTTCGAACAAAGCACAAGTCATACCTTGACACGTAGGAAATAGAGCACAATTTTAAATAGCCGAAATAATGCTATTAGCTCACAGATTGTTTATTTATTTTTCATTCAGAGTGTGGTCAATGTATCAAAGGTCATAACTAACCAAACTTCTTCATACAAAAGTATTCTCTAAATCATCGAAATACGTAATATAATCGAAACAAAGAGCGCGGCCCAGGTGGGCCTTAAGGTTGTTTCGTGCATATTTGCATGCATATTTCGGCACTTGGATCGTGCATATAATCCGATGTCTAAATAAAATTATAAATATACCCTTTAAAACAACATTAAAAACTAACGCATGTCTCTTATAGGTACCTACTATTTAAACAAATCTGTTGTTATGATTCGAACTTTGCTTTATGTGTATAATTAATATCTGATGACTGATTTACAATTATCACACAGCAATATTTATTACTCCTGCGATTATTATGATCGGGCATTTTTGATTCGCTTGGCGCGGCGTGGCGCGACGCGGGCGTGCAGTATAAAGTGTTAGTCCCGACTGGTATGGTCCGAAAACGGTTCGAGATTTTAATAAGTGTGCGTGCGGCGACGCATTGATACTATGGCGCACACATACAAGCCGCACGCGGTGCCTTTGTATGAAGATAACTTACTTCCCCTCCTTATACTATGGCCGCATGAACTGTCATGTTTTTCGGGCGCGCACCCCATATCGAATTATAAGACGTTATCACGTCAATAATATTTCCGGCCCTAAAGCCATTTATGCAAAAAAATGACAATGACTCACGTCTTCAAATATCGAGGGTATATGCAAAAAATATTGTGAATTGTCCAATGTTCATGGACTGACCGTTACGGAATCACATAATATCATACGTAATTGCCGTATGGGATAACCGAGTGATCTAGTATGCATAGTTGCCTCATACCTCGTTACTCGTTACTAAAACCAATAAACGTAATACCTGCAGTACACAGATTCTATTATTTTAATGAAATGAAATGAAAATGAAATGAATTATATAATCTTTGTTATTTGCTCGATTTAGACCGTTTTTGTCAAACAGCATAACGGCAACCTCGTGTAACGCAGCGTAATTTGCCGTACTCACATGAGAAGATTTCGTTTTATGGGAATAGTCCAAATCAAACGATCATAGTGCAACAAATATTTGTAAAGTTCTGTGGTCATCGTTATATAATATATTATTAACCTTAACTCTAACAATAGCTAGCTGAGCTAACGCCTTCGGTTTAACTTAAAGGGTGTTAAAATTATTATTGACATAATTTCAATTTGAAAAATTATTATATGAGTCGAATTTCTTGAATCTTATATCTTTAAACGAGCAATTCTTGTATATATATAAATATATACGATTTTCATGAAATTTAGTATATAAGTAGGGGGTTTCGGGGGCGATAAATCGATCTAGCTAAAAATCATTTTTAGAAAATGTAATTTTATTCGTGTTTTATCGAATACCGAGCAAAGCTCGGTCAAATATCTACAATTAAATAATATAATTATGAATAATAAAAAAAATCTATTCAGACATTTTGATTACACAAAAAATTCTCCACTTTCCATGTCGCCCAACAGGGCCCCCGTTACTATATGTGCAATGTGTGCAATGCACACGGGCGCCATCCTCTAGGGGGCGTCAAATTGCCATTTTTGGGGGCGCCTAAATCAAAGACCCAAAAAATTTGCCTAAAGGGGCGCTAAAATCCTTTTTTTTGCACACAGGCGCCAGTAGCCCTTACGGGGGCTCTGCTAGAAAATTTGCTGCCTTGGGCACTAGCCCCGACTGCCGTCTGCCCCTAGTGTGAATCCACCACTGACCATAACAACTAATATTAAAAATAATAAGTATCTAAATTACTTTTGGGTAAAATCTTTCTTCTAAAGTTTTCTCAGTAAGAAAAATCTTTAGGTGGCCGGAGCAAAGACTTCTATATGTATACATAGATGTCTTTGGTCCGAAGTATGAATTGAAGTGAGAATACAATAGAGATTGTTCTGGAATCTATAGTCACCAAATAGTAATTACTAAGTATGTCAGAATTATTACAATTTCTATAATTTTATTTTTTCGACGATTTCCCTTTTTAAGGTTCCTTTCCCCTAATTTAATTTAATTTCAGTTTACATCAAGCATTAAAAGATTGGTAATCATCCATTTATGGACGTTTCTACTAATATTAAGTATCTAAGTTATGGGCTATTTTGTTTTCTACCCCCGTGTTCTCATTCAATTTTCCCTATATTTAATACCATACTTATTTACCTAAAAGTGCACTTTAAAATATGTTTGAGATAATTCAATATCAGTGTCCTTTGTAAGACCGAACCATTTGTTTCTGCTATCACAGTTCAATGGCGAACTGGGAGTGAACTGGAGAGGTGCCAATACTGTAACTCACCTTTTGCTGAGTGAGTCGCCAATCTCAATTTACCATCGGAATCGCCTAGGTGCCCGCATTGCTGGCAATTTTAAAAGGTTTCTTTTGAACACTAAGTAGAAACTTAGTACTTCTGCGTCTAAAAGAGCGACTTTTTGACCATTTTTGTTAGGGGCGATTCCTCGCATATGCGACGCATATCCGAACGTTTAGTAAAACAAGCGTAAAAAGTTTCAAAACTATAATCCGACTATTTTACTCGCGATATTAGTACTAAGCCATTATGACACCTAATTTGTTATCGTACCAGTGGTGTACCCGCTACGAGCTACATACAGTACTGGTAGCCGCTGTGTACTCATACATACATAACTATAGATCATTACTAAATCATTACCCTTCCTTTCGGTTTCCCGTTGTTGGGTAATAAAACAAATGAAACGCTCATCTGTAGATCGTGAAAACGCTCCTTATTTGATTTACTTATATGTGGCCAATGATATTACATCAAAAACTCAAGGCAGATATGTTACTAGAGTCTGACTAATGAAAGCGTGACCTGAGAAAAAGCGGGAAATTCAAAAAATCTTTACCTATATGGTATCACTATTATAGTAGGAGAAAAATGTTTTCATACTTGTGTATTTTTGTGTTTACAATTAATTTGTAGAGTCTGTTCCAAAAGAAAAGCGTTTTGAAGTTTTGAATGAGCTAACGTTATTTTTATAAGCTATATAAAAATAACGTTAGTTCACTCGAAACTTCAAAACGGTTTACTTTCGGAATAAATGTTATATAATTGAATAGTAAATTAAACCCAATGTTAAAAGTATGCAGATTTATTAATTTGTGTACATAAATTAAGTATTTATACTTGATATTTAATTATGTTTAATTTGAATTTGAATTTAAAAGTTATCATCATAATATTATCTATACATATAATAAAATCGTAAGAAAGTCAAGTCTGTACATTGAATATTTTTGAAAAATAATACTTGGGACGTGATCTACAATCGATATGGAAGCCAAAAATATAGTTTTTAGAATTTTTGTCTGTTTGTCTGTATGTATGTCCGGGATAAACTCAGAAAGTACTGAATGGATTTACTTCAAATTTTGCATGAATATTACTTAGAGGTCGGGTCAACACAAAGGCCATAAATTTTAACGATATCACCTAGGGTGGGGGGAGGGGCTCAATTTTCCATATTTTTAGTTTTCTGCTCATATCGCTAAAACGGCGCGTCGTAGAGAAAAAAAAGTCCAGTACGTAATGAAAGTTCATAAAATTTCCTACAAATTGGTCTTTTACACTTTGCATCTATCTCCACTCCTTGCCTTGCTACGAGCTTTTATCTATCTTATCTTCACCGATTTCGAGTGTCGTTTGATTATACTTTTTAAAGAACGAAGTGTAAAACTAAATTAAACATACGGTTTTCGAGTGTTATTTAATTTGGGGGGGCTGCGCCCCCCCAAACCCCGCCCCTCATGGTTCTGTTGCTTATAACGAAATTGTGTCGTGGCGTTTGTATTGCGTCTTATTTCTCCTTTTTAGGAAAAAACTAAGTCAATATAATCATCATATAATAAAATCGTAGGAAAGTCAATTCTGTACATGGAATACTTTTGAAAAATAATACTTGGGGCGTGATCTACTATGCTAACGCGGACGAAGTCGCGGGCACCAGCTAGTCGTAAGTAAATATACTTATTAAAAAATCAGCTCAAGGATCAAAATTCATCTACACTCCTTAAACAAAATAAAGACAACGACAAACATAGACTTCGACGTGTGTTTGACAAAAGAATAATATTGCCATATTAAAACTTATAAGGAAACTCCAGGACACGCTTTCGTTAGCCAGACTCTACGGCGCGCGTTGCGAAGACTCAAATACGACCCAGTGGGGTCGTCTTTTATTTAGTCTGTCTCTTTTATGTAAATGGCATTTCGTATCTTTTGTTTCACTTATCTGTCAAAGTCCAATTTTTTAATTTGAAAATTGTTCGGAAGAGATTTAAGCCGGAAAATAGTATGAACGTAACAGATTTGTATTGTATAAGTAGAATATCATTGTATGTGGTATTATTTTTAATCTAGTTCCATATTTTAAGCCACATTTGAATAAAATAATTTTACTATAGTGGTTACTAGGCGTTTTTACAAGTGGACAAATTAAATAATTTTATTATTATTTTATAGCAAAGCTCCATAATTTGGTAAAAGCTTTTATACGGTTATAGACAGTAACAGGATAATTCCATTTAACGTTCTTTGTTTTTCGGTAAGCCAGTCATTTTTAACACAATAAAATATTTCATACACCGTCAATAAATGCGTTTATCGAATTTTTACGATTACAGTATTTTTAAATATATTTTCAATAAATGAATGTTTCTTATTATTAAGTAGATTGTAATACAAAGTTAACATAATGTGACATCGCCACGTTGGCTCATTGCAGAGAATATATTCGTTTCTGATTGCCCACGATCGACATTGCACGCGCCGTGGACTACAAATCATGGTGGCAATCATGGTTATTCATCATGGCCAAAAGTAAAGAGAAGCTTTATTACTCAGCAAACTGAGCAGCTTTATGTGAAATATACTAAGTACTACCTACTTAATTAATATTATTATAATAATTAGTCGGTGGGATCTATTTATAAAATGCAACTCTGCAAGAACCACGGTAAACTGACGTGGGAGAGCCATGGGCCGGCTCGACCGGAGAAATACCACGGGCTTACAGAAAACCGGCGTGAAACAGAGGTTGCGCTGTGTTTCGCCGAGTGAGTAAGTTTACCGGAGGCCTATTCCCCTATTACCCTATTCCCTCTTAAAAGGCCGGCAACGCACTTGCAGCACTTCTGATGCTGCGAGTGTCCATTGGCGACGGAAGTTGCTTTCCATCAGGTGACCCGTTTGCTCGTTTGCCCTCTTATTTCATTAAAAAAAAGTCTAGACGCGATAAAAACGGTCGTTTGGTAAAAAGATCAGCAGTAGGAATGTCGTAAAAAACAATGTTCGCACTCACTTATTTTGATCTCTTATGCAAAAGTAATAAATTTTTATGTTAACCTAATAAAATATTGATGCTATTTCGAATATGTTTACATTTTGAATCATATTAAACATAAATAAAACGCAAAAATATATTTACTATTAAAATACGCTTTTCTAAAAGACGTTAACGACTAACGTATACGTAGAAATCTGGCAAACCGTTACCATATTTTTGAACAATCAAACTGAAACTTTAACCAAAAAGCACCCATTTATTTTAATTTACGAACACAGCTTCACATAAGAGTCTTTTACCATAACAAAATACGAGGGTATATATTTAAAGTTTAAACACTGTAGCAAAAAGCGTTTTAACTCACCCCGCCGCAGCGCTGTTTCGTTGGTGCATAAAAAGCGCATGAGGGCTCGGGCGCCGCCGATCTGCTGCTGAATTAATTTCTGGCCGTCTGTGGGTAAGCACCGCTTTATCCACGCGTCCATGCACGCCATTCCAGTCTGGTATGCCCTGGAACAAGTAAATACTTCAATAACGCAAAGAGAAAAGAAACAAGGAGAAAGAAGAAAGAAGTTTTTGTTTTGTACTATCAGAGAAGTTGATTCATAGGCGGACCTACGTAATTATTTAGTTGCGTTAGTCGCCGGTTAGACGGTCAAATTTTCATCAATCTGATCCATCAATCTGATTGACGGAATATTGATGGCTATAAAAAGTTCAAATTAAAAATATGATCAATCCATCAATCCGTGGGTTAGACGATCAAATTTTCATCAATCTCTTTTCATCAAAATCTGCATATGAATCAATTTCTTCGATGGTACATTAATTATTATTATGAAAGCTAAATGAATAAGATGCTACTACCAGCCGCAATTAGAAATATTAATTATTATTTATTATTAATGATGACTGATGAGTGATGACTTATCAATTCATCATTAATTAATAGAGCTTTAAATGTTAACAAATGTTTTGTGAAGATTCTGACATAAGCTGCTTAGATAATAATTAATAATATACTACGAATGATAAAACTAAGGAAACGTAACTCGCATACTATTACCGTTTAAAATTTGGTTCCTTTCGAACTGTCATGTAACGTCTTACGTCAGCCTTTATACCGCTCAAGGCCACCTAAATATTACAAATGTATTGAAATGTGTACCTAAGGTACACTTTTTTGAAAAGTATTTTTGAGCATGTTTTTTGACGGAGTTACTCTTCCTTAGTTTTTATTATTCGTAAATAATATAATATTTTCGGGCAAACTCTTCATAAAGTTATAGTTTAGTCACGGCATGCCACTCTACGCACACACACAGGTGATCACAGGTCAATATATCATATAGAAGTATTTGTCCAAGAAAGCAAACAAAGACAATTTTAGTACTTGGGGTGGTCCTTAAGACCTCTACCCATAGGTTGTCGCCTGTCAAATTAAAAAAGAATTCTCGTAAAACTTCACACATCGCGAATATTGAACTTTTAATATCGAGGTCTATTACATTACCATAAGTTGATTGAAGAGGGTACGATGCGCCATTTTAATATCACTTCGAATGTTGTAATTCTTTAAGTGTAGATATTATAACACCATATTTTGTGTTATGATTTATGTAATTTAGAATCTAGTTTATTGTTTTTCGAAAACTAAATTATTATAACTTAACTATTTTTGACTAAATTTGATGGTAGTTTAATACTTAATACTGGCCACACTGACAACGTGCAATCCCTTCTACGATCACCTGATTTAGGGTGGGGGTTGACGGGTAAAAATTGGGTATAAATACCCCAAGAGCTTAGTATGGTGTGGATTATGACGGAGGAACAATTGTAAGAGGAATCTCTGCCCGAAAATGTACAAATTATAGTATTGTATTTAATAAAAGTAGATATTACAAAATAATATGGAGTTTCTTATCATTTGTGTCTTTATAAGTAAATGTTTTTCCATCAGAAAGAAATATTTACAAAATTATGGTTGCAACAGAATATTTAATCCACAGTAAAATAATTCCCATTTTGTTATAAAAATAGATGAAGTATTATATATAAAAATCACGATGAAATAAAAGTGCCAAGTAGTGCAAAGAAAATAATTTCCTAGAGAATAAGTTGAGTGAAATACCGCTGATATTATAAGACCGGAGGGAGCGCTGGCCGGGGCCTGTCCGCACGTATGACGGCATGCGATAGGAATCCTCTATTCAGGCGCAACATGCCATCTTAAAGGCTTTTACACACATTTAGGACCTGTTCACACTTTACTTAATTTCAGTAACATATTTCTCGCTCGCTTCTTTATATTTCCAGCAAGTCCTTACGCATTAAACCTGTTTATATTTTTAATTAGTGTTAAACACTGTGCACTGTAATAAATCATCTCTAATTACAAACGTAAGATAACTATTTATGGAAACTAGACAGCGTTGTCTTCTCACGGAAATCGGAATTCAAATAAATTGCGAAAAATAAGATTCATTGATGAATTGGGCAGCACGCAATAAGTAAAGAGGAAACGAAAATCCATTGATGCGTTTCTAAGGTCAGAAAAGAGAAGTATTTCAGACATTTTATCGGCTTTAGCGAAGATTGACGGAAATGAGAAACTTATCCCTCTGAATAGTTCCGTATTAGAATCCCATATTCAGGATTTAGCTGAATAATTTCCTAAGAAAATGTTTCAGTAAATTCCTCATGTGTTTACACGGCAAATTAATGTAATGTTCAGTAAACAAAATCGCCCGAGACTTATTTAAATGAGGGTTGAATTAATTATACTATAATCTTGAGTGAAGCTAACACGCTACGACGTTTGCTATTGATGTGATGTTTTATTCAATATCCATTGTTAGTCAGATACATACTTTGATGTTAGAGTAGTAGGTTGGGAAACTGCAGGCTTAATTTGAGTTGTTAGTAAGAGTCTGGATTCAAAACCGTTCAGACAATTCTTTTTTTGTGTGTTTTGGCAAACAAGCGTATTTTATTTAGATGTATGTGCTGTGAGACTGTGACGGAATTGTGCAGTTTTATCGTTACATAAGCAGCAGAAGGTCGCAATACTTGAACAAGCTACTGCATACGTCAACGATATAACAGCTATAATTAACTACACGGTTCGAACACACTGCACAATATTTAAATGTTAGTTCGATCTTCATTCTAGACCGCCGTGCCGACTGCCGACTATTTATTAAGATGGAAATGTAGTACCATATTATAATATTGTGAACATCTAGATTACCAATTTGTTATGAATATTATCTAATTATATAATTAATCAAGTGTAACGCATAGCACAAAAACCTGCCAAGTTTAAATTTAGAAGTATTATGGATCAGGCTGTTGATGAAGATGATTTTGATCGATGAAGTGCATCTGAACTTGGCATTGGATTGGATTTCAACTCTTTTTTTAGACCAACAATTAGCTTATAGGAACTAGGCCCTATTTTAACAGGTATGTTTTTGGTGGGATTTCAATACTTTTTTTCAAGAAATCATACCTATTTTTTATTTTTGAGCCACGCCCGATATAACCAATACCTTCAATAGATTCCTCATTGTATCACTGGTACATAAGAATTTTTATCTGAAATTCGTAGATGAGCCAACTCACGCTAGACCGATATCTTAACTTTCTTAATTTTTCGTAATCTACATATAACACACGACCTGTGTGCCAAATTTCATAACGCCAGGACATTTGGAAGTAGCCTTTAAAGTTCGTAGATAGACCGACACACGCTTGACCGATTTCGAAAATTTCTTATTTTTTTATTGATCTACATAATATAACACACGACCTGTGTGCCAAATTTCATAACGCTAGGACAATTGGAAGTGGCCTCTGAAGTTCGTAGATGAACCGACTCACGCTTGACCATTTTCTACAATTTCTTAATTTTTCGTTAATCTCTTAATTTTTCGTTTATCTACATATAACACACGATCTGTGTGCCAAATTTCAAAACGCTAGGACAATTGGAAGTGGCCTAGAGGTTATGATTACCGGTCAGTGAGTGAGTGAGTGAGTGAGTGCCAAAATTAGCTATTTTTACAGGGGCTTATTTCAGGATCTACCATACCTATATCTATGAATTTGGGTATACTGTTTAAGTACTAATATATCATTACGTTGGTATAATTTTATGTTTGCACTCGCAATAGGCACTTAGGTATAGGGGGGTCAAAAGTACGTCGAAACGGTTCGTATAAATAGTGCACGGCATGCGCGCGGCCTGCTGGAACTAGGCCTGCGCACTTCCGTGCGCTTTGATTAAAATTTTGGAATTAAAAATATTATACTTAACAAATTCCTATTCTTCTAATTCTTCTTACATTACGGCTACTAAATTATAAAAGCTACTAACTGTCCCGGTGAACTTCGTGTCACATAAAAACCTTCCCTGGACTTCAAGGATTATTTTAAGACTAATTAGCAGAATCGGTTCAGCCATTTTAAGTACTCGAAACTAATTAGTAATTAGGTATTCCACGCTCCATACAAAAAGGTTCGAACTCTTTTATACTGATTTGACAGACTTCATTTGTTTGACACGTCATGCAAGTTACATTGAAATCTGTCAATTCTATATCAAATTTAGAAATGCATCTCTCGGCATCTACGCGTCGCGTTGGGGTCTGAACTGACCCTTACATTAAATTGACGTAATCCGACTAAATGACGTAAGTCCGTCAACTGCCTAGTTTTTCGATGGTACTTACAAGCAGCGCGCGTCCAACTCGTCCTTAGTCCGGGGCAGGCCGACGGGTGTGCGGGGGGTCATTTCCACGCATCTCTTCAGCTCACTCGCGTCACACGCTTCCTCCGGCAGTTGGGCTCTGCCCGCTGTTGATAAACAGTTTAAATATTAAAGATCATGAAAATAAAAAAAAGATACGACGGCACACTCTGAGGGTCTAAACACACTAGGCTGAATTACGCCGGCGTAAATTCCGCCGCGTTTACGCCGCGTTTAAATTGCATACAAAATACGGGCCGAATACAAAATGCGACGTAATAGTGTGTCACCCCCTAGGGGTGACACACTATTACGTCGCATTTTGTATGCGTTTGACATTTGCGGCGGAAATTACGCCGGCGTAATTCAGCCTAGTGTGTTTAGACACTGACAATGACAATTCAGTACGGAGCCGTATTCAAAAAGAATAAGAAAGTTAAACTAGAGGTCAGCGTCGGAAACGGAGGTAGGAGGTTAAAACCTTCCAGATGTGGAATTTAAGTAGTCTATCGATCTGAATTACACATTACATTAAGGGCCTAATTTAGATAATTTGCGAAACTACCTTTTCATAAAATTCAACTACCTTATTTAAAATCCCATCTTAAATTTTAAAGCTTCAATTGATTGTTATTTTCGTTTCCTTAACAAGCTGAAGGTAGGTACTAAGTAGAATGAATTTAAAAAGGGGAAATTCAAATTACTAACTTTACAAGATGGCGAATATACCTTGTTATTTCGTGCGAAATAAAAATATCATTTGAATAAAGCTTCTGCTTGAATAACGTGATTTTTGAAACTTTTAACGGACCAACTTTGTATCCGCTACTTTGTTATTTCACCTTTAACTTTACTTGAAAGGCTTAAATAATAAAGAATTCGAGGCCCACTCACAAATACTTTGAGTGCTTGTTATACTTGTCTGTTTAATGTAAATGTAATTCGTCTAATTCTACTTAAAGATTTAGGACTATAAATATTTTTATTTATAAAGGCTTTTATATTTTTTGAACTGTGTTGAAGTAATCTACTAAGTAAATATTGCGATATATGTTTTTCTAAGAGATATTCTTGTAATTAAACTGCAGTATTTCTTCTTTTAATTCACTTTATTATATTTAAAGATTTTACAAAACTTATACAACAAGCACCGATCGCCATATTTTTAGGAAGAGGAAGTGGTATTGCAAAAAACCACAGATAACAAATTAAGCTGATCCACAGACTAAAAAAGAAATCTTTGTGTTGCTAACTCAACACTCTTCCTCAACACAAACATTTCTTATACATATACCTACACAACAACTTACTTACATATTTTAAACTTATTAAACTTAAATTCCTCAACATTCACAAAAGTAAATAACTACTTTAAACTTTAACATACTCATACTCTAATACAATATGTTTTAACTTTAAACATTTATGGAACACAAACTTAATTTAGAAACTAAATTTTTAAAAATATTCTTAGATAAAGGTTTAGTTAGAATATCAGCGATTTGTTCTTTAGTATTAATATACTTTACAGTAACAATATTTTCTTCAACCTTCTGTTTTATAAAATTATATTTAACATCCATGTGTTTAAGCCTTTTCTGATCAGGATTTTTAATAGCTTTAATAGTACTTTGATTATCTTCATAAATAGTTACATTTTTAACATTGATATTTAAATCTGCAAGTAATTTTAACATCCAACAAGCTTCCATAATACATTCACATAATGATACAAACTCCGCTTCAGTTGTGCTTAAGGCAACAGTACTTTGTTTCCTAGACTTCCATACAACAGTATTATTAAAAACTTTAAAAATATATCCTGATGTCGATTTCCTGTCTAAATCTCTAGCCCAATCAGCGTCTGCATACCCTAATAAAGGCATGTTACAATCATCTTTAGTATACAACAATGCAAAATTAATTGTATGTTTTACATATCTTAGTAAACGTTTGAGAGATCTCCACAATTCAATATTTGGCCTTGATTGAAATCTACCTAAATAATAAACAGATGCAGCTAAATCTGGCCTTGATCCGACAGTAACATACATAAGTGACCCTATCAGTGATCGGCATTGTCTCTCATATGACATATCAATATCTCCGTTCTCATCGAATTTATAATTTGCATCCATTGGTGTTTCACATCCCTTACATTCATTCATATTAAAGCGTTCAAGAACACTTGTTAAATATTTAGTCTGATCAATAGTTATTCCCATAGAGGTCTTTTTAATTGATATACCTAGGTACATTATATGATTGCTACCCAAATCTTTCATTTTAAAGTTAGTTTTCAAAAAATGTTTTAAATTTTCTATTTTATTTAATTTCGAGCCTAGTATAAGCAGATCATCGACATACAACAGTAAATATAGATCTTTTATGAAATATAAACAATGGTCATTGTTTGATCTTTTAAAACCATATGACAGAATTGTATTATTAAACTTTTCATACCAATATTTCGGTGATTTTTTTAATCCATAAAGTGACTTCTTTAGTTTTAGTACACATCCTTGTTCCACTTTCATGCCATCTGGTGGTTTTATATATACTTCCTCTTCTATATTTCCATATAAAAATGCTCCTTTCACATCCATCTGACTTATATGATAATCTCGTTGAGCAGCCACAGATAACAATATCCTTAACGTCTGTAGCTTTAATACTGGTGAATAGACATCATCAAATTTCTCTTCTTGTTGAAAACCTCGTACTACTAATCTAGCCTTACATATTGTTTCTCTTCCTGTATCCTTCCTCGTAAATATCCACTTTGCATCTAATGATTTCTTGTCTTCTGGCTTCGGAACTATTTCAAAGGTCTTATTTTCATCTAGTACTTTCAATTCTTCACTTACAGCTTTCATCCAATCCTTTTTATCTTCTCTTGTTTTTATATCTTCATATGTAAACGGCACATCATCATTCATACACAAAAACGCATACATGGCATCATCTTCATCGCTAAAGCTTGTTACATATTCATTCTGCCATTTTGGCTTCATTCGATTCCTCTTTCCTCTTCCTGTTTCTTCATTTTCCACTATTATCTTTTCTCTTCCTATTTCTTGACTTTCTTCTTTATTCTCCATAATTTTCTCTTCTTTACAAATTTCCACTATTTCATCTCTTGCTTTCTCATTACTTTCTTCTTGTCTTTCAACTTCCTCATTTATTTCCTCCCCTGTACTATCTTTCACGATTTCTAATTTTTCATCTTCTTCATATTCAGGTATGTTAGCTAATCTTTTTATTTTCTTCCAGTTTTCATCAAAGACAACATGTCTCGCAGTTATAACTTTTCCTGTTTGTTCATCATATAGCTTATAGCCTGCCATACTATATCCAATCATTATCATTTTTTTACCTCTATGATCTAGTTTAGTTCTTAATTCCTTTGGTATATAATTATAAGCAATACATCCAAATATTTTCAAATTCGATACGTCTGGTTTTCTACCTTCCCACATTTCACTTGGAGTTTTATCTCTTCCAGTGACTGGACTTCGGTTTGTCACATACGCTGCATACAAAACCGCTTCTCCCCAGAATTCTTTTTTCATTCCCGAGTCAATCAATATAGTTCTAGCTTTATCCATCAATGTTCGATTCATTCGTTCAGCTGTCCCATTCATCTCCGGATTGTATGGCACCGTGTACTGCATCACTATTCCGTTCCTACTACAAAAGCTCTTAAATTCATTTGAAATATATTCTCTACCGTTATCCATTCTCAATTTTAAAAGATCTCTATTGAAATGTCTTGTTGAAAAATTATAATAATGCTGAAAATGTTCAAAAGTTTCTGACTTATTTTTCATTAAATAAACTATTGTAAAGTGTGTGAAATCATCAATGAATGTTACAAAGTAATTTTTACCATCATAAGTTTATGGAGAGATAGGTCCACATACATCAGTATGCACAAGCTCTAAAGGTTGCCTCGCTCTAATTCCTGGTTTATTGAAAGGCTGTCTACTAATTTTTCCTAATACACAGGGCTCACATAACAAGTTATTTTCTATAGTTTTATTTTTTAATCCTGCCAAACCATGTACCATGTTTTTGTTTACCAATAAATTTAAATTATTAATTCCTAAATGAGCAAACCTCCTATGCCACAAGTCATACTCATCATTATTCATTTTAATTGAAAAATTACATGAAGTTACAATACTTTGCAAGTTTAGTGTGTACAATGTGTCTATTTTATTACCTATCATCATCAAGTTCTCTTGTTTATAAACTCTTACTTTACCTCCGCTAAAAACTACTCTAAAACCAGCACTTTCCATTTTTGATACCGATAACAATTTTTTTCTTAAATCAGGTATATAATAAACATTTGTTATAAGAAATTTGTTTAAAATCTTACCCACTTGACATGATACTTCCATATTTCCAATCCCAACTGCTTCTAAACTAACCCCATTTTTGGCTGCTGCAATTTTCTTAGGTACCTTTAACTCAATATAGTCTATAAAGTGTTCCTTGCTATTAACTAAATGGTTTGTGCACCCAGAGTCCACACAAAACTGAATCAATGAGTTATTTTCACTATTATATTGTTCCTCCTACATAAATACATAAATACATTTGGATTATTACCCGCAAAATTCACATGGCCACCTTGTGTTCGTCCTCGGTTATTGAAAGTATGTCCACGTCCTCCATAGAATCCTTGACCTCTTTGTCCACGTCCTCTTTGAAACCCATGTCTAGTGTTGTATCCTGGCCCGTTACTTTGTCCTTGTCCGGAGTTGAAATTCTTATATCCATTTCCTTGTAATTTATGGCATTGAAATTTTTTATGTCCTGGTTTCCCACATACAAAGCATGAGAATGCACTTGGAGTGACAATATCCTTGTTATGAAACTGCTTTCTTTTTTCTTCTTCTGCCAATAATCTGTCTTTTACAGTATTAAGTTTTAAATCTCCGATGGTTTCCAACGCAGTCACTATGTTTTCATAACTTTTTGGCATGGACAGTAAGAAAATGTTGACCTTCTCTTCCTCTGACATGACAGATCCTGCCTCCTCTAATTGTGTTATAATTTCTTGCATTCTAGTGAGATGTTCTTTTAAAGATTTTGATTCCAGATATTTGATTTCACTCAATTGCCTTCGCAGGAACAATTTACTACGCGTGCCTCGATTCTTAAAACTCTCTTCCAAGTTTTTGAACATTTTAAATGCTGAGTCGCTCCTCAAATACTCTAGATGGCTATCCGCCACTGCAGAAATTAAGATAGCTTGGGCTCTCGCTTCGAGTTTTTCATCTGCAAAATCCTTTTGTACAATTGCCTCATTGCAGCCGCTCTCTTTTAAAATGCTTTTTAGTCTGAATGCCCAAGTATTAAAACTTTCACCATCGAATTGTGGTATATTATACTTCATAGCGTCTCTCGCCGACATATTACAGTTTTCTTTCACCTCGTGCTTCGTAATTTTCGTATTTTCAGATTTCTTCGGAAAAGGGACCTGGGCCCATAACTATTGCGATATATGTTTTTCTAAGAGATATTCTTGTAATTAAACTGCAGTATTTCTTCTTTTAATTCACTTTATTATATTTAAAGATTTTACAAAACTTATACAACAAGCACCGATCGCCATATTTTTAGGAAGAGGAAGTGGTATTGCAAAAAACCACAGATAACAAATTAAGCTGATCCACAGACTAAAAAAGAAATCTTTGTGTTGCTAACTCAACAGTAAATACCATCGGTATAACTTTTCCTTGGTTTCTAAAGTTTTTTGTTAGAAGATTCTATATCTATTAGCGCTTCTGATTGACTAATGATGCTTCAATATTAAGATTGTGGACACAAATTGTACAATAATTTAAGCAAATCTTGGCAAAACAAATTATTCATATTCTAGAACATACAAATTTTATTACAAAATGAATCAAACTGTATCAAGGAAATCACGTGTAAAAAGTTACAGAAAACTATATTCATAAATAATATAAAAGAAGAGAGGAACTATCAAAGGTATTTTATTACTTCCTTTACTGAGAATAGCTTTCTAAGAACATCCTTGTACGCTGCGAATAAAAAAAACTAAGGAAACGTAACTCCCATACTTCAATCGTTTTGAATTTGGTTCCTTTTCGCACACTAAATACGAAACACTACATTCAAATTGACAAATTAAATCCGTTGACAATAATAATTGTCACTTCTATAATAACACAAAATTTTTGCATGTATTCGGGCCACTTTTTGCATAAATTAGTATACTTACATGTATTCGGGTCACATTTTGCAGAATCGGAACAAATTTTTTGACACAGTTACTCTTCATTAGTTTTTATTATTCGTAGCTTGTACGCAATAAAACAATATCTAAATGTCAGAGAATAGACAGCAGACAATCTATTCATCCCGATTAGGCAGTGGGCCGGATACGTTGGGCGAATAGGGCCGAGGGCGGGCATTAAATTAACAAGGGCATACAATTATTATTACATATCATATCAAGTTATATCACTATAGGATGCCATGTCAAGTTGTATCACTTTTACGGGGTGAGGCAGCTTGCGAACTGTAGAGATCAACTACGATAATATGGCGCGCCCCTCCAAAATTCAAAACTTTTGAAGTGCGTTGTTAAAACGTTTGAAGTGCGTTGTCTTGCGCGGTCGGCTAGTTATGATTAGTTGACCAACAAATCTTGGTAATGAGTGACATTAAGTGAAATATTACGTGTACTGTGATTGGTTGAATACTTACTACATACAAACTCTTTCATAAGGATGTGACTACACACCACATTGAAACAGTCATTTGGATGGGCGCGCCAAGTTATCGTAGTTGATCTCTAATTGATATTCTATATATGGCTCATACAAATATTTTTGTGTTTCGTATACAATGAGGTGTGAAGTAAAAGTTAACATAAAATTTACAGATTTTTTTCATAGACAGTCTAGGACAAAATCGCCTTATTTTACTTTAACGATTGCGATTGCTGCGAATAAATTAGTCTATACTCATTTTGAATCTTCCGAAAAATATTTTCGTTGTTATACTACCGGAAGTGTATTCTTGGAGTAGAATTTTGGGGAGTATACTTACTATAGCAATATAATTTTTTACATTTCGCCACTTTAAGGGTCCCAATTTCCAAATTTCCCAATTTCGCTGATTTAACAGACGTGATTTAACAGTTAAAATACAGTATTTCTATAAGTTTTAATGCACAACATGTAAGATCATTTCAATTATAATTTAATGTTGGAGCTAGATTTTTTATTTTATTAAGTATTTTTAAATAATCCAACTCAAACCCGCGACAGTTTTGTGATTTTTGCTGTAAAAGGTTTAGAATATCACCTGTTTATGGATTGTATTGACGTCTTAACGGTATGAAAAAAATATAATGTACTATTGAGAAAGTCGTCTATAAAATGTTGGACTTTTTACCACTTTAATATGAAATAGTTGAGTAAACAAATATGTAACTCGGCAAAATTTTAGAGAAAATGGGCAAAGAATTGCTGTTAATTTCTGCAAAAATCACATTTTGCTGTAAAAGGTTTAGAATATCACCTGTTTATGGATTGTATTGACGTCTTAACGGTATGAAAAAAATATAATGTATTATTGAGAAAGTCGTCTATAAAATGTTGGAATTACTTTTTACCACTTTAATATGAAATAGTTGAGTAAACAAATATGTAACTCGGCAAATTTTTAGAGAAAATGGGCAAAGAATTGCTGTTAATTTCGGCAACTTGGAGCTGTAATTCATAAAAAGAAAACGATAGAAATAATCTATATTAGATAAAATTCTATCCAATTCGCGAAAAAAAAAAACAAATTATGCCAAAAAACACGATTCAAAACAACCTAAAGCGGGGAATTGACTACCGGGCCGCCCGCTACGGGCCGCCCGTCACGGGCAGGTCTGTCGCATGTCTGCTCGTCAATTCCTAGGTACGGGCACAGACATGCCCACCGGCTCGTGCCCGCAGCCTGCCCGCGAGATCGCATTTTTCCCGCGCGGGCACGGGCAAGTCTGTACATGAATGGTCGCAACGGGTGGCCCGTCGTCATTTGCCCCTTGGAGAGCGACTGGAGTGCACTTAAAATATTATTTTAAAACATATTAATGTAAACAATACAAACATTAAACTTAAGAAAAACCAACAAAAACAATTTTGACATTCGTTTATTTCCATTTACCGGTCGCATCCTTGTTTGTGGAAAGTTATAAAAGCAAGGATTACATGAACACCGATCTACGTAAAGTTCGCTGTAAGCGAACTTATTGAAAAATCCAAAGAAATCAATGCCGATGCTGATTTATCATCTGTTAAAAAGAATATCGAGTCCATGAGTCCACGACCGAGCTGCAGCTATCTATTCGACGGACTTGCCTGTTCTGGGTGTGTTCAATAGGGGCAAGCGGCAGACTTGTGCCAGACCGGGCGGCCCGCGGGCAGCCCGGTAGTCAATTCCCCGCTTAAGACGCAGTTTCATCAAGCAATGTTAAATAAATAATGCCTTGTTAAATCAGTTAATGGCCAGTTAGAGCTTTCGAGCGTTCCACCATGCCCTAATGTCATGTTAAATCACCTAACACGGTGTTAAATTTAATTCCTGCTGTGGAGGTCGTTAAATATGTAACGAAAGAAAAAGAATCTCTTTTGACTTTTGACTTTTTCCGCCATGTTATTTTTACTTTGTCAAAAATTCATCCGTGTGATTTTCCTTGACATTGCAATTATGCTAACTTGTATCAAAATTACCAAACCGAAATATGTAAATAAAAGTTTGTAATATTATGATTGATGTTTTCAGCTTTGACAGATAATAATTATCATCCTGGTAAATTGACTATTATTTATGAATTAAGAAGAACTATCCAAATAAAAATAAAAATAAATAGCCTTTATTGTTGCTTTTGTACAAAAATTTACAAATATTTAAATAACTAAATCCTAAAACTAATGCTTAACTGTATTTACTTATTGATTAATTATTATCATCGGCAAATGGATGTTGGTTTTCAACAGCTTGTCTTTCGACAAAGGCCTCCTCTAAAGACTTCCAAGCATATTTATCTTGAGCAAATTGTAACCAAAATGTTCTAGCTATTTTCTTAAAATCGTCCTCCCATCGTTTTGTGTTCTCTACTCCTTTTACTTCCTCTCGGGTACCATTTTGTAATCATTTTAGTCCATTTTTCCTTGTTTTCTCTAATCATATGTCCCGTCCATCTCCACTTTAACTGTCTGTACACGGTGAAAGCATTCTTAAATTTTGTTTTTCTTTTAAGATCCTGTATTCTTACTCTATCTCTTCTTTTCACTCCTAATATACTTCTCTCTATTCCATTTTGGCATATCTTTATCTTATTGTCCATTTGTTCCGTTAACGCCCATGTCTGGCATCCGTATAAAAGACACGGCATTATGCAAGTTTCATATAATTTCTTTTTCTTTTTCATAGGCATTTCTTTATTTTTCATTATGTCTTTTAGCGACCAAAACCGTTTCCAAGTATTTTAGATCAGTGATATTTTAATTTGGTCGCATTATCTACTATTATACGAGTAAGGAAGAAAGTGAGACATTGCAGCAAACATTTCGTATTAAACTTTTACATTGCAATTTCGTCGCCTTATAACAAGAATGAACGAATTGATAGTTGTTCACTCGTTGTTCACATAACATTGCATTTACTAATCTTCTGTTAAATTTTTACTGTGGGACGTAAGTATTTTAACAGTCTGTTTAATTTTCTAAGGTTCGTTAAGTAAAGCCTTGTTAGAATTTAACAAACAGAGGTTGGTGACATTAGGTCTAAATCTCACATTGTATTACTCGCCGCAAGGTTCGAGTCGACTTTCCGCGCTTAAATATATTTTAAATCTAATAATTAATATATTTTTTTAAAGTCTAATAAGAGGAAATAACCTAATAATATTTCTGTATCGAACAAAATTTCGTATACGGACTCTTAAACCCCTTCAAAAATGTACTTTTTTACTACACTGAATGACTTTTGGTAGTATAAACTGTTAAAGTGCTAATAACTGGGTGTTTTACCTTAACTAGCATGCTGAAGTATATTTTAGCTAACCGTCTCCGGAAATTGGCTCAGATAACTGGGTTATCGGATGTTATATTGGAGATGTAATATTAGCACGACCAGCACTCCGTTTACTGTTATTTTACCTCTAATAGCACCTTTATTCCAACGATATAATGATCATTATAGACACTCTGAATTGAACATGATTATTTTGAATAATATAAGCTATATCTTTACATCTATACTAATATTATAATTGGGAAGAGTTTGTTTGTTTATTTGTTTGTTTGAACGCGCTAATCTCAGGAACTACTGGTCTGATTTGAAAAATTATTTTATTGTTGGATAGCCCATTTATCGAGGAAGGCTATAGGCTATATTTTATCACGCTAAGACTAATAGGAGCGAAGAAATAGAGGAAAATGTGGAAAAAACGGGGGGAAATTATTTGAAAGGGCTTATTTGAACGCGCTAATCTCAGGAACTACTGATCCGATTTGAAAAATTCTTTCAGTGTTAGATAGCCCATTGATGGAGAAAGGCTAAAGGTTATATTTTATTACGATGAAACTAATAGGAGCGAAGAAATAGGGGAAAATATGGAAAAAACGGGGGAAATTATATGAAAGGGCTTATTCGAACGCGCTAATCTCAGGAACTACTGGTGCGATTTGAAAAATTATTTCAGTGTTAGATAGCCTATTTATTGAGAAAGGCTATAAGCTATATTTTATCACGCTAAAGCTAATTGGAGCGAAGAAATAGAGAAAAATGTGGAAAAACGGGGGAAATTATATGAAATTGCATATTATCTTAAAAACTACCGGAGCAATTTTTATGTTATTTGGCAAACATGAAGAATAGACTACGTGAAGGGACATAGGCTATTTTTTGCGGAAAAATGTACGGTTGCGTGAAATTCCTAAATTACGCAAGCGAAGCCGCGCGGAACATCTTTATATAATAAAATCGTAGGAAAGTCAATTCTGTACATTGAATATTTTTGTACAATAAATAATACTTGGGATGTGATCTACAGTCTACTATGCTAACGCGGACGAAGTCGCGGGCAACAGCTAGTAATATTATAAAGCGAAAGAATTTGTTAGTTTGTTTGTTTGTTTGAACGAGCTAATCTCAGGAACTACTCGTCCAATTTGAAAAATTGTTTCAGTGTTAGATAGCCCATTTATGAAGGAATGCTATAAGTTATATTTTATCGCGCTAAGACTAATTGGAGTGAAAAAATAGAGGAAAATGTCGAAAAACAGGAATTATTTGAAAGGACTTATTTGAACACGCTAATCTCAGGAACTACTTGTCCGATTTGAAAAATTATTTCAGTGTTAGAAAATTTATTGAAAAAGGCTACAGGCTATATTTTATCACGCTAAGACTTATAGGAGCGAAGAAATAGAGGAAAATGTGAAAAAATGGGTGAAATTATTTGAAAGGGCTTATCTCACGAACTACTGGAGCAATTTTTCTGTTATTTGACACAGATAAGAAGAAGACCACGTGAAAGATCATACGCTATTTTTTGTGGACTAATTTGTCTTCGGAATATCTAAATTACGCGGGCGAAGCCGCGCGGAACGTCTATCTACACCTATAATATTGTTACGTGCTAGGGTTCGAGGATTCGGAGAGAAAGACCTGGTGACTCTCTTGAAGACTTTATTCGCAAACACTAGCCCACACAAATCACTAAGTCCAAACACTAGATCCAAATCACTGAGCACTATCACTGTCCTAGGTCGTAGCCGAGTCGTTAGTTCACTATCACAATCACTATTGATCACTTGTTCTCACTATTAAAGTCGCCTTGATGATCGCTCGAATCGAACTGCGTTGACTGCCGGTTTGTTTATCTTTTATATGGCCCGCGTCGCCTTCTGGAGCGTTCTATTTTGGATTGTTTACGTAAACACGCAATTCACATAAACAAGGGTTGCACTTTTCTAGAAAGTACGCGCAACTGTCGCGCGCAGGTAAACAACTGCCCGTATCCGTGACACTACTCCCCTCTTAGAGATGCTCGTCCCGAGCATCGTTGTTACTGCCATGATAGCGCGCCAAACGGTCTATGTTTACCACTTTGAATGTGCCTCTTGGTGGCTTTTGAATCCTGTAAGTCACATCATTCAATCGGGTAACCACTTTACATGGGCCGTCCCACTTGGTCTGCAACTTTGGAGATTTCCCTTTTCGGCGAGTTGGGTTATGCAGCCATACCAGTGACCCTTCTTCGAAGCCGCTCGTGTTCGATCTCCGGTCGTATCTGGTCTTCATGTTCTCACTTGACTGTAACCCATTTTCCCGAACCATGGCGTGTATGTAGTGCATCTTTTCCCTTAAATCGCAGACATAGTCTTGTACGGTCTTTGGTTCCCCCGGTGACGCTCCTGTCAAGAGGTCTATTTGTATTCGTAGTTCTCTACCGTAATTGACATAAGCCGAGGTAGCTTTTATGCTCTCATGCTCGGCGGTACGGTACGAGAGAAGGAAGAGTGGTATATACTTGTCCCAATCCCTTTGTCTGTCATCTACCAATTTCGCCAAATGCCTCTCTAGAGTCTGGTTAAATCTCTCAACCATTCCATCAGACTGTGGATGGTACGCGGTGGTCCTCGTCTTATGCATTCCCAAAATTCTGCACACTTCCTGGAAGACCTGCGATTCGAAGTTCCTGCCCTGATCGGAATGGATTTCGAGAGGCACACCAAAGCGAGATATCACTTCTTCGACTAGCTTAGAAGCAACTGTTGGAGCTTCCTGGTTTGGTATGGCGAACACTTCGGGCCATTTGGTGAAGTAGTCCATGACGACCATAAAGTACTTGTTTCCCGATTCCGTCACGGGAAATGGCCCAGCTACGTCAACTGCAATTCGTTCCCACGGTGCCCCAACGTTATACAACCGCAGGTTCCCACGGCTCCTGGTCTGTGGTCCCTTCACTGCAGCGCAAGTAGTGCATTTGCGGCACCAATCCTGTACATCATCTCGACAATGCAACCAGTAGAATCGTTCTCGCAGTTTTGTTAACGTCCTCTTAACACCTAGATGACCTCCTGATACGCCATCGTGTATTTCACGGAGAACATCCGGTACTCTCGTTCTTGGGACAACTATCTGAAGATGGAACTCTCTGCCGTTAGTCTTCTCCCATTTTCGGTAAAGTATTCCATTTTGAAGCATCAGACTGTCCCATTGCGCCCAGTACGCCTTAGTGACAGCGCCGGTGGGTGCAACCTCACTCCAGATTGGTTTTTCGTCACCTCGTTTCTTCCATGTGATGATGTGCCGTAGGTCGTCATCTGTTTCTTGAGCCTCCCTCATAGCATCATTCTCCCATGGACCCAAAGGACTTGTTTTCGTTAACTTTAATGTCACTTCATTAGATTCCTGCTTAACACAATGTTTGCAGTCCTCTGAACACGGTCTTCGTGAAAGGGCGTCGGCATTCCCATGTGCCTTTCCGCTGCGGTGTTCCGTCTTGAAGTTGTACTCCTGGAGCTGTTCAATCCATCGAGCTACTTTTACCTTCAGGGTTCTTGAATTGCAGTAGCCACTTCAACGCTGCCTGATCAGTACGCAGTAAAAACTGTCTGCCGATGAGATATTTGCTGAAACGTTGTAGCGTCTTTACAACAGCCAAGAGTTCTCTTCTTGTCACACAGTAGTTTCTCTCTGGCTTAGATAAAGGTTTGCTGAAATATGCAATTACAACTTCTCTTTCGCCCTGTTTTTGAGATAACACCCCTCCAATGGCCGTGTTGCTTGCGTCAGTGTCGACTATAAACTGACCTTCAGGTTGTGGATACCCCAGGATTGGTGTTTCACACAGATGTTTCTTCAGTTTCTGAAAAGAATCTTCAGAAGTCTCGTCCCACATAAACTGTCGTTTATCTTCCGTCAGCCGATGTAATGGCTTGGCTATCTCTGAGAATCCCTTAACAAAACGCCTGTAGTAGGAGCATAAGCCGAGAAATGCCCGCACTTCGGTTTTGTTCTTAGGGGTTGGCCAATTTTGAACTGCTTCCAGTTTCTCCGGGTCCGTCTGGATTCCATCACTGGAGATAACATGGCCAAGATAGTTGACCTTACTCCTGAATAAGCGACACTTTTTGGGATTCAGCTTTAACTTGGCCCCCTCTATTTTGGCGAAAACTCGTTCTAAGTTTCGCAAATGGTCCTCGAAGTCGCGGCCAACAATGATGACGTCGTCCAAGTAGACTAAGCAAGCCTCTCCAACTAAGCCTGCCAGTACACGCTCCATGAGTCGCTCAAATGTGGCAGGTGCGTTGCACAATCCAAAGGGCATGACGTTAAACTGCCATAAACCTTTACCGGTGGAAAAAGCTGTCTTCTCCTTGTCTTTTGGATGAATTTCCACCTGCCAGTATCCCGATTTCAGGTCCAGGGTCGAGAACCATTTCATGCCACTCAAGGTATCCAAAGTGTCGTCGATTCGAGGTAATGGATAGCTGTCCTTCTTAGTGACATCATTGAGACGCCTGTAGTCCACACAAAATCTTGTGCTGCCATCTTTCTTTTTCACTAACACAACAGGTGAGCACCACGGACTTGCAGACGGTTCAATAATCTTATGTCTTCTCATGTCCTCCAAAAGGCCTTCAACTTCTTTTTCCTTTGCAATGGGTATCCGTCTTGCTCGTTGACGAATTGGGGTTCTCGCTTCCGGTATCTATCCTGTGCTGAACCATCGACGTTCTTCCAAGGTCGCCTTCCTGACTGGAGAAGATATTCGCGTGGCGTTGTAAAAACTTCTTAGCTTTCATGCTCTGCGAATAAGTCAGATTACTCTTGCAGTCGTCGAGTAGCTCAGTCACTAATCCATAGTTGCTGCTTGCTTGGGAGACAACAGTTATTGGGGCTTCCTCCACGTCAGCCAGTACACGCCTCTTAGTCCTGGCTGAAGCTCCCTGATCCCGGGCAGGGGACGAAGTTCCTTGCTTCTTCAGCTCCTCTATTTGTTCAATGCGTTTCTCGAGTCTTTTCATTCTTGCCATCTGAGTCTCCTTCTGTGGGCAGTTGAGTTGAAGATGGCCCCTCTCGCCGCACTTGTAGCACATGGTTCCAAAACTTCTCTTCGTGGGAGCCTTGACTTCCTTAACTTCCTCAGAGACCTCGTGGATCTTATGGGTCTGCCGTATATCACGCCAAACAGCCTCGACCTCTAAAGCATGTGCCAATGCTTCCTTTAGCGAGGTGTGGTGACGTAGCCTTACTGCAGCTCTGACTTCCAGGTCCCTGATTCCGTCGACAAATGCTTGAACAATGTTCATGTCAACCATCTTGGTGTCGACTCCTGGGTGTGCCTTCTTGACTAGTTTCTCAATTTCCAACGCCCATTGTTGTAGTCCTTCTCCTGAGCGTTGGACTCTGTCACGCAGTTGGGCACGGAACACGTGCTCCAGGTGTCGCTCCCCGTATCTGGATTCAAGTGCCTCCATCAGGTCTTGGAACCCATTTCCTGTATGCGCTTCTAGGACCGACAAAGCTTGCCCCCTGAGCGCAACAGTGAGAGCGGTCATGCATTGTTCGTCAGTCCATCCGTTGGCAGAAGCAACCGTCTGGAATTGCTGACGATAAGCGTTCCAAGAAGTAGTACCGTCATATGGTGGCACTTTAACTCTTGGTCCTTGTACCACTTGCACCACTCCGGTAGTTCCACTAGACACCGCCACTCCTGTGGTTTCCAGGCGCACTACTTTATTCTGAAGTTCAGTGAGGCCGGTTTTCACATTTTCCACATCCAATCCTAACCCCGTAACTCGTTCGTCCATTATGTCGACATCTTTTCGGAGCTTAACCACCGTGTCACTTACATCCTTTATAGCTCCGAGTGCTTTTTCTTGGAGGTATTTTTGTTGCTCTTGTGATTCCCGAATCGCTCTGATTTCCGCCTTCTGAAAATCTTGCAACGCGCCGAGCTTACGATCTTGTGACTCTTGCAAAGCGTGAATTAACTCGATTATGCTTTCCAATTGAGGAGCCATTTGAGGGGCCGTAGAAACTACGGGCGTAGCAGGATGGATGCAGCTAGTCGACGGGGTCTGAGCAGGCGGGGCCCAGTGGACGGGGCCAGTGGGCGTGGCTTGAGTGGGCGTGGCCTGGTGGGCAGAGCCAGTGGGCGTGGCCATGTCCAGACTGGGCGGGGCCTGAGGGGCGTGGTCAGTGGGCGGGTCCCAGTGGGCGGAGCCAGTGGGCGTGGCTTCACCCGAAGTAGGTGGAACATGGGGGGCGTGGTCAGTGGGCGGAGCCTGGTGGGCGGGGCCTGCCCCGTGGTGGGCAGGGCTTGGTCCCCAGTGGGTGTGGCCTCCGCAGCTCCACCTCCAACTTCTCTCTCGGAATCAATGGCAGCAGCTCGCTGTGCCCTTGTCCTGACACTCCCCTTGAAGTCCTCTCTCGGAGTCAAATCTCACTTCCGACACCAGTTGTTACGTGCTAGGGTTCGAGGATTCGGAGAGAAAGACCTGGT
Source organism: Lysandra bellargus (assembly GCA_905333045.1). NCBI lineage: Eukaryota > Metazoa > Arthropoda > Insecta > Lepidoptera > Lycaenidae > Lysandra > Lysandra bellargus. The sequence continues at coordinate 9,586,631 of HG995350.1, read as the reverse complement.
GACTCTCTTGAAGACTTTATTCGCAAACACTAGCTCACACAAATCACTAAGTCCAAACACTAAGCACTAGGTCCAAATCACTGAGCACTATCACTGTCCTAGGTCGTAGCCGAGTCGTTAGTTCACTATCACAATCACTATTGATCACTTGTTCTCACTATTGAAGTCGCCTTGATGATCGCTCGGATCGAACTGCGTTGACTGCCGGTTTGTTTACCTTTTATATGACCCGCGTCGCCTTCTGGAGCGTTCTATTTTGGATTGTTTACGTAAACACGCAATTCACATAAACAAGGGTTGCACTTTTCTAGAAAGTACGCGCAACTGTCGCGCGCAGGTAAACAACTGCCCGTATCCGTAACAATATTATAAAGGGGAAGAGTTTGTTTGTTTGAACGCGCTTATCACAGGAACTATTGGTCCGATTTGAAAAATTCTTTCAGTGTTAGATAGCCCATTTGTCGAGAAATGCTATATCTTTTCAGGCTAAAACTAATAGGAGCGAAAAAATAGAGGAAAATGTGGAAAAAACGGGGGAAATTATTTGAAATTGCTTAGTATCTTAAGAAGTACTGGAGCAATTTTTATAACTGACTCAACCGTGAGAATCACTGACTCCGATATCACATTATAATAGTTTCGGGGTCAGAGATCAACCAAACTGTGCCATTCTGATTTTAAATCCTAATTTTTGTACAAAATTTACTGCCTGTAAATAAGATGTTAGTTTTTGGGATGTCAATAAACGTATTATTATTATTAATTTTTATGTTATTTGTCACATATATTATAAGAACTGGCTGTCCCGGTGAACTTCGTGTCACTTTGAAGCCTTCCCTGGACTTCTACGAATATTTTAATACTAAAATCAGCCCAATCCGTTCAGCTGTTTTCGAGTTTTAGCGCGACTAACACATTTGAAAATCCATTTTTATATATAAGAGAAGATAGACCACGTGAAGGGACAATGGCTATTTTTTTTGCAGAAAAATGTACGGTTTCCGTGAAATTCTAGTAAATTAATCCTTCGATCCTGGAAAACGAGACACAATAGCCTTTCAATTGTTATAGCGAGCACCGGGGGTTCTCGCGCGGGGCTTGATGAGTTAATAACGAAATAACAGCTATAATTAATGTTTTTTCTTAAGCAATTGGGACATATTTTAAAACGGGAACTAATTTTTTGATCAGTTATTTAAATATTTGAGATGTTATTATGATCAGCTGAAAAAAATATTGAGCAGTCATTTAATTTTCTGGCGGTTGATTAATTATTGTGACTGTAAAACATGGACAGTAATAAAAAACTATTGAGCGGTAAAAATGATGGAATGAGCAGTTCGATAAATGAATGAGCGGTAAAAATGATGGAACGAGCGGTTCGATAACGACTTTACAGAAGGCCTACTTAACCACGGATACTGAAGCGGGGGGACGGTGGGTGCAGCCCCCCATAAAGGGGGGCTCGGGGGGCGCAGCCCCCCACCAAAACAAAAACAAACACAATCCAGAAAGTCCAGAAAGAGTAGGTTAGGTTAGGTTAGAACTTAGACCACAACTGCAGAGGGAGCCGAGCGAGCGCAGCGAGCGTGCTGCGGCAGCAGCCGGCGACCGTCTTATACTTTCGCTTTATAACGGCACGGAACCCTTCATGCGTGAGGTCGACTCGCACTTGGCCGATTTTATTATATTTTACCGCCTCATTGTTTAAAGAACGGCACTGATTTAAAGGAGCAGTTGTAAATTGCAGTTTTGGTAAGTTAAAAATTATAAATGGCACGTTTAATAACTAGTTTAGCAGTTAAAACTAAGCAGTAAAATAAACAAAAATGAGTAGTAAAAAATAATGAAATGGATAATTGAAAACATTATTGAACAGTAAAATAATTAAATGGTCAGTAAAAATTAATGAATGAGCGGTTACGTGTGGGCAGTAACAAATCGGAATTTGTCAGTAAGAAATCTCATTCTAAGAAGTTCTTTAAACAATGAGGCGGTAAAATATAATAAAATCGGCCGAGTGCGAGTCAAACTCACTCATGAAGGGTTCCGTGCCGTTATAAAGCGAAAGTATAAGACGGTCGCCGGCTGCTGCCGCAGCATGCTCGCTCGGCTCCCTCTGCCGTTGTAGTCTAAGTTCTAACCTAACCTAACCTACTCTTGGACTTTATGGATTGTGTTTGTTTTTGTTTTGGCGGGGGGCTGCGACCCCCGAGCCCCCTTTATGGGGGGCTGCGCCTCCCCGTCCCCCCGCTTCGGTATCCGTGGTTAAGTAGGCCTTCTGTTAAGTCGTTATCGAACCGCTCGTTCCATCATTTTTACCGCTCATTCATTTATCGAACTGCTCATTCCATCATTTTTACCGCTCATTCCATCATTTTTACCGCTCAATAGATTTTTTATTACTGTCCATGTTTTACAGTCACAATAATTAATCAACCGTCAGAAAATTAAATAACTGCTCAATATTTTTTCAAGTGATCATAATAACATCTCAAATATTTAAATAACTGATCAAAAAATTTGTTCCCTTAAAGAACTTCTTAGAATGAGATTTCTTACTGACAAATTCCGATTTGTTACTGCCCACACGTAACCGCTCATTCATTAATTTTTACTGACCATTTAATTATTTTACTGTTCAATAATGTTTTCAAATATCCATTTCATTATTTTTTACTACTCATTTTTGTTTACTTTACTGCTTTGTTTTAACTGCTAAACTAGTTATTAAACGTGCCATTTATAATTTTTAACGTACCAAAGCTGCAATTTACAACTGCTCCTTTAAATCAGTGCCTTTAAAAAGTACCTGCAGGTATTCAACTAGGTTGTAGTTACTTGCGTATGTCATTTTAAGGGCCAATTTTTTCACCCCCGCGCACGGAGTAAGCAAATAACAATTTGCACATGACATCAATCATAGATTATTCAAACATTGTACAGATTGGATGATACGGGGTGATTGGCACAAACAGAGTAGTGACGTCAGCAAATCACGTCTCGAACGGGCTATTGTATTGAAATCATCCTATGAGCTAGGTCACATTGCTTGGTGGTTTTGCTACGCGTCGACGTAGCGGTTTTACATGCATATAAACCACCAATGAGGTTATAATATGTAAATAAATAATTAAGAAACTAATTATGGTAATAACGGATATTGGATTAATTACAATATCAATTAATCCAGTTGATTAATATCCATACTTACTCACTAATATTATAAATGCGAAAGTGTGTCTGTCTGTCTGTTAACTCTTCACGCCCAAACCACTGAATTGATTTCGCTGAAATTTGGTATGGAGATACTAATAATGAGCCCCAAAAAGGACATAGGATACTTTTATCCCGGAAAAGTGTACGGTTCCCGCGCGATTGTTGCGGGTTGCGGGCGTCATCTAGTTACATATTATTATTATAATAGTTAATAAAAAGTAAAACATTATTTTATTAAAGGAAACAATAATGTAGAAACCATATTAACGAATCTTTGGGTATTCCTCATGAACCCTGATCATCTTGAAGCCAGCACAGTAAGATAAATTCAGACGTCTGTAATCAATCACTCCCTAAATCCTAATGAAACGAGATATCTGAGATGAAACCTCCAGTAAATTAAGAACGCCGTTCACATCATTTAACTATTCTAACGTTAAATAATTACTTACGTTTTATGATTAGTTCACCTTCATTTAATTAAAACCAAGCTTAAACGAACTTTTGATAGTAGGGATTAACTTATAATATTGAATACGTATTACTTTTTATAAGTAGGTAGTCTTAGATCTGAAATTAGCATTAATCTCTCGATCGTGGAAAAAACGAGACACAATAGATTTGTATTGTTATCACGGTCGCGTGCTACCGATTGGGGCTTGAAGCATTTAATCAGTAAATGAGTCATATTTTATAAAAGGAACATGAGCATTTGAGCAAGTTTTGTCTTAATCTTTAGCGAGATCTGTCTGGATCGCGAGCTTTCAGAGATATTGCATTTTCAGCCATCGCAAACATTCAACAGATAATATGATCTGCTTCATCAGCTGTTGTTCGTTGTTCGCAATTAAAACCCAAAAGGACCGGCTCCCGTATCAAGTATACTGCGAGAGCAATGCGATAGCAATTATTGCGCGATAATAGCTCCAAAATCGCAATTTCGTATCACGTATCAGCCAAAACAATACGATTGCAATCGATCGCCATACATGACACCATTGTTTTTATACCCAGCAATCGCTCGCGCGATTATTGCTAGTGGATTGTTAATCGCTATTTTTTACGTGATAGCCTTGCGGCTTTACTCGCCCGGCACCGCCAGTTCAGAGTTCCGACTCATTAACCCAACCGTAACAGTGAGAAAAGCTTTTCACAGTTCGTTCAAATGAACTTTTTATTTTCGGCCAGAGTTGTAAAGGTGACCATTAAAAAGTTTAAAACATGCTTAATTATATTTTATCAAAGTTCTTTTGTCATCTTTTTTTGAGCCACTTGCTTCCAGTTTCTCGACTTCAGCAAGTAAATATTTTTAACTAGATGACGCCCGCAACTCCGTTGCGCCAAAATTCGTTTATCTCGCGGGACTGTACATTTTTCCGGGATATAAAGTATCCTATGTCCTTTCTCGGGACTTAAAGTATCTGGAGATACTTTTGCTGTAATTTGGTATGGATACCAAATTACAGCAAAATCGGTTCATCGGTTTGGGCGTGAAGAGGTAGCAGACAGACAGACAGACAGACAAACAGACACACTTTCGCATTTATAATATTAGTATGGATAGAAATCAAATTAGTGTACGGATCACCTGATTGAAAGCCATTATCCATCGTCAATATAACGTGAGACCATTCTCGCGTTTTTGCCTTTGACAGCGCACGTTGTTGACCACGTATTTTGGGACTCAAAGAGCTCCCGAGGTTTTTGACAGGAGTTTATCTGTTCAACAGAGTTGAATATTGTATAATGTTTTGGCTTCACTTCAGACGCCTTAAATCTATTTATACTTTAGGAGTACTTATCATGGCTTTTTTATAGATATAATAGACATTGGCATTCTATACATGGTTTTGAATAAGAACTAAGTTCCTAATAGAAAAAAATATCTAGTGTTCCTTGTTTTAAAACCTTTATTGGTTCATTACACTGAGTTAAGAGCAAATTAATTTGTTATGGACTATATTTACTCTGGTAAAAGCGCTGCTGTAGTTCAATTATTCTACAGACTTATTATCACAAATACTTTTTAAGAATAGAAATTATTTGTAGAACAATTATTCTAAAAGTAATCAAAAAGTTTTTTATATGGATTTGTTAGGCACTTTTTTAAGTCTATACTTAATAGAATCAATGACTAGATATTCGTACACCACATGTGGCCGCTTGGGAGTTGAAGCGGTCGAAACCGGTTTCCTGCACGATACAATTTGTTGCTAATAGTTTGTGTATTCTCAAAACTTCGCACTCGAAATATTTCGTGTGAAGATCGCTCGAAACATACAAGTGCTAGGGACCGGTAGATGTCCGAATTCGTACACAAATTCACCCTCCTATTGGTGGATATGTAGCAAAGTAGTTGTCTAGTAAATAAAATATGTTGAACAAATATTCGTGCTTGTGTTTCTTTTACGATATAATTACATACTTATGAATTAAGTACATATAAGTTTAATGTAGGTATAATTTCGTTAAATTAGAGTAGCTTGTACTAATGAGTATTCTGTGTAGTAGCTGAATTAGACTAATTTTATCAGAATTTTTGTTCTATTATATAGTATAAGTTTTTGGATAGTTACGTTTATCATAATATTAATCTATACTAATATAATAAATGCGAAAGTGTGTCTGTCTGTCTGTTACCTCTTGACGCCCAAACCGCTGAACCGATTTTGCTGAAATTTGGCATGGAGATATCTTGAGTCCCGGGAAAGGACATAGGAATTAATAGGATACTTTTTATTCCGATAAAAGGTACGGTTCCCACGCGATAAACGAGTTTTGGCGCAACGGAGTTGCGGGCGTTATCTAGTATTTAATATAACAAATAAGTACAATCTTCTTATCTTCATAAATTATTTAAAATTCTCGTGTCACAATGTTAGTTACCTTTCTCCTCCGAAACGGTTTTACTGATTAAGTATACTATTATTAATACTTCGATCATCGATGGTAGATTCTTGGAAATCTATTGTTATTCTATTGCCGCTATCCCCAACCCGCGGCCCGCCGGGGCTTTATTTGCGGCCCGCGTGATGTTACACCATTTTGAAATTCGCGCCCACCGACAAAATAATAATGTAGTCGTCGTGATAGTCGTGAATTTTTTTCCACTTTTAAGTCGTTAATTTTGAAAAATGATATTTTTTAACCCTAAAAAATTTTTGTTGCGGCCCGCGACACCAAGACCAAAACACGTTTGTGGCCCGCATGAAAGAGGTTGGGGACCACTGTAATCTATTGTGTCTCGCTCACCGGTGAGCAGTGTTGCCAACACGGAGTTTTTAGAGCTAGATTTAGCTCTAAATCCGCTTGGTTAGCTTTAAAAAAGTGGGTCTAGCTCTTTAGCTTTGTTTCTTCTACAATCTTAGCTTTTTTCCGTGTACACTATGAATAAATCCTTAGAAAATAGATTAAGGGCGTTCCTTACGGAGATACCGTAATTTACCGTATTTCAAGCCTTATAAACTCTTAATTTGAAAGCTACAAAGTTATAATACAGCAGTAATCTTCACTATCTTCAGCATATCAACATTCCTTTCCTCGTTTTAAATTTTCTATTTTTGATTATTATATTCATGATATTATCAGCTTACAAAGTAAAACCAATTTATTAAAATTGAAGCATACATTCAGCATCTCCTCGCCATGGATACCCAACTCCTCACCAACTTAGACAATGGCTTCGTGTTTGGGCTCATTTTAATTGCAACAACTAATAAGTAGTAAGACGTAGATAAACTGTAAATATTTGCATGCTGCTGCTGCAGCATCACCTGGATTCTATAGGAGCCGAGCTCCATAATATGAACCCAAAGTGAAGGTTTCATGTTTGGACTCATATCGACGGATTCGTCCAAAAGGACATTCATAGATGGTATTCATTAGGATAGATTATGATCCTGTTGATAGGAATTATTCTGCACTATAACCAACACAAGTTTAAAAAGCATGAAATAATTAAGAAATTAAAAAAAAAACCCGCCAAAAAACTTTAAAAAATAAGTAATCAAATAATATTGACTGACTTTAAGTGTAAATAATTCCTAGTCTAAAGTGATATTTTAGTCCATCGGGGGACCGCTAATGTAGATGTTTGATTTCACATAACATTAAAGTTTAATGGTCAGTTCATAGCAAAGTGCGAACCGAATCGAGACAATCAGTGACTTGGCAATACAAAATGCAAAAGTCGCTGTTGGCGGTCCCCCGACACAATATCACTTTAGACTAGGAATTATTTAAACTTAAAGTCAGTAAATATTATTTCATTACTTTTTAAAGATGTTTGTTAATAAAAAGTACATAAAATAATTTAGCTCTTTTTTCTAAAAAAAATCAGCTCTCTTTTAGCTTTTTTTCAGATATGATCTAGCTCCTAAAAAAAATCTGAGTTGGCAACACTGCCGGTGAGCTTATGGGAAGCAGTGGGTCGCGGTCTCGCTCGCGATGAGGTCGTCGTGCGAGCCTCCCATCGCCTCGCTGCTCGCACTTGCACCGACAAGTCCCGAGCGGTCCCGAGAAATCCCGACGAACGGCGTATGCGCGCCTCGCGAGGCGCGGCGACTCGGGCATTCTCGCGCCCGCTTCCGATTACGAAAGTTGCGAATTTTGATATTACTTAATACTATAGTGAATACTGATATTATAAAATCAATTATTTTGTATGCTTTTACTAGAATACACATAATATAATATATTATCAGTCACACGTTGCAAAATTTGTCCAAGCGTTTTTTTGCCGAATCGGAACGCAAAATAATGTCTATGGCCGGAACACCTCGATAGTTCGATTGGTAATTATTGTTCTATTGGTCCCCAGAATACGGGTTTTATGAGTCATTCGAACTTGTCAGTAGAAATGAATAGTTCATGAAATAATTCTGCGAGGATTTAGTTGTTAACTACAAATGATTATATTATATTATGCATAGAGATATGGCAAAATAACCGCAAAACAACTTGCCGGGATAGCTAGTAATATTATAAAACCAATTAATTAGTAAGCTATATTTACTACAATGTACGTAAATATCTTCGCACGTTGCAAAATTTGTCCCAGCGTTTTTTTAACGCCGAAACAGAACGCAAAATAATGTCAATGGCAGGAACACTTCGATAGCTATCGGTCCCCAGAATACGAGTTTTAGGGATCATTCGAACTTGCCAGTAGAAGTGAAATGAAATAAGTTCATGAAATAATTTTACGAGCGAAAAAGTTCCCATCCTGAGAATTGGCTTCCTGGTTGAAACTTATAATATCGTGAGTGATACTCGCGAAAACTTAAGAAATCTTTATTGATATAATATTTTAATTGACTTTTAAGCATTAATACTTGAAGGTGGTCATTTTTAGCATAACGTTGAATAAATAGCAGCACTGATGTAAGCGTCAATGTTCCTCGCAGGAAATGAGCACACCTTATTTCATGCTGAATCTCGAGAACCGCCATAGCTTTTCTGGTATCGTTATAAAAGCTAATAGTCCAATTCAAATAAAATAAATTATTAATAGGGGGCGAGTACAACAAACACGATTTTTCCCCCTATTTTGCTCTATATCCACAATGGTAACAGTAAGGTTTTTGAAAATTTCAGAAAATACTCAACTATATATTAACTTTAATAATTAATAATAAAAATTAAATATACTTATTATTTAAGGGGGGCTCCCATACAAATTTACGATACGGAACACTATTCCGGCCAAGTGCGAGTCGGACTGGCGTACCGACTCGCACTTGGCCGGTTTCATAATTTTTTCTTTCATTGTAAATAAAGACCTAACCGGGTACCAAATTTCAAGGTTCTAAGTCTGCTAGAAGTACCTTAGAATTTTGATGATCTATATGTCAGTGAGTGACAAAATGTAGTACCTTTGACCAACAGTAACTATTAAACTATTTATCCAAATTTCATATAATTTGGAGGTTAAGCTAGTTTTAATACTTGCTCCTAGTGACCGAAATTCTAAATCCCTAGCTTTGTTAACATCGAAGATAAAGGGGGTGTGAAATAGCCGCGAACCGCTTCGAGAAAAGTATGGTACGGCCGTGCCTTTGCTATATATAGCTTTTTGATAGTTCTAAGGAAATAACCGATAATAGTTTTTTAATAAGTAAATGATTTGGTTTTTAATAAATAGTTGGGGGGGGTTGCAGCTCATGTTGCCCCCCCCCCCCCAGCTGAAATCCTGGGTACGCCCATGATTATATTAGAGCTCACTCGATCCTTTATTTGATTATATTCTCCAGGAACAACGATGTTGCATGTCTTTTACTGAGTTTTCTTATTACATTTCTTATATATTCAGGATAAAGAGAGGTGCATGATATTAAATACGAATAATAATTCGTTCTGATTGTGAAAGTCGTGATACGAGAGAAATATTTTTACTATTTTTTACTGTTTTGAATACTTACTCAATATTTTGATAATGAACAAAACACTTTCTATAAACGTCGTAGTTTTTTAAACGTATGTTTGATAGAGATTCCAAAAACAAATTCTGAATTATGTCTAGGTACTATCGAGGAAATTGATTCCTAGGCAATTGACAGACCAACGTCATATTTTGGTCGGATCATGTCAATTCAATATTAGCTGTGATCCATTGAGATATTATAGACTAGGAGAGAGCCTTATATCGGTGTTTAAGCGTCAAAAGCGTGTAATGTTATGTCCTACTTACTAGGACATAACAAAGGAGTCGGTCCGCATATTTCATGTAATAAAAGTGATAATAAAGGTTTTTAGTTAACATTGTATGCTAGATATTGTTGAGTTTTGTGGTTCCGCTAAATAATAAACCATACGAATGGCCAAAGAATGCCTCAAACACGTAGATTCTATATTAAATACGTAAATTTTGAACAACGTTTTTTGGGCTTTTCAATCGGTATTTTTGTAAGCTAAAAAGAGTATTTATAAGTTTAATAATCCCTTATTCGTGCTATATAAGGCATTAGTGCTAAAAATGTCACATCAATTAATAATTTGTCTACGAAAATTGCATAGCTTATTACGTGTGTTTACGGATTCTCATTACTTGAACTATAGTTTATCGATATCATGAACTAAATGACATTCTTTTCTGTATTATAATGTGCTTCGAAATTATCGACAAACAGAAATATTCAAGAAAATAAACACACACTACTTGTATGAAAATAAGCACAAAATGGCCACGCAATGACGGGCTAAGATTACATCTATACTTTGTTACTTTATCTATGCTGTGATCGGTCTAATGGGTTTGACGTAACGTTAGTCGTGACCAAACTACGTAGATCCCCCATCTGCCTAGTAATCAACTTCTCTGATAGTAATCAGAGAAGTTGATTCCTATGCAGGTCGGGGACCTACGTAGTTTGGTTGCGTTACGTCAAACCCAGCTGACAGATCACAATTAACATTGAATTGACATATTCGACTAAATAACGTTGGTCTATCAACTGCATAGGAATCAACTTCCCTGATAGTACATCATTTAAATTTATGTGCTGAAACATGAAAACTAAAATATGTAAAACATTTCTGTACTGCTTGTTCCTATTTAAAATCATCTTTAGACACAACTCACACAATAAATAAATAACTAAGATCAATGCCTTTTGCGATTAAGTACAGAACAAAAAATAATATTGTAAGTATATTATAGCTCTTTGGAGAGCATTCAGACAAATTGTTTTTACGTCAGGTAATTGCGGCCTTTAGTGAAATATACTCGTAAAGTGCCTTCGAGAAAGTATTGTAACCAATATTCTGAAATATCTACAATATCCAATTTGTTTGAATGAATTTATAAGTTGTCTACTATGTTTTACAAGCTCAAAATTACAAAAAGTAGCTTAATATGTGGTAATCTACTCTCTACACTCTCTCTCTCTACAGAGTCTACAGCCGTGCTTTTGATAAAATCCGTTGAGTGTGAGTGGTTTAAGTGTGAATAGTAACAAAATATATACAAAATTATACTATATCTTATTAACCCATCAAGCCCCATAAGGACACCGGTGACCGCGATAACAATAGAATAACAACAAATTTCCAAGAATCTGCGATCGTAGGATTAAGGGACCAATGACATAACGCAACAAAAAAGATCCACAGCTGAAACATCCTTATTTGCTAAGTCGGTTAAAATAGTAAGCAATTTAAACTACCCATCGACATTTTGTAATAACCAAACGTGCGTGCAATATTACGAGCAGAACTCAAACATTTCCCTAACGACGACGCTGCGGGACAAGCTTTTCATCTTTGATCATATACTACACTTTCATAATGACGAAGTCTATAATCGTCGTTAATTTATTATAATTACAGACGATTATAGACTTGAGCGTTTAAAATCGTCTTTGATCGCGATGTTTTATTAAATCGTCAGCGATTCTCATTATCATTAATGTTCAGAGACGAATTTTATTTTGTTACTGTAGTGAACCTTTGATGAGTTTTCAGCTACAATGAAATGTCAGAATTTTCCAATTTTACAATGTAGTTGATAATTATTATTTTTTAACAAAAAATTAAAACCGACTTCCAAGGTAAAAACAATAGTAATATGAACTAAAAAGTATTAAATAATTCTTACTCTTTAATAGCACGCCTTTTTCAGAATTCGTCTAAATATCAACTATTTCTGTACATATACTACAGTCTTCATTATTTTGAAGTCGGTACCAGCTAATTTAATCGTGAGTTCAGTAATGTCAGAATATCTGAAACTTTTGGGACTGATACTAGTCAGTATCAGTCCCAAAGTAAAAAAGTCTCTTTTTAGTTAAGTATCTATAAAATTAGGCTTTATGCGTAAAACCCCAATACGAATGTTAACCCGCCAGCACTCGCGCCCCTAAAAATTACACGAGCACTCGCGCGCAGAGCATTTTGCTCACGTTTATAAATGTAATTAAACATGGGTTTTACAAAGTAATATTTTTAATTTTTATCATTCTATTAAATAAAGTACAATTTGTTTATTATAAAAAGTATATATTTAAAACTTCATCAACGTTTATCTTTTTGATTTTCAATAACATTCAAGACAAGAAATTTTTCAGTCGCCCAAGGCGGTATGTAGGAAAAAAATTCACAAATAAAAATGTTTTCAAAAAAAAAACTTAGATATGTAGGAAGTATTAATCTTCATTATATTTCCGAGCTTTACACGTATCACAAGATATATGACTTGGCTCGGTACATAAAAAAATTTGGCATTAAATGCAGGCCTCTTTTGGTCTTCCGGTTTTTGTGTCTTGGGAAAACCATTCAGATTTTATTTGGTTTTTCTTGTCCTAGTAACTCAGATTCTAGTTATAAACATTTAATCACGTTGAAATGCGATGTTTCTGTAGAGGATATACAAGCTTTGCTAGGTGCTCTACTTTGGATATGACCACACCAAAATGCATTCATGTTTTCGATCCCGATCCATCTATAATAGAAATACGTAATAGTTTTCTGTAACAGTAATTTAAAACCATTATATTATATAAAAGTAGCACTAAACTGTCGATATGATGGTGATGAATGAAAAAAAAGTACTTACGCCGATACCCGCGCGATAAGCAAAATGCCGCATGATGGTATACGGCGTAACAAATCTCCTTGTACGAGCGAATAGTGCACCCTAGCGAGAAGTTATCTGTATCCAGGGGTGGGGGACGAAACAAAACTCAGCTACTGAAGAAACGATGGCCATAAACATAATTTTGACAAAATGGCACGTGTTTTAAATTTACTGTGAGCAAAATGCTCATAGCGCGAGTGCTCGCGGGTTAACTATTCACGTTATGTTACTGTAAACGAAATTGTGGTAAATGCTTGCCGTTATCTAAGCAATGCTGTAATTTCCAAAATTTTATCTTTAAAGGTTCAGGAGTTCTGTTAAGTGCCTTTGCACCAAGAGACACCTTCGTATGAAATTTCTCCTATTCGTAACATATGTTTAACTTACTAGAAACAACATTTTAACCACTATGAGTGTTTTGATAAATTTTCAAGGATTTCCCTCGATTGTTCATAGATCCCATAATCAGCTCACCACTTTCGTAATTGTTATACAAAATTAAGATTACATCCTATACAACAACACGAGAATTTTCAAAATCGGTCTACAAACAGCGAAATCATCATCAAAAACATCTGTTTCGATGCAAAATATCACGAAAAGTACCAATAATTGAGTCATAGTGTGATGACTCATGGTATAGTTATGGTTGTGATGATGATGATTAATCAAATTGATGTATTAGCTTATGCTTTCAGTTGTTTAAACAACACCGAAATCCCCGAACATGTACCTATAAGCATTCAAAAGTTCTGTTCGGTACCTTCGGATCCAGGGTATAACCTGATGTAAAGTCTTACTTTTTGGTAGCATTTACCTCGAATGCTTCAGAAAATATCGAAATCACTATATGTTTCCATACAAATTTCAAGGAGTCCCCTCGATTCCTCAAGGATCCCATCATCAGATCACCACTTTTGTGAACGTGGTACCAAATTCGAGTTAAACCCTATACAACACAAAAATAATTTTGAAAATCGGACCACAAACGGCTGAGTAATCGTTGAACATACAAAAAAAAAGATACATACAGCCGAACATATTACCTCCTCCTTTATGGAGGTCGGTCAAAAATTGCATTATGCTTCGTTCAAACCTACGCGACAATGCGACTGCGAAGCGAGAGCGTCAATACAAAACACACATATTTTGACAACTTGACGTAACTTGACGCTCCCGCTTCGCAGTCGCGCGACCTACGCGACCAAGCGTAAGTTTGAACGAAGCCTTACTGTTGGTCGGTAACTTACATGATAATATTATGAAGCTGAAGCAATGAGTTTCTAAAATAGGTACTAGAGTAGCAACGTCTTACAAAAGATTCTCAGAAATGCGTAACCACTTGATAGCTCAAAAGACAATGTCAATTCATAATGTTATTATGTTATTTAGTAAGTCAGATATGCCTGCAGGCATCTTCGAAATGGCAACGCGTTGCTGTCGTAAACTGCCAATCTAGTTACGTTAGTAACATAGAGTATTATTGAGCTGAAGCATGTATCAGGTAAACCGTAAAATATGTTATGACATCATACGACTCATTATTATTAACACCTTCACTGCGGCAAGTAAAATCTTAAACCTTTATCTGGTGCGGCGGCGGGCCAAAGTGTGCCCCCAATGATTTTTCACAGTGCGGGGTAGGCCTTTCTCGACCCACCAGCACAAGGTTAGATTAAATTACTATAACTTTGTGAAAACATAATGTAGGTGTACAGTTTTTGGACTGTTGGAATAACCTTGAACCCAACTACTTTGGATTTGATTCGCCCCGGGATCTGCCAAACAGGAAATCTATACTAATATTATAAATGCGAAAGTATCTCCGTCTGTCTGTCTCGCTTTCACGCTAAAACTACTGAACCGATTGTAATGAAATTTTGTACACATATAGTCTAAAGCCTGAGAAATGACATAGGCTACTTTTTAACTGGAGAAAGGGGTTGTAAGGGGGTGAAAATGCGTAAATTTGTTCAAATTAAGTTAGTAACAAAAATTCATAACAGATGGCGGTAAGAGTAGCCTACATCACGCTATCGCTTGCTCATAAGTCTTTCCTTAAGAGGTGGCACCATATCGTATTAAGCTTTTCGATCCGTTCGATTGATATGCACGTTATTGAATAAGTCACTACTCAGTACTTTATCTATGCAGTGACGTAACCTTAAACCTATCAATGATAAATAGTTTATGGGTAAGGTTGTGTAATGGGGGGGCTAAATAAGTTTTAAATTTGGTATAAATAAAGTTTACTTAATTAAAAAAATGAAATATTATGTGCACACTGCACAGCTGTTTTTGGGTATTTTGATTTACTTTAAAGCTTTTAAATTTGACACCAATTTTGTTGACACCGCGCGCTATAAACTGAAGTCCACGCGGACGAAGTCGCGGGCAACAGCTTGTGAGAAATAAACCAGGGAAAGTGGCGGTCCAATATCGACCTGAACCGCACTAGAAAGTATTTTTAGTAGAGATGGGAAAGACAAAAATAAGGGGATATCGAAAATATATATTTTTATTAATATATTTAAATTCCTGTCTTTAAAACACAAAGCCCGTTTTTGTTTGCACATTCTGCAGTACTTATGTTTTATTATTTTTTAATTTCTTTTTTGATTCGACACTTCTCATGGTTTTCCCAGTTTTTCATATCACCCTGCATAATTTCGTCGTTTAACGCTCATCTCAAGGACATGATCTTTTGTTTCCTGCTATCGTGCGTTGTTAATTTTATAAAATGAATAATTATTGTATTTTAAAAAGATAAAACCGACTTCAAAATCGTACGTAATTGAGAATTAAAATTACGTATTTTAAACTCTACTGCACCGATTTTGATGAACAGTATTCCCGATGTTAAACAGTACAAAGAAAGAATTACTTTGATCGGACTAGTAGTTCCGAAGATGTGCGAACACAAACATAAAAACATACGTGAATATGTATGTCACTTTAGAAATTTGTCACATTTATTCAGATGCTGATAATATAGACTAAAACATATCAAAACTAGGCAGTTGTGAAAATAATATATACAATATACAGGTTGAATTGATAACCTTTTTTTGAAGTCGGTTAAAAAACGCGACGTACGTCAGCTACGACTTACGATAAATTGCACATCACTAACTGGCGAGGCGGACGCTCGGTGCAGTATCGGGTCGCCAACTGCCTGCTTGTACGGCGGGCCGCAATAGGCCCACTGCCGCACTGAATTGATTTTTGACACCTCCAGTGCGTGGTAGGCCGATAACGACCTGCTATAATTTTTTTTTTTTATAGGAAAGACCTATAATTTTGAACACAATCTCAAATATATATTTGCCTTTACAAACACCTGAGATAATCGTTCCGCACCGAGTGGGAGAACATAGTTTTCTACGTCCGCACCAGCTGAAATTCCGCGGCAGGTCGATGTCGGCCTGCCCCGCAGTGAAGGTGTTAATTAAATGTCAAATTATGACATGCACATTGAGATGACATTCGAGGTGTTGGCGTCATGGATGGTACCTGAATATAATGCTACATTTACACCAAGCTAAGTGTAAGCCTTAAATATTTCCACTATCCAACCTGAAGTAGTCCAACCTACTTAGGTAAAATTCTCAAACTTGAGTGGTGGATAGCTCATATAGCTAGGTTAGAAGATAAGGACCAAGTAAATTTTGCCGCCCCTCATTTTTTGTTGCTCTGGGCAACTCGCTCTTTAAGGCCGGTATAAATAGTCAGTACTCAAGATACATCTCGGTCTCAAGATGTGGTTCAGCTCTATGATTGGTCCATTTTTTTTTTTACCATTTATTTCAGGCATCTAGGTCCATAATACATATACCTTACAGACTAACATACATATTATTATTATAATAAATACCTTACAAACTAACATAGGTACATAACATAACATAAATTTTGACAGCCAACCAATCACAGAGCCTGAACCGTGTCTTGAGACCGAATGTAGATACTTGGCGTCTTAGAAAATATACTATGTTAATACTACGAATATTATTTGTTATTACTTTCGCAGCGTTACATGGGATAATAACATCATACTTTATTTTCTTATGGGGCTAAGAGAAGCCTTAATAACGCGCCATTAGCCTAAACGGAAAACAAATATATATATATATATATATATATATATATATACATCTAAGTAAGGAGATATAAAAGTTAACAGTATGGATAAACGATTTTGTTTGGGGAATACGCTACTACAAACTTTATATTATACTGAAAGCAAAATTACACTTTAATTACATTCCACTTGCCCATTAAATTTCCCGTCTCATGATGGAACTGAGCAACAGTTGACAGCCGCAGGCTACATCCGCAGTCTGTGGTTGCTTCCACCACAAATAATAGAGGCATTTTAGTTGAGTTTAGTACCTAAGGCTTAGAACTTATGTACAGACAGTATAGAATAGATACGACACAATTCACACACACTTAAACAAAAATTTTATATTACATTGCGGAAATGTCAAATACGCCCCCCTCCCCCCTTTAATTTATAATGTAGCTGATAATAAAGCATTAAATAATGAACTTCTTAATCTGCAGTTGTATGGAGTCTGAGCTTAAAATTAGTAGTTGGTAACGGACGACTTGAAGCGTCAGCAAACGACTTGTCGAAGTGACATGCTGTAATTTTCCATCTTCAAATGTTACTTGTAAGTTGTCGCTAATTAAGGAAATAATTTTATAAAAATTTATAAAAACTAGCTGTGAAAGTTCTGTCTCTTTTACCCTACAACACAAGCAGAATTGAATTAAATGAAATAAGTATTTAAAAGTATACGATCATATACTCGCAAGTCGCACCCTAATCGAGCTCTCGTAATAAATTTTCACAAAATGACTGACTTATAATAAAAAGTATATTAATTTTAACATTTCACATGATACCTATGAAGGTACCTCGGTTATGAAAGTTTGAAGCACTGTGAGTTGTGTAGTTATTGAAAATTGAAGCAGTTTAATTTGCAACTGTGGATTGTTTGGTACAACTAATATTTATTCTGTGGCATTGTTTGAAATGAGTTCCTTAATTTTTAATTGTATGAAAGTTGTTTTTTTTTTTTATTAAATAAGGCGGCAAACGAGCAAACGGTCACCTGATGGTAAGCAACTACCGTCGCCCATGGACACTCGCAACATCAGAAGAGCTGCAGGTGCGTTGCCGGCCTTTTAAGAGGGAATACGCTCTGTTCTTGAAGGTTTGCAGGTCGTATAGGTCCGGAAATACTGCTGGTGACAGTTCGTTCCAGAGTTCTACAGTGCGCGGCAGAAAGTTACGCGAAAAACGCACTATGGAAGATTTACGATTACTGCAATGCTTTCATGCTAGAGGCAGCACCAGCATAGATAGTAAAAATAGTTTTGTTCGACGTTTGACAACGTTTCTGTCAATGTCGGATTTTGGTCGGATTATTTACTGTTTGTGTTAGTAGCGCCCTCAGCTCCGACCTTTGCTTTATTACCTACTAGATGACGCCCGCAACTCCGTTGCGCCAAAATTCGTTTATCGCCCGGGAACCGTACATTTTTCCGGGATAAAAACTATCCTATGTCCTTTCTCGGGACTCAAAGTATCTCCATGCCAAATTTCAGCAAAATCGGTTCAGTGGTTCGAGCGTGAAGAGGTAACAGACAGACAGACAGACGGACGGACGGACGGACGGACGGACGGACGGACGGATGGACGGACAGACGGACAGACAGACAGACAGACAGATAGACATACAGACAGACAGACAGACATACAGACAGACAGACTTTCGCATTTATAATATTATAGTATAATAGTATAAGTATGGAAGTATGGATTGTATCTAAGTAGTATATTTGTGACACTAATGTCACAAATAGCCTCGAGGATTCCGCCGCGTGCTATCGCATTATGCTTTCTGTCTCGGTCTAGCAAATGGCAGTTCTAAGCGACAGAAAGAGAAAGGGCGACGGAAAAAGGCGATTCCGTGCTGCCAGATGAGGTCCAACCCATATACTACAGCTGTCACTACTTTGACCGAAGTTCACGAGCTTCACGAGCTCACGAGCTCTCAACTCCTCGCCAGCGCAAACAAAAGTAACAAATCGTTCTTCCAATAATTGCTCTCACAGGACTTTTGTTCGTGTTCCGGTCGATCCTGATAGTTTTATCTTGCAATAATACAATTTCTATGTCGGGCCAATAGCGATAATAATATATTATTATGTTGAAAATCGAAATCGCATTATATAAATCAACGCACGTAAAAGTACTTTTTTTATTTGATTTGGTCCGATTTTCTAGAAATATAATTATTTATGGGTGGCGGCTGGCGCTCTTATAGTGTTTGCAGATGTATGCGCTGTAATACAATAAAAACCACAAAATCTTTTTATTAGCAGCTAAGAGGGGTGTTTCTAGAGCGGAGAGGAATGAATTATCATTAACGAGCAATTATAAATCTGCAGTAAGTTTATAACATTTTGCCGTCTCCGGCAAGTTGGCCGGATTTAAAATGAGCCCACGCAAATTAGATTCGGTTAAAACGGACTTCGGAATTAATTCTAATGAATTAAAGAGGTACCTCAAACAGCCAGTGAAAAGGGCTCTAAAGGAAATTTATTAAAGCCAAGTCTGGTCAGAATTCTTAGAATAGTCGAGAAGTTTAATTGGTTTAACGAATTCTAATAAAGACAACAAAATTTATGTTGATCAAAGTAGAATTAAAATAAAAACGTGATTGATATCGTTTTAATTTGCGGTAATTATCGCAGCTTTTTTAAACGATAACTTCTTATGCGGTAGAGTTATATAGTGATGAAAAATTTGTAAGTATACTGTTTGTTCACCATTTAGAGCCTAAAGGCGAATCCATAGGTACTAATATTATAAAATATGCGAAAGTATACCTGTCTTAAGAGCCCGTATTCTCTTTTCTACTGCTCTCTTCACACTCACGCCCGTCTTTCATATGCCAGGTGAAAAAGGACGATCGCCAAGTTAGCGGGCAGATAGAGGTTTTCTGTTTTTTAAAGGGTTTTTATATTAAAGTGGTAAAAAGTAATTCCAACATTTTATAGACGACTTTTTCAACAGTGCATTGTATTTTTTTCATACCATTAAGACGTCAATACAATCCATAAAAAGGTGATATTCTAAACCTTTTACAGCAAAAATCACAAAACTGTCGCGGCTTTGAGTTGAATTATTTAAAGATACTTAAAAAAATAAAAAATCTAGCTCCAAAACTATATTATAATTGAAATGATCTTACATGTTGTGCATTAAAACTTATAGAAATACTGTATTTTAACTGTTAAATCACGTCTGTAAAATCAGCGAAATCGACAAATTTCGTATACGGACCCTTAACACTCCTCTTGTCTCTTGACGTTCAAACTGCTGAATCACTTTTGCTGAAATTTGGTATGGAGATACTTTGAGTCCCGGGAAAGGATGTAGGATACTTTTCTTGGGCGAATAACGGTTTTGCGGGCCTCTATTAGCATAGGTACTTACATAAATTAAAAGTATTTGTTCAAAACCGGTAACGGTAAAAAGTAGTTTTACATAGTACCTAATTCTATTATTTTAATGCAACATTAGACATTTATAATAGTGAATCTTCGTTGCTTATTTCCATTTAAAGCAGAGCTCGGGAAGGCTAAAATGATATTAATATTTAAATCTATGGACGCTTCACACCACGTCAGTCTGGCCCCGTGGTAAGTACCTGAAGGACTTGTGTTATGGGTACCAGACAACGGAAATATATTTAATATTTTTATACTATCCATACTAATATTATAAATGCGAAAGTGTGTCTGTCTTTCTGTTTGTCTGTCTGTCTGTCTGTCTGTTGCCTCTTCACGCTCGAACGCCTGAACCGACTGATGAAATTTGGCATGGAGATACTTTGAGTCCCGAGAAAGGACATAGGATAGTTTTTATCCCTAAACAATGTACGGTTCCCGCGCGTGAAAAGAATTTTGGCGCAACAAAGTTGCGGGCGTCATCTAGTACATGATATATTTGAGATTTTTATTATATGATACGCATATTTAATCACCCAGGAACTTTGAAAAGTTTTTGTTCCGTCGGCGGGATTCGAACCCGCCACCTCCGGCTTGAGCTACCGACAGCCCACCCATTGAGCCATAGAGGTCGTCAAAGAAGGCTTAAATGGTACCAATTTAATTGTTACTTATCCACTTCATAATAAATCAATTAATACATAGGCATATTGTAGTTAAGTTATATTTTTTTCTTATCCTTACTTCGCGTTTTTTTTATTATTTTTTTACGTTTTGTGTCATTTTATTTGCCCAAAGCTTTTCACTGTTTCCTGTTTCTCCCTAATCTACAATACGGTAGAGTTAACTCTGTACCTCCGTACCTATAGGTAGGTACCACGCTACCAGTGCTACCACCCGACACGATTTTTTTATTCACAATATTTTTATTATAGAAATCTATACTAATATTATAAATGCGAAAGCATCTCTGTCTGTCTGTCTGTCTGCCTGTCTGTCTGTCTCACTTTCACGCCAAAACTACTGAACCGATTGTAATGAAATTTTGTACACAGATAGTCTAAAGCCTGAGAAAGGACATAGGCTACTTTTTAGCTGGAAAAAGGGGTTGTAAGGGGGTGAAAATGCGTAAATTTATTAAAAATAAGTTAGTTCCAAAAATTCATAACAGATGGCGCTTTGAGTCGCCTACATCGCGCTATCGCTTGCTCATAAGTCTTTCTATAAGTGATGGTACCATATTAAATTATGTTTTCCCATTGACGATTCTTTCGATTGTTATACAGGTTAAATAACTCACTAATGGCCAGATTCTGAGTATTTTTGACAGGAGTTTATCTATTCACTATCGATTTTGATTGGCTAGAGTCAAAAAAGTAACCAATCAACAACGCTAGCGACAAGATAAACTGCTGTTAAAAACACTCAGAAACCGATCATAAGTCACTACTCACTACTCAGTACTTTATCTATGTAGTGACGTAACCTTAAACATACCAATGATAAATAGTTTATGAGTAAAGCTAAAGTTGTGTAATGGGGGGCTAAATAAGCTTTAAATTTGGTATAAATAAAGTTTAATTTAAAAAAAAATGAAATATTATGTGCACTCTGCACAGCTGCTGTTTTTGGTATTTTGATTTAAGGGGTACCAGGGTTTTAAAAAGCTTTTAAATTTGACACCAATTTTGTTGACACCGCGCGCCATAAACTGAAGTCCACGCGGACGAAGTCGCGGGCAACAGCTAGTGGACTATAAAGAAGTCCATCATAATGTTCTCTTCAAAATCAAGGTAGGGTTGGAAATAGTTGAAATATTCTTACAGAGGCAGAAACATTGTTTAGGTATTTAATCAAAAGTTGGTGATAGATGTGGTTTATTTGAATAACTTTATGAATGGTGTGTTTTGTTATATTAATACCACATTAGGCACAAATCGGTCGCCGTGGTTTTGGAACGTGCCGGATCTATAGGTGGTATGGTGGTAAGAGGTGACGGGTCAAGAAAATAATAGAATACAATTTTCTGATTGGCGATACCAGCTCGCAGCACCTATGTTGCGCAGTGCGCACGTTCCCTATTATACTTTGATGTTTGATTACTTATTAGTTATTATTAAACGTAATAATTTTAATGAAAGAAACGGCTGAATAGGTTTTTAGTCTACCTGTAGAATTTTCATTTTTTTATAAAGAGTTTCATTTCTAAGTCCATTATTTTTTTAACCAGAAATTGGAGTCGAGAAATAAACTAATTAAAATAAAATTAATCAGAAGAAATCAAAGTAAAGATTCCTATATAATTAATACTGAGTAGCTAAATAAGTTATACTAATTTCGAAACCTATTAATGAAATTCAACTAAGTAATTAAATAAAAGTAGGTACATAAGTACTTATTAAAGTAAGTATTCTAAAGTCGAATTTTCGCATACACTTACTTGCAACGAGAAGTCCGGTAATCAAAAACAAAAACATTTTGAACTCCCAAATAATTTTCAATAGAAGTTGTTAAAACACTATGATCTCGAGAAGCGAAAAGTTTTAGCGAAGCGGCCCGCGCGCGGCTTCGTCGAAGTCTTTCGGGTAACTGAAGCCTGAAGCCTCTACTGAAAATTCGTTCAACTAAGGTCTCGGTTACACGTGCAATACCGTCCGTTCAGTGTTACCATAATACAGGCTAAAATAAAACTAAAAACTTTAGGTTGTGTATGGGCATCTTATGTACATTAAGGGACAGCGTATATGCAATGTGTCCCGAGTCCCGACAGCAGTGACCGAGCCTTTAATGTTATGATGCGAGGCTTATTTTATCGATAAATTGGATCTTATTGAAATAATCTTGTAATGACTTTTTCAAACTCAAACTAAAACTTACTTTCTGCACGTTTAAAAGGTTGAAATGAAACTTGGTGTGTGTGTGAGTGTTATTATACTCTATGGTGTGTGTTTGCGTCTACGCTTTCCGCGCCATAAATAAAACATTTCGGCGCAAAGGGGTTGCAGACGTTATCTACTAATAATTAATTTTGTTTTAATACACTACTTGTTTTCCATTAAAATCATCAGATTTAAGTAGACTTTGAATCATACCATTTATATGTAATTGATTGTACTGTCGGTTCTTGGTGGAAATTCATGTTGAACACTAATAAAACACTTTTCTTGCACTTTTTCCACTATACTAAGATATTATTATAACTTTTAACAAATTACACGACCGGTTTCGAAATAAATCATCGTCAGGTGTAAGTTTAACGTCGGTAGTTTTAAATAATTAAATATAATCAAAACAAACAATAAACATCATACCATCCCAATCCCCGGCCCAATCTCCCATCCTTTTCCTTTCCCTACCCTTCCCTATTTCCTTCCCTACCCTCCCCTATTACCCCTTAAAGGCCGGCAACGCACCTGCAGCTCTGATGCTGCGAGTGTCTATGGGCGACGGAAGTTGCTTTCCATCAGGTAAACCGTTTGCTCGTTTGCCCCCTTATTGCATAAAAAAAAACATTTAGTTAGTAATCTGTGATCGCACGCGTAAACCTTTTCTGAGACTGTAGTCATAGAAAAGTAACTTAAGAGCCCGGGTAACCCTCGAAATTCTCATACATACGTAATACCAAAATCATTTTGTCATACGAAAATATTTAACATGTTTGAGTTATTTTTCAGCTTAAAATAGTAATTATCTAGGTTCCTGAACAAAAATTAACTTCAAAATATTTAAACACTAAAAAAAATTTTTTTGTGTATAAATTTTTTTTACTAAATTTACTACTAAATGTTTAAACACTAAAAAATAGAGTAAAACACTAAAAAATATATAAATAAATATTAGATTTACTACAAAATATTTCAACTCAAAAAAATATTTTTTAGTATTTAAATATTTTGTAGTAAATTTACTATTTATTTATATATTTTTTAGTGTTTTACTCTATTTTTTAGTGTTTAAACATTTAGTAGTAAATTTAGTAAAAAAAATTTATACACAAAAAAAATTTTTTTAGTGTTTAAATATTTTGAAGTTAATTTTTGTTCAGGAACCTAGATAATTACTATTTTAAGCTGAAAAATAACTCAAACATGTTAAATATTTTCGTATGACAAAATGATTTTGGTATTACGTATGTATGAGAATTTCGAGGGTTACCCGGGCTCTTAAGACGCTGACAACTGCCAATGACCTTGATCTCGCATCACTCTCGCACCTGTGTCGATTTTCATACCAGAGAGACAGAGATGTGAAGTGTTCACTCGGTAGCGTGGATACATTGTTAGAGGAAAAAATAAATATTATGGGAAATATAGATGTCAGAACCGAAAATTAAATCCGGCAATCTTTGGATTTTTGTAAAAGGTATGAAATAAACAATTTTTAAAACATAGATTGTATTATTACTTTAGTTAGAACTGTTTAAAGTTCCTGAAAGATGTGACTTTGGTATTTTTTTCATCCAGTAGGAGTACATTATTTTATTATTTAAATTCGACAAGCTTTTCCAAATATAATCAAAAATCACATATATATTTTTTGTGCCAATCAATGAAATACATACGTCTAGAAAACTGCACAAAGATGTCGAATTGGCAGCTGTCTTCCCCTTAAACATACTTCTGTATGCTTTCAGACGAAAAGGAATTACACTAGCAACATACGAAATTGTATACAATGACACGGGTCGTGAGAGATGGGAATACCTTTAATGTGGTCTCCGCGATCATTTCAATAAGAGGATAAGCCTTTGAGAACATTTCTCATAAAACTTTTTCCATTACATCAGATTGCGGTAACACCATTTTACTAAAGTTGCTCGGCTTTTTTCTAAAGAAATAACGTATGAAAAAGATGATACCCTTGCGACTAACTCCAAAGGAGTGGTAAGTATAGCATTTTTTTTTTTAATTTTTACAATTTACTTAATTTAAAAAACCGATGGACCGACGCAAGCGCTATATTATGTTTTAAGCATGTTTTCTGCGCGGCAGTTATAGTAGTTTTACATAAAATATTTAGTTCATTACTCTGGTAAATTACCCAATTTTTATTGTGTCATTAATATCAGGCGTCTTGACCCATATATTGTTACGGACACACAGAGCCATCTAACGTCGAACCAGCAAGAATTATCGAAGGGACCCACTACACAAACAACATAAATCCCCTACTCGAAACTAGATGGCGCTAGGTGTATGTTTACCTGCGCGCACTTTCTAGAAAAGTCCAACCCTTGTTTACTTGTTTACGCAAATCATGGAATGTTCTCGTACAGTCTATGGCTCGCCTCGACTCATATAAATAGTCGCAGGAAGAAGGGCCGACAGTTCAGTTTAGTCTGAGCGATCTTCAAGGCAACTTCGAAGTGAAAACAAGTGATCAATAGTGAGTGAACCAGTGAACTTACGACTCGGCTACGACCTAGGACAGTGATAGTGCTCAGAGATTTGGATTTAGTGCTTAGTGTTTGGACTTAGTGATTTGTGTGAGCTAGTGTTTGTGAATAAAGTCTTCAAGAGAGTCACCAGGTCTTTCTCTCCGAATCCTCGAACCCTAGCACGTAACAATATCTTACAGACTAACATAAATAATATAATTATACTAAAACTAACACTAAACACGTATTGTCTGCGACCAATGCCTATAATTAATAATGTCTTCAAAAGCTATAAAATAATGGCCCCAATTCATGTTACACACTTTTTACTTACAGAATATTTTATACTTCCGCCTGTAATAATGTTTGCTCTGTATTCCTCATAAATATTTAAAAACCTGGTTACTCTGTGAACCGAAATATCGAATATCGATACATGAGCTTGACTTGATCTGAGCCATCAAAGGACCACCTTATCCATAGTAAATAAGGCCTCTTATTTTATTTAATACAATATTTATTTGAATTACGGACAAGCTTGAAGAATAAATTTTTAATATAGTGGGTATCGCAGACACAATAGATTTTCAATTGCTATGCGACAGCTGGCTGCCGCTCGGGAATTGATGGGTTAATAATATTAATTAAAAAGTTTATTAAGATTAGGTGAGCATAGAATATCTTCTTATATATAAAAATGTATTTTCAAATGTGTTAGTCGCGCTTAAACTCAAAACGGCTGAACGGATTGGGCTGATTTTTAACCGACTTCCAAAAAACGAGGAGGTTATATGTTCGGCTGTGGATATATATATTTTTTTTCTTTTTGTATGTTCAACGATTACTCCGCCGTTTGTGAACCGATTTTCGAAATTTTTGTTGTGTTGTATTAGGTTTCACTCCAATTTGGTACCATGTTCACAAAAGTGGTGACCTGATGATGGGATCCATGAGTAATCGAGGGAACTCCTCGAAATTTATATGGAAACATATGGTGATTTTGGTTTTATGAGAAGCATCCTAAGCATATGCTACCAAAACGCAAGATTTTGCACCGAGGTATACTATGGTTCCGAAGCTCGAATGGTTGCGAAGAAGAGAACTCCGGATTCCTTATAGATACAAGTTTGGGAGTTTAGGCACTGTTTTAAGAACTGAAAGCATATGCTACTATGCAAATTACATTCATCATCATCATCATCATTACCACGTCAGGGTCACCAATGTCACCAAATTCAACCTTATCTCCAGAGCATAAGGCACACATTTGACATTACTCCTGAGAAGTCAAAGTTGCTTCGATAATATAACATTCTGTTCCACTTCGCCGAGATATTCTGGAAAACAACCTAATTTCAACCTTTTGCATTGCGTTTAGCGTTCATAGTATAATAATGCATCGCATCGCATATCTGCCAGGGCTGTCAAGCAAGCGCGCGGCGGCGCGTGCGCGGGCCGGGTACTATGCACAGAATACAAATTACTCACGGAGGTACTATGTGCGCTGCGTGTGCTTGTCGCACATGTCGAACGAGTGCCAGCCCATTGAAACTAGTCCGGTGACCGGCTACTTAGCACGTCACACGTGTTCACTTCGATTTTTTTTAATGATTGTTTAAAATTGTCTGCAGGCTGCAGCTGATATTATAATATTTTGTAAGTGTGACTGTAATAAGATACATAGAATAATATACACGTGTATTATTCTACGTATAGTACGCGTTTGCTTACTAGGTAACTAAAAAGAGTGAAATTATTATTTTTAACAAAAAATTAAAACCGACTTCCAAGGTAAAACAATAATAACATCCTTATAATATGAACTAAAAAGTATTAAATAATTATTCCTATCTAATAGTGCCTTTTTACGAATTCGGCTAAAACTCAACTATTTCTGTACTCAATCTTCATAATTTTGAAGTCGGTGCCAGTTCCAAAAGTTTCAAATATTCTGTCAGAGAACAGAAGATTCATCTGGTACCGACTTCAAAATGATGAAGATTGAGTACAGAAATAGTTGAGTTTTAGGCGAATTCGTAAAAAGGCACTATTAGATAGGAATAATTATTTAATACTTTTTAGTTCATATTATAAGGATGTTATTATTGTTTTACCTTGGAAGTCGATTTTAATTTTTTGTTAAAAATCATAATAGTCTTAAAATATTCGTAGAAGTCCAGGGAAGGTTTTAAAGTGGCACGAAGTTCACCGGGACAGCTAGTCTAAGAATAAAATACCAATCACTAAGTAAATTGGTTCCCTCATAAGGTCCATTCCTATAAATTAAAAATACATAATATTATCGAATAGTAAGTAGGTACTTACCTAAACGGCTCAAAAAAATTTGCAAAAGTACCTAAATCTAGTTGTGAATTTCGTGGAAGTTTCATACTTTTAGATGAATGTAAAACTCGTATCTCATATTGTATCTCATATTACTAATTGTTTCGGGCGGCTTCACCCGCGTGATTTTGGAATTTCGCGGAAACCGTACATTTTTCCGCTAAAATTAGCCTATGTCCCTTCATGTGTGCCAAATAATAAAAAATTGCTCTAGTAGTTTTTAAGATAATAAGCAATTTCTTACAATCTTCCCCGATTTTTCCACATTTTCCTCTGTTTCTTCGCTCCAATTGATCTTAGCTTAATATTATATAGCCAATAGCCTTTCTCAATATATGGGCTATCTAACACTGAAAGAATTTTTCAAATCGGACCAGTGGATTCTGAGATTAGCGCGTTCAAATAAACAAATTCTTTCACTTTTAATAATATTATATTAATTTATATTAGTACAGATATGTATATTTATCATATCATATTTAATTAATTTAAAAATATTTATTAAAATTTGTTTCACGATTTGAAGTAAAAGTAACACAGATTAATTTCTGTTATTTATCACAATAATTAGTCAATTCTATTATCTTTCATATTAAATTGTATAAATTCGTTAAGACAAACGATATTAATTCTGTAGAAAGCATCAAACGAATTGTTTAATGGGGCGACTAACCCTAAATTGTCGATTTTATAATTCATTTTTATACTTGAAAATAAGCCCGGAGTTGTTTCATTTTTAAAACATAGATACCTACATATTTTATTTCCGAGGGTCCGACCTAGCGAAAACACGATATACTTACTTATCTTAAAATTTTCTCGATAGAAAAAAATCACAAAGATGCATATAAAGCGCTCGGTAAACGGTAATTCTGCATTACATGCATTACGTGCTGTGATGCACGATTTATCGTTTATCGTATTGAATAATGCGAATTACATGCAAACTACGTGTTGTACAACGTGCTGTACATTGAATGACAACTTCTTTAATTTTTCAGCATGATAAAAGTTACCTACGTGCTGTAATTCACGCATGATCGTTTATTATGTTGAATGATGCGAATTACATGCAAACTACGTGCTGTACATTGATTTACAAGTTGTTTAATTGTTCGTCATGCAATATTATGTGCATCGTGTACGCTGTACGCATGATCGTTTCGTCATCGGAACAACTCAGTTCCAGGGTGTGCAAAATATTAAATAACTGTAATATTAAATAAGTAAGTAAAACCGGCCAAGTGCGTGTCCGGCCACGCGCAATGTAGGGTTCCGTACTCCGTAGTACCGATAGCTTTTTTAAATTTTATACGATTTTTTCCACTTTAAAACTTAATATTTCACAAACAGATGACAGATCCCTAAATCGGAAAATGATCTAAAAATACTCATAATATTTTTAAAAAACCTATCTAACGACACCCCACACGATGGGGTGGACGCGAAAAAAAATGTCATCCCCGCTTGATGTGTAGGGGAGGTACTATAATTTTTTTTTTTTTTTAATTTCATGTACCATTTTGTCGGCAGCATTAATATGTGCACTCATGCCAAATTACAGCTTTGTAGGTCCCATAGTCTTTTTTTAAATGAAATAAGGGGGCAAACGAGCAAACGGGTCACCTGATGGAAAGCAACTTCCGTCGCCCATGGACACTCGCAGCATCAGAAGAGCTGCAGGTGCGTTGCCGGCCTTTTAAGAGGGAATATAATGATAGGGAAGGATAGGGATGGGAAAGGAAGGGAATAAAGGCGCGTAGGGAAGGGAATAGGGTAGGGGATTGGGCCTCCAGTAAACTCACTCACTCGGCGAAACACAGCGCAAGCGCTGTTTCGCGCCGGTTTTCTGTGAGGCTGTGGTATTTCTCCGGTCGAGCCGGCCCATTCGTGCCGAAGCATGTCTCTCCCACGGACAAAAACTGACCAAAACTGCGGACAGACAGACTGACAGACAGACGGACAGACCGAATCTATAAGGGTCCTTGTTGACTACGGAACCCTAAAAAACGCCATCTAGTTGACGCACAGTAATACTTACTATCAACGCCATCTGCCCCTAACATGCAGGTATTAATAAAAAAGTGTTGAGGGCAAATCAAGGTCAAATATAGTTCTGTCTAGCCTTCAGATCGCCGAACGCGTGATAAGGAACTTCGTTCCAATAACTTCATCATATTGTACCATCAAGGAAATTGATTCCTAGGCAGTTGACAGACCAGCGTCATTTGGTCGAATTGTGTCAATTCAATGTAATTCTTGATCTGCCGGCCTGGTTTAAAGTAACGCGACCAAACTACATAGGTCCCCATCTGCCTAGGAAATAGGAATCAACTTCTCTGATAGAACAAATCTAGATCATCTATTTACAAAGAATGTAACAATCACTTTATTGTGAACGAGTTTTTGCCCGCGGCTTCGCTCGCGTTAAGAAGTATTATTATATACAAACTTTCAACCCCTATTTTAACTCCTTGGGGTTGGAATTTATCAAAATTCTTTCTTAGCGGATGCCTACGTCATAACATCTACCTGCATGCCAAATTTCAGCCCGATCCGTCCAGTGGTTTGGGCTGTGCATTAATAGATCACCATGTCAGTCAGGGGGGGCGTAGATAAAATATTATAACTTTATAACCTACATATTATCCTGATAAATAAGAGTTGTACTTTAATTTTGCCCAATTTTCCATACATATTTGAATTTAATTATTGTCTAACTATGATCCATAGCGACGAAGACGACCTTCTCACCGTATTACATAGACTCGATTGATATAAAATGAGTGATCATTCATGCTGCATGATGAAAAATGAGCGTTCATCATGCAGCATGTGATTCACGTAAATGAATGGTCATGCTGAATTACCGTGTACGGAGTACTTAACTTTCATTCATGCCATAACCGTGCATTAAATTAAGTTAATATTTTAACACATTGTATAATATTTTATCATTGAGAAACTGACATAGCGGATTTTTAAAATTGAGTTATTGAGAAAAAACTAATTTGGCGATGAATCCGTGTCGTCCTTTTTCACCTGGCATATGAAAGACGGGCGTGTGTGTGAAGAGAGATGGACGATGTTTGATTTTTTGCGTTAGTCGCCCTCATAATTAACACGTTATTAGGGTCCATTATACGCACCTACTCTGTGAGACTAAAAATTGCTGAAACCTCCGCAATGGCTATGTACATGGCACGGGCGTAGCGAGGTACGGGTCGGTCGCTAATAAAAAAAAAACAAAAATCTTTATTAATTTCTCCCACAGTACAAAAGACACATTATATATAATTATTATGATGTAGTTACAAATTATATTAGGAGACTGGTGCCCTAGCTAGGTTGACCTGTGATAAGGCCGATGCTATTTTGTTAAATATCGTAGGGTTCAGCCTGCGTTTGCAATGAAAGCGGAAAAAAATAATTATTTACGATATCACATTAAGAGGGTGACCTATGACAGAAAAAAATCGGTTTTCACCCGCGCGCTTCATACCCCCCGCACTCGCCCAACGGCTCACCGCGGCTATTTTGTGTAATTATTCTCGTAACCACTCTTTGTACGAATGTAGTATAACCAAATATATCAGATAAAATTTTAAGAAGTTCGAGTCACATTTTCCATACTTTTTTTTTAGTGTTTAAATATTTTGAAGTTAATTTTTGTTCAGGAACCTAGGTAATTACTATTTTAAGTTGAAAAATAACTCAAACATGTTAAATATTTTCGTATGAGGAAATGATTTTGGTATTACGTGAGTATGAGAATTTCGAGGGTTACCCGGGCTCTTAATAGTTTTTATATATCTTATAATTTAAGAGTAACCTTGTCCTACAAATGAAACAATCCATATTTTAGGGCCATCAAGTCAAAGTATGAAATCCTGTCTATCTCTGTTAGCTATCACTTTCAAGATTGTTCGAAAATAAAAATGTTGTTCGTCATATCAAAATGTAGCTACTCACAAAAATTAGCTTGTTAGTAATCACAAAAAAAAAATTATTCTAGGGCTCCCGTACTATAAGCTGTAGTTGTTACAAAAATATTATAACTTTATTTGATATAATCTACTAGCCACGTCTTCGTCCACGTACGAATTTGGTTACTTTTTGTGTGCATTTACGTAAAATATATTTAACATTTGTCAGATTAAAATATACAAAATTGTTATGCCACAATGTTTGTGCGCGAACTGCTCAACGGATTCAATGTAATTTTGCATACATACATTCGTTAGTTATTTACTTTTTATATTGATTTTTTTTTTTTTTGTTTGTATTAAACAATGTTTTCCGGGTCAGCTAGTTTGCTCTTTTTAGCTCCCCTCTATTTCTCATGAATACAATAACAAAAGAATTTTGGAAATCCGTCAACAAGGTTCCACAATAATCATTCAATCTGATCCATCAATCTGATTGCCGGAATACTGATGGTTATAAAAAGTTCATATCAAAAATACTATCAATCCATCAATCCGTGGCGTACACGATCAAATTTTCGTCAATCCGTACCGGATTGATGGAAAATTTGACTGTGTAACCGGTGACAAACGGCGGAGTTATCCGCCATGGTATTAGTAAAGTCGTCTCTGATGCTGGTGCTGATAAAAACCCCAGCTAAAATTTCATCTCGATATACTAAAATCACGTGTTCGGGAAATTCTGCGTTGATTAACCATCCTCGACTGGCTCTGTAAAGCCATTATTCGTCCCATTAGGTGTTACCATTATCAATTTATCATCAATCTTCCAAACTCGTGAAAAAGTTTTGTATGGGAGCGCCCTTATATATTAATTTTATTTTGTTTTTAGTATTTGTTGTATAGCGGCAACAGATATACACATTCTGTGAAAATTTCAGAAGTCTAGCTATAGCTGTTCTTGAGATACAGCCTGGAGACAGACAGACGGACAGACAGACATTGAAGTCTTAGTAATAGGGTCCCGTTTTTACCTTTTGGGTACGGAACCCTAAAAAGAACATTTTTTAAACAAAACGGCAGTATCATAATTCATAGGTATAAAAGACCTTATACTATAACTAGCGGCCCGGTACGTGCTTCGCTACGTATAAAGTGAAATAATACAAAAATCAGTTAGAACATCGATTCATTTCTTTAAAAAATATATTGCTTAATTACTAGATAAGTATTTCAAACTTAATCCAAAACATTTGGATAAACAATATTTTTCTTTTTCATTTTGAGTATGAATTAACGAACGGGGGGTACCCACTCTGGAACAGGCAACATAAAGTTGGCCATGTAAAAAACATGATTCTTCCAAATTCACACCACAAAGTACGTTACTTATTGTGATTATCAGATGGTATAGTACGATCGAGAGCAATTTAAAACAATTGTACTTATGCGTTATTCTGATGGAAAAACCATTGTGGCTCACGAATAATTTCTCGTCCTGTATTAGAAATAATTGCACAACGTTGATCCGATTCACAATTTTCACCACTAATAAAATAAATTTGCAAAAATTGATGATCAGTGGCGGGTTACGGCAATTTTAACTAATTTTAACGCGGGAGAGCCATGCTTCACGAATGGGCTAGCTCGACAGGAGAAATACCACGCTCTCACAGAAAACCGGCGTGAAACAGCGCTTGCGCTGTGTTTCGCCGAGTGAGTGAGTTTACCGGAGGCCCAATCTCCTACCCTATTCCCTTCCTTACCCTCCCCTATTCCCTTCCCTTCCCATCCCTATTACTCTATTCCCATAAAAGGCCGGCAACGCACCTGCAGCTCTTCTGATGCTGCGAGTGTCCATGGGCGACGGAAGTTGCTTTCCATCAGGTGACCCGTGTGCTCGTTTGCCCCCTTATTTCATAAAAAAAATAACGAACCAAGTTGATGATAAATCTGGCCCTGAATATGTAACATATTGTATACAATTTTAGGTTGTTGGATTTTTAAAACTATCGAATACTTTATGATTAAGATTGATAATATAAACATGGGACATAATCAAGTTCAAAAAATAACAATTTCACTCTTTTAAGATATTTATCTCTTTTAAGATTCATGTAAGGCTTGGCTTTCTGTAAAGACTTAGGCATGTGTTCTGCTTACTGCTTAGTGACTTTGGATCTAGGATATTCACACCTTCATAATACGAAAACTCATAATCAGCTGACTTCACTACCACTACTTAGTATGTAGTAACCTCAACACTAA
The DNA here is from genome assembly GCA_905333045.1 of Lysandra bellargus. Taxonomy (NCBI): domain Eukaryota; kingdom Metazoa; phylum Arthropoda; class Insecta; order Lepidoptera; family Lycaenidae; genus Lysandra; species Lysandra bellargus. The sequence goes on along the minus strand of HG995350.1, from coordinate 9,552,400 downwards.
GGGTCAATGTATACTACTCATAAGTCGAATAGTATAAATTGACCCTTATAATAATATTGAACATAACAAATTCAAGCGTAACGCACACAGTTACGTGACATCTGTGACCCTGATGTAGTAGTGATGATGATAGTGATGATGATGATGAATGTAATTTGCATAGTAGCATATGTTCTTGTAAGTAGTTCTTAAAACAGCGCCCCAACCCCCATACTTGTATCTATAAGGAGTTCGGAGTTCTGTTCAGTACCTTCGAACCATGGTATATCATGGTGCAAAAACTTACTTTTGGTAACATATGCCTGGAATACTTCATACAAAAGCAAAATCGGCATATGTTTCCATTTAAATTTTGAGGAGTTCCCTCGATTACTCCTGGATCCCATATAGTATTGGGCCTATACAACGAAACAAAAAATTCCCCGTCTAAAAAAATCTAACCATTTATTGAATTCATTTATTACAAAAAATGTGATAAATGAAGAACCACTCGACCGATTTTGTGCAAACTTCACATAAACCATCTACTAAATAGTCCGAACAAACCCTGAAAATTTGGTTTGGATAGGTGAGCCCGTTCTTGAGTTATAAAGTGACAACGAAAATTGCCACTTATTTTTATATATTAAAGAAGAAGATATTATTATGCACTCTTCTTAATCCTTTCATAAATGTCACCTTTGTTCATACTCTAATTATTATTCATTATCAAGCGAATGGTCGAAGTAGTGAATTTTGCATATAACTTAAACTTAAAGATTAAATTGTTTTGACAATTTAATCTTATCATTTCAAGACCGTAGCGTTGTCCGAAGAAATTTATTCGATATTTCCATAGTATCGAGTACGACATTCATTGAAATAAAATCAATTTTCAAATCGCTGTCATACACTTGTTTTTGTCAAAACTATATCGATTTAAATCTGATTTATTTTTTCAATCTCTATTGCCGCGACCGCTGATTCGTCTATCGTCACGAAGCGTCGTGCTATGAGACGATACCATTGGACGATAGACGCAGATCGTCCAATGGTATCGTCTCAAGCACGAAGCACTACGCATGTGCGGCCGCAACATATGGGTTTGACAAATTATTTGTCATGATAAGAGCCAACCCACACGTACCACAACCACACGACAACCGCAACCACACGACAAACACACGACGTGGTCGGGCGTATATTTCGTATTGTAAATGAACTGGACCATTCACACGTACCACATTTTGCAGTCGTTGTCGACCACTTGTAAAATACCGACCACATCGCAACCACGTCGCAACCACGTCGCACCCACATCGCAACCACATCGCAACCACAACGTTGCGTCGATGCAACGACACGCCGCCCGCGCCTTCCCCCCCCCCTCATGAGGCGTGGAAATAATATAGTCCGGGAGCCCTAGAACAATTTTTATTTGATTACCATCAAGCTAATTTTTTGTGACTAGCTTCATTTTGATAATTTAACCAAGAACATTTTTATTTGCGAAAAAAGTCAAGATTTCTTATATTATGTAGATATTGTGTTTTCATAATTCATTAGAGCTGTAGCAAAAGTTGGTACTGGAAGGTAAAATAAACGTCAATATTCCTGAAAAGTGGGAATTCAAAACGTGCTATCTACTCTGCGTAAAATGAAGTATTGGAAATAAAATATCTTTTAAGGCCAGGCCAGTTCGAAAATACTGATTTTTAAGCTTCCAGTCTGAAGAAATTATGTGGAATTCTCTTACACCAAAATTGATGTAGACTCAAAAAGAAATAAAGTAAAAAAATAATACATATAGCAAGGATAGCAACAATAAAGTGTTCTCTTCGAAATCCATGACTTTGGGCAAGACGTGTTTCCGCTATAAAAGTCGGAGTCGAACTACAATAGTTCGACTTGCACACGACGCAACCACGTCGCAACCACATCGCAATCACTGGCCGTCGTCATTTTGTCGGTACCACAACGCAACCACAAAATGCTGCAGCGACACCATTCACACGTAACCACAGCTCGACGACATTTTGTCGTTGCGATGTCGTGTGGTTGTGGTACGTGTGGGTTGGCCCTAATATTATCATATTTGTAAACAAATATACACATTTTATATTAAATTAAAAAGCCGTCTACAATTGTTTATCGGCACCCATTTTCTCCTGTAAAGGTTTCTTTTAGTGTGTTTATTTAATTTTTGTTTGTTTCCCATGGTTTCGATTAAATATTTTCTCAATCCGGAGTAAAGACAAAGGAAGTACGTCCTCTCCTCTGGCGCGCGCGAACGCGACTATTGGCGACTGAGAGGTGAGACAAATCTGGCGGTGAAGCGCTAATGTGGTTCTCTTAAATATCTTATAAAATCTAGAGAATATTAAAAATCCGCTTGGTCGAACCCTCGGTGATAGAATTTTATATGATGTGTAAAAATATTAGCTCAGTTTACTGCATGGTTTCGGTAATATAGGAAAAAATTCGTCAAAGTTAGATGCATGTTTGTGATTTTCTTCTATCGAATAAATTTTACGATATCGTGTTTTCGCTCAGATCGAATTCTAGGAAATATAATGTAATATCTATGTTTAGAAAATTAAACGATTCGGGGCTTATTATCAAGTACAAAAATGATTTATAAAATCGACAATTTTGGGTTAGTCGCCTTCTTAAGGGCGTTCCCTATGGAGATTCCGTAATTTACCGTATTTAGTGGCTTATAAACTCATAATTTGAAAGCTACACAGTTATAATAAAAATACAGCAATAATCTTCGGCATATCAACATTCCTTTCCACGTTTTAAATTTTCTATTTTTGTTTATTATACTAATGATATCAGCTTCCAAAGTAAAACCGATTTATTAAAATTCAAGCATACATTCAGCATCTCCTTAGTATTTACAAATTACTGTTATTTGAAACACACGCCAATAGATCGACAATATCATAAGCTACATATTAGTATTCCACGTTTTATTTTTTTAGTTCAATTTTGAACTAAGATAAGTAAAAAAAATAGGGTTTTGGCGCGGTCTCGGCAACGCGGCAAATGTATGGCCAAGGTCGTTTGCTCGGGGGATGGCCTTAAAAACCTCAAAAATAACAGTATTTCTCGTCTATTTAATGAATGTTATTATACATATAAACCTTCCTCTTCAATAACTCTTATCTATCAAAGAAAACCGCATCAAAATCCGTTGCGTAGTTTTAAAGATAAAAGGGAACAAAGGGACATTAAAGGGGCCTCGCGCCCCTTGGACCCCGGGGTTTTTTTAAAGGATTCACAAGTTTTGATACTCAATTATTCATAAAAAAGTTTCTTGAATAAAAGTTTGAGTATCAAAAAATTCTTTCTCTCCAAAAATCCTTATTCTTGCGTCGTCTATCAGGGGGCCTCACAAAATATATTTCAGGGGGCCTCGCAAGTTATATCTTGCCCACATAAAATTTAGTTCTTGCCCCGCCACTGAATATTAGTACTTACGGATTTCCTTCTTCGTAAACCTTCCGCTCCATTAATGTTTTCCAATAGAATTGAAATTGTCGATTGAAACTGGGCCAGCTACTGTTTTTTTAATCTAAGAAAAATTCGCTTTGCAAATTAACCTATCAAGCCCAATAAGAGCACTGGTGATCGCGACAACAATAGAATAACAATGGATTTCCAAGAATCCGTGATCGAAGGATTAATATTTTTATACGGGCTATTTAATTAAGTAAGTACTTACATTACTTTTGGACCTCATTACGAACTTAGAATTTAAAAAACGAAACCGATGTCGGCGACCGTATAAATGATTTAAAAATTCTGGAATGGTTAGAATTTATTTAATCATACTTTATTGCGGTTTGGCTGAAAACATTTAGGGAGGAAACACGCCGGTGTATTTAATATTTATGACGATCTACTTCCTAAAACTGAACATTCGAGCAAACCTTTTGCAGCTTGAACCAAATGTATAATGGTTTACCCGAATCCCGACAACTGTTTTACATACTTACCCACTTTTTACGATGGCAAAAAAATACTGATTCAACCATTGGATTCAACTAGGTACATTAAGTAACACTTAAGCTTCGTTAACGGTTTTTTTTTTTTTTTTGCCAAAATATTAAATGTTTATAAATAACTTTATATTAAATAAATAATAGTAACAACACTAACAATTACTTCCACGAATATTTCGTAAGTTATGATATTAATATAGTAACCACTAGGTCACACTAGGTGGGTGTAATAATACCTACATAGGTACTAGGTACCAGATACTTAGGTACCTAGTACCTACCTCAAACAGGCTACGAAGCAATATAAAGCCATAAATTTCAAATTTGATATAAGTACCTACGTAATTATGCAAAAGTTGGGACCTCTACCACTTAGCTTTATGGCCTTTGTTGCTTAATAGTTTATGTTTAATAAATCACGTGAATATTGTTTGACTTTTCAACACAAGCAGGGCTTGCTACCATATGTGCGATGTGTGCAATGCACACGGGCGCTGCATCCTCTAGGGGCGCCAAATCGCCACCTTTAGGGGCGCCAAAATCAAGGACCCAAAAAATTTTCCTAAAAGGGCGCCAAAATCCTTATTTTTGCACACGGGCGCCAGTAGCCCCCTTACGGGAGGCCCTGAACACAAGCTAGGTATTATCTAGGTATACGTCTTTGAGATGTCAGTTTCTGTGAAATTTCAACGGCAGTTTTCCTTTAAGAGGCCGGGGTACCCTCGAAATTCTCATACATACGTAATACCAATAAGTATATATATTTTCGTATGATAAAATATTCATTTTATCATACGAAAATATTTAACATGCTTGAGTTATTTTTCAGCTTAAAATAGTAATTAGTAATTACCTAGGTTCCTGCACAAAAATTTACTGCAAAATATTAAATCCAGTGTGAGCGATTCTCGTGTGTCACCAAAGCGAGCCGAGTAAGTTCGCGAACTTAAAATCCGCCTACTTTAATCCAGGGCTTCAAATAACGTTATTTTTTCATAACGTTATTGCTTCAAGGGCATAGATAACGTTATGAAAATTTAACCGATACTAGAAATAACGTTATAAATGTATTTAATAACGGTAAATGTTATAACGTTATATAGGATTTATAACGGTAAATATATGTTCTTTGATAACGTTATTGTCCGTCAAGAAAGTCATGACAGGCGGGAAAATTTTCTAAACGCTTTAAAGGTGTATTTTTTTCTTTGTATTTTCACAGAGAACGCTTATTACATTTTAAATATGAGTGAGATTTGGTGCACCGTGCACGATCGCATACCTGATACCAGAAAATAACGTTATGTTTACCGTTATTATTATAACGTTATTTTTTTATTATGCCATAACGAAAAAATAACGTTATAATAATAACGGTAAACATAACGTTATTTTACTAGATATCGTTAAAAAATAACGTTATCTGGCTACCATTATGAAAATAACGGTACGTAACGATATTTTTTCTGTTATTCGATAACGTTATGAAGCCCTGCTTTAATCGTACGTCTGCGGTCTGTCACCATACAATAATAAATAAATACTATAGTATACAATTATAAATAAATACTATTTTATTGAATTTATTTCCCGCTTTTAATTTCCCCTTAAAATAATTTTTAATCGACACTGGCTTTTGAGTTTTGGCAATGGTTTCTACGGCTATTCGTAAAAAATAACTATGTTCAATATTATAGTCTGTGCTGTTTTTTTATCTGTCACAACTCACATCAACTGTCAATTGTCATTATTTTCTGTTTTTATAGTTTTTGTGGTGACTGCTGACAGACGATACTTGTGGGCTGTTTTCATAAATTAATTTTGTATATTTCCAAAAAATTTAGGTTTTTCTTGTGTTAAGCGTAGTGACCAAGCTGTTTTAATTGTATATTTGTTTAAAATAACAACTTGCATCCATGCACTCCACACGAGACTGAAGTATGGATTGTATAACAAGGATTCGAGGTATGACGTCTTTTATTAGAATAGATCTAATTATTACATTTAACTTCCTTATACTGGATAATATCATAGTTTTTTTGTAATTACCAACTCGGGCAGAGATGATGAGTTTTTCCACTATCGTTTGACAATACTGCAGTACAGGTTTTCAATTATTTATTATTTATTTATTTATTTATTTATTTCCATACTTATTTCTACCATTACAGGTTTACCCCAATGCGATAGAAATATACAAATAAAAAAAAACTTTCCACTAAATAATATACAAAAAAAAAGATTGTACCTTAATTAGACTGAACAGTAACTTATTTTATACATAGCAATCCTTGTGAGTTCACTCTGAGCACAGCAGAAGACGTCGGTTTCCGACGCAACTATATTAATATAGCGCAGTGCCCGCGTCAGCGGCGCCTGCTGCAAGAGGTTGGTGCGGGCGCAGGGCTCTGCGAGCAGGGGAGGTCGTCTTCGCCTCCATACGTACTTGTCTGGCACGTTAAGATTGACTCGTGCTAGTATATGAGGGTTGTACAGGAGACCTCTCATAATCCGGACCACAAACAAGACCAGTGCCAGTTCCCTCCTGACCCGCAGCTGCGTATACCCTACCATACCGAGCACGAACAACGTCGGATAAGACAGGGGATAGAAGGGATATACACCGTACAGTCGTAGATACAGGAATCTAGCAAACTTGTTCTGTATTTTTTCCACCATCTTACTATATTTAATCTCGTGAGGGGACCATACCACAGAACAAGTTTCCAGGTGACTCCTCACTAGAGCATTATATAGAACCATTATGGCATACACATTTTTAAAACCACGTGCGGTACGCAATATAAAGCCCAAATTCCTATAGGCCTTTGTACATATATCACTAATGTGGTCCTTAAAATTTAACGTTGCGGTCAGTTTTACACCCAGGTCTTTTACGTCTGACACCCTGTGTATATCCTCCTGGCCGATCCGGTAATTATATACAACAGGAGAAGTCGCCCTGGTAAAAGATATAGCTACACACTTTTTAATGTTAAATTCCAAATGATTTTGCTTGCTCCAACTTAGCACTCTGTCTATGTCTGCTTGGAGTCTAATACAGTCCAGAATACTTCTAATCAACAAATACAATTTAAAATCATCCGCATATAATAAATGTTTCGCTACCCTTACGACATCTCTTAAATCGTTTATCATGATGATGAACTGAAGAGGTCCCAAATTACTGCCTTGGCTTACCCCCGACCACGTATAGTAGCAATCCGACTTATAACCACCATATTCCACGAATTATAATTTTGGCAAAGGTTTGTTGACTTTGAATGGTTCTGACTTCTGCTAATTTCTTATGTTTTTACTCGAATATGTTATAATTTTCCTTTTTTCAAAAGTGTATATGTGATACAAATAATACTATACTTAGATATTTTTAATTTTGATTTATTGTATGGCTGTTGCCTGGCCCTTCAAATGTTTAATAATAACAACCCCCTGCTGAGAAAGAATGTGTTTATAAGTTATCACAAGTTAACTTTATCTAACTGCATGATATGCTGCAAGTTTATCAAAGCCAATCAATATTTATTTTAATGAAAAACATCATTAGATCAAATTCAAGGTTTATATTTGTTAAATTATAATTTATATTATAGTTATAAATGTTTCATTTCACCATGTTATAACAAACTACTTTTATTTAACGCTTCAACTCCCAAGTGGCCAAGGTGGGCCACTACAACAATAGAATAACTATTGAGTTTTGTTGTCCCATGATTAAGGTATTAAATATATCAAAGTAGATCAATTATTATGGCAAAAATGTATAGTGTTATATTATTTTTATGAATATGAGTAATATATTTTAATTACTAAATCACCACATTACCAGGTTTTTACTGTTAGTGATAATTGAGATTGAATTACCTTTTATCATGAGCTGGTATTGCATTAGGAACCTGATATGTAATGACCAGTGTCCACCCACATTTTTTATTGAAATAGTTTCATATCAGGAAATTTACTACCTTGTTTATTTTATTGAGAGCTTTGCAAAGCAATTGACATTTTAATTACTAGAGGAAATGCTTAAGATACAATATTATAGTCTATTTGATTATTCCTGTTGTAAAAATTGTATTATATTTAAGAACAAAGACTTTGTACTTAACTTTTTAAAGATTTGGCATGTTAGTAAAAATGTATTGTAAAATAGATGATCCAATAAAAGATTTCATATCAAGATCTTACTTTTAAGCACTTCACATTTCCTTATTTACAGGTTTTAAATTAAGCTGTTCGTTCAAAGACAAGGAACTGAACAAAATTGCAGCATTCTTCAATGTGTCAACATTTTTGTTGACTTGTGCTGCGTTGGTCCAGCCAAGTTGGTTCCGCATCAAGGGGCTGCACTGCACCCAAAGTCTTTCCCTGACACAGTTTTTCAGTTTTGATGATGATGACGATGATGATAATGACCAGATAACTATACATCAGAATGAATTTGGGTCTATAGACCAGACTGCTGACAGTGGTAAGCTATACTATATTATTGTATGAAAGTTATCAATTATCATAATAAGATATAATATTATTGCCACATTTTAACGCTAGACAGCCCTGGCATGGGCAGTAAACAAAAAGTGTTTTTTGACGTTTGACAATGTTTCTGTCAATATTCTTATATATGATGTGTGCAACAAGTTGGATTTTGCTCGTATTATTTACTGTATGTGCTAGTAGAGCCCTCTGCCCTGAAGTCCAACCTTTACGTAATATTCACTTTACAAGAAAAATGACAACGTAAAAAAACTGATATGAACTATTTCTGTTGTAGTTTGCTACTAGAATAATTAGTTTGCTGATTAATATACCTCAATAAAAATATCCACATTGTGTCATACAGACATTGTGATTAAACAATATTATAATATTGCTCTTGAAAAGAGACCTGACAGATAGGAAAATTTACATGTACATTTTTTATACAGTTTTCCATGTCTGTCTGTATGTACATAGTGTAAATCATTTATTAATAAGGAGTTAATTACATATTAAGAAGTTTTAAGTCCTTTTTACCTCATTACAGGTTTGCCTCCATGCATCACAATAGAGATTATAACTCTTATGAGAATACTTATTCTGCTGTGTTTTATGGTATTGCTCTGTTCAAGCATCGGTGTATTGATCAACTTTACCAGTCTCAACAGTAAAGCTATCAAAATGCTGCGAAGAAATGCAGTACCGAGCATAATGTGCGTGTTCTGGGTTATTGCGATAGTCGGTGTGTGTTATTACACAACTGTCGTTCTTGGTAATGAAAATAACAGTTACCCGAATACAATACAAGTTGATTACGAATATGGATTTTACACGATAACTGGTGCAGGTATGTTATCTGTTAAAATTTGCAAAATTTGTTTGTTGATTCGTAGTTTAAATAAGATCTTCTAACAAGCTGTAAGCTTAAAAGCATCTGAAAGATAGCATATATAAGCTGATAAATAATCACAACTTTTTTTAATTTTAAAATATCGAAAATCAAACAGTAGTAGTGCTGGTCTATTTTGATCTATTTCGATTTTATTATTTTATTTTATTTTTATTTTTATAATTGTGCTTGTAGAATATAAATATGTATTGCAGATTATGTAGATATTTAGTGCTTGACACAAGCCTATAGTTTACAATACTAAAGAGACATCAGACAGGTGCAAATACACCTGTCGCTCCAGCTGCCATTTTCTTTCACTGTGTGTGTGTTGCTACTTGCTATACAGTATTAAAAATAGCCTACTAGATGTTGCCCATAACTTTTTTTATTAGTTTATCGCACAGGAACCTTACATTTTTTCGAGAAAAAACAATTTAAATGTAGGCACTATCAGTGACCCCAGAAAGTATTTTCCTTTCTGGGGTCACTGATAGTGCCTACATAGAAAATTTTATCAAAACCAGTGCAGTGGTTTATGTGTCAAGTAACAGACAGACTTACATTTCGACAATCATACATACAGCTGTTTGACATTGTTTTACAAATAATTATTATTATAGTTTTTTCAATCGCAACATAATATATTACATTTTTGAACATATATTAAAAAACATTAAAAATGTTTCAGGCGCACTGGCTCTGTTGGCGTCTGCAGCGAATCTCTGGGGTGCTCCTCTGTCCAACGACGAGGACATACAGAGACGTAACCTCATGGAGGACTGGGACGGCTACGAGGCCCACAGCGTTGGACCCACACCAGCTGTACCAACACTACCTCCGTACACACCGACCGCTGACTACGTACCCAGTGTACCCACATTCACCGCGCCTGTACTGGGCTCACAACAATACTTCCCCTTCGATGACCTCTCCATATTACCCCCTCCTCCACCCTATACTCCATAGACAACCAAAAAATGTGTGTCAGCTCCGACGCACGACTGGAGTTTACTCCTTAAGTACGAGTATCTAACCATACAAAAAGAGTTTATTCAACTGAAAAAAGATTAATATCATATGAAATCAGATGTTCCGGCAATATTATCTACACTGCCATAGTTATTTCAAAATACTTTTAGTTCACTTTAGCCAGTATAATGATAAAAATTATAACTTCACAATAACAATATTAATTATTGATATTTATAACAAAAATAGCAATATAAATACATTGACACTGATAGAAACAAACAAGCCCAATAACATATAGTATATAGGTATAGTCGCCTATACAGCATACCATATGTACGTCTTAATCATAAAGTTAATATATCTATCGGGATATAATACTATATAATAATATAATATAATATTCCGATAGGTATATTACCTTTATGGTCTTAATACACTCACAGCCAAATTAGAAAGTTGCGCACTAAAGGCTAAAGGTGCGCACCAAAAACGTGACACATTTTTTCGTTACTTGTTAGTAGGTTTTACCCCTCGGATTTTTCTTATACCGGGCGCCTTATATATGAAAATCGATTCTTAAGGAGTAAACTCTAATAAAAAAAATTTGTAGCTTTTGTCTATAATGGCTAATGTTTTCCGAATACATATATTTTAGAGTTAGCTTGTACATAGCGTAGACGACTATAATTGACTTAGTGATAGTATTTAATCTATAAGCAATCGAACGCCTTGTAGTTTTAGGCAAAAATTTATCGAAAGTTGAGAATCACAAAGGGGTACGAAGATTTTGGCCGACCTACTTGTCCGCCATTTTGATTTTTTTTTGTTAAATCGCGTTCACGAATAATTCTTTGGAAAATTCAATGCTAACATCAATACAAACAAAAAATAATCTTGGACAAAACCGCGTAAAGTGTAACTTCGAAGATATGAGCTGCCAAAGTTTTACCATTGGAAATAAATATTTTAGATATTGCAACTCTGAAGGCATGGTTAAACCAAGTGGTTTCTCTTCTATGAAACAGTAGCCACTCTGTAACACGCCGTCGCGTGATGACAAAGTGCAATCTAGATCAAACAATATTTTTTATCAACTACATACCTAATGAGAAACTCGCGACGGCGTGTTACAGAGTGGCTACTGTTTCATAGACGAGAAGCCACTTGGAATAACCGTGCCTTAGAGTTGCAATATCTTAAATATTTATTTCCAATGGTAAAACTTTTAAAAAAGAATTATTCGTGAATGCGATTTAAAAAAAAATCAAAATGGCGGACATGTTGGTCGGCCAGGCTCCATACAAAAATCTTCATACCCCTTTAAGTAGTGTTGCGATGTGACTTGCGTGACACGAGATTGATTAGTATTGGTTTATAAATCAAATTTGCTTCTACTAATTTCAGTTGGTTATTTGATAAAACGAGCTTTCTGTGATTGTTGAAAAGGAGTTTATCTGTTCAATAGCGGTTTTAATTGGCCAATCAAATAACGAATAATCAAAAACTGTTGGACATATTAAACTCCTGTAAAAAACTCAGAAACCGGCAATAAAACTATGTACTATTATAAATACGTGCATATTGCATATTATGCTCTTTACCCCTAATGCCATTTTGATGTGACAAACGAAAATATTTTTTGGGTATACATGTTATGCTAAAGGCCAGTTCACACTGGGAGGAGATGGGAAGAGACGATGCGCGACACAGCGATGCGTAACTATATTTCAAAATAGATATAAATGTAAATTGTGTGAAGTATAAAGGCACCAGTTAAAACTTGCAATGAAGCTGGACTACAAAAATCATATAAATTTTCCAAGTAAAGTTATGTGGAAAGGATAGGTGAAGATTAACATTTGTTTGCCTTCATTAATTAATTATTATTGTATGCTTAATTTTGAACTCCATTTCATTAGGACTATTTAAAGATGATTAAGTATTTATTTTACTGTTAATTCTAGGCATGTAATATATTTGATTGTATTTTTAAATAATTAAAATATATAAATGATATTTGGTCGTAATAAAATACTTTCATAATAATTATTTAGTAAAAACAATCAGTAATAGATTTTTTAATAGATGAGATCTATTCACTTATCAAATATTGCAAACTGTTAAAATGTACTATCAGAAAAATGTATTATTTAGATGGCAGGCCTACGTTATTTGGCCGAGTTATGTCAAGACTCAAGTCAATGGTTATTAATTTGTGATGTTTACGTAGTAATCGTCGGCTAGATTTGGGAAAACCCAGTCAAATTATGTAGGTCCGCCGTTTGCCTATGAATGGATTTTTTAAAGTACCTTATCGAGTATGCTTATTGCTTAATTAGATAGTGAATTAAAGGTTATTTGGTGTACATTTTAGTAAATTTCATTTTACGAATTCTGAATAATTTTTTTCTCTATATATATGTGGTTGTGAGTAAAATTTTAACCATTATGTAATAATTTTAAATGTGATTTGCCATTTCAGTGCCTACTTGTTAATAAACAAGTATCTTGCGTTTAATGTTATGTGTTTAGTCATAAGATAATAATTTCATAGGTCGTTATAGAAATTACATTATTTTTTGTGCTTACAATATTTTGTTTTCTAAAAAACCTAATCTTTATATTATTAAGTACAGTATGAAATGTTCTTACTCAAAGATATGAAAAACCTGAAGTTTGAAAAACGTTTTCTAATATTTTACAGCTGTACCACTCATTTTTACATTGCATTGCATTTAATATAAACATACTTATTATGTTTTATAATTTTTTGTAAGTATTGGTTTTGATTTCTTTAGGCCAATAAGTAATAATTATAACTATCATCAAGCAGTTTTTAATGAACATATTTTTTGTTTTTATTTTATGGAATAGTGAAACTGTTAACATTTTTATTTAAGGTTTAATTGGAAAAATGTACTAAGGCAAATTAGCCCATGTTTTCCTGCTTAGAGAAACATAAAACTGCATAATCTCTGTTTTAAAATCGCCTAATGTGATCTGATTTTAGCACTAAAACTTTTAGAGCTGATAGTATTATAAAGTTTTGTATTTACACTGTATATTTTGTGTTACCAAAAATATAGAGTTTTAGTATTAATATTGTTTGTTAAACTGAAATTCCTTCTAGATTTAAGCATAGTTATTCCTAGTATAGTAACTGGGAAATTTATTTTTACAAAGATAAGATTTTATTTTTGTGTAAGACCAACATGTAATACATATCTAATAAAAATCAACTGGTTTTATTTCATCTGCCCTGCCTTTCAAGTTAAAATAGTAGATATTTATGCCAGTAAATATTTTACAACATATTGTATGTCATAAAACAAATTATTCCTTTGATCGCCAATTCTCGGAAATATTTTGTTATCGCGGCCCACTTGGGCCTTACGGGGCTTGTGGGTGTGACACAACAGGGTGTTAAAATTGAATGTATAAATGGCAAAGCTGATTTTTTTTTAAATTTACCACCAAAGTGTTAAATAGAGGATGTAATATACCTATTTTGTGGGCGACATTGTTTATTTGTTGACAAAAACAATAGTACCTACTATTTACAAAAAAATAACAAGAATAATAAAGATTGTAATTATTCTAATAATTTAAGCCATTGATCATGGCAAAACGAGACACAATAGCTTATCTATTGTTATCGCGCCCGGATGTGGCCGCTTGGTGCTTGATGAATTAAAACACAAGCTATGTAAAAAATACAGTAACAAAATGGTCTAAAATAACAGTATTAATGTTACAATATTCTATGTTAATAATATTGGTGATTGAATAAGTGTGAGTTAATATTATGAATTATGAAAAATAATACTTGGGAGCTTTCTTTTTATTGATTACCATCTTTTAATGCAAGTTTTTCAATGTCCATTAGATTCAAAATAGTACTTGAGTTTTGGTCCCTTTCTGAGTCAGTTTTATTACTTGAACCATCACAGCCAAAATTAAAATCAGCTGCCGTAGAAATATTAAGATATTTCATTCTCTCCTTTTCCAAATAGCTTAGTTTATCTTTCAATGTGTTGTTTTCATCTTTCAACACTTCAACTTGTAGCACAAGTTGTTCCACTAGAGAGTGTAAGCTTTGGCTAAGAATTTGCAACTCTTCAACAACAGTTTGCTGGTTTTTTTCAGTCTTTCTTCCTTCGGGAATGAAATCTTTGATTATTGTTTGTGTTTCATTGGATTTCCCCTTGTCTGTTAATAAGCTCAGTAAGTTCTCGGATTCATTTAAGTTTTTATAAATTTCTATTTGTATTTTATTGTGATCGCTGTCTCCGACATTCAAGCTTGGATCTATACCAAGACATTTAATATTTTCCATCGCCTTTTTCACTCGTGCATACTGTTCTTTTTTACACTTAATGATATCTTTTTGTTTGAGGTGATAGCTATGTTGTAAAGTGATGGATTCTAAGGCAAAAGTTGATGACGTCGATTTCATTGCGTCCAGCAAAAGCTCTGCAGCATTTTGATGACATTGCATTGCTTCATCGTATCTATTATTTTTCATGTGTGCTTCGGCTCTACGATACTGTTGGTGGGCCTAGAATAAAAACGAAGCGTAATAATTATTCTAATGCGTTGTAAGGCCGAAATGTTAGAAGCTAGTTATTATCTATAAATTACTCATTTTACTTTACCAAATTCAAAGGGTGATCATCCATTTCAATGCTTCTTATCGTACTATTAATTAATGATTAAAACATGGAGTTTATTCCTTTGTTAGAACTTTGTATTTTTGGTATTTTATTTTTATTTGTTGTTAATTTGAAGCGTTCCTTTATTAATCAAGTACACTGGCCCGTGGATTGACGTCTCAACAGCCAATGAAATATCGTCAAATCGCACGGTAAATGCACTAGGACTAGTAAAGAACGCTCAACTATGACATTTATTAAGTCTTATTATTTTATTTGACGTATTTTTAGGGTTCCGTAGCCAAAATGGCAAAAAACGGAACCCTTATAGATTCGTCATGTCTGTCTGTCTGTCTGTCCGTCCGTATGTCACAGCCACTTTTCTCCGAAACTTTATGAGCTATACCTACTATTGAAACTTGGTGAGTAGATGTAGTCTGTGAGTGTGAACCGCATTAGAGTGGGTTGCACGAACTAACTTTGACTTTAACTTTAACCGGAAAAATTGACAGATGTCGTATGAGCATATGGGGTGTTTGGAGTTTGGACGCTATATTCAACTTTAACTTTAACCACGCCTCTGGTGCGACGCAGCCTTTTTTGATACAAAAATGGAAAAATTATTAAAAATTTTAGGGGTCCTCATAGGTACAACTGAAACAAAAAAATCGGTTGTCTGTAAAGTCGGTTTACTGACGATAGTTGAACGTGACAACGTATGACGTTGTCACGTTCAACTATCCTTAACCCCTTAACCCTCGCTTCCGAATCTCTATATAAATAGAAACAAACTTTTTCGAGTGTAACCTAAAGTTATTTCGATGTATTTATTTTAAATGATTGTCTAAAAATATTTATAATGAGTAAAATAAACTATTCGCAATACAAAACGCCACTGTATACATTCGTGAAATCCAGTAAAATCTTCGAACAAAGCACAAGTCATACCTTGACACGTAGGAAATAGAGCACAATTTTGAATAGCCGAAATAATACTAATAGCTCACAGATTGTTTATTTATTTTTCATTCAGAGTGTGGTCAATGTATCAAAGGTCATAACTAACCAAACTTCTTCATACAAAAGTATTCTCTAAGTCATCGAAATACGTAATATAATCGAAACAAAGAGCGCGGCCCAGATGGGCCGCGCTCTTTGTTTCGAGACTTAGGCCCGTATTTTTGGTCAGTGCTTAAGATGCGACACGGTCTCAAGACGCGATTCGGCTCTGTGATTGGTCCAAATTTTGACAGCCAACCAGTCACAGAGCCTGAACCGTGCCTTGAGACCGAGATGCATCTTGAGTACTGACCAAAAATACGGGCCTAAGAGTCTTATGGTTGTTGAGAGACAACGTGCCTCTTTGTCGCTCGTTCCGCGCTCTCGCTTGCACTTCAAGCCCTAAATGGAACGCCTCAGAGCGAGGTAACACCGCATGAACTGTCATGTTTTTCGTGCACGCACCCCATATCGAATTATAAGACGTTATCACGTCAAAAAATTTTTTTCGTCTAAACTATGCGTATAGGGTATCTATGGATAGGTCTTCAAAAATCATATTGAGGTTTCTAATATTATTTTTTTCTAATCTGAATAGTTTGCGAGAGAGACTCTTCCAAAGTGGTAAAATGTGTGTCCCCCCCTCTAACTTCTAAAGTAAAAAAATATATGATGTACATTATTATAAAAACTACCAACGAAAATTGGTTTGAACGAGATCTAACAAGTCGTTTTTTTTATACGTCATAAATGGTAAACCTTAATTTAACTTTCATTAAATCAACTAAAATATAAAAATAAATCAAAAACCTTTTAATTTTATAGAAATAAACCTTATTGCTGCTGCGGAACCCTGCATGGGCGAGTCCAACTCACACTTGGCCGGTATTTTTATGTGAAAATGGCAAGATGTTGTTTTTATACCTATTAATATTTTATATAATATATTCTATAATTTGTAATCAACGTGCTATAGTAATTTTAATACTAATTTATATTATGCACAAACAAGTTATTTTGTTTTAATAAATCGTATTTGATTAAGATTTATATTTAACGCCACATGCAGCGCCATCTCGTGATGGTCCTATAAACTTGAATGTTACCGATTAGCATTCTGACACTTGATAAGTTTAATGTTTGTGGATGTAGAGGGCGCTACTTACCACATTTCACGTTAGAAAATTAAGTATATTTTAATATTATAAGAATTTTGTATTGAAAAAAAAATTTCTACGTTTCTTTTGGTCTCAGATTTGTAATACTTATTATGAGATATAGATAAAATAGGGCTACGCCGTGCCGTCTTTGCTTTTGGTTATTACTGAAACCACATAATAATACCTAATATTATTCTCTTTAGTCTTTCAAGTTCCGAGCAAGGCTAAAAGATAGGACTTGGGATTATTCCCGTAGCCCTGAAAATCCGGTGCGAATAGGGTGCTTGGTTAGAATGGTTAGCTGGTACTGCAGCTGGTAGAGTAGTGGAACTTAACTTTAAGTATTAATCCTTCGATCGCGGATTCTTGGAAATCTATTGTTCATAATCATCTCAGTAATAGGGTTCCGTTTTTACCCTTTGGGTACGGAACCCTAAAAACGAGCATACTTAACACCTCCAGCATTTTGAATGTCGGTTAAAATAGTAGCCTATATATTGTGTTATTCTGATGTATATTAGGTATAACTTATAAGCTACGTCCTACGAGTATTATTATTGTACAGTTTCATTACAATCCGTTCAGGAGTTTTTCGTGAAAGAGTAACAACATCCACTCACCCACACATCCATACATCCAAACTTTCGCCTTTAGGTGTAATATTTACTTAGTAGGATATTTAAAGTATAGAATATAATATTATGTGGGGCAAATATGGAGTGTCTTATTAGCAGCGGTTACATTTTGTCGAGGGTCGTGGTGGATTTTTAGGCAACTAGTCTAAACCCTAGAACTTCCGCAGATTGTACTCTTTGCTTACATGCTTAATCGTCGTAACTCGTACCCCATACATCTGTATGAGCTGGTAGCCTAGCTGTAGCTGTAGAGCTACTCTCTAGTACTCTAGCTGTAGAGCTACTCTAGTACTAGCTGTAGAGCCTGTAGTCTGCGGGGCTCACAGCCTTTTCCATTTTTTTCCGCTCTACAGCCAGTAAGAGAAGGTGAGTCAAGAATCAAGGACTGCCATCATCACATCTTTATATAATTTCCCCAAAAAAGTGACTTAGGTACATAATATTAAAAAGAGAGATATTAATATTTAATATTATAAGCTGGTAACCCTACAGGCTTCGAGCGTAGGCTGCGCACGCGCCACGTCCCTACTGACAACTGACAACAGCCCACGCAGGGACTAATTTATATCAACAAATTATTTTTACAGTTTAAGGCTACTGCTTCTTGATTGAAACGGAAAAGTGTTCTTTTACATTTTGTCCAGAAATTCAAATGAGTGGATAGATACTAAAAAAAGTCTGTAAGTAGAGATCAACTACGATAACATGGCGCGCCCCTCCAAAATTCAAAACGTTTGAAGTGCGTTATCTTGCGCGGTTATAGGCTAGTTGACCAACAAATCTTGGTTATAAGTGACATTAACTGAAATATTACGAGTACTGTGATTGGTTGAATACTTACTACATACAAACTCTTTCATAAGGATGTGACTACACACATTGAAACAATCATTTGGAGGGGCGCGCCATGTTATCGTAGTTGATCTCTAATTAACGAATGTTACTAGGGCTGGTATAAATAGTCAGTACTCAAGATGCATCTCGGTCTCAAGACACGGCTCATTGGTTGGCTGTCAAAATTTGGACCAATCACAGAGCCGAATCGCGTCTTGAGAACGGGTCGCATCTTAAGTACTGACTATTTATACCGGCCTTAAAGTGCACGCCTCCGTGGTCTAGTGGTATAGAGCGCGGCTCTTGACTCGGAGGTCGTAGGTTCGATTCCCGCGTTGGAAACATGCTATTTCCAAGTTTGGTTAGGACAATGCAAGCTGATCACCTGATGGTCTGGCAAGTAAGATGATCCATGCGTCGGATGGGTATGTAAAAAGTCGGACCTGCACCTGATCTCTCGCCGGTCGTGTCGGACTTCCGTCCCACTAGGTTATGAGAGTAAAGGAATAGACAATGCTCTTGTGTGCTGCGCACACACTTCGGCACTATAAAATTACTCCTGCGCACAGTGTGATAAAAACCTCGATTTTGTTTCGCTGCGTTTTTCTTTCAAAATACTATAGTTGATAGCTATATAGACCAGCACGAGTCGGCGCATGAGTACCGGAAACTATTCCACCTAATTTTTTTATGCGGTCCTCTTCAAATTGCCCTCCTGATGATATAAATGCATGTTGCCATGGTGCAACCCGGTGCCATATTGTTTAAACAAACATTGTTTAAACAATTGCAAGGAATTGTTGTTTTTCAACCGGACAATTTTTTTTATATTCTTTATTGAAATACCAATAAAAAAGGTCTTATGACTTTTTACGATAAAGTTAATATTTTTAAAGATATGCATTTTTAAAGGTCCGAAAAATCTCAAATTTGGGTACATTCGATCCATGAAAAATATATTTTAAAAAATAATAATGTCTAAGTAATATATATTTTTGAATTCTCTATACAATAGTTAATAATATCGTTAGTAGAGATTTAAAAAAAAAATATTTGTTTATATCTTTTTTTATGTTAGCAAAAGTAGACAAAAATTGTGTTTTTTGTATGCAAAAAAGTTTTTTTGTATGCCCCTTAAACATTTACTTTATTTTAATTTTATTATTAATTATTAAAGTACAAATATAATTAAGGATTTTGTGAAATTTTCAAGTGCCTAGCTGTTACTTTTATTGATTACGAGCAAAAAAGGCCAAAAAAATCACGTTTCTTGCAACAACAAGCATGTTTAGAGTAAAACTCCGAGATCGATATTCTTTCTAGTTAATTTTTAAAAGAGTGTCAAAGTTGGCGTTTTTCCGGGTAAAAAATTTGCATAAAAATTAATTTAAAAAAAACTAATCAAGAAACATTAATTTTATTTATTCCAATTGAACAAGCACTTAGGTAATACTTTACTTTTTCTCCAAATTTGGTTAGCCTACTGAAGTTGATATTTTATTTTTCCCGACTACGTCATCAGAAGGTGATTACTGATTAGATACTGTTTGAGCATATAAAATCATTAATTTACGTTATATTTTTTCACTTTTTAGATTTTTTATTATTAGACCTACCTAAACGTGATCTTGATATTTTTCGTATAGGATATCGATTGCGAATTTGCGTATCAACCGGATAAATCAAACAAGAGACCTTTAGTGACAACACTAGGTACAAAAATTCGATTTTTTATAAAAAAAATATAATTGGATATAACTTCTGACACAGAGGTTATTAGTGTGTGATTTTTAATAACATTGATAAAAGATTACTGCGTTCTTACTTCGTTTCATGCTTAAAACTTTTTCTAATTCGATCTAATAAATGAAAAATTACAATTATTAAATAAATAATTAATATCTCCCTACGTGATCACAGTTATAGGTTAACCAAATTTGGAGAAAAAGTAAAGTATTAAGTACTTGTTCAATCGGTATAAGCAAAATTAATGTTACTTGATTCGTTTTTTTTTTTAATTAATTTTTATGCAAATTTTTGACCTGGAAAAACGCCAACTCTGACACTCTTTAAAAAAAAAGTACAAAGAATATCGATCTCGGAGTTTTACTCTTAATGTTTATATAGCTATCAACTATAGTATTTTGAAAGAAAAACGCGGTGAAACAAAATCGAGGTTTTTATCATACTGTGCTGCGTAGCCGGCCTGGTTTCGATGAAACCGGCCACCGTCACCGAAACCGGTGTGGGAGCTAATTAGGGTCGAAACGCGAAAAATTGTACTTAATAATATTTTTCGTTTGTCCCAATTTTATTTGATTAATAATTTGATAGCTTTTGATAAATTTGAGTTTCTGTACATTGTTCTAAATAACGAGCTTCTTATGTTTAGATTAAATCTCCACGAAATGCAGTAGGTATCCTTAAGAGCCCGGGTTACCCTCGAAATTCTCATACATACGTAATACCAAAATCATTTTGTCATACGAAAATATTTAACATGTTTGAGTTATTTTTCAGCCTAAAATAGTAATTATCTAGGCTCCTGAACAAAAATTAACTTCAAAATATTTGAACACTAAAAAAAAATTTTTTGTGTAATTTTTTTTTACTAAATTTACTACTTACTATATTTTTAGTGTTTAAATATTTATATTTAAACACTAAAAATAGAGTAAGACACTAAAAAATATATTAATAAATATTAAATTTACTACAAAATATTTCAACTCTAAAAATATTTTTTAGTATTAAAATATTTTGTAGTAAATTTACTATTTATTTATGTTTTTTTATTTATGTTTTTTGTATTTTTTAGTGTTTTACTCTATTTTTTGGTGTTTAAATATTTGTAGTAAATTTAGTAAAAAAAATTTATACACAAAAATTTTTTTTAGTGCTTAAATATTTTGAAGTTAATTTTTGTTCAGAAACCTAGGTAATTACTATTTTAAGCTGAAAAATAACTCAAACATGTTAAATATTTTCGTATGACAAAATGATTTTGGTATTACGTATGTATGAGAATTTCGAGGGTAGCCCGGCCCCTTAAACATTTATTTTTTAAATATATTTTTTCTATAAGTACTGGCTTTACTTTCATATAAAAACGTTTTGTCCAACTGCTGCTTTTGTATGAAAAATTGATAATGTTTCCAAAATTGAATTTGTTTCTCGTATTTTTAAATTGTTATTACACTTTACGATATTTTTTCTACGTGTCCTAAACGAATTTAAAAAAAATATCGCTTTAGCTATCATTTCAGTTGATTTCAAAAATGTGTCCACTTTTTTATGAGTGTGTAACATCATGAATATAACGTTTGTTTCTTTATGTTCAATGAGTAATTTGTCAGTTTTTGCTATGTTCATATTATGTCAACACTGTCGAGCGAGATGCGAACATTCAGAAAAGAAAATCGGCCATACTTGTTCGCCAAGTGAAACTAAGACACAACTAAGATTTGTGTTCACTTCAAGATTTGTCGCCAAAAATATTGTTTATTGAGTGTTTGATTAAAATGTAAGTACGGCTTATTGTGTTTTTTTGTTAACAAGATTTAAAAGATTCGTTATTACTGAATACGGTAAATTTACGTCTAAATCTGTAGTTGATTGGAATAAAGTGATATTTGGATTTTAGGTAATGTCGCACGCTTTTTTACGTCATGAATGTTACAATGTGTAACAAAGTGTAACGTTAGTACAGTCATGACCAGTTCTAAGGCGGAGACTACACTTGAAAATACTTATATAACTGTTGTATTTATTAATAATCCACAACGGTGTTGAAAAATTCCGTAAATCACTACAATTAAGCTATTGAAAATTACATACTCGACTGAAAATTCAGCAATCACATTCGGCTCGTGCCCGATGTCAGCCACGTTCGTAGATATATAGAAGCATACTTACTTGTATTACAATTTACTATAGTTAAATTTTTATATCTTGATATATTTAACCTTTTTTTTCCTTTTCCATTAGCCTTTAATAAAAAATTGAATATACAGTTTATATTATAGACTAAGCTTTATGATGGTCATGTACGTAACATTCGGTCATGTACGTAACGTGTGTTACGATGTCATGAATGTTTAGTACAATTTTTCGCGTTTTGACCCATTATTATTACTGTTTACATTATGTTTACATTCACAAGAAAACAACATTAAGAAGTGAACAATATCCCTCCTAGGTATATGGCAAGCATAAAACTATCCAGCTAAAAGTGATTCAAAGATTTTATTAGCAATTTAAATGCTTGATAATCTACCTAGATTTTTCTCTAGTTATTCTGTTTCAATGACAGATGACGAACCAAAAAAAGACATATGAAAAGAAAAAGAGCCTTGATTTGGCTTTGGGTGACAAAAATTCACTTTCGCCTGTCCTGGATTTGGTAGAACGCAACATAGGGAGGCACGAGCCGAGTCATTATTTATTATTGTAAACTCTGCTGTCTCAAGGAAAAATATAAACAACAAGACCATTTCTTTTGAATGTGACACTTTGCTGGGTGGTCCCTGACGTTTTATAGGGGCAATGAAATATTTTGTACTTGCACCACCGATACAAAATATCACTTTTATTTCTTATTCTGTCTCCTAAATATGGCGGTATATCCGTTAAACATTGACTGAAATAAAAATAAGATGGTTTTTTGTGTTTTTATGATGTTATAAAATATTTTTAAAGCGCCAAAAATGATTTATTTTTATTACTCACTTAGCGGTTGACATTTCGTAAACTTAAAGTTTTTTCACTCTACGAAAAATCTTACGATAAAAAGTAATTTTAAAATTCACAAAATAGTAAATACCTTATTTGCTTACGGCCCTTTAAAATAGCCTAATGATATATTAAAATGAAATGATGAATCACACGTCTCGATACTTTGAAGAGGCTTGTTCAAGCGGCGGCAAAATATCTCATTATTTTTAAATTACCTAATAAGGTAGATGAAAAATAAGAAAAGACAAATATTATGTATTATTACAAAAAAATTGTCAAGAAAAGTAGACGAAAAAATTATTCGTTTCTCGTAAAAAAGCCTTACCTACAGTTGCAATGAGAAAGTACCTGCCTATCAATGTCTTTTTTGATCCCAAATAAGTAGATTTAGGTAGGTAGGTACAATATTATAACATAATTACCTAAATTAATTAATTTTCGAATAGATACGAATAAAAAGAAGTCGATCCCCTCACCGACATCAATATGAGTATACCTAATTAAGATCTCTGAATTTAAAATTATGTGGAAATCTTGTTTATGAAATGCTTGTCCATTTCGGAGCTACAACGCCACAGATAGACAACCATACAGGCAGACATGAAATACACTCCTTTATTTCCGTCAGGATTTAATAAGGTACTTAGTAAGTATCTAATATAATGACAAACATGAAACAAATGAATAATTTCGTTTGATAGTATTCTGGGAAGTGTCCATTCATCCTGTTGACACGGACTTGTGAGTAATAATGATTCTAACCGCAGGATATAATTAAAACAGATATTTTAGACGGAGCACTTACTGATAGGGCTTGTCTAACTTAAAATGACGCGCCCCTCCCTCGTATTCACGGTACAAAATTTATAGTGGGGCACATCGAGGCTATGTGGTCGCTGGGCACATCATTTCAAATTAGATAATAGACAAGCTCTCTGGTTTCTAAGGTTTTTTATCAGTTAAGTATCTTTTTTAAGGGGTTGTTGACAGGTCCACGATCCACGAATTTGGCGTTAGCCATTTAAACGCGTGAATAAACTTTTGTTAGATTAGAACCCATGATATAAGTCATTACTCATTAGTCATTAGTCATTACTCATTATTCATTTAGATTCAATTCTTAGATACAACATCGACAAAGTTGTTGTTCCAACAAGAACTTAAAGTAAACATCCATCTTTAAAACTTTCAAATTTCAATACTAAACTGCGTCAAATTAAGTATTTAACCACAAACGAAGTAATCGTAACGACTGCAGGATTAGTAATAGACTACTTATTTTTACTTAAAAATATTATGTGTGTACGCAAATTTTAACGGCGCTGCTAAAACACTTTCGGCTCATGCGGTTGCAAAACTGTGCAACTCTTACTGCTGCACTCAGAGAGGAATATTAATAATTATGACAGACAATGTATGGGAATTGCGTCAAAATCTTCTTGTAATTACATTGAAGTAATTAAAATCTGAGTGCAACAGACTGCCTTCACATTATGTCGCGAGTAGTGCGGCAGCAGCACGACTTCTATACTAAAACCAGCCGCGCGGCTGCAGCGCTGCTGCCGCAGTGCTTGCGACGTATATAATGTGAAGGCAGCCTAAGCCATGTAACAAGTGACAAAACCTACGGCTACAGGCATATGCCAATTTTTCTATCCAAAAACCTTGAACCTAGATGCTGGATGTTGTTTATAACTTTTATCGCAGGAAGCGGGGCCATCGTAAATTTAACCGAACCGAGATCCGAGACCGGTTTGGCGTGTGCTTGCGACCGGAAATACTGATGGACAAAAACTCTACATAAATTACTCGTTTATCTGGGCGTGGTGCGCTTAATATTCAGAGATTTTGTTGCGAGAGCGCCGTGATGGAGGCAAATGGAGCGATGATTCTCATGATTGCTGTCATTTTGCAGAAATACTGATGAAGGTTGGGAAAGTACACAATATGGGATGATGTAGGGTAGTTATAATAGGCTAGGTATTCTAATATATATAATCTAATAAAGAATATTTCATTCTTTTTACCAAACTATCTATAACTGCGATATAAACTTATACGTCTTGAATTTAGAGATCCTCATCGCTTTCCTTAACGCTGGATTTAAAGTGTCGGAACTTCAAATGCATGCGCAATACACTTGAGTCTAGACTCTATTCGAGGCAGTAAAGAAAGAGAGGGTACTCTAGCTACTAGAGTACTCTCTTTGTCTTTACTGCGTCGACAAAAACGGAACAGATGACCAACATGTCTGACGCAGAATCGACTTTTTACGATAAATCCATGGTGAACGTTGGATGAGCAATAAGTTTAGGCAATTCTATATTGTTAGGTAATCAGGCTGCGCTGTTGGAAACTAGATATTTTACTGTTCCTATTTAAAAAAGCCTGCTACCTTTGGAATCGAGAAGTAGGTAAGCTTTAAGCCTAGATTACGCAGGCGTCTCAGCATCATGCCCTACAAAACATGTCAACAAAATAGAAATTGCTTGCAATTTTAATGCCATTATTTATAAACAAACACCTGTCACGGCTTGTAATAACGGTGTTCCAGGCTTATAATGTACACAGACAAGGTATAAATGAGCATTATCATAATCGCCCGCAGGTAAGTCACCAACGGACACCGCAATCTCAGACCCGGTGTTACACAAATTGCCTAGCCGATTTGCTGAATACATTTACAGCTTACTTGTGAAGTCAGTTGAGGCATTTCTTTTATAAAATAAGGGGGCAAACGAGCAAACGAGGTCACCTGATGGAAAACAACTACACTCGCAACATGAGAAGAGCTGCAGGTGCTTTGACATATTCAGATTAGACCAAATTATGTGTTCTTTTGTGAATTTACCTAACATAACCGTTAAAAATAAGGATATCTTGCACTATGTAATGTGCAGTAGGTAAGAAGATGTAAATTGTAGAGTCTTACAAAAGCCGCGTTTGTTCGAGCGCTTGTATCAATAGGACCGAAAAAACAACTGCAGCTCTATAAGACGCTACACTATGGAGTTGTGCACTGTCCATAGAAGTGAAGATATTCCAGATATACTCGTACTTAATAGAAAACAACTATTGACTATACCTAGACTAAATTGTGCCATTGACAATTAATAATGTTGTTGAATATTTATTTGAACAAGTTACTATTGCACCAAACTGCAAACATAATGTCATGGACAGAGCTAATAATTTAATGCCAGATATGTAAAACAATCTATCTTGTCCAAAGGTAGAGAAAATAATTATTATAATTTCTAGGACTTTCTTTTCTGCGTAATATTGTTATAAATCACATTGATTGTCAAATTAATTTAATACAAAAAATAGGAGATTTATAGCAAAAGTTTTGGAAACTTAGCCGTAGACATAACAAGCTCTGCTCTAAGTTAAAAGTTTGTTAGTAGCTCACCTGTAACTCTCTCTGTCGGTGAACTGATTTGGACTAATAAAAAGCGATAATCTATATGGGGATTGGTACTTTGTATATAAAGAAATGAAACGTAAGTTTACCGCGCGATAAACGAATATTTCCGCAAAAGAAGCTGTGTGTCTAATCATAAACACACCATGCCGAAGTTCCGCGGCGGAAGTTCGGCATGATTACGTCAGCAATGTCAAACGCATAGAGATAAGCTACGATAACATGGCGCGCCCCTCCAAATTACTGTTTCAATGTGTGTAGTCACATCCTTATGAAAGGGTTTGAATGTTATAAGTATTCAACCAATCAACGTACTCGTAATATTTCATTTATGGCTGGTTTACACGTATTAAGTAGATAAGTAGTAACTAAATTTTAACTTAATTTGAAGTGCCTGCCCGAAATTTGTCAAGTGACAAGCCCCGCCTGCCAACTTAACAAAAAACAGTCAAAATTCTAATTTCCTTATTTTGTACGTTTAACTAAATTTTAACTTGCTACTTGCTACTAAATTTTGTGTTTACATGCAATAAATAAGTTAAAATTTAGTTAACTACTTATCTACTTAATACGTGTAAACCAGCCCTTAATGTCACATATTTGATATTACTAAGATTTGTTGGTCAACTAATCATAACTAGCCGACCGCGCTAGACAACGCACTTCAAACGTTCTGACAACGCACTTCAAACGTTATGAATTTTGGAGGGGCGCGCCATGTAGTTAATATAACGCGACGGAATTTCAGCATGGTGTGTCATCGGTAATTTAAAATACATTGCAGGCGGAATCATGCCGAACTTCCGCCGTGGAACTTCGGCATGTTGCGTTTAGACACTAACAGGCATTATCTAGTACATTATAATACAGTATTTTACCTTATTTTAAATGTATAATATTCTGGTGACGCAATCAGCTGGGGAGTGTCCGATCAGCTGTTTATTTCAATCTCTCGGTAATCTAAGCCAAATGTCAGCCTCGAGGCGCGGGGTTGTTTTAATTTAAACTTAATGGTCAAACCGAAGTATTCATTACATGTAATCGTTATGAAAATATCTATCTGCCATAAAATACTGCTAGTGATGAAATAAGCTAGGTGTTTAGCAGTTTATAGTACTGTTTAATGGGTAATTGTGTTGACGGTTATATTAAAATGAAGTATACATTTCTAGAGATAAAAAAATCACATCACAAAAATCTGCTCATACTAAAAATGACATTGCGATGCGATGCGATGCGAATTCGCAGTTTTATGTGGGAGCGTTTAGTACGTTGTGTTATATTGTGTAGCTTTCATATAGACTTTACTGAGAAAAATTAGAGAAGTAGATCAGCTGAAAAAAAGCGTGGAACGTGATTTGGTCGGGTTAGTTGACAGTGAAGTCGGAGTACATCTAACACCATATTATTATGAATCAATTTATCTGATGGTCTACAATGTACCATGATATACAACCTGTATTAATAAGGTGTTATGACACCGCACACTTCAACTGGCCACAGATTTACATAACCATTGCAGTACCTAATGAATACATAATGCAAATAAACGAGATAGTAAGTAATATAGTGTCCTCATGACTCCGGAAGCCAACTCTCATAGAGTAAGAGCCAGCGACAGCCAAGCTATCGTCATTTTATAAAAGCTGAAAGTTTTCCTGTTTATGACCCCTACAGAGATAAGAACGACCAGCAACTATGGAGTTTCGGTCGAGGTTACTTTAAGAGGTATCCAGTTCTTGTGTTAGACCAGACGACCTCAAAGTCTAAAGTGTTAGATTTTGAGGTGGTCTGGGAGTGGGAAGCAGCTGTCATAAGTGACCGGGAGACGAGATTCCTAATCCCGAAGAAAGTAAGATACCTACAAAATTGCACTTTATATTTTATCAAAGGTTAGGTAGACCTTCAAAACTGGATACTCCTAAAGTAACAGATACATTTTCAGCTTTTATAAAATGACGAAGGTCAGACTGTCGGTGGCTCTTCGACCATCATAATAAACTTGAGCATTTAATTACAGAACTCAGAAACTAGATCCGATCTACATAACGACTGCACAATCTTACTCAATGCACCTTAATAGTGTAGAAAGTAAAGAAATTTATGCACTATCACTTTTCAGTAACGAAGCAATGCACAGGACTATCTAGTTTTGGCCATCGCCCGGCCCGGGTTATCAATTAGGTTATATTGTTGGACTCTTATTGAGGTGAGATAAATTGCGAAAGTGCTGCATAGACGCAGGGAAACTGTAAGCTATATTGGTAGAATAGAATAGAATAGAATATCATTTATTGCATGAATTGTGGTTCACAAAGGTCTTACAATAGCGTATTATTATTCAATAACCTGTGGTATTACTTACTCTAATATAATTTTTTCTATATCTCTTTCGGTTTTCTAAATGTAAATTGTATCATTTCGGGTTTAATATATCAGAAGATAATATTATTTCTTTACTACATAGTTTGTCGTCTTATGCTGAACAAATTATGCCTCGTTCAAATGCTAACAACCTATAATCCTGCCCGAAGCAGTCCTCATCAATTTGCAGCTTTCCTAATCAACGGTTTGGCTAGAATTTCTATTAGTTATCTAAACTCCAAGTTTCTTAAAATCAACTAGCTTTGACTTAGTACTACTTTACTTTTCTGCTAATTATACGCTTTACTTAAGTGAGCAAAAAAACCGTGGACACTGCGAAAAGCCCGAAAATCTTTATCTAAACACGCGGGAGTCTGGTCGAGCCTAGTTCTTCATTTTAGCCAATCTTTGCGCTAGCAGAGCTGTTATTTACTTATTTGTGACACGTTTTATGATACTCTATCGCAATATAAAATTTTGTTTGTGCGTGTATCTCTACCTCTATAATATAAGACTGTAGTGCCTCAAGACTGTTGTCTCAAGTGGAGCCCTTAAGCGTCTATTATATTTGAGCAGCTAATTTCATAGTTGTATTCCGAAATGTCATCGATGTGGAAAGCCGTTTCCTTCCGGTCGCCCACGGCCGCCCCCGTGCCGCTGTCGTATCAATCACGGTACTACGACATATTTACTACTATAGCCTTAGCTATTATATACAAACAGTTTGCATAATAGTAACTATGAAGTTTTTTTTTTTGTTATATTGCAGCAAGACCAACATAGAGAAGTGCCTTATGTATAGAGAGATATTGATGGTAATATGAAACTAAAGTTCAAAATGCGAAACGAAGCACAAAACTAGGAAAAATGTCCTACATTTTTATGAAATGATTTCTTGTTATTTTGACACTAGATACTCAGGGGTGGTTAATCTTAAAAATGCCTAGATTTTAAACGAGTCTGTGACGCGCACGCTAATACCTAATAAAAGCGACGAATTTACTGCTTGTATGGTTTAGGTGGAATCTCATTCAAAGCCACGAAGTAGCTTATCTAGAGCCTAATTATATTATCGCAAATGTTTCTAATTAGGTGCGCTTACTGGTTTCACAGCAAGGAGCATATTAATGGAACCTAGTCAATAAAATTCATTTAGATATCGATAATCTTATATTGACGTATAGTAGCAGTAACTCTTTATTTTATGGCGTAGCCCACCTGGGGCTAAGTGGCCACCGTGGTTAGGAGACCAGCACACCTTAGAAGCCACGTGAGGTAGGAATAACTTAAGTTAATGTCTCAAGAATACACCCCGCAGACTGATGTAGCCCTGGCATTAAAGAGATTGACACATCCCTGGAATCATCAAAAGATTTTCTTCATTGGTTACTGCTTTTAAGAGGAGTTGCGGTTGTGGAAATATGCAGTCGCACAAAGGTTACACTCGTAAAAAAAAAAACAGAAGTCAGAACGCCTTGTAGATAACGGACCTTCTGTTGTTTGTGTTATGTTCGAAGTAAAGTTACAGACAAAAGTCAAAACAAATAGTGCATTGAAATTTGACTCTTGATAGTTTATAAGCCTGTTATGTAGAACAGCTTATGTAAGCGTTGTATTTTAGAGCGTTTAAATACTAGGTATGTGTAAGTGTAAGTACTTAAAACCGTACCTATGGTTTTGCTCGATTGAGCAATCACGTAGAGTAAAAACCACAGCTCGGGATTTCGTCCACACATTCAGCATTGCTCGATAGTTTTACTCCAGTTCGAAGGAAATTAGCTACGAATAATAAAAACTAAGGAAGAGACTGTGTCAAAAAATTTGTCAAGCCCGCTCGATTCGAGCCTTCAAACTGGCTCGATGCAGCCTTCGAGCTGAGAGTTTTGCGGTCCACACGGTGGTTTTTGCTCGATTTCGAGTAAAACTATCGAGCAAAACCGTATGTGAGTACTTAGCATTATGTGTATCACACAGTATTTCACAGTAAAGGCTACAAACAGTTTTACATATTAGAGTAAGGAACAGTGAACATACTAATAAAATAGTAGTTGATTTTACAAATAGTTGGGCAATACTTTGGTGATTCTTTATGGACATTTTTGAATAGTTCCATTACACTTCTATGAGGTAATCTAAAGCCTATAGGTGAAACATTATTATACTGTGACTGATGGGTAACCTACCGTGTAAGAGCGTGACTGACGGTGATTGAAGAAAATCTGGGTACATTCGTCAGTCCATCAGTATCCATCAGTCAAACATAATTCATGATTGATAGAATTGACTGACGAGGAACCTATCGTGTAATGGATGCCTAACGTGACCATCCGCCTCGATTTCGCCGGGACAGTCCCGCTGTCCCCCGCAAGACGGAAAATGTCTCATTTTTGCTATAAATCACGAATAATCCAGTAATATATTAAGCTTCTTATAAGATTGCCAGCCCTTTCCGATACTAAAGTTAGAAGTAGAGGCCGTTCAGCAATATCTTTTGCCAGAGGAACACTTTTTTCGACTCGTTCCCGTGTCCTACGCAGTCAATGTTGTCTATTAACAAACGTCTACTGAATTGTATAATCTACACCGTCTTTTTAGGTAGAGTTCTACGTCCTACGTCCCATTTTGGTTGCTTTTAGTGCGATAACCTAGATGCTTCGGTAGGAATAAGTCACGTCGTTAGATAGGTATAACAGATATTGGGATCGGGCAATATCATATAATTAAGTCCCAGATGCAAGTATCACAACACGGTACGCTCAAATGATTACATCACGTCTAAATCTGAGCGAAGGTTGAGTGGGGGCGTCCATTCAAATTGATATTTCCTTTCAAATTTACTTCAATATTAGATAATATGAATATTTATTGCGTGTCACGTCGCCGATTTTGTTTTCAATTAGATAATTATTAGCAACTCGCAAGTTATGATCGTTTATAAAAAAAACTTCCATTTACTATTTCATTCTTCTCAGATGGAAATAAGATATGATTAGCGTTTGTCTTAGTCAACGAATACTGATAGATTTAGTGGTGAGGAATAATATAAAACCATCTACCTAATATTATATGAAATCAACTAGTCATGTTAAATTCATTCTACTTATGAGTCGCGAGACTCGCGACGCAATATGGAAACTCCGAAATCCGAACGGCGTGACGTCCATTCATTCACAACTCCAAGGCAAATCCTTTATTGTTCTTGAACTATAATTAAGGTTAACGCATACATATTTAATATTTTACGAGCCCGCTCGGCCGTGACACGTGCGTACGACACAAATTCGCTTTCCATTGATAAAAACTTCGCCCACACTAGCCTCCATTCACCGGCGCCATGAGTTGCGCAACCGTCCCCCTTCCCCCCTCGTTCCCTTCGTCTCCTCTGTCCCCTTCGTCCCCTCAGCCGTCGTCCCCTCGTCCCCCGCCGGGGACCTTCAAAGCCTTCCGCAACAGTTGTCACTTGTCCGCAATCTCTCGAGATGGACAACGTTAGGCAATTGTGAAGTTACAGTAACCGTCTAAAGTTCAAGATAACAATGAGGCTGCTTTTAACGTTACGCAATGCCGTTCAATGTTTTAACAATATGAGCAGTAAATATATGATTTTACTACAATCTAAATTGTGTTTTTATGTTCTACAATTTACTTCTCGTATACAACGTTAGTTACACATTTTCGTTTCGAAAGCTTCAATTTTCTCCTAGTTTAGGACTCTCTTACTCGTTAAAAACACATTTCGGATCTAGTACATAAGTAGGAACATTAGGAAGTGGTTTAAAATATATAATTATTTATAATTACTAGAGTTAAAGACGTAAAACTACGTGTTGTAGCTATAAACCGAAGGAAATAATTGTAGAATCTAATCCGCAAATAAATTAAGAGCACACTTCACTTCTATTTAACTGGGTATATACTTTAACGACTGACCCGGGTACATTATATGACCGGTCGGTATCGCGATGCCAGTTCACTTAATACCGAGTTACACCTACATTAAATCATTAAATGGGCGCATACGTTTCACGTTTATACCATTCCACCTATCGAGTTTATCAGAAATATAAATATTGCCGTAATAAGCGCTATTACTTCTGGGTAATATCCAATAAAACGAAGAAAAGGATTGGAAATGAGATTATCGGTTCGTAATATAATATCACGCGGTGGCGGGAGTCGCTTCGCTATCACATTAAAGTCCGATCGCAGCTCGGTCTCGCATTAATTGATGTCCAATTTATGTGAATTTACAACACCCTCCGCCTGAAATACGGAGGCCTCGCGCCCATAATATCACAAATTTACTGCTGATTATGTATTAATGAAATTTAATTAAAAGATCATAAAATTGTAGATTTTTATGCAAGGCGAAACGGATAAGGATAAAAATACATTATTCGGTAAAGTTTAATAGCTTACGTCGGGATTTTATAACACCAGATCATGGAATTGTTTGTTATGCAATAATCGAATCATTATGTTATACTAGCGACCCGCCCCGGCGTTCGCACGGGTATAAAATATATAGCCACTGAAAAAATGATTAAAATCGATAGCCTATGATCCTTCACGTCGTCTACTTCTTATCTGTGCCAAATAACATAAAAATAGCTCCAGTAGTTCGCGAGATAATCCCTTTCAAATAATTTCCCCCGTTTTTTCCACATTATCCAATTAGTCTTAGCGTGATAAAATATAGCATAGCTTTCCTCAGTAAATGGGCTATCTAACACTGAAAGAATTTTTCAAATCGAACCAGTACTTCCTGAGATTAGCGCGTTCAAGTTAGCCCCAAGTTCTTTCCACATTTTCCTCTATTTCTTCGCTCCTATTAGTATTAGCGTGATAAAATATAACATATAGCCTTCCTTGACATCTATCTAACACTGAAAGAATCATCAAAATCCATTACGTAGTGTTAAAGATTAAAAGAAACAAAGGGACATGAGGCAAAAAAGCGACTTTGTTTTTTATTATGTATAGATTTGATATAGATAGAAATCTATGGAACTCAGCTATGAAATAATGATTAACTCTGGAGAGCAAAGAAAAATAGATATGGACCATACTGTATAATATAGAGTTTGTTCATATTGTTATCATGACCCTTCTATCGTAGACGGGTAAAAGGTAAAAAGATCATAATAATATCTTATATCATAATAAAACCTTTTAACTTTTACCCGTCCAAAACTAATATTAGTTTAGCTTTTCTTACCATGTTAAAAATCAATCTCGGTTGTATTACCTAAACTAAGCGTAAAGGTGCCAGACAAAAGTACATTATGTAACACGGTAACATTTTATAACATCGTGTAACATACGCTACAATATGTCAAAAAATAAACGTGTCTTTTGTTATAATTTGTTAAAAAATTATAACAAAAATAATAACGTTAGATAACATACAAAAATGTTATCTAACGTTATATTATCATAAATTCTGTCTGAGAGGACCTTAAGATATTATGTCATTTCTGTAGCTCTTCGCATTTATAAACGAGACAACATAATACTAACAATAAAATCCAGGGCTAACTTTTAGTCCATTTGCCCAAGTAGGCTTCATGTATCACATTACACAGCTGACAGCACAAGCTTATAAACAAAAATTGTTGCTCTAATTATGTAAATAAATTGAACATATATAATTGCCATTTTTTGCAAAAATGGAGTCTTTAGGTTGGAAAAAAATTTGGAATTCAAAAACCTGTGCCAGGTGATGAAATAGATAAATTTTAAGGTTGGTTGTCTTGTTCTTGCACTCACAATTTATAACTATTTACATAAAACTATTTACATAATAACAGTCAAATTCAGAAATAAATAATGGCCGGTTTACATTATTCCAATCCAATCCAGTAATAATACTGAAATAATGTAAACAGGACATCCAGTACCCGTTCACATTATTCCAGTAGCAATCTAGCTCTGGATTGGCTTGGCTGTTGGCATAATGTAAGCCCGCTATTAAAGTTGAAGACATTTCGACTCAGCTCGCAATGATAGTCAGAGTTAGATGTAGTGAATGTGTCTGAACCAGTTTTCAATTAAGAATACATTTCAATTCATTAAAAATCGTTAAAACTTTCCACGCGTTGGTAATACAGTGAATAATATGTATAATATCATTATGTATTATATTTCTTTTATCACCGTGACGATTTAATTTTACAGCATAAAATTGATATTTTAATCAGATTATAGAAGTGTATCTTTGACAGAATATATTTAGATATTATGTATATAGAAATTTAGGTAGAATCGTAGTAAATCTAAAATTCGGTGAACTATTCACATATTTTGGATTTCTAATAGTCTACTTCATTAAGCTTACTTCAAGTTAAGTTTTGTTGTTATGTCTTCTTAATGGTAATAGTGTTACCTATTATCATTAACAAGATCCATATTGTATGCAGATGATAGTCACAAAATGTTTTCCTTGCTCTTACGTTACAACTTACAAGTCCATTGTCAAACAAGAACAAAGTCTGAAAATCATACTAATTAACTTGTAAGTTATAACTATAGAGGTAAGTTGAGTATGAATACTTGAATACAATTATATTATTATAAATGTGAAAGTGAGTCTGTCTGTCTGTTACCTCTTCACGCCCAAACAGCTGAACCGATTTTGCTGAAATTTGGTATGGAGATACTTTGAGCCCCGGGAAAGGACATCGGATACTTTTTATGCCCGAAAATGTACGGTTTCCGAAAAACGAATTTTAGCTCAACGGAGTTGTGGGCATCATCTAGTCCTTTACTAATAAGGGGGTTACAATGATACCTCATAAGTCATAATATAAGCTCAGGTCAGAAGTGGGAGCCTGACCTGTGGTGGGCGGAGTGGCGGAGGTCTGGAGAGTGTATTTCATATTTAATGGACGATCAGATGATAAGATCCCCGTAGCCTGCTCCTCATCTACAAGTCACGCGGACCATGACACTGGCATATAGCATTGACAGTTATAACTTATAAAGAACACAATACTAGTACTTATACAGCTAGCATTTATAGCAATAGTGAGTACGACACTAGCATACTCCTAGTATTTATAGTTATAATGATTGCTTGACATTAGCATATTACCTACTATCACTAATTAATTTAACTTTTTTTCCAGATTTAACCCTTAAATTCTTAACCCTCGTCATACGAAGCCTTATGACGCGCTCCAGCTACGATATGAAGAAAGATTAATGGAATTAATGATTGTGATTTAACAAGGTTTATTTTTTAATAAAACGGCAAATGAGCATATGGGTCACGTGATGGAAAGCAACTACCGTCGCCCATGGACACTCGCAACATCAGAAGAAATGCAGGTGCGTTTCCGGCCTTTTAATAGAGAATCAAGCAAATCTTCTTGAAGGTTTGCTTGGGTTAAAAGTTAAAATCCAAACTTCCATACTAATATTATAAATGCGAAAGTGTGTCTGTCTGTCTGTCTTTCTGTATGTCTGTCTGTCTGTTACCTCTTCACGCCTTAGCCGCTGAACCAATTTTACTGAAATTTGGTATGGGGATACTTTGAGTCCCGGGAAAGGACATAGGATACTTTTTATCCCGGAAAAATCTACGGTTTCCGCGCGATAAACGAATTATGGCACAAAGAAGTTACGGGCGTTATCTTGTAATTAATAATCAAAGAGCCAAAAGCCAAAAGGTCAGTGTTGGTCCTATCAGCTTGTCAATTAAGACACCAACCGTCAACTCATCTTAAGTGCTCGAACTCATTATTTTAATAACTCCGTAAAATAATAACCGTTATTTGTTAAGTAATATCCGTAGGATGATTTATTCAATAAACTGTCCAGCGGTACATTACACGTCCCACTGAACTATACAACGTGTCAAGGAGACGTTTTTGCCCCATGCTATTAAGCCCATAATTTGCCACGACACAGATAATATTATACGTATCAGGCTGACCGCGCATTAGTCTCGCTGCTTTCTAAACTATTAAAAAAATAAGCTTCTAAATTTAAAATTCGATATCAATATCGAAATGGACGATTTACATATCTTTTGTTAAGTGCACACGGGTGTAACATAATTTTAGCTTAACGCCAAACGCCAATGGAAATGTAATATCGAAACCGAATCATTTACGACATTAGCCCAACTTAAGAAGACGCTGACATAAAATAGATGTTACCTCTTAAAAGTCGAATAATAATTATAAAATAATATCAATAATTTTACATGATATTATGTCCCAATATTGCATTAGGATTTAATGATGTCGAAGAAGATTATTAAGAAATTATTAATCAAGTTTAAGATAATAATATCGACATTCGATACAGTGGTATCTCGTACTATAATGTTTGCTAAGCGCCGCTGAATCAAACGTCTACACAAGAACACAAATTATGGTAACATAATATTATAGTTCTACTAAAACAGCAGAAGATGCAGCAATTTTTTTGGCTTAATAGGGCCCTCTCTCCCTAAATTAGCAGGTCGATTGTCTGTCAGTGCGAATATCGACGTAAATGACATTAAAATAACATTCATAACAGCGCGCCTTGTACGGCGCCGGTTACGACGCTCGCCGCGTCCACGATAGGGCGAAATAGGAGAAAAAACCTTTTTAAGGCTTAATATAATACATATTTCAAAAAAGTAAAAAAACCAAATTATTAACTTATGCATTGCAAAGCAGTAGATATTTTTTATATATTCTTTTGATAAATAATGAAGGAGTAAAGTGGTTTCATTCAACGATTTGGAGGTGATTTAGTTTTTTATTTCTTTATTATGTGATACCGATAGAAAAAATATGGCAAAACCAAATTACGTATCATATCATGTAGATTACTAATTATTTTTTTCAGATATAATTTCTCTGTTAATACCGATGAAAAGTTGTTTCATCTGCACGCTTTTTTCGAAAGAGCAGCCTTTAGATGTTTTGAGAAGTTCTAGAATCTAGAGTAAAAACAAATCTTAAAACTGTTCGAGCTGGAGTTTTGTAGATGCTAAACACGTTAGAATTTTATTATGATTTATGGCCATATTAAAGCATAATATTTTATTATTTTCACAGGTTTCCAAGCTATTAAAGTTAAGAGACTGAGATAATGGTATCTCAAACTTTTAATGGCAATGAATAAAATGTTATAGTTGTCTATCCCCTGATTCCCTGAAATCTTACACCAGAAATCTGACCTTTTCGTGGTCGATGGTTATTAGTCGTATTAAATATGAGGCTATGCAGGAAGTGAGAGGGCAGAAGCATTAAACAATAGTATTGGCGCGAGCAGCGGGTGCGGCTGTTGAATGGACCGTGAGTCAGTCGAGACTCGAGCCTCATTCATAACAGCGCATCATGCGCACTTTATCTTGATCAAAACAAAGATTTGCTATCCACGCAGCACATAAACGCAACAACATGCCTTTTTAAATTATTAAAAAGGAAGTTCAACATCAAAAAATGAGCCGATTAACGTAATAACACTCACTTTTAGCAAACTTTTTTGTTTCCGACTAATGACTATAGTCACATTATGATAATTTTAACTTTAATATATTGTTGCCAATAATAAAACTGAAAGCACAAATATCAACGATTTTGAGATAATAATAATATCTTAAATGCATTATTATAATTTATAATAAACAGAAGATAATGAACTTCTTGTGCTTGCTTATTCCACTAACTCTTGCTCGTAGCTTTTTGCAACCGTTACGTGTTAGAAACTAATTATTGTTAAGATGAACAAATATACCAAATGATACGAACTTACCTATTACAGAGGTCTTCTCTTAAGGCGCTATATTGAAAAAACTCTCCTTTTTGACGTAATACTATAGGACCCTCAGATATGTTACAAATCTGGTAATGAGATATACGTATCTTCATAGACTTATTTAGGTTTGAGAAGAACTAGAAACACGATTAATGTATTTTGCCTCGATACATTTAATTTTCGAAATGACCTCTTAAAAATACGAAATTTGAAGATTACTTTTAAACGAGACTATTCTCGTTTAAAAATAGATGTATTGTAGGAAATTAGTTCAATTGATAGACACCTTTGCAACTCATAATCGTAAAGAAGCATTTTGCTTAAATGGTCCTAGTTATTTTTTAAATGAATATAATTAAATTTTTTCGCATGTTTTCCGAGCGAGCCGATAGCTTCTGGTCGCAGCGTATTCACGACTTTATAGTCATACAAATATAAGTATGAAATTGCCCTTGCGGTAAAATTACTTTCGATATAGCGCCTTAAGGTGACGCCGCGTTAAAGTAAGAAACCGTGTTGGATATGTTTTAGATTGCTTGTTTTCTATGAGAGGCCGGGCCGGCCTCTCATAGAAAACAAGCAATGGAACAGCAAAAAATGGAAAGGGCATAAGCAACAAAATGGTTTTTGTCGCGTAATTTAAAAACCATAAATACATTTCATATAAGCTATGCACATATTAAAGTGTATGCTTCAACCAATTTATGTACAAATTTTGGAACCTTAAATCACTCTCCTCTGTTGGAAAAATAGGAATCCCTTTTTTTACAGAGGTCTTTTCGATTGATAATTCTCTGTTATAAAAGTTGTCCAATCGTGTTATGCTATGGGCAATTCAAAGACAAAGACATGATGAATACTGACAATGAACTTTAGTTTCTTAGCTTTAGTCATTGCTGAGAAAAATCGGCATCGCTACAGCCAAATTATCAAGGCGTCGCCTTAATGGAATCTTGCAGTTCTACTTAAAATTAAAGCTTAGAAAGAATCATCAACAATCCATTTTAAGTTTATAGATACCGTATATTGTATAACCAATCAAAATATAATATAACTTACCATTACATTTAATAGTAAAGTAAATAGTAAATTACTAGGCTTAAACTAAAAACAAACAAGATTTACGTATGGTCAGCTAAGCCTATTTCTCATGATGGCAAAGGTTACGAGATTTTGACCTGGAGATCTGCTGATAGCATTTAACTAGACGCATAATTGTTTGCTGAACGAGCAGTCTATTTTATTTATTGGTATACACTATACCAAAGATAATATGGTTTGGATGGGCACAGAGAATGGTTTTAAGATAAGTTTGCTAATAGCTGCAAGCGTAGAACAAATAATAGCGTTAAGACACGGATGTATAATATTATAATGGAAATGGATCTATAGGATCAATTATTGGTACCAATGCGATTCCATGCTCCATGACCTACGAATATTAACAACATTTTTTAAGAAAGGGTTCGAATCTGAGAACTCCGGCTTGAGCGCCAACGTGTTAACCACAGAGTCACAGCTGATGTCCTCGGTACATTTTACTTTGTTATGTAGAAATGATTGTAAGCAGTCTATAAATAACTCTCGACGAATATAATTCCATTTAATAGCTATTTCAAGAGCAAGATACCAAAATACAATCGCCAGTGGGCGGGACACACAGACAGACATTGCAGCAGAGACGGTTTTACAAAGAACTCGATATCCCCGAGCAACAGAAAATCATAAACTCTACTAAGTACTACCAAAACCGTCTACGACATTAAAACGAAACCATATTGGCTCCGATAAACGGCAACTTCTAGATAGTTCTAGATAGCTAATCAGACAGCCGGTATATTTACAGACCGCCATTTGCATTCAAACAATCACAGGTTTAGGGTCGGTGCGTACGAGAGACAGGCAGCGACGCGTGGCCAGCGACAGCTTGTCCAAATGTTTATGTTTTGCGTAGACTAGTCATTATATTATACGGTATACAGTATACAGCATACGTGTAGCTAGCTACTGTGTAGCTGTACTAGAACTGTGATGATGCTAGCATCATCACAGTTCTAGTACATTAATCGTTGATACATGCGGCCACAGGGTCAATAGGTCAACAGGGCCAATAAATACTCTTAGATAATCTACCAATCAAATAAATTGATTTATCATTTATGGAGAATCCCTCGTTATTTTGGTCCGCCATATTTTGCGTATAAATAAAATTCGATCGGTTTAATGACTGCGTTAAACTGTGAGCCAAAACTTAATACTAAGTGACATACTAAGGAGTTTTTTTTTACAAAACCAACTGCATGCAACAGCAACAGCGCTTCTTAGCTTGCGGTCCGTCTGCACCGCGTCCTAGACGGAAACCGCCAATATCGGCCTAACAAGATCTGTCATATATAATGCGTAGATAAAGAAACGATAGTCAAACAATAAATTGCGTAACCGGGCGGTCCAATATGTTAACAGTTTAGCTCTGATATCAATCCCTTGGTTAGGGTTGTCAGCTGATGGATTAAAAAGCCTAGTAATGATATTACTCAAATTTTGGTTATTCAATCGTAAAAGTGTATATTCATACTAATAATATTATAAATGAAAACTGTATGTCTATAACTTTTAACGTCAAAGGCGCTAAACCAATTTTGAGGAAATTAGGTATGAAAACACTTTGGTCTCGGAAAAGGATAGCTTTTGAATTAAAAAAAAAATACTACATAACTTCATTACATTACTTAAATTAACTTGTTATGTAGGTTACATAACAAGTGAATTTAATGACAACTTTTGTGCCTAATTACTTCTAGAACTATTTACATTGGCACTTTTACGTTTTAACAATTTTAAATTATAAGATAGCAACTCCCTGATTTAATAAAGAGGTATAATCTTTGGTAAATTATGTCCTGTACATAAAAGGGCGTAAGAGCTGTTGTCCTAAAACGCTCGGAATCTGAGGTAAAGTAAATACCGGATTAGATGTGGCCGACGGATAATCTCTTATTTATTACCACCCTCGTTACACTTATTTTAGCTTCACATTCACCAAATAGTTTAAAGCATTTGGTTTGTAATTTGTAATTAATTTGAAATCACAAATAAAGCAGTAAAAATGCTAAGCTTTCATAATCCTTGTGCATTTAAGGCGACGAATTTGGCTGTTGCGATGCCGATTTTTCTCAGCAATGACTTAAGCTAAGAAATTAAAGTTCATTGTCAGTATTCATCATGTCAAGGTCTTTGAATTGCCCATAGCATAACACGATTGGACAACTTTTATAACACAGAATTATCAATCGAAAAGACCTCTGTAAAAAAAGGGATTCCTATTTTTCCAACAGAGGAGAGTGATTTAAGGTTCCAAAGTTTGTACATAAATTGGTTGAAGCATACACTTTAATATGTGCATAGCTTATATGAAATGTATTTATGGTTTTTAAATTACGCGACAAAAACCATTTTGTCGCTTACGCCCTTTCCATTTTTTGCTGTTCCATTGCTTGTTTTCTATCGGCCTCTCATAGAAAACAAGCAATCTAAAAGATATCCAACACGGTTTCTTACTTTAACGCGGCGTCACCTTAAGCTGTAACTTGCAGCAGTAGGTAATGCAGTTGGAAATCATATTCATATTTTAATATTATTGATGAAATTTGGTATGAAGATACTTTGAGTCTCGGGAAAGGACAAGGGATACTTTTTGTCCCGGAATTCGGAAAATGTACGGTTCCTGCACAAAAAACTTTCATGATTTTCGCTTATACTATTCAATCAATTTTGATGAAATTTGGCATGGAGATACTAATTTTAATCTATTGTTTACTTAATTATACCAATTCAATTAAATAATCATCGTTAAGACAGGACAACGTCTGTCGGATCAGCTAGTATTATTATAAAAACGTAATCAGTTACATTGTTGAAAGCAAAAAAAGGTCAGCAAAATACATCATCATAAAAATCTTTACCAATCGAAGGCAACATTTCATTAAGTAATCACGACATGCAACAACAATGTTTGTAATTGAAATCGTACATTTCATAACTCCGTAATAAATATAAATTTAATGATAATCCGTATGAATGTGTTTGACCCGTTTGTCGTAGAAAGTCGGGTTGGCCAAGCCGAGTTCGCGACGATTTTGGCTCGGTCGTGACATCGAAGGTAGTCCGCGCTATAAACTTTCATAATAATTGTAGAGTACGACCGAGACATCGGCTTCGGCTTCATCCACATTCGGCTTTGATCTCCAAAACCTTCGTCAAAGATTCCAAAAACAAAACACGTTGTAATTAAATTAACAGTGACTTTTATAAAAGGAAAAAATATTAAAGGTATCGAATTATTCAAATTAAAAATATTTAAGCACTTGTACAAATGCTGATTTTTTTTCTTCTAACGATTACACTAAGAGACACATTAATGATTTCATTACACCTTAATTTGAGAGAATAGACATAAGCTCTTTGCATTCTCTATCAAACTCATTATTAATTAAGAGTTAAGTAATCTTTCAATATCTCCGACTACGGCCGTTACACTTTTCAAACATAATGACTCAAGCTTCGGCCGAACATAACCTATAAATCGGCTTCGGCGTCGACCAAAAATTGACCTTTAGAAACTGCATACATAATATCTCACTCAAGCTTTGCCACTAAATTGGTTTATATTAAGTCCATCTATTTGGAAATATGATCGTGAGTGGCTATAAAGAAGCAGAGGAAGATGTTTATCGTATAACTAGCTGTCAGGAATGGCGACGGGCGACGCCGTACAATCTCTATTGCACTCGCTTTTTCCACTTAAAATGCATGTAAGCTAGAAGATTGCTTTATACTTTGCTAGTATAAATGACAAGCAAATATGTACCTATAGTTATATAGAGCACAGAGGTATTAAGCCACATATAGAACGACAATTTCAGCAACCAACATTTAAGTTAAATATTAAGTTATGTCGTATATGAACGCTTCATCTTATGAAAAATGCTACGTATTTTGTTCTTATCGATGAAATCAATACATTATAATATTTTGTTAGCAATGTAATTCTCATTGTAAAGATAAGAAGTTAAAGCTATTACTTAATATTTAATCTGTTAAATAACTACAACAAGCGCTGGTAAAGTTGGCACTTAAAAGACTAGCATTAGTTGTGAAAAGAGTAGCATTAGACTAGCATTCGTTATTAAACGAATCCATTGCCTATACATTTATTTTATTACTCACAAAGAGGCTAGCCTATTTTGAATAAGATTATGACGCAGATAAAAAGAAAATGATTATTGTTATACAAGTTTTATTGTTCTGAATAAGCGATTTAATAAAATTATGTACGCGTTATGTTCAATTTATTGTATAAATTATTATATTGACCGGCCCCCCGCCCCGTATGGCTTTCGAATATTTTTT
Source organism: Lysandra bellargus (assembly GCA_905333045.1). Taxonomy (NCBI): domain Eukaryota; kingdom Metazoa; phylum Arthropoda; class Insecta; order Lepidoptera; family Lycaenidae; genus Lysandra; species Lysandra bellargus. Next base: position 9,508,077 of record HG995350.1, on the reverse strand, counting down.
GTTTGGAATTCAGAATTAGCCTAAAAAACCCATATTGAGTAGCTAACTGTGGAATTCGAATAGTTCTGCTTATTTACGAGTTTATATTAAACACAGAAATCTTCGGAATTTATGCGATTCGGTGCCCTGTGTCCAACACAAAATATTTTAAAAATAACTGTTAAGTGTTATGTTACTTTTGTTTTATGTTTTTCACATAAAAGCTATATTTTAGTACTTAATTATAAAATTCAAAGTAAGCCGCATTACATAACATACAAATCTTTAATCCTTCGATTCCAAGAATTGTTATTGTATTCTATTGCTGTCACGATCACCGGTGCTCGTACGGGGCTTGATGGGTGAAAGCCAAAACCAGTTGTATATTTAACAATAATTCTCTTCCTATATCGTGACCTTACAATAGATTTTCAATCAATTTCCTCATTTTCGTATCAAAACAAACACACACACACACACCCTGCCAATAGATGTATGTGTGCGGTACACCTACACCGCTGGTTTTGTGAATGGATGCTATCCGAGGCTTGCAACAGCCGCCTACGTTCGCTCTGAGGTCGCCAACTTTCATTCATTATTCGTGCCCACTTATTGTCTTGCCAAAATACTAGATAGTGCGGTTATTTATCTATTTAATTACCGCCAAGTTTAAGATTGGCTTGTGTTTATGGTTATATCGTTAACTATTATTAACAGCTTGCTTTTAGTGCTAAGATATCTGTGGTAGAAAAACATTTAATGATATTATTATAGTATGATAACAATAACTTTCATAAGCAAAAATAGAAAATCCTTGGAGAGGCCTTTGCAGTGGGACAATATTGTACCTATATAAAACTTCGACTTATAAGCTCTACAACCAACCTTTATCAATATTCAAACCGTACCTACAGGTAATAAAAGCGGAAACATTTGGAGGCTAAGCCATATTTATCATTTGAATTCTGACTCAGAAGATTAACAGATGGTCATCAAAATAAATAAGCAAGTAAGATGGGAAGCCGCGATCACGGTGGATAAGATTATCGTTTAAAACAAGATGTTTGTGTAATGGCCAGCATAACTCTTGAGAGTATTCAGAGAATTTTCCGAAGATTTTGTCCAAACATACAGTTATTTAATTGTGATGGAACAGACCTCCATGCCATGTCATATTGACCTAACTAATAAAAAATATCCACAGCCTCCTCCTTTTTGGAAGTCGGTTTAAAAACTACATAGTTTATGAAAATCATTTGACGGGCATGACTTATATTAACAATGTAGCTCTAATAATTATTATATTCTAATCAAATTAACGTACAGAGTTTCATAGAAATGTTGACTTTGTGTACAATACCTATAAAGTTTATCTTATAGTGCCTCAATTGTTCGCCATTTGGATTTTATGTGTAGACCTTTTTTGGTAAGAGGGATAGTCTACTGAATTTTAACTTTTTAATAATTCCACAGCATGACTAGGCTCTGCCAAGTGCTTACATAAATATTATAATATTGAAACTTCAGTCTTACATTTTAAACCAGTCTAGCATTTCAATCCGCAGATAGACTATCAGTTGATTGGTTTGATAGATCGATAAGAATATTGATTGCATTTTTAGAGAGAGTTTTAACGTGTCAGTATTAATGAGGCTGGCACATAAACTACATTGCAAAACATTTAGATTAGCGTAATCCACTTTCACAGTTTGTCTACTTCGTTAGTGCTTCCCGCGCTAATGACTAGAGACTACGAAACAAAAACTCATCATTTCTTTTCATCTTGACTATAGGGTTGTCAAATATTGAACGAAGATTGATTTGTTTTGCTTTCTTTAAAATGCAAAATCTGCAAATATTTTGATATGCAAAATAGTTTTACTTTATTTTATTACTCTAAAAAAATAATTAACAGAAACATTAAAAGAACGAGATGGAAGAATGGGTCATACCCAAATTTTGTGACATTTAGCAGCCCTATTTTCTGTGTAAACTTTAACCTTGTATTATTACATAAAGTAACTAGTGCTAATAGATCGCTTGAATGACCGTTTTAGCACTTGGCTCTTTCACAGACTGCGATGTTGTGTTAACAGTATTTGGTAATCTATACTAATATTGTTTTAAGGTCGAAAAAATCTGTCAATATTGAGTTTATCACATTCACATGGGAACACCAATGTTTGATTTCAATTTTATGCGCAAAGTAATACTTTAATCTGGTGAGAAAACGCTGAAAACTTATAAATTCCGTAATCGTTGTAGAATGCCGCCATACTTAAACACTTTATATCCTATTTCGAGTACCTTAAACTCCTAGGTAAACTGAATACATAGTATTTACATGATAATATTATCAAAAGTAAGCTTTGCACTTTATTTGAATATCATCTTAATGTAAATGATAATAGCGAATTTTTGAGGAAAACGATTAAGCATTTCTTGGCGTGTTCCAAGATATTCTAATCACTTCTACGGTCCCCGGACAGGTTCTACATCAATCGAGGTGGCACACGTCCGCCGTCCGCCGTCCGTCCGGACTCCACCCAGCGTCCAAAATGCCTTCGTTCATTGACACGTGCGGAACCAGTTTTGGGCGAGTTTTTCTCAATGGCCGCTTCCTTTGTCAGAGTAAACATATTCAAATGTTGCGATTAATTCATGGCTAGATAGGCTTATGAATGAGCGTGTATGTGTGCTGTTCGTATAGCACACAGGTAAGACGATTTGCATACCCGTTTAGGAGCGCCACGTGCAGTTACATTTTTAATATACGATGTTAAAATGTAAATTGTGCTTGAAAGTCAAATGCAATAGTTTAGATCAAGGAAACTGTAATGAGGGCCATAAAAATGCGGCTATGCCGTCAACGAGTAGGACTGAAAGGCAGAACGTTTGCTTCATATTATTTAAAAACAAGTAACATTAGCTATGTCCACACTGTTCATTTTCATATTCAATTTTCGTCATCTTCTTTCATTCAACTGTCGTAATTGGCGTATTCAATAATTGAATGCGTCAACGAACGTAACGCCAACATCGTCATTAAAGAACGAAGCGAATGTTTTGGATACGCATGCCCTTGACGAACAAAAAAAGGTACAGTGTGGACAAAGCTATCAAGTAATGTAAGCGTGCGTCCACATTTGTATCATTTGCATGATCAGATCTCCGATAAGATCTCCGTCGCGATCATCGCGCCGTATCATTTTGCGTCCACACCAGCGATCATGATACGGAGGATCTGATCGGAGATCTGATCGCGCAAATGATACAAATGTGGACGCACCGTAATATGTAGCACATAATAGATATGCGTGATATATACACGTGTTGACTTTACTGCAGTATATTTTATTATATCTACTAGTTCAGCGGATGTTTTGAATCATAATATTTCTGGGAGTAGTCTCATCAAAATAGGCATCAAAATATAGTCACATTATTGTAAAACTGATGCGGTAGAGATCTACGAAGAACATTGGCTGATTCAAAGTAAATCTGGTTATGCTTTTAAATAATAATAGTAACAACTTTTATGAACACTAAAATATTGTTTAGTAACTTGGTAGCCCAATCTACAACCTTATTTCTTCGGAATATGAACACTAAGAATTACGACTAAGAATTAAGATTGATTTTGATTAATTTCTAATCTATCACTACATGATGGATGCTATCAAACATGATCCATTCAATATATTTTATATTCTTAATGCGATACATGAATTAGAAAAATTATAAAATGAATATTCATTAGGTATTTTAAATAACAGTGGATGTTTTTAAGTAGGGTTGCCATCACCTAAATTGCCGTCGCCGGTCAGGCACGACAAAATTCCCGGACATTTGGCCGAAATGTGGTTATTTCCCCGGACACGTCCCCTTTAACTGTTAATATTACGATTTACGTCTCGCCAATTTTTGCTTAAATTCCAACAAGAATTTGTAAAAATCTGATTAACTCAAAGTCCGTGCAAGAAACCGTGTGTATGCTTAACGTGTTTTTATCTTTCGTTTATGCTGCTCAAGTCAAAAAGTTAATTTCTCTCAACAAAAGTGTCCGGATTTTACCCGGACACTTTTCAAAAACCCTGCCGGACGCTCCCCGGACGCCGGACGCTAGGACAAATCCGGGGAAATCCGGACGGATGGCAACCCTATTTTTAAGTAGCAGTAGCTTATAACGATATCCGTTTAACTAGATTGACTGTACCATTAAGTCTAGTTATTGCAATAGTTTAGACTGAGTTTACTTTAGTTCTCTACTTTTAGTCGCCTTTATCTAGTTTCTAGTTTAGTTGTTTGACTATCCATTCATACTAATATTATAAATGCGAAAGTGTGTCCGTCTGTCTGTCTGTTACCTCTTCACGCCTAAACCGTTGAACCGATTTTGCTGAAATTTGATATTTTGGCACCCATTTCATTTTGACAAAGGGATAAGATACTGATGGTATTATATGATTCAAAAATAAGGTAATCTTGGGTTTAAGAATTAAAAATTGCAAAAATGAATTAAAAATGTAACAAAACTATTTTGTATTTTATAAATACTAAATATTTATACAAAGTATTTCAAATAAAATACAAAATACATTTAGAAAAAAAGTACCTATTTCAAATATAATTTTCAATTTTCGTTCAAATTTCATTTTATATTTGTGTTTCAAATATCTGGGTGCACGGTAGTGCACCCGCCGAGACGAGGCAAGCGAAGCGCAAGGACACTACTACTTTTATACTTTAGATTTTATTGATATCTAAAATACACCGATTTCGTCACTGACACTCAGTGTGTCAGTGACGAAATCGGTGTATTTTTTTGGTCATCAAAATGTTTGGCTACTTTCTGAAATGCTAGAAAGTTGAAATTTGGTATGCAATCTTAGTTTAGTATAAAACCAACAAAAAAAATCATAAACTTGTAATATTCGTCCCTCGTCCCCTAAAATGGGGGTGAGTGGAAGTTGACCCTCATAGAGTTGGTTTCCGATGTGCCAGATAGTTTATATTCTCATGATATAATGTCAATAATAGACTTATTGAACATACAAAGTCTCAATTGAATAGGTCTAATACTTTATATTTTATTGATATCTGAAATACGCCGATATTTGGTTATACGCCGTAAAATAAGTTTAGTAGGGGGTAATGGAAGTTTAAATGAGACTTTTACCAATTTTATGAATAAAGACATTAAAGTTTATACGGGATGGACAATGACTAAAAACCTCTTAATAAAAAATAAAAAAAACACTAAAAAAACTAAAAAGACTGCCTAGCAAGTAGCAACTTACAAAAAGGACTGAAATCCCACAAAAAACATTTCATGTAAAAGTTACCTCGACGACCACAAAAGGTTTGCCCTGTGAAAAAGACATCAGATCTAAATATGTAGAGCCAAGCTTCTGAATCGACACGGCCTAACTCTATCGATCCTAACTACAACAAATTCTACATATTATCAGTAAGTTACAGCTTAGCTGTTTCGTTACTTACTTCAGATTAGAAACTAAATATTCGCCTCATCTCTACGACGACGGTAGCGAAATAGCGAAGCCACATTATGTATTTCAAATAATTCACATCTCTGTTAAAACAGCGTACAAAGTATTAAGTAACTCTACCTTCAAATTCCATTCAGGTATAGAATATGCGACAGATAATCTTTGAATTCATTAAAAGTAACGTTTCTAGATTTTTCTATACAAATGAGCGGTTTACAAAACCAGAAGTTTTAGTTTTGTATGGCGCCGACCGACAGCCGACAGTGACAAACGCACAGACGGACGAGATTCGTGATATACATTCATTAGAATTAATGCCGAATATTGAGCAGCCATTAATATTGTTAATACATCATTTAAAATGTATTATGTATACTTAAAAACATTCTGGAATGTCCCAAGTTTTGTGTGGCCATTTTGTATTGGAACACATTGTGATGAAACCTGTATGATTTTCGGAGGCCCATCAAAGTTAGAATAGGCTAGGCTAAAAAGCACATAAATCCTTATTTTTGTTATTTTGTAAAATCTACACTACGTTCCATTCATCACGATATAATATTATGTTTTCTACATGGCAATCGTTAAGTAATATCTCAGATAGTAATCTTTATAAATAAAACTGAATTTTAATTTTTGTTAGTCTCACTAAAACTCGAGAACGGCTGAAACGATTTGGCAAATTTTAGTCTTGAAATATTCGTGGAAGTCCTGGGAAGGTCTTTAAAAGAAAGAAAGTGAAACGAAGTTCACTGAGTCATCTAGTAAAGGATAATAATTAAAGTAGCGCAGCTGTAGGTACTGAGACTCCATTATAATAGGGCTATTTTTAACTGACTTCCAAAAAGGAGGAGGTTATAATATTTTTTTTGTATTATAAATTATGTTTTGTAACTTTATCCTGATTTTCGTACTTTGGATAAAACAAAACTTGGAATTTGGACGGAACACTATTTGGATGATACCTCCAGGCAGTTATTCGTAATAGCTTTATACCTATTAAATCATTTAATGATATTCCTAATTCCTTTTATCGGCTACGATCTTATTTATCTTCAATACCGCTTATAAAAATCTAATAACTGGTATCAATAAAGATATGAAGGGGGAACTAATGGAATATTTTTGTTAATTTCTGTATAAGTTTTGCATATCTGACAAAAACCACTCAATTAATTTTATAGTTTCTATATTACCTCAGTAAACGTTTTATTTTTTCAATTTCCTACAAAAGAGGAAGTAATTAAATCTTTTTGTTTGTGTTATCACAACCCTGAAAGAAGGAAATGATTTTGTTGTTTTCTGATAACTGCTGACTTGATAGAGTCAAACCTATTGACATGGCAGACACGACTGGCGAGTGATCGGGCGCAGTACTTTATTCATATACTTAGTTTCTTGTCAGAAAATCACGCCATCTTTGCACGCGCGAATTGAAGCCACGACCCATGTCTAGAGCCACGCGCTGAGCCATTAGACCTCTGAATGGTGTGTAGATTGTAGAAGGGGGATGAGCAACGCACAAGTCATTTCCGCTGGTGTGTCGCAACTTGATGCTAATTTATAATCATCACTGACTCACGAGGCTCTGTGTTGGCGGATCAGATTTACATAATGCCTGATAGCTCTTATGTAAAATGTTTGCCAATGTAAACAATGTAATGTGCATTTTGTAAATCCATTGTATATCATAAATGCGAAAGTTTGTAACTGTTAACTTACACTCCTAGGCCGATTTTCGTGGTATGATAAACAAATTTCTGCACAACCAAGTTGCGAGCAACATTTAGTACAGTTGTCAGTTATCTCACACACCAACCACTCAGTCGATTTGGATAAAATGGTAGGTACCTATATTATGATGATCTAAAATAGCATGGAGTACGGGGCTGAACTTAAATCTTCCGATATTATAAGGCCCTTCCCCTACGGAGATTCCGTAATTTACCGTATTTAGAGCCTTATAAACTCATAATTTGAAAGCTAGAAAGTTATAATAAAAATACAGCAATAATCTTCAGTATATCAACATTCCTTTCCCGTTTTAAATTCTCTATTGTTGTTTATTATACTCATGATATTAGCTTCCAAAGCAATACCATTTTTTTTTAAATGAAGCATACTTTCAGCATCTCCCTAGTATTTACAAATTACGTTTATTTGAAACACACGACAATAGATACACAATTTCATTAACTACATATTCCCCGTTTTTATTTTTTTAGATCAATTTTGAACTAAGATAAGTAAAAAAAAAATAGGATTTTTGTGCGTTCTCGGCAACGCGTCAAATGTATGGTCAAGGTCGTTTGCTCGGGGGATGACCCTAATAAAACAACACATTTGCCACATTGCGATTGCTTAGAATTTCTAGAACTTTCTTAGGAGTCTTTCTTAGGACTTGGACAGTCCATCTGTGACCACCATTGGCAAGCAGCCGAAACGTCAGGAATAAGGAAAGTGCGACGGGACATTATTTTTAACAAAAAATTAAAACCGACTTCCAAGGTAAAAACAATAATAACATCCTTATAATATAAACTAAAAAGTATTAAATAATTTTTCGTATCTCATGGTGCCTTTTTCCGAATTCGGCTAAAACTCAACTATTTCTGTACTCAATCTTCATAATTTTGAAGTCGGTACCAGTTACAAATGTTTTAAATATTCTTGCATCTGGATTTAGCTATATCTGGTACCGACTTCAAAATTATGAAGATTGAGTACAGAAATAGTTGAGTTTTAGCCGAATTCGGAAAAAGGCACCATGAGATAGGAAAAATTATTTAATACTTTTTAGTTCATATTATAAGGATGTTATTATTGTTTTTACCTTGGAAGTCGGTTTTAATTTTTTGTTAAAAATAATAATTTCACTCTTTTTAGTTGCCTAGTAAAATCATCGCGTACTATACGTAGATTAGGGCTGATTCACACCGAATGGCAGAGGCGAGGCGAGCAGTTTCAGTGTCATATGATTTTAAACTTTATCTTCATTATTGTAATAATTGCGTCCACGGGCGGCCGTAGATTTCTCAAGCGATACTATCTATTACAACAATGAAGATAAAGTTTAAAATCATATGACACTGAAACTGCTCGCCTCGCCTCCGCCATTCCGGTGTGAATCAGCCCTAATACACCTGTATACTATCTGTATCTACGTATCTTATTACAGTTTGTTAACAGTCACACTTACAAAATATAATATCAGCTGCAGATAATTTTAAACAATACATTTAAAAAAAATCGAAGAGGACACGTGCTAGGGTCGCGCCAAACCGGAATTTTAGCAGCGGCGAGGCTTTCAGTGTCATATCATTTTAAACTTTTTCTTTATTATTGTAATAGATAGTGTCGCTTGTGAAGTCTACGGCCGCCCGTGGCCGCGATTGGTAAGTGTGACAGCTGTGCACTCTAGCATGTTACTTGTATTATCGAAGCAACTTACTTCTCAGAAGCCTGTGCAGAAATGTGTGCCTTACGCTCTGGAGATAAGGTTGAATATTTTGTTATGTTCAATTTTGGTGACATTGGTGACCCTGACGTGGTAATGATGATGATGAATGTAATTTGTATAGTAGCATATGCTTTCAGTTCTTAAAACAGCGCCTTAACCCCCAAACTTGTATATATAAGGAATCCGGAGTTCTCTTATTATATTCGGAACCATATTATACCTTGGTGCAGAATCTTGCGTTTTGGTAGCATATGCTTCGGATGCTTCTCGTAAAACCAAAATCACCATATGTTTCCATATAAATTTCGAGGAGTTCCCTCGATTACTCATGGATCCCATCATCAGGTCACCACTTTTGTGAATATGGTACCAAATTGAAATGAAACCTAATACAACAAAATAAAAATTTCGAAAATCGGTTCACAAACGGCGGAGTAATCGTTGAACATACAAAAAAAAAACCACAGCCGAACATATAACCTCCTCGTTTTTTGGAAGTCGGTTAAAATGGGCAGGTATTTGTTTAAAATCATACTGTAGACATTTTTGACAACTCTTAGAAACTTGTGCGAGGAGTACCTATTTAAAAAAATACTGTGTGTTGCTACTTGCTAATAAATGCTATATTATGTTTTTTGGGATAAATAATTTAGAATCAAAATATTAACGGTTTCATATTTTGATCGGGCTTTAATTGCACAAAGTAATAACCTTTTATAAAAAATATTTAATTATTATATTTAAGAGGTTTTTGCCTTACATACCGAAGAAAGATTAAAAAAGGAGTGTTCAACAGTTTACCGTGTCATATTAAAAATTAAAATTTTAATATTATTATGATTATATTGGATTTCAAAATTGCTCTGTTTTTATTAACAATAAAACCGCCCACGTTACTATGACTAATCGACCAGTTTCTTACCAATTTCGGATTTTGTTTACCTTCTGTTTACTTGACAATCTTGGCACCTTGTTTCAAAGTATTTTACGATGTTCTTATAATGAGTTTCCGTAAAAGACGTGCTAATTATTGAGTTTTAATCCGGATAATACCTTGTTATTTATAAAACGTAAAACGGTTTATAACATTTTTGCGATAAATTTATTTTATTTATTTCAAGTACCTACTTGAAAGCGCGAAATGGTGTTTCCTAAATATCTTTGCTGATTCTGTTGATGATGATGATGTTCACTTTTAACAATTCTGTGATAGTTAATTGTTAAAGCATGACGAATTTTCGCTAGGGGTTGCCTAATGAGTATCCACTGACCACTAATACATGTTATAAATGCGAAAGTGTGTCTATCTGTCTATCTGTTACCTCTTCACGCAAAAAACCGATTTTGCTGAAACTTGGTATGGGGATACTTTATAGTCCCGAAAAAGGACAGGATGTTTTTTATCCAGAAAAAATGGACGGTTTCCGCGTAATAAATGAATTGTGGGGCAACTGAGTTGCCGCGGGTGTCATCGAATTTCTGATAAGGAGATGTTTAACTATGTTTGTCTTTACATGCTTAAGAGCCCGGGTTACCCTCGAAATTCTCATACATACGTAATACCAAAATCATTTTGTCATACGAAAATATTTAACATGTTTGAGTTGTTTTTCAGCTTAAAATAGTAATTACCTAGGTTCCTGAACAAAAATTAACTTCAAAATATTTAAACACTAAAAAAATTTTTTTCGTGTAAAATTTTTTTTTACTAAATTTACTACTAAATATTTAAACACTAAAAAATAGAGTAAAACACTAAAAAATATATAAATAAATAGTAAATTTACTACAAAATATTTCAACTCTAAAAAATATTTTTTAGTATTAAAATATTTTGTAGTAAATTTACTAATTATTTATAAATTTTTGAGTGTTTTACTCTATTTTTTAGTGTTTAAATATTTAGTAGTAAATTTAGTAAAAAAAATTTATACACAAAAAAATTTTTTTTAGTGTTTAAATATTTTGAAGTTAATTTTTGTTCAGGAACCTAGGTAATTACTATTTTATGCTGAAAAATAACTCAAACATGTTAAATATTTTCGTATGACAAAATGATTTTGGTATTACGTATGTATGAGAATTTCGAGGGTTACCCGGGCTCTTAATGGACGGCCCCGTTCGTCATTATAATTCTCAACTTTGATAAAATCGAAACTTCTTCGATGAATGGCTATTGTGCGCGACAGCTAACAGTTATGTTAATCTCATATCGAGTTTCATTCGGACCGGAAATATCCCGCCATGCAAATTAACTCCATCAAATTTATGGTACCAGTTCAGGGTTAAAACACCTTTTTTGTTAATCCAAATACGCCCATGCAGTAGAAACCAGTCCTAGCATCTGCGATTTTACTTGACACAAACCAAACGCGCGGCGCCCCTCTCGAAAGTTCTGACATTTCAGTGATTAATTAACCTAGTCTGTGTACAAAGAAATGGTTGAATATATCTGAATTCGGACAATGTTAGCACAATAGCTGAAGAAAATGTTTTAGTCGCATGATAATTTTTGGTTGTAACTTGTAAGTCGTATCATGTATATTATTTAAGTTACAATAATTAAAAAAACCTCGCACAACTAGAACATACCACTATAGGGATCATCTCTCAGAACTCACGTCGCTTTTTTACTAACATTGTGCTAAAATAAAAAAAATCACAAGATGAATGACTCCGCCAAAACTCGTTTATCGCGCTTGCATTTTTTCGGGATAAAAGGTATCAGTATGTCTTTCTCAGGATTCAAAGTACAAAAAATCAATTCAGCGGTTTGGGCGTGAAGAGGTAACAGACAAACATACAGACATACTTTCGCATTAATAATATAAGTATTGATAATCAGCTTTGAAGTTCCACCCCGCTTAAACCTTTACCTAGAGAGCCCTAAAACTTTAAAGTGTTTACAAATACAATCACAATCTAAAGACATAATTGTAATGATCAGTATCATTGGAATAGTTAATTGAGTTATCAAAAACAAATTTCGTGGTGATCGGCGAGTGACCACGTCGGACGTGGGCGGGCAACGGGACATGGCGCCAGCGTTACGTCGCGTCGTGTGCGATACTGTTTTGCAATCTGTGATCATTTGATCATCATTGGCGCCTAAAGTAGGTACTATTTCGTGATCGTTTTTTGCGTTTCATACGTTACAAAGTTATTGTACCTAGATTAGGGTTGTAAAGTTTGAGAATAGATATTATAATGTTGGATTTTTTGGACCCAATTGTACTTTGTAGTAGTTACTTAACTAGAAGACGGCAACAGATAAGTCGGCAAAAAGTATCTTTGTTCTTAAATCTTTAGATTTTTCTTTTTATTATTCTTGTTTGGTGTAATACAAGACTTTTAATTTAGAACTCAGAACATAACCATTACAAAACGTTTGTCGTGTACAGTGCACTGCACAGTGCACAGCACATTCTGTTTAAGATAGATACCTACTTTTTAGTTGTTAATAATTGTTACACACAAAATAACCGTCTCTACTTCTCTAATTAATTATTTAATATAATACCCATCCACTTCATATATTATCACTACTGTCATATCAACATTTCAGGTATATGATATATCAAAAAAGTAAATAAAATATGCAAAAATAGGCACATTATTTATTGCAAATCTGCAATATATATTATGATCACGTGTCACTATTATAATGTATTATGCGACGTCTGATTCGCTTAATGAGTGGGGGCGTTACGTAAACAAAGAGTTGGGCGGATCGGCCACTGGGTCACCTCTCCCTTTCTCCGCCTTCCCCCTAGAGGGGGTGAGGGGGTTCCCCCACCACCGGCTACCTGCGCAGAGGCAAGATATTCGCACAAAAAATTTGGCAACGCCAACCGCCCGCGAACTCCTATCATCCTCATAAATAAAACGACGCAAGCGATTATGCGCCTTCGACTGATATAAATAACGGAATATTATGCAGGTGACATTTTTATTGGTCTATATCATTAAAATATATAATTTTTATGTACAAACATTAGTTATGTTCCGATATTAGACACTAGCGCTGTTTCAACACGGACATGTTACATGGTCCAAAATGCGTGTTTATTTCTAATCTATTACAGTTCTATTGAAATTTGAAAGTATGTATGTTAAAAGTATTTTTCCATGTCATACATGCTTTATGATGTTGTTGTATATTTGGAACACCTTTCTTTTACAACAAATTAAAGAAAATACTTTAGTCTCTACTTAGGTAGAGAATAAACATAAAAATACATATTAAAAATTCAGAAGTGACCACATATTTTTATGTTTTTATTTACTCCCTATATTTCAGCCACCATCTATGTGTGTTTGTCGATAGATTGATATCGCTTTATTTACCCAGATTTATAGCGATCTTCCGTGTGTACGTCTTGTGAGTTAAACTGATGAGTAAATATTAATTAATAATCTTATTTGAGTTGACTATTAGAGGAGCTGCAAAGTTGACGGAACCCACGACCACATATGGCGCTCATTCACCGCTGCCCACTAATTGAGAGCGACAGAGCATTTCATCGTTTATGGTCGCGGCTTTATTAATTTGATCGACAAATAAACTAGGATTTTGTCTGGGCCCCTAGTCAAAATCCATTTGCTAGTTTCGATATCCCAGTTGATGTCAAAAACGTATGGGATTTGACAAAACGCATCGTGACTCATGAGGCTTGCGATGCTTTAATATGTCAAATATGTATGGGATTTGACGTTTAAACGCATCGCTAAGTTTCATGGCGCCTGCGAAGCGTTATGTAAAATCCTATACATTTCTGACATCCAAATTCGCTATCGGAACTAGCCAATGCAGTTTGACTAATGGGCCAAGGATCGGATGCGTCATCCGGGACCGTGATTAGTGGTGATTAGAGTCGCTGGCCGTGGGTGGTGGGACGACCCCATAGCTCTATTGTCTTACAGCTTCATAACACCATCCCGTTACGTAAAGTCTGGTGATTGAATTCGATCATACTCCGAACGAAAATACTTCACTTATTTGGTTGCCTGGATTATGAGGTTTTTTTGACAGGAGTTAGAACTTCAGATGAACTCCTGTCAAAAAAAAACTCATAATCCAGTACAAATAGATATTTCTACGCGCTTTCAAGTGGTTAATATCAAAACAATAATAAATAATCAGAGGAGTGTGCCAAAATGTTTTCGTTTTCGCTTCGTTATAGAATCGCCGATGAAAATGTATGGAATTGACATAAGCGTTCGTTAATATGACGTTGACGTTCGACTCGTCTTATGTCAATTCCATACATTTTGATCGGCGATTCTTTAACGAAGCGAAAACGAAAAAGTTTCGGCTAAATGGCCAGCAACGCTTAGGTATTGAAAAGATAAACTTCAGTCAAAAACGTGTCTAATGCCCTGGTTAAAAAAGGGCATAAGAAGCAAATTTCTTTCTTTTCTTTAAAAATTTTAAACCATTCCCCTAAAGTCTAAACCATTAAACTTACACTGTTAACTGTATTTTTAACTGCACTCATGTCAATAAATGATCAATTAAGCGGGGAAGAATAACCGCAGGGTCAAAGGTCATCTCGGCTTCCATTTATCGCGCTACCTTTATTGCGAGTCGGCGCTAACAGGTACGTTTATTGTTCGACTGTCAGGGTTATATATGGCTAGGCCGGGGTGATGGTATCTGCTATCATCGCGGATAACCAGTCCGCGTCCCCGTCCGCCCCGCGTCCCTGTCCGCCCCGCGTCGCCGGCGCCGCGCGTGCCGTGCGTTTTATTGGTGTCGGCGCCATCACAACTTTCACGTGTCGCGACTCGAGCGATACTCGAATTGGAAAAATTTTATAGCTTCCACGCATTATCACAACGCGGGCCGTAAATTCCCTGAACCACTCAGCTCTGTTTGCTCGTTACCTCGGAGTGTCTAACGGAGGCACCCGAAAACGTTCCCACAGTCGTCGATCACTGCGGAAAAAAACAGTGTCTACGAATTAACACGTCCGCTGCGAGAGTATGAAAACACTCGCGGCCAGTCGAGGGCTCTCGTGCTGACGGAGAGGCGACGCCACTGCGCGTAAGATAGTTGTCCGCGCCTTTAATTTACATTAATTTCCAATACTTAAGTAACGGCGCACCGAGAGCACTCCACGTACGTCAATCCGTTTCGACCCGACGGGTCAATGGGTGTTTATCAATTAAAAATATTCCAATAGAATCGAACTCGATGCTCGTGAAATGACAGCCAATATTTGATGAAAAGGTTGGCCCATTGAGTCTGAAGAATGATCGTTGTTTTAACCAAATATGTCGTCCAAATAAACTGCATAGTATTGATTCAACAGAGGAATTCCATTGAAGGCATTTCCCATGCGGCACACCCAGCAAACACGCGTATTGTGTGAAACCCGGCACAAATCAGACTTCCCGTTAATGTTCAACGCAAACAAATCCTAATCTCCTCTTATTTACCACTCGTTGTGAAATTAACAACGAAGGGCTATATAAACATTAGACTTACGCGCTCCATTCATGCTAGTACGATTATGACTATCTTAACTCTCTAGACTGGAAGAGATTGATAAAGGAAAACCAACGGTAAAGAAGAGACGGTAAAGTTCTGATTACCTGTGCTTTCATTGATGCAATTCCTAATTTAAACAATAAAATGTATTTTTTTTTTAAATTTCGCGTCACAAAATCCTAAACACATGAATTTTAACATACCTAGCTATTAGATGACAAGAAGTTAGGCTAAAATAAACTAAAAAAAAAATACGAAAATTTCCAGTCAATTTAGTGTAACTAGCTGCTACTGCTTAGTGCTTCTTCCTTCTTTTCCTTCCCCTTCCTTCCACATCTCTGAGTATACTGCTATATTAAAGTAAAATAAAGATAAGCCAGGGCTACTCCAGTTAATAACTCGGCTGTAGGCGGCTTATAAAGATAAGACGTCGAGTTCAGATGTCCTATTTCTAACAACTCAGTTCTGACGAGTTGTGGCAAGTCATTCTATTTTTACATTGATCAACTGTTATTAGAATTATTATTCATCACTGCTACATAGTATACAACAAAGTAGCTTCCTGATATCTGTCCCTAAGTTTGAAGGACCTAGCATATGTGATATGACCTTAGATCATAAAAAGTACTTAAACGGATTTTATGTATTTTTTTTATTGACAGAGTGTTTCAAGAGGAAGGTTTAAGGATGTAACATTTGCATAATATGGAAAAATGAGCTAAGCCACAACACGCGCGCCGCATTTATTTATAGCTGTTGTATTTTCTTATAGTTGTATTTATAAATTAATCTCTATTAAAATCCAAAAAGAATGGAATTGAAATTACAAGTTGTTTCAAAGAAAATGAAACCACAACATATTATCTGTATGTTCTATTATTTTGTTGGTTACTATAATACAACATTGGCCTAGCATTCTAAACTTTACTACGTAAAAGTCCTCGGCTTAAATGTAAATCGCCATGTGTAGAGTAGCCATAAACCGACATACAAATTAGTTTTATTGTTGTAAAACCATCCTAAAGTCTGCTACAAAACTATAATAATTTTCCCATAAAACCAGCAATTTATTATGTCGAATACGTTTACAATAGAACCATGTTAATAATATTTTACTAACAAATTCTGCGACTAGTTTTTAGTAGACAATCCAAAATTAAATCTACAAAACACATGTTATGTTTCTAAATCAGTCATACTATTATCATGCCTTGAACTTTGTCCTTTGCAAAATATCGTAAAAATACATTCACTACGTCTATACCTCTATGCTCCAAACCACGATACGAATCACAAAACTTGACTGACATTGGCTCCTTGACTACATCGACTCCTTAAACTTTGACTGTAATTTGGACCTGACGATATAGAAACCTGATGCTGAAAATAATTGTAAACAAGAATATTATCATCCCGCCATTTAAATACATACATACATACATACCGCCATAATAAAAAAAAAACACACAAAACTTCATAATAAATATCAAGATTGTATGAAAGTTTGTGGCTAGTTTCGCGGTTAAGTTGGGAAAATCAGCAACAACCAGCATTTAATGTCGGGTCTATATCAAACGCCCACATCGCACGTGGTCCATTTTATTGAATCGCCTGCGATTGTACCCATTACTCACTGGATCAAATGGTCTGTCTATCAAACAATGCCCTTCAAAACGCAACAAACAAGACCTTTAGTTTGAAGTGGAAATAATAAATTCGACAAGAGTTGACTTTTTAAATTTAAGTTAGGACTTAGGATCACGACAGGTCTTCAAAGTAATTGTATATATTGTAACCCTTAAAAAAATCAGGTTAAGTACTCAAACAATAAAATTTTCAGTGTCAACACAAATAAAAAAATGTGTATTGGCAATATTCTAAAACTTTCCAAGCATATTTCTCGAAAATAATTGGCAAATGGCGACACATCTCCGCTCACGTTTAATTCATGGAACTATTCTTTCGAAGCTTATAGTAAGTCAGGCCTTTTAGGCAAGACGTTTCCTTTGTCGCTTCTATATAGAATCGCCAATCAAAATGTATAAAATTTACATCAGCGTTTGATAAAATAAAATCAACATTCGAATCATGTAAAGTAAATTCCATACATTTTGATCGGCGATTCTTTAAAGAAGTCATAAAGAAAACGTCTTGGCTGGGGCTCTGGTGTCCTTTAATTGGCAGGCAGGATAATACAGGAGCGTGGTCGGACATAAATCCAAGATGGCCGCCTAATTGATTTACTGCTTGGCGCTAATTGGTGGCAGCTCGCGTGACCGTGTCTGTGTCACGCCAACTATTGTAATATTGAGATGTATGGACGTTTGTAAATTATTAGACGGATCTAAACCTTGTTGTCATAAGCACTTGCTTTTTTAAGGAAATAACGAGGTAGTATTTCAGCATGGTTAGGGCGCGCGCTCACTTGACACGACAGTCTTAAGACATACTAATGTAGATCCAGATATTTTGCATTGCAAACTATTGCACCTACTGTCTTACTCTACAAGATAGCTTGATTTATCACTAGCGACGTGTCTCAAATAAGCTCGCGCCCTTACAGCAAAATGTAGAGATCCTACAACTTTTATTATAGAAGACTTAAATCAAAACTTAATCAGTGCAGTACCGTAATTCATTACCACATGACATTTCTCAGGCAACTTAGCATCACGTATGAAGCGTACCGTATTCAAACAAGTAAATTAGTGAGTGCTCTCTAAACAGACAATTACTGTTTCGCAGTGTTGGTGACGGTGACCGGACGCGGTGGTCGTGAACCGAAATACCGAGCAAACACCACCGTGAGATGCTTCGCGGTGATAAAGGCTGTGAACCTGTTGGATACTATATAATAGCTATAGCTAGCCTTTTGCGAAAGAAGTTTTGAGGAAGAATTAAAGACATAATATAACATTAGATTCCTGAAGAAAGGTAAATTCATGCATACCAATATACGTAGTAACCATAAAATTGTTAATCTGTGACTTGAGCAGCTTAAAATGTGAGCCAGCCAGCAGCTATGCTATGCTTCCGACGAAAGATTATTACAGACATAAAGCTTAGATATTGGTGAAAGGTGTAGTGTATTGATAAATAAAGATGGCCGCACTACCTATGAGTGGGGGCTTGGAGAATATGGCCGCCAGACGTCAGAGCTGTCGTCCACTTCTTACCGAGCCTTACTAGAGCGTTCAGTGATACAGTATTCTGTGTTTAATTTACTCCTTCAACGATAATGTACCAATGGTACAAAAGGTATATGAATTTATGCATATGCAGTTACAAGTTATTTAGTAATATGTGATTAAAAAAAATATTAAAATACTCAAAGGCAGGGACTGAATAACCGGAAAATATCGGTAAAGAAATTTAGCGATATGACGTCATACCTTCAAATTACGGTAACCTTTAAATAACGGTGCCGTTATATACAGGTATTGAAAATTTGCGATATCGATATTTTTTTAGGTATCTTTATAAAAAAATAAAAGTTTTGTTTGCACCCCGCTGTCCGCCGGAATATCAAGCCTAAATTACTTGAGGCCCTGTATTCCCAGAAGCGGACAATTTTCAAGATTTAAAAGTGACAAGGTGGGTGTGCCAAAATGTTTTCGTTTTCGCTTCGTTGTAGAATTGCTGATGAAAATGTATGGAATTGACATAAGCGTTCGTTAATATGACATTGACGTTCGATTCGTCTTATGTCAATTTCATACATTTTGATCGGCGATTCTATAACGAAGCGAAAACGAAAAAGTTTCGGCTAAATGGCCTGGAGACATAAAAATATTGTACTAAATTTAAATTCTGAAAAAATATATGTGTTAGTTAAGGATCTAACACAGTGGAATTTATATTCCATAACACAATGTCATGAACTTCACTCGATAGAAAAAAATCCCGAAGTTACCTCTTCTTTTAACGAAATTTCCATACTATGTCTAAATTACTTGGAATTTTCAGGTAATTTTTGTACTGAACAAAAGACAAAGAATATATCTAGGGATTCTCGTTTTTTCGTCACGATTGAATTATGTATAAAATAACGACAATAAAAAAACTATAAAATTGCAGGCGCAAAGGCTTTCAGTCGCACTCAGGAGCTCATGGTGAGTGGTCCCGGCATGGTAGCCAGTAGATGCGACATCTTCCGGTTTATTCGGGTATGATGCTCTATCCTTTTCCTTTAGATGTTGTGGCATAGGCTTGGTGGAGAGGGTTAATCAAGCTGGGTCGAGTTTCAAAGATGTTAAGAAGATATTGAAATGAACTAAAACTCTAAACTATGAAAGTACTAGTTACACACTAGGTGAAATCTTACACCAGAATTTCAATACACAAAGTAATGGCGTTCTTAACATCTGTCACATAAATGCCCAAAGTGTACCTAGTCACTTTAGTGATATGAGGCCGAACCTGCGCCTTGTAGAGTTGTAGGCGTTGGTCCGGACTGAAGTACTGTCTCGACTTTGTAGCGTTTAGTGATAATACAGACATGCCAGTGGTATGCAGACAATACAGACATGCCAGTGGAATAGGAGAGCCGAAAAAGATGCGTCAAGACCGGAGCCAATTCTGGAGCACACTTTTTCAACACAATAGGCGGGATTACGTCAGGCCCACTCGACTTTTGAATATCAAGGGAACGGAGGGCTTTTCGCACTGAGCGCTGATGAAACCGAATATCCGACATGATGCTCGTGCATCGCGGTATGGTCGGCGGTTTCTGCCCCCCGTCATCCAGGGTCGAGTTTGACGCAAAGAGCTTGCCCAGAAGATCGGCTTTGTCTTTTGCGTCCTGGGCCAACGACCCATTTCCTACGTGTAGGGATGGTAGGGTTGGCTTGGAGGAATTTCCTTCAATAGCTTTGGCCAGAGACCAGAATGCACGGGTTCCCGAGGGGAGGCGCTCAAGTCTCTTGCCAATTCTGTTGACGTGCTGTTGCTTTGCCCGAGTAATCTCTTTCTTGAAGGACCTAGAGGCAAGGTTGTACTCCTTTTTATATGTGCTGGTATTTAAATCCCGAGCAGACACTGCTGGTTTCTGTCCTTGCTGGCAATTTTGGTGTTATATTATATTATAAAATTGGTTGACACATCCAAGGATCTTTTTATAAAGCTGGTCACAGCGTCCCCATCAGTGTCAGTGTAATAGACACAGGTGTTAGTGTGCTGAGATATAGCTACCACTGCATAAGACAAACTATCATGAATTCCCAGTTTTTGGGTTTTGGTCTGTACGATGATCACTGAAGGACTCGTTAATCCCTGAGCTTTGTGAATTGTGAGGACGCGAGAGCCCGTTCTCGATCCATAGCCTATACTAATTATAACTACTTTCTCCTCCTGTGTGTGTACGAGATACAGGTATTTAGATCGGTTTTAGATATTCATTTATCCTCCTGTTTATATTTCTTTAGCTTTAAGGACCGCACTCCTTCCTTTGATGAATAGATGTTACTGTAGACCATGCTTAGGGCGTAACTCGTAAGCCACATCCCTAAGGCTCCTGTGTGTACAAGATAACTCCTGGGTAATACTGTTTACAAGGTTTGGAGTTTAAAGAGGCTTGCGCGCTCTATGAAAGGGAGTTGGTTAATATCTTCAATGAGGATAACGTCGTTGGCGCCTATTAATTGATTTGCCATGACAATTGAGCCGAATTGGTTCATGAGGGCCTACCTAGTTTGTCCTATTTACCAGCATGGAGGCCATATTTTTAACTTCATCCATATTGTTGAAAAGACCATGAGAAATACCAATAATAGAGTCAAAGCGTGATGAATGATAATGTATGGTGTAACAAAGGTGGTGATGATGATAATTAATGTAATTTACGTAGTGGCATATACTTGTAGTTATTTAAACAACGCTGAAATCCCCAAACATGACAACTACAAGGACTTTAGCGGTCTATCGGTCCATTCGGAACCAAGGTCTCAATATCTTGGTGCAAATCTTACTTTTTGGTAGCGTTTGCTTAGATTACTTCATAAAAAGTTTAAATCAACATATTAATATGTTTTTTTTGATTTCTCATGAATATCATGTCACCATTTTTTGTAAAAACCATTACACCATTGTTAAAAAAAGAATTTTAAAATTCGGACAAATGTCTGAGTAATCGTTGAATTAAAAAAAATATTTTAATGTAATTTGGGGCCGTCTATGGGCTGTTCGCCCATATCCTTTTTTTACTATCTTTGTATATAGGTTTTTCGCACCAAGGATAATTTAAATACAATATTATTAATTGTAATTATTGTAGTCCATCACGCCATGGACTTTTTTTAAATATATTATATAATAGAATATAATAAGTATACAGGGTGTTAGGTTTAACACCGTTATCCTTAAAACTATCAAAATTTTGATGGTTTTAAGGATAACGGTGTTAAACCTAACAACCTGTATACATAAAAAAAATATGTTATGTGTACAGCCAAACGTATAACCTCACCTTTGGAAGCTGCTTAAGAAAACACCAAATATAAAATATTCTGAACATATTAAAACTACAACTCAATAAGCGAACGAATTAAATATTTAGTAAATATTAATATTGTAGGAGGCTGGGATGAATGCAACTTATCCCCGACTGTCCAAGTCTTGACATGACAAATTGCGGCGTTGCCCATTCGAAAATTGGCAACGCCGCGCTCGCGCCCTTGCATTTTTTCGGTACCGAAATGATTTCGGTTGGGGTACCGATAAAATAAAGAGATATATCGGTACCGTAAAAATAAAGGTATATTTCGTTATTTTGCGGTACCGCAATGGTGAAGTTCAACCGTTTTGACTCAACCTTTAAATCAAAGCAATACCGTAATTTTATACCGGTATATCCTATATATATACCCTTTATAACGGTACCGCTTTCAGTCCCTGCTTAAAGGCGACTAGCTTAATAATTGGAAAAATTATTGGAAATTATTGTGTCATTAAATCCACAGGTATTAATAATAATTTAATTATTATATAAATATAGTAAAAACAACATTTTTTGTTTCACCATCCACGACTTGAGCTATAAAGTCTTTAATCTGTAGGAGACATAAAATTGTAACTCTGTGTTTATACTTTTTTAATTAACTTACAACTTATTTAAGCCCCATTAGCACTCTTAATTAAATGATTGTAAAGCAATAAAAACTGTGATACACATATTTTTGACGGTATTAAAATAAGCCCACATAATCTGTTTTTTATTAGGTACTTATAGGACAAAATATCTTTTAAATTGTTATTGCTGTAGTAATATTCATAAATCATAATAGATTTAATTAATATATTTATGTAGTAAGGTTACAGTATCTATAAATCTTCAAAATGTAATCTAAATATATAAAACTCAAAGGTGACTGACTGACATGGTGATCTATCAACGCACAGCCCAAACCACTGGACGGATCGGGCTGAAATTTGGCGTGCAGGTAGATGTTATGACGTAGGCATCCATAAGAAAGGATTTTGATAAATTCCAACCCCAAAGGGTTAAAATAGGGGATGAAAGTTTGTATATAATAATACTTCTTAACGCGAGCGAAGACGCGGGCAAAAGCTCGTATATTATAAGTATGCTTTTTTGCTAAGCATGCCGTAAGTATGCTGTTGTCGGTCTTCGTAGGATTTCAGTCTATAATTCAACATTTCACCTACTTATAATAGTACTAGCATAGTTTCAGTTAGTATATCTTTCAGTGGTGCACAGTCTAGCAGCACACGTACGGAGAGGCAAGCACGTTCAATATTTTAGTAGCGAGCGGACAAACAGAACTCCTTTGTTGGGGGTCATGTGTGTGAAGAGAGTTTCCGTGTCACACTGGCTGGTTACACATTAGCGGACACGAGACATCACAAATATTTTTTTTTTGTTTTCCCATAATCGCTATTTAGCCATGGCATGTTTGTAGACTGGTTGGAACTGGTTTCTCTTGTAGTTTGACTTGAAAAAGGGTTTTGAAGAAAGGACTGATTTTGTATTTGTACATCTGCATAAAAATAAATCTTGAGCAAAAACCTTTAGCTGTTAATGATGATGATGATCAGTGAACTTTAATAAAAAAGGTACATAAAACATATGGCTTAATTTAGCATCAGCTTATCTCCATTATGGCGAAATGTTTAAGAAATTTTATCACCTGCCTTCTCCGATTATAAATGAGCAAATTAAACACCTGCAAAAAACCTCCATTGTAAACATAACGCGTAAATTTATATGGACTAGTTCAACATTTAGCATTCCAACTTTTATTACACTACACAGCTACTAATTTACACTAATGACTTTAAAATTAAAATAACAAACATAACGTTTATTAGGATTAAAATAGTACTTTATTAGAGATGCAAAATGAAAGAGAAGACGCATATTCAATGTACATAATAATCGAATGATTATTGAAATAGCAATATATTTAAACAATAGGCAGCAGATAATTTATGGGCTTATTTTGTAAATTTAGCTTGAATATAGCAAACTGGAAATAAGGAAAATATGGACACTATTAGATGATAGTAACATCAAAATATTATTTACTAAATGGCCCGATAAACTTCGTTTCACTTTCCTTCTGATATTATGGATAATTAATTCAGGATTAAAATCAGCTAGATCGGTTCAGCGGTTCTCGAATTTTAGCGGGACTAACAAAATTTAAAGTTAATAGTATCCCTAGTTTCTTTCCGAGAGTCCTTTACCCACTGTTGGCTGTAGATTTAGGGCCTGTTTCACCACTTCCTGATAAGTGTCGGGTAAGCTATCCACAACTTAACTTGACAGATAACATGGAGTATCAATCAAACAAGTTGTGGATAGCCTATCCGGCACTTTATCAGGAAGTGGTGAAAGAGGCCCTCAGTACCAAGTTTAAGTTAAATATGTAAATTGTATTATTAGCTTTTATGGTACCAACCTGACCCCCTCTTTTGCTCATCGTCATTTGCATTGCCAAGTTCATTTAATTTAAAACTTTAGTCCACCTGAGGACTCGTGCTACCGGAATTACGCGACCGCACTTGGCCGGTTTTTGAATCGTGATAAATTAATACTGATCTCGGTCTGACTGATAAGATATCGAGCGACATATGAACACTGATGGTATCGCGCCCTCTCAGGTATATTTTGATTGGCCTCCTCGCTACAAATTACTAAAGATACCATCGTTAGAATATCATTAATTAATAGAACACAAATTATTAATTTAAGCTCATGTTTGTTCGTTACTATCGCGGATACCCATCTCAAGTTCTCGGGATTTTGTGTCATAAATACTCAAATCCAGTTCAAAGTAACTATTACTCCAAATTAAAGATGCTCTATCTTGCTTTCGATGGGAGCCTATCTCTAGATATAGTATCTTATACACTTATTCAGTATTTATTAGTTGCTTCAATAATCCCTTAATTAAATCTCAATAAAATTTTCTTTAAACCTTGTTTTTATAAACACTACTTAATTATGTGGAATACAAAATTGTATGTGTAGAAATGAAACTTTGAAAATATTATTTATGTATCTATACAATATACATATTATAAAATAAAGTCGCTTTTTCCCTCATGTCCCTTTGTTCCCTTCTTTAAAACTACGCAACGGATTTGATGATTCTTTCAGTGTTAGATAGCCCATTTATCGAGGAAGGCTGTAGGCTATATTTTATCAAATAGAGGAAAATGTGGAAAAAACGGGGAAAATTATTTGAAAGCCCTAACTTGAACGCGCTAATCTCAGGAACTACTGGTCTGATTTGGAAAATTATTTAAGTGTTAGATAGACCATTTATCGAGGAAGGCTAAAGGCTATATTTTATCACGCTAAGACTAATAGGAGGATGTGGAAAAAACGGGGGAAATTATTCGAAAGGGCTTATCTCGCGAACTACTGGAGCAATTTTTACGTTATTATTGGCACAGATAAGAAGTAGAGCACGTGAAGGATCATAGGCTATCGATTTTAATAATTTTTTCAGTGGCTATATATTTTATACCCGTGCGACGCCGGGACGGGCTGCCAGTTCTCATATAACTCAAACATTTTATAACTTTGAGTACTATACTAATAATAACAGACTTTAACACGATGTTCTTAACCGCTTTAAGGCCACAATACACCAATAGTTTTGTACAAGTTTTATGTACAAAGATACAAGCTATCTGTAGTTATAATGTTGATAAAAGTCAACGCAATACAGAAATAAACATGATAAGAAATAAGACGGGAATTTGTGGCGTATCCCTGGCCCGGTTATCAGGTATACAAGTAATAGCATATTAATGTCACTTAATCTATAATAAGTGATATATCGCATATTATGAGACTTTGTTGGTCAGATAAAATAAGATAATATGTGGGCGACAAATCGATCCAGCTAGGAATCATTTTTAGAAAATGTTATTTTATACGAGCAAAGCTCGGTCAAATAGCTAGTAATATTTATATATAAGAAGTCAAAGACGTAAAGGATTGCACAAACCTACGCGACCAAAGCGACTGCGAAGCGGTAGCGTCTACCGCGCGGCGGACGCTGCCCATGTAATCTTATGGCGCTGTGCACACCTGCACGACAGCGACGCGGAATGTTCGCGTCGGCAAGCGGAACATGCGCGTCAAGTTGTCAGACGCGTGTTTTGAAGTGTACATAACTAGACTTCTTTTTTAAAACCTTTTTTTATATTATTTTCTACAACTCTTTAGTTTATGATTTTTTTATTTGTATACGTTTTGATAGATTGTGTCATGATATTAAGACAATGCCTTGATAATTTGGCTGTAGCGATGCCGATTTTTCTCAGCAATGACTAAAGCTAAGAAACTAAAGTTCATTGTCAGTATTCATCATGTCTTTGTCTTTGAATTGCCTATAGCATAACACGATTGGACAACTTTTATAACACATAATTATTAATCGAAAAGACCTCTGTAAAAAAAGGGATTCCTATTTTTCCAACAGAGGAGAGTGATTTAAGGTTCCAAAATTTGTACATAAATTGGTTGAAGCATACACTTTAATATGTGCATAGCTTATATGAAATGTATTTATGGTTTTTTAATTACGCGACAAAAACCATTTTGTCGCTTACGCCCTTTCCATTTTTTGCTGTGTAAAACATATCCAACACGGTTTCTTACTTTAACGCGGCGTCACCTTAACGTTTGACGGTTCGCACCGTAGTCGCGTAGGTGCGCACGGCGTTTCGCGTTGCAGACGCTCCCGTATCGCGTACTGCGTCCCCTGTCACTGACGCTTAGGTTTGTTTTAAGCTTAAGCGTCTATGACACTTGGACAGTAGAGCTTTTGGTATAGAATTGACATTTTGGGCTCTATAATACGAGTATAACATAGTTAATACTTAATATACGTGGTGAACGTAAGTGACTGTAACTATAATTCAAAGTTTATAATCATATTTTAATTATTATTTATTATCTCTGTTAATTTCTCAATATTGCACAATTTTGTGTTTATTATTTAGAAATGCCGCTCTTTGAAATATCAATAAAATCGGTATTCCTTTTAGTGAGTGTCGAATAGCGAAACGCGTCGATTTATTAAATTTCGATAAGCAGTTGATGAAAGTGTAATTTATTTAAAATTATACAGTATAAAGCGTGCAGTAGCCGCGTGGTGAAGCGATCGCGATACGATCAATTAATGGCCATCGTAAAATCGCTCTAATCACGTAAATATTAATATCGCATATCGTAATTTCGTTAAGTTATTAAATATAAATCTCGCCAAACGTGTAGCGCCGAGGATTTTGCATACTCAGATAAGAGCTCATCTCGAGACGTCCGCCTCTATCTCCACACCATAAATTTATTGATATTTTAATGTCACAAATGATCTGTATGTAACTAAGAGATATTCCACAAAGTATTAACGCTCGCACCTCCGTGATATAATATGGAGCATATTTCTCAGTTCATAAATATGAAAATAGAAGGCGCTCGAGTCGCGGGGAGTGACGCGTCGGGCGAGGCTAGTCTATAAGTTATCGGCCGTAATAAAATTAAATGTAACACATTTCTCTTTTTCCTGTAATCTTCATAATTTATACATTTTTAGTCCGCGGGATCGGCGCCGCGGGTGCGGACCGGGTTCGGTTCCAGCGTTTATCTCGCTGAATATCTTTATTACTAATTCATTTGAAATGTCTTCGAAGCAATGAATATATAAATATTTGTGGTAACTATTTGTATGTTCAGTAACAAACGACAAGTTCAATTACTAGAGCAGTGAGGTAGAGTCGGTTCACAAGCTTTTGCCTCATTTCAAATATCGAGGTTAGTCACATAATTTCATACCAATTTTGACATTCAATTTAAGGTTTTGTGACACATCTTATAGTTTAAAGCTAGTTTCTCAGACCAATAAAAAAAGATAGACAGAGCCATCCATGCTACGCGGTGAGGCAGGCAATAGGAAGCCGATACGGCCATAGGAAGCCGACCGCCCGCCATTCCGGTTTCAACGAGTGACGGCGCATGTCGTTTTCATCTGTGTCAAGAAATATCAAAATATGCCGTCCTGCATCATTAAATGGCGCAAAAACAATTCTTGTGCTCAAAAGAAACCTTGTGGGATTACGTTTCACAAGTAATTAGTTGAATATTTATGTATTACCACCGAAATAACGAATTTAATTTATTAGTTTTAAAAATTGTCTCGGGAGTCTCGGAACACAGAACCTCAATCAGTGCTGCATGCTGGTCGCAAGATATTTTTCCCCATAATAGGGGAAAAATATTACGTGCTGTATTATCCTGACAAATGTTTATTTTAAACCTAAAATTCGTTATTCATTTAAAATCTATTAATATAAATAAAATTGGAGTGTCTGTTTGTAGTATTGAAAGTTTTTTTTACTATTTGCATATTAATCAGTATACGATACATACTGCATACACCAAATAACATTCTTTACAATTTATGTCTGTATGTATGTCTGTCTGTCTGTCTGTCTGTTCTTAGTTGAAACACATAATTTATTAGATATAGATATTTAAGTATTTACTTTTTTCAGCAATTACTAATGAATGATGATTAACAATCTAGTTTGATAGCAGCTTTTGTAGTCATTACTTAGTAGTTTAATAAGACTGCAACAGGATGGGAGTTTGACAATCTGAAACCCTGAGTTGGCAACATTATTTTTTGCACACAAGCGCACGCCTAGCGTATTTATGCTAGGCGTGACGCACACATTGATCGACAGCGACTTCACCCCATCACCTGTAAATACTCCGTCTTTCTTTTTTTATTGGTCTGAGGCTAGTTTAAAGTAAAATTTGTAGAAACCAACAACGGGCAAGCAATTCCCTTTTTTCTTCTTTTCCTAAGCATACTGCAAAGATGATAGAGCACAATTATAGTAGGAAAATATTTGTCTCTAAGAACTTTATTAAGTGTTTCCTGCAGTTGTCATCATTTTCCTATTATTTATCATATCATTTCATTTATTTATCATATTGATGAATAAATGATAAGTTCAAAGCAGCATCTAGATTTCTAGAACATGCGAGAATATTGAAATACGACAGCACATTTAATTACGTCTCGGTGCAAATGTCGCAATTTTAATATAACATACACACTGCTACTGCTTTCATAAATAATTGAATTTATCGACGAAACCGGCGCGTAACGTGTTACACCACCGCTACAAGCCCGCAGAATCGATTACAAGTGTGGACGCATCTTATTAATACATTAGTAATTAATTTTCAGTACGTTATACCCGGCGGGTTCAGCACGGGATAATAATGATACCCCCACACCAGTTTTAGCGACGATGGCCGGTTTCATTGAAACCAGGCCCAGTCTATGAGACCCAGTAGGACGGATGACCGACACGACTGGCGAGAGATCAGGCGCAGGACCGGCTTTTTACATGCCCATCCGACGCACGAGTCATCATATTTATCAGACGATCACCTGATCGGCTAAAACATGAAATAACGCGTTACCAACGTGACAATCGAACTCCGAGTCAAGAGCCTCTTCTCTACTCTAAACCACTGGATCACGAGGCACGGGATGTATCAGCACGATATGTATCAGCGCGGGATCCATCACGGGTGTACCACGTGATTTATGTGATGATGGGCATGCGTGTTCGCGGGGAGAATGGGCTTCTATGAGCCTCCCGGGGCGCCGTCAGGTGGCGCACCAATAACGCAATAAATACTAACCTTATCGCAAATCTCGACGATTTATCCCGCGTGTTTAACCCCGGCCATCACTACGGGTTACTCGATGATGGGTGGGTACTTAGACAAATTGACCGCGATACTATCGACAGTGAAGTTCACAGATTTTACCTCCGAGTTGTTTTGCGTGTGATGCTTATGCGTTGGCAGTTGGCACATAGATCAGAGGTACCTACTTAGACAGTTTATCGAAAACTGAAATGTATGACATTTGACATAACGCATCGCTAAATGACTTGACGCTCGCGATGCGATGATGTCAAATATTATACACTTTTGTGAAATCTTCGTTGAAATTATCAAATGCCACTTGTCTAAGTAGCCTGGATGTTGTTATTTATAGCTGTGTAATTTGTATGGTTGATTTATCACCGAATCATAGATAGCGATATTACGTATGGACTTAAGTAGGCCGCTTATCTTTTTTCATTAACGAAACCGCCTTTGAACATAAAACTGAAATAGGTCATTAATCGCAATGCATTTAATGTCTCGAAGATATCAACTCGAGACATTATATCGATATTTTACTTATATGTATAAATGCCAGTGTGTCTATTTTCATGTTTGTCTTTCTGTCTGTTATCTCTTCATGCTTCGAACATTAAAATTTGGAGAAAGAACTAGATACTTAGATTCCCGGCAATTATTGGCAATGAACATCGGATAGTTTTTGGCGCGGAAAACGTGTGGAACCCGCGCTGTAAATGAATAGCTGCGACTTGCGAGTGACGAAGTTGCTAGCAATATGTGATAAAATATTCTTACATTTAAAACATGTAATATATGTTAATACTTATATATATTATACCCTCGACGTTTCAGACGATTCAATTTGATAGCAAAAATAAAACATCCCAAAAATCCCAAAATATACTCAATTGCAGGCTCTTCAGATAGTAATAACACTAGTCCTAAAATACCCGTGTAGCCCTAGACTTTGTTATTATAAATTAACTTTTGACATTTAGCAAAATATACATCTCCGAGAAAGCTATTAGTATGGACTGTTTTATTAAAATTTTGCGAGATATCTCATAATTTCAGTGAGCTGAGGATAAGTTTACGAGCTGGGTGTAAGTTTATGGTGAGTGTTAACAAAGTGCAGTATTGTCTGCTTAAATCTCGGGTGTCAACTGTTAAAGATTCACTACACGATACAATTTGCATGAAGAAAATATGCAGAAAGAAGATGTGACAGACATGAACATGTATTACTTACATATCGTCATACATTATATGTGTGATATGTAATACATTAGTTCGACATTGTATTAAATAGTGAACATAAAATTTAACAATTTCCTCCTTTTTATGAAAGTCGCTTAAAGATGGCGTGAATTTTGTATTAGTATTTATGCATTGTCATGTCGCATTTTATTACGTCTCGTGTAACGTATCGCTGTGACTGATTCTTAGGATGCTTTTTCACGAGAAGCCACATTCCCATTGCATAATTAATGCGCCGACCCAAAAAATTGTTTTTATTTTTTTTATCAAGCACACACTGCGCAGATTTTAACTGGACGAAAAGCCAAACATTTACTTTCGGGTTTTATACATTCTAGGACTATACAAATTTGATTTTATAATTTCTAGGACCTAGGCTACTTAGGTCCAACTTGCAGGAGCGTGTAGCGGGAGTGTGAGGGCGTATTTGTTATGCGACAGGCGTCGACACTGTTGCTCGTTGCTCATCTGTGTACACATTAATTGTTGCTAGACACTGTTCTGTACTGTTTTAACTTAGTGTCATCTTAGTTTGTAGCCATTTAAATTACATGTTTCATTTTTGCCTGACTGCACTAGGAGGGTTATGTTTTTAGAGCAGTCTTTGGCGCGCTTTAGAATCCAAACAAATTTGAGCTTTAAGAGGTAGCACATTCCTCTTAGTTAGTGTGACACTGAACGCGACTATACCTACAATCAAAATAGGTTTTTTAATTGATAATTGAAATTAAATCTGCTATATTATTGATAGCACAAAAGTGTTATCTAACAATTTGTATTGAAGTAAAAATTAAAAAAAAACAAATGCCTTTCCCAATTTTTTCATACCATAAGGTCACAATTAGAATAGCCCCGCAAGAACCTTAATTTGGATACCGTTTTTATGTCGCTGGCTCCGTTTTGAGTGCGCTAAACGTTTTATTCATCACGGCATTATCCTTTCGACACGGTAGCACTAATTGGACAAAAAATGACTTAGAATCTTCTAAGAAACAAACACCCTATAATGATACCAACATCCGTAATTTTAAGGCGCAAAGAGAATTCTATTTAACATGTGAATTGGATGTGTCGGACAGGGATTATAGGCTAGGAGTTACATCATAGTAAGTGTACATAATATTACAAGACGTGAGGCAAAATATTTCAAATCATATTATTATGTAATTAAAGAATTCTTATGTAGTACTCGTATACCGTTCGTTATTTATAATCTTATATATAATTATTTTTAACAAAAAATTAAAACCGACTTCCGAGGTAAAAACAATAATAACATCCTTATAATATGAACTAAAAAGTATTAAATAATTTTTCCTATCTCATGGTGCCTTTTTCCGAATTCGGCTAAAACTCAACTATTTCTGTACTCAATCTTCATAATTTTGAAGTCGGTACCAGATATAGCTGAATCCAGATGCCAGAATATTTGAAACATTTGTAACTGGCACCGACTTCAAAATTATGAAGATTGAGTACAGAAATAGTTGAGTTTTAGCCGAATTCGGAAAAAGGCACCATGAGATAGGAAAAATTATTTAATACTTTTTAGTTCATATTATAAGGATGTTATTATTGTTTTTACCTCGGAAGTCGGTTTTAATTTTTTGTTAAAAATAATAATTTCACTCTTTTTAGTTACCTAGTAAAATCATCGCGTACTATACGTAGATTAGGACCGATTCACACCGAATGGCAGAGGCGAGGCGAGCAGTTTCAGTGTCATATGATTTTAAACTTTATCTTCATAATTGTAATACATAGTATCGCTTGAGAAATTGACGCCGCCGGCGGCCGCAAGAGTCCACGAGCATCCACGGGCGGCCGTAGATTTCTCAAGCGATACTATCTATTAGAACAATGAAGATAAAGTTTAAAATCATATGACACTGAAACTGTTCGCCTCGCCTGCGCCATTCGGTGTGAATCGGCCCTAATACACCTGTATACTATTCTACGTATCTTATTACAATTTGTTAACAGTTACACTTACAAAATATAATATCAGCTGCAGATAATTTTGAACAATACATTTAAAAAAATCGAAGTGGACACGTGCCAGAGCCGTGCCAAACCGGAATTTTAGCAGCGCGGCAGCGGCGAGGCTTTCATTGTCATATGATTTTAAACTTTATCTTTATTATTGTAATACATAGTATCGCTTGAGAAGTCTACGGCCGCCCGTGGCCGTGATTGGTAAGTGTGACAGCTGTGCACTCTAGCATGTTACTTGTATTATCGAAGCAACTTACTTCTCAGAAGTAATGTCAGATGTGTGCCTTACGCTCTGGAGATAAGGTTGAATATTTTGTTATGTTCAATTTTGGTGACATTGACCCTGACGTGAAAATGATGATGATGATGATGAATATAATTTGTATAGTAGCATATGCTTTCAGTTCTTAAAACAGCGCCTAAACCCCCAAACTTGTATCTAAAAGGAATCCGGAGTTCTCTTAGTATCTTCGGAACCATAATATACCTTGGTGCAGAATCTTGTGTTTTGGTAGCATATGCTTAGGATGCTTCTCATAAAATCAAAATCACCATATGTTTCCATATAAATTTCGAGGAGTTCCCTCGATTACTCATGGATCCCATCATCAGATCACCACTTTTGTGAACATGGTACCAAATTGGAGTGAAACCTAAATGGATTTTCAAATGTGTTAGTCGCACTAAAACCGAAAACGGCTGAACGGATTGGGCTGATTTTAGACTTAAAATACTCGTAGAAGTCCAGGAAAGTTTTAAAGTGACACGAAGTTCATCGGGACAGCTAGTAATATTGATAATTATTATTGTTATTTCGCAGTTTGTTGCTTTAAGGGGCCGGGCTACCCTCGAAATTCTCATACAGACGTAATACCAAAATCATTTTCTCATACGAAAATATTTAACATTTTTGAGTTATTTTTCAGCTTAAAATAGTAATTACCTAGGTTCCTGCACAAAAATTAACTTCAAAATATTTAAACACAAAAAAATAGAGTAAAACACTAAAAAATATATAAATAAATAATAAATTTACCACAAAATATTTAAATACTAAAAAATATTTTTTAGAGTTGAATTATTTTGTAGTAAATTTATTATTTATTTATATATTTTTAGTGTTTTACTGTATTTTTTAGTGTTTAAATATTTAGTAGTAAATTTAGTTAATTTTTTGTTATTATATATTGTATTGTTAAGTTAATTTTTGTACAGGAACCTAGGTAATTACTATTTTAAGCTGAAAAATAACTCGAAATTGTTAAATATTTTTGTATTAGAAAATGATTTTGGTATTACGTATGTATGAGAATTTCGAGGGTAGCCCGGCCTCTTAATAGACTGGCATTTAAGGTTTTTCCTACATAAATTATTTAATTATCAGAAGTAATTTTAACTAGATAGTTGTACATAATATTTATAATACCTTATTATCATTCAGCCTTATATAGCTTTTACTATGAGTACCGCAGGCATAATATTACTAGAAAGTACTGGAAAATATATTCAATAGGTTTTGCGCGAGGAAGTAATAAACAAACAAAATAAAAAAAAACGTTATATTATTAATATTATAAACTCTTAAACTTTCGCGTTGCATTATAATCGAATATGCATATTAATATTAGCCATAATTATAAATAAAAATAAATACGCAAGTCGCAACACATACCTTAAAAATGTTAACACATTGTATGCAATATGCGCTCCGACTCCCGGCCTATAATATTAAAAAACGCATCGCGCCGCAGGCTCTGACGTAACAGCGTGATGGATGGAAGGCTGCGTCGCGGATCTGACAATACTCAGTGTTTAACTCACAGTCACTATCCGACCAAATGGGATCTTGATTGATGGAATAATAACACAAAGTAAACACGCATAGTGTTAAGTTATAGGTAACACGTTAACAGGACCACGCCTAGGATGGCGTTATCAAGAACAAAAGTAATATTGAAGGTTTAAAAATAGAACAAAAAATACTTGCAAAAAGACTGAAGCGGCCTTACCACTTTTTAAAAAGTAACTATATGACCGAGCTTCGCTCGGTACTCAATAAATTAAAAAACACACATAAAATGACATTTTATGAAAATTATTCCTAGTTAGATCGATTTATCGCCCCCGAAACCCCCTATATACTAAATTTCATGAAAATCGTTGGAGCCGATTCCGATATATATATATATATATATATATATATATATGCTCGTTTAAAGATATAAGATAAGATAAGATAGAACAAAAATATTAAATGGCGACCTTACCGCTTTGAGTAGTTTGTTCCAGGCAAGACATTATTTTATTGTGATTTTCAATCGTAACAAGTAAAAATAAGAACTTTCTATAATATGTAATCGTAAATTTTTTCAAAGTTAATCTCTGTACGGTATAAGAAGACATAGAGAAACTGATAAGTATTTTTATCATTAAAAAAAAATGATTTTTAGATAAATTCTAAAAGGTCAAAATTAGTCACACAATATTTTACATAATCTTTTCCTTCTTTTAAGTGAGTAATTTTCTACGAATATTTTTTCTGAGTACCTATTTTTAAATGATATTTAAAAAGTAACCAGTTATGTATAATCTCCACGTAAAATCAATGTTTAATAGGAAGTTGTTAGGTATTTTAGGTGGGTGGTTTCCAATTTTATAGTGAGTAATATTTTTACGAATTTACAAAAAATTTGAGAAAAATCTGTTTTTAAGTAATAATAAGATTTTAATACTAACAGTAAACTGTATAGAAAAGTTTCTAAAACTTGCAAAATGTGGAAAATTAAGTTTTAATGTTTATCTTTTTCAAAAATGTCAGTTACCTACTTCATCCACTTACGTCCTCAATTATTTTATGTTATAATTGATGTACTGAGTGACATAATTACATTAATTAATATAAGTTATAGAAAAAACCACAATCTGCCATATTAAAATTTACGCACAAAGTAAAAATAACGCATATGAAGGGTGTGTTTTTAATGTTCGAGACGGAACGTTTCACACTTAACGATTATTTCCGGATGGCCCGAGCGGCCTGCCCCCTCGTGGCCATCACGTTAATATTACAAGCCATTAGCTCGCCGGCCCTCTATTACTGTGTCCATATCATAACACGGAATTGTCTGCGCTTAAAGTTTTTATTTTAAAACAAAACTCGGCGCCGGCCATTGTTCTCGGCCATTCGTCGCACTTCATGCTATTCACATTCAAATTAAACGCCTCGTGTACAAAATTAATTTGTCTTTTGTCTTAGGTCGGGCTCCGCTGACACGTCTCTCGCGGCGGAGCGCTTCGCCCGCCATATTTAGATTATCTGGGACTTCATTGTTGTTATCGTTCCTTGTGGTACCCCGAGGTGAGAGTTCACTCCTGACTAATGCAGTCGAATCGTCGACACATCAAGAAAATGGCCTACAATGGTTTATGGTGATGCAGTTTATTATATTCTAAGATATTTGCACCAGTAAACCATTTAATGACAAAATATATAAAAAAATAATTAGATTCCAATGTCATTTTTTAATATCAGATAAATTTAAAAATTACTTCCGCCGTTCATATTAAAGTGCTAAGAAACACACATTTGCCAAACATAAATCAATCTCAAGAGTTTAAACAAGACAAGCTGTTTTCCGTCTGTTAATAATTTCCTCATTATACACGCACAACTGACACTTGGATTTATTGGAACACTTCGGGCCACAAGTGCGCTATGCCCTGGCTAGACGATGCGATTTGCATGTGTCTGAGACCATGGTGCATCAGAAACTTTGCTGCCATTATAATAACAGCACACAACATAAAATATATAGACTGATAAGCTGGTGCCTGATATTATAATGTACGGTCATGACTACTACTCAGTAAAAATAAATGATACATTAAAAAAATAGTCGCGC
Source organism: Lysandra bellargus (assembly GCA_905333045.1). Taxonomy (NCBI): domain Eukaryota; kingdom Metazoa; phylum Arthropoda; class Insecta; order Lepidoptera; family Lycaenidae; genus Lysandra; species Lysandra bellargus. Next base: position 9,471,293 of record HG995350.1, on the reverse strand, counting down.
TTGCTTTCATTTAGGTAAGATCATATGGATCATGAGCCATATTATACTATTTATTCGTTTTTTTGCCTTAATAAATAATTATATACAGAACAACACACAAAAATAAAAAGTTGTAAAATGAACTACTCGTGCATTTCTCTCACAAGTTTAGCTACGAAAACTAGTAAAGCTCTAAATCGGAGAGTGTAGTTAGGCCGTAACAAATACTTTATTCATATCAGACGTCGAATGATGGATGAACTATCCCGATGGCCGATGTCAACGGTTCATATAATACGGTTTACGATACTTTTTTAACTCATTTAAAATTCAATTAGTGACACTACGTTCATCTATTATGGATTGATTCATTTACTAGATAACATTTAATTCGACCAGACGTTAATATTTTAATGCAACTCGCTATGAGGAATTAGTGTAGATAATCAAAAATTACTTAGTTCATATTTTAAACTAAGAAATATCTACGAAATATACCAAGCTCAATAAAGTTCTGGTTCCATTGTAATTACAGGCTTATAAAATATAATTCAAGCTAAAAAAACAACAGCCTTTGAGTCCGTAACGAAATCCGCCCCAAAGCTTTACGTTACGGATAATTAAAAACTCAAACAACTCCCAATATGGCGCGACTGTATCGCCTATGATTCACTGGACCTGTCAATTAAAACAAAAAAAAATATAAAGAGCTTAATGAAAATCATTACCATTCTTAGAATGACCAGTTATGAATCATGACCACTCCTCTGATTGTGATCATTTTGCAACAATAAAACAAAATCATGACAAAAACATGTTGCTGTTTCGTGAAAGTCAACTAAAGATTATTATTTTATAACAACAAATTAAAACCGACTTCCAAGGTGAAAACAAAAGTAATACTTATTCATAATCTAAAAATAATCAAATAATTCTTATTCCTTATTATAGTGGCATCTTCAGACTTCGCCTAAACCTCAACTATTTCTGTACTCAATCTTCATGCTTTTGACCAGTCACCAGCCCGGAAAAGTTCTGAGATCCTTGACATAGCAATTACGCTAAGGTAAGCTGGTTCCTAGCCTAGCTAGGATCCTAAATCGTTTCCGATTTAGTCAAGTGGAGTAACATTTAGAAAGCTAGGTTCCTAGCTAGGATCCTGCCTAGGAACCTAGCTAGGATAAGTGGAATAAGCGCTAAACTTTCGATAGAGAATAATAAAAGATGCTTGTTCTTGTGTTTATAACTTAAAAAAGGGGCACCCTCCTGGGTGCGCGGGAGGGGTCATTTCGCTACAACTTGTCGCGTCGTCACTCGTCAGTGATATTGTATTTTCTATGCTTGTATCAGATATGGTGTGTCAGATGGAGCAGCAGCAGCAATAGCGTCATCTGTTTTGTTTGACATTGGGTCTGATATGCTGTTGAAGTCTTTGATAAGAAGTTGAAGAAGATTGATTCACATGAATGAACTGCCTTTAAGACACTTGTTTCTTCACATCGATGGGTGTACTTCAGGACCTAAATCTTACGTTGGTCGACTGGGAAAAGCTCTAGAAACCTGTGAAATGCTGATTGTTAAAAATTCCGACGCATTGAAGGACAGATGCTTTCAGAAATTTTGAGTACAGAACAACTCTACCTGCACAAAATTGTCTCGGCGGTAATTTCAGGTGAATTTCCAGAAGATCTAGAAAATAAATCTCCAGGTAAACTATTACATGCTTGTTGGGTCACACGTGCTAACCGGATACTACGTTTGTATGTAGGAACTGAAGAACCATCGGAAAATTTGAACACTCTGGCTACTTTCATAGTAAAAGTTTACGCATCTTCTTGGTTCTTAATTAAAAATAAACCATCACGCAAAGGTGGCACGTGTCATTTGTTTAATATTATCATGACCTCCAGATACCTGCCAGAAACTCTAAAAAAGTTATTGATACTGATAACCAAAAAAACAGCTATTTTGTGCATCCCGAGAGCATTCTTTTTGCTATGATAACAGATGATAGGAGCTGGCAGTGCGCCGTATACTAAAGGCATGCAGTAAATAGTAATACTCAACACCTAGACTGTTTTGAGTTCACCATCAATAAATGTTGATGCTTCTACTTAAATTGATTTAGTAAATTGGCAGAAAAACTTAACCGAGCCACCAATTTTGAAAAACTTATCTGAATTAAGAAATTCAGCACATCATCGAATCTGGTGGTGAGGACGAACTATTATTTCTAAGGCTTCCCTGCCACACTCAAGCTGAAAGAGCTGTAAAGGTTGCGACAGAAGCTTCCACATCACAGTGCACTAAAAAAGTCTCGATTGGGTGCAATAAAAGCCAAGTTGGAATCGCGGAACGTAATGCCTAAATTTGAGACAAAAAAGGATTTTAAGGGTCCGTATACGAAATTAAAATACAGTATTTCTATAAGTTTTAAGTTTAAAGGTAAATAATAATTATGTATAATTTGTCAAGATATTCTTAAAATTCTAATGTTTTTTTTTTTTTACAGTAGCACCTTAATAAATGTCTCAATTATATATTGTCTATAATTTAATATCTATTTACTACTAAATTAGGCACAATGTGTCGCCTTATGTATACTATATATATTTTATATAATTTTAAAACTTTGAGGTCACTGCGGAGGCTGAAGATGTTAATGAAATTGGATGAAAAATTACATTTACTTTTACTTTAATATAAGGAACCATTCCCGCACTATTAGAACACTGAGTCTTAAAAAAAATCCATACATCCGTGCTCCACCCTAATCTACATACTAGTTTAACTGACGAGAAGAGCTAACAAATGTACAAGCACTTTCACATGTATATCTTTAAACAATCTTTACTCAGTTGGTCACACAAACATAACACATATACATTTAATTACTAAACAAAATGTAAACAAGTGCAAGTGTGGAGCTGAATTATCAGTTTCTCATTTACTCATTGAATGTGTAGAATTTAATTTACAAAAGACATTAAGAGTCCGTATACGAAATTTTGCCGATTTCGCTCATTTAACAGACGTGATTTAACAGTTAAAATACAGTATTTCTATAAGTTTTAATGCACAACATGTAAGATCATTTCAATTATAATATAGTGTTGGAGCTAAATTTTTATTTTTTTTAAGTATCTTTAAATAATCCAACTCAAACCCGCGACAGTTTTGTGATTTTTGCTGTAAAAGGTTTAAAACATCACCTTTTTATGGATTGTATTGACGTCTTAACGGTATGAAAAAAATACAATGTAGTGTTGAGAAAGTCGTCTATAAAGTGTTGGAATTACTTTTTACCACTTCAATATAAAAAACCCTTTAAAAACAGAAAACCTCTATCTGCCTACTAACTTGGCGATCGTCCTTTTTCACCTGGCATATGAAAGACGGGCGTGAGTGTGAAGAGAGCAGTAGAAAAGAGAGGACGGGCTCTTAAGTAATCTACCTGATAATTTAAAAGAGTGTTTGAACGGAAAAGGTTGTAATTGTACTTTAAAATATTTGAAATTAATCAATATGTATAAATGTATTTGAGCTAAAATTATTTGTATTTTAGGTGGTCGTTTAATGACCTTGATGTTGAAAACGACCTTAAATAAATAAATAATAAATAAAAAATCTTTACTCAGCGAAATATGATCCAATATAAACTGACCTTTACCCGTCACAACAAAGGGTGATCTCTTTATTGAGGTATTACACATCCTTGGCTTAATTATAATCCAGTGACACAGCACAATTCTGACCGCTAATTTATTCGATTGTTTATTCCAGTGATAAAAACAAATGCGATGATTCGATAAAGATACGAGCACTCAATAATGAGTTGTAAATATAATTCTACAGTGATATGTATATTAAGTACTTAATGGGTATTGTTATGATATGAATTAATTTATTAACCCTCGACAATGGTCGACCTTTTACTGATAATATCGTGCACTCAGAAATGTTTACATTAATAAATGAGGTAAAAAGTCGAGTGCGTCTGGCCACACGCGCTTTGGGTTCCGTAGGTCCTTTTCTACATTGTTGTAATGTTTTTTTTTTTCTTGTAAAATCTTGGAGAATATGTGGAGAATATTTTAATTTCATAATTCATCTTTTTATCTAATTCACCTGTAGTATTATTGAGAGTTGTCCATTGTTTCTTAAAGCACTTATAAAAATCGTTTTTAGTAGGTTACTAGGCTTAGTAGGTCCTTGATGTATTTGTAAAATGAAGTAGTAAAAGCTTCCATGATTTATAACAATTATAAATTATAATATGAGTAAGAGCTATTCAACATTTGTAATCCGTAACTAAGTAACTAAGAGCAGTTAAAACAACAATTTAAGGGTTACATCAATCTCATGAAAATTACACTTACAGCTACTTTAAAATCTCGATTAAAACTCCATTTATTTCATTTATAACTTACTAGATAACGCCCGCAACTCCGTTGCGCCAAAATTCGTTTATCGCGCAGGAACCGTACATCTTTCCTGGATAAAAACCATCCTATGTCTTTTCTCGGGACTCAAAGTATCTTCGGTTCATCGGTTTGGGCGTGAAGAGGTAACAGACAGACAGGCAGACACACTTTCGCATTTATAATATGAGTATGGATAAGTACCTTGTTGAACAGCAGGGCTGGAGGCAAATTATGAAGTGTTATGCGATACGTATCTCGTGGTAGCGAATATCAATAATTTCGTTCGCTCCCGGCGCGTGTAATGAGACGACGGTCCATCAGATAACGTCGTGTCGTCGGTCACGATAATTATATCGTGTCTTAACGTTTTAATTAGCCGGTTCACTGGCGGTGTGTCGTCGCATGATATTCGACAACGTGTTGAGTTTTGGAAAGCGTGAAATTTCAACACTGTGTGTAAATTCTTTTGAAGGTGAACTGATCTTTTGGATATCGATTAGGTTTTTCTGATTATGATCTTACATCATACTTATATTTTTCTAAGCTGAGATGAAGTATATCTATTTCTAACACGCTGTTTATTTTAACGTTACAATATCTCAACACAATAAAGGACTAAACTCTAATCACAGGCGACGTTCACATTACAGTGACAGGAACAAATACTCGCGTCTTTTATTTTTCCTGCGTATAAAACGAAACATGATGCATTCAAAACGCAGTCCCCACGAGGACATTTGAAGACGTGAGTGGATGAAGTGGGTAACTAAAAATTTGATAATTGGCGATTTTTTCCATAAATGGAGGTTTTAGGACCGGGAAAATGTTTTGAAATCAAAAAATAGCTGGACATATTAGCCAGATGATAAAGTAGGTAAGTTGCAAGGTTTGTTCAAATTATAAGGGAAAAAAAAAATTATTGTCATTATGTTGTAAAATGTTAGTTAGCGGCTTTATTCACATGTCTTCATTTCTGAGAACGGTTGAGGGCTGGGGTCTAACCGACACTTCAAACCTGTCTCGATCGAAGCTGTAAAATAAAAACCTCTTAAAATACCAGCGGCGCTGACACTCGTCATTCCGACGCCGATCCTTTATGTTTGTCTTTGAGACGATGACAGTGGTACAAATTACGTGTACAGATGTACGAGTGATGGATGCGACCGTCACTCATCCCGCGTCCGAATCACGGTGTAATTAATTCCCGCTCCGAATGAAAGTCACCGAGCTCACTCATTGAAACCTCAAGCTTGTTGCTCCCAAGCTAATGTTCAACGAATCGTGCAGATGCTGCTATTTGAAAATCATTCGAACATTTTTCGCGATAAGTTCCACATCATTTTCTCTTTATCCCACACCTATAAAAAGTTTACATCTTGGGACTTTGCAGAAACACACTTAGGCCGGCTACAGACGGACCGCATCTTGCAGTCGACACCGACTGCAAGATGCGGTTGCCGCGCGGTGATCTGCAGTTTCCACACTAAATTCGTGTTGCAGTCGTGTACGTCATCAACACTTTTAGAGCAGTCGGTCCCGACTGCAACTTATGGTCCGTCTATGGCCAGTCTTAAGCAAATTTTCTATGGCAGCAACGATTTACCTGCTAAAATCAGCCATTTCATACCAAAGCAAGTAAACATTGAATATGTCATTTAATGTAAGGACACACCATACCATAGAAAAGTTTTTTATGTCCAGGAATGTAACATTCCTGCAACGTCTTGAATCAGAATAAATAATCACCCTATATGTGCGGAGCGTTCTATTTAACACCTATACAGTATGTAGCTTAGTGAGCCTCGCCAAGGCTCGTAGACTCGAAGGGGCAGTGCTCTTGGCACTATTGTTGTGGCAATTTACCGCCGCTTCAATCGCTGAAATATTTCGTGGCGTCCATGTCTAATCGCTAACGAGGCCGACGCGCAAATGAGTAAGCACCTCATACTCCGAGTAAGTGAATCTCGACACGCTGACAAGCAATTTATCCTAAATGTATCAACGGATTTAAGTGGAAGAAAATTAATTGTACGCTCTAGCTAGAATGAAAAAAAGTTTTTTTAGTAGGTGGATAGCCCAATCACAGTTAATTGATAAAGTTACAGTTAACAGTTGACTTTTGTGTTTCCGACATAGTTTCAACCTGTTTCAACCTTATTAGTGGTCTTGTGACGTAAAACTTAATATTATATGATCGAAATGACAAGACTGGAAACACAATTTCTTACAATAAATTATATTAAATTCTGGGCCCCATATCATATTCAATCGTTGATTCTTAACGGCAACTTATAAAATTAATAGTTAGTTCTATAGATACAGCTATTTCAAATCGTCAACGTAAATTTTATGCATTTCTTGTAACAACCATTACCACTAATCCAATTACTTCATTGTGTCATAAGACTAGCACAGCTGCAGGTAATTATACTAATGTTGTAGTAAGCGGTGTTTAGGGCGGGACGCTCTACACTTATCCCGGCAATACTGCGAGCATTTGCTATGCTAACTATTACAGAGATTTACAATTATAACGAGATGTAGACGCGTGGCGTGGCTAAAGATGTATGCGGTTAAATAGGGCTGGTCTTGAGCTTTATTATATTTACGAGTAGAAAATGTTATTATAATTATTGATGATTTCCTTGAAAATTTGATACTACTTGAGTGATCGAAAAGTCTCTTGAAAACTTAATACCATATTATGCTTCAAAGTTTAAGTCCAAGATAACTAATATTTGCTTTGAATTTCAAGTGACTCACCCGTTTAAATATTAAGCTTTACATTTACACAAAAACATCGCAAACTTAAACAAACAAACACAAACTAGCCAAGCCAACGACTGCACTGACTCCGGTGGTCTACGAACCAAAACAAAGCCTAAGACTTTTTAAGTTATCTAATAAATTAATAGAACGTTGCTGTTAAGATATACTTATTCTGTTTCCCATACGTATCCCCATTCGCCCGGGGGCCCGCTCACGCCCGTCATAGACTTAACGCGCGCTTTGTTTAGCTTACAATTATCTTCACAAGCAATCAACATCTTACACCGAAGATAATCAAAACGCTCATCTCGAGCCGTTCAATATTACTGATATTAGAAATTGCTTTGGATGAAAATTATGTTAGGAGGCCTATTTTAGGATATATTCGTAACTTTGAAATGGATTGCGCTGTTTAAAGGATAAATGCAACGTGTTATAATGTGATGAAACAGTACATAATATGGATTAAGCTTAGCCTAAAAGAAATAAGCTACTCATGTAACAAAAAAATCCATAGTTTTCAAGTATTCGCTGGCAAATGTTCAAAGTCGAGTCTAAAATCATAAGCCTAGAAAGTCACTGCATTCAACTAAGTACAGGTAGAGCGCGCCTCATAGTTTGGCATAAAACTAACTTATGATCCACAACTGTCTCGTTCGATTTGCCGTCGTCCTGCAAAGGGCACATTCCAGGTAATCAGCATCAGGCGACCTTTGACTCCACAGACCAGTCTCTAGCAATCCCATTATGTAGCCAGCTTTACTGTCAATAAAACCTATGTGTCAACGCCGAGAATTGTACCTTGTGCAACAATTAACTTCCCGATACACTCTGTACTATTTTAACTCTATTTGAATCTTTATGCCGTTCATATAAGGATCAGGCTCATAGACGCAAAGGCAATATAACTTCGAACGGACCGTAGATCGTACCGCAATAAAAGTTACAATAAAATTCCTAAGGACAAAGGTACCCTTTATGACATCGCAGTCGCTTCGTAAATTGTAAAGTAATACGACGGCGCGCTTCAATTATTCGAAGACATGGATCCAAACGTCAGATTTATACGAAAATATTGCTGGGTGTCGGCTCTAAGCATGGCCACATTACTCCAGGGCGTCGCGGTATCAGAACGGATTAACGCACCCGCAGCGATCAATATTATAGAGGGAAAAATCCAGATTTATACGAAAATTTTGCTGAGTGTCGACTCTAGGCGAGGCCACATTGCTCTGTTTCGTTGCGTTGTCAGCACGGCATGACGCAGCCGCAGCGCATAATATTGTAGATGGAAAAATCCAGATTTATACGAAAATATTGTTGAGTGTCGTCACTGAGCAAAGATAGGTGACATTTCACATTGCTTCGATACGTTGGGTCGTCAAAGGGTAAAAATCCTAGACTATCACCTATCTAGAGATCCTAGAGTGATATGAAATTTGATACAGACACAGCATAAAAGCTCGGGAAAAGCGTAGGCTACTTTACATGGCGACAAAATAAAGAGTTTCCGCAGGATTTTCTCTCACGTAAACGATGTCGTTGGCATCTTAAATATTTGTTACCATGAACACGTGCGTGTAACTGAACCGTCTACAAAAGATTAAGAGGTGGTAATTTGACGTTGATTTAGGGGGACACTTCTTTCATCGGTCGTATTGTCTTACGCCGGAAAGCGAGTCGTTTTGTCTATGAGGATCTCCTTAAAAGCTTATAACGGCGTTATTAAATGGGCTCCAGTAAATCATGACAAGAAATAGCCGGATGATGTTTCATTAGATATATTAGTGGAGACGGACTAATGTTACCTATTTTAAACGACTCATATTAATAGGAGGTTTCGAGTTCATATTATGTTTTGAGCGCGTATATCCGGAAAAAGAATAGAATAGAAGAAGACTCGAAGGCCATGCTTATAATATTTGAAAGTAATTTAGAGCAGCATAAGATATACAACTTAAATTGTATTGTAAGAAAAGTGTCATGATAAGCTTTCTTGCTTATTGCTGGCCTATAGTCCGGTCGCAAGATAAAGCAAGTGTGCCTCTTTCACTTGCAGATGCTACGTGAGCGTAACAGCACCATTTTCATAGACATGCGAAAACGACAGCAACAGCTAATAGCTGAATTTTTATTCATCCGACTAGATTTTATCTACATTTGAAGGCATGCGTGTAGAAACGACAGCAGCAGTATCTAGCTGAATTTTTATCAATCCAGCCTCAAGAATTTTATCGGCATTTTAAGGCATTCAAAGAGCTTCCTATTTTTGCCTGCACCTGTTTTTTTAATGACAGTTGTGACCAGCGATCACGTAGAACGCGGTAGCGGGCGAGGCGGGCTGATGTCATCGACTTAAATGTTCTCCTTCGATGCTGCGTGGGCGCAGCTCGGCCGGGTCATACCGGGCTAACTGCAGACTCCCAAATATACAGGGTGCAATAAAACAAAATAATAATATTGAAAGGCGTGCGCAGTAAGCTCAACATTATGATAGGCAAATACAAAATACATAATATTATGTCCATCATATTGTAGACTTCACTTTAAAAGCTGCAGCACTGAAAGAGTTTTTTTTTACTTCTATATTTCTATGAGAACTAACCTACCCCATGCAAAATTGAAAAAATGTAATTCTTTCAGCGTTGCTACTTTTAGAGTAAACTCTATGCAGAGGACGAACAAACGCTTTAAAATATTGCACAGGGTATTAACAACAACAACCGATATTAGGAAACAGAGGAACAATCCGCATAGCATAGAAGCCATTATAATGTTTAAGCAATTTCTCTGAAAAGTTTTTAAATTAAATTAAAAATATATACTAACGCCCTGTGTGCCACAAACTTGTATCAAACTTATGAATGAAATAATGTTTTGCAAGAGCGGATGTTGCGAGGTTGCCTGTCGAATTAGGCTTAGAACTTTCGGCCCTTTCACACCTTGCTGCGATTTCATTACGGCGTATAAATAACGCGGCAGCGACTCTACAACTTCTAGGTTAATTTATAAAGTAAGGTTGTTTGCAACGTAATGTCAACGTAAGGTTTTCCTCAAAGTGGAAGATCTTATTGAAGAGTTTAGTTCTGTATCGTATAATGATCTATATTGTAAAATTGCTATTAAATGTAATACTAATTGGATAAATAATATTAACATGTTAGGAGTTTATGTGTCATAGCTTTGGCAAACAAAATATGCTTTGTCGTCGTTAGTTGCAACGAATCCGCAAAGTATGAAAGGCCCCTACGGAGGCTGATGAATGAAACTGCCCCCGCCCCGCGCCCGCCCGCCCCCGCTGGCACCTGCCGAACTAGCGCGATTACGTAGGACACCGCTTTTGGATAGGGTTGCCGACCTCAAACCGTTTATGAAAAATCATTTTTTAAACCACGTTTGAAGCTGGAAAACTCAGGACAATTTCCTATAAAAACAAGACTCATAGACGTGTAGTGCAATAGTAAAATCATTTTTTTAAGAAATAAGGGGGCAAACGAGCAAACGGATCACCTGATGGAAAGGAACTTCCGTCGCCCATGGACATTCGCAGCATCAGAGCTGCAGGTGCGTTGCCGGCCTTTTAATAGGGAATAGGGTAATAGGGGAGGGTAGGGGATTGGGCCTCCGGTAAACTCACTCACTCAGCGAAACACAGCGCAAGCGCTGTTTCACGCCGGTTTTCTGTGAGAATCGGCCGGCCGATTCGTGACGAGGCATGGCTCTCCCACGTGGCTTATTTAGTGAAAACAGCTAAGATAAAAATACTAACATCTTTTAGGAAAAGTATTTCAATAAAACAATACGAGTGAAAATAAAATCAGCCAAGTGCGAGTCGGACTCGCTAACGAAGGGTTCCGTACCACTACAGAGCAAAAATAGGCTAAAAATTGTATTTTTTGTATGGGAGCCCCCCTTAATTAATTTATTTATTTAAATTTTATTATTTATTATTAAAGTATAAATACAATTAAGTATTATGTGAACATTTCAGTTGCCTATGTGTTGCCGTTATTGATTAAGAGCGCAAAAAATAGCAAAAAAATCACGTTTGTTGTATGGGAGCCCCCCTTAAATATTTAATTTATTTTGTTTTTTAGTATTTGTTGTTATAGCGGCAACAGATATATGTATGTACACAATTTGTGAAAATTTCAGAAGTCTAGCTATAGCGGTTCTTGAGTTACAGCCTGGTGACAGACAGACGGACAGACGGACAGACATCGAAGTCTTAGTAATAGGGTCCCGTTTTTACCCTTTGGGTACGGAACCCTAAAAATAAAAAATTACAATACACAACAAACATCTTAGTTTATATAAGAATAATAAAAATATATCAAAATTTTAAACTTAGTTCATATCATGTAGTGAACCCAGGACGTTGCTTAAAAACTATTCAGGACCTCTCAGGACACTCCAAAAACTAAAATTGTTCTGGAAAAACTTTACCCGGTTGGCAACCCTGCATTTAGATATACAAATGGAGTATTATATTTTATAAAGGGCACAGGTTCAATCTACGTAGGTTTAGCTTAATTTGTTGCCGTTTCATTGGGACTAATTTTGATAAGGGCTTACGCGCCTACGTCTGTTTCGTAAATAATGAATTATTTGTTTTATAAAATAAAACAAAGTACATGTTTGGATGAATTTCATTTTAGATATGATATTGAATGTACCGTAACTTCTTGGTGGAAATTCATGTTTCACGTGTAGTCTACACCTGATGATGATTTTATCGAAACCGGTCGTGTGAAACATAATTATTGTAATAAAATAAATTAAATAAAGTGGAAAAAGTGCATGAAAAGTGTATGTTATTACTGTGAATTTCATTTTGGTGGAAATGATTGGATTAAGTTAGCTCTAGGTTAATTCATGATATTTAAAACATGGTTAGGTACCTTTCATCCATATCTGTGCAAATAGATCATAATAAAGAAAACACTTACATTTAAAGGTTTATTTATAAGCTAGTAAGTATCTATGATGATATTGATAGGTGTTGAGTCATTTGCTAGTCCATAATATTAGCATAAGGATTAAATTTAAGATAAAAAGGACGTTTATATCATGAAAATAACGAGGTATAAAATATCAAAAGTATAAATACTTAAAAGAATGATGATCTAATTGATCGATCGATAACATATTTATATCGTTATTTGTATATTTTATGTTAAGAAAGTGACATAAACATACACATAAAGATTGTCCTGTAGATAATTTGAATCGACCAATTAAATGCTGATTTTTTAAAATAAGGCACTTAGAATTTAAATATTCATGCAAAAATTAAAAAATAATAATTATAAGGCGTTTGGTTTTTCAGGTATTTTAACAGAAGATTATTTGTTCACTATCACTTTGCTACACAATGAACAGCGCTTTCGGAAGTTGTTCTCATGTTAAACCTCTGAAATTTTTTAATAGGACATTAGCCGACATTCAAACATTAAGTTAATAGTTGAGTCGTATCAAAAGCCTCTGAAGTTCAAGGGGCGTCAGCCTACTACGTTAAAAAGAAAAGTTGGTTAACAACATGAAATAGTTTGAAAACGTTGCTTACAGCTCAATCTTGTCGAGATTTATACAGGTTTAATGTTAGACTATGGTAATACGAGCCCCAGGACATTCCAGTACTCTACTGGAACTGCCTCAAATGTCAAACAAAATTAAGTAAATGGATAAAGCCAGGAGCGAAGAAACGACGGATGTGGCAAATCGTGGCCTGCTTTTACGAAAGGTATTGGATTTGAATCACGTAACAAAATACGTTTAAATAGATAATGGCTTAAGAATTTTAATAAATCTACTTTTAATTACTAACTTTAAGGTACTCCCTCACCGGGAGCATTCTCTCGTAAATTGTAATGTAACGTTACGTTACAAGAGAATGTTCCCGGTGTTAGTCGAGCATTACAATGCGCACCTTGTAATGATACAGTGTGTAATATCTTGATACAACTTGTAACATCAACTAGCTATGGAATGCTCAAAGTCTAATGTTACACGCGAATGTTCATTGCTTGTCAGTCAAGGAGGTAGTATTGTAATATAATGCTTAAAGTCGAATCTTTAAGCATTATATTACACGCGTAATGTAATGCTCAAAAACGAATATATAATATTATATTACAAGTGAATGCTCGCGGAGCACCTTTAGACAAAAATTGTAATAAATTATTTTTTCAGAAAAAAATCTTTCAGCTGTGTAATGTAAAGTCTCGCTTAGTTATTACTCTTATTTTAATGTAAAGAAGCAAGTAAATTATAAGCACATTAATAATATTTTATTGTAGATTTAATAACATTGTAACTAATTGTGTTGTGGCCTGTGGGACAGTTTATGTTGATAGGAGAAGAAACGCACTTGGCGATGTACCTACCTAATGGCCGCCTTACATTATTTTAATGTAGGTATTAATAATCCAGCTTTGGATTGGATTACTGGATGGCAATAATGTAAGTCCACAATACAAAATGAAAAAATGCGTCATGTATTGTATTGAAATGTTTTTTTTTAACGTTATTTGGTGCTCACTTCTTGTGATGTATTATTTTATTACATCTATTTACAAGATTTATGCTGTTGTTGTTCTCGAGCTTATTGGTTACCACATTAAATTTATTGTTATGTCTGATTTATTATGGTTTACGGGAAAATAGTCAGAAAAACATATTATTATTCACAAATTTCTGATTGATACGATAATTATATAATCACAATATTATACTTTAAAATTTAAATCATTGTTACTACCTATTGTACCATATTTTCTCAAACTTGTATTTCTTTAAGTTTTACTAAATTGTTGACCAGTCAATGTGTTTTTCTAACCGACTTCAAAAAAAAGGAGGTTATCAATTCGACGCGTATGTATGTAATATTTCCAGAACTACCCAGTTTTTGTATATGTTAATCTATAAGGGCTTCTGAACAAATGTGCAAAATTTTAAAAGTGTATGTATGTATGTTTTTATGTTTGTGCACGCATATCTCCGGAACTACAAGTCCGGTTCAAATGATTCTTTTTTTATTGTACTAGGTATCGTTCAATTTAGGGAATACTGCAAGTTTCATCAAAATCGGTTCAGTAGTTTTTGAGAAAGGAAATTTTAATTCTCAATTACGTACAATTTTTTTGAAGTCGGTTTTATCTTTTTAAAATACAGTTATTGCAGACTAAGATCGTAATTTCAGTCAATATGACTGCTGTACTTAATGTTTAGACTAAATTTACTTCAAAATAGAAAAAAAAGAACACTTTCTCCTTCGTAAATTTATTTCGCAAATTGTAATTGAACCAATTGTCGTCCCTTCATATTTCGTACTTAGGTACAATTTAAATGAATTTCCGCGACCCGGGGTCGTCTGTACCATAATGTACCTGAGGTACAGTCGCCGACAGCTCCGCCTGTATAATATTGTTTGACACCCGAGACTATTTATGACAATTTGAAAGGCCGACCAGAATCTGAATTATGGGTAATTGCGCTTATTCCCAACCGATCAATTACGTTATGTAACAAGATTTGTAATCGCTTATACTTCCTTTTATTTGTGATAAATTATTATACTATGATTTGTGTAATGTAGATCAAAATTATGAATCGGTAAGGTTGTCAGTGCTCGATTAGGCTTACTATGAAAATTGCTTTACAGCGCCGTTAAATCGTGTGGTCGCACACATTCTCGCGTGTCAATTAAAATATCAACTAGGTACGTATGCATCCGTTGGGGTGAATCAATGCGATGAGTAATTGCGACTTAACGCTTCAAATAATCACACAGCTAAAGAAAATATCGCATCGACTGCAGAACTATCTATGTCTATTATGAGTATGTTGTATGCAGATTGCAGTATGACCTGTGTGCATGCGCCTAGTTTAACGGCGCTGTGAAAGTGTGAAATACGTTTTACAATTTGGCTGGTCAAGCGTCACTGCCGATCGTGCTATGATTATGATTTATTAGCAAGTAAAGCGTTTGTAAAAAAATACCCTTATACACGACTAACGTACAACTAATCATACCAATTTATGTAATAAATACTATATAATTAATTATAGTATAACAAGTACCGTAAGTCGCAACATCGAAACAAGAAAGTAAATCATTCCGAAACGCGCGACAGAACACAAAAAACGTGATCGATCAGCGACATCGATCATACCGCAGTCGAGACACCTGTGACTACACTCTGTACTTACTGTGCCGTGTACTAAAGATATTGTACTTAGTGTTTGCTGTACCGTGTCAAAATATTAAAAAAAAAAGAATTAACTGAAAAACATAGTGTTCGAAATTTAATTTTTGAAGGAATCGATTTAAAAACGAAGTGTTTAATCATTATTTACTCAGAAACTGATATTGTAAATTCAAAAAGAATACATTACGTTTTAAAATGAATAAACAATTTACCTTGAAGTGAGTGTAATAGATATTTAAGTTTTTGAGCTAACGCTTAGCACAGTTAAGTGCCGAGCCATGGACTGATGACAAATTTAATGATGTCCATGCCCTACAGGACTAGCATAATATTAATCTAAATTCTACAAATAAATTAATATGCCACATAATGTTATAAAGAACAATTATTAATTTTAATTTAATTTTAAAACAGCCTTTTTAAAACAGGTTTTTAATTCACATCCACGGTGATTTAAGCCATTCATTTCGTACTTTGCATCAGCTATTTTTACGGTAGCAAGTCGAGCTTCGCAATAAAACGACACAGACAGATCAGCCGCAGCGGCTGAGTGAAATGGCGCGTCTCCACATCTGCATAATTCATGAATACCTACGCGGACTGTGGAGCCATCTGACACACCCTCGTGACGCAAAAGACAAGATACTCAGACTCAAAACAGATAGTACTGAACATAAGGAAAGAATAATAAAAGGTTCGTTTATGTAGATTGTAGGCACAGACTTGTATGAACGAAAATAGACCAAGAAAATTTGCCCTAAAATAGCGTTTTTTACACGAGAATGTTTCTTAAATTATCAACCGTAAGTATTTTTGCGCCTACTCGGAACCCTATCTTTGTTCTCATAACAGCTGTAAACGACCTCTACAAAGTGCATTACCTGTAAACAAAATACCAAATGCAATCTAAAAATAGGGTCCGTAACAATAAACGTCTACAAAGTCCTCATTTTATCTCTCGGAATGCAAATACCGAGTTAAGGACATTCTCAACCATCAAATCCAATTTAAGGTGAGTGTGTCCCTTAACATGACATCAATATCGGCGCACGAGGCCGTTAAGATCGACCATTCAGTCCTTATTAGCTCGCACGCGCCCCGAGCCCCGCTCTGCACGCGAATAAAATCCCAATGCTTCCATAAAAACTGCTTATAAAGACTTTATTTGAATTTAAAAATTCTAAAGTCTTATTCAAAGTGCAAGCCCACTCGAGAGCTTAAAGTGAAAAAAATATTGCGCGTCCGATCTCGAGAATGAGACATAAATTGAAATTCACCAAAAGTGTTCGCGTTAAATTAAATTTCGTACTCATGCGGCAAGTGTGAAATGCTCTTGCACATTACGGTCCCCTGGTAGTAATATAACAGTGAATACCTGTATGTGTGCAAATATGATTGAATTTGAAAGTTTTTTGAGATACTTCTTCCTTAAAGTCTTCCTAATAATTCTTAAGAGCAATCAAAATATCCTCTGCATGCAGTAAAAAAATCACTCACCACTTCTCCTCCCTGCAACAAAAAAAAAAACATTTAGGTTCAGCAGTAAACAACATTGAATCTGTCGCACGTTAATTGTATTGCGGAATGTCCGAATATGGCGGTCGAGTGGCGAGTGTCGAGGTGTTGATCGATTTATCTTTTATGGCGGTTTGATGTCTCTGGTCCCATCACCTGTGGAGGCAATTGCCCCTCGCCGCTAAACGACTTAGGGTCAATTCAGACCGCAACGCGACCCGTAGATGTCGTGAGATGCATTTTAAACTGTAGTTGCAGAACTTTAAGGTACCGGATGTAAGCGGGCAACATGAAGCAGCAACGACGAGATATGAAGTCCTCACCACTGGTTTCTATCTACCGCACTGAAAGATGAATATTAACTATTTAACTGTAATGAATTAATGAAGATTTTGACATAAACCCCTTACAATATCAGTCAAAGTCTTCATTTAGGTACATTTTTTTAATTTAATTAATTTAAGCATTTAATATTCGTTTCTGAGTGCGTTTATTAGAGACAAGAAGTTCTCATAGAAACTGAACGTGTCGCTGCGACATAACATTATTATGTCGTCTGCTGTTACTGTATGTCGTCCGCTTCCAACCGACACTGTGAAGCCGCGACGCGCCGCGCGCCGTGCGTGAGCAAAATCATTTTATTTAATCATTCCGAAGCAAATTACATTACGGACGTTTATTATTCTTTTATTTACATTCCGTTATTGAGAATTAAATTATTAAGTCGCGGTAATCGTTTTGAGATGTTAAACCGCTGCGCTCCCTGTGCACGTTATGATAAAACTTATCATTTTGATTGTCCATTCGAAATGAGCATTTCGTTTAATGAGGGATTTTAAATCAAACGGTTTTACAATTTATTAAAGTTTAACGATTGAAATTAGCCGAGCGGCGTGCGTTGTTCGAATGATAATTTTGACAATCACCGTTCCAATGGTATCTTATAATAGTTGGTATCTTAGAAGTTAAGATAATTTTGTCCGACCTGAATCAAGGTACAGTTGGATTGAGTCATTATATCTCCGAAATTTGATAATCTTTGAGAGTTAAGATTATATTCCAAACACATCGACTGAGATCAGCTACTTTATAATTGTTTTTATATTGTTGATAGTTTATCTGTGCCTTTTAATTGTTAATTAAATAATTATGATGTAATTGAATACAATATATTTTGTTTTTGATTTTTTAATTTACATAATATAGTACTATCGTGTTTATAGGCCCACTAGCTAGCCTAAATCGGTAAATCCTAATTTAATCAATGTAATGTGTCATTTAAAACGATATTAATAACAACTATATAATTCGATGAACTAAAGACATTGAATTGAAATCCAAGACTTAAAATTTATTTTAAATTCAAAAATACAAAATTTAATTTAAAATCCAAAAAATCTCTCCAATTTAGATTATTTTGTTTATCAATTCTTGATCGGGTGATATGTAAAATATTCGACATTATATATCTTTTATCTGATTTTATCGCGATCAATAAGATTTCCAATTAAGCGATTTAGATACAATGGCAACACGTCAGGGGAATGTAAACAAAGGCGTCCTCGTAAATAACGGAATACTTATCGGAGTCAGGTTTTGACCGGACAATGTGGCCAGATATATATATTAGTGGATCACGCTATAATTGGGAATTTAAATTATGGCAATCTTTTGCATAGATTTTTTGACAGTAATTCAAGCATTTACTTAAGCAAAAAAACAAATACTACGAACTAAATTTAATTTAAATTAACTCTAAGTTATACCAGCTGGCCAACGGTGGCGCAGGAGCGAGAAAAATGGAAGACCCTGGGGGAGGCCTTTGCCCAGCAGTGGGACAGCATAATATAGGCTAATTTAAAAAAAAGTTCCTCCTCGCCTCTAAGCCTCTAAGCGACGGCCCTCATCACAAATACTTGGGCTCGTGTGTAAAAGCTAAATTCGACAATGATAATAATTTATAAACAAAGTATATTAAAATGTACCGTATAGGTTGATTACGAGATTATAGTTATGTATTAGATAGAAAGACATAGTTTTATAACCGAATTGTAAAAATACTTTCTGCAAAAAAAAATATAATTATAATACCACCATAATATTATTGTCAAATTTTTATGCATGATATCCTGATAGGCTTAACTAAAATAATAAGTGCATATATTCTAAGATAGAAATTCATCATGACTTAATTAATTGATGTTCTCAATTCAAATGTAAGATACCAAAAAGGTTCATCGAGTCCATTACATTATGCACCTCTCGTCCTTATGCTATGTCTGTGGTCGCGGCGGTAGGTATTAGGAGGAATTTATGAGGACAGTCGGACGCATGTACTCCACCGTATCTCTGTCTGTTCGGGTTTCCCATCGAACCCTTATTTTACTACGATACAAGTGTTTGTGATGACACTGTACCTGTTTCTCGATAGCACACAAAATTCCAAGATAAATAATTTTTCCATACTTCATTTTACAAGGTTATAATATAGTATTAAGTTAACTTAATATTAAAGATTAATTTAACAGAAGTACTTAAATGGTTTTTAAGAATAAGATCAAAATGAAATGTAAAATATACTGTGGTTATTTTTTAACATCAAGCGCGAGCGCGTTGATGTCTTTTGTATCAGTAAACATTGTGTAGAAATAAGATTTTCTGTTTGATAAGAAAATGGTGCGTTTTTTTACACTGAATGGTAAAAAGGTCTTACAAATAAATATTTTGATAAAACTTCTTTGGTTTTACGCCATTTGTGAATTTAATTTATCAATATAATACAGTCGTTATATTCATACTAATATTATATTACGTAGTGGTTCTTGGGTGGTTTCTGTTTGTTACGTCTTTACGTTTAAATCGCTAAATGTTTTGAAAATATTATTTAACCTCGGAAGTCAGTTTTAAGAGGGGCAAAATGTACAGTTCCTACATTAAACGTAACAAAGCAAATTGCTGCTCAACTAAGTTGCCGTCAACCTGAACTCTTAAATTTGTGACTATGATAATTGAGTACAAATCAAAGCAATAATTAAAGATAATGCTAATAGGTGGATAGAGACATAAATAACTATATGCTAATGACACGGGATTGTCTCTCCCTGAGTCCGTTTGTCCATCGCCGACGTCACCGGGACGTCACCGAAACCGTCACAAAAATTCAAATAAAGCTTGAGAGGTTTCAAGGATGGAACGAAGTAGCTTTTATGAAAGAGAGAGAGATAGAGAGAGACAGAGACAAAGAAACACGCGCACGCGGCACGGCTTAAAACTATAGCAAAAAGTGTCGTAACAATATCTTTTGGTCTTAATTTTTCCGTCTAGCTCCCTTTCGCAACGCGCGATAAGCAACTTCGTTCCAAAATGCCACCTTATGACCAATGACCAGGCTATTTTCATTTTCTACCGACATTGGTCTAGCGACCCATGCCGCCGCTGCTTTTTTAATTGGCATTTTTAAATTCACCTTTGCCCGTGGTTGCCTGGAAGAGTAATTATTGCTACCTAATAATAAGGCCACCATTGTGGCGACTATGGATTTATGTTTAAATTTTTGCATTCTTTCTGTACATACTAATATTATAAATGCGAAAGTGTATATGTTCGTCTATTTGTTACTTCTTCACGCCCAAACCGCTGAACTAATTTTGCTAAAATTAGGTATGGATATACTTTGAGTCCCAGGAAAGGACATAGGATACTTTTTATCTAGAAAAATGTACGGCTTCCGAGTTCGTCCGGCAACGGAGTTTTCATTCATTTTATCTGCCCAAAATAATCTCGTTTTCGGTGACGGTCCGGCGACGGCGGCAATGGACAACCGGCGTGAGTCTATCGCCATTTGAATAACACTCACAATATGGCGGCCGCTCTAATTAACGATACACAAATCGAAGCTTGTATGCAAACGAGCGCCTTTGTTAGTTAGATGTAGTATATTTTGCCATTTTTAACCGTCTACCAAATGGTCGCTGTTAAGCATTTGTGTACTATCCCACAAAAAAAAATATTGTTGAGTTATAAATGCAGTCTTGTTCTAAATGATCTAAAAATTCTAAAATACGTATTCTAATACGCAGTCGTAACTGAATACGTATTTTTGTGGGATAGTATAGTGCACAAATGCTTAACGTCCAAATAGGCGGTTTCTCAATTCTACCGTCTATGACATCTCATTTTTAACCGACTTCCAAAAAACGAGGAGGTTATATGTTCGGCTGTGGATATTTTTTTATTATTTTTTTTTTATTTTTGTATGTTCAACGATTACTCCGCCGTTTGTGAACCGATTTTCGAAATTTTTGTTTTGTTGTATTAGGTTTCACTCCAATTTGGTACCATGTTCACAAAAGTGGTGACCTGATGATGGGATCCATGAGTAATCGAGGGAACTCCTCGAAATTTATATGGAAACATATGGTGATTTTGGTTTTATGTGAAGTGTACTAAGAATATGCTACCAAAAAGTCAAATATTGGGTCAAAGTATACCATGGTTTCGAAGATGCTGAGAGAACTCCTGACTCCTTATAGATACACGTTCGGGAGTTTCGGCGTTGTTTTAAGAACAGAAAGCATATGCTACTATGCAATTCATATTCATCATCATAATCATCATCATCATCATCATCGTCATCATCATCATTAAGGTCACCAATGTCTCATGGCACAGAATTAATAATAGTACAAGGCATAGGTATGGATATACTAATAATAATTATGTACTGTATAACAACACCTGTTTGTTTAATACATGGCGGTCGGCGCCGCAGAGGCGACGGCGTCGCCGCGCCGCCGCGCCGCGTGGCGCGTGGCGGCAGACAACAGATCGAATACTTTACTAATTACTTTATAAAATTTAAATAGACAAATAGAATTAAAATAAAGTTATTTTAAAAAGAGCATTTACACAAAACAAAGTCATTAAGTGTCTTTTTAATCAGTTATACTTATTAATCGATAGATGGCGCACTAAGTATCGATTTGAATTCTTGATTAAGCGCTTATTCCACTTATCCTAGCTAGGAAGTCCTAGCTAGGGTCCTAAAAAATTTAGTCAAGTGGAATAACATTTAGAAGCTAGGATCCTAGCTAGGATCCTAAATCGGAAAAAATTTAGTCAAGTGGAATAACATTTAGAAAGCTAGGATCCTAGCTAGGAATTCCTAGCTAGGATAAGTGGAATAAGCGCTTTACAAGAACAGAGCTGTCAATAATTATGATAATATTAAATATTATAAGTAGCTACGCTACATCCTATGCAAGTTTATACAATTTTTTATCTGATAGATCCTTCGATCGTGGAAAAACGAGACACAATAGCCTTTCTATTGTTATCTCAATCGCCGGTGACCGCTTGGGGCTTGAAGCATTAAAATTGTTAAATTACTTAGCACAATATGTTCACTTCACTGATAATATATGATTTTGTGAGTGTGAGTTGTGACTCTTGACAAATTGTAATAAGATACGTAAAATATACGCGAAGGTTTACCTACTAGTGTAACTAAAAAGAGTGAAATTATTATTATTTTTAACAAAAAATTAAAACCGACTTCCAAGGTAAAAACAATAATAACATTAATATGAACTAAAAAGTATTAAATAATTTTTACTATCTAATGGTGCCTTTTTCCGAATTCGGCTAAACCTCAACTATTTCTGTATTCAATCTTCATAATTTTGAAGTCGGTGCCAGTTCCAAAAGTTTCAAATATTCTGTCAGAGGACTGAAGATTCAGCTATCTGGTACCGACTTCAAAATAATGAAGATTGAATACAGAAATAGTTGAGGTTTAGCCGAATTCGGAAAAAGGCACCATTAGATAGTAAAAATTATTTAATACTTTTTAGTTCATATTAATGTTATTATTGTTTTTACCTTGGAAGTCGGTTTTAATTTTTTGTTAAAAATAATAATTACGTAGTTGTTTAATGAGGGAAATGTTTCTTTGTCAATATAAATCTTTACATATATACAATTCAACTATACGTGTGTTACTGAACTCCTCCTAAACGGTTGGACCGATTGGAATTTAATTTTTTGTATGCATATGAGTGGCGCCCCAGATAATTGAGATTTATAAATCAGCCTGGCAGGATAACAGCTGTCGGTTCTGATAGTATTCTGCACATTATTGTTGACGTATATTCAAGTTGAAGACAGATTCGTTATTCTGTTTTATTTATTTATTAAGAAAAAGAAATTAGGTGTCCCCAGCGGTCATTGACCTTCTAGTCTAGCTATAATATGAAAAAGTCTTGCACTATATTCCGTTAACTTAAAAAAATCTAACAATGACACATACTTAGATTATATAGATTTATCGAAAAACTTTTGATAACTCTTAGACCGTTACGGACAGGAATCAGCAATTTGAGAATAATTAGTAGATTTTCTTTGAGTTTTTTATGACAAATTCATAGTACAACCACGACTTTAAATTCTAACGAAAAGTAAAGAAAACGAGCAACTGCAGATTGGGTTTTACTGATCGTAGATTTAATTAATTTACGATATGTAGATTACTGTCAATCTAAATATTTACAACGGAACCTTAGAGGCTTTATAATTTAATAGTCTAAGAATATATCCGAATACATTTCGGACTATTAAAAGACTGTAATAAAAAGATAAAATTTTTGTACCTTCCTTAAATGTCTTAATCAAAATTATAAAATGGTCATTTAATCTATCTTTACGACTGCGGGTAAAGACCGTTACTAATAATTAATTTTGTCAGTATTAGTGAGATTAACGCAACCGCCATTTTATGAGTTTAAATTTGACTTCAATCAATTTCATAACTGTATGATTACTTTGAAGACTTTCATATTTGTTAAGTTATAAGTGAGTTCATAAAACTTAACAAATATGTAAATTGAAAATAATAGCTTTTAAAAATATTCTGTATTCCCTTCATTTTCAATGACTTTGACAATAGTTTATATCAATTTAACACCGATGTCGATTAGAGTGTTTTAATGTTAGCCAATCAAAACAGTGGCGCTGGAGCCAGACAAGTGGAAGACCCTGGGGGAGGCATTTCCCCAGCAGTGGGATAGTATTATACTAGTCTATATACTAGCCTATAATAGGCTAACAAAAAAAAAAACAAAATTGCTAAATATATAAACTACCGTCAAAAATCCTTAGAGCCCCAGCATCAGTAAATAAGTTGACTGATGCTGGGGCTAGCATCAGTCAACTTATTTACTCCGGTTATAATTCAAAAGGGTTAATGACCCCTATACCCTAAAATAAAGTAACAGTGTTACAATAAAATATGTATTGTTGTAAAGTCGGTTTATTGCGTTCGGTTATTTATCACCGTTTATATCTATGACAAAACCAACAGAACGCGAGCTTATCATAAAATTAAAAAAGAAAAAAGCTCGCGTCGTAATTCTGGCGCGCGACAACGCAGCTTTTATTTAGAGGGCGCGCGTGTGGCGGCGCGGGGGGGAGGTAAGCGTGCGAGCTTTGGTCTGTTGCACTTGGTAGCGTAGTGTTATTAGTATATTTTTTTTTTCATTTTTTGGTTGTTTATTTTTAAGTTTAATAAATTCCAAGCTCTTACCTACAGTGGATTTTATAATGTGTATAATTTATTTATGGCTATATAAAATGAATTATAATAAAATACAGAACGTAATGTTTCAGGTTTCATTTGCTCGAAGAGATTTGGTGTTTTATTTGGTGTACTTCGGTGTTTTTTAACCTAAAGAAATTATAATATTTTTCTGGTGTTACTAAACAACCATTTTTATTTTGCATTGCTACAATACACAAAAAGCATAAAACATTCTTCATTACATTCGTGGACCGTAGTGGAACAAACCTGCGCGTTATGGGCCGCGGTCCTAAGAGACAGTGGTTTTTTATTTATACCCGTCGAGTAACACCTCGCTCCTCGCCGCTCTTATACCACTTCTTTAGCCAGTGCTTTACCAAAAAGCTCGACTTGGATATAAAAGCTTTTTCAATTCGAAACCTTTTTGTTAAAAAAGTTCCTTGCCCTTGATAAAGTAAAAGTTGATTCTTTTTTAAGGTTCCGTACCCAAAGCGTAAAAATGATTTGATTTTGAAAAACGGGACCCTATTACTAAGACTTCGATGTCTGTCCGTCTGTCCGCCTGTCCGTCTGTCTGTCTGTTTGTCTGTCTCCAGGCTATAACTCAAGAACGATAACGCTAGAGAGTTGAAATTTTCACAGATTATGTATTTCTGTTGCCGCTATAACAACAAATACTAAAAACAAATTGAATTAAATATTTAAGTGGGCTCCCATACAACAAATGTGATTTTAAACATTTTTTTTCTCGGTATCAATGATGACAACAGGTAGGCACCTGAAATGTTCATAAAATACTCAACTGTATTTATACTTTCATAATTAATAATAAAATTTAAATAAAATAAATATTTAAGGGGTGCTCACATACAAAAAAAAAACATTTTTTTACTATGTTTGCTTTATAATGGTACGAACCCGTCGTGCGCGAGAACTTGGCAGATTTTTTTAAGTTCTTCATCGCCATTTTATAAAGACGTAAGCAAATTACTTATTGTAACGGATTTGCACAGTGCATTTAAAGCACTTCTCTTAACACAATATTGAAGAGATAATATTATTATTAAATATTTAACAACCTAATTGGATACGAATTTATTATAATACTAGTTGAAGACCGTAACTCGTTTATGGCGCGGGAATCGTACTTTTTTCGGGGGCCAAAAGTTCCCTATGTCCTTTCCTGGGACTCAAAGCGTCCTAACCTAACCCAACCGAGATACCAGACTACAGACGTGTGCGCAGCAGCACAAACTGGTTTTATTGTTTTGATTGATTGGGAAGCTTAGAATTCTGCATTGGTAAACACAAATAATAAATAATTATTAAGCAATATTGCTCTATAAGATCACGTTATTTCGCATTTAGTTATTTTCTAAATTAAATGGAATACAATGATACGTCCAAAGCAAATGTTGTTTCTAAATATCAGTACTTTCATTTGACACTAATTTCATCAGTGGCCGCCGATAGCCCAAATGCACCCATATTCCTTTCATCAAAATCGATTGAATAGGTAACGCGCAAACCATAAAAGTTTATTGTGCGGGAACCGTACATTTTTCCGAGACAAAAAGTATTCTATGTCCTTTTTCGAGACTTAAAGTATCTCCGTACCAAATTTCATCAAAATCGATTGAATAGTTTACGCCCAAATCATAAAAGCTTATTAACCGTATCCGTACATTTTTCCGAGACAGAAAGTATTCTATGTCCTTTTTCGGTACTTAAAGTATCTCCGTACTAAATTTCATCAAAAACGATTGAATAGTTTACGCGCAAATCATAAAAGTTCATTGTGCGGAAACCGTACATTTTTCCGGGACAAAAAGTATCCTATGTCCTTTCTCGATACCTAAAGTATCTTCATACCAAATTTCATCAAAATCGATTGAATAGTTTACGCACAAATCATAAAAGTTTACTGTGCGGAAACCGTACATTTTTCCGGGACAAAAAGTATTCTATGTCCTTTCTCGGGACTCAAAGTATCTCCATACCAAATTTCAGCAAAATCGGTTCAGCGGTTTAGACGTGAAGAGGTAACAGACAGACAGACACACTTTCGCATTTATAATATTAGTATGGATTAAATTCAATAAAAACTTTGTATACAAGTAGCGAGTAGCAGCTTGAGCTTGTTCAATGAAAAATCGAACATTATTGTAATATCGGATTAAACTTCATAATGTTCAATCATATAGACCACCCTCGATGAACAAATATTACTTCGACTTTTTGCACTAACAGTGTCGATATGTTACAAGATGTTACAGCTTCTATTACTGTACACTTATCCCTGCATACTAATATTATCAAGCGAAAGTTTGTCTGTCTTGGATTACTTCTTGACGCTCGCGCTGATCTAAAGAAGCGCTTACACGGGCAATAATTGCTCGGCGACACGAATGGAGCGATCTGGAGCAATTAGTGGAGCAATATGAAGCAATTTATTTCATATCGCTCAATGTCATCTAGCTCAAATATTCGCTGGCCACCATGTAATCGTGACGTCAAAGTTGACGAGAATTGACTTGAGTTGAGCAATTTTAGTTGCCCGTATAAGCGCACCATAAGCTACATGTAACTGATTTAGATTAAGTTTGGTTTGGAGATAGCTATTAAGTCAAGGGAAGGATCACAAAAGGAGGAGGTTTTATCACTGAAACGAATTACTCATAAAAAGTATTCTATATAGTCTCCCGGGACACAAAGTATCTGCATGTCAAACAGCAAAATCAGATCAGTGGTTTAGTCTTGAAGAGGCAATAGACAGACAGACAGCAGACATACAGACAGATAGACAGACAGACAGATACACTTTCGCATTTATATTATTAGGATTGAAGTATGGATATTTTATACCCCGGAAAAAATAATTCCCGCGCGATACACTTACGCAAAGTTGCAGGCAACATCTTGCGCGTAACATTGGAAGCGCGTTTCCCGAAGTCGGTTGTAATTTCGAGCGTTTACCCGCCGGCGCCGCGGGGTGCCCAGCAACAATGCCCATATCCTTTTCACATAAATATACGGAAAGTCCGAGGTAGCATCGAGATACGAAACATTACACTCGCCTACTGGGAACTTTTTGTGAATCAAATTGATTGGTTCGACGATACTATCGCCCGGGTAGGCATAACAATTCCAGCTAAACATCACACCTTTATTGTTATAAAGGAGGAGTTATTGATTTTGTATGATCGGAGCGACGATTTAGGTAGCTATGTAAAGGAACAATTTCACTGCTGTTGGAGAATATAAAAATCTGCATGCCTTCGACTAGTAAATAAGTTGCACCTCCCATATACAAAATTGTAACATTATTTATCTATAGACATTAGATACCTATACTTAGGGCCTGTTTCACCGCTTCCTAATAAAGTGCCGGATAGGCTTATTTGACAGATTCTCCATACTCCATCTGTCAAGTTAATTGGTGGATAGCTTTATCAGGAAGCGGTGAAACAGGCCCTTAATCTTTAAATATTGTGTAATTCGATTTAGTTTGATGTATTTAAAAACTTTGAAATATTTTATCAACAATGTAAAACTATAAGACACAGATCACAACAATACTTTAGGACGATAAAAACAAAAAATATTGCTTTCGATCGTTGTTTTAAGGCAATAAAAACTCATGTTTCGGTTATTCATTTGTTGTGTATAACCTCATAACTGTACCATAAAATTCGTTAGGTAACATAAAGTTACAGATAAAATACATCGTTCACGGAATAAGATAATATCTTATTTAGGTGTAATAACAGTCCCAAAATCGAGGGGAAATTGATTTAAACCGTAAACTGTGCTCATCTGAGGGAGGGACGTGCGTTCAAACCGCGAGGCGAAACATATTATAGAATGAGATCAACTTAGTTTGAGATTACAATCAAATAAATTACTTTTTATTGCTCAATCTCGTTGGGTTTTATGAAGGTAGGAGGGCAAAACATGGCGCATGCGAGAGACGGCTTGTTCGCACTCTGTGGTCTGCACTCTTTTATTACAAGCTTTCATAACATTTTACCTAAGCAGTCGTTCAGCGATTTTTGACCCCAACAGCTGAAATACTAAAACTATTGTAAAAAGGTGATGGTTGTTAAGACAGTCTGTGGATTGATATCCTTACAATGTATGTCTCCTTAATGCTTTAAAAAAATTACGAAACTCAACATACGATGACGAATACGTTGCGTAGATTATGTCTTTTAAAATACAAAAAATGAATGTGTTTTTAATTCTGTGAAATGTAATATTTATCACAGTGCCAATAAAGTTCTACTCCTATCTAAGTGAACAAAATGATTCTTAAGTAGAGGTCTCGCTTAAACGCATCCACTGGACCAGTCGGGACATGGTCGATAACACATCAGGCGTCAACGCTCGCTCGCTTTCTCTCCCCTGACAACTATACGTCTAAATAAACGCATGATAGGCATTTTTATTATAATTATAAACTAAGGTGAGACGTATATTAAATGATGAACCTTTTTTTTAACTTTTACGCTTTCCTAAAGTTAACTTGTCTATCAGATTGGGAAAATACTGTAAAATTTCTAAAGTTAACTATATATTATTCTGTAATCTAATGTAAACTTGTAGTCGCTAATGACATTTGATGTTTAAAGCGACTTAAAATAATTAAATAATAAAAAAAGACCGAAACGTTAAATGATAAGAACATACTATCTAAATTGATTGTTATTATGAATTAAAAGAGTAAATGTAATGAAAATACAGACCAAATAATTAATGCTAATTTATTGTACGTGACACACTAGTCGCATATATAGACTTCCATGTGAAAATTCAAATCAGTATTCATCTAAAACCAATCCGCTAACAGCTTTTCACAAACTCTGTTTTTCTAAGAAAGTACATGTTTTATAAAGAATGACAATTCCTCAATTTCCGTAAACCTTGCTATGCAGCTTAGTTTTATATACTTAGTCATGTGTACGGTGTTCCTTAGTTGTATCGGCGACAGCGGGAGACGGCTCGAGGTAATATATTGATCACGTGATCTTTATTATGTCACATATTATTACACGAATACCTCCACATATTAAATTACAACTGGCCCTAAATATTACACTACCATTAAGGTATATTGAACTTCATTAATGTGATGTTGGCTATTCAAACAAAGCCTATTTAGAGAGACATATTTGATTGAGAAACGGAAATTAAAAAATCCGCTGCTAGGGTGACTATCTCGTACTTGTATTTATTTTATAAGTTAAATAATAATTTAAACCGAAGAGTAATTTACATATTGTGTACCATTGTGATGTTGGGTCGTGGTACCTATTTATTCTCGGTACCAATATTTACATTTCCAGCTAAGCGGGACCGGGGAATGACAGCGAAAACATGCACTAAACAGCGTTTACAATATGAAAACAAATTGAGCACCGAATTTATGTAGACCTCTTAACACATAACCATTTGTTAGAATTAGAGTTAACCATCCATTGGTGTCGGCTTATTGTTAATGTTTATACAACCTGTCTACTTATCTCGAGCTGACTTCAATAATCGTCCCGCGTTGTACGTCAAAATATTGCTGTTGGCTATTTAAAACATTTCCGCAAGTAAAACTTTCGTAGTGTAAGTGATCTGTGGTAAAACGACTGAGAATCTCGGAGACGGAAATGTCGGCCAACAATTACTCATCTTGTTGAGGGTTTACTCTTTATTTTACTTGGGCCAACGACAGAAGGAACATTTTAGAAGGAACTCCAAGGTAAAATAACTCTGGATAAACTTTAAGACACATGTGTGTCAAAACTGAAGAAATTCTTCCTCTCCAAACCACCTATGAGGCATTGGCAACTCAGCGAATTGGCCATATCAGGCTGCTACCCCACGCGGCGACGCTAGATAAAGAAGAAGAACCTATGAACATCTGAATGTTTCACCGAGTTGAACGTCAAAATATTTTGCTCAGTGGCACGTCAAATATTCACCGGTAAAACAAATCAAGTGCGACAAGCAGCGACATATCTCGGTGATGTATGCTGATTGCTGGGTGCATGTATAAGTAATACGCCAGTCCGCAACCGGTATCACAATATGCCACGGTGAAATATTAACACCAGTTTACGACCACCGCGGGGAAGGCTTAGGTTGCCTTTCAAACGACGATTTTATTAGGACACTTATTGGACTGTTACCCACCTTAAAGTCCACGTAAGTGAAATAGGCGCACCACAAAACATCGTAAAGATCTTCCATACCTCTATTTTATAGACTTGAAAGACTAAATTTTGTTATGCAGTTACTTTAAGCCCTGGACATAGGATAGTTTTCCGAAAAAAATATTGTTTCCTCGCGATACCTTGTAATGACATAAATAACGCTAGTCCTAAGTGCTAATTTTCCGTTAAATCACTGCTCATTTCAACAATTCTCAAGTTTGAATCGTCGCTTACATGGCACCACCGCGGAAACACGGCTGTGGAAACACGAGCTCATGTAGGACGGGCGTGTAATTAATATCGCGACTATCATTGTCTCGTGTAACTCGTGCGGTGTTTGAGGAAACCGATTTGTCATCGTCACTGGCTTGTAATTGTCGTACATTGTCGGAGTGAGTTATGCGCCTGCGCTCCTCACCTGTCATTACTGCCATTTAGCGCAAACTGGACCGCGGCCTCAAAAGCCTTTATAAATCGAAACGCGTTTACGACTGAGGCAGAATAGATTTAAATTACGCTGAATATTATACCTCATAGAAATATTGATCGGCAATAATTAACTTCTTGCGCTATTGCCGCCGGGCGGGGGCTTCTTGGTAATATTATGGTGTAGCTGGAAAACATCAACTTGAAGATAATAAATTCCGGATTATTTTGAACCAATAATTAAATGTTTGGTTCTAATTTTAAATAATTACGTGCATATTGTGTGCCTTAACAACGTGTGAGTAATTTTACTTTACGTACGTTTTGCTTGCAACCAGCTTTTTTAGTAAAACATACAATAGCCCATAATGGTTGCTCTGTAAAAATAAACTGCTTTATTCAGTAAACATGATGTATAACGATAAAAGTCATTTAAAACACCTGGTACAAGACTATAGATCAGGCTGCTACCCCACGCGGCGACGCTAGACAAAAATCGCATCATCTCCCCATATATTCAAGTTGTCTCCGCGGACAATGCGCTGGAAAAGTATAAAACCCTGTACGCACTGATCGAGGAGGACATCAGCATTGTGTTCGGCTCTGAGCGTGATCGCGCGATTTGTTCTACACCCTCTCCACACGCTCCGACTTGCCTGACAAACTATCAGACATAACGAAGCGTATGCTGAAAAAAAGAAGGCCAAATGTCTTTGTGAGCAAGTTTATGCAGTTTGTATAGGACTTCAAACGAACTTCGTTCGCTGGATGAAGTCTTTAGGAACTAAATACACAAGCTTCGATAATCTTGTGGATTCTTATGCAAGCATCGGTCTTGGTGACTACGCGTGGATACACGCTCAGTCCTGCAGACAATTCCTTAGGTAAGCCGGAGCGTGTAGTAAGACTCTAACTCTCTCTCGTACCTCAGTCATAAGGTCTGTCAGGCTTATCCGCCATCGCCTATGTCAGCGGCTCGACGCTTCCAGCCAGTAATTCACACCGAAACAATGCGCTTTTAAATTTATCAAGAAATTTTCACTTCGCCTATAGATAAAATACATTACTGACAAGTGCATTTATTTCTACAACATTACAATGGCTCCTATCGGTCAGCCTATTGAGTCCATTTGTCGCAGATATTATACGTATAGAACAAGTATGTAAACAGGGGTAACCAAGAATTTTAAAGCTTTATATTCCAAATATGCTTACAAATTTAAAATGTAGGATAATGAGATACAAATCGTTAATAGAGGAATGTCTTTTCATCTCTGTTAGTGCAACAATTTTCCAGGTCTTTTGCAATTTGCTGCCACTGATAAACTCACAATTTTATCCAACATAAAATATCCAACGATAAACTTGTTATTATAGGTTATTAAAAATTACAAAGTGTTTTAAATATTTATACAGCTATCATTTATTATAGACATTACTACTTAGAGATAGTTAAATATCAGATCGGCGGCTGCCCGGGGCGGCGGTGCTGCGACGATATCTCACAGGCGATCGACCGAAATCAATTTTAAACAAACTCCAGCTACACCTTCTAATCCTACAATTACTGTACAACAATGGATGCCCAAATATCGATTCACTACAGTTGATTATACGCTTTCGGGACGATACCATCGCGATGATTTGTTGATTATACGACTAATGTTGCTACAATTTGTTTATACTTATTTATTCGCACGATTATCGCGCGATGCTCAACACCTTTTATGTTAGTGAATATTCGTGGTGGGTATCGGTGGTCGGCAATTGATAGAGTATTTCGAATTTGTTCGAGCCGCACCAAGCTTATTGTTTTCATCTTAATGAAATCCTTCTTAATCTAATAGGTTACAGGACTTCAAGCAATTCAGGCTACGATAATGTTCATTCATAATATTATTAGACAGCGGTAAAGAGCAGAAAGTTTTTAATGCTCAAGTATGAGCGCAGTACAAGAAAAAACCTTTTCTGCCTTAACTCTCGTAACCTAGTAGACAGGACAGGAGGAGACACGGCCAAAGATTGGAAACAGTACCAGGACTTTTTGCATGCTTATCCGACGCAAGCGCCATGGATCATCTTTCTTGTCATTTCAAGTAATTAGCAAGTATCTTGCAAGTATCTAGTCAGGAAAGACAAACCTTAATAAATCTGTAAATAGCATACCGAACTCTCTTATAGAGATTTTAAACTCTAATAAAAGACTACTAAGCATTTCTTAAAATTCAATCAGTAGACAACGTAGTAACAATTTACATAAAATGTGAGATAACAAGGACTAAAATGGAACATCTGCCTTCGCAAATTAGCCGGTGTAAACTCGGTGTAAACACGTAATTGAAACAGTTAAAAACCTTCAGGGAACAACCGAGTGATTTACCGCTAATGTACTCTGGGAGCCTGCGGCCGCGTCACGAGTAGTAAAATTGAAATTAATGATCTCGTATACTTTATTAGTAATTTTTATGCCGCATGTTTGAATCAAAACTACACTGTGGATGAACGAGTACCGTTCACTTAATATTATATCTCAGAGAATTTTGCGCTCGTAAAATTACTACCTCGTGTACTCTCAGTGTTTATTTCATGTCTGATATCTAGAGGCCTAAAGGGAGATAAAATAAGGATTACTATAAATGCCCGTATTAGGATTACGTCTTAAAACACAGCTGTTCTTTTACAACTTTATTTAAGACAATAACTTATTTTATGTGAAGGAGAAAGTATTTATTGAGAGGATGAATATTTATAGCAAGTAATACAAATTGTGAGGGTAATAGGGTTACAAAGAAAAGAGATAAATTTAAATTTTAAAGAGTGTACTATATGAACCACTGGATATTGGCCGCAACTTTTCATTTATAACTTGAAGACTGTAGTTTTTCCAAGACGAAAATCCTGTATCCTTTCCCAGGACTCAAAGTGTCTTTATACCGAACTTCATCGAATCAATAAAAAAGCAGATAGACAAACAAACTTTCGCATTTATAATTCTAGTATGAATATGCATCGAAGCATTCACCTGTCTAGATCATTAGTCAATTAAGTGCAAGCGTCATGTAGCACGATCATAATCATTATATCTCTGATATACGCAATAGTGGCCATATCGCTGTGACAACCAACAAATTGATCGCTATCGCGCAGACACACTTTGATACATTTACCGAATGCTCTATAATATCAGAGAAATTATTACATAAGGCTGCCTTCACACTAGCGTTTGTCCAGCGTATGCGCAGCGCGACAACGCGCAACGCAACGCACGCGGCGCGTTTTCGCCGCTTCTCTACTGGTCTGGAACAATCAGTACGCTGCGCTAGCGCCGCGTACTGATTGTTCCTGAAGAAATTGTGTAACGTCTGCGCCGCGGTAGCGCAGCGTTTAATTTTTGACGACCTCCGTGGCGCAGTGGTGAGCACGTTGAGCTCAAGCCGGAGGTCGCGGGTTCGAGTCCCGCCGACAGAACAAAAAGTTTATAAAGGTCCTGGGTCATGGATGTTTATTAAATATGTGTATCATATAATAAAAATCTTAAATATATTTATAGTATAAAAGTATTAAATATATTTCCGTTGTCTGGTACCCGTAACACAAGTCCTTCAGGTACTTAGCACGGGGCCAGACTGTCGTGTAAAAAAAAATTAGTTCTGCTGAGGAAACGTTCATCGAACGCCTACGCTGGACAAACGCTAGTGTGAAGGCAGCCTTATGTAATAATTTCTCTGATATTATAGAGCAACCGTACAAGTAGTCCACTCATATTATGTTAAACAATTTGCTAATTTTATGTAGATGGCGGGCCTACGTTACATCAAGTCAAAGGTTAGTGATCTGATAGCGGAGCTTATGAAACAATTGATTTGTAGAATTTAATTTTTGGTTAAATAACAATAATAGATTTCCTAGTTTGTGGTCATTACTCATAATATTATAACCACAGCCATTTTCACTAGAAATCTTAATTCGACATATTAAAATATGTGTTGAACCTTACTCTGATATTTCCTAAGCTGTAACAGCTTTATTTTTAAAAGTTCTCCAATCTCCATACACAAATCTCAAAATATTTGCTATATAAAATACAAGATACTAGTATACGTCCTAAAATATAAAATGATCAATAACACACACAACATTAATTACATTAATCGACTAGGATAGCATTTGCTAACTAGCCCCTGACAAATGCGGGCCATTTCGCGCCGCGGGCACACTCTAATGCACCGATACCGCGGATCACAACATCATTCTCCAGATTGTTCCTCAACTCACGAGCATCATTATCACATAGTGGTTCCCATCTATCCTGCACATAATTAAGATGCAAAACATAATGGACTCATATTTTACCCGATAGCTCTACAATTATATTGGAAGTATACGTAAGCAGAGTATACGCAATATTTTACATTTTGATATCGGTTTTTGCTATCAACATTAGATTATAAAGTATGGATTCTTTGGGCATAAGAAAAAGGTTACGACGAAAGTTAAGTAGTACTAGCTAGTGCTGAGAGACGGTTCGGAAGACAATCTTGCCAAACTTGTTAATTTTTTCCGCAATGAGAAGTAATCTATGTTCCCCGTCCAATTATTATTATGTTTTTAGGGTTCCGTACCCAAAGGGTATAAGCGGGACCCTATTACTAAGACTTCGATGTCTGTCCATCTGTCCGTCTGTTCGTCTGTCCGTCTGTCCGTCTATCCGTCTGTCCGTCTCTCCGTCTGTCCGTCTGTCCATCTGTCTGTCACCAGGCTGTAACTCAAGAACCGCCATAACTAGACTTCTGAATTTTTTACAGATTGTGTATATCTGTTGCTTCTATAACAACAAATACTAAAAACAAAATAAATTTAAGGGCAGCTCCCATACAACAAACGTCATTTTTTTGCAATTTTTTGCTCCTAATCAATAACGGCAACACAAAGGCAATAAAAATGTTCACAAAATACTTAATTGTATTTGTACTTTAATCATTAATAATAAAATTACAATAAATTAAATAATTAAGGGTGCTCCCATACAAAAAATACAATTTTCAGCCTATTTTTGCTCTGTGGTACGGAAACCTTCGCGCGCGAATACAACTCTTACTTCGCCGATTTTTATTTGTATTAAACTATTGTTAAACATTTTTTTTATTTAAAATCCAGCGGTATCTTATATCGCTCTTTCTAATAAAACAACTCAATGATGGTAAGGTAAGGCTTAATCACAACAACATTATGCATTTGAAGTCGAAGAATTTTCCTCTTCAATTCGATCCGCTTCCTAATAAATTAACCGCGCTATAAAACCCTCGCGCAGCGCCTACTACTTTTACGATGAAATTACGACCAATAATATTATGATAAGCATATAAATATTTAATTATTCATTTTAATTACGACACGTGATTTGCATCTAACGTGGTAATCGATTAAGCATATCGATTAATAATTTAATAATCGCTAATTAATAGAGAATAAAAAGTATGCGATGCATTCGTTTTTCTCGGCTGTCGCGTCTAGATTTATGTTGCGCGACTTGACATGCTTTTTTTTTCTTTTTTTTTTTTGACAAGTGATCGCATGTCGCGGGGGTATATATCAATCGGCCGGTAATCGCGAGCGGTCGGACCGGCTAGGCTGGCCGACTCCGGCCGACCGGCTACCGGCCTCCTGAATAACAAGTAGCTTTAATTATCGCGTTCTCTTCACCAATACATTTATCAATTTGTTAATGTTGTTTTTATTTTAAGTATAGACGGCTACTGTTTTGAAATATGGTATGTTTTACACTTCAAATTGAAGAAGAAATTTTGCTACTGTTTATTGATGATTTTGACATGCCAAGCTTATGCTTGGCATATAGTTTACAGCATTTAGAATAGTTATACTTTAGTGCGATGTCTTATTTGAGATTGATTCGATATTACGATAGAGTTCACATACGACGGATACGAATGAAACGATCGATAGCAATGGTCACTCTTAAAATTACAAGTCTCAATACCATTTCATTTCCATCGCAGTCCAGTTTTACGATGCTATAATTCATAAACTAAATATGATTATACTGGAAAATAAAACCACCTTAAAATATTCTAAGTATAATTTCGGCTAAATTTTAAAAGTGAAGTTAACTCTCGAATCGAAGCGCACAGAGTTTATTGAAACCTCTAAGCTATTAAACATTAAGTCGGATTAAACTCCATTATTACACATGTACAATGGAAAGAAGTTAGAAGTCGTGAGTTTTACAAGCGATTCCGTGTTATTTATCATGTCGGGGATGATTACAGTTTGAACAGAAGCATCACAATATACATTACATACAGTATCGTAACAAAAAGTAATTATAATACAATTAATATGTACTATCAGAGAAGTTGATTCCTAGGTAGGTGGGGGACCTACGTAGTTTGGTCGCGTTACGTCAAACCCAGCCGACAGATCACAATCAACATGATCCGACCAAATGACGTTGGTCTGCCAACTGCCTAGAAAGGAATTTCCTCGATGGTACATCCTTTAAATTGAGTGTGGAAGAATGGAAGAGCCATGCTACGAAATTGCAGCTCGACTGGATTACTTCCACAGCGTCACTGAAAGCCTGCGTAAATAACTAACCGAGGGCCTGACTAATATTATGAGTTCTGAGAGGAGAGAAGAGGAGAGGTAAGGAACTGCCACCACCCTTTTTTTGTCAGTGGGAAATGTGTTACGTATTCCCGATAACTCGGGGGAAAGGCCGTGGGAATCCCCAGGTGCTGTGGTAAGGAAGAGCACCCAGGTGTACCCACTAAAACCCACTGGTGCCTTCTCCTCCGCTTATTGCTGGGCCACCGGACTCGCCAGGGGCGAAACTGCAACGGCCCAGGTAGCGGAGTTTGCTTCACAGCAACATCCACCGTGCGACTGCCTGTCTATGACAGCTGTCGCTGCCTCCGGGAGGACCGCCGCCACTCTGTGGTGGCGTTTAAATCATTAATCATCAGGGGTCCTCTGGTTTCCTCGTTAATTTCATAAAAAAATATAATTCATATTATATTTTTTTATTAAAATATCTGGATGCGCGTGCGCTTGATTGGGCGTTCTAGTACGAAGTTAGTTTACTCTATATTGTATATGCTGTGGCTTTATATATCAGTTTCTGATCATAGATCATACGCTTTTGTTGTACTTGGGGGGTCTCGACTGACCCAATTCTTTTTCTTTCCATAACGTCACATTTCATAGACGCATAAAAGTTATATCAAATAATATATTACTATTATATCGCGCATAAATCAATGGACCCTCAAAACGGATAAACTTAATTTTATGTCTCCGTAAATCTTCGTTTTATAATGTAATATCGAAACTTTGTGAAGATATGGTACGCTAATACGTCAAATACGTGTAACTTACACAAAGTACTCTTACTCTATCTTATCTTAGGTAAATTGAGATTTATAAGTAATTATAACTTTAACTAATACTACAGTAGGTATAAAGATTTTGTGGTATTGATATATAAATTTGCGTTTTTATTGCAATATGTAAATTAAATTAAAAAATAGCGTTCAGTTGCGGGCCGATTTTGATATTTTCTAAATTCTGGCTGACGAAATATGATACAGATATATATTTAGAAAATAAGAATAACAACAAAAAAAACCGACCAAGTGCGAGTTGGAATCGCCCATGAAGG
The DNA here is from genome assembly GCA_905333045.1 of Lysandra bellargus. Lineage (NCBI taxonomy): Eukaryota > Metazoa > Arthropoda > Insecta > Lepidoptera > Lycaenidae > Lysandra > Lysandra bellargus. The sequence continues at coordinate 9,432,516 of HG995350.1, read as the reverse complement.
GTTCCGCAGCAGCAATAAGAATTATTTCTATGAAATTATAAGGTTTTTGATTTATTTTAATATTTCATTTTTGATACAATGAAAGTTAAATTAAGGTTTATCATTTATGACGTATAAAAAAAGCTACTGGCTAGATCTCGTTCAAACTAATTTTTGTTGGTAGTTTTTATTGTAATGTACATCATATATTTTTTTTAGAATTATCATGCCCCTACTTTAGAAGTTAGAGGGGGGGGGGACACACAATTTGCCACTTTGGAAGAGTATCTCTCGCAAAATATTCAGGTTAGAAAAAAATGATATTAGAAACCTCAATATGATTTTCAACAAGACCTATCCATAAATACCCCACACGCATAGGCCAGATGAAAAAAACATTTTTTTGTTTCATTTGTACTTATGGGGACCCCTAAAATTTTTAATAATTTTTCCATCTCAGTGCAACATCAAAATCTCAGTGCGGTTCACAGACTACATCTAATTACCAAGTATCAATAGTATAGCTCTTATAGTTTCGGAGAAAAGTGGCTGTGACATACGGACGGACGGACGGACGGACGAACGAACGAACGGACGGACGGACGGACGGACGGACAGACAGAATAAGGTTTTGTTTTTTCCAAGATCGAATGGTTTTATAATCTGCATTTACCTGTATATGTACGATGTGCCATCTAATCCTCATTGTGATTCATAACAAATTGAGGTTACATTGAAATTACCATTAATTGTTACGACACGACTTATTGTCTGATCCGTTACACCCAGCAATTACCAACAAAAAGTAAACACGAGCAGTAAAAATATGTCGTAAACTTGACTTATGTACGTATTTGAATAACATAAGGCGCAGGACTCCGCCCCCGCTGTATGTGGACATGAATAAAAACAATACACTCTGAATATGTTACATTATAAAGTATAATTAAACAATCTAACGTACATTTCATATCCTCTCGTCTTATATTTGTTTTCATAAGCTTCGCCAGTCCACGAAAATATATAGCTTTTGTCGTGGCTCCCCTTACGGTATAACCCAGGAAAATTAAACATTCGACCTCGGAATAACTCGCATAGAGCTGAAAATTGGTAGAGACGTTAAATACACCATTATAAATAAAACCCCAAAAGTCCCCGGCGATCCTCCTTGTGCAAAAAATTTTATTCAAGGTCAAAGGTAAGAAACTGAGGTTTTTCACTTTTTTTCCCAAACTGTACATTTTATCACAAAAATAGGTAGCACAAGAGTGTAGATCATAGAATTTTCTACAAAAAATATCCAGACACTTTTTTCATACGTCTTACCATTCCTTATAAACGGCGGGCTTAAAGTTTGGGAAAATCATATATCTATACTTATATTATAAAGCTAAAGAATTTGTGGAACTACAGCTTGGAATTGAAAAATTCGTTTTTTGTTGGATAGGCTTATTTATCGAGGACGACTTGAGCTATATAACATCACGTTGGCACCAATAGGAGCAAAGAAACAGAGGGAAATGGGGGAAAACGGGCGAAATTATTTGAAAGAGCCACGGGCGTATATATAGCTTTGATAAGGGGGGGGGGGGGGGGGGTGTCCCTTAAGTAAAAAAGCGGCCAAGTGCGAGTTGCGAGTTGTAATCGCTCATGAAGGGTTCCGCAGCAGCAAATAGGCAACGTGCAGTTTAGGAAATCAAGAATATTTTTTAAAATACATGTACCGCACCGATTTTAATCGGCGAGGTACATATTGTATATTATTGTCGATTGGACCAGTAAGATAGATGGTAAGGGGGGGTCCGGACCCCCAGGACACCCCCCTTATACAAGACGCCCATGGAAAGAGCTTATCTCACAAACGGCTGAAGTATTTTTTATGTTATTTGGCACAGATATAAAGTACACCACGTGGAAGTACTAGGAAGACAGTAGGGTACTGTTCTAGAAAATGTACGGAACCACTAGATTGTTCACTGCACTTTTCTTGGTTTATAATATTTGTACTTGTCGTTTTGTGCAAATATTTTATATTTAGCCGAACTTTTTTTCTGAATCCACGACATCGCTTTAGTTGTGTCAATTTTTTTAAAATCCATAATGCGTTTATTCAAGATTTTAAAAACGCAACATACAAGACTTTATTAGGATTAATTATTATCATTTATGAGAGCATGGGACCAATTCAATGTTTTTAATGCTGTAACAGCCACGATACTTGCTACTTCAGTAATTCTAGCATCGCTTGTACAATAAGTAGCGTACCCAAGACTACAAGGCTTGTACGCATCCTCACAACGTATTTTTGTAGAGATGTGTTAGTCTTGGTTATGATTTTATTTATACTTATGTAGTTGACATTGAGCTAGAGTCTCATATCGTGCTACTTTAGAACTATGCTTAGATTAGCATATCAAAGTGCAATAATAAGCCAACATACATCAATCAAAACTATTCTGTGGCTTTTGGCGGACTTCTTGCATTATAAGCTGCTATTCCTAAGAGCATTTTGCTAGTTGGGGGGATCGGAATACTGCCTTTAGGCCCTTAGTTTCGCGTAGTGTATATATTCTTTGCCTTAGTGGAGCGACACCGCGCGTGTCACCCGGTCGTTTATTAAAAGACAAAGAAATGTAATAATCTCATGCCGAGAGTAGTAAATCTCCCGTCCTATAAACTATAAAATATGCGACATAAAACACACTTATATTGTTTTCACTTTAATATACTTTTATACTGAATGAATTTAGCATTTTATGTAGTTTTGTAATGCATATTGTTTGTATGAGTGATGTTGCTACTGTTTTTGAATTTCAAGCCTTGAGAATATACCCAAGAATAATATTGAGAATGGTAGAGTATAGAGTTTTAAAATTCGTATCGAATGCCTCATGGTTTAAATCAGTTTAGATTTAGCTTTTAGCTTAAGCTATATTCAAAGATCTTAAACTCAAGATTCAAGAATCTCTAGCTTAAGCAGAAACGAAATAATATAATTTACATATTTCATTATTTACTATACTTAAATTTTTATCTCTAAGGTACTACATTGTTGTCAATAATAATTATTCGTGCTAGGGCTCCAGCATAAAGATAGTGTATTTGACACAAAGTACTAACGTAAATCAAACAATCTGGCAAGATCAAAGCTCGGACACTTAAATATTAAAATTTATCGAACACCAAAATTTTATCGACAGTTAAACTTTAATGAGTCTCATTTATGGAACCAATCTTAAATAATTATTTATGGACCCCTTTCATGTCATACAAAATAAACAGAATAGAAAAATATTAGTCATAAAATGTTCCTATCACCATATTACCATAATTATACATACCGTACACCTTTCCTTGCGAGTTACTTCGACATCAATGGTTTTAGTAATCAGCGATTTTTATTTTATAACAGAATTTTAATATATTATATGGAACTTTCTGGCCATGTCTTTACGTGAACCACATACTCTGTCTTCACTGCAAATTCAAAATTCAAGAAACCCTTTTTTCTCTTAAAAAAAGCTGTAGCGCATTTACTCATCGAAATATTAAAATTGCGCTATCTTTAGTCCCACAGCCTACTCATTCAGTGTACGGTTAGCGATATCACAAGCAATCTATACGTTTACATAAACGTATAGATTGCTATACATACCTATATGATATAGCCTAGCTGTTGCCCGCGACTCCATCCGCGTGGACTTCAGCTTATAGCGCGCGGTAGTTCCCGTCATAGAGTAACTTTGTTTGCAAATTGCAAAATTTGCACGACAGAGGTGCTTCCGCGGTACGCTTACTTCAAAATTCGATGTTTACACTTTACAGATATGAGACAGACTTGGCACTTAAAATGCCTCTATTTTTGCGTAGGCCGTAGGGGGTTAAAAACTGGGGAGTGGGGTCGAAGTCGAAAAATAACTCTTCATTATAGTTCAAAAAAACGTAGACTCCTTAATCCTTACCACCTCTTATAGAAACACTTGAGTAAGCGCTTGTGCGATGTAGGAGACACACGGCGCCTTATATTATAATTTTTTGGAACTAACTTCAATTGCACAAATTTACGCATTTTCATCCCTTTACAGTCCCTTTTTTTCCAGTTAAAAGTAGCCTATATCCTTTCTCAGGCTTTAGACTATCTGTGTACAAAATTTAATTAGAATCGGTTCAGTAGTTCTGGCGTGAAAGCGAGACAGACAGACAGATCTAAACAGACAGAGATACTTTCGCATTTATAATATTAGTATAGATATAGGTAGATTGTTGTTGAAGAGTTTATTTGACACGAAGTTATGTTATATTTGTTTTTTCTTGTGTTGGTTTTAAATAACTTAATATGTAAAAAATCGCGTTACATAATAAATATGAGGAGATAATGTCTAATGAAGGTCCAACAGGTCCGCTATCTCCGGCGCGAGTTTATCTGCAAATGATAAATATTTATACTCAATTAATAGAATTAGATCGATCCCTGAGTGCCCAGTTTGTTTTACATTGCCGTTTTATACTAATCTTTAAGATAGTATGTAACTTTATAATTTATATCTAATTAAGTAATTAAAATCTAGAGCCATATCATAGACATAACATCAATAATTTTTGACAAAATAAATTGAAACAGCTACATAAATCTAACACTTAACTTCTATTGGTTACATAACTTTCACCTCATAAAAATAAAACAAATAACAGACTTAAAAGTAGTTACCATACAAAACCAATTAAAAGGGTATTTTTCAACAAATTACTTTTTATTGGGGCTCTATTTTAAACACTAATTAAATCAAAGATTCCATTGAGCGGACATGGAAATGCGAATTAGGCTATATATAACGTACCTGCCCGCCTGTGTGGCCGCTACTTGTCTTACGATAACTTATCTCGGGATCGATCGCGCGATACCGCACCCTGTGTCGAATACTTACAGACCAATAAACTCGCGTTCACAGTACGCTTCTACATTTTATAGAAATAACAACAAACAATTAAAAAACTTATAAAAATCTTTGTAGACTTTTAAAATATACTCTTTTGTGTTAAGATGTAATTTTTTCGTAAAATAAAAAACAATGAAAATTATGGTTACAACGTCACGTAGTGTGTACGCGGCTTAAAGTCACCAATTTTATAATCAGCTATGTGCATTAGCATTCGGACATTTGATCTGAATTCCCTTTAAATTGGATTACATCACATTGTCTTATTTATTTATTCTACATCGCATTAGGAGTGTTACAAATATTAAACCTAAGCCGAAATCTTGAGGAAACTTTTAAGTAATAATATTTAAAACTACAAACATTACTATTGTTAGTATTAAATTCTGTGATCTTAAATACAGAATATAATTTTTAATTCTTCAAATTGTAAAAAGCACCGAAAACTTCAAAAAGCTGCCCGAAGTCGAGTCGTAACTTAGATCGTTTTTATAGTTTTTATTGTACTTCATCTCAGTTTAAGATAGATAAGAATAAAATATATTAATATAAATAAAGATATTTTTCCAGTAAAGATAGAAGATAGATAAAATAGAATTCTACACGTAATCTTTTACTACGATTTTTGACGTTAAGCGTGCACATGAATTTTAAACACCCTTATCATTGTAGAAGTGTTGGGATATCTACTTTATTCTTATCAGAAATAGTTTTTTCATGTCTATGAAAAAAAGAGTTGGATTTTTGACGAGGCCGAGGGTCTTGTTGTTGGGACTTCTCTCGATGTGGACATACCTTTTTTGTCATCCTTGCCATATATATTATTCAATACAGTAAAGTATTTTTAAATAAAATTAAAATATCGCATAGGTCGCTTTTATGTAGTCATAATATATAATATTTTAGTATTTTTAACTCATATTACGTACCCAATATTTTGATTAAAAGAAGTTCAATAGATTCAGGGTCTATTCCAACATATTTAATGCAAATATACTCGCCAAATATTATCTGATATTAATGTATTGACAAAGCGCTTGTGCATAATTATGCTATTTAATCTTAGCTTCAAACACTCCCAATGAAAGACGTGTCAAAACAATTAATGCGTGTGGCAGCTCACAATAGAAACACAAATCCTCCCAAAACAATTACCAATATCATAGCAGCGACATAAATCTATGTTTATGGTTCAATCTCGCTCATTGTCCTCTAATCACGGTAAGAACACTCGATGTCGTTCCGAGCGAGTTCATTGTCGTAAATAATAGCACATTGTGTGAATGGACGGTAATGCCCAGTGCGGTGAGCTGGGTAGCGGTAAATGTAGAGGATATAGAAATGAGGTTTAAGGCCGGCCATACACGGAGCGCATCTTGCAGTCGAAATCGACTAGTAATGTGGTCGCCGCAGCGCCGCCGTCGCGTCTGCAGTTTTCATACTAAATTCATATCCGCAATACACTGACCGCTCGAGCAGTTCTTGAGCGATCGGTGCAAATTTCAACGCGACCGCTCTGAAGCAGTCGGTCCTGACTGCAACTTGCGGTCCGTCTATGGCCAGCCTAAAGTTACAGGTTGGAATCGAGCGACACGCGACAACTGCAGACGACGTGTCGTCGCGGTACACTTCTAGTTTCTATGTATTTCTATGAAATACCCACCGCAGCTAGCGACACTTATTCATAGAAATACATAGAAACCAGTAGTGTCGTGACGACACGTCGTCTGCTGCCGCTTCATGTAGCCGGCTTCCAACTTGTACCTTAAGGCGCTATATTGAAAAAACTGTACTTTTTGACGTAATACTATAGGACCCTCAGAAATGTTACAAATCTGGTAATGAGATAGACATATTTTCGTAGCCTTGTCTAGGTTTGAGAAGAACTAGAAACACGATTAATGTATTTTGCCTCGATACATTTAATTTTCGAAAAGACCTCTTAAAAATACGAAATTTTAAGATTATTTTTAAACGAAAATACATGTATTGTAGGAAATTGGTCTAATTAATAGACACCTTTGCAACTCAAAATCGTATAGAAGCATTTTGCTCCTAGTTATTTTTTTTAATAATTATAATTACGTTTTGTCGCATGTTTTCCGAGCGAGCCGATAGCTTCTGGCCGCAGCGTATTCACGACTTTATAGTCATACAAAATATTAAGTATAAAATTGCCCTTGCGGTATAATTTATTTTCGATATATCGGCTAGGTGTGCGAAAGCGGTGCGACGCTTCAACTTCTGTAGGTAGTATAAGAGTGCAGTGTCGTATCGTGCCGATGCCGCATATGCGGTAGGGCTTGTGAACGATTTCATACAAAGAATATTTGGCCGTAAAGTGTCGTACTTTTAGTCCACTGTAGTGTAGATACGCGTGTAATTTCAACATTAACCAATAAGGGCCAGTTTATACCAGACGCTATGCAGTAACGCTTGATACGTACTTAACTTTTCACTATGCAATAGCTTAAAAATTTGTAGAATGTAGAGTGTAACACTACGCATTCAGCATCTCGACCGCCTCGCTCAACGCAAAATTCCTGGCAGCGGCCTAATATCTATGAGCCACACGCTCCATATGAGCGCTGAAGTGAGCTCGCACGGGTCATCGGCTCGCACGCCGACAAATGTCAAGGCGGTAGGCCTTGATCACCCGAGGGTTAGAATTTAATAGTGCCAGGTCACATAAAGACGTAGTACAACGTGACAGTATACTGTAATACTTGTACAACGTGACAGTACGCCGTGTGATGAGTTGATGACTGATAATAATTCTCCGCACGCATTTCGTTTTTTTTTCATCAAAATAGCTTGAATGTAACAATTAATCACAATATAAGGATTAAACAACACAAGCAACGCTTATTTTTTGCATTTAATAAATATTGAGCTATCGAGAGCATAGGTGGTAAATTAATTCTTCTGAAAAACAAATGATACCTAATGAAGGAAGTGTATTCCTGGATTGTTATATACCGATTACTATAATTATACTCTCAAGTCTAGGTTTAACTCAATCACAATTTTAGTGTGCAATAAAGTCTGGCATGCTGCACTTTATTACTATTTTGACAAATTAAGAGTTCATTCGTGGACAGAACTAGTTATTTAATTTATTGCCTCAATAAGCCATTAAGAAATAATCTAATCGAAATTATATTTCTGTTTATAAACTATAAAATAATAATTACTGATATTAGGTTTGTTATTATAGAATTAAAATAATTGTAGCTTTTAGTGGATGTGAAAATGAGACAAATAAAATACAGAACGTCTCGTATCTTGACACATCGCGCGCTAAATATTTTGCATAAGATCGTAGACAGTGAAGGTTATTTTTATTATATTACATACGTAGTACATACATACTTGTAAAAATATTAACGTACCTACCTACACATACCTACTTTATAATAAAATCCTTTTTTATCTTCACCGTGTGTGATGCGCCTAATTATTGCAAAGACTGAATTCAATAGTAATTACTGGAAAACAGGTATAATATGACAAAAATGAATAATGTAAGTTGAGTAATAATAGACAATTGACGTCATTTAAGTTCGATCATAAAATAATCATAAAGTGTCATAAAATAATATACGCAGCTACGAATAACAAAACTAAGGAAGAGTTACTCCGTCAAAAAAACATGCACCAAAATGCTACAAAATGTGACCCGAATACATGTATACTTTATGCATGTGTTCGGTATATATACACGAGTGACATTCAACCAGGTTGACATGATAATTATTGCCAAACTCATTTTACAATTTGTTTACTTACTTTTTACGTAACTTTTTACAACATTTTCGTTGTTAAAATGCCTAAATGCCCTGTGAAATGGTGTAGAAGTCATACAGATACGACTTTTAATACAGGAATAACCTTTCAAGTTTCATCAATAAGTGATTTTTTTTAAATTATGCTTAGGTAAAGTTCTTGTATTTTTTCTGCCCCAAAAACATGCCCAAAAAGATGGTTTATTTAAGTTGGAAGCCAGGGTATTTGCGTAAAATTAAGCTGGTCTCTTTGTGTTTGTCTTATTAAGTTTAAATGCAATAATCAAAAAATAATATAATTACAAAATTTTTACGAAGTCGCCATGGACAGAATTATGCAAGATGTAACATTTTAATCATAAACGAGGGTCTGACTGACATCAGTATGGAGTATTTTATTTTTATAATGCCGTTGGTACTTCGTTTAGTAAGAAACGAAACGAATTGTATGCCGAGCCAGATTACTCGTTTATGTAGCATACACTTTAATAGTCATGATATTATATTTTGTATGAGTAATAGCCGAAAATTAAAGAGATTACGAAAATCTGCATTGCCTAAATGCACCGTAAGTTTTTTATTTCAATTCTGTAATAATTCTGTAATAATTTAGCACATAGATTTTTGTAATCTAAAAACGTCTTGTCTAGGTGCTCTGGATAGTTTTAAATTCGTCCGAGTCGTACAAGGTTTGTTCAAAATTATTATATATTATTAACATCGATGGCTTTAGGATCAGAGAAAAATATTTGATTTTATTATTTTTTTTTTTAACAAAAAATTAAAACCGACTTCCAAGGTAAAAACAATAGTAATATGAACTAAAAAGTATTAAATAACTCTAACTCTTTAATAGCACGCCTTTTTCAGAATTCGTCTAAATCTCATCTATTTCTGTACATATACTACAGTCTTCATTATTTTGAAGTCGGTACCAGCTAATTTAATCGTGAGTTCAGTAATGTCAGAACATCTGAAACTTTTGGGACTGGTACCGACTTCAAAGTAATGAAGATTGTAGTATATATACAGAAATAGTTGAGATTTAGACGAATTCTGAAAAAGGCGTGCTATTAAAGAGTAAGAGTTATTTAATACTTTTTAGTTCATATTACTATTGTTTTTACCTTGGAAGTCGGTTTTAATTTTTTGTTAAAAAATAATAATTTCACTCTTTTTAGTTAAGTATCTACAAAATTAGGCTTTATGCGTAAAACCCCAATACGAATGTTAACTATTCACATTATGTTACTGTAAGCAAAATTGTGGTAAATGCTTGCAGTTATCTAAGCGATGCTGCAATTTCCAAAATTTTATCTTTAAAGGTTCAGGAGTTCTGTTCAGTACCTTTGTACCAAGAGACACCTTCGTATGAAATTTCTCTTATTCGTATTCTATATTCGTATTTCTAGTAAGTTAAACATATGTTTAACTTACTAGAAACAACATTTTAATACTTCAGTCGGAATTTCCAGGAATTGCTATTGTATTCTATTGTTGTCGCGATCACCGGTGCTCGCGCGGTGCCTGAAGGATTAATGAGTGTTTTGATAAATTTCAAGGATTTCCCTCGATTGCTCATAGATCCCATCATCAGCTCACCACTTTCGTAATTGTTATACAAAATTAAGATTACGTCCTATACAACAACACGAGAATTTTGAAAATCGGTCTACAAACAGCGAAATCATCATCAAAAACATCTGCTTCGATGCAAAATATCACGAAAAGTACCAATAATTGGGTCATAGTGTGATGACCCATGGTATTATTATGGTTGTGATGATGATAATTAATCAAATTGATGTATTAGCTTATGCTTTCAGTTGTTTAAACAACACCGAAACCCCCAAACCTGTTCCTATAAGCATTCAAAAGTTCTGTTCGGTACCTTCGGATCCAGGGTATAACCTGGTGCGAAATCTTACTTTTTGGTAGCATTTACCTCGAATGCTTCAGAAAAAATCAAAATCACTATATGTTTCCATACAAAATTCAAGGAGTCCCCTCGATTCCTTAAGGATTCCATCATCAGATCACCACTTTTGTGAAAATGGTACCAAATTCAAGTTAAACCCTGTACAACACAAAAATAATTTTGAAAATCGGACCACAAACGGCTGAGTAATCGATGAACATACAAAAAAATAAAAGATACATACCGCCGAACATATTACCTCCTCCTTTTTGGAAGTCGGTCAAAAATAATAATTATGTACTCCTTTCTTCGTGATAGTAGAGATGTTTGGTGTATATTGCATAATGCCATCCGCTTTTGACAATTATTGTCCACGGCTTTGTTTCATAACTGTGACAGTGACAATAACCGCGCAGGCTGTCGTCCAGCGCGCAATATTATGATACGTTACCTGGGAAACGACCTTGGCGAGAATATGAATTGTCATATTTTAGTGTTCGAAAAGGAGCCAAATTTAAAACGGTTGAAGTATGAGAGTTACGTTTCCTTAGTATTGTTATTCGTAGATACGCAGACAACGACAACATGTGCGGCCGTTGTTGTCTAATGTACCGCAACTCGCGAGTCTAAGCGACATAACGCTCCTACGTTTGGTTTTAAATGGTAATTTATTTCATAAATTACCTCAATCTTGGTTATTATTTCCGTGTTAAAATATCCTTCCCTTTTGATTATTTAAAAAAAAAGAGAAATAGTGCGGTATTATAAACTTTGTCCACATCTAAGTAAATAAGTTTTATTTGATTAAAACCAATCCTTCAATGCTAAATTAAGATTAACAAAAAGTGAATTGAATGACAAAATATTGTAACTAAGGTACCTATTTATTATTATTATTATTTTATGCAATAAGGGGGCAAACGAGCAAACGGGTCACCTGATGGAAAGCAACTTCCGTTGCCCATGGACACTCGCAGCATCAGAAGAGCTGCAGGTGCGTTTCCGGCCTTTTAAGAGGGAACAGGGTAATAGGGGGGGGGGATAGGAAAGGGAATAGGGGAGGGTAGAGAAGGAAATAGGGGAGGGCAGCGAAGGGAAAAGGATAGGGGATTGGGCATCCGGTAAACTCACTCACTCGGCGAAACACAGCGCAAGCGCTGTTTCACACCGGTTTTCTGTGAGCGCGTGGTATTTTTCCAGTCGAGCCGGCCCATTCGTGCCAAAGGATGTCTCTCCCACGTCATTATAATAATATGTATGTATTTCCAAACAGCCGTTTAGAATCATGGCCACGCGCTCACACGTGTAAATACGTTTTTCAACATTTGTAGTCGCTACAGTAATTTTTGTTTTGAAACTAATGCAACAAGAGTCTTGTTGATATTATTAACGTCAGTATAAAGGTAAAAAACATACTGTATGGGAATCCGCTCCGTCGTAACCCACACCAATGTGCGCTATCCTTAAATGCATTGTTTGCTGAATGAAGCAATCTCGGTACATTTCCCCGGCGTAATCGGCCATCGAGATGGCAGTTACGCGGGCGCAGGCTTCCGTTCACAATTAGACCACCTTATCTCCGGTAGCGGATATCTCGCCACAATCTCACGAAAACGCAATTTTAAACTGCACCTGTCATGGCGAGTTCTCTGACTTTATACGAGATACATCTAAACAATGTTATAAAGATGTCGTTTTGTCTGATTGTAGCGAAAGTATTCACGAGTTGTTGTGTTTCATAGAAATAAGAAAAAGCATAAAGGTTAATTAGTCAAAATACTTTCGCCAATAATTTTGATAGCGAAGTTAGGCAGGGACGTATGGGGTTTGAGTTTTGACATATCGCATCGCTAAGTGTCATGGCGCTTTTGCGATGCGTTGTGTGTAATCCTATATATTTAGGAAACTGGCAAATATATTTTGACTTAACACTAAAGTAGCTTCTAATACTTTAATATTTGTCTTTGTATAAAACTATCAGAACACAATTATCGTAAATAATTTCCAAGCCTTAGAATGTAAAGGAATGTGAAATAGACTAAAATTTATAATTTCTAAAACCGTTTATACCCTATCTACTTGACAAATCATTTGGCTACTGTAATTTTGCTTCGAATTTTCCATTAAATGTTATAGTAAAAGGGACGTTTTGAACTGTTTTGTTAATTACTTCGCTTAATTTTATTAAATAAAGGTGCTTAGAAAAAAATGTTTGATTGTGAAATTTTGGAGCACTAGACAAAATACGTGCTATACTTATATATTATAGTTCTCTTCGAAACTTTTTCGTTTTCGCTTCGTTATAGAATCACCGATCAAAATGTATGGAATTGACATATTAAGACGAGTTGAACGTCAACGTCATAATATTAACGAATGCTTATGTCAATTCCATACATTTTCATCGGCGATTCTATAACGAAGCGAAAACGATAGCATTTTGGCACAACCTCCTGCTTAGTCCCATAAGAATGACTTTCTTTTGACTTTGGATGAAAACAAAAGAACTTGTATAAAATAATACAAGAATTGTAGTTGAAGGATGTTGTAGATACAAAGTAGCTCAATCAAATTCGTCGCATGTAAAATGATAAATTTTATAATAAGTATCATCTGTAGGCTTATACTTATGCTGCGGATAAAATGGACAGACAAAGTTACAAATGCAGAAGTACTCAAACGTATGCGTAAAAAAGTGGAACTTGTTCGTACCATCAAGCAAAGAAAAGTCGCGTATCTGGGCCATATATTCAGAAACAAATGTACAAGCTTCTTCAAACGATAATGATGGGAAAGACTGCCGGGAAACGAAAACCAGGGAGACGCAAAACATCTTGGCTGAGTAATACCCGAGAATAGACAGGGATAAAGTATGTTGAATAACTTTTCAGACTCGCTTTGGACAAGGAAAAGTTTCGGAGCATGACTGCAAGCTTTCAGTGATTGAAGAGGCACTGGTAGAAGAAGAAGAGGCTTATAAGCATGGTCAGCATAGAAGCGTTCTTTTTCTTCAGGAGAATAAACAAAGTGACAGATTGACAAATGTAATTAACAATTTTATCACTAAAATCTGTCAGTATGTCGATTCTTTCCCGTTTCTAATGTTGTTATGCTAAGCCTGCCGGAAGTTAGTGAAACGTACGACTAGTAAAAGACATACGTCCTAGTTCTGATTTTAGCCAAGCTTCGAAGGAGCCCTAAGTCTGTAGTTTTAGATGCTTGTCATCCAGCATCCCGTGAACCCGGGGCTATTTGGATACGTTTCATCACTCTCATCAATACACGATGGTATCGCGCGTGTGTACACGCCGTTATTAACCAATGATAACGATCGCTAGATGTGTGATACGCTTTATATTAAATTACCTGGGCGTGCGCCAGCGACGATAAAATATTACGTATTCTATTACCAAAAGCACAAACGCCGGAGGTATTAGGAATTTATTGAATGGCTCCTCTTATAAAGTGCTTATGAGACACATTTTGATAGCATCAGCTATATTATAAGTAGTGCTATTATGCAACGTCATGCCGCAAAAATAACGAAATTATATTTTTCTTTTATGAATCAACAAACTTAACCCCCGACGAAAGAAGGGGGTTGTTATATTTTGACGTGTCTGTTTGTCTATGCCATGGTAGCATCCAAACAGGTGGACCGATTTTAATCTAGTTCTTTTTATATTGAAAGCCAACATAATCGAGAGCGTTCTTAGCAATAGGTCATTATTATTAAATTGTAAACAACTTTGAATGATTTGATCTGTTCAATGTTTTGTATGTATGTATGGCACTTATTAGTGATATACGAATACGAATAATACGAATCTGTTTTTTCTTCATTTAATATTGTATAAGATTTTTATTTACGATTTAAAAAGCGATCGGATTAACATAAACAGCTTAATACCTAGTTTCCGGGAGCGTTAATGAGTCTTGAAATAGATCAGTTAATTACTCGCGGCGTGTTAATGGACGCGTCACGTCGCGTGTCGTTGCGTGTCGTCAGTCGTTTACGATGTCACGGCTATAACCATATGACCGGCTCGGCTAATTTATTGCTTAATTTAGCGCCACCTGATTTATGTTACTTCAAGTCCTTAAGTTACTTTTTAATGTTAACGCTATATTTTATGTTGAATGATGTAAACTAAGTTTTTAAGGTTGGATATACGTAGCCACAATATCTTTTGAATGATTCAGGACAAAAGATAAATATAAAACTATAGCAGTGGTATGAATTTGCGCTGTATGGTATTAAATTGTTTACCTTACACTTTTAATAAAATTAGCCCTATCTAGCCAAAAATAACATAGTTGGATGATTATTAAACTTTTACAGGACCTCTCTTTAAGTTTTATACAAATTAACATAAAATTCGTTCCGACATACTTAATTATGGTTTACAGGACATAAACCAGGTCTGTTCTAACTAGTACTTCTAGTATTAGTCATTACTCTATTATTTATGTACGGCAGTCTGTGCTTTTCATATTTCACTTACACAGTTATCCTGACCACGACAGTTGACTGTGTAATTGCTACTCTGTAAAAGTTATATGGGACCAAAGATTGAGAACGGCTAGATATGCTACTTAATAGTTATATCTTATAAGAGAATATATGACGCCCGCAACACCGCTGCGCCAATAGTATGTTACGTACCTAGGGCAGGAAAATAAGAAATGTCTCAGATCACATGTAATTGTTGGCCGAGGCAAAGCCGAGAAGAAGCGAAGCTTACTTATTTACTACCCATGGTGCGTACTGCGTATACCATTTTTCTCATCGACAGAGGCGGAAAACGGCAACATCGGTAAGCGCAGCGCAGCGGGAAGAAAGTTGACGTTTTCCGCCCGGAGGTGGGAAAAATTCTTTTATCACGCGGGAACAGCGCATTTATCCGAGGTGAAAACTGTCGCTATGTCCTTTCCCAGGATTCAAAGTACATACAAAGTATACTCCATACAAAATTTTGAAAAATACGGTTCAGCGGTTTGGGCCTGAATAGAAAGGTTATACGGGATAAAATGCCTAGCAGTTAATGGGAGCGAAAATTTTAAGAGGATTATATATTAAAATACTATGTGACGATCAGATGACATAGTAATTAAACGGGACCAATATGCCTTTTAATTTATTATCAAGGCATTAATATATTTATTTAATTTAATTTTTAAAAATATTTAAATGGTGTGACTTTACGACAACTTTTATTCCTGCATCTTCGTTAACCTAATATAATATTTAACTTATACAAACATATCCATACATACATCGAAGTATATAAACCAAGGCAGTATTCTAAGCATTACACAAAATTTTCATTTCACAAGCTCAGTAATAAATAGCGCCCAATAACACCATAATAGCGGTTTCCATTGCTGCAGATACAACATTATTTACCGATCAGATAAGATTTATATTAAATTAATTGAAACCAATGCAGTTTGAATCTTTATCGTTAAATTAAACTTCTCATTATTTTAATAGTGCGACTTATATGTGCGTTCAAAGTAATTTTAACTTGTTTAAAGCCCTTATACCATAGAAATAAGGATTATTTTTATTAACTTCAAGATAAAATAACTTTGAACGGACTGTAATGCACTCGTAAATAACAAAGACAACTTCCTAAGAGTTTTAGAAGTAACCGAATTTAATAGAACGAATTAAAATTATGGCGGACGCTCCATATACATTATACAGGGTGTGATAACAAATGTAATTTAACTGTGATTTATCCAATGATTTATTGCTACAGTTTATAATTAGGTAATCTCATTTAGTTTAAACGGAGTATACCATCAAAATTAACTTCACATTTTATTTGTTTGATAGATAATTTCTAGACAAAATTATGTATTAAAACAATAACTCCGTGTTATCAATAAATATCTCTGAATAGGCCAGTTGGCTCCCAAAAGATTATTAAAATTGGTAAAAAAAAACAAGTGAAAACTTTTAGACACTTGATAATTAAAACAAACCATAACAAACCATTCAAACTTATAAATTTTAACAATAATAAGGACAAACAAAACCTAATAAAGTCAATTATTAAAAGTACTCTTTAGAGTTAATAATTTTTGGAACACCGTGTACAAAATATAAGAGGAAATTGTTTCATTAGCCTCCGAGTCATTGCGCTATGGGGCAGATCTCTGTGATTTAGTACGAGAGGCGACAGGCGAGGAGCGATGCTACAGTATAAATTATATACAGTAGATCATCTTTACATCACCGCTCGCAATCGGATTCACGCGCACGCGCGTGATTTCGGATAACTTGAATTTGCAAAACAATGTAACCTATCGTACGTGGCAACTTTTTTTTTGTATTATTGAGCGAATTTAATTTCAAACACATCATAGTTAGGATGTGTTTCCAGCTGAGCTGAGATATAAGCTGCAAGGAATGTGTTTTTGAGAACCAATGGAATCGTTTCATTTGCCTGGCTTCCCTTAGAAATACTATTACATTTAAAACACGTTTTTGCTACGCAGCTCAGGTTAGCTGCCGTTAAAACGCAGGGTTACATAACTGTATGGTAATTATACTATGGCGCTACCAAAGACATAATTTACTCCCCACAATACTTCTAATTAGGATGATTCGTGCCCAATGAGACTATGCGCAACTGGACCTTATAACTCAAACTGTACCCTTTTCGTGCACTTGATTAAGCTTGGCATTTACAAGGAGGGAATTTAAACCTTAAGCTACTTGAATAAGGTTGAAAATTGCATTTTAGTGAAGAAAATGTAAGTGCAGGATTCACGCCGTTGCATTGTTAGTAGTGAAAAGAGTTGAGTTTTTTACTTTCAGAGTGAGCTTTTACAATAAACGGTAGAAAGTACATACAAATTAGTATGGTTATGACTTATGACCATCAAGATGGATCCAAATGTACACTAATTATGTAAACATAAGATAATTATTTATAATTATCTAATGTTTACATAATTAGTGTACGCACTTACGGGTTTTATACGTACAGCACAGCCGCTGAAACGCTGAAACGTCGAGAATAAGAAAACTAGTATGCTTAATGCTACAAGATCGTAATCGTACCTTAGACATATGCTAATTACTATGAATAATAAACACTAAGGAAACGTAACCGGTAACTCCCATGCCTCAATCGTTTTGAATTTGGTTCCTTTTCGCACACTAAAATAAGGCAGTATAGCTACGAACGACTAACGAAACACTACTTTCAAATTGACAAATGAAAGCCATAATTGACAATAATAACAATAATAATTGACAATAATAATATTGTCACTTCTATAATAATTAATTAATTACACAAATTTTATGCATGTATTCGGGCCTCTTTTAGCAAGTATGCATGTATTCGGGCCTCTTTTTGCATAAAGTATGCATGTATTCGAGTCACATTTTGTAGAATCGAAACAAATTTTTTGACACAGTTACTCTTCCTAAGTTTTTATTATTCGTAGGCTAATTGGGTATTTAAAAAAAAATATTCTTGATTTTTTAAATGTATTTTAAAACCTTATTATTAATAATGTTCATATTTAATGCAAAAACCTTTAAAATGTTTTTTCAATTAATTATAACCAATTAAAAATTGATAAAATTTAAATAAAGTCACGTGACTTATAAACGCGCCATGATTGAGATATGACGTCACAATGTTAAATACATTTCAATAGTAGGCATACGGCAATATTAACCTTATTTCGGTGATGTTTATAAGGTCAAAATTGTTTGCGCTAAGTTTTTTTTTTTAATGAAAGAAGGGGGCAAACGAGCAAACGGGTCACCTGATGGAAAGCAACTTCCGTCGCCCATAGACACTCGCAGCATCAGAAGAGCCGCAGGTGCGTTGCCAGCCTTTGAAGAGGTATAGGGTAATAGGGGAGGGTAGGGATGGGAAGGGAATGGAATAGGGGATGGTAGGGAAGGAAATAGGGTAATTGGGCCTCCGGTAAACTCACGCTAAGTATAATATGCCATGTGCGCAGTTAAAAAAAGTAGAAAAATCGGTTCAGTGATTTGGGCATGAAAAGGTAACATACAGAGACAGACAAAAACAGTACTTTCGCATTTATCAGGGCGAGCGAAGCGAGCCCTAGTATATCCCACAATGTTTACATTTTTTAATACACTTTACAGAAAAACCATCGTTATTCGTTACATTTATATTAACAGAGATTGTGGTTTCGTAGTGATTCGCAGAAAACTCTATATTGCTTGCAGTTTTGGCGCTGGACATTTTCTTGTAGGAAATGCAATTGTTTTGAAGGCTGCAAAGCTTGCTATCCTATCATGCTACCATGGTATATTTTGAAGGAAAAGGACACTATCAAAGTGTTGGCAAGGTTTGTGCTTATGAAGCTATCAATGTTATACTAATGTAACTTATTAATTCTCAGAACAAGTGTATGGAAAGATAGAAGTATCATTGTAGCAGCTTAGGAGTCCAGTGATGACGATGATGGTGAGGATCTTAAGATTATCGTATTTAACGCTTCATGCAAGTCATTATTCTGTAAATATTATGCCAGGCTAATGGTCACTTTCTAAGTCTAAGCTAAGGTACTCAGTAAGTGTTTGTTTACAAACCCTATGTGCTATTACCGGCATTAGCATTTAAATGTGATGCTTTCTATTAAAATAGATTGTTTAGTCGATATAATAATAATAACTTTATTTAAAACGTTATAATCGTCCCATAAAACGACAAATAAAATAAATTGATACTCTACATTTAACATGATAGTTTCCATTTGAATGTGTATTTAAGAATTTGATTTTACTGTTTTAATTTAAAACTCCAATATCATATTTTGTTTCTAAACTAAATGCCCGCAACTTCGTGTAAGTATTTGTGCATCAAATTTTATCCAAATCGATTCTTCCGTTTAAAGAGATAAGTGATAACAATAAGACAGGCCAGACACATATTATTAAGATATTCATACATTTTCGCATTCATAATATTAGTTTAGTTTTTAATTTAAAATATTTAATCTTAGTTCAACCGTTTAAGCGTGAGACAGACAGACACACTTTTGCATTTATAATATTAGTATGGATTTAATTCACAGGTAGAAGTAAACATAAATAAACCCGCGTTATTGCAAGTCGGTAAAGAATAGCGCGTCGCTGTCACGAGCGAGGCTCTCCGACTTTAATGACGCTATTTGAATGAGGGTAGTCTCAAATGCGATATAAATAGCCTAAACCTCAGAGTATTAATGTAATAGATGCTGCA
Source organism: Lysandra bellargus (assembly GCA_905333045.1). Taxonomy (NCBI): domain Eukaryota; kingdom Metazoa; phylum Arthropoda; class Insecta; order Lepidoptera; family Lycaenidae; genus Lysandra; species Lysandra bellargus. The sequence goes on along the minus strand of HG995350.1, from coordinate 9,412,649 downwards.
GAAGTACTCACAGAAGTAAGCTAGAATAGCTAGAAGAATAGCTAGAACAGCTTTGTCAGCTTGTCTATTAAGTATTTGATAGCTAATAGTATGCAGTTCTTATTATTAACTAGCGACCCGCCCCGGCGTCGCACGGGTATAAAATATATAGCCACTGAAAAAATTATTAAAATCGATAGCCTATGATCCTTCACGTGGTCTACTTCTTTTCTGTGCCAAATAACATAAAAATTGCTCCAGTATTTCGCGAGATAAGCCCTTTCAAATAATTTCCGCCGTTTTTTCCACATTCTCCTATTAGTCTTAGCGTGATAAAATATAGCCTATAGCTTTCCTTAATAAATGGGCTATCTAACACTGAAAGAATTTCTCAAATCGGACCAGTAGTTCCTGAGATTATCGCGCTCAAGTTAGCCCTTTCAAATAATTTTCCCGTTTTTTCCACATTTTCCTCTATTTCTTCGCTCCTATTATTATTGGCGTGATAAAATATAGCCTATAGCCATCCTCGATAAATGGGCTATCTAACACTGAAAGAATCATCAAAATCTGTTGCGTAGTTTTAAAGATTAAAGGGAACAAAGGGACATGAGGGAAAAAAAGCGACTTTGTTTTATAATAAGTATAGATGAAGCGATTTTAGTCTGAAGTTATATATCAGCCAATTTTCCTCGTTTGTTTTTAGACATTTTGATGTAAATAAAAGAGGATTCTACGTAAATATATATCTGTGGTTAAACCAGATCTCAACGACACTAGTCCTCTTTCCTTCAAAACAGTTCTAGTTCTTTTACGCGTTTAATGTATAAAATATGAGAATTTTATTGTGTAATATTCTCGGAGAAAATTGTTTCTATTTTAATATTATCTTCTTCACATCCTTAAATGGATAAGACAAGTGTAAATAAATTTTATGGGTGTTTTAGTACTATGTAACTTACACGACCAGTGACACTTTTAAAGTGTTGGCAAGATTTGTGCTTATGAAGCTATCAATGTTATACTAATGTACTTTATTAATTCTCAGAACAAGTGTATAGAGAAAATTTGCATACGGCGTGCTAGTAGAATGAAGTAGTTTCTCTTCTTTATAATATCGATATATCGAATAGTCAATAGTCATCTGCTAACTGCAGATAATAAAAAACACCAAAGATACTTTAATTTAAAAGATATTCCCAAAAATATGATGGAAATTTTATGCAATTTATACAAATTTCGTACAAAATACAAAACCAAGTGTCTCTACGCTGTGCCGTGATTCTACTATTTCAATCCAATATTAATATATTGGATTAAAATAGTAGAATATAGCTTTGATCCATCTGGATTCTGTCAAATAGCCAAAATGATGTTCTCATATAGGTCAAACTATTTATGGAGTTTTCACCAACTAGAATGCGTTTGACGCTGCTTTGACTGATTCATAAAACATCATTTTGTATTTATCATGAGCATCGAAACCGTTTCGAGAAAGTTGGATAGAAATAGCATAGACATAACAATTTTAATGAGACACAGATATAAACAATATCCAGAAGGGTGCATACCTTTTGCTGTCACCGGAATCAATAGAGTACAATAAAATTGGCCGGCTCAATGCGAGGTAGTTAGTTCTAAATGAGGTTTGAGTAATGCCTCGAGCACACGAACCTCTCGCGTGGTGCAAAGCATTATTGTCGTCGATACCCGCTCTTAATTGACACGATATTGGCCGACGATTGATGATGAGGATGTATCTATTTTTAGTATGTCTATGTCTCATCTAAGGACCCATAAACTGTATTGATAATTAAAGCTATATAAAAATATTTTAGACGCTTTATTTTAGATATTATTCATACACATTTCTGGTCACCGAATAGACAGAAATTCGTCCATTAGATCTATAGCATCTTGTCTCTTTCACATAGTGATGAGCAAAGCAAGATCAAGACCAATACTCGACCAGTCTTGGTCTTGGTCTTGCTTGTGCAGTTTTGGTCTTGGTCTTGCTCAAATCTGTCTGGTCTTGGTCTTGGTCTTGGTCTTGCACGCCTAGTCTTGGTCTTGGTCTTTCAAAAAGCAAGACTCTTGCAAACATTTTTCAAAACTTTTTGTAAACGTTTTAATTTTCTCGAAAAAACATTTTCAAACCTAAATTATTAGACTAGCTACATGATCTTATTTTAACTTGATATGAGAATGATTCTTGAATTGAAAATACTAATGAAAAGTCGAGAGCCAACTCAGCATAGACTGATCTTTTAGCGGCAAAAATGAAAATTTTGAACTTTCCCTCGGATTTCTTCTAGAGTATTTTTAAGGTTCCGTAGCCAAATGGCAAAAAAAAAAACGGAACCGTTGATTATAGATTCGTCATGTCTGTCTGTCTGTCTGTCCGTCCGTATGTCACAGCCACTTTTCTCCAAAACTATAAGAGCTATACAATTAAAACTCGGTAAGAAGGTGTATTCTGTGAACCGCATTAATACTTATTTTGATACAAAAATAGAAAAAATATGAGAGAGACTCTTCCAAAGTGGTGCCAAAGTTCCAAATATGTGTCCCCTCCCTTCTCTAACTTCTAAAGTAGGGGCATGATGAGTCTAAAATAATATATGATTGTACCTTACTATAAAAACTACCAAGAAAAAATTGTTTTACACGAGAAGCAAGTAGTTTTTTTATACTTCATAAATGGTAAACCTTAATTTAACTTTCATTAATTCAACTGAAATATAAAAATAAATCAAAAACCTTTTAATTTATTACAATAAAACTTTTTGCTGCTGCGGAACCCTTCATGGGCAAGTCCAACTCCCAATTGGCCGGATTTTCGGATTCTCTCTTGGTTGAAAGGTCTTCGTTTTCGGCTGCCACGTAATATGTTCCCAAATTTTTAGTTTAAATGCATGGTTACTTAATCAAAAGGGTAAAAACGGGACCCAATTACTTACACATCGCTGCCTGTTCGTCTGCCTGTTTTCAGGTATTACAAGAACTTGAAATTCATGTTAAGTAGATACCTATACTTATTATAAAACAAAAACTTTTTTTTTTCCCTCATGTCCCTTTGTTCCCTTTAATCTTTAAAACTACGCAACGGATTTTGATGATTCTTTCAGTGTTAGATAGCTCATTTATCGAGGAAGGTTATAGGCTATATTTTATCACGCTAAGACTAATAGGAGCGAAGAAATAGAGGAAAATGGGGAAAAAACAGGGAAAATTATTTGAAAGGGCTAACTTGAACGCGCTAATCTCAGGAACTACTGGTCCGATTTGATTCTTTCAGTATTAGATTTTACACGCTAATTTACTAATAAGAGAATGTGAAAAAAACGGGAGAAATTATTTGAAAGGGCTTATCTCGCGAACTACTGGAGCAATTTTTATGTTATTTACATCTGTAAATAACATAAAAATTGCTCCTTCTTATCTAGAAGTAGACCACGTGAAGGATCATAGGCTATCCATTTTAATCATTTTTTCAGTGGCTATATACAGTATTTTATACCCGTGCGACGCCGGGGCGGGTCGCTAGTATTGTTATAAATATTTTATCTCATATTATAGTCATTGCGACAAAGTAAAATTTTTTTGCAAGAGTCTTGCATGGAGCAAGACTCTTGCATAGTCGGTCTTGCTCTTGGTCTTGTTCTTGCACACCTAGTCTTGGTCTTGGTCTTGCAATTTTTATAAGACCAAAACCAAGACTGCAAGACCAAGACCAATTTTGCTCATCACTACTTTCACACGCAAAATTATTAGTAAACTGCTTACATTAACTGTTAAATAGTATTTTCGGACAATACGGCCTGTGAACCTTCAAGAAGAGCGAGCGACCCTCTTAAAAGTCCAGCAACGCACCTGCAGCTCTTCTAATAATGCGACTGTCCATGGGCGACGGTAATGGCTTTACATCGTGACCCATTTGCTCATTTGTCCTTTTATTAAAAAAAACATTATCTCTTACACCTGCACACAAAGATACCAATTTTCGTGTGCAATAGACAAGAATCAACAGGTGAATGAACGCAATTTTTGTCTACCAGATTCCAGCGACCGAACTGGCAACAACTATTTTCTCTAATTAGAACTAATGTAACAAACATGCACTATTAGTCGCATTTGATACACTTCGGGATTACTGTATTGATATATTAAACTCGTAATGAAGTTACAGTAATGTACTACGACCATCCGTTTAGGTCGCCGACAAAGGCACCGCTTAGTCGATTTATAATACGATTAACTGAAAGAATGGCTTGCACGGATCCTTATACTAACAAAAAAACGCGAGTGGAAAAACTCTCGCTGAGTTCCGTACAAAATGGAAAAATCACGTTTGTCTTTGCAGCTATTATTTGTGGCTGTATCGAGCTCAGAAAAATTAAGGTGTAAGAATGTTACCTTACTAAATAGGTCAAAACAGCTCAGTTACTAATATGGTATATAGTATAGTACCATTAACCATATTTGTAACTGAGCTGTTACCTGAGGTAGTAAAATTTTAAGTTTATAAAATAAGCTATTTAGTACAAGATTTCAACAGAAAATAATATCCCTTGGTGCTTTAAGCACGGAACCCTAAAAATGTGATCAGTAATCACAGGTCAACGACTCCTGATCAAACACGTCAATAACTAATTTATCGCTTCGACGATGATTAAAAAAACGTCTTTGTAATGTAAAACTAATAGTACTAATTAAATTATGTAATAAACTTTATTTTTTTATTCAGGTATTAAAGTGCCCATTCTAAATGAGATATTACGAATGATAATTAAGTAATAAGGCATGTCCATACAGAAATTACTATAATGTGAATACATTTTTAAATTACTGCCCGACTCTAGCTCAATAATTAAAATATTTATTTCCTCTTTCAAATATTCGACATTGTATGGGTACTGACTACACAAAATACCAGCTTTATTAAAAGATTGTCTTGACTCTTGAGGTCACTGTTATAATGTTGAGTAAAGGTAATTTATTTTGCTTTTGTTTTAGATTTATTTTTAGGGTTTTACGACACAAAATCCTTACTAATATTATAAATGCAAAACTGTGGCTGTCTGTCTGTTACCTCTTCACGCCCAAACTACTTAAACCGATTTTGCTGAAATTTGGTATGGAGATACTTTGAGTCCCGGGAAAGGACATAAGATTCATGAAAAATATACGGAGTTGCGAGCAGCAACTAGTACGTCAAAAATGAATTTGTATCTTCCATATATACAATGTACCTAATAAATGACAATAATTTATTTGTTCACGAAGTAATCTTCAGAAGCAGGAGTTTAGAATATCTCAATTATAACGTAGCCCCAGAGGTTTAGTAATGAGAGCCTGCGCGTAACTTGGGGCCGACTCTGACAAAGTGAGCTATTTCATCGCCGGACCATTGTTTAAGACCACACATCAAAAGTACTAGTTAAAAATGTCTGATCAGTACCTTAAACGAAATTGAATAATGATGGTGGACTGAAGGCGGACTTTAAATGTCTTCTAGATAATATTATTAGGTACCATCAGAGAAGTTGATTCATAGGCAACTGCCATCTGGCAGACCAACGTGATTTGGTCATGTTATGTCAAACTCAGCCGACAGATCGAGACTTACATTGAATTGGCAAAACTCGACCAAATGGCGAAAGTCCGTTAACTGCATATGAATCAATTTCTTCGATGGTACCTACTGTAACAAAATTGATCTTGAATGGTTATTTGGTCGAGTAATATCATCTGAAATTGAAAAAGTTTTACATCTAGCTGATAAAATAGTTAATGCTAATTTATCCAAACTAGATCGAAAACATAAATAGCAGCATTTAAAAAGCAGTATAATTTCAAAGCGTTTAATGCATGAAATATTCGAAGCATTTCATTCGAAAAGGGATTAAAACTTGATAATCATTCTGTGGGAAAATATTGGGCGATCTACGGACGTATTGTAGTCCATGCGGAGTTATATTACCTTACAGTATCTAAGAAAGTGATCCATAAGCCCTTCGCATTAAGTCCCTGTCGGAACTAAATACACTCCGAATGGAATATAGTTGTAATTTAATTATGACCTAACCACTAAATTAGAACGCAATTATTTAAATATACAGCTACGTCGGAGGATTTAGAATAATAATTAGGGATAAAATATGTTAGAAACTTTCTAATCTCGATATTAAAGCATAACGACAAATTTTTGAGATTGGAATATGAATATTAGATGCACGATTAAATGACTAATTTACTTTAAGCTACATATCTTTATATACTTTGCATAGATTTTATTATGAGTATATATATATGAATTATAATATCATGGCAACCCAAAGTGACGATGGACTCGAAAACATGGAGGTTTGATTAGTTTAGTTACGGTTTTTCGTCATTAAGGCGACGCCTTGATAATTTGGCTGTAGCGATATCGATTTTTCTCAGCAATGACTAAAGCTTAGAAATTAAAGTTCATTGTCAGTATTTATCTTGTCTTTGTCTTTGAATTACCCATAGCATAACACGATTGGTCAACTTTTATAACACAGAATAATCAATCAAAAAGAACTCTGTAAAAAAGGGGTTTCCTATTTTGCCAACAGAGGAGAGTGATTTAAGCTTCCAAAATTTGTACATAGATTGGTTTAAGCATACACTTTAATTTGTCCATAGCTTATATGAAATGTATTTATGGTTTTTAAATTACGCGACAAAAACATTTTGTCGCTACGCCCTTTCCATTTTCTGCTGTTCCATTCTCATTCAATCTAAAACATATCCAACACGGTTTTTACTTTAACGGGGCGTCACCTTAACCATGATTGCCACCATCATTGCGAAGTTGTCTGTAGTGTGCATCATCGATATGAGCAACTCTAGATGAATAATTGGCATGCACATCTATTTCAGTTTTCAGCACAGATACGATTTATAAAAGGATTTTTGTCACGTTTACATTGCAATTGAATCAGTCTGTTAACATAAGAGTATTTTCTCTGTCTTGTTCTTTGGATATTCCCCTGTTCTTCACAGATTTCCTTTCTTCAACGATATTCCGAGTTTTTCTTCGACATTCACAGTTGTTTGCAAGGTGTTTGAGATATTGGATTACGTTTTAGATTCGTACCAAAGTCTCCATTCTTAGTGATATTAAAGATAAAAACAAGACTGTCGTCGATTTGCCTACGTAGAGTTTTGGATTTCATCGGTCACATAGCAATACAAGAAACGCTCCCTCCCAAAGAAGGGCTCACATACAAGAAACGTGATTTTTTGGCCTTTTTTGCTCGTAATCAATAATAGTAACAGCTACGCACTTGAAAATTTCACAAAATCCTTAATTATATTTGTACTTTAATAATTAAGAATAAAATTAAAATAAACTAATTGGTTAAGGGGGCTCCCATACAAAAAACACAAATTTTTGTCTACTTTTGCTAACATAAAAAAAGATATCAACATTGAATTTTTTTAAATCTCTACTAACGATATTACTAACTATTCTATAGAGAATTTAAATATATATATTACTTAGACATTACTATTTTTTTAATATATTTTTCATGGGTTAAATGTACCCAAATTTGAGATTTTTCGAACCTTTAAAAATTAATATCTTTAAAAATATTAACTTTATCGTAAAAAGTCATAGGGCCTTTTTTATTGGTATTTCAATAAAGAATATTAAAAAAAATGTCCGGTTGAAAAATAACAATTCCTTGCAATTATTTAAACAATGTTTGTTTAAACAATATGGCACCGGGTTGCACCATGGCAACATGCATTTATATCATCAGGAGGGCAATCTGAAGAGGATCGCATATAAAAATTGAGGTGGAATAGTTTCCGGTACTCATGCGCCGACTCGTGCTGGTCTAAGTAGTTTAATCGCACTATATCAAGTTGCTACGTCTCAAAAAATGTTACAGCTAACCTGCACATGGGTAAAAATTTTAAGATAAACGGCCCTAATAGGAGTGTTGACGCATATCGTAATTAAAAAATAAATAGTAAATACAAAACCGGACGGGTCATTCACAAATAATAGCGTATTTAGAGCTGACCAAGATTCCCATTCAGAATCAACATAGTGATGGCCGCCTTGATTTCTCGCTTTATATTTACCCCCAAACTGGTTCATAATTATATTACTTCTGACATGACCTTTATGCCAATTGACATAAGACATATTCCGAGAAACACTGTAGTGTTGTTAAACGGTGTACAGCAAACATAGATGACCGGTAAACACGTGAACTGTACACACGGCCGTGGGAACGCGAACGGTAGAACAGTATACACTTGACACGACGTGACATACCATTAACTGTAACAATATAAGTTATAAACAGTAGGCCTTTTTCATAGAACACCAGAACAGACTTGCGCACACATTAACGTCATTTCAAATAACTTGAAAGCGTAAAATTAAAACAACTTGTATGTATTATTAACAGCGAAGGATAGAATATATTATAATAAATTTTAATGTAGCGCTTGCTCAGCGTTAGGTCAAATTCCATACATTGTAATATAATGTTTTATGTGTCGCAATTTTTTAAACTTTTCAATTTTTTAAATTTTTCTGTTAAACCATCAAATGCAATTTAACTAAGTACCCTAGTGAGTCGTATTTTTCATCGTGTCATGCGATTATTGACTCTTGAATATTCATCTTTATAAATAGTATTAGATTGTATTGTTATATTTTTTACAGTAAGCCTCCATTTATACACCTTATCCAAACAGTAATAATTTTTTTCTTTACGATGGCTCTATTGTCATATTTACTACGCTGTGTACAGTTGTACCGTCATTTCTAATACTCTACAATAATCCTAGAAAATATTTCGTTGAAATGCGGAACACTTACGCAGCATCGAAGACGGTAGACCAAGATGGGGTCTAAAATTCAGAGCATAATAGTTCTTATTAACATGACGACAGAATTGATTATGCTCTGAAACCTGGGTAGCCCATCTTAGCCCGACGTTGAGTTCGATCGGAAATGGAATCACGTAAACATGAATCGACAAAAGCGGTTGAAAGGCGACAAGTCCCGGTGACACCATTAACTCGAGATTACGTCCGAGTGAGAAATTCCCGACCCTAAGCGAATGTCATTTGAATATAAATTGTGGAGCCCGTCCTCGCGCCTCACCGACCGTAACAAGATCAGTATCGACTTAATGACAATATATTGGTCATAAAATTAGATAGTCCCCCGTCAGACATCAGACGCAGTCGCCTCTCGTATTTATTGCGAACCAGAAACATTATCCGCCGTCAGCCCTGGTACCTTTCGTCATTTCGAACCTTAAAGACGTTCGCCTGTGTCGCCTAGCTATATACTTAGAAAGCGGTTTACGATCGTAAGAAAGCTAAAGTTACGGCGCAAATGTTATGAGTCCTATCTTCAAACTTAGTCGAAAGTGAATAACTCTGGACGTTGTGCGACTATACGTAGCCATGATTGCTATGGATCATGGCCAATCATAGACAAATGCTATCTACAGCGCTTGTATCATATCATTGGTCCATTATGAGCCAACGTGGAACACAGAAATGACATTCGAACATGACATTTCGCAGGTTCCACCATCGTTCAATATTTTAAAGTATCAAGAATAGTGTGTCGCCTCATAAATTGTGTGGCAAATGGAATTATCGAGTGAGAGTACAAATCGCCGTGCACTCGGCGCGGACAGTACCAAATTACTCGTTGAAGATGTCACTAGTTAACATTAATCATATTTGAAAAATTGTCGAATGTGAAGTAACAACGAAAGGCCATTAGCACTCGTATTAGTAAGTTATGGAGACATTGTGGTCGAAACAATGAGGTCGGCCGTGCGTGTGCGCCACACTCGAGGGGAAAAGATACATAGTAGGATTTTTTCTTGATTTCACTACTGTAAGCAAACCTATGGCATCTGCTTTCGCGTACGAGAATACCTACTCAGTCGAAGTGCATAATGTAGTAATGAAACTGACAGCTTACTATGTTGTTTTAGCAGAGAAATACGCCTGTATATAAGCCATGCAAAATATTAAGATTACTCTGCAAAACTAGATAAGGCCGGCAACGCACCTGCAGCTCTTCTGATGTTGCGAGTGTCCATGGGCGACGGTAGTTGCTTACCATCAGGTGTTGCTCGTTTGCCCCCTTATTTAATAATAAAAAAAAAAAAAGATGAGACAGTCGGTAAAGTACAATATCTACTGTACTAATAACATAATAAAAGATGCCGATTACGTGTATGATCACTGCTCTATAAATAGCGTGTCCCTATGCGACAACAAAGAGGCATAAAAACCGACCACTACACATTCCCCTTCCCTTTTTTCCTATAGATCTTTGAGTTGTGTGTCGTCTATACTCCTTCTAGCTGCGCAGGCGCAGGGCAGAAGCGACACGCGATCGATAGCGATCGGCGATCAGAGAATCCGTGACACCGGCGTGATTACTCACACGCCGATCCTATCGCGCCATCTTATCCCGCTTATTAAAGGACACGTTTGACGCTAATCAAACATCAGATAAATTGCAGCCCATCTGTTAAGGATCGGAGGGAATAAACAACGTCAAACTTGGACCAACGGACCTTGCTTGACGAGTGACAAAATAAGAATTTCTCTTGTTATTATAAGTTTGATTATAATAATTGTTTCTCAAAAAAACTAGCAACCATTAACTAAAGCATTGACATAATCCTATTAGTTGAATCATATTCTGCGCATACTTGTCTTAGATAAGTACTTTTTTTTATAAAATAAGGGGGCAAACGAGCAAACGGGTCACATGATGGATAGCAACTACCGTCGTCCATGGACACTCGCGACATCAGAAGAGCTGCAGGTGCGTTGCCGGCCTTTTAAGAGGGAATACGCTCTCTTCTTGAAGGTTTGCAGGTCGTATAGGTCCGGAAATATTCCTGGTGACAGTTCGTTCCAGAGTTTTACAGTGCGCGGCAGAAAGTTACGCGAAAAACGCACGGTGGAAAAGCTTTCACTATTCCTAGACTCTTCCTTATTACTCACAGGTATTATACTTACTTTTAACCTTAGTCGGATTGTATTTTATATTGACAGTACTTAATAAAATATGAGAAAGTATGTCTGTTACTTCGTCGCGCTTGAACTGTTCAACCGATTTCAATTAAATGACAAGATCCAACGTCCATACAATTTTGGGCTAATTTTAAAAGTGCCGGCCAACTCAAATAAACCCATTATTTAAATAGAACATAATCTAAGGAATAATTTTTATTACTACACCAAAGTTCTAAGTCAAGTCTCCGAGTTGTTATTCAAGGTCAAACTTTTTTTATAACATAATATGTAATAAAACTTATTTTATTAATTAAAAGCAATAAGTAATCGATCCCAACGTCCCTATCCGAGTCATAGAATAGATTAGAAGCCAAATACCTACAAATGATTTGGCAAAATTCAAAGGAAGGGGGATACTTATGTGCTTGGGGTACGCACGGCATTTGCTTTTTTTTTCACGCAGTGAAATGCCGTGACGCATTCAACACAGGGGATGGGGACTCCCCGCTGCGGATATGTGGGGCTCGCCGCGGCGAAGATGGTGAGTGCCGCGGCCCTACCCACTAAAACACTGCGATGTTCCTGACTCCTGCAGCTGGCGGATACACGGGTCCCGACGAGCATTACTCCAGTATTCCAAGTAAGCAATGAGTTGTGCCCTGCAAGCCCCAAGCACGGAGAGGTTCTCTCTTCCTTTGAATTTTTCCAAATCATTTGTAGGTATTTGGCTTCTAATCTGTTCTATGACTCGGATAGGGACGTTGGGATCGATTACTTATTGCTTTTAATTAATAAAATAAGTTTTATTACATATGTTATAAAAAAAAGTTTGACCTTGAATAACAACTCGGAGACTTGACTTAGAACTTTGATGTAATAACAAAAATTATTCTTTAGATTATGTTCTATTTAAATAATGGGTTTATTTGCGTTGGCCGGCACTTTTTAAATTGGCCCAATTTGGACCTTATCCTTTGGTGCTAGGATATCTTGAACGCCGGGAAAGGATAGTTTAGAATCTGAACTATCAGCAATTGAAAGTAAAATGTAGATACATTGAATTGCTGCAAATTGTACAGTTTTCGGGGTACAATATTGCGCTACAAAGTTTCTGGCAAAACCCAATAAAATAGAAGGAACATCCGCAGTTAACGTTAATTGTTTTGCGTTGAAATATCTCAAACCGTTTTTTCAATTTGTCCAATTGAGGTCACTAGAACAAGAGAAACGAAGTTTAATTGTAATAGATTCTTGCTTCTAGAGATTAATAGATTGAAGCTATATCAAATTCATATTAATCCTTCGATCGTGGATTCTTGGAAATTTATTGTTAATCTATTGAGTCTCGCTCACCGGTGAGCTTATTTATGGGGCTTGATGGGTTAAAATACATTTTTCCCCAACTGCGGTAAAAGGAATTGTAAAAAGCACAAATAAAACTATTACTTTTTTATTGAACATCAACCTTTAAGAGCCCGGGTAACCCTCGAAATTCTCATACATTCGTAATACCAAAATCATTTTGTCATACGAAAATATTTAACATGTTTGAGTTATTTTTCAGTATAAAATAGTAATTACCTAGGTTCCTGAACAAAAATTAACTTCAAAATATTTAAACACTAAAAAATTTTTTTTTGTGTATAAATTTTTTTTACTAAATTTAGTACTAAATATTTAAACACTAAAAAATAGAGTAAAACACTAAAAAATATATAAATAAATAGTAAATTTACTACAAAATATTTCAACTCTAAAAAATATTTTTTAGTATTAAAATATTTTGTAGTAAATTTACTAATTATTTATAAATTTTTGAGTGTTTTACTCTATTTTTTAGTGTTTAAATATTTAGTACTAAATTTAGTAAAAAAAAATTATACACAAAAAAAAATTTTTTAGTGTTTAAATATTTTGAAGTTAATTTTTGTTCAGGAACCTAGGTAATTACTATTTTATACTGAAAAATAACTCAAACATGTTAAATATTTTCGTATGACAAAATGATTTTGGTATTACGAATGTATGAGAATTTCGAGGGTTACCCGGGCTCTTAAGGAGAATAATTAGTAAATTATTTGTACTTTTTGCTCTTTACCATTAATAAAGCTGCACATACGAAAATTATAGATCTGTATTCGCTTACAGTTACACCGGGTTTCTATATTTTTGTTTACACTTAAATCAAAATCACTTGATGAAAATAAGTAAAAAAGTACCTATACAGAGTAAATTATCGCTTTACCTACCTGAATTTCATTATTGAAACAATATATTTACAAACGCACACACACAGTGATGTATTAATATTACAAAACAAACAAAGCTCAAATTAAGCGATCAATGTAGAAAGTATACAAATGTCTGTAATGCTGTGTTGTCACCGCATAACTCAGTCGGACCTACAGCTGGGGGCTCCTCGATTATCAATATTCGAGTGAAACCATTCATTCTAATTATCGATACTGTTATCGATTATGTTCGTAATACGTTTAAGGCTGTGAACACGGCAGCTATAATAATATATAATCCTAATATTATTTTGTAGGATGCGTATAGCTTTGATTTGTCCTGTATCTCAAGGACCAGTAGCTTTACCATGAGTTTAAAGCTATAGTTTTTATCGATACTCGATACCGACGACGTAAATTTTTAGTATGGCAAATTTTACAGCGCCTCTAGCGGTCACTTGCGGAACTAAAATCGCCATACAAAAAATTTACGTAGTCGGTATCGAGTATTGATAAATACTATAGCTTTAAACTCGTGGTAGAGCTACTGTAGAACATAATGTAAACTTCTGCGTATTTTGATTTCTGAATGTGATATAAGGTGAGTTTCTGTATTGCTCCTTCTCCACTCAAATAAAAAAATATACATTACAGCTATCGCGTGCTCTTTAATGCAAAGGATACGAGCTCAAAACGTTCAAAAAACTACAAAATTTGTGACCACTTGACTAGCCTTGTGGTTTTGACCATAACTACTTGTCAGTATGTATCAAGCTATGATATATTACAATTTACATTATATCTGGTCATGTGAAACACTTAATGCATCAATTATTGTACAGGCGAGGACATCTGTAGTCGTATTTAAGGTTTATCGGGTTCATTTATCGGGCGCGTGCTGATGCAGATTAATGGAGGCTGGCGGCGATACCATCAGATTCCGGGACTGATCCCATCGCGAGTCCCGACTCCCGCACGCGACCACGCAACTTAAGAGCCCGGGTAACCCTCGAAATTCTCATACATTCGTAATACCAAAATCATTTTGTCATACGAAAATATTTAACATGTTTGAGTTATTTTTCAGTATAAAATAGTAATTACCTAGGTTCCTGAACAAAAATTAACTTCAAAATATTTAAACACTAAAAAATTTTTTTTTGTGTATAAATTTTTTTTACTAAATTTAGTACTAAATATTTAAACACTAAAAAATAGAGTAAAACACTAAAAAATATATAAATAAATAGTAAATTTACTACAAAATATTTCAACTCTAAAAAATATTTTTTAGTATTAAAATATTTTGTAGTAAATTTACTAATTATTTATAAATTTTTGAGTGTTTTACTCTATTTTTTAGTGTTTAAATATTTAGTACTAAATTTAGTAAAAAAAAATTATACACAAAAAAAAATTTTTTAGTGTTTAAATATTTTGAAGTTAATTTTTGTTCAGGAACCTAGGTAATTACTATTTTATACTGAAAAATAACTCAAACATGTTAAATATTTTCGTATGACAAAATGATTTTGGTATTACGAATGTATGAGAATTTCGAGGGTTACCCGGGCTCTTAAGGCTTAATATTATTATGTATACGACGGGACTGACAATGTACTATCAGAGAAGTTGATTCCTAGGCAGATGAAGGACCTAAGTAATTTGGTCGCGTTACGTCAAATCCATCCAAACGATCACAGATAACATTGAATTGATATTTGCCGAAATACAAATGACATAGGTGCCATCAAATTGCCAATGAATCAATTTTTTCGATGTTACCGAGGTAAAATTTTGAGCAAGACGGTTGTAGAGTTCTCAACAAGTCTAAATTCAAACGTACTTAATACTTATGTCAATACTTGCGTCCGTAGTCCGTACATGATGGGACTGACGATGGTTTTTGGAAACTTTCGAGCCTGATGGTTCTAAAGTTTTTTTACTTACTTTAAGAAGTCTTCCTCATAGCTTTTCTAAGAATCAAGAATGTTCTGCTTATTTATTTCATAAGGTCCGGTATACAAAAAATATTTGTCTTTAGTATTCCGATAGTATTATGGCAGAACTCAAAGGCATAAAATATTTTGTTTTTAGTGTTTCCTGTAAAATTCACCTAGAAGCACTTATGTGGTGTTAGTAACATTCAATTTAATGATTACTTAACAATAATTTAATGAAGATATTCTCTGTTTAAAACTGTTCATTAAATTAGGGCTAACTAATGACCTTGTCTCACAGTGCGGTCGAAAGTATAATATCTATAATAATAAAGCGTAAACCACTACCATGCCCATAACTGTCATCGACTATTATTAGTTAAAAGTACGATAACTATTAAGTTAAGATTAATGTCGTGCGCCGAATAACTTTTTGACAAACCGTTCGAGCGATTTTAAATAATTGGTATTATAAACAATAGCGCAATTATCAGAACTGGGCCACAACGAGACGAAGTCAAATCGATTAATTATCCGAATAATCGATGGCAGCCGATTTATCTAGCGACGATAAGGTTTAATGAAGTGGACTGAAGACAGCAGAGCTATCACCACGATAACTCCTATCTTCATATTAACTTATTAAATTAAAAGTATACAGCACTAATTTAATAAATACACGCGATTTTGAACCTTATATTGAAGTATTTAAAGGCGTGGAAGTGTCATAATTGAGTCATCAAAGTCTAATACGATTCAGCGCTGCGCTTGTGGAAACCAACGATATCGCTCGATAAGATTTCAGTCAAAATTGATACTTGGATCAATACCCCAATTCCACTATTTAAATACAACATTAATGCAGGCTCATTTCTTATTCGATGTAGACTGTTTCCTATCTATAGGTACTTATGATAAAATCGTAGAGGTAAAATTTTTGTACATTGAAAATAAACTTGAAAAAACGAGTCAGGGGCATGTTAGAAGAGTAGTAAAACACATTTTAACTGTTTTTGAAATTTTTGTTTCTCTGTCTGTTTGTCTGTTTGTACAGGCTAATCTCTGAATCCGCTGGACCGATTTCAATGAAATTTGGCATGGTGATACCTTACATCCCTGGTCAACATCTTAGATACTTTTTTAACCAACTTCCAAAAAAGGAGGAGTCAATGTTTACTTTGCTGTTTGTGGTCAGATTTTCAAAATTCTTTTTAGAGTTCCGTACCAAAAGGGTAAAAACGGGACCCTATTACTAAGACTTCGTTGTCTGTCCGTCTATCCGTCTGTCTGTCACCAGGCTGTAACTCGAGAACGGTAATAGCTAGAGAGTTGAAACTTTCACAGAATGTGTATATTTGTTGCCGCTATAACAGCAAATACTAAAAACAAAATGAAATTAATATTTAACAAAATTAAATTATTCCCATACAACAAACGTGATTTTTTGGCCTTTTTTGCTCTATATCAATAATGGCAACAGGTAGGTACTTTTTCACAAAATCCTTAGTTATATGTGTACTTTAATATTTAATAATAATATTAAAATAAAATAAAAATTAAGGGGGGCTCCCATACAAAAAACACAATTTTTGGCCTAATTTTGCTCTATAATGATACGGAACCCTTTGTGCGCGAGTCCGACTCGCACTTAGCCGATTATTTTGTTGTATATATTGTTAACCCATTCGGGTTTTACCATGTTTACAAAAACGGTGACTTGATATTGATCTTCTCGGGATCAACGGAACTCCTTTACAACAAAAACATTACAGTAATTTTCACTTTTTTTGAGTAAAATTAACATAACATGCCACGAAAAAGTAAGATTAGCACCAAGGCGTATCCCAGGGTATAGGGCTTCCGTAGGTTCCGTTGCTGAACGGAACCCTGATTCCTTATAAGAAGACTAGACGTTCCGTGCGGCTTCACCCGCGTAAATTAGATATTTCACAGACAAATAAGTCCACTAAAATAGCCTATGATCTTTCACGTGGCAAAAAATCTTCTTCTTATCTGTGACAAAAAAAAACAAACACAATCCAGAAAGTCCAAAAGTAGGTTAGGTTAGATTAGAACTTAGACCACAACACAGAGGGAGCCGAGCGAGTGCAGCGAGCGTGCTGCGGCAGCAGCCGGCGACCGACATAAAACAAAAGAGGGGCTCGGGGGGCGCAGCCCCCCGCTAAAACAAAAACAAACACAATCCATAAAGTCCAAAAGTAGGTTAAGTTAGGTTAGAACTTAGACCACAACACAGAGGGAGCCGAGCGAGCGCAGCGAGCGTGCTGCGGTAACAGCCGGCGACCGACATAAAACAAAAGGGGGCTCGGGGGACGCAGCCCTCCGCTAAAACAAAAACAAACACAATCCATAAAGTCCAAAAGTAGGTTAGGTTAGAACTTAGACCATAACACAGAGGGAGCCGAGCGAGCGCAGCGAGCGTGCTGCAGCAGCAGCCGGCGACCGACATAAAACAAAAGGGGCTCGGGGGGCACAGCCCCCCGCTAAAACAAAAACAAATACAATCCATAAAGTCCAAAATTAGGTTAGGTTTGGTTAGAACTTAGGCCACAACACAGAAGGAGCAGAGCGAGCGCAGCGAATCGAGTCCCAAACGAGTTTGACCATGTCCTTCGGGCACCCTAAGATCATATCAAAGTGTTTTCGTGGTTGGATACCGCTGGATATCGTGGTGACACAGGAGATACAGTGGCACAAAATATATATTAGTTGTACCAACAGAATTCCCACTGGCGAAACCGGTTTAAAGAATTAACGATTCATGCCACGATACTATAAAGTTCAAATTCCGACCGCGCAGTGGTAGGTGCCTACAATTATATTTGCCTACATCTCCGCTCTCTTTCTATCGCATAACTCGTACCTTTTCTGAAGAAATCAGGGTTGTCTGTTTTTAAAAATAATATTATAATCTTTATATTTAATTAACTAAATTTTATTTAACTCGAAATAAGTCTTAGTACTATATACTATATACAGGGTGTAACAAAAACAAGTGATAATACTTTTGGGTGTGTACGTGTTCCCTGTAGAGAGTTCACAGTGAAAGTAGCAGCGCTGAAAGACCAAAAATTTGTTTCACTTTTGTATGGGGAAACTCGTGACGCTCGGGCCCTTGCCCATACAAAAGTGGAGAAAAATTTTGGTCTTTCAGCGCTGCTACTTTCACAGTGAACTCTCTACAGGGAACACGTACACACCCTAAAGTATTATCACTTGTTTTTGTTACACCCTGTTGATTTAATTATCATAAATTCGCGTGTAACTAGACTCGTACTTAGATTCGATAGGTACCGTATCTTAATTATTGAAACCGGTCTTATATTACCTACTTAAAGTGTATAACTTAGTTATTTTTGTAAACAAATGAGGTTTCGAATAGTATGCATCACGAAATATAATATAAAAGACGCGACACCAACCTACGATGCTTACTATTAGTAGTAATTAATACCTAACCTTATTAATTAATGTTTTTTTTTTTTGACAATGAAATACCTTTATTAACTATTATAAGTCTACGAAGGTAACCCAACTAATATATTCTACTTCAACTAGTATTTAAAACTATTTAAATCATAAGTAATCGTAATTTGACTCTATAATAAATTGTACAAAATTTAAATCTATAATAAATAATAACGCGAACTACTGGAGCAATTTTTATGTTATTTGGCACAGATAAGAAGTAGACCACGTGAAGGATCATAGGATATCCATTTTTATCATTTTTTCAGTGGCTATATATTTTATACCCGTGCGACGCCGGGGCGGGTCGCTAGTAATAAATAATAATAAAACAATTTAAAAAAGGGAGCTTAAAGAAAGTTAAATTTGGTTCACATTCCGTGTTAAGACAGTTAAGCACTGCGCAATATTTCTTTGCCCTTTTTTAATTGTCCATTGTGATCAGATTAATTTATCAATTCTGTGACAGCGAATGAATAAGTACGCAGGTAGGCATGCAACGATCAACTAACTAAAACTCGTGCGCGCACCACTCGCCTGTGAGTCCCTACTGAAGTGCCCCCCTAGGGGGGTACTTACAGTTCGATGCCTACAGGCACGAGTGGGACAGGCCTGACAGTGGTGGGAATGTGTGGTGGCTGGTGGGCCAACGCCCATAAAGAAATTACCTTTTGGATAAGTAAGTAATCATCTTCAAGCGTTATTTTATTCTGGTTTAATTGTAGGTTAGGAATCTGAGAGTAAGAGGTAGGTTAAAGAGGGATAGATGCCTACATTAATTCCCGTCTTCTGTAATCCATCCTCTTATCTCCGTCACAATATGTTCCTTTTCTGTGTTCTGTGGCCCCCATCCCCTGTCCACGCCAAACGATCTTCAAAGAAAGGATTTTTCAAAACGATAAGTGCCTGTGGTTAAGTTTCCTGGGCCTTTGATGTAAATTTAAAATTTCATGTGTAATGTAGATCCAAATAAAATAGTAGTAGATGGGTATTCAATTTTTAAATCTCTATTATAATAACATACATTCACGCGGACGAAGTTGCGGGCAACAGCTAGTCAAACATAAAAATAGTATTCTCTACGTTAAATAAAAGTCAAACAACTTACTTTTGGAGTTTTTACAAATTAGAACGTATTTGAAGTTGGTCTGATATTTCTCGTTTATACTATTTTGATGTTTGACCAAGGTTCAATTCAGACGGCACTACGCGTCGGGTTGCGGTCTGAATTGACCCTAAAAAGACTGAATTAAAATGAATCCAGTATCTTTACTTAGAGAACTCTACGGTCACAACACATGCTGAGTAAGCACCTATTTGGTAAATATACAGTTTAGACATTTTTTATTTCTTTATAATATTTGTTGTATTGTTTTACCAAATAAACTTTCTTTCTTTCTTTCTTTCTTTCTTTCTTTCTTTCAAAACTAATTCAAGAAAACGAATCTGCATTGGTATTGCATCAAAATAGCAGAATAACGGTATTACTGAATACCAACGTTAGAATAAATTTCCAATTAATTTTAATTACTAAATTAGGTTTTTTCCGTCATACTAACTTCTGTGTTAAGGGATTATAATAATGCATACATTAACGAAAGTTAACGTGTTTTCTTTTATTTCACTTCCTTCTTAACTTCGTAATATCATAACAGATCATAAATTGGAATCGATAAAAATAGAATATTTAATTTTCATTAATTTTTATTCCCGTAATTTCGTATTTACCGTTTCGTGGAAATCTGACGCACTGTAATCTATTGGAGGGATTTTTTTGGAATTGAAAGGAATGTATTTCAGACGAATTTTTAAAAGGTTTCCATAGAAGCTCCACTAAGCTTTGAATTATGATATTATTATAATATATTTCAACATTTATGCAGTTAAATTATTTTCGGATCAAACGGCTTAATAGTTTTCTTATAATACGTAACTATACAAAATAACGTAAAAGTACACGGTATATCTTTTTGGAGTTTTGAGCAATAAGAACGCGTTCAACATTGGTTTGTAATTTTATGCAAATACCATTGTAATTTTATAATACCGAGACTGTATCAAAAGCGTATTATAGTCAGTATATTATAATATTTTAGCAGTTATGCAGAGACAAATTTACTAAGCGGTGAAAAATCCTGAATTACTATCGAATTTTTTTTTTAATTGTTCATTCACAAAAAGAAAAAAATTATGATTTAAAAGGAATATTTCTGTGGTAATCTACAAAGTAAGGTGCCTATTAGAGGTAGTTTTAGTAAATTAGTAGCGACTGTGGTAATTAAGACGCGGTCTGTTCGATGCAAATGAAGCGATCCCTGATCATTAGTCTCACCACTAAACAACTTTTCGTTCATTAATCCCCGCGTTTCTCTTGGACTCAGATAGAGGCTGTTTGCGTGTGGTTGAATAACCTGAGGGCCTAGACAAGTGGCATCCGCTTCGAAAACTATGACGAAATTCGATATCAAAATGTATGCGGTTTGACATAATAGTACATGAAATTGGTACATTTTGGTTTGCATCAAATGGGGTAGTTCTGATTTTTTTATATGTTGTATGTAATGAGGTGGTAATGTCAAATATAATTTTTCCACCTCGAAATCCTTCCGGAACATTGTAAAATTTATGAAAAACCATTAAATTTTTGATCAGTTTTCAGTTTTTGCCATTTTTTACCACCAAGGACCTGTTTAATGGTAGAAGTTATCACAAATTACTTTAAAGTAGACAAAATTTTCAACAAAATGAGAATAGTTGGGTCTCGATAAACTGAATAGTTTCAAAGGTACAGCTGTTCAAATGTTTGTAAATTTTCCAAAAAAACACTTATTTTTAGAGTTTTTACAAGTTCTCGTCAATGTGGTCAATTATTGATCTATTTGACGGCATAAATTAATGTATGTTATTAAAGAAGACAAATTTAAAAAAAAAACGAGACCAATTTGGTCTATTAAAATCTGATAGTTCCCTAGCTACAGCTGTTCAAAGTTGCTGAGGTGAGTAAACAAAATGAAATAATATGACTTACTAGGTTTCGCCCGCGTAAATTAGATATTTCACAGACCAATTAGTCCACAAAAAATAGCCTATGAACCTTCACGTACTCTACTTCTTATCTGTGCCAAATAACAGAAAAATTGCTCCAGTAGTTCGTGAGATAAGCCCTTTCAAATAATTTCCCCCGTTTTTTTCACATTTTCCTCTATTTCTTCGCTTTTATTAGTCGTAGCGTGATAAAATATAGCCTATAGCCTTTCTCGATAAATGAGCTATCTAACACTGAAATAATTTTTCAAATCGGACCAAGTAGTTCCTGAGATTAGTGCGTTCAAATAAGCCCTTTGAAATAATTTAACCCGTTTTTCAACATTTTCCTCTATTTCTTCGTTTCTATTAGTCTTAGCGTAATAAAATATAGCCTTTCTCAATAAATGGGCTATCTAACAATAAAAAAAAAATACAAATTGGACCAGTAGTTCCTGAGATTACCGCGTTCAAATAAGCCCTTTCAAATAATTTCCCCCGTTTTTTCCACATTTTCCTCTATTTCTTCGCTTTTATTTGTTGTAGAATGATAAAATATAGCCTATAGCCTTTCTCGATAAATGAGCTATCTAACACTGAAATAATTCTCACGAACTCTCACGAACTACTGGAGCAATTTTTCTGTTATTTGGCACAGATAAGAAGTAGAGCACGTAATGGTTCATAGGCTATTTTTTGTGGACTAATTTGTCTGTGAAATATCTAATTTACGCGAACGAAGCCTAGTAAGTCATATTATTTCATTTTGTTTACTCACCTCAGCAACTTTGAACAGCTGTAGCTAGGGAGCTATCAGATTTTAATAGACCAAATTGGTCTCGTTTTTTTTTTTTAATTTGTTTTCTTTAATAACGTATATTAATTTATGCCGTCAAATAGATCAATAATTGACCACATTGACGAGAACTTGTAAAAACTCGAAAAATAAATGTTTTTTTGGAAAATTTACAAACATTTGAACAGCTGTACCTTTGAAACTATTCAGTTTATCGAGACCTAACTATTCTCATATTGTTGAAAATTTTGTCTTCTTTAAAGTAATTTCTGATAACTTCTACCATTAAACAGGTTCTTGGTGGTAAAAAATGGCAAAAACTGAAAACTGATCAAAAATTTAATGGTTTTTCATAAATTTTACAATGTTCCGGAAGGATTCCGAGGTGGAAAAAATATATTTGACATTACCACCTCATCACATACAACATATAAAAAAATCAGAACTACCCCATTTGATGCAAGTGAAGACCCCTTTTATTGTACGATTTCCATGGACTATAAGTCATCGCTAAATTAGCGATTATAATTGTCAAATCCATACATTTTGATAACGAATTTCGCCATCGTTTTCGAAGCCAATGCCACGTCTTGTTTAGGCCCTCAGAGCCCCTAGCCAAGATGTTTTCTTTATCGTTTCACAATAGCGTCACCGATCTAAATGTACTATGCATTTGGCATTACACGAGTCGATGGTAAACTTCATCTCATCGAACGCTTATGTTAAATCCATGCATTTTATCGGCAATTCTATAAAGAAGCGATAAAGGTAAAACCTCTTGGCTAAAGAGCCCGGTCAATATCTGTAGACTCGGCTTGTATGCTATGACGTCATAATGTGTACAGAATTTTTTGGCATGTTGGTTATTGAATATAACCTGATATAGCACTAAAGTTGAATCATCCTTTAAATTAATAAGCGTATTATTTTCAAATAACCAATACTTATGTTCTTAGACCTCAGACTATACGTAAAATATAAGTATATAGTGTACACTTGGAAATTACTGTTCATATCGCTTAAAATACCTATTTAAACTGAAATAACTAAGAGATTCTTAAAACTGCGAGTATATAAATAGAATAATGTTTTTTTGTATTTAAGTAGAATGTAAAGAATCAGAATTTATTTTATTTTTTTACAGAATATAAAGAACTTAGGTAAATGGTAAGCTACTTGTTGAGAATGCAACCTTTCTAAACTAAAACGCCAGCTAAAATCGATGTCACCTCTATCGGAGTAAACAAACATCTATTAATAGACAATATCGAAAGATCACCTATAAATAGTGAACCAATTATGGCAAATATCTATACTTAGATAATTAGATTATTCGGAAAAAATTAACGAAATAGTAAGCAAAAAACATAGGTATAGACAGTAACGTTGGCCTTGAGCGTGTTACAAAATCTGTAGAACATCACGTAGACACCGAATATTGAATCATGTGTTCAACTAATTAAGATAGGTACAGTGTTATAAATGGATGATGGATGCAGTCTATCGGAGGTTCCGGGGGAGACTCCGGAACGAAGCGAGTCACGTCGCCGGCAAAATGTGACAGTGTTAGTTTTTTATGTATATATAAAAATATGTATGTTAGTTTTAAGGTATTTATTATATAATTAATATGCATGTTAGATTTAAGGTATCTGTTATATGGGCCTTTGATGCCCTAAATAAATTATTTGATTTGATTATAAAGGTTCATGGAAACCGGGTTTTTCACAAATACAAAAGCTGGCAAAGGTAAACACGGAGAAAAATCATTTAAGGCAACAAGGAAACAACAGAACATTTATCATTGCAACATTGAAAACTCTGAATGAATTCTCTGTGATCAGTGATGCATCATATGAAATATCGCTTTGCCCTTAAATAATTGCGTACGCCGACATATAGATATAAGTCCAGATGGCTATCCTATAAATCATTTTATCTGCACATTAAATCGGATCTAAGTCGGCTTTCTGTTCGAGAATATTGTTTCATGGCCATAAATTAATCATGTAGGCTGTCGCTAAAATCGCATTTCTATGTGGTGGCGCATCGGGCGACCGACACGGGGCGACACGGGCTGAGGCGCCCGACAACAATAAGAGAAGATCGTTTCCTGGCGACAAAATCGCCGATACCATCGAGCTTCATGTTCCTTACCCAGGTGATATAAATCAAACGCTCATACGGTCCGCACTTTAACTACGCGCGAACCTATGAAAATAATTGCCAATAGGCTTTGCACCTACTCGTCGAGAAAATAGCTACCTATTTATTTTCAAACTAGCTTTCACTGGTGGTTTTGACCGCGTGAAATGTTCCGAGCACTCAAGTTTTGAACCCCTTTTGGTTTCCTTTTTGATCCCTTTAGGGTTGCTCCCAATTTTTTTATTAATACCTCGATAGTGGGAATCGCAGACACATCACACAATAGCTTTTCAGTTGCTATGCGGTACCCGGGTGCCGCTTGGAGACTGATGGGTTAAGGTGACGCCGCGTTAAAGTAAAAAACCGTGTTGGATATATTGTCTTAGATTGCTTTTTTTTCTATGAGAGGCTGGGCCGGCAATAATGGAACAAATCCCGTAATTTAAAAAACCTATGGGCAAATTAAAGTGTATGCTTGAACCAATCTATGTACCATCGAGGAAATTAATTTCTAGGCAGTTGACAGACCAACGTCATTTGGTCGGATCATGTCAATTCAATGTTAATTGTGATTTGTCGGCTGGGTTTGACGTAACGCGACCAAACTACGTAGGTTCCCCATCTACCTAGGAATCAACTTCTCTAATAGTACAAATTTTGGAAGCTTAAATCACTCTCCTCTGTTGGCAAAATAGGAATCCCTTTTTTTACAGAGGTCTTTTTGATTGATTATTCTGTGTTATAAAAGTTGACCAATCGTGTTATGCTATGGGTAATTCAAAGACAAAGACGTGATGAATACTGACAATGAACTTTAATTTCTTAGCTTTAGTCATTGCTGAGAAAAATAGATATCGCTACAGCCAAATTATCAAGGGAGACAAAAAGACTCTAGAAGGTATTGGTGTTGATATATCTATCAATCAGCGTTTTTGTTTATGTAAATCACTGCTATTTACAATAAAGGCTGTAGCTTCAAAGTATGATCATAGCATCAGATTACGTTTGAGTAACTTCACCAAACGTAGGTTCAAAGAAACGTACGATTATTCAAGATTTAATTATCTTAGTAATAATAGAAAGTTAATTTACATACGGCGAGAGGACACGGTGTAATTAATTGATCAATTATCCCCTCGTACCGCCATTATGTTACTACAATAATTATTATCATTGGAAGGAATATTATGTTTATGAGCTTGTTGTATATAGGCATAATGTTGTATTTTTGCGTTAGTGTCTAAACACACTAGGCTGAAAATACGCGGCCGAAGTTCGGCATGATTGGGCCTGCAATGTATTTTAAATGACTGATGACACACCATACCGAAATTACGTCGCGTTAGTTCGCGTATTTTCGACTTAGTGTGTTTAGACACGCGTACGATAACTAAATTTTGGTTAGTATCGTTTGGCTTCATTCTAAACTAGATCCAAAAACGATAATCAGTTTTTTTTTTTAATTGAGCTTGTAAATGGTTTCAATATTATTATTTTTTTTTTGCTATTTCCTATATTTTGAAATTTTGTCTAGTAAGTACATTAATTTACTCCGTATATTGGCTGAAGTTCTTTCTAAATTACATTCAAAAGCTTTGCTGAATATATAAATATTAAATACATTTAAGTTACATAAAAATAGTATTTTTCGATCAATCACAGTAAAATGTAAATAACTATCAAATGTCGAAAGACAAACTAGGGATAAGACTCAGTTAAACAAAGCTTTTTATAACGAATGCTAATTGACTCGTTAAGTTATTTAAAGCTTTAAAAGCGATTGTTTTGAAATGTCTCCGGCATTCGTCAATCGCGTCACGCCTATTACAAGCTATAAGAAAACTTTTAAATCAAGTCATCGAGATGTTCCAACCACCCATCGTCACTATAAAAATCGCCGAAATTATACGCTTGGTATTGAGTTATCACCGTGATTATATTAATCGCCGTCGTCGGAGCCCGCTGTTAGGTGGCGCACTGCGTGTAGACACAGTATAAAATATTATATACAGTAGACTAGCCTCATATAACAGCCAAAACTGCCCGTGACTTACGCATGCACAAATTAGTGAGATTACAGGTAACTTGCAGTATCACGACGCACATGTAAAAAAACTTTATCCCGATTTCACTACTTCTATGCAACGGCTACAGATTGGAACCTTTTTCTATCCAGTCCGATTCCTAACAAACGAACTCAGAGAAGTCGGTTAATGTCGGTTTGTAGTCATATGAAACAGTTTACAGAGTAGATTGAACACAGAGTGAACACATTAATGTAGTCCGATTGAAATAATAGAGTCAATAACTTGAATCTGTATTTAACGAACTGATTTCAAGGATGCATCTGATCTACTGTATGAAAATATACTGTGGCTTAAATAGATATTACTTTCTATTGTGATAGATACAGAGTTAAAGGGCGAGGTCAACCGCTTCATTACTCCAACAGATGACAACAAATATGTCCGCACGATTATCGACTGCGTTTTAAATCCACGGCTCGTTCCGATGAAACTCGTGTCAAAATATTAGACCACATTATAAATGATGAACGTTTTTCATACTTACTACTAATGGGGTACACGGGGCATAATCCTTAGGACTCTCCAATGTACCATCGGGGAAATTTATTCATAGGCTCATGGTGGATCTAAGTAATCTGGTCGAGTTATGTCAAGTCAATGTTAGTGGTAATCTGTCGAATGGGCTTGACATAACCAGACCAAATTACGTAGATCCGTTAACTGTTTATGGATCTATTTCTTTAATAGTACAATTCGGTGTTGAACTGGAGTTAGTTTAAGGTATAGAAATGTAAGGTATGGAAATGCAAGAAGGATAATATTTTATCAATGTAAAAGATATAAGAAGTATAACAGTACAATAAAAAGCATGTAAGGCATTTTTGAGATTAGACTGGTTGACACTCAACAATGCAATGCTAGGAATCGATAAATTAACATAAAACTTTATGAAAAGCAATTGCCTACAGAAAAGACTTAAAAAGTTTACCTACATAATAAATAGCGCTGTTGATTGTGACGCCACGTTAGCTTCTCTAGTTATTTCCTCGATGGTATATTGTACATCCTTACAAAAACAGAAACCTACAATAAAAGGTGTTAAAAACTATAGTAAGTTATTCATCAATTAGATTTTTAACCCATATTGATTTGCTACATCAATGTATTCAAAAGTTATAGATTCTACAATGTACCATCAAAGGAAATTATTAATTGCTGCCAATGAATCAGTTTCTTTTCAATGACGGATCTGCGTCACCAGCAGTTTTTCCGGACCTATACGACCTGCAAACCTTCAAGAAGAGAGCGTATTCCCTCTTAAAAGGCCGGCAACGCACCTGCAGCTCTTCTGATGTTGCGAGTGTCCATGGGCGACGGTAGTTGCTTTCCATCAGATGACCCGTTTGCTGCTTTGGCCCCTTTATTTTATAAAAAAAAATTACGTAGGTCCCCCATCTGCCTATGAATCAACTTCTCTGTTAGTAAAAAGCAATTACACTTTTGTACAATAACTGACAAGTAACGAAATGGTAACCGATCACTGTACGTATTATTAAAACAATAGGTATATTTATTTACTCTACAATCAGTGTGCACTAAATATAATGGATTATATTA
Source organism: Lysandra bellargus (assembly GCA_905333045.1). Classification (NCBI taxonomy): domain Eukaryota; kingdom Metazoa; phylum Arthropoda; class Insecta; order Lepidoptera; family Lycaenidae; genus Lysandra; species Lysandra bellargus. Next base: position 9,384,346 of record HG995350.1, on the reverse strand, counting down.
TGTTACGTTATCGAGATCACGACCTTACATTCTCATACACATTAAATGTGTGGTCTGACAAAATTGGTTCATACACAAAGGCCAGCTGTTGAAGTTGGAACCAAATATCAAATAGCTGACTTGTTTTCAGTTGCTCATTTTCGCGATCTCTTTCAGTTGGTTTTAAAGTTAAACAATTAAGACCAACTTGCACTTGGATAAAAGTTATCCCTGTTTCTAAAAATAAAAGTTATACCTCTCTCTCAATGTAATATGTTTTTTTCAAGTAAGTCACAGTAGTCAGTAGTTTTCAAAATAAAGTCGACATCGTTATGGAATCGATTAAAACTCTCCCGTGTATTAATTTCAAATTTAACCTTATATCCTTTATGTCCATTTATTGAGAATATTCCTAATTAGCAACTCTCTAAGAAAATGTTGAAAAGTATTATTAATGTTATAACCCACATCGAATCAAATCTAAACTCATCGCCGAAAACCGCATCGAAATCGGACTGATACTTTAAAACATAAACTACAAACATTTCATTCTAAACTCATACACAATAATTCCATTGCAGGTAAAAATATACATTCAAGAGGCGCGATGGGACCGGACAATGCATATTGAAACGGGCGAGCACCGTTACAGTAAATTATAAGTTATGTCAAAGGTTCTGCGGCGGGCACGAAGTCACTGATTCAATTAACTGAAGCGGGAGTTCGTTAGCGGAGCTGCTGTCAAACAGGGCACACCAGGCAAAGAATAAAATGACTGGTTTTATTACCCGGGTGAATTTCAACAAATGCCTTTTTTTATATCATATCGGTGAACTTTTTTATTTATACATATTTTATATACTTTTCAGGTTTTATGTATTCTTTAGGACACAAAATGTTCCCAAATCTAAAGTACTCCGTACACGGTAATTCAGCATGACCATTCATTTACCTGAATCACATGCTGCACATGCATGATGAACGCTCATTTTTCATCATGCAGCATGAATGATCACTCATTATATATCAGTCGAGTCTATGTAATACGGTGAGAAGGTCGTCTTCGTCGCTATGGATCATAGTTAGACAATAATTAAATTCAAATGTATGGAAAATTTGGCAAAATTAAAGTACAACTTTTATCTATCAGGATATGTAGGTTATAGAGTAAAGTTAAATTTTATCTCCCCCCCCCCCCTCCGGGATGTGCGTCACCCCCCCGCGCCCTCGTATACGTCCCGAAACGAGTTATTTTCCACTTAAATAAGAAGCCGTACTCGATACATAAAAATTAAAAAGTATGTATGAACGAAATAAACCTTGATAAAATATTTACTATAAGTCTCTTATATAAACAAAAGCGATATCACTTTAAATAGTTTCAGCGCAATCAGTCACCAAAAACGAATGTTTTTAATAATTTTTTTGCTAATCGTTTAGTTTTTTCAATAATTTCACAATTTATTTATTATTTTATTTATTTTATAGAATAACATGAAAACGGAATCATGTTACAGCCCAAACTACTGATCTTAGAGACTTGAAAGGCGGGAGTTTTCTTCGCATGACTACTTGTACCTACCTACAGTGTATTGTATTCTGTGGTATGACGTAGGCGTGTAATAAGAAGGGATTTTTCGAAATTCGTCTCCTAAGGCGGTGCAAAGGGGGGTTAAAGTTAGTATGTGACAACACGATTCATTTGCCCAATCTATTCCAACACTTGCATATTAAGCATTAAGTATTTGATATATTTTATGGAAGATTTAATTAATAGTTAATATGGAACCGATATAAAAAATTAAATACCCTTTACTGCTTATGAAATAAAGCCCCCATTCACAATAAAGCGATTGTTACATTCTGTGTAAATAAATGATCTAGAATCTAGATTTGTACTATCAGATAAGTTGATTCCTATTTCCTAGGCAAATGGGGGACCTATGTAGTTTGGTCGTGTTACTCCAAACCCAGCCGACAGATCAAGAATTATATTGAATTGACATAATTCGACCAAATGACGCTGGTACGTCAACTGCCTAGGAATCAATTTCCTCGAGATGAAGTTATTGGAACGAAGTTCCTTATCACGCGTTCAGCGATCTGAAGGCTAGACAGAACTATATTTGACCTTGATTTGACCTCGACACTTTTTATTAGTACCAGCTTGTTAGGGGCAGATGGCGTTGATAGTAAGTATTGCTGCGCGTCAATTAGATGGCGTTTTTAGGGTTCCGTAGTCAACAAGGACCCTTATAGATTCGGTCTGTCCGTCTGTCTGTCTGTCTGTCTGTCTGTCCGCAGTTTTGCTCAGAGAGTGTCCGTGGGAGAGACATGCTTCGGCACGAATGTGCCAGCTCGACCGGATAAATAACACGGGCTCACAGAAAATCGGCGTGAAACAGCGCTTGCGCTATGTTTCGCCGAATGAGTGAGTTTACCGGAGGCCCAATCCCTACCCTATTCCCTTCCCTACCCCCCCCCATTCCCTTCCCTTCCCATCCCTACCCTCCCCTATCATTATATTCCCTCTTAAAAGGCCGGCAACGCACCTCCAGCTCTTCTGATACTGCGAGTGTCCATGGGCGACGGAAGTTGCTTTCCATCAGGTGACCCGTTTGCTCGTTTGCCCCCTTATTTCATTTAAAAAAAGACTAGGACCTACAAAGCTGTAATTGGGCATGAATGCACATATTAATGCTGCCGACAAAATGGTACATGAAATATTAAAAAAAATATATTTTTATATAGTACCTCCCCTACACATCAAGCGAGGATGACTTTTTTTTTGCGTCCACCCCATCGTGTGGTGTGTCGTTAGATAGGTTTTTTAAAAATATTAGGAGTATTTGTAGATCATTTTCCGATTTAGGGATCCGTTTGTGAAATATTAAGTTTTAAAGAGGAAAAAATCGTTAGAGTCCAGCGTCCCTCTACCAGCTAAACGGTTGCTTTAGGAAATGTGAAAAAAATCACGGGAGTAGGATATATGCTTAATTTAACTATCACGGCTAAGAAGACTTCATAAGTTATTGAGTAATAGCCGATCAACAAAAAAAATATATTCGGCGAAATATAAAGGAACCTTTCGTTCAAATTCCTTTGAAAGTAACTGAGATGATGTTGTTAGTAGTGTAAAACACGTTACAAAATATGTACATTCATTGACCATATAAAAATTTAAAAAAACTATCGGTACTACGGAGTACGGAACCCTACATTGCGTGTGGCCCGACACGCACTTGGCCAGTTTTACTTATTTAATATTACAAAGTTATTTAATATTTTGCACACCCTGGAACTGAGTTGTTCCGATGACGAAACGATCATGCGTACAGCGTACACGATGCACATAACGAAAAATTAAACAACTTGTAAATCAATGTACAGCACGTAGTTTGCATGACGAAAAATTAAACAACTTGTAAATCAATGTACAGCACGTAGTTTGCATGTAATTCGCATCATTCAACACAGTAAACGATCATGCGTGAATTACAGCACGTAACTTATATCATGCTGAAAAATTAAAGAAGTTGTCATTCAATGTACAGCACGTTGTACAGCACGTAGTTTGCATGTAATTCGCATTATTCAATACGATAAACGATAATTCGTGCATCACAGCACGTAATGCATGTAATGCAGAATTACCGTTTACCGAGCGCTTAATATCATTAACGTATCATATTTCAAGACTAAGGAGAAAATTCAGTTTGAATTTTGGTTTCCACCGACATGATAAACAGGCACCGATTTTTATGTCTGTGCACCGATGTGATAAGTTTAACCACCGAAATATACTAATCCAGCGATATGATAATATTATCTTCATAATATTATATTTATGTATTTATTTTGATGAAGAACAGAGTTCTTAAAATTAAATTAAAATATTTAAAAATGTGCACTGGGCATTGATATAGGGTCTTAGAATAAAAAATAAAATAAAATTTATCATCGTTATCTTTCTTAAAATGAACTATATGTATGTGAAATAACTGTATTTTAAGAAGATAAAACCGACTTCAAAATTGTACGTAATTGAGAATTAAAACTCCATATCTCCAAAACTACTGAACCGATTTTGATGAAACTTACACTATTCCCTAAGTTGAACAACACCTAGTACAATAAAAAAAGAATAACTGAAATCGGAATGGCACTTCCAGAGATATCCGAACACAAACATAAAATCATACATACATACGCGTCGAATTGATAACCTAAGGATCCATTTTTTTAACCAACTCTTTTTTTTAACCAACTTCAAACCATATTTTTGAACCAACTTCAAAAAAAGGTTTTTGAAGTTGATTAAAAAAATCTCATAATAGGTAAAAACATAAAATTGCCCAATATATGGATGTAATAATGTATGGATGCAAGGATGACATCCATACATTTTTACAATCTTGCGAATTTGTAATTAATTCTTTGTTTTAACGAAATGCCAATTGCCACTAGAATATCAACTGATATGATAAAACAATTCACCGATATGGTAAAATTATCAACCGATATGATAAATCAATCCACCGATGTGACAAAACTGTACGTTGGTCATGATTCCAAACACCGATATTATATTTAAGACACTGATTGGTTTTTTCTTATAATTTCGGTGTAAATTATCATATCGGTGGTTAAAATGACCACCGATCACACCGATATGAGAGCAGCGACGTGAGAAAAAACACACTTTTTAGGAAATTATAAAAAATGCATTATATCTAAGATAAATTTGGTTACAGATAATGAAACTTAATCACTTACTACATTCATTAGAACCAAACAACAATTTTAAAACTATTCATTACATTAAAAAAATTCAATCACCGATATTATAAATTTATTGTCCGTGAGCATTTTACTGGCATACTTATGTTGTTGGCGGGATTATGCAGTGCTTTGACACAAGTCCGTCTTGACTGCGTGGAAGCACACACTAAGGAGTAAATTAAAATTGGGGTGGGGAGACTGACTGACTCGTCGATGAAAAGTAATGCTTAAATTACTTTTATTCAGCGATATGAGAAAAATTCTCATGACAAGTACATTTGTGCCTCTAAGTAACTATAATCGTTAATTATATAATTAAATATGGTCTATAATAATAGACAAACTAATATTCTATGAAATAATATAAGTTATACTCTTAACTTATTCATATTTCTTAGTATATAAGCGTTTTTGTTTGTAAAAAAATCGGTTGTCTGTAAAGTCGGTTTACTGACGATAGTTGAACGTGACAACGTATGACGTTGTCACGTTCAACTAACTATCCTTAACCCCTTAACCCTCGCTTCCGAATCTCTATGAATAGAAACAAACTTTTTCTACTGTAGCCTAAAGCTATTTCGATGTATTTCTTTCAAATCTACCTATGCAAAGAACAAAGTTCTATTTGAATATATCACCAAAGTACTTTTATTGTATTTTTTACTGCTATCGGGCCTCTACATTTTATAAAAAAAATAAAAATTTAAAAATGTTACGTAAAAACAATAGTAATTACTACAAGTGTCACCTCACTACCAACTTCGAGTAGCAAGATATCTACAATTGGAGCACTTACGTCAGCGTCTTGTTGGCCCAGCGGGACAAGCTAAATATCATAGCGCCAAGTTCCAAGTTAAGTTTAAAATATAAGCATCGCTCACTCGAGTAGGACTTAGGAGAGAGACGGATGTCGAACGCTGCCGAACGCAAAGGCCGACAAGGAATTGTCGCTCGTTCCGCGCTCTCGCTTGCACTTCGAGCCTATAAGGAACGCCTCAGAGCGAGGTAACGACGCATGAACTGTCATGTTTTTCGGGCGCGCACCCCATATCGAATTATAAGACGTTATCACGTCAAAAAGTAGAGGGGCAGCACCGATTTGATAAAAATACATATTTAAGTTATTTATTTCTACCTTTGTAACAGTGCTAGCATATTATATTTTTGCCACAATCCTATAGCTACCCATTGTATACTAAAACAAATAATTTACAATAATATTTCCTTTTTTTTAAAAGTAATTTCAACGAAGACAAAATAAAAAGCCATTTGGGAAATTCACCCACCCATATATAAAGTCTTATAAGAGTCACTTCTCTACAGCTACGAATGATAACCATATTAATTGAAAATCTATCTAAAGCATGCTCAATCGACGTCGATCCTGCGTCGATTTGTACTTGAAAAATAGAGAGTTCTATAAAATGTATATTGTTCGCATAAAAGCACTTACAAATAATCAGAATCTTGCTACGAATAACAACTCTACAGACCATAAAAATAATGTCTAAATTGTAAGTTTACCCGTAACATACCCCGGGCGGGCACATAACCGATGTCCCTGTACAACACTGAACGCGTAAACATCAAATGAAATCAAAGCCGATTCTGCCTTCATTAGAGGGCCGGTTCTGCATTCTAATGATTCCGCGATTGTAGCGATTTTGTATCATTCCCCGCCGTATCGGCTTCCTTTGATATTGATCGCATAGGTATTTCATCGACAACACGGTTATAACGCTACCAATTTAAAAGTCAGTGCAGAAACACAATAGTAATAATTAAATTTGGTGGTGTGTATATTTTTGTTAACTTTTAGATCAAAATTAATTACAACAATGAAAAATGGTCCGCTTCAGACATTCATCATCATAATCAACAATAACATCAACTGCTGAGCTTTGCAACTGTTGTAACCGATTTCCCAAAAAGGAGGAAAAAAGGAGATGCTGCAGCAGCGGTGAGGTTGCAGGTTGCTGCGCTCTAATAAATTGGTTCTTAATTATATATTTAACACCTAAGTTATTTGTAATAAAGTCGGAGAAAATAAAGTTGTAAATAGTTAACTAATAGCAATAAATTAATCGAGTAATAATAATAAATATCCTCGGTAACTTCGTACTTCGTAAATCTGATAATAAGGTAAAGTGCGCAACGATCTTACTCTCAGTTAATCTATTAGCAGCGAGCCAGTTTGAATAGCATCGTCCACGATTTCATAAGCTCCTATAAAGGTGTGTTCACAAAAACTTGCAGGCTTTGTAGTGAAGGCTACTCGTCAACTGTTTATTTGATTTGTATTGCAAACAATACGGTAACATGTTGCCACATTGTTCGACACGTTAAAAATACGAAACAGTAAACACGTTATACAAATAGAACCGCATTATATACATACAATACCCCACATGAACTCGCTCAATATTTTCACATGGAGGACGACGGCCGCGAGATAGGGCCTATCCAAGTATCCAGCCAATTAATATGCCTAATGCTAACATCATTATTACTAGGCCGGCCGCACTTAACATACTATATCCATTTACATTTGATTTGTGGGGAGCTCGCCGGCTATTAATCGGGCGAGGCTGCGCGGCAGATTTATTATGCCTGCGCGTGCGCACCCGCACCGCGCTAGCGCACGCGTCGCGTCGCCCTCCGACATCACTCATATGTGTACAGAAATCATATCTCGTTATGACCCATCCCATTAATTCACTCCCCGCACGTTGACAGCGAACACAAGGAAACTTTTTATTCGTCCGATGTTGTACATGCCCTCCGAATGTATTAGCATAATAAACTCGTTAAATCGACCGAAATAATAACAATATTTCATAGATTAACACAATTAATAATTACAGAATTTCGGCCCCGGTTCTGATAGAAAAACATGTTGAAAAACTTTTGTAAAGGTCTCAAAACAGCACAATATTGTGTAAATAGGCAGCAAACATCGAAATAAAAATTCTCAATCGAGTATCAGGTATCGCATGACGGAACGAGTTAGGAGAAAAGATAGTATATTATAGCCAATTAATAAAATTAATCTTCGCCGCGCGCACGTGCCGATTACGAATTGATCGCTCGCATAAATAATAATTAATTTTACCTAAAATCTTAGAAGAGAAGAGGAAATTTAAAAAAATGACCGTTACAATGAGCGCCGTGGTCACGGCTAGCTATTAGTAAGTGTCGAGTCGGTTATACTTTTACAGGCGAGGTGTGTCACAAATCAATTTTCAATTAACGACAAAAGATAATTAGATAATAAATTCTTGGCTCATTACAACACCGATAAAGTTTCCCTTGGCGATAATAATTATAAAACTACGACATTTTATTGTTCCACGCTGACGAAAATGCCTCAAGTCTTACTTTGTAAATTGTGAGAGACTCTATTAGGTACGGAAAACGTTGGGTTTCGACAGAGTCATTCAGGAAAATAAAGTATAGGTTGACAGTAATAAACCTGCTTTTTCATGTATGAATACTTTCAAAAAGAAAGTTTAAGAAGAGCTAAAATATCGTACAAAAATACGTTATTGTCTAAAGTTATTGCATAGCATTTTTATCAACTTATGCAATTAAATAAATAAATGAATAATAATTGATAATTCTAGTAACTATCTTTAAAATTATGGAGTAGTATATTTTGTAAATTCATGAATATTACGCGTTATGATCCTAAGTATAAACTTGGATTACCTCATTCAGTAGATTCTAAATTTATAATTATGCCATTGAGTTATTAGAACTAGAAACTGAATATAACCTAGAATTACACACGTACGATGGAGGCTGGTAAATTTAAATTAGAGATTTATACCGAAATAGGCCTGCTTAGAATTACAGGCGTATAACTATTTCAGTATATAAATTACCATAATTTTAGCAATAAATAGCGCAAGTCTGATGATGTATTGTAAAATAATTTATGTGGGCCCGTTGCAGAGGCGACGTGACTTGGTATTTATAGGCCGCACGTACAGTTAGTCCTACATGATACATTCATTGAGACCCATCGCTACTACCTACAAAGTAATAGCGGTTTATCATTTTAATTACAACACAGAGAAGATTTAGAATTTCCGAGCCGCGAGTAATGGTCAAGGAGCTTCCTGTTTAGATAATAAGTATTATTCTTTTTGATGCCAGCATTACTTCTTCTACTTTCTCTACCGCTCTCACTTCTTTCTTTTTCTAAAATTTAGGTAAAGAAAATTCTTCTTTAAAAGGATAAAGTCTAGAGGAGGAATAAGTAAGTTCCACATCGCGACATCCAGATATGACTTTATTGATAATATCTTACACACAAACTCACAAATTGCAATTATAGCTTACTTAATAAAGAAAGATAAAACTAAAAATCCACAAAAATTGCAATGTTTATAATAGTGTTACGAATACGGGCAGTTGTTTACCTGCGCGTGACAGTTGCGCGTACTTTCTAGAAAAGTCCAACCCTTGTTTATGTGAATTGCGTGTATTACGTAAACAATCCAGAATGGAACGCTCCAGAAAGTATGGCGGGCCATATAAAGGGTAAACAAGCCGGCAATCAACTCAGTTTGATGCTTGTATCAAACTGAGTTGATTGCCGGCTTGGCATCATCATCAAGGCGATTTCGAAGTGAGAACAAGTGATCAATAGTGAATGACAGTGATAGTGCTCAGTGATTTGGATCTAGTGCTTAGTGTTTGGACTTAGTGATTTGTGTAAGCTAGTGTTTGTGAATAAAGTCTTCAAGAGAGCCACCAGGTCTTTCTCTCCGAATCCTCGAACCCTAACACGTAACAATAGTTTAAATTATAATTATGTGCATCATAAAAAAAATTAAGTAAGTAAGTAGGTACTTAATATCAAAAAGTTACTTGATTAAATTTATTTTAATTATTATAATAATATTATTTTTATTATCAGTTTTGCAACTAAAACTGGTCTATGACATTATTCAGTTTAAAATCGTGCTCTTATACTACCGTCATGACGTGGGCCTAATCGCTCTTTATAAGATGAGATGTTACTCTGGTGAATATTAAATTGCATAAACCTTTATCCCCTATATCGTATAATAAATATATTCATACACAAACTCCAATAAAGCCTAAACCTTTATAAGTCTTCAACCTTTGAAGGCAGCTTAAGCAAAGTAAAAGATTTTCAAGGAGAATTGATGTTAAAAAATGGAGTTTAAATTTTTCAGATTTTAACCTTCATTTTCTTAAATAAAAACAATTTACTAACGGTCAGTACACACTGCAAAGTGATGAGGCGATCCATTTATATGTTCAAAACTTTTTGATTATTTGAACTTATTTTGATTAGCTCCTTTAAATGCATTGCAATGCCTCGTCAAGTTGCAATGTGTTTATACTCACACGCACAGCGTAAAGCGTCCCCCAGACAGACGCGGCCTACGGTGGCGGTTGCGGTGGCGGTGGCGGTCAGTTGGATGACTTGAGAGTTCTAGACACGACATAGACACACGCGGCCACGCGACCAAGCAATTTAAGTGACCGCCACCGCCACCGCAGGCCGCGTCTGTCTGGGAGACGCTTTATCCTATTAATAATCTAGTCCATGTTTAACACTTGACGCTATAATTTTCCATAGATTTAAATCAATTTTTACGCCGCGCGCCGTGCATTAAGTAGATGTTCATCAGGTAAACGGTAGCATTTTGCGGGGCACTAGACGCCCACAGCTGTGATTTATCCAGCAGAAACAGCTAGATTATTGCAGCAACCTTTATGTCAACGACAGTTAGGTTTAATATTTTAGAAATCGCAAGGTAGAACAAAGTTTACACGTAGATGCAAATTTTAGTAGAAGGTGCAAATTACGTACAAATTGGTGTAAGTGCCTTATATATTTTTCTTCTTCCGATCCGCGATTGTGTTCCGGCTGCCTGTATTCCAATTAAACATACCAATATTATAAATGAGTAAGTGTGTCCGTCTGTCTGTTCCCTCTTCATGCTTAAACCGCCGAACCGATTTTGATATGATGGAGAGTCCCGGGAAAGAACATAGGATAGTTTAGTGTCATTCCAGAAAAATGTACGGAACCCGCACAATAAAGTAATTTTGGTGCAATGGAGTTGGGGGCATTAATCATCAGTCATCACCTTTATCAGTTGTGGTATAAATGCGTACGGTACGGTAGTCTTCGTATGTCGTATATTACGATGTCATAGCACGTTTATTCAAAATATACATATTGTTGGTATTTAGAACTATATTATTCCAATCCGAGACGAAATACTACAATTCTCTCGAACCTGTTCGGTGTTTGCTCGAATTTGTCTCATGTCGCGACTTAATTAAAATCAATGTATTTCTATTAGCAATTACGGATTGCGATTTATGGGAAATTTGCACAGATTGTTACTTAAGATCGATAACATACAGTTCATTTTAGATATAATTACTTCACGAACCAAAACTGTACTTGAATTACGACGTAATACGGCAGTACGATCTTTATCTACAAGAACATTATTGATCTAAGTATAACAAGCATAAGCAAAAAACGAACATATAATGTCTCTCTAAGTCTAAAGGACATAAAGGACATAAAAAATGTACGGTCCCAGCGCAATATTTGTTTGCAAAAAGTTGCTAGAAACATCTGGTAGAGACCGTAAAAAAGGCTGTGTAAGCGGGAAGTTCATCGCCAAGATCAGTGTGGTTTAAGCCTTAGAGGGTAGACCGCTCCCGATTTCCATACTGGTATGTTTATGTGGTCTAGTGTTTAGGCGCCCACTCTCTGAATTTATGACGTGTGTATTACTTATAGTTGCAAACATTTTCAGATAAGCTGATTTATTGAGTACAAGTGGCGAGTGATTCAGCGGAGATTTTTGTATCGCAGTACTTTTGTTTTTATGACGAGCATAAAATAATGAATTGCTAGATATTTTATGGTGCATATAAACATGATTTAGTATTGTTGTATGATAAATCTGTGTAGTAAACTCTGATATAATAAACCTAAATGTGTGTAGTAGAAACAAAAATAGCTGAATTTGTAGACCTATGCCAATATTACTCAACATACGCCTGGATGTTTCAACTCATAATTATTATAAATGCGAAAGTGTGTCTGTCTGTCTGTTACCTCTGCACGCCTAAGCCGCTGGACCGATTTTTATAAAAGGTAAGTTGGTATGTTGGTGAAATTTGCAGTGAAAATTGTTGAAATTTGGTATGTTGGTGTACTGTGAGTCCAGGAAAAGGACATAGGATACTTTTTATCCCGGAAATATATTATACGTTTGATAGACGAATTTCAGTGCAACGGAGTTGCGGACATAAACAGCTATATATACCCTTAAAATTAAAACCGACTGCCAAGGTAAAACAATAATAACATCCTTATAATATGAACTAAAAAGTATTAAATAATTATTCCTATCTAATAGTGCCTTTTTCCGAATTCGGCTAAAACTCAACTATTTCTGTACTCAATCTTCATCATTTTGAAGTCGGTACCAGATGAATCTTCTGTTCTCTGACAGAATATTTGAAACTTTTGGAACTGGCACCGATTTCAAAATTATGAATATTGAGTACAGAAATAGTTGAGTTTTAGCCGAATTCGGAAAAAGGCACTATTAGATAGGAATAATTATTTAATACTTTTTAGTTCATATTATAAGGATGTTATTATTGTTTTACCTTGGAAGTCGGTTTTAATTTTTTGTTAAAAATAATAATTTCACTCTTTTTAGTTACCCAGTAAGCAAACGCGTACTATATGTAGAATAATACACCTGTATATTATTCTACGTATATTATTACAGTCACACAAAATATTATAATATCAGCTGCAGCCTGCAGATAATTTTAAACAATACATTAAAAAAAATCGAAATGAACACGTGTGACGTGCTAAGTAGCCGGTCACCGGACTAGTTTCAATAGGCTGGCACTCGCTCGACTTGTCGCACACGCAGCGCATATAGTACCTCCGTAAGTAATTTGTATTCTGTGCATAGTACCCGGCCGCGCCCGCGCCGCCACGCCGCGCCCGCGCCGCCGCCGCGCCGCTTGCTTGACAGCCCTGGCAGATATGCGATGCGATGCGTTATTATACTATAAACGCTAAACGCAATGCAAAAGGTTGAAATTAGGTTGTTTTCCAGAATATCTCGGCGAAGTGAAACAGAATGTTACATTATCGAAGCAACTTTAACTTCTCAGGAGTAACCTTATGCTCTGGAGATAAGGTTGAATTTGGTGACATTGGTGACCCTGACGTGGTAATGATGATGATGATGATGATGATGATATGATGATGAATGTAATTTGCATAGTAGTATATGCTTTCAGTTCTTAATACTTCAGTCGGAATTTCCAGGAATTGCTATTGTATTCTATTGTTATCGCGATCACCGGTGTTCGCGAAGGGCCTGAAGGATTAAAACAGCGCCTAAACTCCCAAACTTGTATCTATAAGGAATCCGGAGTTCTCTTAGTAGCTTGCGTTTTGGTAGCATATGCTTAGGATGCTTCTCATAAAATCAAAATCACCATATGTTTCCATATAAATTTCGAGGAGTTCCCTCGATTACTCATGGATCCCATCATCAGGTCATCACTTTTTTGAACATGGTACCAAATTGGAGTGAAACCTAATACAACAAAACAAAAATTTCGAAAATCGGTTCACAAACGGCGGAGTAATCGTTGAACATACAAAAAAAAAACCACAGCCAAACATATAACCTCCTCGTTTTTTGGAATTCGGTTAAAAAGACAAAATAATACGTGTATATTCTGGTAGGTCGTAATTAAAAACGTGAGTGGAAGAACACAAAACTAAAATTTAAAAAATGCCGTTTTTACATAAATGGGGTAAAGGTCTTTTTTCCAGAAGTCAAAATCAATCGGACTTTAGGTCCGGAAAAATGATTTGAAATAAAAAAATTGAGCATGTTATGTGTAGCCAGATACATTAGCCAAGAGATGATGGAGATAAATTATCTACAAGGCTTGTTCAAATTATAAGGGAAAAAATTAGTAACTGTCCGTGTGTTACAAAATGTTAGTTATCGTGTTCTTCAACTCACGTCTTCAATAATTATTATACACAAATGAAACACAATATTACGTGCACTTTTTCCACTATAGTGGAAATTTCCATTATAGTGGAAAAAATGCACGTAATATTGTATTTCATTTGTGTATAAAATGAATTTCCACCAAGAACCGACAGTGCAATCAATTATCTTCAATTATTATTACGCGAGTGTCCCTGTAGTCATTAATGGGTTAATTGAAATTAGAATATTATCTATGGATTAAAGAAAAACGTAACTTAGAACGAGAGCACTCAATAGAGATAAATAGCTCTTAACAATTCAAAGAAATACGAATTACATTAACATGTTAAACAATGTTTAACAGAATATACAAGTTAACTACGTCCAAATAAGTAAACAAAAAGCTAATGCACGTCAATAAATTCATTGTAAATGTATGTATCAATATATAGTTATCACTTGTTCCCAAAATAAATTCCCCGTGTCTCGTACTTACCGGGAAAAGCTATTTAGATGTCTACTTGAACATTTTTATGAACGTGTAACATGTACTGACAACGATAACTCGATATATTTTATTTAAATTTTCTCCGGTATTTTTTCATCATTTTTGAATAACTTTGTTGGCTACGGTCTCGTGACTAGCTTTAGATAACTAAGTCGGTTATCATATTTTTTTCGTGTTAAGCTTAGATAGTACTGAATTCTCATCAACTCATCAAACTCAAATTGCGTAATGCATTTGGATGAAATTCGGTATGACATCAAAAGGATATTAATATTACGTCCTTTCCCTAATGAGCAGAATTTAGAGGTTTTTAGAGATTCCCGTGCGATAAAAGATTTTTGCGCAATAAAGAATTGTAATCAACATGACTGTAAACAAAATTTTTTTTACCATCTCACTTTTGATAACAATTGTGAAGTTCATTTTACAAATACATACGACGATACAACATAACAACAGTTCATAACTGTCTTGCCCAACTTCCGACTTAATAAAAGTGTACTTACATCGAGCATTTTAAATATAAATTCAATCATCAAGGTAAGCTGTTCGGGCATTATCTCCGAATGGGGTTCTTATCGGGCAATTAAATCGACATTCAGAAGCCGATGGCCGCGTCATACAATCGGATCCGTGACAAACAACGTTTTGATTATGCCAACATGGTGGCACATAAGTGGCGTATAAGCCAAATTGTCATTCAATTAAATGTCAGAGTGGTTCTAACGGTATAGTTTGTTCGTTTTATGATGATATGGGTGACACATTATAATTGACAATAGTAGGGAAGTTATCTAAAAAAATTAATCGAATAATTTAAAAATATCGAATCATCTCGTAAAGGAATTGCAATCGAAATTATCGATTTCGTACTGATGTTTCAGAGTGACGCCGGCGATTTAAGATGGCCGCCCTTTTTATCGATTTGATTTCGATTCAACTGTGTCAATCTCTATTGACATAAGTTCCATTTTATGCATCTGACATTTTTCAAATATTTTCGTAACAATAATTTTATACTCCTATTTCAAAGTTCATATTTATAATTTTATATCAATAAGTTAGCATTTAGCAACTTTTCATTTTTATTCATTTACAATTACAGGAAACATTTTTTTTTGTAGATGGAATATAATTTATTACATTCTGATTTTTTTTGTTTTCTTGTAAAAAAAATCCGTAGCAAGGAATATGAGAACTGTCACCCATATCATCTTAGAACGAACAAACTATAGTGGATGGGAATGAGATTATGACAACAGTTAGCGGAACAATGTTGTTTTTATCTTTATGTGATTACTTTAAGGATGGGAAAGTCAATTTTCGATTGTAGGAAACCCAATGTAATTCGATTATCCGGGCACCATACATTTTTCCGGGATTGAAAGTATCCTATGTCTCTTCACGGGATTCAAGGTATGCCCATACAGAATTTCATCAAAATCGGTTTGGCGGTTTAAGCGTGAAAAGGTAATTGACAGACAGATACACTTTCTCATTTATAATATTAGTATGGATCTGAGAAATATTTGTTAAGTAAGAAAAATCATCACTTTAAAATAACTATGACATACTTGAAACTCAGATATCACACTAATAAAAACCTACGCGTATAATTATTATGTTTTAGTTAATTCATATTAAAATAATATAAATATCGTAAAAGGTCTTAAACCATTTAAATACCAAATAAAGAAGTCTATTAATTATGTCGTTTGTTCAGTCTTATTCTATGTGGGGTACCTATCAAATGATTTTGGTTTCGAACTGCATAGATGCTAAAATAATAGATGTAAAAATTAGTCTGATAAAATAATATCAATTCTCTCAAACTCATGTGTACAAACAATAACAATCAATAACACTTTATTAGTAGCGTTTAACATAATATTATAACTTAAGCTTTAACTAGAGCAGTCATTCTCAAAGTTTACTCCGTAGAGCCCAGGGGCGATACTTATACGAGTTTTCATCTTTTTTATATGTCACCTCTCCAGTATGGACTCAAAATCTGTGATGAATAAGTATCAACCTCTTTCTGCAGTTGCTCAACTTTTATTTTTTTTATTTTGGGGTCCTGTCCAAAATTTTGCTAATTTCAAAAGCGTTCCGCCACATAAAAGTTTCAGAACCGCTGAATTAGAGCATATCAACTTTCAGAGTCAGCTGTATCTCCTTTTCATTATTTAGTAATAATAATGCACTTTAAATGTTTGACTTAAACATCAATTTTAAATTTACGTAACTGATGGTTAAGTATGGCCCAAACAATGTTTGTCTGTCTTTTACCTCCTTACGACAAAATCACTGCACCCATTTTAGATACAGAGAATAGATTTATAGACAACATTACAGCAATATTGGGAAAGGACGGTTCCCGCGAATTTTGGCACAATAGAGTTGAAGGCGTCATCTAGTATATTATACTAAAAAACTACAATATGTGTAATGTGTATCTATAATAATACATCGAGTATCGACGCTAGCTAAACCAGTCCGAAATGATGTAGTCGTCTTGCTACGTTTAATAACGAACAGTGTGATGAACTTTCGTATCGGTTCGAGCCGTGACATTTAGCTACTCGATACGTTATCTTATATCAATGGCCCTAATAAGTATTGTGACCTACGTACGCTACTTTAAATCTGTTAGTGATTTCAAAGTAGGGAAGGGTCGTTCGTTTTGTGTAAACCTTCTGCATTTAAGCAAACTGACGTTATGTTGTCGATATTAAACGTGCACTGTTTGTTGGAGCTGGAGAAGCGTGGTTGACAAGTAATAAATAGGAAACTTAAGCAGAAGTCATTTCATAGGTAGACTTGAACTATTCTAACGATGTAAATAGGCAGGGCCGGCCCTAGCATAACCCAAACTGGACAGCCACTCAAGGAGTGAACTCCAAAAGGGCGTCTCAATGGTCAAGTAATTTCCTCGCTTGAAGAGCGCGGGTGCCATAATCCGATCTCGCTATATCCTAAAACTTGCGTCGATTCGGCACTGTAAATAGGATATATTATAATTTTAGTCAATTGTGGTTAAATTTTGAATGGGGCACTTTCGCTTTTTTTTATGCAATAAGGGGGCAAACGAGCAAACGGGTCACCTGATGGAAAGCAACTTCCGTCGCCCATGGACACTCGCAGCATCAGAAGAGCTGCAGGTGCGCTGCCGGCCTTTTAAGGGGTAATAGGGGAGGGTAGGGAAGGAAATAGGGAAGGGTAGGGAAGGAAAAAGGGTAGGGGATTGGGCCTCCGGTAAACTCACTCACTCGGCGAAACACAGCGCAAGCGCTGTTTCACGCCGGTTTTCTGTGAGGACGTGGTATTTCTCCGGTCGAGCCGGTCCATTCGTGCCGAAGCATGGCTCTCCCACGTCCCGCTGAAGTCATTTCACTGGTAGACATGACATGTCCTTACAACGTCAGTATGTTAGTCAATATCTCTGAGATTTATGATATGAGCAACAAGGGGAAACGGTTCTCTAAATTGCAATCTTCGTAATAATAGCCTCGTTATTGTGCCCCGTTAATGATATTCTGGAAACTAGATCAAAATAATTAGTAACAAATATTTGTGACTATACCAGCTTAGGAATTCTGCTCTTAGGTAGAATCTGACTAAAATTTATGTATGAATGGGTATTTGTAGCATAACGACTTGCAGATTCTGTGAGGAGGAGGATGAAACACCTATTCACCTTCTCCTCGACTGTCCTGCTCTACTACAGAGCAGGAACAGGCACCTTGGTCGCCACGAATACTCATCCACAGAGGAAATTCGTGGCACCAACCCCAACCATATCGTTCAATTTATGAGCAGTATTGGGTTGGGACTGATTCTCTAGTGCGAAGGAGTCACAATAGATCCTCATGGGTCGCGGTGACGCCAGGACTATAGCGACCTGCCTTCTCTAAAAAAAAAAAGAGCAACAAGGGGAAACGGTTCTCTAAATTGCAATCTTCGTAATAATAGCCTCGTTATTGTGCCCCGTTAATGATATTCTGGAAACTAGATCAAAATAATTAGTAGCAAATATTTGTGACTATACCAGCTTAGAAATTCTGCTCTTAGGTAGAATCTAACTAAAATTTATTTTTGTTATTTGTGCTACGAAACTTCTTCGGTCTACGAAGCGCGAAGAGACTAATTATTTATTGTTGTAATAAATAAACAATATTCAAATATAACATATGCAAAATATAATTATTGTGTCATGTCTGTTCGTTCGCCGTTCTATTTCTATCTGCTTTCCGTTACCTCCAGCCTCTTCAAGCTTAAGCCGCTGATTTTGAATTTGATATGTTTGGATCCTGGGAAAGGGTTTAGGATGTCCCTGAAAAATATGCAGTTTTTGGCACGGCAATCGAATTTAGGCAACAAAGTTATAGGAAAATCTAGTGCAATAACACATTTTTATTCATATTTTGAACCTATGGATTGGTCAACATAAAACCCATCTACACTTCTTAGTCCCCAGTTAATTCAATTGGTCCACATAACAAAACGCAAGTCATTAAGTTAAATGTATACCGAGGTTGAGCACACCTGACGGTTTCCGACAGGATGGGGCGTGTTCCTTAATAGAAATCATTAATATTTAAAACTTTCGTCAGTGACAATGTGCTTAAAGAACACCCATACAGCCTTGCTTTGACTTTTGATACTCTACATTGTAGAGTCAAGAGTTTAGTAAGAGCAAACTGGTAAAGCCGTCGAACTAAATAACGGACGAAAAAATAATCAAGGACCTAATATGAAAAAATATCATTTTTTTTATGCCGATTAAAAGGATGTGCCTCTTATAACAGTTTGTCAAATACTAGGGATACTTGTATCTTCTCAAATAAATTGGCTAAGTTTAAAAAATTAATTGTTGGTTTGTCGCGTTAGGTGTTGATGATGTTTCACATTTTAAGCTACATACAATTTTTGTATTGTTTTTGTGTTAACCCTTCTCTGTTCGTTTCTCTCTCACATTGTGTTTTGTTTAAATATGAAATTATTGTTTATTTGTAGCCATTTTAGATTCATCATAGTTATTAAATCTTAAGAGCCCGGGTTACCCTCGAAATTCTCATACATACGTAATACCAAAATCATTTTGTCATACGAAAATATTTAACAAGTTTGAGTTATTTTTCAACTTAAAATAGTAATTACCGAGGTTCCTGAACAAAAATTAACTTCAAAATATTTAAACACTAAAAAAATTTTTTTGTATATACATTTTTTTTAATAAATTTACTACTAAATATTTAAACACTAAAAAATAGAGTAAAACACTAAAAAATATATAAACAAATTACTACAAAATATTTAAATACTAAAAAATATTTTTTAGAGTTGAAATATTTTGGAGTAAATTTAATATTTATGAATATATTTTTTGTGTTTACTCTATTTTTTAGTGTTTAAATATTTTGGTAGTAAATTTAGTAAAAACATTATACACAAAAAAATTTTTTTTAGTGTTTAAATATTTTGAAGTTAATTTTTGTACAGGAACCTAGGTAATTACTATTTTAAGCTGAAAAATAACTCAAACATGTTAAATATTTTCGTATGAGAAAATGATTTTGGTATTACGTATGTATGAGAATTTCGAAGGTAACCCGGGCTCTTAAGATAATGTGTGTAAGATTTGTGCATGTAGAACTACACCTGTAATTTAGAATACATTAATCTTTATTCTACAATTGTATGTTTTCTATGTCAAGATCTTTTCTGATGTATTTCCTTGTTGGTGTGTCAAATAAATAAATAAATAAATCTATACATATAATAAAATCGTAAGAAAGTCAATTCTGTACATTGAATATTTTTGAAAAATAATACTTGGGACGTGATCTACAATCGATATGGAAGCCAAAAATATAGTTTTTAGAATTTTTTTCTGTTTGTCTGTTTGTCTTTATGTATGTCCGGGATAAACTCAGAAAGTACTGGATGGATTTACTTCAAATTTTGCACAAATATTACTTAGAGGTCGGGTACATAGGCCATAAATTTTAATGATATCACCTAGAGTGGGGGGAAGGGCTCAATTTTCCATATTTTTAGTTTTTTGCTCATATCGCTAAAACGGCGCGTCGTAGAGAAAAAAGTCCTCTACAAAATAGAAAGCTCATAAAATTTCCTACAAATTAGTCCTTTACACTTTGTATCTATCTCCACTCCTTGCCTTGCTACGCGCTTTTATCTATCTTATCTTCACCGATTTCGAGTGTCGTTTGATTATTCTTTTTTAAGAACGAAGTGTAAAACTAAATTAAACATACGGTTTTCGAGTGTCATTTAATTTGGGGGGGCTGCGCCTCATGCACCTCATGGTTCTGTTGCTTATAACGAAATTGTGTCGTGGCGTTTGTATTGCGTCTTATTTCTCCTTTTTAGGAAAAAACTAAGTCAATATAATAATCATATAATAAAATCGTAGGAAAGTCAATTCTGTACATGGAATACTTTTGAAAAATAATACTTGGGGCGTGATCTACTATGCTAACGCGGACGAAGTCGCGGGCACCAGCTAGTAAATAAATAAATCATGTACAATAACCGCTCTTATTTACAACAGGCGTCCTAAAGAGTCACTAAGCTAACCCTTTACGCGCAAAATATCGCAAAAAGTCCAATGCTAATCTTTGTTTTTCTCACTAGATCACTGATCAATATCAAATTTCAAATTTGTTATCACACTGATAGTATCGAATGAAAAATAATGATCTTAAAGCCCCAAATATTGAACCATTAGCATAAATCATAACGGTAACAAAAAATTATACGCCTTAATTACAATAAATTTGTACGGTGTCAATATCATAGTTCCCACATTAGGCCAGGTCGGAGGTCACGTCTAATTGCAGCCTGCTATCTATATATCTATCGGCCTTTGGATATTTATCAATAACGTATAATTAAAATTATACGGGCCGTCCCAAATATACATCATCCGATATCTCGCGAACTATCGTGGTTGCACTTTTTGTTTTTCTTTTATCTGAGATTTGATCTCTTTATTGATCTGGAAAGATATCGTGTAGGGTTGTAACTTGTAATAGAATTAGTGAGCAGTTAGCTTAGGTAAAGCAATAGTAAGTTTATACTCAATTTGAAAGCAACTGAAATTGAAATAATACAAGAAATCCACAGTGGATTTGAACTGAGAATATTACAATGGCTCCTGGATATAAATAAAAAAAACGAATGTTATAAAAAAGACCTCCGATGGCTCGGTCATGTTGCAAGAATGGGAGAGGGTCGTGCCACTAATAAAAAGGAGTTCCTTGGGCGTCCGATCGGGCGACGCGACGGTACCGGCTGGATGTCGTGGAGTCGGACCTGCGCGATCTTCAAGTCACAGAGTGGCAAGAAACTGCGCAAGACCGCGACAAGTGGCGCAAACTCGTGTCGGGGGTCAAGATCCACTTTGGGTCGCTGAGCCATCGTAGTAAGTAAATATTATAAAAAAGGATAAAGAAAATAAGAGAAAGAAAAGAAAATATTTATGGGGCTGCAATTTAAGAACAAAACTCTAATTAAAGAAAAACCACCTTTACTACAACAATGTTTTACATAAATCACTCACTCAAACTAAATATTTTTCCATTACAGATCCCAGTGGAACACACCATCCGTGGCCGGAGGCGCATTACTACACTTATGTATTTAATACACTTTTGCCGCGAGTGGTGCGCGCGCGCCGACAAACGGGACATTTTTATTTCATTCTCTTTCATTTCTTCCAAGGGACATAAATAATTATTATGTTTAAGAAAATATGGCTAACACCTGCAATCTGTATCGTGATAATAAGTCATAAATTTAGGAGATACCTGAGTGAAATATTGTTAGAATGAATGGCAAAACATTTCCTACTAAGCTTAATAACATTGCTTTACTCTTTCATTATAAAACTGTTTTTAAAATATTATGATTTTTCTGCTAGAGACTACCTAGTTTTAAAACGACATGGCGACATGAGTCGCTAAGTTATTTTAATTGAACCAAAAATGTTATAGTAAAGGGCAAAAGTAGATAAATCACAATAAAAGAAAGCGAAGCATTGATGGAGTGATCCGCGCCGCGTCAGTCACTGATACACTAAGTGGCCCGGCCCTTGATGAATAAACACCAATCAGTTAATTATTTTATTCACGTCGCTCAACCGCTTATCTGTCGCTTGTTGGACATAATTGATACGTTAAGTCCGTGGAACAATCGGCCGTCTGATAGCTCTGTCAAAGGCCGCCGCTAACAATAGTCGGCCATCGCGTCGTCTCGATACTAATCCATATTTGTACAGTTATGACAGTCGTACAATAAAAGACGGTGTTTTGGCAGTTTAACATCTTCTTCTTCTTTGCTACATTTTATACTTCTTAACTATTAAAATACTAGCGACCCGCCCCGGCGTCACACAGGTATAAAATATATAGCCACTGAAAAAATTATTAAAATCGATAGCCTATGATTCTTCACGTGCTCTACTTCTTATCTGTGCCAAATAACATAAAAATTGCTCCAGTAGTTCGCGAGATAAACCCTTTCAAATAATTTCCCCCGTTTTTTCCACATTCTCCTATTAGTCTTAGCGAGATAAAATTTAGCCTATAGCCTTCCTCAATAAATGAGCTATCTAACACTGAAAGAATTTTTCAAATCGGACCAGTAGTTCCTAAGATTAGCGCGTTCAAGTTAGCCCTTTCAAATAATTTTCCCCGTTTTTTCCACATTTTCCTCTATATCTTCGTTCCTATTTGTCTCAGCGTGATAAAATATAGCCTATAACCTTCCTCGATAAATGGGCTATCTAACACTGAAAGAATCATCAAAATCCATTGCGTAGTTTTAAAGATTATAGGGAACAAAAGGACATGAGGGAAAAAAGCGACTTTGTTTTATAATAAGTATAAGTATAATATAAGTTTTATAATAAATAGATATTAATGTTAATTTACTATTTTACGGATATTTTGCCAACTGGATATATCTAAAGGACCTTTTATTCTTAAGCCTTAAGCCAGACTTAGCTATAATATATATTAATATATTTATAGCAAGGCATATTATTCTATACTAAATCCACATGTCACAGAAATATAATATAATATAGCTGAGTGTGTGGTCACGCGAAAATTAGTATAGAAGATATATTATATTAATATGCCTAGCTATAAACATATTAATATATATTATAGCTAGGTCTGTGACGGGCTTTATTCGGTCTTTACGTTGCTATTATACAGGAACAACGTAAATGCCGATCTTCATATGCGGTCATTGCTATTAAAAATGTCGTTAGATTATTCCTAAATAAGCTGCCCCGAACGGCATTCTATAAAACCCATTTATCACTTCGAATATTCAAATGTTTGACCATTGGCACTTAATTAAACCCTTTCGGCAATCAATTAGTGGTTTGGCATCGCCGTAAACATCTCATCACGGATTTATTCGCTTCATAAGCGATTAAGTCGTTCCCTTTGAGTCGGCCGACTTATCGGGAACGATTGAATTATTAGTACCAATTAAAGACGTCTCAAAATATATTATCGATGTACGGTAGCCGCTTATTTAAATTTTATGTACGCGTGACTGCGCTCATTATGATGCGTTAATATGCTAATAAGTATTTTTATGTTGGGGTGTTATCGTGGTTGATTCGCGTCCACGCCTCAAGTTGTTGGCGAATGTCACGTTTATTATCACTGGTTTATGCGAAATGTGTCAAAACTTCTAATTTTTACGCGTTTTTTTTTTTTCTCTCATTTTTAAAGTGCACCGTGCATTACACTCGCATTAAAATAAATATAAAAACATTAGATAGTGTAATTTAAAAATGGTTTATAAGTAGATTAATCTTTTATAAACTAACGGGCTTATTTAAATATTAATATTACGAATTCCATTCTTAAATTGAACTCTTAAAGTTTTAAGAGATGGAGCATTGGATTTCATTGCCGTCATTAACGCTAAGTGATCTCAAATTTTATTATAAAACGTATAATATAATATTAACTGATACATATCCCGAGGCTCTTTGCCGGATTTATAATAATAATTTGTAAATATTAAATATTCATGAAGTCAAAAGTTTTGTAACAGACAGTGCACGCATTTATACACGGATAGTGTTGCTAGCGTTAACTTTTTAGCAGCTGTAAACGCAAATATTTTTTTAAACGATTTACGAATACCTAGCTCTAGTTGTTATAGTATATTACTATTTAGTATATACTATTAGTTGTAACATCTAAAGAGGTATACAATTAATCCAGGCAAATATTATAAATACGTAAGACTGTCTATCTGTCTGTATGTTACCTCTACACGCCTAAACCACTGAATCGATTTTAATGAAATTTGGTATGCAGATAGGTACTTTGAGTCCCTGGAAAGTACACAGGGTACATTTTATCACGAAAAAATACGAAACGAACGAAAAACACGAAAAATATCACGTTCCTGCGTGATAAGCAAAGTGTCTCTGTACCAAATTTCAGAAAATCGGTTCAGCGAAATGGGCGTGAAGAGATAATAGACAGACGGACACTTTCGCATTTTGAGCAATTTGTCTTTATATTTGAAAATTTCACCGATCCTTCTTTTATTTAGGTATATACTTATTTACATATATATTTACAATAGTCAATAAGTGTTAATTTAGTTTCCAGTTTCCACTTTTCAGCTCCACTTAATAATTTCACCAAACTAATTCCGTAGGTTGGGATGACTTCGGGAAACATAATAAAGTGGCAACACAAATCAAACTAAGCCAAAGCAGCTTGACCAGATTAACGGAGAGAACAAAAAGCGACGGGGTCGAATTGTAACAGGTAAATTAAAACTTATTGTACCTCCAAGAAGACCTTTATATCAACGACTTAAAGATCACTCTTAAACTCCGAGGATCGTGAACTCCGAGGAAAAATAACTGTGAATCATATTGTGTAAGCTTCACGCCGGAAATTATCGTGTATATTGTATACTAATAAAGGAATGACTGTTGTATAAAAAGATTCTGAATTCTAAATTCAAAATAAATTATAGTAATTAAACCGTGCGAGTTTCTTACGCCGGTTCTTCTAGCAGGGTTTGTTCCCGAACCGGCCGCAGCGGTAGGCACCAGTAGAAACAACGCGACGTTCTGAAAGTATTTGCTTCAATTCAGGAATAAAACAATTTTTATTTTATTTATTTAAACATAAAATTTATCAATATCGTCAATAGTGATAATAAACTATATTATTAAAAACACATTCAAATTTCAATCCCACCAACTTTAAAACAAATAAAATCAGCCAAGTACGTCTTGAAGTGTTAAAACTCCGAATTTGTTTAATTATTCTGTAACGGCAAGTTGCATTTAATTAATTATTAACAATTTATGGATCACACTAAAATCTAGTGCGGTACTTTATATGACCGGCACATTAGACGCTACTTAAGAACTCTTAATTAGCATATTAATTTTAATTAACGTATTTAAATCTCCTTTAAGTACGAAGAGCTCTAATTCGGTTACTTATTTCTCAATTAAATATCTCTCAAGGTGTATTTTAATTAGATGAGAGTCACTAATGCCGACGCATTCTGTATAGTACATGTTTTACTAAGGCACTTCTAAATACGGCTAATGGGTATATTATTTAGGTTCCTGATGTGTTTTTTTATTGTTAAAATCCTAGAATATTATATAATAGAGCAAAGCGAAATATTGAAAAATCAAGAAATAAAAAGGCTCCAAAATGGATATGTTTAAAATAAAGAATATTTTACCAACCAACTCTGGAATAATCAGCTTTTTAAAATAAACTCAAATATTAAAAAACCTACGGTATCAAAAAACCTTCTCCTTTTTGGAAGTCGGTTAAAACTAGATTTAGTTTTGTGCCTCGATTCGGAAGTTTAACGTTATAAGATTAACCATTAGGACATAGGTAAGTTATATTATTATAATTTATAAGAATAAGTATCCATTATTGATTATTATTATAAAATATACTTACGTAATTAAAACTATTTTTTTTTAGTTCGAAATTATACTTACAATCATAAACATCAACACCAATAGGATGAGATAAAATAAAATTTATGTTAACATGCTCCAAATATGTTGTGATCAATATGTAGTTTATTTTACAGCCGAATTTATCAAATCATATATCTACACTTATTATCTTGGGGTAATTAAATGTATTTTCTCCACTAACAAGTGAGCCATAAAATTTTTAATTATATATTTTTATATTTAAGATACTGGTGTTTATATGGTGGTTATTAAAAGCTTTATTAAGTCTAGAGATGTAAATGTTACACAAGCTTTATGACGATTTGTAATGAAATCGTAAATGGTAACTCTGGAACCTATATGCGTATTTATAATATTATTTGGATATTATAAAAAAAGGTAAAAAAAAACGATAAAAAGGCGTATAGTACGTCTACCCAACCTTTAGTATGTCATATACCTAATTATTAATTTAATAAAAAACATTTTTTATATATAAAAAAAAATAATGGTGAAGAATTCCGATGAAAATGAATCGGGGTCAGATCGGGGTATATCTATCCCGGCGTGGGAGTTTGGCGCGTGCCAGTCAGCTGAGCTAGGGTTACCACTCGATAGTATTAATTTTGTTTATTATTTTAGTGAATGTGTACGACATGATTAAAATATTTAAATAAATAAATTAAAATTGGAATTGCACTGTTATCAAGAAAAAGAGAAGTACCTAAGTATTGTTCGATCTATTTAAAGATTGTCTTTATTAAAATGATAAGGTGTCATAGGGAATATGCGTGGAGGCCGCAAAGGAAGATCTTCCGATCGAGCGAGGTGTTATGCCCGGTCAGGCCGAAGCCCACGTGAACATTTCAGCTGTCGTTACATAAACAAAAAGCGTATGTACTATGTAGGCATAGACAAGTGTTTCGAGTATTTGGTCGAATTATGCTAAGTCAATGTTAGTCGTGATAATATAATATTGTCTGGGCTAAGCATACGTGATCAAAATGTGTAGGAGTGATCTTAGTCAATGAATTAATGTCTCTGCTACAGTGCGCATTAAATATTTTGGTTACGTGCAAAAATATATACGTGGAAATGTGACATACAAAGACATAGACATAGATCAAGATAGATACGTACTTTGCGTGCCATATCACTTTCCCAAACCACGAGCAATGCTCGTCTTTCGAAAGTCTGTTCTTTAGTCTGCGCTCCACCGTTATCGTCAATCGGAATTTTAAAAATGCCTAAATGCCTTATTGTGCCGTATTGAGCTCGAATTCGAAATATAAACGTTAGCCTAGGTAATGGGCACGTTTCTTATCATCGATACGTCACAGTAGGTAGGAAAAAGTGGCACGCTCGTTTTCATACAAATGGAGGGACATGCGGTATCTATCTTGATCTATGTCTGTGATGAACACAATACAAGGAAAGGGAAAATATTATTATTATTCCAGGAAATTTGTGATGCCGACTACCGTGTAAGTATACTTCAAAGAAGGAAAAAGGTTATTTTATTTTCGTATCTTTGGCCTCCATTTCTTACTTTTGTATACATTCACTTTGATATTTTGGACTAAAATGATACCAAAATACCACAAGCAAATTAAATAATGAAAAAGCCTTTTATTTTTTTAATGTTTTGGTAGACCTGTACAAAGAGTTTTAATAATAAAAAATGTGTTTTTTAAGCTTCCAAATTTTTTCACGTTAATACAACTAGAGGTTACTGACGGAGGGTTGCTAACGGACAAACAGAACGATAATTTCACGGTTACGACATCGGTACAGTGAAACAATGTGTGGACAGCATAAAATGCAATAAAAATATGAAGTCGCACCGTGCCGCCATGTCGCTAGAGATGTAACGTATCTGTGAATTGATACCTTAGGGTCAACGCACATTTAAAATCTAATAAGCGTCTGCCAAGGAAATTTATTTGTGTTAAAAACGTTAAACTGACAACAATTATTTTTCAGAAATTATCTCCCGAATAAAATATTTTTTTATATAAAAAAAACCCTCTTTAAAGCTTAAAATTTCCTTTTTTTTTTCAAATATAAAAATATTAAACAATAATTAAAAACAATTTAAGGCTTGTGTTAGGGAAGTGAACTTTTTCTTAGAGCTTTTCTAAACTATCAAGTCTGGCATTATTATTTTGATATCGGATTCGATAATATCAGCTATAAGATTCCGATACGGACATTCGGATCGGATGATGTGAAATCTTTATAACAGTGACACTTTCTCATCCATCGGGCTTATTGCGGCGAACAGAGCTCGCGGTGATGAAAGCTTGGCGCCGGCGCGGGCCACGTTGACTTATGGTGAGTATCGCAATACCTCTCTCATGAATATTTATTGAAAAAAATCGTTATACATAACCTCCGAGCTCCAGCCATAAACAACTAATAAAACATCGTGAACACTATCATTTCCGACGTTGTAATTATTTCGTAAATAGAGTCATGAGAGTATTAGGGACACAAAAACTTTGATTCGCCGCTGGCGAGGAATTCTTTAGTGGAATTGAAATTATAGTCTGTAGATACGCCCAGACCAGTCAATAGTCTTCGCTGATACTTAATGAAATAGTCAACATCATCGTTGTCCGATTTAATCACAATCATTCGTTTATACAGCACAATTTGGCCCACACAGGTATTTCAGGCTACATTCAAAGCAAAAGAATACCTACCCTCTTTTTTCACAAAGGTGAATATTGAATTGTTGGGCACTTTCAATACTTTTTTACCTAAAAATCTGATAATACTTATCAATATCATTTTCCACGAACGTGAATATTGCATTTTCGCAATATTTTAATACTTTTCAGGTATTTCTCCAGATTGCTAACTAGATCGCTCTTTAGACTTTAGACCACCGCGATTTGGAGTTTGGACATCTGACTTCATACAATTTAAAGTAATGTAGCCCTTGCGTCAACATAATATTTTTATCAACAATGATTTAGACGTTTCTCTATAGATTACGTGGACGTTAAGCTACTATAAATTATATTTTACATTTATATAAAATACTAAGTACTACTTACTAGTTTTTAATGCCGTCACCTTTTGTATTCTAGTGCAATTAACTGTCTAAACATATTGTAAAACGCATAAATTACGACTAACCAGTAACTCTCAGCTGTAAATTACGTCTAGTATTAAATTTTTACGATAGGCCATCCTAATAAAATCGTTAAAAAATAGCATCGGACGAACAAGTTAAATTATGTTCAGGCTACCACTACCGCTATCGTATTTTAACCATTTTCCGCCTTGTTTGAGTTTAATTAATTTTGATGTAACTACAAAAGGTTAATAGTTGTGAACGTGTAAGCAATTACATAAACTGTATCAGCGGACGCGGGCTCTTGTCAAATAAAAAACATTTCTTGTAATCATTAAAAGAATAGTTTATGGTCTTGAAATCTGTAAGTTCATTACGAATTGAGAAATCCGAGGTGTCTGATAAATTCAAATTAAAAATGGAAAACGACCTATGATTCTATTAATTATTATAAATCGCCATTCTCGGATCAATGTATTGTACATTATTTTTAATTAAGAGAATGTTTCCACTTATGTAATGTTTCGGTTCTTAAATTCTAAGTTTTATCGTGATTTCGGTAGCTTTGGTATTTTATAGAAACAAAAATTATGTGCTATCATATTAATTCACATAAACAGAAGCTTGTGTTGTTTTAATTTGTAAATGTGAGGTTGCTCCAATGATAATAATCATATTTTTATTTCAAACTAGCTGTCCCGGTGAACTTCGTGTCACTTAAAAACCTTCCCTGGACTACTACGAATATTTTAAGACCAAAATCAGCCCAATCCGTTCAGCCGTTTTCGAGTTTTAGCGCGACTAACACATTTGAAAATCCATTTTTATATATATAGAAAATCAATCAATGATTATAACCATATAATTAATCATTCCTCTTAAATGATGATACGTTAAGTAATATTTTAGACAGATTTTCACCACTTTTAGCCATAAGCCATAAGGGATCAATAAACTACCCGTTTAAAAAAAACTGCAACTGATTTGATGGAGGTAGTGAGTCACTCTTACCACTAAGCTAAGAGCTAGTCTAGTAGCTAGAGCGTCTAGTCGCCAGATCGTTCCGTAGAATCCTGAGGTAGAATCTATCTCTCATAAATTAGACGGTGCAAGTTCGTGAATATGTTTGTTACTTCATGCAAAGCGTGGAGATCCGATTCATCTTTGGCATGGAATTAGTATACGCTCTGAATTGACCAATATGTGCTGCTTTCAAATCAGCATATATTCGTCCACTGCTGGACGGTCTCTCTCAATGAACGCCAAGATGGCCGATTTCCTGCTACTCGCATCCAACATGGGCCCGCAACAAAATCGTCGTTCCGCCTAGTTGAAGGTCATGTGCTGCTTTATGTCCCTTAAAAGTAGTGTTCCCGAGGAATACTATAATAGTTACGTGACCAGGTTAATAATAATAATGTAAGTGGATACCTAGCAATTTATAAATCATATTTCTCCGCAGTCGGGAAAAACGTGAGCAAATGGAATGCCACTAGTCTGAGGACACATCCGAGAGCTGATGAGGTCAAGTGAGGTCGGGCGCGGCGACAATTACCCCAATTAACACTGCACCCTGCATCCTCAAACAGCTGTCAATACTCGTAGTAATCCGACTACAGCTACACATTTTGTACTATCAGAGAAGTTGATTCATAGGCAGATAGCACACCTGCGTTTGGTCTAGACTCTAGCTATGTCTAGCTCGTCCAAGAGATTACGTCTGATATAGACTTAACACGTCATGTGATAGATCCGCCAATTCTCTGATGATACATTTGTGCAGTGCCACATCGCAACTTTTGCTATAGCACTGTGACGCCGATTTGAAAGCCTCAGGAATAGAAAAATAATAGAGGTCATTCATGAATGGCACAGAAAAAGTTAATTTTGTTTATATAACGCAACAAAATCAGAATATCTACTTTTAACAGTTTACGCGCCCCCTAAAATAGAAAAAAAAATAGACAAAGTTTTTTTAATTGGTAAGTTGCAATTAAATCTAAATTAAAAATCTACTTGAAATCTACTTTCATGAATGAACAGAATGTAATGTCATAATATATCATGAAATTTATTGTTTACAATCCATAAAAAATGTGTTTAATAGAGAATGTTCATTACCATCAAGCTAACTCTCATCATTAATAGAGCAAAGCTATAAATTAATATATATATATAAATAAATAAAATAAAAATAAAAATTGTTTTATTTCCGAATAGATTTGCAACAAATACTTTCAGAACGTTGATACTACTGGTGCCTACCACCGGTTCGGGAACTATCCCGGCGAGAAGAACCGGCGTAAGAAACTCGCGCGGGGTCCCACTTTTTACCAAAAAAGTGAGAAAAAAATTAATCTTTTTAAAATAAAATTTACAATTGTAACTTAAAATTATTATACAATGTCAACATCCATACATGATTATTGTAAGTTATATTATAATGATGTAGAAGTAGCCTTGCAAGCAGCCATCCTACTCCCAAGATGTGCCATCGTTTATGAAATCATTGACCTTATAATAGGCTTTGGCACACAAACGTTCTTTGACTACTTTTTTAAATTTATTAATCGAAAGATTTTGAACGCTTTCTGGGATTTTATTGTACAGGCGTATACACTGACCTTTAAAAGATTTACTAACTTTACTAAGTCTGATCATCGGCAAATCCAGCTTGTGCTTATTTCTGGTGTTCCTACAGTGAATGTCACTTTTAGCTTTAAATTTACTTATATTTTTTCTAACATATATTACATTATCCAAAATGTATTGAGAAGCAACAGTTAGAATACCAATTTCTTTAAATTTATCTCTCAGAGATTCAAAAGAAGACATTTTATAAATAGAGCGTATGGCTCGCTTCTGCAGCACAAATATTGTATTAATGTCGGCAGCGCTTCCCCATAAAAGGATTCCATATGACATTCTACTATGAAAATAACTAAAATATACTAATCGTGCCGTGTCTTCATCAGAAATTTCTCTAATTTTTCTGACTGCATATGCCGCAGAACTGAGCCTACCTGCAAGATTAACAATATGAGGACCCCACTGTAATTTACTATCAAGTGTTATACCTAAGAATACAGTGGTGTCTACCAAATTCATCTTCTCATCATTCAATAGTACATTGGTTTGGACTTGCCTAACATTGGGCAAAGTGAACTTTACACATTTAGTTTTACTGGAATTTAAAAGTAAGTTATTAGCATTAAACCAATGTACTATTTTTGAGAGAGCACTGTTTACCTCGTCGTAATTTGACTGTTGTCGCTTCACTTTAAAAATAAG
Organism: Lysandra bellargus; assembly: GCA_905333045.1. NCBI lineage: Eukaryota > Metazoa > Arthropoda > Insecta > Lepidoptera > Lycaenidae > Lysandra > Lysandra bellargus. The sequence goes on along the minus strand of HG995350.1, from coordinate 9,351,644 downwards.
TGAAGTGTCATCAGCAAAAAGTACTATCTCATTATCATTTTCCTTAACAAGGTAAGGTAAGTCATTTATATAGATGAGAAAAAGAAATGGGCCTAAAATAGATCCCTGTGGGACACCTAATTCTATTTTGGTTCCATTGGACCTGTTACCGTTTACTTCAACCCTTTGAGTCCTGTTTATAAGGTAAGAAGTCAAGAGGCTAAGAGCTGAGTCCTTTATGCCATAGTGGCGCAATTTCCTGATCAATGTAGCATGATCCACACAATCGAAGGCTTTGGAGAGGTCGCAAAAGACACCTAGAGCGTCCTGCGACTCCTCCCAAGCTTGAAATATACTACAAAGAAGACCTATACCAGCATCCGTTGTGGATCGACTCTTAGTAAATCCGTATTGATTGTCATGTAATAAATTGTTTGAATTAAAGTGTACCAATAATTGTTTTAAAATTATTTTTTCAAAAATTTTACTAAGAGTTGGTAAAATCGATATAGGCCTATAATTTGTTGGATCAGATTTAATTCCCGCTTTAAATAATGGTACAATCTTACTGTGCTTCATTAAGTCAGGAAAAACACCACTCTTTATGCACTCATTGAAAATCATTGCAAGATGAGGAGCTATGATGTCAATTACAGATTTAATAATTTTTGTAGATATTCCCCAGAGATCAGTTGTATTTTTGACATTCAGCAATTTAAATGTATCAATAATGTCTCTGGGGTTAATTTCCCTGAACTTAAAATTGACATCACATTCCTTTACATTGTCTCTGAGTAGCTTTTCAGCAGCTTCAGGTGAGGAATTTAGATTTTTGGTAGTTGAGACCGGAATGTCAGCAAAGAATTTTTCAAAAACCGTCGCAACTTCTAGATTATTAGAAATCTTTTTATTATCAAAATATAGTTCGAAATCTGTGTCACGACAGGTGACGTTTCCAGTCTCATCAGCTATAACCTTCCATGTAGTTTTAATTTTATTTTTAGAATTTTTAATTTTATTTTTTATATATAGAGCCTTAGCTGCTTTACAAACTTTTCTGAAGGTTTTAGAATAGTTTTTAACATATAGTTTAAATGCTTCACTACTGTTGCAAGACCTTTCATCATACAATTCATATAATTTTTGCCTACTTATCTTAATTCCTCTAGTTGCCCATTCAATAAATTTACTTTTTTTAATGCCGTTTCTAACTGTTTTAGAAGTAAATATTGTATCAAATTGAGTTCTTATTACCTTAAACAATTTATTGAAGGCTTCATCAGAGCTATGTGACCTATCCAATAACTCAATATTTGATTTTAATTTACTTCTAAATTGCTCAATACGTTTTGTGGTCACAGGATTATACACAAGACTTTTCTTTGCATTATTATCACATTTGATATTAAAGGAAGCTATTTGTCCACAGTGATCAGAACTTAAATAATTAATTATTTCTTTTCTATCTGGAACAAGATTTGTAAATATATTGTCAATACAAGTAGCAGTAGTCTCACAGACTCTTGTAGGTTCATGAAACAAACTAAAAAGGTTATATGATTTGAATAAAGATGTGAATCTAACAGTAGTGCAGTTTAAATCTAATAAATTAATGTTAAAATCCCCACATATAATAACATTTTTGTTAGATGCACAAATTTTTGTTAAAATTTGTTCCATTGTTTGCTCAAAAGAATCATATAACCCTGATGGAGGCCTATATACGCCCACAATTATAAGATGATTCAGCTCTATGCAGGCCACCTCTATTATTCGTTCAGTAGAGAGACTCACAATATCTTTACGTTCCTTAAATTTAAAGTCGTTTCTAATTAAAATTAAAGAGCCGCCCCTAATGGCATTTTCTCTACTGAACGAACTTGCTATCTGGTGATCAATGAAATTGAAAATGAGTTCGTGTGATTTGAACCAATGTTCAGATATACACATAATGTCAATGTTAAATTCCTTTAAAAATAACTCAATTTCAAGTTCTTTACCTACCATACCTTGTAAATTCTGATGCACCAGATTAATTAAATTACATTTTTTTTTATTTTTTAAATTGTTGGTAGGAATTTGGACATTTAAACCTAATTCATTACTGCAAGAGACATCCTCCATTGTCTTATTATCTAATTTAAATAAATACTTGGAACATATTCCAATTCGTTCATACTATGACTAGTATTCTGCTCAATAGAAGCAGTAGTCGCTAAAGCCAAACACTTGGCTGGTTTTATAAATAAAAAGTTAAATAGCAACTTGGCTATACGTCTTTTATAAAAGTTAGATAAATAGTAATTATCTCTATTCATAGTATGTACCTTAAAATCTAAATTATTAATATCTATGACCTGACATTTCTTATATGAGTCATTCAATATTATACAATTATTATTTACAGCTGTATATATTAGGCTATTCAGCTGATATCTAGTTAAGTTTTCTTTATTATATCTTTTTGGCAACATTTGTATGTAGGGAAAAGTAAACAAAATGATATTTGTAACATTTGCAATATTAAATAACTTGTCCAAATATTCAGTCATCTGTTTTTTGTTTAGTTTTCCTTTCCTCCCAACTAAAATTATGAGTGTAGTATTTGGACAATAATTCATAGATAAAGCCCTTTTCAAAATATCTCTGTAAGTAGCTCCAGGCATACAAAAATTGGAAATTGACTGTCCTATACACATTCTATTTAAATAAATACCTAAATCCTTACCTAACTCATCACTGAATAAAGCAATTTGTGGGCTTTCAGTATGTGCCTTCTGGCTGGAACATATATCAGTTATACTACTTAAAACAGAGTGATTTACTTTGTTTGAGGAACCGCTGACTCTCAATAGGGAGTAAATCCGTTCCTCGTTATAACGAGTCACTTCAAGCAAATCATTCATTGCTGATATATGCCCCTGTGTTTCTTGTTGTGACAAGGCATACTTTCTGTTTAAATTATCTAAGGAGTCAAGAAGTATCGAAATCTCTTCCTGAAGGTTACATACATCGGCCTCATAGTTACATTTTATTTCATCTAAGTCAAGATTGCAGTTTATTAAGTTATTATTCAAAAGTTTGTTATGTTTTATAACTTTTGACAAATGATTTAAACACTTTTTATTTTTCTTTGAAAGTTCACAATAATTCCTAATACACTTTTTGATTTTTATATACTTCTTTAATTTCCTCTTACTATTCATTGTACATAGTGGTAAGGTATCATCACCTGTTAAATCAATTGTTGAAATGTTTTGACATGATTTAGTGTTAGAAACTGAGTTGCTTTTGTCACAAATAAGATTATCATACAAGATTTGAGTTTGGGTGGAACTTTGAGCTTGAATCTGTTCTTCTAATTTTAATATGTAGTCTTTGGCGTTACTCAGCTTAATTTTGAGGTTAGCAGAGGTCTTGAGAAAGTCTTCATATTCCTCTCTGCATTGGTCGAAGCCGTCGACGATGCTCTGTAACTCCATATTTTTCATAAGGATGTCCTCATAGTCCAAACTTAACTTATTGAGTTCTATCTTTAAATCCTGATTTTTTTGGATTACAGATTCCATTTCTTTTTCGTTATCATCTCTCTCCCTTAACAGCATTTGGCATTGGTCCTTATAATTCTTTAATTCAGTGAGGGCTACTCGAAGTTGCTCCTCGGTGCGACGGGCCACGGCGGAGCGAGTCATCATTTTGCTATCCATTCTCGAGCACTGAAATGAGTTATATATAAAAGTTAGGGCTAAACCGGCTTTATTCTAAGTAGTTGAAGTCACCTTTTACTTTCAATGCAAAACCAGCCTCAATGTTGCAGTTCAACTCATGTACAGTTAATGTTAAAGGGAAAAAGGTTAGCAAAATGATAAGAAAGAATTTAGATTGAGAATAAGCAAAGAACAAAGTATAGAAGACAGTATAGACAGATTGAATAATAGTTATTAAACCTGAATATAACTGTACAAAATTAATGTTTGAAAACTTAACTTTTGAGTATTTTTGAGGATGTCTCTGCTTGTCTAATGTGTGTAAGTATAGTTTATAAGTTTTGTGTTTGTCTGGGCTTGTTGTTTTTATCTACAACTTCGCTTCCACTACTCGTCAAGCCAAGAGAGAAATAAACTTTGCCAAGTGTGATTTTGGACGTAGCTCACTGGGTTGAGCGGTGTGAAGTGGATTTGTTGTTAATAATTTTGTAAAGGGTGACTTATAGATTTGAAAAATAAAAGCAATACTCCTCGGGATTTGGCAGTCCTCGAGAATAATCCAGCTCCAATTTGAATTCGTCCAGTCGTTGACAGCTGCACTTGGCTTGAACTTTGGTTTTCAAAAATACACAGTTTTACACAAATACTGCTAAGGGTTGAAGAGTTACAATAGTTTCTAACACTTCGATTTTTATTTTTTTAGCGATTTACAGTGCAAAATATAGTTACAAACTTATTTTATTTAAATAAAATAGTCGGGAGGTGACAAAATATATATATTCTATTAGAAGGTAAAGGGTATATTTTATATAGAAGTAATTAGTACAATAACATAACCGTTCTTTGTATACTTATTCGTATTAACTACTACAATCAATTATGTACCTAATAATCATAAATTAAATACGAAAACAATTAGATACATTCTTATCGACGAGCAATAAGTAACGGAGCCAACAAACTCTTGTTCTTTCTAGAGAATACTTTAATTACGAAACTATCGTCTCGCACTGTTAAAAAATATGTTAATTAAGTTCGAACGAAGCTCAATCTTTTATTTTTTACTAATAGATTAGGCACGTGCGTTTTTTTGTCCAATCAACCATAATCTCGAGATAGTGGTCGGTTCATTAACCCGTGTCGTTTTAACAAATGGAATATTCAATAGAAAGCCTATACCATGAAATCCGATCACATCTACTTTTGTATGTAAATTACTGACGATATATCGTACGGGTCAAGTTTGTCGCGTGGCGGCCATCTTAAATGGATGGATTATTTTGAAAGAATTTGCTTCGTATAACGTCGAAAGTCAGACTGGCACCATAGTGCCAGTGTGAAATTGATATAGCTTATAAAATCCAACAAACATTTATTGTCTAATCATTGTATTTGTTACTGTAGAAACTCGAACTTTGGTATATCCTTAAGAGTCTTGGGATTCATTCTTACCATTTTCGAGTTTTAATCGTGACGTAGTGAAAGTGAGTGAGTCGAGTTAGAATTTAGGTGTATATACTTAAGTCCTAACTCGACTAATAAATTTCAACTCCAAAATGGCTAGACAGTATTAAAAATGCTTGAATATTAATAGCATAGTGTCTGGTCAGTATATCATATAGAGATACAGAATAGTAGCCGATATCTCCAATAAATACACCGCTGAGGGCTCATTTGTACCCGTGTATCGATGAATAAGAAATTCGTTATGGATGGCTTACACGGCCATTACGAAGACCGCTGACAGCGCGAATGCCGCAGCTTTACGCAACATATGGAGGTGGCTGTATTTATTTTGATATTTCTCTGAATTTGTCTTAGGTTGATTTTCATCAGCTTAGAAAGGATGGGAGGAGGAAGAAGCTATTTTAAGAAATTTGTACAAAGTCATGACAAGTACAAGCCTTTGCGTTCGAACTTGCTGTCCATTACAGCAAAATATATACATATGTTTATAAATTGAATGTGTGTGAGATACTGCTTTAGCATTCGAAGCTATGTAATTGAAAATATTTTCTATCATATAAAACATTCTGTTGTATGTATATGTAGGAGCCTCTACATAACAAGTTACATTGACCGTACGCTTAAGTTTTATACCGCAAATTTGTGTGTTAAAATGACCATTACTCACTTCTTTTGAATGGTATTCAACGTTCATTTGTTTCTAGTGCTGTCAAGACAGTACCTGCCATGATGAATCGACATTCTGTACTTGGTCTACTTCTGATATTGCAAAACAATAATTTGACGCAATTTATTATATCCTACTGTTACTGTACTTTAGTGTTAAAACAAATCGGTCTATTGTATACAAAAGCAATATGTATTCTTAAATGCGCAATTTTGCCCTATTATTGTTATAACCTACCCACTATTGTTATGTTAATTTATTACAAAGTTAGTTGTTATAAGGCTTAAGAGTCCGTATACGAAATTTTGTCGATTTTGCCGAAATTGCTAAGGTTCGCTACAGAAATATTTTTTAGAAAGGTTTTTTTCCCTTTATTAGACTTAAAAAAATATATATTAATTATTAGATTTAAAATATATTTAAGCACGGAAAGCCGACTCGAACTTGCGGCGAGTAATTTATTGTGAGATTTAGGTTGTTTTGAATCGTGTTTTTTTGGCACATTTTTTTTTCTTTTTTCTCGAATTGGATAGAATTTTATCTATAGATTATTTCTGTCGTTTTCTTTTTATGAATTACAGCTCCAAGTTGCCGAAATTAACAGCAATTCTTTCCCCATTTTCTCTAAAATTTTGCCGAGTTACATATTTTTTTACTCAACTATTTCATATTAAAGTGGTAAAAAGTAATTCCAACATTTTATAGACGACTTCCTCAACAGTACATTGTATTTTTTTCATACCGTTAAGACGTCAATATAATCCATAAACAGGTGATATTCTAAACCTTTTACAGCAAAAATCACAAAACTGCCGCGGGTTTGAGTTGGATTATTTAAAAATACTTAAAAAAATAAAAAATCTAGCTCCAACATTAGATTATAATTGAAATGATCTTACATGTTGTGCATTAAAACTTATAGAAATACTGTATTTTAACTGTTAAATCACGTCTGTAAAATCAGCGAAATCGGCAAATTTCGTATACGGACTCTTAAGTTATCCTTGCATCAATGTAGATTACTGCTTATTCTATGGTAAAATAGTATATCTTTCTATAATATGCATGAAGAACAAAAGATAGAGAAGATAACAATGATAAGTGTAAAAAAAACACTTACCTTGTATCACTAGCAAGGATGATTGCTGTCAGCTACCACCTGAAACATAGAAAGTTGTTTTGAAGTTTTGAAGATTTTTTGTCACAGCATACTCTATAGAAGCGTGGTCGAAGTATTTATGTCTTGAATCGGTTCTTACTATAAAGTAAATAAAGTTATAAAGCTTAAAGTTATTAACGCTAGCGTCTCTACAAGGGTATAAACAAACTCTACTATCTCCGACTGGTAATGTCTTGTAATAAATATTTTATGGTTTATTATTTGCTCGTCTTCAGCTCTCCGATAGCTCGTTATGGTCGTTACAATATGATGGGTAAGTTAAAACATTAAGAGCCTACTGTGTAGCGGCGACCGACTGTGAGCCAGGGCTGTCTACAACAATTTTTAATATCTCTGTTTCTAATAAAGCAGGAAAAGAGAAGACAAGAAAGCGGCATAAACACCTCTAAAACTCTACATTAGACGAGTGAATTTTCTTATCATAAAATAAGATTTAAGTTATCCTTGTATCCCTTAATAATTTTCACATAGTTGAACGCAACGCTAGCTACTTCATGCCAATGTACTGTGTAAAGTATTTATCCGATTTTCAGCTCTTTCGTGCCAAAGTATACCACATGGTTGTCAGCCCATTCGTGCTGGAGTATGTCATGGGTGTCAGCCCTACAGCCTACCGAGCGCGCCGCCAGTCGTGTTCGCGAAGGGAGCGTGCGGCGTCGCTCGCGGGGGGTCCGCCGCTGATCCATCACGACCACCAAAACTATCCGACTATTTTCAATAATCGATTAATCGACTATTTTCAATAATCGATGTACATTAAATGAAATTAATTTTATTGGGTAATGGCGAGTCGTGATGCCGCGCGAGCCGTATTAGTCCGACCGACGCGACGTCGTGAACGAGGTCCGCCGATTAATCGTTATTAATTGCTCTGTTGCTGAGTCTATTTAGTAACGTCCACGACTGGTGCCGACTGTATTCGATATTGTTGGCGATCGTGATATTATTGAACTTGAGATGTACCACAGAAAGTTAAATTTAAATTTCATTAATTTCTTACGTCAATCTAACTTTAAGTTACCCTATATTTAAATTTTAAATGCTTGGTTGTTCATAAATAAAAGGGAAAAAACTAAATATTTAAAGCAGAATTTTCAATTATACGTAATAAGTAATAGCGTAAGTGGGCCTAAGTTTCTCAATCTCAAAGAGGTAATTAAGCTATCTGCAACATCAATAGTAGAAAACCGATCTAAAACATCAATACACATAGATACAGGAATGACAAATGTAAGACAATGTAGTAGATCACCCATTGTACATGTCGTTAGGAGGTCTAATCGATACGAACTGCTTGATAACCGTAATGATGGCTGGCATTTATTGTTTACAAGTATATATATATATATATATATATATATATATATATATATATATATATATATATATTCAAAAGTAAGGTATCTTATACTACAGTAAGGGAAAACTATAGACACAACTCCAAACGTGTTTGAATAATAAGAACGAATGAGTTCTGCCCAGTAAGGTAGACTACGATCGACCTATTTCACTGATTAACGCTGTACAGACACAATATTTGAACGCAACACAATACCACGATAAATAAATGATAAATGCATATTCGATGTCGGGTTATTCGAGTATTTTTACAAACCGAAGGTGTAGCACAAAAGGAAACAAATGATACGATTCATACTTTTAGTAGGTGCGCTCGAGTAGCTCTTATCAAACAAAACAAATTTGAAAGTAAACAATGCGTAGTAGTTATAGCCACGTGTGGTCGTGTCGGATCGCACTTACATGTGACGATATTGCAATACATTTTAATCAAACAAAATTAAAACCAACACCGTTACTTGTAATGGCATTAGCTTTTAACTAAGTAACTCTACTTGAGTAGTCCTTTTATTTGTCAAGGAATGCTAGGTCGCGCTGGCGGAATGTATGGTCCACATTGTATCAGTCACCACTCGCCCCCAGTCATGTTAATGTACCAAAATTATTGGCAAAATACTACCCAGGAGCTCAGGCTAGCAAGTAACCTACTAATTACTCTATGCAACGTTAAAGAAGGTACTATTATATATTCTGTGGTTAAAGCTCGTAATGTATAAAAAGTCTTCGAGCCAGCACTAGCATGAAGTAGCGCGCGTGTGGCCACTGTCGCCAACAACAATGGCCGACAGATATAAAGAAAACATTTTTTATTTCAATTCCATTATACACTGGTCATTACATAACGGCATATTGTAAAATGGCTGCTCACGATACATTGTGTCGCTCCTCATTAATATTTACGATATAAAATAAAGGCTTAGATAAAGTTGACACAAAGTGTAAATGACGTATGCATTCCTAACGATTATCGTATTTTTATATCGATTTTACATATCAAAATATTAATAATATTACGAAAAATTCTAAGATATTATACGCATTATTCTCCTCTTCCGCTGGGACCTGTATTCTCCTGTCAATAATTCTGTTTACATTATTATGATGTAAAATATTGACCCTGGTTAGCGCCTGAACCTTGGCTTTATGAGCGAGTATTATTTATTGGTTGTTAATTTTTAAACGAAATTTTTAAGTAAACAAAACGTTATTGACAATACATAATCTAAATTATGAGTCGTAAATTTTAGGTTTTCTGACGCGACGCCAGAACCTTTAGCGAACACGCATACTTACTTTTAAAGGTTTATGTTAAATCTTACAAAATACGATTTAAACGCATGATTGTCGTCAATTTCACATACATTTTAGTTCACAATTGATTCAATTTAAAAGCGGCTACTTCATTTGTTCGTTTTCAAGTTTGCAAATGATCTGGGATCCTTAAAAAGCAGCAGGGCTAAAATGGTCATATTTAGCAATTCCTCTCAATCAATTCACCAAATGAATTGTCGAAACTGTCAAACTGACGAATGTCGAATTAGTACGATTTACAAGACATGAATTGCAAGTAGAGTGACCACATTGCGATTTTTAAAAAAAATATCATTATTATGATTCATATTATGATTCTCCAAAGCGACTATTTTAGGCCTGCAGATATAAGAATCCCTACGTTACGAGAGGTAGACGTCCCTACGTTATATCCCTACGTTAGAGAGATAGGTTCATTTGTGATTTGTGAAGGATCCAATGAGTAGCCACCGCCCACCATACAATACTTATAAGAAGGATTCGCAGCACTTTCATAATTGGACGGCGTTATGTAATAACAGATTAAGCGACACTTGAGAGAATTCGAGAAAATAAGCTTCAAAGATTTTAAACTTAAAATTGTCGCTGTGAGCTCATTATTAATGTTACGTGTATTATTTTTTACTGTCAATTAAGATGTATATAAAGTTTAGATTAATATAGAATATATTACTGTGTAGAATATACTTTAAAAGATATAGCCATTTTTCCGCTTAATTCGATAATGATTTATAGTAATATATTAAATTTGTCAACGTACTATACGACATTACTGTCGTTTGATTCTTTAATACGATTTATTTTGGGTGAAATAAAGTGCAATAAAAGATTAAATCCAAATATTTTAATGCAAATTTCTCATTTTAAACAAAAATTATACAGTTTTTTAAAGATGATATTGTATGTCTTTAATGATTACGAAAATACACATAAATTGGAATAGTTTTTTTATAGTCAAATATCTCTTGTCTCGCTATCCTTTATGAAAATAATATAAATGCGAAAGTGTGTCTGTTTGTTACCTCTTCACGCCTAAACCACTTAACCAATTTTGCTGAAATTTCGTATGGAAATACTTTGAGTCCCGGGAAAGGACGCAGCATTCTTTTTGTCCCAGAAAAATGTACGGTTCTGTTAATGCGCGATAAACGAATTTTGGCACAATGGCGTTGCGGGCGACGTCTAGTCTTTTAATAATTAAAATGGCACTTTTTCAACATAAAAAAAAAAAAAAAACAAAAAAACTTAACGCTCAGTGATAAAAAATTTATTAAATCAATTTTTTATTTTTCTAATCTTTATCTTCTATATCAAAATCTGCTGCCAGAATAAATCCAGATTAGGCGGTTAATTCGTTATTGCGTTTTAATGAATAAATTGAATCGGATTATCTACAACTTTTGCGGTTATAATTCGCTTATGCATTTTAAATTCCTGTTTGTGTATTTTGTAACAGCAACTTAGGCGCATAATTCTTTAATACGTAACTAGATTGTGCAAAATTTCTAACAAAGTTTGACATGTCGCTTGATTCACCCCTTATTATAAGGCACTAGGATTGACTTTCGAACACAAAATTAGGTGAATACATAGTTAATGATGCCTAGAATCGATCTGCATTCATAACTCATTTTTTTAGTTTTGTCGCTTGATTCGTTATTACATAACGCCGTCCAATTATTATTCTATTTAAGGCCATCCCGCGAGCAAACGACCTTGGCCATACATTTGCCGCGTTGCGGAGATCGCACCAAAACCCTATTTTTTTTTACTTGTCTTAGTTCAAAATTGTCCTAAAAAAATTTAAAACGGGGAAAGGAATGTTGATATACTGAAGATTATTGCTGTATTTTTATTATAACTTTGTAGCTTTCAAATTATGAGTTTATAAGGCTTGAAATACGGTAAATTACGGAATCTCCGTAAGGAACGCCCTTAATTGAGAAGTATGTAATATGACCACAGTTACCAACTAAATCTTCAAATAAAGCAATAATAGCCATCAATGACGCAACACAGATGATCTAACTTCTCAATGTTTTTCTCAATTATGAGGGCTAGTGCAAATCCTTGACATGATTCTGTACATCGTTATGATGGTTCCGTCATGATTCGCTCACAATGTCCACAACTATTTATCATTGCTGATCAAAATGTGATTAGGCTTTGCTTGAGTACGCGGGTCAAATCATACGTATACGTGACAAAACTAGGCGTGAATTGGTGACCCTAGACAATTATTTTTTCCCGAGCTGTCTTGCCATGTTTGGATATGAACAGTCCCTTCTCCCTCGCATACTGGCTTTATTCGTTATCCATACTAATATTATAAATGCGATCATGTGTCTGTCTGTCTGTCTGTCTGTTACCTCTTCGCGCCCAAACCGCTGAACCGATTTTGCTGAAATTTGACATGGAGACACTTTAAGTCCCGAGAAAGGACATAGGCTACGAATAATAAAACCTAAGGAAACGTAACTCCCATACTAATACAGTTTTAAATTTGGTTCCATTCGAACTGTCATGTAACGTCAGCCTTTATACCGCTCAAGGTCACCTAAATATTGCAAATGTATGAAAAGTGAACCTAAGGTACACTTTTTTGACAAGTATTTTGGAGCATGTTTTTTGACGGAGTTACTCTTCCTTAGTTTTTATTATTCGTAGGACATAGGATACTTTTTGTCCCGGAAAAATGTATGGTTCCCGCGATAAGCGAGTTTTGGCGCAAAGGAGTTGCGGACGCCATCTAGTACTAAATATTTTCAATTGCGCGATTTAGAATGAAAAATATTTTTCAGAAGCCTGAAAGCCTAACAAAAGTCTGCAAAATTATTTCAAGCTTATAAGTTGCAGCACTTGATACTATTTAAACCAGGGGTTCCCAAAGTGTGCACCGCGGTGCCCTGGTGCGCCGTGGGAAGGCAAGAGGGGCGCCGTGAGTGGATCCTCCATCATTATCCTAAACCACGAATATTATGAAATAAAATTATAATATTGTTTGTGTACCTAAAGCAGGCAGATAATTAAATATTTCACGGAATATTGCTAAAAATAATAATAATTAGAGCATCGAAACCCGGACCCAATTTTCAAAACCCGGGTTTCGGGTTTTTTATTTGATGAAAACCGGGTACCCGGGTTTTTCGGGTTTTTTAACAATTCAATAACTAACAATGCGAAAATACACATGATTTTCTGCGATTTCCATCACCTATCCAGTAAAATACTATTTAAATACCATTCTCTGGGGGTCACAGCAACCAATTTTCGAGTAAACTGGCACGGCCGTATCATACTTTTATCGAAGCGACTATTTTACTTCTCTTATATTTTGTCAAAGCTAGGATTAAGATTTTCGGGCCAAGATTAAGTATTACAACGAGCTTCACGTCCAAATTACATATTATATTATTAAATGTATTTGCATTTTATGAAATAATACGTATAAGTATAAAAATCTATCAAGAATAATTGAAGACAGTAAATGGAAGAATAACCTTAAATATAAAACGTATGCTAACAAATCCTTATTTAATTTTTTACATTTTTATTGCTGATTGTCAAATTATTTATAATTATTTAGTCCTTATTGATGTCTGTTGGCATACTTTATACGTCCTATAATTAAATTTTTGAGCCTAGTTTTTACCTGAAACTGCCTTGCTACGGTATAAATGAAGTTCTTTGCAATTTAAGGTAACTTTTCTTTGTCATCTAACTTACTGGAAAGTCTTACATTACACTACACCTCAAAGCTTTTTGTAGTTGTTTTGTAGGTGTTCTAGTCACAATAGTGAATAGACAGAATTCATGTCAGATAACCATGTAATTGATCAAACCAACCCACATGGCAAATGTGGAAGGTTGCTTTTAATGAGCTTGGTAGATTAACCATGGTGGCATGGTGTTACACACAAGAAATTGTCTGGTGCTGATAAAAACTCGGCTTGTATTTCATCTGGGTTTACTAAAATCACGTATTTTAATAATTCCGCAGTGAGTATGATATCTACGGCCGGCTAAGGAAACCTATCATTCGTCCTATTATCAATTATGTGCTACCAACATCAGTCTCTCAAGCAATGAAAATCAATCTGCCGTATTTGCCAGACTGCAATACTGGAATACAAAATGGTTTCACGTCATACTTGATGGAAACTCCTCTCCATGGTTTTGTCAGTTTCTAGGGGCTAGTTGCACTCCTGGAACCTCTTTTACTGATTGCGTCTTAATATTGTCGGTATTTATTATATTAACTAATAAAATAAATAATAACAAAAAGAATAACGACAAACAAAAACCTCTTAAGGTTTTTTAGTAAGTTAGACGCCTGAAAATAATGGCTCTAAATTGCAACGAAGACTGGCCGTCATACCGCAGCAGGCCACAAAAAATTGTTTTGTAAAAATATTGCCAACCATCGATCAATATATTTTATTACTATTAATTTGACAATCAGCAATAAAATATCTCATTCGAATGAAATTTTCAGTTTATAAAACGAAAAAATAATTTCTTCACTTATCATTGATTTTTATGACTGTAGATATCTGTGATTGTTTTAGGAACGAAAAATTCGGACAAGTGTTTAAATAATACGTTGTACCCAAAAACGTTGTACGTTGACCAAAAAATAAGCTATCATTGTTCCATACTGTTGATATTTAAAAAATCCTTACAGGTTTTTAGATATTCCAAAAATACAAATATCCCTAAGACTTTGTTGATGGGTGTATTTTATCAGCAACGGTCCATACAACTTTCAACATTTTGTCACCAACTAGTGGCTGACTTACCCATCACCAAAAGTCTACGGTACTTTCAGCAGTTAGGTGAAGCACCCCGGGGGTATGTGGGACTCTTACCCACTAAAACCACCTGCGGTTTGCCTTCATCCGTATACGGAGGGATGTCCTGGAACTGTCTAACACAGGACTCCCTCTACAACTGGCCGGTCTATCTGACAAGGGACCGGACTTCCACCAAGTTAGGGAACGCTTAGTCAAACTAAGGGCGCATTTTCATTAGTCGTTAACTCGTGCGGTATACAGCATACGGAGAGTCTATGACAACTAATGGCACATTTTGATTGATCGTGGCATGCATTTTAGAAATCTCCCGCACTGCTCCATATGAAAATGCTCCATAAAGCGGTCCCCTCAGCGCCGAGACTGGCTAAGCCGGGTAGGTTCCCATCCTGACCCAAAACTCCGTGGGACGGAAGTCCGGGAAGTTCTACGCCGGCGGAGTGGAACGGAGGATGGGTTATCCTTTCTGTTTCGCTCCGCGGCCTCTTTCTGTGAAAGGATGGTTTCACAGAAAGAGACCACCGCCTGCCAGGCCTCATCGCTCTCGAGCATGTAGCGCACCATGCTCGGGAGCGAGAAGTCTCCACTTAGCACAGACACGAGATCGTGGCGCTGCACCGCCCAATGATCGCACACCTCGAGGGTGTCCATGTCCTCCACAGCGCCACAGTCATAGCAAGCTAGCGCAGGCTCTCTCCTGGGGTACTTACAGCAGACTTAGAACCCTTTGAAGCTGTCCACACTTTATTTTTGATCACATAATAAAAAAAACTATGCTCAATCACTGAATGTTGATTGAAAACTATAAAATAAGTTTAACAAGACTTGGCTTCTATGAAATTTGAAAACTTATTGCGATGGATAGATTGTTTGAAGAGACTTGGCTTTTTTTACATTGAATAGTTTTGGTAGGATTTTCCAAATATGTATCATTATTAATAAATATTTTTGTGACAATCAGTCTTTAATATTCTTAAAACGAAACTTTTGCTAGAAAATATTATATTTTGTTTAATTATGACCAATAGATATAATTGAACCTATACAATATGTTATTAAAATAAATAATGTGTATGTTACTTTGTCATAAATACCTTAAATCAGGTCTTGCCTTTAATAATTATCAAAAAAACGAAAAACTCGAAAAGCTCGAAAAACCCGGGTTCCGTTTTTAAAACCCGGATTTTTTCGTGATCCCCAAAACCCGGGTTTTCCCGGGTTTTCGGGTTTCGGGAAAACCCGGTCTCGATGCCCTAATAATATTATAGATAAGTTTGTTAGTTTGAACGCGCTAATCTCAGGAACTACTCGTCGGATTTGAAAAATTCTTTCAGTGTTAGATAGCCCATTTATTGAGAAAGACTATAGGCTATATTTTATTACGCTAAGACTAATAGGAGCTAAGAAATAGAGGAAAATGTGAAAAAAATGGGCGAAATTATTTGAAAGCGCTTATCTCACGAACTACTGGAGCAATTTTTCTGTCAGATAAAAAGTAGACCACGTGAAGGATCATAAGCTATTTTTTGTGGACTAATTTGTCTGTGAAATATCTAATTTACGCGGGCGAAGCCGCGCGGAACGTCTAGTGCTATGATATTATATTAGAAGCTATTTTATTTTCGCGACCTCCAGGAAAATCTAATTATGAACAAACTTTCTTCTGAGAATTCGTTCCAAATGTTTTCTGTTACCACCAATATTATATTTTTGTGTATTAAGTGTTTCTAAGCATGTCTCCTTTGATTAATATAATTAAGATAGAATTAAGATCAATATAATATCACTGAAAAATAATTACCTACAATACATTCTTAACATTTTTGTAACTTTCGTATTATTTTGTACACACAAATTAAATGCTGTATTAATTGTAATTTGTACATCTATGAAAACTTTACAACAATGAAAACTTTGCAGACAAATTTAGGGTAAGACTATATTTTAACACTTAGGTATGTAGAGATGGGTATCGCTGGCAGAGTTGCGGTAGGTTCTATCGTACCCGCAACTCTGCCTTAAGCGATGGGTGGAGCACCATGGGGTTTTAGTGGGTAGACTAGCAGGAATCCCACATACTCCGGCCGATATCCCTAATTTGCCGGGGATGCGTAAAGCATTTCCCCATGTAAAAAAAATTATGTAGAGATGACGTACACATTCCTAATACAATATTTACAACATAGAGAAGCTATAGATTCATCCCTATGATGGCGCATGGGTTGTTATTAATAAACATATCGAATACTTAGTGGTTATTAACTAGACTATTATTATGGGCATAAAGTTTTATGGTCGTGCCACCTCGGCGATTGGCCCCATATGGCTCCACCGCACCGGTAATCGCTATCAATTCATACACACGCTGATTTAGTTCTCTATACCATCAACTACAAGGTACAATACTGGCCGTATACATATTTATTTTATTGCCTTAATCTACGCTCTTTAGAACGCGTACTTACATAATTAATAGTTTAGATTCTTTGCAAAACATAACTCATTATTGTGTATTTGAAGGTTTGCTTGAGGACTTATCCTTACTTTAGAAATGTTTGTATGTAATTGTAGAACTGAGCTAAGGTGGATTTTAGTGGAGACGCGGTAATATGGGGGATATTTCTATACAGGGATATATCTCTTTCGGCGCGGTAGAAAGAGAAACACCCTAATATTTCTACCGCGCTTTCTACCGCGCCGTAATTATTAAAGTTATATCATCAACCTTCCCCTTTCTACCTTTTTTTAAGGTTTGTTTAAAGTGCATTACGCATCCGCCGCCCCTCGTGGGAAAGGGCAGGGGTATGTCGGACTCCCTCCGCAGAGGTTTACCGACTAAAACCCCCCATGCCGCATCAACGCTACACGTTGACTGAGCGGGATCGTAAGTCATTCAACCGCGTCCTCCGCAGCGCTTGCCCATTTCTACCTAGCGGCGAAAATGTGTCTCTGATCCTGCCTGCAGAAAGTATTTTTATGTGCAGAAGTTTTATTATTATTTTTACATAAGTTAAAACAATGATTTATTTTTACTTCAAACAACGAATTTATCTATTCATATTTCCATTTAATCTTACTAATATTATGAACTAGCGACCCGCCCCGGCGTCGCACGGGTATAAAATATATAGCCACTGAAAAAATGATCAACATCGATAGCCTATGATCCTTCACGTGACCTACTTCTTATCTGTGCCAAATAACATAAAAATTGCCCCAGTAGTTCGCGAGATAAGCCCTTTCAAATAATTTTCCCCGTTTTTTCCACATTCTCCTCCTCTTAGCGTGATAAAATATAGCCTATAGCCTTCCTCAATAAATGGGCTATCTAACACTGAAAGAATTTTTCAAATCGGACCAGTAGTTCCTGAGATTAGCGCGTTCAAGTTAGCCCTTTCAAATAATTTTCCCCGTTTTTTCCACATTTTCCTCTATTTCTTCGCTCCTATTAGTCTTAGCGTGATAAAAATATAGCCTATAACCATCCTCGATAAATGGGCTATCTAACATTGAAAGAATCATCAAAATATGTTGCGTAGTTTTAAAGATTAAAGGGAACAAAGGGACATGAGGGAAAAAAAAGCGACTTTGTTTTATAATAAGTATAGTTAATAGATATAGATGAGAAAGCGTGGATGTTTGTTACGCTTTCACGCATAAACTGTACTTGAATCATCATGAAACTTTGTACACATACTCTTGAAGGTATCAGAAGTAACATAGGATACTTTTCATTTAAAAAATAATACGAAAAAAAAATTACGTGGACGCGGATGAACTGGCGGGCAACAGCTAGTAATATAATAATTTAAGTGAAAGTATGTCTGTCTGTCTGTTACCTTAAAACCCCAAACCGCTGAACCAATTTTGCTGAAAGGTATGGAGATACTTTGAGTCCCGGAACTCCCGGGAAAGGACTTAGGATGCTTTTTATCCCTGAAAAATGTATGGTTCGCGCGGAAACCGTATTGTGACCTAATAAACGAATTTTGGCGCAACAGAGGTAAGAGGCGTCATCTAGTACGATATATTTAATTAATGACTTATATTCAGTGTTTAAACGTGAATGTCCCTACGCAGTAACCGGCCATCACAGATCAATCATCTGATATAATTACCCGTCCCCGGTCGTGTTCTGATCTAGATGTTTTGTAACGCGTTATAAATTACGACACCTGCGAGCTATCTCGTAATACTTCGCACTTTATATGCCAATATATCAAGGAAAAGTGATCTACTCCACTAAAAGTTATGAAAGGATGTGGGAATATGATATTTTATTGCAATGTTTTTACCCTAGACCAAGGGCTCCCAACCTGGGGGTAATTACCCCCGCGGAAGTAAAATAGCTATTCTAAAGGGGTAACAGAGGTGGTACCTAGAATAGATGAATTGGCAGAAAAATTTTATAAACTCTGTACATTTCGGACAAAAAACAGCTAACATTAGATTGACATAACTTGACAGCAAATGACATGAAACCACTGCCTGTCTATGATCAATATCTCTGAGGGTACATCAAGTCACAAGTAGTAACTAATATTAGAGATCAACTATGATAACATGGCGCGCCCCTCCAAATTACTGTTTCAATGTGTGTAGTCACATCCTTATGAAAGAGTTTGTATGTAGTAAGTATTCAACCAATCAACCAGTACTCGTAATATTTCACATTATGGCACTTATTACCAAGATTTGTTGGTCAACTAATCATAACTAGCCGACCGCACAAGACAACGCACTTCAAACGTTTTGAATTTTGGAGGGGCGCGCCATGTTATCGTAGTTTATCTCTAACGAGGGTGAAAAAGTCTCACAAAGACTTTGTCTTTGTATGTTTGTACTTGGAAGAAAAAAAATGTGTTATGAAAAAAATTATATTCAATTAATGGATGGATTTTGATGGATCATAGACCACGGTTTAACTTTACAACAATATATGGATTTAATGAAAATGATGTGTTAAACTTATAGTTAATTCTAGCTTCGTAAGAAAAGAGAAATTTCATGTCCCCCGGGCCCCGGCTGTCTTTTAATAGCAACTTGCTAGGAAACAGTTAATAGAATTTAATTGCAATTCGAATCAAGATCTGTAACACGAAAGCAATATAGATTAGAAGCAATAAAACAGTTGTACATTAATATTAAATTGTTTACGCCAATAATATAATGTACAGAAACAAATATAACGGCGTGAAATATTTCTTTCTGTTACTTGTTTGTCGGGATACCTAGATTGGTTTTGTTTGTAAGTATAAATTATATAAGAAGTAATTAATATTTCAGCTACAAAATCATACTAATATTATAAATGCGAAAGTGAGATGTGTGTCTGTTTGTCTGTTACCTCTTCACGCCCAAACAGCTGATTTTGCATAAATTTTGTATGGATACTTTGAGTCTTGGATACTTTGAATCCCAGAAAAGGATACTTTTTATCCCGAAAAAATGTAGAGCTCATACATTCGTACAAAAATATACAGTGCGATTAACGAGTTTTGGCGCAACGGAGTTGCGGGCGTCATCTACTGAATAAAAATTTAAGATTCGAAAGTGTGTCTGTTTGGCTGTCTGTCTGTGAGTTGGGCTACGCATCTCTGTTATGTTTTCCAGCTTAAACCGCTGAACAATTAATAGTGAAATGTGAGAAAGTGCTTTGAGGCTTGTGAAGTTAAGGCAGCAAAAGGTTCTGCGCCAACTTCTTCGCAATCAAAGGTTTTATCAAGTTAAGAATAAATAAGTAGGTAGTACAAAACTTATGTTGGAGCTGCACTCTGCACAAAATAGATTTGAATGAGTTGGAAGTACTTGCACTTGTATTCTGTTAATTTAATTCAACATTGATATAGCTTCGGTCCTTGTTCGATCCAATACATTTTGTTTCAAACTTCAAAACGGTAGATATTCCCATTATTAGACACACTAAAGCCAAACGCCTTCTAATTGTTCAAAACTCCAAATATCCGTTTAAGGTTTTTTTCAACTAATATTAGAGATCGACTACGATAACATGGCGCGCCCCTCCAAATGACTGTTTCAATGTGTGTAGTCACATCCTTATGAAAGAGTTTGTATGTACTAAGCATTCAACCAATCACACTACACGTAATATTTCAGTTTTGTTGGTCAACTAATCATAACTAGCCTACTGCGCAAGACAACGCACTTCAAGTTGTTTTGACAACGCACTTCAAACGTTTTGAATTTTGGAGGGGCGCGCCAAGATATCGTAGTTGATCTCTACAACAGTATTTTACTGTTTGATAGAAACTGGATTATATTATAATAAAATAAAAAATATACATTTATTCACCAAAAACTCAAATACATTTTTAGGAAACTATGATTTCTGATCGAAAAAAGTTTTCACTTGTGTTTTAGAAAAAATCAAATAGAAATAATGCAGGCAGTATAAATCAATACTAATATTATAAATGCGAAAGTGTTTCCGTCTGTCTGTCTGTTACCTCTTCACGCTCAAAGAGTTGAACCGATTTTGTTGGAATTCGGCATTTTATACGTGGAAGAGCCATGCTTCGCCACGAACGGGCCGGCTCGACCGGAGAAATACCACGTTCTCACAGAAAACCGGCGTGAAACAGCGCTTGCGCTGTGTTTCGCCGAGTGAGAGAGTTTACCGGAGGCCCAATCCCCTACCCTGTTCCCTTCCCTTCCCATCACTACCCTCCCCTATTACCCTATTCCCTCTAAAAGGCTGGCAACGCACCTGCGGCTCTTCTGATGCTGCGGGTGTCCATGGGCGACGGAAGTTGCTTTCCATCAGGTGACCCGTTTGCTCGTTTGCGTCCTTATTTCATTAAAAAAATTGAGATATTGTAAGTCCCGAGAAAGACATAGGATAGTTTTTGTCCTGGAAAAATCTACGGTTCCCGCGTGATAATCGAATTTTGGCGCAACGAAGTTGCGGGCGTCATCTAGTGTTGTATTATTATAGCAGAATCGAGGTACAGAGATAAAATGATTGATATATAAATACGCTCGTATTCGGTTGTCACAAAAGTAATATTGTAAATGCAGTGATTGTATCGCAACCGAGCTTACACTCGGAAACTGCTGAGTTAGACCATCGATCAACAGGGCTTACTCGTGTTTACACTGTACACATGTAATGTATTAACCTTCTGTATACCTGTAATTGTGAGCTATAATATAAAAGTATTAGCTATACTGTAGAATTTGGATTCGAGTAACACGATATTTATTAAGGGATAAGGGTATACGAATTATCTGGTAATTTACCATCGCGATTCATATTTATTATTTACTAGATAACTAAATGACCCTGGGCAAGATATTTGATATAAAGCATGGTGAAAGTAAAGCGATGCCCTAAGGCAGAACTCACACATTTATTACCTTTGATAGTGAAATTCTCGCCCTAGCTCTTCTTCATTAGCTTTTGACAGAGGATCTTAAGAATTAATCTGCACAAAACTACGCACAAAAACACGCACACTAAGCTATATCACTGATATATCACTGATATAGCTTAGGTTCAGTGTGAAGAAACCTTACCCCGAGTGTGTAGGTCCGTTAATGCTTGTTACGGGCATTGTGCGCGCCGCCAATGATACATTATTTTTATAACAATAAATCGTGCGAGTAAGACACCGGCGGTGGTCTGATTCCGACCGCCACACGCGACTTAAGCCGTACTTGCTCACTAAATTAATCTAGCTTTATTCTTAAACTGGCATTAAAATTTAATTCTCTGCGTCTTGTTCTTTTTCTCGACTTAGCGAAGTTAGTCCTTACTTTGGTGCAATTCGCAAAGCAGCAACCAAATATGGTGCTATACTGAACTTCTGATGTCTAATAGGTTTGTGTGTGTGATACATTATTATGTAGGTATAATATTATACTTCTATTATTCTGGCTTTATTCTTAAACTGGCACTAAGATTAGTTCTCTGCGTCTTGTTCTTTTTCTCGACTTAGCGAGAGTAATCCAATAACATGGTGCCATAATGAACTACCAATGTCTAATAGGTTTGTATATGTATGTGATACATTATTCTTCCATTCATTATTATTATTTATTATTCGTCCTCTATTATTCTGGCTTTATTCTTAAACTTGCAAGATTTAATTCCCGACTCTTTCTTTTTCTCCTCTAAGCGCTTTTAGTCCTTTCCTAAGCGCAATTCTCAAAGCAACCAAGTATGGTACTGAACTTCTACAGCAATTACATAATAATTAATAACAATAATTAATGAATAATAATTTGTTTATTTTATTATAATTAATAACATAAAATTTCCTTAAGAAAATCATAATATTATCTTAGATGTTAGACCAAATAAAAGCCAGCTTCAAATAACTAACTATATTCAATTGTTTTCGTATAATAGTCCTTAATTAAAAATACGCACACTCCTTTTAATTAGGCTGGGTATTCATATACAAGCGAGCGATCCCTCGATAATGAAAAGTAACGGCCCTAGAAGCGGAATTACCGATTTTGTTGCTTTAATTACAGTCCATTCACAGGTATTCTACCTCGGAGTCACTGAGAATGATTCTTATATTGTTGACTTATGAATCATAATATTTAATAGCTCTGAGTGGTCTCTAGTGAGAATGATCCCACAGTTGAAGATGTCGATAAGTGGTGGGTAATACCAAACACGTTTAGCAGATGACCTACTGAACTTACAAATAAGAGGTTATTATTAATTAATAAGGGTTAATTTTGAAATCTTTATTTACAAAATCTTAAAATACTTCCGAAAATTGTCGATTCTAATAATAACAAAAACGTTTTATCGTAAAACTTCTTAAGCGTTTTACACGCAATCAAAATATGTACTAGATAAATATACTAGTTCCGTATCGAAACTTCGCCCACATAAATATATAGCAACTTATAAATGGGAGCAACTTTCCTTCATAAAAATCTGCTATAAAATACTTAGAAAAGGAGTTGCAGGCTGCAGCGCTGTGACGCCTCAGGAAAGCCTCTGCCCTCTCCTCTGCACCAAAGTCTTTCGAAAAGTAATGTGTTAATGTGATCCTACAAGTCACAACAATCTTAATTAAATGTATTCATTATGAAAAAATGATTGCCGATAAACATAACAAATAGAAGTTAGTAGCAACTCACACATCGAGCACGCCTCCCAATATTCTAATAAATTCGAAAAACTTAATCTCTTCGAATATACGCAAATCAAAAGTTTTAATTAATAAACATACAATTAAGTAGCCAATAACGCGCCCTATTCTTTTAATCGAACGTCGGATTTCGTCAATTTTTTTCTTAATGATTGTGTCAGAAAGTTAAGCCTATAAGAAATGGGCTTGCGCTATAAAATTTAAATTCAAGGATTAAAAAGTATGGGGCCCATACATTAGGAGCCCATGTGTGAGTATGTTTGGGTGTTTTCGTATTGTGTGTGTGTGTTCTCATATTGTGTGTGTGCGTGTTGTGTGTGTTGCTGGTAGCGGCTACCGGCGCGCGGCTCTATCATCGCCCAATGCCGCTTGATTTATTACACAAACATCCACGTTTCTCAGTGGCTTTTAAAATTGAAATATACTTTACTAATTGAATCAAAAAATCAATTAATTTCCCATACCGCCATTGATTAACGCGAGCTTTTATAGAGTGCAATGACCACTGCGATAGGGAAATGTTTCTTATTTGTTGGAACTTTCACAGATTAACTTTTTAATTCTGATATTTTAAAATTTCCTTGATTCCTTTTTTAGATAGTTGGGAACAATAAATGTTTACGTGTATATTAATTTGGAAGAAATATTAATTTAAAACTATTTTTCTTTACAACGAAATTTCATTGTAATGTTAGTTGATCATTTCTGTTTATTATCACAATATCAACACATAAATTATGCATAAGTGTGAAGCGGCCACATTATTAAAATTTTATTCGAATTATATAATCGAATCATTCATTAAAAGAATATTCAAAGTCGTTTACAGGACCATTATATTGAATGACAGCGCGCGTGCCCGCACCGCGACCACTTTACGTTGACCCCTGCCAGAGTTCGAACCGAACTTTTTTCATCCGCGTCCCAGACCGGATCGGACGGTCGGAGGTCACAGTTAAATGGAATCGTTACCCGGCGTCGCCTCTAAATAGGAAACGACACGTTTATCCAATTAGAAATTCACCATATCTGTGATAGTCGGGAGGAAACTCGAGCAATCAACTTGCAGCGCTATCACAGTTTATTCAATTGTCGTAATGAAGTTATGTGATGAGCAGTAATGGCCGCACCTTTTAGGGTGCGCGTCACATCACTATTTTTAATCTTCTATAATATAGTTAGTAGATCGATAGATAGATAAAAAGAGCGTATTCCCTCTTAAAAGGCCGGCAACGCACCTGCAGCTCTTCTGATGTTGCGAGTGTCCATGGGCGACGGTAGTTGCTTATCATCAGGTGACCCGTTTGCTCATTTGCCCCCTTATTTTAATAAAAAGAAAAAAAACAGCTTCGAAATTTTAACAACGGGTTTTAGAAAAAATCAGTAATTGTCATTTTTGTTACAAACATTTATTAACGCACATTTTTACAAACTTACAACAACCTTTTTTGTTTCAATTGACGATAAAATTTCCCTGAAACATTAACGTTTTAATAATTTGCACCTATATGTTTTGTAGAGTTAGTAAGTTGTAAGTACTTACCGTTATTAAATTCTGCATTTTCCTCACAACTTCTTTTCCTAGTGTGAAAACACGAGTCTCGCCTACCCGTTAATTAAATATAATCGTTGTAGGGATATATTTTAATTAATTTCTTTACTGCCTCGACTTGAAGTGGTACAAATATGAATATTTAACTTATAAATGTAGTTAGTATCTTATACTGATAAGATCGAGTCGCTAACGCGGCAGATATGCAGTTTCTCGGTATCCAGTAGATTACAAATAGGATAATATTATGACGCGGACAGTAATGTAATCCATCTCTAACTACATCGATAACGATACAGGAATGTGTAACAATAAAAACAGTAGCATATTTTATTAATAAACTCGCTTAAAAATCACTTAGATGTGTCGATAAGTTTAAAAATGTAGAGCTAACATTTAAAGGCTCAAAACCCTAAATATGAACCCTATAATACGTAGTAGCTATTTAGTCATATGTGCTAGAATTAGGTATTTCAACTTACGACATACCAGTACGAGTAGAATTAGTATTATAGTATGTGCACATAAAATACTTACAAAAGAGCAAAAGATCTAACGCCTTACATCAGTAAAATAGGTTGTGATTTAGTTGGAACGTGCGGTAATAAGAGGAAACAGCCTCTCAAGCGAAGCGGCTCGGCTGTCGTGTGCCGAACGCGTGCCCGACACTAGTGCGACGCCTGACATAGTCCGACAAACCGATACGATTATCGTACGATATTTAACAACATATTATAATATAATGTAAAATAACGATACGCCTCTACAGACCTAACGACACGGCCACAATCGTCCAACTGACTAACAACTGCAAGAAAAAATAAATTGTACAATATCTAACGCCACGAGTCACGACGAATAATGTAATTTTTGCTCTACATACCTCACGACACGACTACACTCGTCCGACCAACGACTCTACGGAAAGTCAGACTCGACAGACCGGCCTTCTGACCTCATTTGTAAATCATATAATCTCATTCCGAAACAGGACCCTTGAAATTTACTACTTAATATAATTGAGCACAATAGATAAAGCTATTTATAGTCTCTTGAGTTATGGCTTTAAAATCTCATTTGTTAAGCTGGTTTGGAAGAGTATGCCTAGAGGAATAGGATTCGCGAAAAATGACTTCGAAAAATTACAGTTCTTTTATACTATACTTGTGTAGTGGAGAATTCAAAGACGTTTTTGAAAGCCTGTACCTACTCGAGCGGTGGAATGTGACCATTATCTAAGAGCATTAAATTAATCACGTAATAGCTTTGTAAATAAGTAAATAGGGGAGTTAGCTCGGCACCTTAATGCCACAACTAGCATATCCTGGCTCGCGCCGCCGTGATTCCTAATATTATATTTAGACGTGACACCGGTCGTTTGTATCAATTGCCGTCTGCCACAGGCCACTGATATACGGCGACTTACGACTACTTTAGACAATGACGGGACAATTGCGACCGGCGACGCCCCGAGACGTCGGATGCCGGCATTACACATAATCATATCATATAAATTCCACGGTTGCGTAACCCCAAACATGGAGAATACGCTAAGATTCCTGAGAAACCGCAATATGTAGACTTCTCTAGCTTTATAAAGGATTAAAAAAGTTTTTAATAACTTGTCAATTTTCAAACTCTGAAAGCGAATTCTAGTCTTCTATGGTAGCCAGTATACAGTAGCCAAACTAACAATTATTACCCTCTGTGACCTCTGTCTGTCTGTCTGTTCAACGTGTGCTTACAATTAATAATGAACAATAAATTTGTTCCTCTTCAGTCTTTATAATATTAGCATCGATGACTATCGGCAAGCAAAATATGGTAAGGCTCTTGCGGAATCTAAGAATCCCAGCAATGTCATCTCAGTTGGTTGTGTAAACTGTGAATGTAGAGCACCGAACTCGCCTTAAGATTTTCATTTGTCACTGTCATTTGTCATGTCAGCTAAATATATGCATGCCTTCATTTTCTATTGAAACCTTACAACTAAATAACATTCACAAATTGCCGCTTGCGGTTTTACCCGACTTAATAAATTACCGGTACCCTAGTTCTCGACAATGCCGCGTATTAATAAAATATCGAACTATTATATTCCTTATCATATCACGTTACGATATCGCGGCGTTCGTAATGCAGTCAACGGCGACGATAACTCATGCCGGTAGTTACAAATTGCCGTCAAATTTAATATTCACTAAATCTCGGCGGGGCTAGTTTTGTACGGGGAAGAGATCGATACTGAGTGCACCTTTCCCGTGATAAATGAAATCCTACGATTAATGAGGGCACAAATGATACACGACACGATCACAATGCTCGCTGCGGCGGCGCCGGGACAAATGATTATAATGAGCCGATGAAAGCCTTTTAATTTCCCATCGACGACCACCGATACGGCGGGCTGCAGCGGTGGCGCAGCCGGCTGGATATTGGCTCCCGGACTTATCTGCCGCTATTAATTACGCTCGGATATGCACCGGACGAGTTTTAATGCGACCGCTTCATTTGTACCGCCGAGAGTGCCATATCGGGGACGTTCCGGCGATAACTTTGTGCGAGTGACGGCCGGTCACCCGGCCACTTAGAACACCGGCGCTATCGGTGTCGCTATCTCCACACCTAGATGACTGATAGCTTCCCCGCTCGCTCCACTTTGCACCGATCCTTATCTGCGTCTGTATCAGTGTCTCGCATTTTCTTGGACTTGCGCAATTACGGCTCGCGAAAGAAATCGGAATGGGATCGAGTAGCCGCGGGCCGCCGCGCCGGCTAATAACACCCATCGGGAGCGGGACCCGCCACCACAAATCAAATCGAACGACTCCAGCTCCATTTATACACCTTCATTAATATTATTTTACGTTAGATGTAACGGATAGTTTACTAAACAATTTCTATGTTTCAGTGAATTTCATCATTTTGAAATGCAAAACTAAAAACATCAATTGAATAGGAGAATCTATTAAATCATATGCAGTAAGATTTTGAATTGCTGTCAGATCTATCACAGTTACAGCTCAATACAATAGAGATTCTAACATAAAATATACTGTATTCACCCAAAGAAGACAAAATGATGCCAACAAACTAAGAAAACAAATAGGTAGTTCGTAGCTATTTGTTTGCTTATTGTTATTCATCGTATCGTGTACACAATTAAACCCAGCGATGTATTCACGATCGTCAGGTGGATCGGGCTCTGTTGAAATCTGTTAACGAATCAAACAATTGATCATCGCATATATCACGCGGGTCAGGCAATAATTGCTGAGTCTTGTCAAACAAGAATGAAGCACGGGCGCCCGGCACGCACCGTGCCTCGCTGCTCGCTTGCGGAATACTATGAATATATTATACACTCTGTATAACAGTGGCGAGGGGTGAATATTTTGAGAAGGGAAGCCGGAGTAAAAAATCTACTTACCAATTTTGGTAATTTATAATTGAATGACATGCTTTTAATTTTCAAAACTAAGTTTGGAAAACAAAGTTTCCTTCGACAACAAAATATAATCTGTCAGACAACAGTCTTTCTGAATTAATGCCATATTTTCCGAACTACACGATTACGTCGTACGACTCACAATTCACAAGTCACAATATAAATTAATTTAATTCACGACACTCTTCTAAGTTCTAACGCTAAAACAAAATTTAAATTCGACAAAACAAAACAAACGACATGTTGTTTACAAACACACTATCCGCCATATTAATATGTCAATCTAAAAACCAGCAAAATAAAAATGTATTACGCGCCTGTCATATTTAGTACCGCTAAAGGCATTCTTAATAAAGTCGTATTACAAAAAATCCTACCAAAATAAAATGTATTACGCGCCAGCAAAAGTATAATGTCGCTACAGTCATTCTTAAATTCGAATCATAACAATTTTACTTCATGACTCATCTATCTCGCTTGCACTTGTGCGTTGCTAATTAACCTTTCTCCGTAATAACTCGTCGGGCATCGAGTTATTTCCAAGTATATATCGCGCGTGCTAGAACGAGACAGAACATGACGACCAGTTCACAGGAATGAAAAGGACAGATGCTTACTATGAACTGTCGTTGTATGGAGAAATAAGCCGCTAATCCTGCGGCTTATTTGATTCTCTGCGCCCGCACATTGCATTGCCTTTTAAAATTTGTAGGCGATAGTTATTAATTCAAACTATGTATTTCAAGTGAGAGAAAAATTTATTGCATATAACATTGTGAATTCAAAGTTTTTTAAGTAGGTATGTAAAATATTTATTAGATAAATATGTCGTTGGCCCGTATATTCGATTTTTCTAAGCCCTAAGGGAAGCCGATGGGAATCGGGTTATATGGACGCTTCGCCACTGCTGTATAATATATTATTTTAATCATGAATGTGGTGATCTATTTTGATAATAATATACGCAACAGTACACAACACAAAAAATATATAATCCAGGATATTATAATATTACTAGCTGTCCCGGCAAACGTTTTTTTGCCATATAAAGTAGGTATTTCGCTCGTATTATTTTATTGAAGTGACTAAATAAGTATGTCGCCATGGCAACGTCGATCGCTATCCCGTCGCACAAACAATGTTCGCCGTCAGTCTCAGGTTGTAATAATTAACTATTATTTATTCAACAAATGCACTTATCAATATATAAAGTACCGAGTAGCCGATTCTCAGACCTACTGAATATGCATATAAAATTTGGTAAAAATCAGTAAAGCCAGTTCGGGGGAGCTCGTAGACTAACATTGTGACACGAGAATTTTTTATGACAATATGTCATAACGACATACATGTTTTTTACAAAATGCCAAATTAATGATTTCGAAAGTGTATTAATAATTGTTTGTCTGTAATCTCTTCACGCTAAAAAGTGGTAGGTATAACTTTTAGTAGGTACTTGTGAAAAGATATATTAATTATTGTTTTTTCCTTAAAAACTATACGGTACTAGTGTATATACAGGGTGTAGCAAAAACAAGTGATAATACTTTAGGGTGTGTACGTGTTCCCTGTAGAGAGTTCACTGTGAAAGTAGCAGCGCTGAAAGACCAAAAATTTTTTTCACTTTTGTATGGGCAAGGGCCCGAGCGTCACGAGTTTCCCCATACAAAAGTGAAAAAAATTTTTGGTCTTTCAGCGCTGCTACTTTCACAGTGAGCTCTCTACAGGGAACACGTACACACCCTAAAGTATTATCACTTGTTTTTGTTACACCCTGTATATATTCTTTGACGGTACCGAAGTGATGATGAATAATAATTATTTATTATTAATCATCACTTCTAATAATTAATTAATTCTAATAATTATTTTGAAATTTGAATGAATAATTATCATTATTCATCACTTCGGTACCGTATATTTTTTCGATAAATTTACAAATATTAAACGTAATAATTTTCCACAAAACATAGAACATACGTAAAAGAAGTACCCATTTGAGATTTTTGTACAAGCTCGTTCTACAAACACTACAGTCTACAGGTCAGGAGACTGAATAATTTAACAACGTAAGATAAGCTCAAGTATAGTATTTGTAAGGTTTTAGATAATGAGACAGCATTTAGATATAAATATCGAGGCGCGTTCGCCCGCAGATTGTCCGCACTTCCTATTCCAATGCACTTAGTAAACTTTCAGGTAAATAATCAGCTCAGAGTTATCTCCGCTATTTCGATAATATCAAACTCTAATCTGCGTTAAGTCGAGCGACACAATGAAGGAAATTCTTATCTGAGCGAAAATGATTTATTTTATTGCTGTCGATGCTAAAATCTAGGTAATAAACAAAATACGCCCCGGCCGGTGTCTTAATTATTATTCTGTGACAGATTTTAATATTGAATTTATGGGCTATTGATTGTTATGTTACCTTACAGGTCCTTTTTACGTAATTCAATGCACAATTACGATTTCCTAACTATCGGGTTGTGTTAGTGACATTTTGGTGTTTATCGGGTTGTGTTAGTGACATTTTGGTGTTTATTATGTTTGTCGTATTGATTGAGGCGTAGAAAAAACTATTTTACACGATGTGAACAAAACTGGTTACAAATAAACGGAAGTAAGTAGAAAAGATAGAGAAGAAACAATTTCCTTAATTTCTGGTTATTAACAAATCGATTAAACGCAACTTTTACGACAGAAAAGTAAACTAACGCACAGATTTGTAATTAAACTCTGACTCCTCACAGATTTAATCAATTATCGTCGATAGAGTAGCAAAATGAGTTAAAATTGATCGCCTCAATAAATATCGTGCACCGTATGTAATTAATACTTTTCAACGGCATGAAAAATATACACTCATTAATGGCATTAACAGAAAAGCGGCCATTAAAATATTAGATATAGAGGTGGCATAAAACGTTTTAAAAGCTTTCTCGTAAGCGATTAGGTTTTTAGATGATATCGGGAGCGCAACAGAAGCCGCGCTATCTGGCAACATTGAGACGGCAGAACAGTCAGCAGTTGACTTTTAAGTTTGTACAACACTGACTCTTATGTCGTCGGCGTAGGTGTCCTGTCGGAGGTAAAATAGCTGGGACTGTAACCGGAGACGAGGGAGCGGTGTTGCCATAACTCAAAACGATAACAGCCCTAGCGGATTGTTGACGACAAATAACAGAGATAGCCACCTGACCGTATCCGACCGTCGATAATATTTAATAATTTACATGCTCTATCTGATCACGCGTGCTGCTTCTTTAAAAATACATTAATGCTCCAGTAATTATCGTTTAGATGAGAAGATGTGAATTTGATTAGATTAAAATTTTCCGTATAGGTTTACACTCAAATTTCATACATACCGTATCGAGAACACCGATTATCGAGCATGGGATCAGTAGCTGGCTGCTGGTAGTCAACTTGTGTTCGATATTTCGACAGCTAAGTTAGAACTAAAAATATTTAGGTCTTGCCACAGAAATCGCAAACAGATTATCTATCTATACTTATTATAAAACAAAGTCGCTTTTTTTCCCTCATGTCCCTTTGTTCCCTTTAATCTTTAAAACTACGCAACAGATTTTGATGATTCTTTCAGTGTTAGATAGCCCATTTATCGAGGATGGTTATAGACTATATTTTATCACGCTAAGACTAATAGGAGAGAAGAAATAGAGGAAAATGTGGACAAAACGGGGAAAATTATTTGAAAGGGCTAACTTGAAAGCGCTAATCTCAGGAACTACTGGTCCGATTTGAAAAATTATTTCAGTGTTAGATAGCCCATTTATCGAGGAAGGCTATAGGCTATATTTTATCGCGCTAAGACTAATAGGAGAATGTGGAAAAAACGGGGGAAATTATTTGAAAGGGCTTATCTCGCGAACAACTGGAGCAATTTTTATGTTATTTGGCACAGATAAGAAGTAGACCACGTGAAGGATTATAGGATATCGATTTTGATCATTTTTTCAGTGGCTATACCCGTGCGACGCCGGTGCGGGTCGCTAGTATTTTATATTTCAAAGTTAAGTCCAACCAATATGAATACTCAGTTTGGTATGCAAAAAGCAGCAAATTTGAAAAGACGAAGTTGGAAATGCAAACAAACTATCCCAGTTTGTATCGGCGATGGTATCCACGGTATTGTTGATACAGTAATTTGAATTTATTGCACCATGAATAAATGGTATTTATCTGTGAACACATCTAGTGGCCGTCGTGAGAATCGCCACTACAGAAGCTACATTAGCTCGGCTTGTCCTATAGAAAAGGAATTAACACTTGTTAAGGCGTTCTGCGAGATTCAAATTGTTCGAGTTGTTTAGTCCTAGATTATAAGTTAAAAATAACTTATAACTCAACAGATAACGAAGATCCATAATAATATTATAAATGCGAAATTGTGTCTGTCTGTCTGTTACCTCTTCACGCCCAAACCGCAGAACCGATTGTGCTGAAATTTGGCATGGAGATACTTTGAGTCCCGGGAAAGGACATAGGATACTTTTTGTTCCGAAAAAATGTACGGTCCCTACGTAATAAACGAGTTTTGGCGCAACGGAGCTACGGGCATCATCTAGTTGAATTATAATTTTTCGTAAAGGATAATCTAAAATATAAACAACAACAAACTGTAAAAAAGTCAACTTCAAGATCAAATAAAGGAATTTGTAGCATATCATTATCGTTGACTGATTGAAACTGATGTTTATTTCATAGTGTTACGCATGTATTAGCAACTACGGATTTTGTCGCTTTTAGCCACCGCGCCGAAATCAGCCGAAACGTCAGGGGTTAAAAAAATCCGTTCATGCTTAAAACTATCATGTAACTCTTGCAAAATTGCTTTTGAAATAAACACATCTTTTCATTCAATCGGATAAAACAATGTTCCAGCATTAGCTCCGCTCGTGTCGTCGTAATCAATAGCATGGGAAGTAGCTAATCGTACTTGTTGAAGATGTGATTGTTTCTCCTTAACGGGCGAGTTCTAATCGCGACATCCTCGCTGCGCGGTAATTAGACACGGCATGAATAGAGGAGTCCAACAAGGGTCAGAACATACCTCCATTATCTACACACGCCTTGGTTCAGTGGCTTAGAGCGGGGCTCTCGCGGAGGTCGTAAATTCGATTCCTGTTGGAAATGTATAACACGTTCCGAGTTTGGTTAGGACAACGCAGGCTGATCACCTCATTGTCTGATAAGTAATTGATGCATAGGATGGGCATGTAAAAAGTCGGTCCTGCCCTTGATCTCTCGCCAGTTGCGTCAAGCGTCCGTTCCATTTGGCTACGAGAGAAAAGGAATATGTAGAAAGCGCTCTTGTGTACTGTACAGTGTGCACACACTCGGGCACTATAAAATTATTCCATGGGCTGGTTTCAACGAAACCGGCGACCGTCACCGAAACCGGTGTGGGGGTATTATTATCTCCAGTCGCGGGGCATTATGTTTCGACGGGACCCGCAATCGGGGATCATTATTTACGGACAGTTATTATCACCTCTCCGGTTTATCGGCCCCGCTCGTTATGCTGTCCCGTGACGGATAAATTATGCTATTAAGTTAGCAGATTGACAAAGTTATTTATGGCAATGCTGTGATCTCCTTGATGAGTTCGTGACCCGCGATTGTTTCGCGCTATGAAAGGTATTAAGTTTGAATACATAAATGTTCTCTCTCGTTGCGCCCGCCGTAAGTATAGTACCGATACTCTTTCATTATTGTTTCTCTCTACCGATTATGTTATTATACTCAAAGATTATGTTCATTCGATATCTGAATTAGTGTATTTATAAATTCGATTACAATGTACCGGCTGTGAACCCGCTTATTATCTGTATGGAAAGTTTATGTAATGTTTGGATAGCTATATTCGGTATTGCGTTTTGTTTGCTTAATTTTAAGACTGAGTTATCGCTTCGTTTTTCAATAATGACCTGTAGATTAATTGGTCGCTGTTAAGCATTTGTGTATTAACTATTAACCCACAAATTCGGTGTTGAGTTATAAATGCAGTCTTGTTCTATTAATGATCTAAAGAACATGACTGCATTCATAGCTCACTACGAATAATAAAAACCAATAGCTCAATACATAATATTTTGTGGGATGATTCACAAATGCTTTAGCAGTGTCCAATTAGTGAAAACAAAATATAACAATTATTATGAACGACTAAAGGCTGACCTTAAATTGTATTAAGGTATCTAAATAGAGTTATTGAAACGTAATTGCTTCTAAAATGAACCGAGATTAAAACAAAAAGTGGATTAATCAACGAAAGTTACACGAATACTAATTATTATAAAGCCTGCTGTACACATTAGGCCAACGCATTGAGCCAGCGTGCCAGTATGGAATGTCGCTCCCAGCTTCTGGCCCAGTAGGCATTTATACGGTATATCTGCCGTATCAATTGCACGGGACCGTGTGCGATTTTGGGCCCCCAACGTGCTTATGAAAAAATTAATAAAAGCTTTCCAAATATTATTTTCTAAATTCACAAATGACAAAGTTAAGAAACAATTCCTTTGTTATCCGCGTAAATTGTGAGTTCAAAAAATGCCAACTCCACGTGATTTTTGTTTTGTGAGAAGTTTTGACTTTCCTAAGGGCCTCCAAACGGATTCCTTTTTATACGGGGCCCCGCCTAAGCACGCTACGCTTCAGCCTCTACACGTTGGCCCAATGCGCTGGCTTAATGCGTTGGCCCAATGTGTAAAGCGGGCCTTAAGGACGAAGGCGAGTCCAAACAATATGCACGCAATAACGCAATAATTAATTTATCTGCACAATAAAACCAGACCGGTGATAAGTTCGTTTGTTGAATACTAAACGGATTAATGATACTGAAATAGTTTAATTGAAATTGATATAATACGAGAATAACCTGTTCCTTACCGAGCAAAGCTTCCTTTACATTCAACTTGTTGTAGTGGTGAAATTGTTACAATATTACTAAGTAATTTTTAACCGACTTCCAAAAAAAGGAGGAGGTTATATGTTCGGCTGTGGATATATTTTTTTTATTTTTTATTTGTGTATGTTCAACGATTACTCCGCCGTTTGTGAACCGATTTTCAAATTTTTTCTTTTGTTGTATTGGGTTCAACTCCAATTTGGTACCATGTTCACAAAAGTGGTGACCTGATGATGGGATCCGTGAGTAATCGAGGGAACTGCTTAAAATTTATATGGAAACATATAGTGATTTTGATTTTATGTGAAGGAACCTAGGCATATGCTACCAAAAAGTAAGATTTTACACCAAGGCATGCTATGGTTCCGAAGATACTAAGAAAACTCCAGATTCCTTATAGATACAAGTTTGGGACTTTCGGCGATGTTTTAAGAACTGAAAGCATATGCTACTATGCAAATTAAATTCATCATCATCATCATCATAATTATCAGTACCATCACACGATGCATCGTTATGAGTTACGACCCTATTATTGGTTTCATAGTATTTTCGATCGAGACTCGAGTTTGTCGAGTGATTTTGAAAATTGTATCAATGTTGTTACAAAGTAAATGATTTAAACTTGTTGTTGTGGTTACCAAGTTGGTAATTTGATCTAGGAAACTCCTTAATTGGGACAAAATATACAGTTATATTATTGTAACTTAAAGTAGTTAAAGCATAATATTTTATAATGTTGAGCTGATGAGTTTACATGCGGATGATTATTATTTTTCACAAAAAATTAAAACCGACTTCCAAGGTAAAAACAACAAATATTATTATGAACTAAAAAGTATTAAATAATTCTTACTCTTTAATAGTGCCTCTTTCAGAATTCATCTAAATCTCAACTACTTCTGTACATACTATATCTTCATTACTTTGAAGTCGGTACCAGTCCCAAAAGTTTCATATATTCTGACATTGACTGATTAACTCACGATTAAATTAGCTGGTACCGACTTCAAAATAATGAAGCTATAGTATGTACAGAAGTAGTTGAGATTTTGACGAATTCTGAAAGAGGCACTATTAAAGAGTAAGAATTATTTAATGCTTTTTAGTTCATAATAATATTTATTGTTTTTACCTTGAAAGTCGGTTTTAATTTTTTGTGAAAAATAATAATCATCCGCATGTAAACTCATCAGCTCAACATTATAAAATATTATGCTTTAACTACTTTAAGTTACAATAATATAACTGTATATTTTGTCCCAATTAAGGAGTTTCCTTGATCAAATTACCAACTTGGTAACCACAACAACAAGTTTAAATCATTTACTTTGTAACAACATTGATACAATTTTCAAAATCACTCGACAAACTCGAGTCTCGATCGAAAATACTATGAAACCAATAATAGGGTCGTAACTCATAACGATGCATCGTGTGATGGTACTGATAATTATGATGATGATGATGATGAATTTAATTTGCATAGTAGCATATGCTTTCAGTTCTTAAAACATCGCCGAAAGTCCCAAACTTGTATCTATAAGGAATCTGGAGTTTTCTTAGTATCTTCGGAACCATAGCATGCCTTGGTGTAAAATCTTACTTTTTGGTAGCATATGCCTAGGTTCCTTCACATAAAATCAAAATCACTATATGTTTCCATATAAATTTTAAGCAGTTCCCTCGATTACTCACGGATCCCATCATCAGGTCACCACTTTTGTGAACATGGTACCAAATTGGAGTTGAACCCAATACAACAAAAGAAAAAATTTGAAAATCGGTTCACAAAGTTTAAGTTACTTAAGTTTAAGAAGAGAGCTTACCACGACTTATAAAATCTAACAAAGCTTCTGAATTGGCAAAAAAAATGAAAATATTTTATTCTAAGAATGAGAAAACTTAATATCCTTAACTAACGAATTCAAAAACATTAAAGCTATCTTGTAAGTTCTTTAAACACGTACTCTATAGTCTATTGCGAAAATTGCAAAGCGCACAATGAATAAAACATATTTCCCATTCAAAAAGATCCATCGTAGTTTTGTTTCGCAATAAACAACAATCAACAATTCTTTATATCACGTTAGTATCAGTCGTGGATCGGGCGATATAGCGCAATGAAATCCAACACCGCGACGAATCGAATGTCCTGTCCGGTTTGAAATTTGTGCAATATTTCGCCCTTTTCGCAGATATCCAGCCATCCAGCCGGCCGGCCCGTGTCTAACCAACGTGAAACACTATATCTGCTGCACTCCATAATTTATACGCAGGCTTCGATGCTTTATGTATTAGTCAGGGTGTAATCTTAAATTATTGTCTATCATACGCGCTCTATCTGAACTTGTTGATGGACACTGGCGAGGGCCCTCTATCTATGCCTGTATGTCGTACGAAATGGACGATACTAGTCAGCTGAGCTTAACATATTCCGACAAAATTACGTAGTCACTAATTTTTCTTATAGTACCTAAAGTAAGAAAGTAAAGGCTTCTTTTCATGTTGGGTCATGAATCATGATGGATGTCCATGATTGTCACCATTTATTCAGCCATCTACAGTATCTCTAGACGTGGAATATGGCCTCTACAGATTCGTAAATTGTAACCGTTATTTTTCTCTATTATAGGCCCACCGGAGACCGCATATACATTGAATGTTTAATATAATGTTACCCATATTTTATTTTCGTCCCCATAATTAAATCACTTTCTTTATATATAATATACCTCGTAAGGATAGTAATGTTTCCACACGAGCGGGGATTTACGAGGTCGCGACGTCGCATTCCAGTGGGGAATCGTCGCTTCCAGTGGCGTAGCTACTAATAAGCAAAGTGGAGCGGTGCCCCGGGCTCACTCTCTGGGGCCCTAAATCTCTGATTTACAACCTACATAATATAAACGTGAGAGATTTTGCCGCTATGAGTTTTTGTAACGTATCACTAACTGAAGTTAAAACATATTCTAAATTGCAAAAGTTTATTGGCACGGGCCCTTAAATTTTCTTAATACGGCCTCACGTACATAAATTTAATTTCTTGCCACTCTGGTTGGCCAAGATTGGATACCTTCTTAATTTTCGACCCAGAGTCCTCGGTTACGTAGCTACGCCACTGGTCACTTCACCAAAAATATCGAAACGCGATTCGTAACGCCGGCGCCACCAAACTAGTTCTCCGATTGGAATCTCCAAAACCAGATAACTTATAATTTAAATATCAATTAATATATATTGATATCAACATAAGCTATATTTTTATTACAAACTCGTCACGTTCTCAATTCGCTACTTAAATAAGTTTATGTGTTCCAAAACATTAATTTATCACATACTTACATAATCCAATTTGCATATGATAATTAACAGAAAACATTTTTTTACACATTTTTTCTTTTTTCTTTAGAAAAAAGCTCAACGGAAAGTTGCCAAAGAAGAAACTTTCGAAGCTCATCAGAAAGTTTAGATACAAGTCAGTTACTCATATTGATCCTAGGAGTCCAGTAAGTTTGTCGAAACACCTACAACACTTGGTCAAAGCCGGCAAAGCAATAATTCAGATAAAATAAGACGCCGTGTAAAAGTGATTGGCACATTTTCTGATTAGCTTCTAAATTTGGAAATGAGAATGTATTGAAATAGGATTGCTATATCCAGGTCATATTTCTCTCAATTTGACATTTACATTTGAGCTTACATACCTTGTAAAGTAATTAATTATTTGGTTGCTGCAAGTTTATCCTGTTCATCAGAAATAGACGTGAGTGGAAGAATCGAACAAGTAACATTTCGTAACATACGGACAATAACTGATTTTTCCCTTATTATTTTCATAAAACTTGTAACTTATCTACTTCATAACCTAGCTAATATATCTGGCTACTCATGTAATCCACAGTTTTTCTATTTCAAATATTTTTTCCAGCCCTAAGCAAAAAAAAAGCAAAAAAACGGAAAGTTTTTTCATGTTACTTACCTTATTCTTCCACTCACGTCTTGAATTCAGAACTATACTTTATAGGAGTAGAGTTATAAATGTTTAGGTTCTAACCATGTTCTAACTATATATACTATATTACTTTAAGAGTGACGAAGTAATATGTACAAAATCTAATATCGGTTTTTCATATGAGGCATAAAATAACGTTTCTTCTGCTTCAATATAAACGCTGAATAAAAAATGCATACAAGGTATAATACGAGTAAATTTCTTAATAATTTAATAAACTAAATACAAATCTACATAAAACACATATTTAATATTTAGTCCAACTATCTTCATAATATTTATAACCCCTGTATAATATTTATTCAATATTATATGGAGTGTAATCTGAGTCGCGAATTGCCGGAGTGGTCTCCAACAGTAATAGCCGCTTAGTGGAAACTGACACCGATCTGACCTTTTTTTTAACAGTGGGAAATGCATTACGCATTCCCGACAGCCCGGGGGAAAGGCCACCGGGATATGTGGGACTCCCCAGGTCCGCAGCACCTGGAAGGAAAGGAAGAGCACCCAGGTTTACCCACTAAAACCCACCGGTGCATCCTCCTCCGCTTGTTGCCTGGCCGCCGGACCCGCCAGGGGCGAAACTGCAGCAGCCCAACACCGATCTGACCTAGCGACGAGACATAATATTGAAAATGCAATTATTTTAACAACACGTGTTACCGCACAGTAAAGAAATTATTAAAATAAGTTAGTTATATTATTAAATTTAGTAAAAAAATTATCTAAAATTGATAATCCATATTATTATGCATAGAAATTTGTCCGAAAGTTTATTTAATTCGACGTCAATCGCATCATTTTCTGCTAAGCTTTTAAAGATACTTTTAAGAACCTCGGGTTGCCTGTTTATCGCATGAGTATGACGGCATTATACTGAGTTATGGCCAGATCGGAGCGAAACGTATAGCATCTCGCGCTTATTTATTGGCATATAATAGCTTCTAATGGATGCTATTGAATCTGCCACCTGGACATGCCGGGCGGGGCGATCGATGTGAATATTCATAACTCCAACCTCACTTAATTGATACCTTGTGCAAAAAGAGCACTCGCTCGTTAAGACTCGATTGTTCCTCGATCGAAATCGATTTTGTCGCGACAATTATTCCGGCATAAAGCGATGATATCGAGAACAAATGAGTACATACTCGAATTTATTTAGACCTTTCGTCGATAACGCTTGCTCTTTTTGCGATGCGAGTGCGAGTGCAATTTATAGATGCTGTGTCCGATAGAGGGCGTCCCACGCGAGCGCCCGAGCCCTCAGAAGGACCTATGCTAAATACGCGCCATAAATAGCGGAGGTTATGGTGTCGTAAAAACAATGTCACGCTGCGAGAGCCCGACTACAGCCATCATCGCACCACGACGTGACATTTCTCTTCCATTTTGCACTTCTTATTAAACATTTACCTACACTTCGCGACTCCGACTTATTTTATGGCGTTTTAATACAACTTTTATATGTTTGAACTACAAATATACACAATCTATTTATTATAGTGTTGTATAACGCGACATAATAATATAGTATACACATACTGTATGTAGTATTATGATAGGTAATATTGAATCGTAGTAATACCGCACCGTAGTAGAAATGCAATGAATAAAAATATGTATCTTTACTTTGTCAATCTGGTAGCTATGTTGGTAAAACCTAACCCATCTAACCTACGAACATCATTATTGAAAAAATATTTTGTTTTACAATATAATGACTACCAGTGGTAAATATTATGAAATACAAGTATGGTACAACTTTACAAGCCTATGTCGACAACAAAGAGATTATCGTATAATTCAATTATTCGAGCCGTTTGTTTGAGATTTGTCGCCCTAATTAATGTCAGAGGTCGGTGACCGGGTATGGGTGTATGGGTTTGGACACAATTCGCTTGTCACGACTGGATTTAAGATGCCACACAATTTGTCCAACTTAGAGATTGATGGACTATTTTTATAACCCGGTCATAAATGCTATACTCGTATTAATATTCGTCACATCGAGTACGTACGTACTTAGACTGAAAAGCGGCAGTTTTATACCTTGAAATATACCTTCTACCTGCAAGAATATTTTTTGGCCAAACTAGGACGAAAAAAAAATTAAGAAGTGGGAAAACTATATTTTTTTTCTCGCGCTTTATTAAAAGCTTGCTTTATGTTCGTAACTGATATTTAACATATTATTATAACATGAGCTAAATATTTTTATTATATTTTATATCACATTAATAAAGATTATATTTCTATATCTATATAACACTCATAACACAAATTACTAATGCAAACCAAATAAAAATTAAAAAGTTATGATGTTGTCATCAAATAAAATGTTAAGATCTATATACACTGCATAATTTAAACTTGATACACGTCAATTTACACCGGCACCAGTCGAAAATCATAATAACCGAGCTAAATATATTACCAATATCATAATATACAGTATTTCAATAGATAATAAAGAAGAAAATGTCAACAGAGAGGAGACTAATGGTATTTTTATGATAGTTTAGGTGAAAGATCACTTAACTGTTATGCTGAAGTCATACACTTCACACTCAAATTATACTAATAAAAACTGAATAAATTATACCGACACCACGATGCTTTTAAGAAACTGATATTAAAACATTTTGATAATTACTAATACTTAGTAATATCTCCTACTGATGCGACACTTTGAGAACAGTTTTAATATATTTATATCTTAGTAATAAAACTGTGGTGTCGGTTATTAAAGCAGTTAGGTAGTAAAAGGTTTCTGATTACTTTAACGTGTGTTTTTATGGTATAGCTAACTTATGATATTGTTAACCTGATGTCATTCTTGCGGATCTCTCTAATGTGTAATAATTTCGATGAAATAAAAACACGAACTCTGCGCCTTTAATCTGAAGTATCAGATAATGCGTTGTTGCCTGTCCCATTAGGATATCTTAGAAATGAACTACGAGTAGCCTAAATTCTTAGATCATCAAAATATTATAAGACGTTGGCGAAAGTTAATTTATTATCCATTAAAAATTT
The DNA here is from genome assembly GCA_905333045.1 of Lysandra bellargus. NCBI lineage: Eukaryota > Metazoa > Arthropoda > Insecta > Lepidoptera > Lycaenidae > Lysandra > Lysandra bellargus. The sequence continues at coordinate 9,309,038 of HG995350.1, read as the reverse complement.
AATATAAGTTAGCTGTTAGAGTTATTGAATGCATTTAATTTGAATGCATGTTAAAATATTACAGTAACTATATTAAAAATAATAATTAAAGTATGTACTTTGACTCTACTAAGCCTTCAATTCTCAGGTCTACGATGTATGAAAGTATTCCTTTTACTCTGGCAGAAATCAATCATAAACTTTACGATAAGGTCATGTTATAGTACACAGATACAAAACACTTATGTTTTCAAATTGGCCAGTGAAATAGTGCGACCTATGGGCGCTCAATTTGGCGAAGTAAATCATCGCGAATGGATGGCAGATGAATTACGTACTTTCCTTGGGATATTCACACGCAGGCTGCGGAGAAATTCTCGAATTTGCGAACGCATTATATAGCGACGGTCAAATAGGATAGGTTGACCATAATGTTGATGAAATGAAGACTATTACTACGACTACACTATGTTGCTTTATACGTCACTTATATTTCGAGTAATTACATATTATAATAAATTAATAACTAATAAGTGACGCATTAATAATTCAAGGTTTAACTTGTACCATCTAGAATCAAGATTATAGAGATTAGGGTGGGATTGACAAAATTACATTATAACTTTAACAATATTATTAAGTTGACTTGAAATCCATATTACAAGCCCGTACTTTTACAAATAAAAACTGATTTGTAAATAATTATAGGCGCGGATATTTCTTTCCTAAAGTAGTAAAGATAAAATATCCATCAAAAGGTTTTCCACGCCTTGAGTATGATTGCCAGCTTAAAAAATCGATTCGCATAGATAGATTTTAGAATGTAGAGTCGCTATATTAATACGCAGCTCCTTACGAACTTATAAACAAATATTTTTGTTGCTCTTCATTTTAACATAAGACACCTAAATAGTCCTAGAAACATCTCTACTCATCCCCAACACCACAAACCCATGGCTCCTCTCCCATTCCACCAGCACAATTATAACGTAGCCGCGGGCACATTGCATTTGTTACGCGCCTGCCCGCGACGCGACGAGGCGCCTAGACCTGACCCGTGACTCCCCCCTCAGCTCCGCCCTCCGCGCAACATTTATCAACGTACCCTGATAAGCCGCGATCATCATAATTCCTATGAATTTTCATTGACAAATTAACCGTAACGGATTCGTAAACGGGAAATGTAAATCCGAGAAAATGTAGTTTTTATGTTGTGGTTATCTGTACATTCTACGACAAACTTCATACCCGCATGATACCCGCTAATCGTTTCTTACTCTGTAGACTATACTTAACATTAAATAAAGTTGAGGTGACTCTACAAGAAAAAACTTTATAATAGAGACTTTATTATACTATTTTATACTCTATCTACAAATTACTGGATATTTTTACCGTATCCGCAAATTGCTATTGAAAATTGCCGTCGTAATCAATCAAAGTAATCAAACGGATCAAAGATAACAAAGGTATGAATAAAGCGTTTAGCCAATTATCGCTTACACAAACTCCAATTCCGACTAATTGAAAAGGAAAGCGGACCCGAACACAAATTACCAACACTACATCAAGTGTTAAACGGCACTTATCGACGCCAAAATGGCGACCGATCAAAAATACACAATTTGAGGTTATAAATCTCGCGTAACTACCGCGCTGCGCCCGCGCCGCCGGTAGCGTAACGCCACATTGTTATTTAGTTTTATAATTTATGTACTGATTTTTATGATACGTCAACATAGTTTTTGAGCGGTCGAATTTTATGGCCCAGAAGGTTCCTTAATGTTATTTATTCTGATTCTGGCTAACGGAAACTTTTGTTGGCGGTGACTGAATAATATGAATTTATTTATTTATGCAAACTTAATTTAAATTGCATTGGTGTTAATGTGAAATCTATTATCTTAGAAGTCTGAAGTCCTAAGGAGAATCCAGAGAGAGTTTAGGGAAATTGAAAAATCATGTCGCGCAAGTTGATTAAAACAAAAATTACTACTTAACTAAAACGTTTAATATGATATTCCTTTTTGATATTTTACTGTTATTATGTGTACACACCTAAGAACTGGGTTAACGATTGGCTGTGTACTTGTGTATAGCCCAGTGGCGGATTTACCCTAAGGCCCAGTAGGCCCGGGCCTAGGGCGGCCAAATATAGAGGGCGGCAAATCGTGCAAAAAAATTTGTAATAGGTGCGACTGCAGTATGAAGCTAGTCGCAATGGGCGCGACTCTGGACGGACGCTATATTTTAATAGTGAATAAGGTTTAGATATCTGAATCTCCATATTATTATATAAACAAAACGTACTGGAAGTTTCATTATAGGTATGTTTTTTTTTTGTTTTTTAACAAACTAAATTTTGGAAATTAAAAAACAAACTACAAGGTCTCAGTTGTGTGCACTGTGCAGTAAAGATGCGTGGTGGCTTCTCGGTTATTAAAATTTGGCTTTTTTTGGTGAAATATTTAAAAGCTCGCGTACCGTTTGATTATAATCTTGCTATATTAAAAATTTCGTACATCGCACATATAAAATAGTTTGTACGTTTAGTTTAAACCCGTTTCGGCCAGGCTCCACTCGAGGTACACCTCTCTTCAGTGGTTCAGTCATAAATAGCCCAGTCACTATAGGGGGTTGACCTCGGAAAATCGAAATGTCCAGTATATTACCACGTAAAAACTTAATTGGTTTGGCATCCTAAATCAGTTCTCAAAATTCATATAAGTAATTGTCATTGGTCAGAAGTCACAAAAATCGTCACCCCTTTTACACCCCTCTTAGGGTTCTATAATTAACAAGTCCTCGTTGACTATGGAACCCTAAAACGGAACCCTAACGGCTAACCAGCAGATTTTTTTGTATACTGAACGGTTAGTAGCTAGTTATATATAATTTAATAATAACATTTTCCTACAAATAGAACAATCGATATTTTAGGACCATCAAATCGAAATATTAACCTTCGAGAATTTTTGCACAGGAAATTGTTGTTCGTCTAATCAAAAAAAAATGAAGCTACTCACAATGCTACTCACGAAAAATTTGCTTGTACCCACTAGTTGCTATTCATTTTTATGTTTCGCGTAATATAAAAACGCTCTAGAATTCTAGATCAACATCTTTCTAATCTACAAGAACCATAAAAATCAGAACACACTTGTATAATATCGTGATAATATTTTATTTGAGCGTTAAAACAATATTGAAAAACTTAAAACTTATAAAATCATTATGAACTCTTAGGTGTTCTTCTTGAGGTATTATTATGAACTCTGGGTTGTTATAATGATCAGCAATGAGAATATAATTCAAAAACACAACTTAAGTTTTACTTAATCCTTCGGGGTAGCCTTTTCCAACTAACCAACTCATGATATTTGGCGAAGATACTGGGAGTAGAATATAGGTTGGCCAGTTTGATCTGCTCAACTGTTTGCTGTTAATAAGTCCATTGTTTTGTAGCACATATTGGATGAGTTATATATAATGTTTCAATAAACACATTTTACATAATATTAAGTATATATAAGGGGCCATGGCCTGGGGTCTACAGCGGCCTGGCCGCTGTAGGCCCCAGGCCATGTGCCCCCACTGCAAATCCGCCACTGGTATAGCCAGTCTTAGTTACCAAAAATTAATGCCTATCGGAGCATAAGGATGAATATTTTATATATTTAAAAGGCCTTTATTAAAAACAATTTTTCACATCCTTAAGAGGTGAAAACTATGTATAAATAACACAATGAAGAAGCACATCAATAAATAATATCCGCGCCTTGTTCGATTAAATTTTTCAATATGGCAACACGGGCTGCGCACGCGTCGTATTTGTATTCAATACGCACGGTCTAATACGGCGCGCAATCTATCGACAGCACGATTTATCTCGCGCGGGATTCGAACCCCGGCAATTGCACCAACATTTCCCGTTCGCATGACACTAAATTGCTTCTACAAACGGTAGTGAATGTAGATTGTTCCATTATTATTTTGTAACTCGCGCATGTCTTCGCGAGATACACGGTGCAAATGAAGTTTGTTTGTTTACATACCTACAATTTTGTTTTCTTCGGTTCTTGTGTTGGTATATGCATCAGCAGCCTTTTTATATTGAGCTTTTTAAAAAAAACTATGTACTCAGACAGTATAAAGTTTACTTTTTTTATTTTATCAAGCGACTTTTTAACGTATAACGCTTACACATACAGCATACTTTCGTAGAACATACTACATAAAGGAAGAAGTCATTATATAACTATAACGTTTATAATACTCCATATGCGACAGTGTGGTCGTTTTGATTTTAATATACTTAAATGCGATTTCGAAGACAATTTTTCATTAAAAATTGTCTCTTTTATTTGCGCTCTACCACGGCACTGACTTGTTATTTCTAAACGCTTATGTTAAGTTTTACTTCCATAATACCTCCTGCAATAAGATCTTATGGCAGTTTCACATTTATAGATATTATATTACTTTTTCCAATATTATCCAACGTTGTTGCACGAGATAGGTACGGTATCTAAGTCCCGTTTGAGTAACAAATATACCTTATGGCTTAAAAGTTGAAGGCAATATGATACTGGCCGTTGGAAATTGCAATGCTCTTATGTTGACTGCATCAAAACTATGTTTTATTTAACTCATTAAAGAGACTGCAAAGGTTTAGAATGATTCTTTAGATAGATATTCTACCTTCCTGTTTTGTCACTTTTATAATATTTTTATTTATTTTATCATATTAGGGTGGCTTACAGCTAGCTGTAACACATATATATATATATATATATATATATATATATATATATATATATATATATATATATATATATATATATATATATATATATATGTGATAGTTTTCAAAAAGCCAATTCCAAGCCTCCACAAGTAGCTCGTTAATGTAAATTAATAACAAAAAGGAGAAAGCAAGGTTAGTAAATACTTAAATACTAGTTCGTAACTAAGTTATTGATAAAGGAGGTTAGTAGTAACAACATGCAAAATAATTTACGATAGGCACAAACTAGCACTGCATCTCAATGTCAATGATAACATTAATACGAAGATACAACAACAACTGCAAGTACTGTCAACGATTTGTAACTATTATAAATAATAATATAATAGAAATAAAAACAACAGCAACGCCCAGTTACGACTACACATAGCGGCAAACGTCACTGTTGATTTTTCAGAAAAGCGGTATTAATAGATGCTAGGCTGCTAGTGAAAAAAAAAAGCTGCTAGTGAAGAGATCAATATTAGGATCTGATTTTATGAGCTGATTACACACCTTCGATGATCTGAGTAGAAACGAATTCTATCGATATGAAGTGTGAGCATATGAAATGTGTAGAATATTTCTGATACGAGAGTGACGCGACGGAACATTCAATTTAAGATTGGATAAAAGTTCAGGACAGTGTATTTTAGATTGCGCTAATTTCATAAGAAACCGAATGTCGGCTATAATACGTCTGGTTGAGAATGGTAAGAGGTGGAAGCGACTGCATCGTTCATTATAGCTGCTATAAGGAGTCTTGAATTTATAGCTGAGGTGCCTTGTAAACTTTTTTTGGACATTCTCGATTCTTTTTGAGTAGATATCAAAAAAAGGATTCCATACTTGACTACAGTACTCCAGTAACATAGGCACAGATTTTGATGCTTTCCATGTTATTGAAGTAGCTGGTATTACGAATGATAAAGCCCAAAGCTTTGACCAACTTGTTGACTATATAGTCAATGTGTGATTCGAATTGCTATCAATCTGGATCCCTAGGTCATTAATAATAGAGGTATGTGGTAAAAGTTGTTTGGCAATGGAGTAATTAAAGGTAAGAGGTTCATTTTTACGACTAAATGAGATAATATTACACTTGCTTATTATGTGCATTAATATCATAATACACCTAATATTTAACGTAGAGCACACGTAATAACAATCAACGCCTCCACAGTACAACTACGTTAATTTAATAAAAACAAATTATTAATATTTTAATCATGGTAATAACGTCAAAACAAATATGCTCAACTTGGCTTGGCTAACTAATAGCCAGTTTAGCTCGCGCATTAATAAAACACCCTGTATTCGAGTTAATCACTGCTAAAACAAGAGAAAGTGCATACAGGTGGGCACGTGCTAACTGTCTACGTAAGTAATAGTTGAGTTCGCTCGGAGCCGCGAACAGAGATTTAAATCGTTAGATGCGTCCGCCACCAAAACTGTAACAATATTTTCGCATAGCTTGTCTGTAATGTAAATTATTTTTTATTTAAATACTTACTTTATTCTCTTGATTTCATTTTTTCCCAATACATTTTAATTTTTTTTTACGATTACGAGTCGGTATTAATACTACTTAGTAACATTTGCCTTTATTATCTGTAGCATTTCTCGAGTTGTGACTACACTTTCGGAAGGCAGACTACGGCATTTGACTTTTGCTTTTTGTGTGCACAAAAAATAATTATTCAATAAAATCATTGTTATTTTCGAAGAATTTGATAAAAAGTAATGATGATTTCAAATGACTGAGATCACTTTCTTTCTAAGTAGATACATTTCCGTACTGGCAGATCTTACAATTTAAATCTTTGCCCGTGAATAATAACCATCTCGTTCATTATACGTTGGCTAGTAATTAAAGTGCCGCATTATTCTAGCCATGTCAGGAGTGAAACACCCTGTATATATCGTTTATGACTAACGAGTTAGCCATTGTGCATTTGCTAATTATGTTACTGGAATTGTTAAAAATAATTGCGCGTTGCAGTGGTAAAATTTAGCAATTTGTTTAGAGACGGTATTATATTAGTGTTCAAGGGATATAATTTTAGCATGTCAATTATTCGTTGTTTTAACGGTAACAATTAGTGTAAATTACCTAAGTAAAATCTAATTTTGAGTGCCCTACGTGTTCATAGATTCTGAAAGTTTTAAAACCTTCAGGAGCTTTAAGAAAAATCTGTTTATAAATTATGTAAGGTTGGCCTATGGCTGCGTTGGATCGAGAGAACTGGATGACTTTGGGGGAGGCATTTGCCCAGCAGTGGGACAGCATAGGCTCTTAAAAGAATTATATAAGGTATCTAATATTGACATAGAGATTTACTCAGAGATATATCTTTGGTCCTAATCCTTTGTACCTATCTCGTCAAATAAAAGCTACCTTAAGCACCGTGTGAATAACATCATTAGATACATGATGTCATAAACTTAATTATATGGTCTACTACACCGCGCCGTATACGGTGAGGTCGCCACCAATGCTCAACAATATGCCTATATTAGTCCCGGAGTCGAAGCCTGGTGTTTTTGTCCGAAACCAAAACAACAGGCAATCAGTTCTTAATAGATCGATGACGCCAGACTCTCTGACCATACTCGACTCGCCCCCGCTAACTGCTAAATGTCTGTCTTATCTATACGAATGTAAGACAAAGAGCTTAAAGCCGTAACTACCTCTGACACAGAATACATATTAGTACAAGTAGACGAATATTAATTTAGTGTAATTAAATGAAGATAATAGAATCCTATATAGAATCCTGGCTACGCCCATGCTTAAACCACGATTAGAAACGGGAATGAATGGACATGTCATTATGGACAGATTTTTATGACAAAATAGCAGATTTCCTTTGTCTAACTGTCATTTTGTCATTTTTCCGTAGCAAGAAAGCACTTATTTACTGTGAAATATACATATAAATTATGTAGTCAATTTACGAAACTTAGATAATATTTAAGGACCGAAATTGAAAAATAAACATATGTAAAAAATTTTGTTATTGCAAATCTACACTAAACCTACACTAAATATTCATCATTCTTCAAATTACTTCCAAATAACAAAACTGTGTTTAACATTTTTTTTTATAAAAATAACAAAATCAACATATTTTCCGAAGGCGTAAAGTGGGTGATAATCATATTACGCCTAAACATTTATCTGTCTGGCCCCATGCTAAATATCTGAAGGACTTGTGTTACAGGAACCAGAGAACGAAAATATATTTAATACTTTTATACTATGTAACATACTATATTTAAGATTTTTATCAAATCATACACATATTTAATATACATCCATGGCCGAGGAACATTGAAAACTATTTGTTTCGTCGGCGCGATTCGAACCCAAGACCCCCGGCGCCCCCCCCCACGCCACGCTTAACCATCGGCCACAGAGGTCGTCAAATTGATCCAATGACTTATTAATAATTATCTAGATAGGTACGGCTTCGCTACGTCACGCTGCACTAATGATGAGACAAATGCGTCACGTCGCCACTCGAGTGTCGAATTTTCAAATTACCCTCTTGTCAGGCACTTGTAAAGTTGCCCCAAAATGTCAAGTTGTCACTCTCTTAAATATATTATGAGGATTGAGGAACGAGAGATCCCTCTCGTTCCTCATATTTCACAAAGACAGTTTTTTTATTCATAGTCAAAAAATATCTAGAAATGATAAATATAATACAACAATACATATAAAATGTGTAAATGTATTTAATTTTGTTTTATTTCATATTTTTACTAGCTTACCGCCCGCGGCTCCGCCAGCGTGGATATCGGTTATATCGCGTTTCAAAATAAAACGTACTTATTTTCGTGAGGGATATTCACACACGGCACACCACGTACTGGCGCCGTTATAGTACATACTATGTATCAGAGAAGGCACTGTATGTGAAAAATTATTTTCCCTGTTTTCCTGTTTTCTCTTAAAGATTTTCTGATTTTTTTTCTATAGACCTCACGGAGCCCAATACCTTTCCAACGAATGAAAAATCGTGGAAATCGGTTCATGCGTTCTGGAGTCAGGAGGGAAAACCCGACTTATTTTTATATATTTGATTTCCACTTCAAAAGTAATAGTTGTATCTTTAACTCCTGTCTCCTACATAACTATCATAACCATCCTACCATATTAACTGTTCATTGCTCATCTCGTCATAAGAGCTACGATTTAGTCGAAAATGCAACATTACTTTTATGCAATTTACAATGAAATTGCTCCACACAGCTATAAAAACTTGTATCATTCAACTTTCGCAATACCGCTATCATACACAAACATTATTTTCTCCCACATGAGGATTGGAAAATGTCAAACCTGTGCGGTCATTTCCCGCGCCCGCCCACTTCAAATTTGGAAAATGTTGTGAGCAAACGTGATCGCCTACATTAAATCGATACCCACTGTCTGTTATAAAATTAATAAAGAACTAGATGACGCCCGCAACTCCATTGCGCCAAAATTAGTTTATCGCGTGGGAACCGTACATTTTTCGGGATAAAAAGTATGGATATGATATGAAAAGGATGGATGGATAAGTATGAATTAGTATGGATAGTTTAAAAAAATTAAAAAAAAACACAAAAACAATAGAAAAGCCATTTGAAACACAATTGGTTAGTCATATTTTTATGGTTCCGTACCCAAAGGGTAAAAACGCGAAAAATTACTGAGACTTCGATGTCTGTCCGTCTGTCAGTCTGTATCTCAAAACCGCTATAGCTAGACTGGTGAAATTTTCACCGATTGTGTATTTCTGTTGCCGCTATAACAACAAGTACTAAAAATAAAACAAAATTAATATTTAAGGGCCCCATCCCCTACAGCAAAGGTGATCTTTTGCCCTTTTGTGCTCGTAATCAATAATGGCAACAGGTAGGCACTTGAAATTTTCACAAAGTCCTTAGTTATATAGTGTGTACTTAATTAATAATAATATTAAAATAAAATAAAGGTTTAACGGGGGCTCCCATACAAAAAAACACAATTTTGGCCTATTTTTGCTCTATAACGGAATAAGGAACCCTTCGTGCGCAAGTCCGACTCGTACTTGGCCGATTTTTATCTTCATTTATTAATTATGGCAGTAAAAGAATTAGCTGAAATGGTAAAACAAACACTTTCAATGTTTTATGAAATCATACTTAAGAATGATTAGGTACCGTACGTTACGATATACGTTATATAATAATTTCTACGGATTTTCCTGACACATTTCAGATTTAAAAATAAAAATCTAAAAATACTCCGTTATGAATTTCGCAAAAATCTTCAAAATTTTCCACTGTTAAAAATAAAAGAAACAATTTCTCAACTTGTTGCTGTGTTGAACATGACGTAGAAATTAAAAATAAATCTAATAAGAGTTGTGTTTATACTATAAATACCCCAAAACCGAATTGGCACATCAAAGAATAATTTAAGCCGTTACCGAATTTGTTCAGTACAGAGGTATATAAACGTGACGCTGAATCCAGAAATAAAAGTTCATAACATTGTAAACAATTGTTCATTCCTGAAAATTCTTCTACAATACAATATTACACTGGTTTACGTAAAACACGGATCTATTGTTGGGCTAGATAGCTTTATAAAAGTTTTTAAAACAGTTAAGATAGAGGAACATTCCTCAGAAAATATTTCACGTTTACGACTCACGGATGAAACATTCAGCTGTATCTGCTATTTCAGAAAATGAACAAAGATTGAAGTGGGCACGGGTTTTGCCAGATCAACAACAAAAAATTAAAACCGACACCCAAGGTGATAACAATAATAAAAATTTATTCTTAAAAGTGAACTAAAAAAGTATTAAATAATTATATTCGCCTAAATCAACTGTTTCTGTATACAGTCTTCATAATTTTGAAGTCAGTACCATCATGAGTTCTATTTTGGTTTGGAGAAATAGTTGAAATTAAGGCGAATTCTGAAAAACAAATATATGGAATAGATGATGAATATGAATTGCACAGTAGCTCAAATTGTTGACTGCCATAGTGTTTCAAAAGTAGTTAGAGATTCGCTGGTTCTGGCTCACTGCCTCAATGTAGGGAAAAATGGGTTTTTCGATGACTATTCGCCTAAAAAAAAAAAGTTTTCGGCCATCCCCGATCGATATATGCGATCCGTTTTTACGTATTTGCACTAGTTTCAAAGTTAGCTTTTGTGTTTAACCCTCATTATCTACTATCACCACGCTCCATTGTTCCTTCATAATTACAATCGCTACTTATTGCATTGTTATGCTCGCCTCAGTGTCCTATTGTTCGTAATGACTACCTGGGCTTATCGCTTACGTCACCTTAATTTCTTACAAGATTTTAAATAAATATGAATGATAATTAACTAATGAATTATTGCAAATTAAAAGTACCTGATAATTAATTATGTAGGTCACCCGATCATTCGATGGACTTCGTAAACATACGAGGACGCGGCGCGCAAACTGAGACTTTTAGATTTTAAATGAATATGAATGATAATTAACTAATGAATTATTAAATGCAATTTATTTCTTCGTCATCACAAGATTTCAAAGGGTCTTTAATATATTTTGGTTTCTACAAATTGATTTTGTGCTTTATAAAGTTTGATATATTATTTGGAGATTATGATAAACGTGTTTTATTTATCTTTTTGAGTGAAAATTCTATGTTTGATTGATTTGAATCTCAACATTGAGCATAATTGAAAATTTTTATAAAAATAAAAAACACGTTTTATAATATTCTAAAAGATTTTTTAAAATAATGAATCAAGCTTTAATAAATTTGAAATACATTAAATTTAAAAAACACGTTTTTTAATTTTCTCAAAAGCTTTTGAAAATAATGAAACAAGCTTTAATAAATTTGAAATATATTTAAATATAAAAAAAACACGTTTTATAATTTTCTAAAAGGTTTTTGAAAGTAATGAAAAAAGCTTGATAAATTTGAAATATATTAAATATTCAAAAAACACATTTTGTAATTTTCTAAAAGGTTTTCGAAAGTAATGAAAAAAGCTTTAATAAATTTAAAATATATTAAGTATTCAAAAAACACATTTTGTAATTTTCTAAAAAGTTTTTGAAAATAATGAAAAAAAGCTTTAATGAAATATTATATAATTCAAATTTTAATTTGAAACTCATTTAAGAAAACATTATATAAAACTTTATGTTTTAAGAAAATCTTAATTAAATATAATATAATATTATATAAAATTTTGCAATGTTTTTATACAATGAAACTTTAAAAATTAAACATTCAATACAATATAAAAGTATAATATTAAAGTAAGGCTACTCGAAACAAAATATTGCAATCTAGTATACAAAAGAAAAAAAAAACATTAGTATAAAATTATGTCATAACAAAGTACGTTTTACAGTTAATAACAAGAAAATAAATTAATCTTATTGACTAAGCTTAAAAATACAGTTTCACGTTACAATGACAAATTACATACGAATACAATATTCTTAGAAGGTTTTATTCCACTTAATTTCTCAACTTTATAATGACCATGAGTTAAAGTGAAGATCATTGAACAAAATAAATATTTTGGTATCGTTGTATGATAAACATGTTTTATTTATTTTTGAGTGAAAATTCTATGTTTGATTGATATGAATCTCAACATTGACCATAATGAATATTTTTATCAAACAAAAAAAACACGTTTTATAATTTTCTAAATTCGTTGTTTTTGTGACACATTTATGACTCCTCTTTGCAGTTAAATGATTGTCTAACTCTATAATAAAGGAACATAATATATGCCGTACGATTAAGAATATAATTAGTTATAGAATTATGATGTTCTTTTTTTTTTTTGTTAAAGGAAAACTTAATAAATATTATTGAGTATACTTTTTTTAATTTAAAAATGATATTTGGTTTTACAATCTTATTTAATGTTATCCTGTTCTTTTAACGACTCACAGGAATAATCAGTAAAGAATGTGAATCTATTGTATGCTTTACCATTAAATAGATGACTTGAGTATGACTCAAAAATTGTGAATAACGTTTATGATATTACGACTTTCCACTGATGAGAAAAAAAAAACGCTTGATAATATTATTAGGGCAAGTACTCAAAAGATTTATCATAGGATTTGTAAATAACGCAGCATTTAATCATTAGTAAGAATCCTTTCAATTTTGAAAATTATGGTATGAATTCATGTTGTTTATACATAGATGGACAACACTTGCTTTCAAAAACTCTACACAACCATCCTTCAATGGTATCTAATATTATGTTCACTTCAGTCTCTCATACATTATTTTCCAGCACTGGTATATACATTTCCTTAGTGAAGGAAATGGGGTATCAATTGATTCTTGTCTCTCTAAAACGATTAACTGTATTGTTTTTGCAGAGTTTGATAATGTTATAGAAAACTAGATAAAAACAAAAAAACAAAAAAAAACATACAATGATACTAAAATATTTATTTTGTTCAATGATCTTCACTTTAACTCATGGTCATTATAAATTTGAGAAATTAAGTGGAATAAAACCTTCTAAGAATATTGTATTCGTATGTGATTTGTCATTGTAACGTGAAACTGTAATTTTAAGCTTAGTCAATAAGATTAATTTATTTTCTTGTTATTAACTGTAAAACGTACTTTGTTATGACATAATGATTTTTTTTTCTTTTGTATACTAGATTGCAATATTTTGTTTCGAGTAGCCATACTTTAATATTATACTTTTATATGTATAATATTGTACTGAATGTTTAATTTTTAAAGTTTCATTGTATTACAACATTGCAAAATTATATAATATTAAATCAAGATTTTTTAAAAACATAAAGTTTTAAACTATGTTTTATTAAATGAGTTTCAAATTAAAATTTGAATAATATAATATTTCATTAAAGCTTTTTTCATTATTTTCAAAAACTTTTTAGAAAATTACAAAACGTGTTTTTGAATATAATATATTTCAAATTTATTAAAGCTTTTTTCATTATTTTCAAAAACTTTTTAGAAAATTACAAAATGTGTTTTTTGAATATTTAATATATTTCAAATTTATTAAAGCTTCATTATTTTAAAAAATCTTTCAGAATATTATAAAACGTGTTTTTTATTTTTATAAAAATTTTCAATTATGCTCAATGTTGAGATTCAAATCAATCAAACATAGAATTTTCACTCAAAAAATAAATAAAACACGTTTATCATAATCTCCAAATAATATATCAAACTTTATAAAGCACAAAATCAATTTGTAGAAACCAAAATATATTAAAGGCCCTTTGAAATCTTGTGATGACGAAGAAATAAATTGCATTTAATAATTCATTAGTTAATTATCATTCATATTCATTTAAAATCTAAAAGACTCAGTTTGCGCGCCGCGTCTTCGTATGTTTACGAAGTCCATCGAATGATCGGGTGACCTACATAATTAATTATTAGGTACTTTTAATTTGCAATAATTCATTAGTTAATTATCATTCATATTTATTTAAAATCTTGTAAGAAATTAAGGTGACGTAAGCGATAAGCCCAGGTAGTCATTACGAACAATAAGACACTGAGGCGAGCATAACAATGCAATAAGTAGCGATTGTAATTATGAAGGAACAATGGAGCGTGGTGATAGTAGATAATGAGGGTTAAACACAAAAGCTAACTTTGAAACTAGTGCAAATACGTAAAAACGAATCGCTTATATCGATCTTCATTATTTTGAAGTCGGTACCAGCTAATTTAATCGTGAGTTCAGTAATGTCAGAATATCTAAAACCTTTGGGAATGTACCGACTCCAAAGTAAGGAAGACTGTAGTATATACAGAAATAGTTGAGATTTAGACGAATTCTGAAAAAGGCACTATTAAAGAGTAAGGGTTATTTAATACTTTTTAGTTTATATAACTATTGTTTTTACCTTGGAAGTCGGTTTTAATTTTTTTCTTAAAAATAATAATTTCACTCTTTTTAGTTATCTACAAAATAAGGCTTTATGCGTGAATAATCAATACGAATGTTAACTATTCATATTATGTTACTGTAAGCGAAATTGTGGTAAATGCTTGCAGTTATCTAAGCGATGCTGCAATTTCCAACTTTTATCTTTAAAGGTTCGGGAGATCTGTTCAGTGCCTTTGGGCCAAGAGACACCTTCGTATGAAATTTCTTTTATTCGTAACATGTGTTTAACTTACTAGAAAAAACATTTTATGTACTATGAGTGTTTTGATAAATTTCAAGGATTTCCCTCGATTGCTCATAGATTCTATCATCAGCTCACCACTTTCGTAATTGTTATACAAAATTAAGATTATATCCTATACAACAACATGAGAATTTTGAAAATCGGTCCACAAACAGCGAAATCATCATCAAAAACATCTGCTTAGATGCAAAATATCATGAAAAGTGCCAAGAATTGGGTCATAGTGTGATGACCCATGATACAATTATGGTTGTGATGATGATGATCAATCAAATTGATGTGTTGGCTTATGCTTTCAGTTGTTTAAACAACGCCGAAATCCCCGAACCTGTACCTATAAGCATTCAAAAGTTCTGTTCGGTACCTTCAGATCCAGGGTATAACTTGTTGCGAAGTCTTACTTTTTGGTAGTATTTACCTCGAATGCTTCAGAAAAAATTGAAATCACTATATGTTTCCATATAAATTTCAAGGAGTCCCCACGATTCCATCATCAGATCACCACTTTTGTGAACATGGTACCAAATTCGAGTTAAACCCTATACAACGCAAAAAGAATTTTGAAAATCGGACCTCAAACGGCTGAGTAATCGTTGAACATACAAAAAAAAAGATACATACAGCCGAACGTATTACCTCCTCCTTTTTGGAAGTCGGTCAAAAAGGCGGAGTAATCATTGAACAAACGAATGAAATTACCAGTGATCAGACTTAGCAAAATGAGTAAATCGTTTAAAGGTCAACTTTACAATAAAATCCCGAAAAATATTCAAAATATTTCAATTAATAAATGTATGTGTGCCAAGCCTACTATTATAAGGTCAATGATTTCCTAAACGATGGCACATCTTGGGAGTAGGATAGCTGCTTGCAAGGCTACTTCTACATTTGTTATAATATGTGACTTACAATTTATTTATTTATTATGTATTCATGTTGATTTTCTATAATGTATATAAAGATTTAATTAAGTTATTTACATTTAATTAAATTGTCTTTTAAAAAATAAAATTTACATTTTATTTTTTAAAATACAATTTTTCCACTATTTTACTATATAACGTGGCCCCGTGCGAGTTTCTCACGCCGGTTCTTCTCGCCGGGTTAGTTCCCGAACCGCTAATAGGCAACATGCAGTTCAACATGCTGAAAACATTTGCTTCAGTTTTATTCAGAAATAGAACTATTTTTATTTATTTTTTATTTTGGAAGTCGGTTAAAAATAGACATAACCAATACAATTAAATTGTTTAGGCTGGTTTTTCGGTCGTAAAAACAAAAAACAATCGACTAAGATGAATCGCGTTCAAACTCAAATCTGACAAGATGACCCTAAAGTGTGCGTTAATAGCCAAATTTATTCTCACGACCAAGACCAATCTAATGTTAGTTGTATATCCTAAACTAAACGCAAAAAAGTCAAAAGTTTACCACCTTAGCCCAGAAACTCGATTAAAAATAATAATATAATCAAACAAACCTATTAAAAACGTTTGCACAACAGTAGGAAAATTTTACGACGAAAAAAAACGGCGAATTTAAAACAAACAGAATTATCGTAATCAGTAACGTAATTTTGAATGAGTAACGTTATAATAATATTATAATAGGATAAAAGGTTGGGAATTTTTTTATGGGGAAAACGTTATTAAACTTGGGGTTACAAATTATTTTTAATGCTTGTGTCATAATGAGTCCTTACAAATGCTTACAATAATAAATGGATCTTTATGTTTAGACTTGTATAACTTTCATTTGCTATGGAGACTAGATGAGTTAAATAATAGTCGTGAAAACAAGAAATCTACCTGTTCTTTATCTAGATACGTAATAAATGTTTGTATGATATACTTTGACTAGTTTGGGTTAAACATTTAAAGTTTTTCCTTCAAATATATAGTATAAAAAATCACCAACGTAAAATAGAATATTATCAACGTAACATGAAATAGAATAATTATAATAATTTCATTTTTAATTAATTAAGTAAATATTACCTACCGTATATTTAAATAATCGGCCAAGTGCGAGTCGGACTAGCGCACGAAGGGTTCCGTACCGGTATAGAGCGAAAGTAGACAAAAAATTGTGTTTTTGTATGGGAGCCCCCCTTAAATATTACTTTTTTTTAATTTTATTAAAAATAATTAAAGTACAAATATATTTCAGGATTTTGTGAAAATTTCTAGTGCCTAGCTGCTACCATTATTGATTACGAGCAAAAAAGGCCAAAGAAATCACGTTCCTTGTATCGGAGCCCCCCTTAAATATTAACTTTATTTTATTTTTAGTATTTGTTGTTATAGCGGCAACAGATGTACACAATCTGTGAAAATTTCAGAAGTCTAGCTATAGTGGTTCTTGAGATACAGCCTGGAGACAGACAGACAGACGGACAGACATCGAAGTCTCAGTAATAGGGTCCCGTTTTTACCCTTTGGGTACGGAACCCTAAAAAGTGCGTGACGGGGACTTTCTCTACAACCACTGTAATCTTTAACTCTCAACAATTTTCACTCAATAAATCACCAAAAACAGACGAATATAGGCTGATTTGATTTGAAATAATTACCAAAAACGGTGGCCAGAAATATAATTAGGGGATTAATCAAAGATGTCGTACTCAGCCAATATGGGGAAGAATCAAGAAAATTACAAACACATTCCAAATTATTTACTCAGGGGTTTACCAAACGAACGTAATTTGTGAATTGTGAGTCGCAGAATTTCAGTCGCGTAAATATCTTTACATACAAATCATGGCTCACAAAATTACGCTCGTGTGAATCAAACAGGACTTTTGTATGAAACTGAATGTAGCAGAATTTCTGCCTGCCGAAATTTTGCGAATCACAACTCACGATTAATTAACCGACTTCCAAAAAAACGAGGAGGTTATACGTTCGGCTGTGGATATATATTTTTTTATGTAAGTATGTTCAACAATTACTCCGCCGTTTGTGAACCGATTTTCAAATTTTTTGTTTTGTTGTATTAGGTTTCACTCCAATTTTGGTCCCATGTTCACAAAAGTGGTGACCTGATGATGGGATCCATGAGTAATCGAGGGAACTCCTCAAAATTTAAATGGAAACATATGTTTTTTTTGGTTTCATATGAAGTATTCCAGGCATATGTTACCAAAAAGTAAGATTTTGCACCAGGATATACCATGGTTCGAAGGTGGTGAACAGAACTCCTTACCCTTATAGATACATGTTTGGGGGTTTCGGCGTTGTTTTAAGAACTGAAAGCATATACTACTACTAAGCTTATTACATTAATCATCATCATCATCATCACCACCACTTCATAATTTTCCACCAATCTTCATAATTTTGAAGTCGGTACCAGTCTTTAAAATTAAAAATATTTTGTCTAAAAACTCACAATTCTTAGCTGGTATCGACTTCAAAATAAAGAAGATTGTGTACAGAAATAGTACAGGTTTAGGAGTATTCTGCATAAGGCACTATTAAGAGTAAGAATTATTTCATACTTTTTTGTTCATTAAATAATAATTATTATTGTTTTTTACTCTGGAAGTCGATTTTAATTTTTTGTTAAAAATAATTACGCTCGTTTGGCTTCACCCTTAAGGGAGTCCGTAGGCGCGACCCTCTACATCGAGTCTACAGCGTAGCGCGTAGGCACCACGTAACTTCTGTCGTAGGCTCACGTCACGTAGGCGGATTTAATTCGACACCAAAACAGTCCATTCTTATTCTTACATAAAAGTCATGAATCAAATTAGCACAATATAATTACATCAAGAAGATGAAATACATTATACAAATTATACCTAAAAAATACAGAGGTAGAACAATTAAAATCGTTTATTTTTACTATGTTCATTAAATTAGAACTAATTTTTTGCATAAAAAAGGCCGAAATTATTAAGTATCCTTACTACCTTACTAATATTATAAATGCGAAAGTGTCTGTCTGTTTTTCTGTCTGTCTGTGTATTACGCCCAAACCGCTGAACCGATTTTGCTGAAATTTGGTATGGCGATACTTTGAGTCCCGGGAAAGGACATAGTATACATTTTATACGGGAAAAATGTAAGGATCCGGTGCGATAAACGAATATTGGCACAACGGAGTTGCGAACGTCATCTAGCAAAATATGTTTTTTTCAACTAGTACTCATTAGGCTGGTTTTCCATCAGAGTTGTGCGAGGATGTGTAGCGAGGGATGTGTTTGTAGAGAACCAATAGAATCGCTTCATTTACTTCGCCTCGGTCAGCAGAGCTGTGGTAGAAACGCAGCAGGCGAAGCTTATTTTGGTTACGACTAGACAGCCGTCTACCACCCACCCACCTGAAAAACAATAATCCCTCGCACGAATTTAAATTAGCTAAGGACACTAATATATACTTTTTACATACTTTGATATACAAACTAAAGGTAAGTTAACTATAGATCCTGGATTAAGTCCCCGTAAAAATAGCTAATTTTGGCACTCACTCACTCACTCACTCACTCACTCACTGACCGGTAATCAAAACCTCTAGGCCACTTCCAATTGTCCTAGCTTTATGAAATTTGGCACACAGGTCGTGTGTTATACGTAGATTAACGAAAAATTTGAAAATTTTAGAAATCGGTCAATAGGGTGTCGGCCCATCTACGAACTTTAGAAGCTATTTCCAAAATTTGTCCTAGCGTTATGAAATTTAGCACACAAGTCGTGTGTTATATGTAGATTAACGAAAAACTGAGAAATTTAAGAAATCGGTCAAGCGTGAGTCGGCTATCTACGAACTTTAGATAAAATTTCTTATGTACCAGTGATACAATGAGGCATCTATTGAAAGAATTATTTATATCGGGCGTGGCATAAAAAGAAAAAATGGGTGTGATTTCTTGAAAAAAAGTATTGAAATCCCACCAACTTGGCAGGTTTTTGTGCTATACGTTACACTTGATTAATTAGATAGTATAGAATTATTTAATTAACCTGCCAAGTTCAAATTAGAAGTATTATGGATCAGGCTGTTGATGAAGATGATTATTATCGATGAAGTGCATCTGAACTGGGCATAGGATTGGATTTCAACTCTTTTTTAGACCAACAATTTGCCGTTAGAAACTAGGCCCTATTTTAACAGGTATGTTTTTGGTGGGATTCTCATTACCAAATTTGTAACATTTCTGAGGGTCCTATAGTATTGCGTCAAAAAGGACAGTTTTTTCAATATAGCGCCTTAAGTTAGCTTTTCTTAAGTAGACTTAATTAATGGTCCAGTCAACTTAGGCTTAAATTAGGTAAGAATAGATACACAAATTCTAAATAAAATTTGTTATATTCAATTTTTTGATTAAATCTATACTTTCCAAGTTATTAAAGATCAAAGATCATGTTTTTGCGTGAGAAAAATACATGTCCTAAAGCGGTTTTTCATAATTAATTAAGAAACTTTTAAGAAAGATTTTTACGAAAAATATGTAATTACCAAAATTAAAGCCAATAAAAAAACAAACTAATTTCTCTTCTGAAATACCTTCCTTTATTAATTCAACGTGAGCTATAGGTGATTGTATATATGTTTTCTGTCGGCGAGTACCTAAGTCTATGCATTCAAACTTAAATAACGGTAAACCGATGCATTAAAAATAAAATAAAAAATAAAAAATCGTTTTATTTCTGAATAAATTTGAATCAAATGTTTTCAGAACGTTGAGCTACATGTTGCCTACCACCGGTTCGGGAACTAACCCGGCGAGAAGAACCGGCGTAAGAAACTCGCACGGGGCCACTTTTTACTAAAAAAGTGGAAAATTTGTCTTTTAAAAAAATAAAATTTACAATGTAAATAACTTAATCTAATACATTATAGAAAGTCAACATGAATACACAATTGTAAGTCACATATAATAAAATATGTAGAAGCAGCAGCAAGCAGCCATCCTACTCCCAAGATGTGCCATCGTTTAGGAAATCATTGACCGTATAGTAGGCTTTGGCACACAAACGTTCTTTAATTACTTTTTTAAATTTATTAATTGATAAATTTTGAACGTTTTCCGGGATTTTATTGTAAAGGCGTATATATTGACCTTTAAAAGATTTACTTATTTTGCTAAATCTGATCACTGGTATTTCCAGCTTGTGCCTATTTCTAGTGTTTCTACCGTGACTATCACTTTTAGTTTTAAATTTAGTTAGATTATTTCTAACATACAACACATTATCCAAAATGCATTGAGAAGCAACAGTTAGAATACCAATTTCTTTAAACTTTTCTCTCAGAGATTCAAAAGCTGACATTTTATAAATTGAGCGTATAGCTCGCTTCTGCAGCACAAAAATTGTATTGATGTCGGCAGCGTTTCCCCATAAAAGGATACCGTAAGACATTCTACTGTGAAAATAACTAAAATAAACTAGTCCTGCCGTGTCTTCATTAGAAATTTCCCTAATTTTTCTGACTGCATATGCTGCAGAACTGAGCTTACCTGAAAGGTTAGCAATATGAGGACCCCACTGTAATTTACTATCTAATGTAATGCCTAAGAATATAGTGGAGTCCACCAAATTCATTTTCTCATCATTTAATAGTAAATTGGTTTGAACTTGCCTAACATTGGGCAAAGTAAATTTTAAACATTTGGTTTTCTTAGAGTTTAAAAGTAAGTTATTAACATTAAACCAATGTACTATTTTTGAGAGAGCACTATTTACCTCGTCGTAATTTGACTGCCGTCGCTTCACTTTAAAAATAAGTGAAGTGTCATCAGCAAAAAGTACTATCTCATTATCCTTAACTAGATAAGGTAAGTCATTAATGTAGATAAGAAAAAGAAATGGTCCTAAAATGGATCCCTGTGGTACACCTAATTCTATTTATTTTGGTCCCATTGGATCTTTTACTATTAACTTCAACCCTTTGAGTCCTATTTTTGAGGTAAGAAGTCAAAAGGCTGAGTGCTGAGTCCCTTATGCCATAGTGGTGCAATTTTCTGACTAAAGTAGCATGCTTGACACAGTCAAATGCCTTAGAGAGGTCACAAAAAATACCTAAGGCATCCTGTGACTCCTCCCAAGCTTCAAATATGTTACAAAGAAGACCTATACCAGCATCCGTTGTGGAACTACCCTTAGTAAAACCGTATTGGTTATTGTGTAATAAATTATTTAAATTAAAATGTAACAGTAATTGTTGTGAAATTATTTTTTCAAATATTTTACTAAGAGTCGGTAAAATCGAAATAGGCCGGTAATTAGTCAGATCTGATTTAATTTCCGCTTTGAATAAAGGTACGACCTTACTGTGCTTCATTAAGTCAGGAAAAACACCACTCCTAATGCAGTCATTGAAAATTATTGCTAGATGAGGAGCTATGATGTCAATTATCGATTTAATGACATGTACTTCTTTAAGACTTTTTAAAGTGCTTAAAAGTACCTTTCTAATAAGAATTTTAAAAAGTTAATAGCATTAAAATTGAACGAGTTACGATAAAAATAAGATGACCTTTTAAATTTTTTTTTTGCGAAAATAAAAAAATTAAAAGTTGACCATTTCTACAATAATTCAAATTTATGGTTATCCTCAAAGGCTTTTCTTTATTTTAGTATAAGTAATGACCTCAAAAAAAAATCTTGGTTTAGAATGCTTAGTTTTGAAAAAAAATAATGATTTAGTAAAATCGAAATTATTCAAATTTTTGTAATTTATATCATTTTGTTTTGAACATAACTTCAAAAATATTGAACCTTCGTAAGAATTGTAAAAAACGAAATTTGTCCCCATTTTTTAATAAATCTTTGGATTTTCTTTCGATTTTTATGAGATAAAAAATAACGAAGATAGAGACGTTTAAAGCCTAACTTTTACTGCGAGAACCATGAAACTGGGACCTTTTAACCCTATTTTCTAAAAAACCAAGGACTTTAAAAAGTATTTTTCAAATTGATACGAAAGCTCTTTACCTTTAAAATAGTCCATAAATGAACCCGATAACTTAAAAATTAACAAAGCAATTGTGATGTTAACGAATATTTTTTTTTGAAAACAATTTTGAAGCTGAGATTTGGGATGTAAATATTGTAGGAAACCCTGTCAATAGGTGCATCTACTTATATTATAAATGCTTAAGTGTTTTTGTCTACCTGTTACCTCTTAACACCCAAACGGTTTAACCGATTTTGCTGAAATTTAGTATGATAATACTTTGAGTCTCGGGAATGGATATGAGCATAGGATACTTTTTTCCCAAAAAAATGTACGGTTCCAGCGCGATTGCAGGCGTCATCTAATCCATACTAAATATAAATTAATATTTTCAAGTCTTTCAATATTCAGAAAGTAAACGAAACGGTAAATGTCTACTATATAAGAGAGGGGCTTTTTATACATATAATGATGTGCGTCTATTAAATATTTCAGTCCAGCAGATTCAGCCTTTGCGTCAATTTTTTGCACAGAGGATAGTTTGAAATCGTTGTTTGAATATTTTGGACTAAATAATATCAATGTCTAATAATTTATTAGGTTTTTGAACCCAATTTTTACCGTTAATCCACAATAAAGGTGTACTTTCAGGGGTTCATATTTCAGTCTCATTCAAAAATTATATCATAAATATCAAACAAACTCTTTATGTAATGTAAATATACGATTTTAAAGCAAAGAAATACAAAAAATGTTTTTTCACGATTAAAAGGATGGTTGCTAAAACGATTGAAAAATTAATTTATAATCATAAATCATGAATAAAACATTAAAAACATTTATTTTATCAAATTAAACACAATTTGTTAACCCAGTATGGTTAAATCTGCATTTTTTCTATTTTCAACAAAAGGGGTGGATTTCACCCCTAAAATAAAAAAGCGCGATACGAGCGTATGTCACTTTTAAAGTAGAGGGATTAGCGTACTTAATCCCAAATTTTCATCAAAATCGATGGAGGTTCAACGAAATCGGAGGTTGCACCAGATTTTTGCCTTCATTTACTGTACTAATACCCAGCTGTAAGTCTGTAAATATTTGTATATTGGCATCCTAAATGTTGTCTCAAAACCTACATACGGTAGGGTGTGCGCAACTATTAAATTTCAATGTCAAATGTCACAAAAATCGGATTTTTGCACTTTTTTTGTAAATATTTCATTTCCTATGGGTTTTTTTTTGCTATTTGTATTTGTTACCATAATGTAGAATACAAAATTTTCTACAACTTTTGCTCAAAAAATTTTTCATACGGTGAACCGTTTCCGATAAAGAGGGCGGAGAGCGCGCGGTCACAGTATCACTTTAAGGTTAACCGGTGCCTCCGGTCGAAAACGCGCCATATTCAATGTGTCGCGATACCGGTGTCCGATCCTGCCTGAGAAAAACTAAAATGGCTGCCATTTTAGAACCGTGAGAGAGAGAAAAAATTTGAGAGCCAATTTATTGATGAAATATGCCATACATCACGACATTAAAGGATCGGACACCGGTGTCGCGACACATTAAATATGGCGTGTTTTCGACCGGAGGTACCGGTTAACCTGAAGTGATACTGTGACCGCGTGCTTTCCGCCCTCTTTATCGGAAACGGTTCACCGTATGAAAAAAATTCGAACAAAAGTTGTAGAGAATTTTATATTCTACATTATGGTCATAAATACAAATAACGAAAAGCCCATAGGAAATGAAATATTTACAAAAAAAAAGTGCAAAAAACCGATTTTTGTGACCTTTTGACATTGAAATTTAATAGTTGCGCACACCCTACCATATGTAGGTTTTGAGACAACATTTAGGATGCCAATATACAAATATTTACAGACTTACAGCTGGGTATTAGTACAGTAAATGAAGGCAAAAATCTGGTGCAACCTCCGATTTCGTTGAACCTCCATCGATTTTGATGAAAATTTGGGATTAAGTACGCTAATCCCAAATTTTCATCAATAATATCATAAATACCATATGTAGGTTTTGAGACAACATTTAGGGTGTCAATATACAAATATTTACAGATTTACAGCTGGGTATCTCGAATTCCGAGGTAAAATTGCTATACTGATTAGACTATAATGGTCTCTAAACATTCTAAAATACTATACGGGTGTTAATAGCCCTTGTAAAGCTAGTTTTCGATCACAATACTTTTACGACGAACGAAATAGCTAATTGAACTTTGCGGAGGCTTTTCATTCATCGTTCGAGGGCCAGTATTTTTGTATTCATGAATCGTATTGTACAGATTCGTTACCAAATCCTTGAGCCCAATATCATGAAGTAAATCGACCCACGCCGCGCAGCGCGGCGTCTACCTCTGACATTTGCCGGCACGTGATCGGCGACGCCCGTTGCCATGGCGACGGGGGAAACGAAGCCTTCGTAAATACACGCTGCCTTCGTTCATTTCGGCGACACAATAATATCATAATAAAGAACCGAACGAGAATACGACACTTTTGTCTTCGTTACCTCGCGCTTTAATGATCTATAATTATAAGTTCTATATGGTTAATGATCGAGGCAACGATCGTCGTCATTAAAAAATGGAGCGCACACATCGTAATGACTGAGTGACGCGAGTGAGCGTCTTCGGGTAGGAGGAAAACGATATCGTCGATGACAATCTCATGGAGGCGGCTTGCATCGTCCCGGCCGTGACGTATCACCTCTGTTCATGTTTTTTATGAAACGTAATCGTTTATGTTGCATACGTAGCGGGTCGCGCGGGCGGGCGGGCGCGCATCACGGGCACGCGCCGGGGGCTAATTGTGGCATCGCCGAAACCGACTCCGGGAGCTCCGCGGCGCGCTCGGCCGAATGCGGAGCGTGATTCAGCGCGGGGAAAGTGATGGGAGCGGGAGTGGGCCGCTGACGCGCGGCGCGACGAGCCTCCGTGCCCACGCGGGCACGCGCGCGCGCCGCCCGCGCTCGCCACTACACTCGTGCGCCCCGCACTTTTCGCGCGCCTCCCTTCGACGTCGCGACGCCGCGCCATTTTCCCGCGCACGTGGGCGAGGACGGTTAAGCGAGGGCGCCCGGCTCCGCCGCCATTAACTCGGCCGTCGTGAATGAACGCCGACCTCGACCGGGTGGATATCGTCCATTGATAGGGCGCGCTGCGGTCGGCGTCGCGCGCGACTCGCACGGGGGCGACGCGCCGCGCTCGCTCAGTCGAGCGCGCGGAGCCGCCGGCGCGACGGCACCACGTGCAACCTCTGTGTTCATTTACCGGTAGACCGTAGTGGTGTCGGTGTGATAAGTAGTTTCCTATGTATACGTAACGAGCTGTGATCGCGTCAATTAGTAAGCGTGTGTCGAGTGTGCAGTGGCGACGGTGTGTGGTGGTGCGAGGACGACGGGAATGCGCTCGTGCGATGCTCTCGGTGATCGCGATGCGTCGGCCGGAGGACGAGGAGCTGGGGCGGGGCGACGGCGACGAGTTCATGGACATCTCGCAGATGCAGTTGCTGGTGGAGGCGGGCCCGAGCGGGCTGGGCGCGCTGGGCGCGCTGGGCGGCCTGCACTACGGGGGCCCGCTGCCGCCGCACCACGCCGCGCCCGTCACGCAGACCGCCACCTCCAGCACGGCGACCGTCGACGACCTGTTCGCGCTCTACCTCACGCCGACCGCACACGGTGAGCTACCACTGACACTTCTCTACAAAACTTAGAGTTGTAAGACCCAGGTGTGTCAGTGTTTGCTAAGCTCAGTGAGCTTCAGCTATTCAAAACTAAAGCTTTAATTTCTATCTGTATCAGTCTCATTTATTGCTAACCTTTTGTCGAAGTATTATGTTTTGGCGCGAAAATCTTTGAGGTTATATTAAATTTTGATTTTACGTAAAGAACGCTTTAAATATCCGGACATGTGTATTTACATTTCGTCAACTACATCGCCAAAATTTATGATAATTACTCGTATTATTTAACTTGTGTAGCCAAAGTAATTTTTGGCACCTTTGGAACAAGGAGCTGATTACAAAATAATTATATTTAATATCAGAAAGTTGAGATATGTTACTAATTATATGTAATTATTACTACCTTTGAGGTTGAGGTAAAATAAAATTAAAGACATAATGTGTAGGTAAAATGAGTTATTCGTTATTGCGACAATAGGTTCAATGATCTCGGAATAGATCTTGGAAGAATTAGGATTTCGAAATTCAAATTTGATTTATTAATTATCATGTAACGTTATATATCGTTAAGACGTTAACATAAAATAAAAATAAATACAAAATAATTGAATGAAGTTTATATTTAATCAGACTGTTGTATTCGCCTCTATTTTATGACTACATATTATGACTATGCTACTAGCGATAAATGATTATATATAATAGGTGTGGTTTATGATCAAAACTTTAGCTTTAACTTTAACTTAAAGTAATTATTTTAATTATTACTGCGCCTTGACGATAGTACTTAACAATAAATCTATTTTACGAGACTTATTTGAGACTGTAAAATTCTAGTCTACGTTAATTTTGATAGGGCCTAACAAGTTACAAGAGTCACGAATAGTTAAAGTTCAGTTAGCAATAATTTTCAGTCAAATATCAGATCAGAAGTTGATAGAATGAGCAAGAGTAAAGTATCAAGAGTATTTCTTTTAAACTGCTAAATGTGGGAGAGCCATGGTTTGACATGAATAGATCAGCTAAACCATATAAATAAAAAGGCGTGACAGAAAACCGACGTGAAATAACGCATAAAAGACATTCAGTTTCGCGGGGCGAGTAATTAAGACCTAAAATATTGGACATTATATGCACCAGAAACATAAAAGCCAGACACCAGAGGAGTTACATTATTGATGATTATTATTGTTTTAACTCCTCTAGTTCCCATTGCCCATGGTCGGCGGAAATAAGTGAAAATATCACCTGATCGCAAGTATGATATAAGTCAGCACCCATAGACACTTTACGAGCGTATAGGTAGGGTTACCAGATGCAAATTTTAAAAGTCCTAACAAAATTCCTGACACGAGCTATTTATTTGTTAACTTTTTAAATTTTCAATTTGTCGATGTTGATTGATTTATGTTTATGTCGTAAAAAGATAATTATGGTTATTTAAAAGTTACAATTTATGAAACTCCAAAGTACCTACTTGTGCCTTTTTTGTTATTGTGATTAAAAATAAAAGTTTAGTGTATAAAATTTTATTGTTTTAATTATTTGCCGAAAATTCCTGATATTTCCCTTTTCCGATCGCATTCCTGACATAATGTGTCTAAAATTCCTGACATAATTAAATTCCTAACATCTGGTCACCCTACGTACAGGTGTCTACTTTGCTGGATTATTTCATTAAAAAACCGGAGTATTTATGCATTGTATAATGTTGATGATGTCGAAAATGTTGTCTACCGAAGTTTAGCACTTTCGCAGACACTTGTTAGCACTATGCAGTCAGTGTATATGGTGGTAGCAGACAAGCGATTAGCTTCGTCCGGTGGCGATAACGCGGAACGCTGATCCGCTCGCATTCTGCTGACGCGCCCGTCGCGTCGCAGGGAGACATTGTCGCAATATTTTGCTTGAAGTTTCATTTTTATGAATAACTAGATGACGCCCGCAACTCTGTTGCGCCAAAATTCGTTTATCGCGCGGGAACCGTACATTTTTTCGGCATAAGAAGTATCCTATGTCCTTTCCCGGGACTCAAAATGTCTCCAGCAAAATCGGTTCAGCGGTTTGGCCGTGAAGAGGGCTACCTCTTCACGTGAGGATTTCGTTTTAGGGTACCGTAGTCAACCAAGTTTTGTTAATTACAGTACCCTAAAACGGAACCCTAACCAGCTATTTTTTGTATATTGGTAGGTTAATAGATAAATAATTTAAGAGTAACATTGTCCTACAAATAGAACAATGCATATTTTAGGACCATCAAATCAAAATCATATTTTCAAATCATATTTTAGGACTATCAAATAAAGGTATGAATCCTTTTATGAAATGAAAATCCTTTCTATCTCTGTTAGCTACCACTTTCAAGATTTTTCGCAGATAAAAAAGTTGTTTGTCTTATCAAAATGAAGCTACTCTCAAAAAATTTGCTTGTAAGTAATCAAAAAAAATTGTTCTAGGGCTCTTTACTTTTTCAATAATACTCTTTGGTTAAACTAGCAAAGAATTCCTGAAGAGACTTCAATCTTGACACTTGACTCTATGCTGTTGGCCAAAATTTATACACAAGTCGACAAGACAAAATGTGTCTATCTAGTTTCTATATTTAATATAGAAACTAGATAGACAAATAATTGTACTCAAAGTGTACTCAAAGCACACAAATTATTGTCACACATTGTTAAATAGTAATAGTGGTGAAAGAGGTTAATTTTAGCTATGTAGATAAAAGACCTAAAATATAACCATAACCATAACAATCAATTAGGCTACAAGAATATTTTTTGTATGAAAAAAAAAACGAAGAAACAAGTGTAAAAGTAAATCTGTTGTGACCGAACAAGTAGCTTTCGATATTTTTAATTAAGATAGTGCCTATTTGCTGATAATAAACAAAAATTTCTTGGAAACCTCTAATAAGGTTGACTATAGAAAATAAATATTATTGTAACATAGCTATGGAGTACTAATTAATAATAATCAAATTTTATTAAATGAAGCTACGAGAAACATAGACTAGTAGTGGTCCGCCCCGGCTACGCCCGTAGTACGTACATAATTATTACATAGCTTATAGCACTGATACACAAGATGTCCGGTGTCCCTGATCTTAACTATTCATTGCTGAAAGAATTTTTGAAATCGGTCCGGTAGTTTCTGAGATTATTCCGTTCGTACGTACGAACAAACAAACTCTTCGGGCCTTACTCCCGGAACTGATATCGATTTCGATTTTCGATTTCAACGGTTTTTGACACTTGAGACATCTAAAATAGCGCACGATCGTGCTGCGGATCGGTTTGAAACTAATTCAACCTCAATGGATTTTGCTACTCCTGACAGCTATGCTAGCGCACGATCGAGCTGTGGCTCAATTTGGAACTAATCAGCATCGAAACATTCGCCAAATCGAAATCTTAGGTGCTCGCGACGGACAAAATTGTCTGAGAATCGACTTACAGATCGTTTTCAAACATCAAATTTCACGGTAGCAACAGAGGCATCGACATCGATTGAGATCGATTGTTGCCGAGTTAGGTATTGTAAACGTTTTTAGGGTCACTAGGGTATCGATTGGTGTGGTGTCGTTTCATTTTTTGTTGATAATAATAATTAATTCATTATTATTTTAATATAATAATATGGCTCGTCTGCAAGCATTTTTAATGTGATTGATGGCACTTCCAATGGAGTTAAGCTCTATAGCTATACGGTCCCATTTAAGTTTGGTATCGTGCTTAGCTTGGCTCGCCCGCATGTACCCTTTTGCGATTACTGGATTTTCTTCCAGGAATCTCAATAACATCTCCATTTGTAGGTGCGTAGGACGGACCATTATTTTCCAAATAAAAATTATTTTTTAATGTCGGCATGCAGAGATACAAATTTTACAAATACTAGAATATGTATGACAATGTTAAGTGTAACTGCAAAAGAGAAGTTACATATTTGTTTAATGTCAAGATGTTCCTTAACGAAAATAACCATTTTAAACCCACTAAAGTAGAAAATGGGCACATCCATCTAAAGTTTCTAAAGATATGTATTTTTATGGTATGACGAAAAAAAACAAACATTATTTCTAGTGGAGCTCCCAGAGCGTAAAAGTCGTGCAAACCTCCGATTTTTGCAATAGTGGATGAAAATTGAAAAGAAAAAAAGGAATGTGTAGCTGATAACATAAATAATAAAGTTTACCTATTGAAAAGTTGTGCTTTTGATTTTTAAATTATTCTCTTCCACTTCAAGTAAATTCGTAAGCTGTAAAATTTTGAAAAAAAATTGCATCTGGGTGCACGGTAGTGCACCCGCCGAGACGAGCCAAGCGAAGCGCAAGGGCACTACCTACCTTTTCTCGAAGTGTTTCGCCGTTTTTTTTGGACCTTCATAGAGCCAAGCTTCTGAATCGACGGGGCCTAACTCTATCGACCCATAACTCCAACAAATTCTACATAATATCAGTAAGTATGTATGTATGGCTTTGTTGTTTCGTTACTTATTTCAGATCAGAAACTAAATATTCAAAACAGCGAAGCCATACATACTTACTGATATCTAGAAGGTGTTGGAGTTAGGTCGATAGAGTAAGGCCGCGTCGATTCAGAAGCTTGGCTCTACATTAGATCTGCTGTCTTTTTTACAGGGCAAACCTTTTATGGTCGTCGAGGACAATTTACATGAAATGTTTTTGGTCGGATATTTCTTTCTTTTAATTATATAGCAAAATAATAAAATATATTATTATTTTTTTGATTTGTATCATTGCTTATATTCCAAAGAAAGAAAATAAGTTGAGAAAATATATAATTTAGATTTAAAATTAATATTTTTGTATGTAGATGAGCATACTTCCAAATGTGCGTGTTGTGTGCCTCGCCAGGTAAATGGCGTTCCTATTTTTCTTTGGTTTTAAATAGGAAGTTTAAAATTATTTTTTAGGCTTAAAAAAACCTTCTATTTCGTAATGTGTATAACTTTTTAGCTCTTACTTTATTAACTTTTCCGAAAATGTGGCACAAACTTTTCGCATATATTTCGAAGAAAATCTGTATTTTATTTTTTTAGTTAGGTTTTAACAGAATAAAATTTATTTTTACTAATTTTTATTCATTTATTACATTAGCTAAAACATACTTAAAGGAAAAAAATACAAATTAGATTAAGAACTGATATTTTTTGTATTCAGATAAGCATTTTCCAAACATAGGTCGCAGCATGCGTCTTTAGTATGTACGTGAGATATGTAGCACCCAATTTTTTACTGGCTTTAATTAGGAAGTTAAAATATATTTCAGACGCTAGGAAAAGCCTTTAATTTATCGATGCATTTAACGTTTTAGCTCTTACTGAAATAAATTCTCAACAAATGTAGAAAAAGCAATTTTGTCTATTTTACACGTTTTTGGAGATATTAAAACGTTTTAAAGTACTTAAAACTGATCATTTCTCTAAAAATTAAATACACACAATAAGTACGTAAAACACACTTTTCTTTACAACCCTGAAATCCTCCCAAACCCTTTTATCTTGGTTACGACGAGCGTTAATCTCTAAAAACTTTGCAAAAATCTTATAGTTTTATTTAGCTTAGCAAAGCAAACTTTCTTTTTTAAAAATTGTGTTTTTGGTTAATTAACAATGTAAACAATCGGATAAGAGTCATAATATAACATAAACTAGAAAAAAAAAATTTCTTGACTGGTTTTATATGGTGAAATTTTAATTTTTAATTAAGTAACTAAAAAATTAAACACACAAAAAAAAATTTGGTAAACTTTGCAAGTTATAGTGTAAAAAAGAAAATGACACCTCAAAAACAAAAATCCATCCACTATTACAATTTTCGGAGGTTAAAACCTTTGGCGACTGCACTATTCATATTTTTCGTAATTTTTCGATATAATTTTCTCCTACTTTATAACAATCGACGTTGCTATAACGACGTTGACAAGACGCCATGGCAACATCTCGATTTTGATACGATTTTGTTCCGGAATTCCTACGCATTACAATGACATCAAAAACGAAATCGAAATCAGACTCGTATCAAGTTGATATCAGTTTCGGGAGTAAGGCAGCTGCTTTATAATATTATATCTATACATACATAATATTATAAAACAAAGTCGCTTTTTTTTTCCTCGTGTCCCTTTGTTCCCTTTAATCTTTAAAACTACGCAACGGATTTTGATGATTCTTTCAGTGTTAGATAGCCCATTTATCGATGAAGGCTATAGGCTATATTTTATCACGCTAAGTATCACGCATATTTGAGTCGGCCACATAATTTTTATTACTCTACCTACGATTTTTTGACTCTAACTAAAGACATATTATATTTAAGTAATCCAATGTATAAGAGTTATTGTTCTACATTGTTTTATTTTGACGAAAACTATCGATAAAAGCTCAACTCAGCTCAACCTACTACTAGTAGTAGAAGACAAATCCGGATTATCAATTTTTGACTCTATTTCTTTGTGATAACGATCAAAAGTGGTAAGCCTGATCTATCCCAAACGAACTTAATATGTTCAATAAACATTCTAAATACACAGGGTGTAACAAAACAAAGCGATAATACTCTAGGGTGTGTATGAGTCCATTGTAAAAGTAGTAGTAAGAACCGCTAACTTTTTAGGGTTCCGTACCCTAAGGGTGAAAACGGGACCCTATTACTAAGACTTCAATGTCCGTTTGGCCATATTATGTCTGTCTGTCCGTCTGTCTCCAGGCTGTATTTCAAGAAGCGCTATAGCTAGACTTTTGAAATTTACCAAGATTGTGTATATATCTGTTGCCGCTATAACAACAAAACATTATACTAAAACCAAAATAAATTGAATATTTAAGAGGCATACAACAAACGTGATTTTTGGTCGTTTTTGCCCGATCTCAATAATGGCAACAGTTAGGTTAGAAATGTTTAAAAATACTCGGTTGTATACTTAATATTTAATAATAATATTAAAATAAACTTAATAACTAAGGGGGTCTCCGATACAAAAAACACAATAATTGCCAATTTTGCTGTAATATGGTACGGAACCCTTAGTACGCGAGTCCAACTCGCACTTGGCCGATTATTTTACTTTTGTATGGGCAAACCTATGACGCTGGGGCGCTTGCCCATACGAATCCCAAAAAAATGCTCTATCAGCGCTGCTACTGTGAACTGTCACTGTGAACTCTATAAATGGAACACATACACACCCTAAACTAGTATTATTGCTTTGTTTGTTACAGCCTGTATAAATGTTAGTGCAATTCATTTGTCTTGTCTTGTAGCTATTTTACACCTAAAGACCTTCAATTAAACAATGCAAGGATAGAATAAACGTTTGACTTCCTTGGCTCAGTTAAGGAGGCAAAGGTATACATGAAGTGCTACATATTCTTAACACAAAAATTTTGTCTTACATATCATAGATATTTTCATAAAATATATTATAATAAATTCCGTTCTATCCGTTCTGTTCGTCTGTTTTGTCCGCAGCTTGTTGGAATATTGTAGCCCAATTTTGAATCTATGCTGTTCACATTAGTAGACTAGAAAGACTCCAAAATACATTTCTTTATCACCTCACCTACGCGAACAATCGTTGCACTGATCTCGTCACATACGACTCTAGACTAAATTATTACAAAGTAAATTCACTTGCAGATAGACGTAAGATAGCCGATATTGTAAGTCTGCAGAAAGTTTGTACTAGTAGCAAGATGGAACTACTCGAAAAAATGCAAATCCGCGTACCATGCCCCGGAAGTCGATTATTATGCAACATAAAGACCATAGTAAAAGGAGGGGAAGTAGGGTAACTCCGGCCCAATCCGCGATTTAATTAACTTCTGTCTTAGGGTTGTTGTGTTGGTGTAAATTTGGTTCCATTCGAACTATCATGTAACGTCAGCCTATATACCGCTCAAGGTCACCTAAATATTGCAAATGTATGAAACTACAGTCGGGGCATTTTAATAGGCCACATTTGACATCTGTCAGATAAATCTCCATAGTGAGGTGAGCTGCGTAAAAACATCGACCAAAACGATTATATCGATACGGACTTGAAATAAAATATTTGAATTTTATACCTTTGAAACAAACTCCTGTCCCATTATTACTTTTTCTTTTGCAAATTCAAGGAGCAAAATAAGACGAGTACATAATTTACAAAAAAAAATGCATTTATTCGCTTGAGTTATAAAAACTGTTAAATGTAGTATTATCATTATTCATTTCACATAAATATGTGTTACTTTTCACAACGTGGTTATTAATTTATGGGGATATTTCGTTACAAGTAATCAATGCATCGATACTATTTATTCGCTTTCGATTTTTAGGGTAACTTCCCTAGAGTTTAAAAAGAAAAAAGATCAGCTGACGTAAGACTGTAACGACGTCCAATTATTAAGATCAGAATTTGCTTATTACGCTTAGAATTGTTTATGAGTAAAAGCAAATCGTTAAATAATTCGTATCGGTCATATTTACAATAAATATGTAATCGAAGTTAATCAATTGTGCAGTTATAACAAAACGAAAATATTTATTTTTTATGTACGTCGCTATAAGGTTACCTGGTACAATTTTGATGAACTGTCAAATGTGGCCTTTTAAAATGTCCCGACTGTAAGGTACACTTTTTTGACAAGTATTTTGGAGCATGTTTTTTGACGGAGTTACTCTTCCTTAGTTTTTATTATTCGTAGTATAATAATAAAGTATTTCGCCCATATTATTTTATTGAAGTGACTGAATAAGTATGTCGTCATGGCAACGTCGATCGCTATCCCGTCGCACATACAATGGTCGCCATCAGTCTCAGGTTGTAATAATTTACTGTTATTTATTCAACAAATGCACTTATCAATATATAAAGTACCCAGTAGCCGATTCTCAGACCTACTGAATATGCATAAAAAATTTGGTAAAAATTAGTAAAGCCGTTTCTGAGGAGTTCGTGGACTAACATTGTGACACGAGAATTTTATATATAAGATAATTGTCAATTGTAACTTGTAACTATTTTGGAGCTTCTTTTTCATGTAACTGTTGTATTCCATAACATTGAGTTTACCTTCTAAAAATATTTTTTGTAGGAGCGTAATTTATATTGCATGTTGTGTTCACTGTAGAAGGTTATACACTCAGTTCTACTAACATACTGCATTATTTTAGGAATTTGTTTTAGTGATACAGCCAGTTTGTGAACCTTTCAATAAAAAATAAATTCTTTGTAGCTTGTTGCGGGCTCTAGTTATGTATGAAAATACATAACTAGAGCCCGCAACTCCGTTGGAGAATGAAGATTGAAGAACATACGATACTTTTGGTCCTGGAAAAAAATACGGCACCCGCGCGAGAAACGAATTTTGGCGCAACCGAGTGCCGAGCGTCATCTAGTACAATATTATAAAAATACGAGCTTTTGCCCGCGCTCGTGTTAAGAAGCATTATTATATACAAACTTTCATCCCCTATTTGAACCCTTTGGGATTGGAATTTATCAAAATATTTTCTTAGCGAATGCCTACGTCGTACCATCTACCTGCATGCCAAATTTCAGCCCGATCCGTCCTGTCGGTTTGCGTTGATAGATCAACATGTCAGTCAGTCACCTTTGAGTTATATATATATAAATATATATATATATATATATATATATATATATATATATATATATATATATATATATATATATATATTTTTGTTCATCTTGTTAAAATGGTTTATATTGGCAAATATATATATATATATATATATATATATATATATATATATATATATATATTTGCCAATATAAACCATTTTAACAAGATGAACAAAACATCGTAAAGTTACTACCTACTTTTTAAGACCATGAATCATAATATTATTTGCTAAATTATTGTATCATGATAATGCCTCTATCTATTAGACCCCAAATCCCCAGTAATAAGTATGCACTAACCTTATTATAATAATATGAATTCAGAATAGTAACAGACGTTATTAGAGATAATAATGTCCCCCAAAAATTCATTTCGCGACCAAAAAAGTAATTCTATTAAAATGGGCGGAACCAATAATCGCCTTCGCTGTGATTGGCCGAAATATTAGCAAAATTATTTATATCTACCAACAGACATCGTTTTCGCTAAATATCTATCGGTACAAAGCTCTCTGTAACCATAATACCACACCCACACCACGAGATTTATTTTCCAAATCGTTTGCAACGTCGGCAGAGGTGCTAATTAAACGGCAACAACCTACAAGACTATATTGATATTGCTATGTTAATACTTTATGCTATGTTGATATTTAACTATGTTAAATTTGTGAAAAAATAAGGAAAACCGTGTTAACCATGTCATTACATTGTTAACTTCTTCAGTCGTCTGTGATTATTGTATAAGAGATGAGGGATAATGTTTGGTGATTTCAGTTTGCAGCAATAATCTAACTTTAAACTAGCTTAAAAGTCAAAACTCTATGGCCTCCTTGGTCGCGAACAGTAATGGCCGTCCTTCTTCTTAAAAAGGTAAAGAAACAGTGACCGATATGCTTAAAAAAACACAGCCTCCTCCTTTTTGGAAGTCGATTAAAAATGCATTCAAAAAGAGTGTATGATTAAGACTTTAAGACAATGCTTACTCATTTTATTTTGATACCCTGACCCAAGCACTTTCAATGTTCCTCAAGAGTCAAGAGCCTCCTTAAACCCACGACCTCAGGCGCCAGCACAGTTCTCGAAACATCGTCGTTTAAGAGCTCTCAGAAGTCAGAACGCTATCCGTATCGTTGTCATCGAGTTGCGCACGGCACGCATCCATCAAAACCAGCTTCCATTTTCGGATGGGAATGACGATATGACGCCCATGTGAGCACCTATACGAGATAAAGACGTCACGTATGATTCCAGTAGTGTGTCAAACCTACGCGGCGCACTGGGAGCGTCGGATCGTCAGAACCCACGACAGGCCATTACTGTTCGCGGCTGATACCAGATGCCCGATAGCTAAGGCTTTGAACAGCCGCAATGCTCTCGGGGCAAGCACGTGTCTTTGTGACGTGCCGCCTTGTGCCGCTCACCGCATAATTCGTCAATGTAGACTAAACTGGATATTCCCTATATAGCAACTCTCATTACGACTATTTATTACTTCCCTATTATGCTCTGGCAGTCCGTACTGAGGGTTTAATATTATTAGCTATCCCGTTTTCTGTCGTTATTTTAAATAATTGAAGATATTTTCTTCGCTAACTGTTGTTATCAGTTTGTCCACTACTCACTACTCTTTACTTTCTACCCTTTTTATTATATTTGGACACAACATAAGAGTATTGTATAAGATATCATGTCTAACATTAGACATGATATCTTAAACAGTACCTACCTTTTGCATAGAACTGCGGTATACGTCAGTTAGTCGGAAAAATAAATGAAAATTCAAAATAAAGCGGTATTGTTTGGTTAGTAAATATGATACCGTTATGTGACCGCATGTACGCAAATCGAGTTCGTCTAAAAATGGCAATCCTAATTACGGATTGTCACGTTGACTATAAACAACAAATTAATTATTGCCATTAACGTGATGTTGTTTTAAAATATTCCTTTAGCATAATATATTTTAAGTTGCATAAGACGTAAATCTTAGGACAGGATATGGAACCATAGAGACTTATTTAAATTGACAAATTGAATAATCACAATTTACATTCACAACAATTAATCACCCTATACAAAGAAAAAGAATAAGAACTTTTATTCCCAAAAACATGGTATATTTACAAAGCGATAGATGTCCAAGAATAATAACGATTTAACTAATATACAGCTCTAAGTTTATTATCAAGACCTAATTCTAGCATCTGGTCTTTCCAGTTTCCAGAAATAAATTCATCAATTAGCAATACCTAATTGTTAGGTCCTAACTAATAATTTGCTTTAAGCTTTTGTTATTTTTATTCATCTCAAATCTTTCTAGATTGATAGGTATTATCGTTAAATATAGTACAGAAAAGGTCCTAGCAAGATACCATTTTGTACGGTCGAGCGTCCAAAATTGCGACATATGATATCATCACCGCCATAAAAAGTATTTTATATCCAAATCCATGTGATTATTAATCTTCGTTATCTGATTGGTAACACCACGAGTGCCACACTTAAAAAAGTTTATTGTTCGTAAATCCTAATTAAATTAATCAAAGCCGTCTTTATCATTTATCACAATCATTGTCATTACCGGTCGGACAAACATCCTTCCAAACAGGGCCGATTCTGACCTATGACGTGGCTAGCTTTTTGTGTCGGGCTGGATGGAGTTATGGTTATATTGTACCTCATGGTATGTTGGCATAGCTATAATATCTATAAGTATAGATATGGCTAGCCATTCCCGACCAATATCATTCATACTGCATACAGTTATGGAGAATATCTAGTAAGTAAATATTTCCATTTTATGACTAGACTGGATGGAAGTTAGTAACTATTCGAACTTGGCATAAGTTCAAGTATCAAGATCAAGTAGGTATTATCTTTGTAGATAATAATTATAGTAAGAACGATCTTAAATATTTAACAATCGACAATCAAATGGTTTCTTCAAATTAACATATTTTCCGAACAATCAGAATAAGACATAAATTGTAAGAAGAAAGGTCACTATGAAGTAAATATTTTCATTTTATAACTAGACTGGATGGAAGTTAGTAACTATTCGAACTTGGTATAAGTTCAAGTATCAAGATCAAGTATTATCTTTGTAGATAATAGTAAGAACGATCTTAAAAATTCAACAATCGACAATCAAATGGTTTCTTCAAATCAATATATTTTCCGAACAATCAGAATAAGACATAAATTGTACGAAGACAGGTCATTCCCAACACACCCATGCAGGTGTTCAATGATGAGGAACAAGTGTCATTAGAGCCCATCGAGCGAAATATTCAAGTCACAATACAAACTGATTCCAACCGATATATTATAGCAAAAGCCCAATTTGCGTCGTCTAACAATGGCCGTTCTCGCAATTACTTAAACGCATGTAAGTCCGATACGATCTCGTCGTCATTGTCTCAGATCGGAACACGCTTAGCAATTACTGTGTATCGATTACGGTTCACTCGATTGACCGCCATAAAACGTTCACTAACCGTAATTAGCCCAAACAAAAGAGTTTCACACGGAAACACAACAAGTGACATTTTATGTTACAAGATAATCTTATATATAAAACGAGCTTTTGGCCGCGGCTTTGCTCGCGTTAAGAAGTATTATTATATACAAACTTTCATCCCCTATTTTAACCCTTTGGGGTTGGAATTTATCAAAATCCTTTCTTAGCGGATGCCTACGTCATAACATCTACCTGCATGCCAAATTTCAGCCCGATCCGTCCAGTGGTTTAGGCTGTGCGTTGATAGATCACCATGTCACCTTTGAGTTTTATATACTTAAGATTCTCGTGTCACAATGTTAGTCCACGAACTCCTCCGAAACGGCTTTACTGATGTTTACCAAATTTTATATGCATATTCAGTAGATCTGAGAATCGGCTACAGGCTACTTTTTATATTGATAAGACGTGCATTTGTTGAATAATTAGCAGTAAATTATTATTTCTCGAGAGTCGAGACTGACAGCGACCATTGTTTGTGCGATGGGATAGCGATGGACGTTGCTATGGTGACATACTTATTTAGTCACTTCAATAAATTATATAGGCGATATACTGCGAAATATATATGCGAATACTTCATTATATGGCAAAACAACGTTTACGGGGACGGCTAGTAATATATTATAAAACTTTCGCATTCTTATTTCGATATCATCGTATATCGCATCTACACGTAAGGTTGCGATGTGGTGACTTCAACTGATCAATTGTTACATTTTATTTTGCAGTTTTTTCTATGGGGCCTCTAGACTATGGCACCGATGACGAACGTGTAGATGGGCATATTTGTCTACGATTACCCACGATTAATGTCGTTTGTATATATGCTTTAAATATTTCGTTTTTACCCATCATAGCCCAAAATTTTTGGGCCAACATAGAGAGTACCTCACTGTACATTGTAAAACGTACGTGAGATATGTGTAGGTACTTTCTGGTGAACACTAGTAATAATCAATAGTTTCTAAAGTAAATGGAATAAAATAAACTAGATCTAGTATGGATGAGGCAAAATACGTAAAGGAACCGGATATTTAAAATACAAAGGCGTGGACTGCCGCCACTCCTAAACATTTTATTTCCAGGTCAGGTCTTCTTCAACCTCCTAAAAACCTGTGTCATACATATGAAATTCAAACGCCGTACTATGTTAGCTTCTGGAAATCATAAACAACATAAAAATTCATGTCAGTTTTGCAATCTCTTTTATCTCGCGTGGCGGAAGTCGTTGGATTGTTTCGTGTAATGATAATCCAGTGAACGTTATAAACACGTCAAAACACAAATGGTATAAGTTTTGTCAGTTAGTTTGCTATAGCTAGCATCCACAATGGTATGTTAAGTAGATCGAAGGAAGGTTTTATTCTGATCAGATAGAAACGAACTTTACAATTAAAGCAAATAAGTAGAACTCTAACAACCATACTCAAATTAATGTAATGATTCCTTACGGAGTTACTAAGTGAAGGTTTTGACATAATGTTTCTCACACATTTTCTCTCAGTCTTCATTAAATAACTACTGAAGACGTAATCACTAAATGTGTCCGAGTGCGTAAATAATTTGCACCTTGTAACATAACAGATAGAGACAATATAACGAGCTCTAACCGGTGTAGATTAATATTGGCCGTTTAAAATAGGGATAAAAGTAGAGTACTGTTAACCGTATGTCCGCAATAAACTAATGCGATAACTACCATCTGCATACGAAGCGGTGTAATTATTTCATTCGGACAGTTTTAATACGTACATACCGCAATTATGCCCGGAGCGTCGTAGTGTTAGAGAAACTACAAGTTGCGTTACGTCCGATGACAATCAGACGACATTCCTCTGAGCGCGAGAATCCTGCGTCCCCATTACGTGATGCTCAAATAGCTACCGTGTCGGTTATTTATACCCGGCTACCACAGATCAAAGCGATCAAACGTGTGGGAATACCTGAGGCTGATATGAACGTAGCTATGATAGACGATAGACAGCTCTTCATTTTTTGCAAACGTATCCGGGTTCCTTGCAAATATAAATTGCAGACGATGACTATCTCTATTGTTTGCCTGTTTACTCTTACTCGGTGAATTATCTCGTCTCTCTTGACGTTGGATCTCTCCAAAGAATGGTAGACATCCAACGTCTTAATCTTTACCTAATGACACAATAAATGTTCTGTTTTGTAAATAATAATGTGTGTATGTAATATAAATGATGTGTTTAAAGCCCGAATCATCAAAGTAATTTTAGCCGTGATACAATAAAAATCGCTTTAGAAATATCTTAATGTTTGATATCTATCTATTCATAGCCTGCGGACGATTACCGGAGGAATTTGGCACCAAAATCTTATGTGCCCGCCGAACGTATTTAAATCTAGATTTTCTTTTATTTATGTAAAAGTTGACAAATATAATAATAGGTGTCTGTTGTGAAACTGGAAGGGAGCCAATGCGTCTCACGTTTTTATGCAATCGCCCTATTTTTCTAAGCTAAATCAGTTGCAAGCGCGACGAAGATAATATACTTAAACAGCGACCTAAATGTATACAAAGTGGAGCTAAAGAAACGAGTAAAATAACTTCTACTGGTAATTAGCATACTTATTAGCTGTAAAACTAACGATAGAATTGGCAGACTCTTGAGAAAAACCTGTTTACGCGGTCAACTTTTTATATAATCGTCGCACATTTTATTGCCACACTTTAAAAAACTTACT
Source organism: Lysandra bellargus (assembly GCA_905333045.1). NCBI lineage: Eukaryota > Metazoa > Arthropoda > Insecta > Lepidoptera > Lycaenidae > Lysandra > Lysandra bellargus. The sequence goes on along the minus strand of HG995350.1, from coordinate 9,266,559 downwards.
ACTTACTATACAGTTCACTACGACCATAAAGTCTACACCCTAATGTACAACGTACGTTTTGCATTTAAAAGAAGAACAACTTCTACAACAGTCTAAGTAAGAGTTATTAAAAACAGTTCGCATGTGAACAAATCTCAAACGTAAACTCAATAACTTCGGGACGTCGAGACAGACACCACCGAGTGTTAATGACGCATTAAAATTAATTAGTCGCATCTCGGTCGCGTGCCCTCGTTCCAGTCATCAACTTATAAAGGAGCACTAATGTAATAAGCGGCAGAAAAAACCGGACACTCTAATTAATAGAACAACAAGGTCCTGACCGTGAACACTTGATGAATTATAACAGCGTTATATCAGAGCCAGCGTGAATCTTATGGCTTATGAGATTTGTTGAATTCAATCTTCGCTGGATCTCGACTTAAGAGATTTGAGATATGGTTACTTGTTGCATTTGAGATCTTAAATATTTCTTTACTGTTATGAAAATGACGTTATTATTTCCATTATTCGTAACTACTCTGGGTGATCTGATCAAAATTCTTAAAACAGTGGCACAAAACCATATTTTTGTGGATTTCGAAACTGTTTTTCCTGTAACAATATGTTATCATTAAGGATTAAAAATCCTTACCCTTACTAATATTATTAAAGCAAAAGTGTGTCTGTCTGTTGGACTGTCTCTTATGGAAACACTTTGAAAGATGAGAAAAGATAGAAGCATTTTTGTTGAGGAAAAATATTTTCCTGCACGATAAACGTTTTTTACGTTGAGGGCGTTTGTACCATCGAGGAAATTGATTCCTAGGCAGATGACAGATCCGCGTCATTTGGTTGGATCATGTCAATTCAATGTTATTTGTGATCTGTCGACTGGGTTTGACGTAAGGCGACCAAGCTACGTACACGTAGGTCGCCCATCTGCCTAGGAATCAACTTCTCTGACAGTACATCATATTAGTTTATCTGTATAACTTTTATCTTATTTTTTTAATGCAGCGTGTACTGCAAATGTCTCTTAAAACCAGTAGTACCTTAAAGAGCAGTCTGTAATTGGTAATACAGTGACCGAGATCGGTGAGTCAGCTGCCCCATATGCGATGATTTATGGGAGCAGTAATTGCGGTCGGGACCCCGACACATGCCTCGTTATCTAATTACTGTCGCGCGTCTGCGCATCCTGGCGCGTGCCTAAATATTAAGACCCGTCTACAGTCTCTTTAGATTACGTTTATTGTTAAGCAAAAACACGGTTAGAAGGGGAGAGCTAAGCGGTTCGATGGATCGTTGATTTGAAAAAGGTAGCGGATGAATTAAGCCTGCTCTCTTGGAATTCCTGGTCTTTTAGGTTACATAGTGCTAATGATTTTGATGTGGATGGAATATTTTGCTATGTGGTCTCAGAAACATCGATAAAGGGATTCAGGATTTTGCACTGTTCGATAAGCATTTCGCTAAACACCTATAATAAGATAATGTTAATAAACCTCTTAAATATGTATCTGAATATTATAGTTCAACTAGATGATGCCCGCAACTTCAATTTATCGCGTGGGAACCGTACATTTTTCGGGATAAAAAGTATCCTATATCCTTTCCCGGGGCTCAATGTATCTCCATACCAAATTTCAGCAATATTGATTCAGCGGTTTGGGCGTAAAGAGATAAAAGACAGAGAGACAAACAGACAGACACACTTTCGCATTTATAATATTAGTATCGAAGTATGGATTTGACTACGATATATGATTATTATAATATTTAGAAGTTACATTCTTTATTGTTAGCAGCTTTCTGTAGAAAAAAAAATCCGATTTATTTCGGATCAGTCCACGATTGAAGATGCGAAGACATATAATTACAGCAAATATATTTATCGGACATATTAAAATGTAACATCAGCCATCTGCTGGCATATAATGCATGCACTTTAAATTGCATGTAAAATATGCGCATAAAGTGTCGTAAGCTAATAGCTTTTACATACTCCGCTATAACTTCCTTTAAATTGCGTAGTTATTTTTCTAATAATAAATAATGTTTATTAGCTGTTAGAAACACGTCTTAATACGAGCTGCTTTTACGTCTATTTCTCGGCGCTATGTAGATGATATAACAATTATCTGCGCGTGTCGTTTATCTGTCCAATTAAAAGGCATATTTTCTTAATACCCATAATAATTTGTCTCGTATATAAAGTGAGTTATAGATAGCTGCGGGCGAGATAAAATTATCTTCTCTGATTATACAAGTACTGTTACTGATGATTTTTGCATAACACTTTAACTTGATAGATGAACTTGACAGTAGTGGCTTAACCACATTTTCATGACTTATAAATAATATGTCTTCATCATTAAATGAGTAAACTGCCGTTACAAAAATACTTCGGAAGTTTTTGGGAGTTTAAATACCAGTCTGTAAGCTTAACGAGGCTGTATAAATTCATTTGACTTATCATATTACAAAGTAACTTGCGTAACTTTTTTCATTTGTTTCTCTGTGTTTAATTTATATTTTACGACCTATAATGAATATTTAGCAGTTGAAAATTGAAGAAACACACTCGAAATTATACCATACAGTATCAGTCACAACAATAATAGTTTACTAATCCCTGATCACTCGTTAACTTCGCATTGATTTGAACGTAAAACCAAATATTTATAGTTTAACGTGCGCTTGTCGACTGACACGTGTTAAAATACGCGACGAATAATAAACTAATAGTATCTTCTGAGATACGATCTTATTTTAAAATTTATTAGTGAGCTTAACCTAAATAAAAAATGAGCAGCGAAGGCGCCGATGTAGACTAGCCGAGATAAAGCTCGCGCAGACTTTGAATTATTCGTGCCTCATTCGAGTTGTATATCAGCCATGACAGCCGGACAGGCGGACGGCCGAATCTTGCCCATAATATCCAACAATGATTTACGAAATCGAGATTATTTTAAGAAATTATATATTATATGGAACGCAATATTACAAACGGTTAGGAAATGGAGAGTTCGGTTGACTTGGCAGCCCTCGTCGAGACAAAGCGGAAGCCTAATGATTAGTCGTGTTGTAGAAAATATTGCGTTACAAATATTTGAAAAATCGGGTACTCGAGCTATTGGACCCATAAAAATTGGACCCAGTGGGTCCAATGACTAGATATGAATTTTTAACATTTTTTCATCTAGCGATTGGATCCAAGTAATTATTTTTTATAACTGTCGGGTTTATATCCGTAGGGCCAGCAAAAAAGTTGTAGATTAGAATAAATAATTACTTTGTATAAAAATTGTTATTGAGATCGGTCAAGGCTCTTAAGACAAATTAAAACTTCCAACAATTAGTAAAAATAATAGAAAATAAATCAATATTTGGCCAATAATATTGATATAAAGTATTTTAAAGCTAATAACATAATATTCTTCGTACTTTTTTTGTTTAAAGTTTGAAAGGAAAGCTCTGTTACTTCTTAAGGCTCAAGCTAAACTATTCAATTTATATAAATAATAATTAATAATCATGTAATATATTACATTCAAGTAGTCACTCACTAAAATAAGTAAATAAGTTCAACGATATCAGATATGCAAATATACATTTTACGCATTGATCTACCAAACACGCGCTTCTTAGCCGACGTCATACTTTATCAGTTATCACTGAGCTGGGCAGACTTGTTAAATTAATGCCATATCTCTCGCACTCATTATGCCCATTATGAAAAATGCACTTTTTATGTAAGGCAAAAAAACAAATACACTGTACAATGCGCATGGCGCGGGCGCCCGCACCAATCGACTAGTTAATACTTTAACAGTAATTATTAACGTTAGTTTAAATACAAAATTAATAACACTGAATATGTATTCTTAATATTAAAGATATTTTTTTGAAACATAATTCGACGCAGTAGATTTAGGTACTTAATAGTAATAATTATAATATAAGTTAATGAGAGTGTTCTGAGTTTTAAATATACAAAATAATAATGTGGTTATAACTGATCCCTTAGCCAAGACCTTTTCTTTATCGCTTTTCTATAGAATCGACGATCAAAATGTAAGGAATTAAAAATTCCCGAATATGACGTTGACGTTCGACTCGTCTAATGTCAATTCTATACATTTTGATCGACGATTCTATAAAGAAGCGATAAAGAAAAAGTCTTGGCTACAGGCTCTGGCTATTTTTGTGCCAACCCTACTTCAAAATGTCATTCCAGAAAACAATGGAGCATAAAAGTGGGTCCAATCGCCGTCGGTCCAATTTTTTTGGGTCCAATAGCCCGAGTACTCGAAAAATACACAGAATTTGAATCACTTTTAAGACTCTAAAGCTTTTTCCCCAATATAAGGAAAAAATAGCATTCGCTGTATCCTGTAGGACAGCATTACTGCAGTTTGTCGCTGAGCTTATAACTGACTGTAACTAAACAGAAAATGGTGCTGCCATTTTGAAACGCAACTATAATCGGTTAATTGTTTCATGGCGTTGTAGGATTTGTTTACAATACGGGGTCAGAAAGTTTCTTTATTAATTAATCAACAGAACAATGACGAAACTATGATGAGTCAAGGAGTCAGCAGATGGCAGAAGTGTGTTGGCGGGTGTTTCTAATCGCTAGAAACTCGCAGGCCTTACCTTGACTCCTACGCCTCAAAGCTCCATTTACTAAATGACACTGTCAGCGAACAATCCATGGCCGTACTAATGCCCTCCAGGCTCTCCTTAACTACATAATACTACTGTAGTATCTGCGAATGTGTGCCTTTGTTACCAAAGCTATAAGATTATGGTAAATATAGAGGCTATTTGATTTTAGAGTCAATGACTTATTTCGCTAGTTTTTATAACGTTTTATAATAACTTTCAAATTTTTGTTTTTAAGAATGAATTCTGGTTTTTTGTTTCATAAGATAACTCATTGAGTGCCGTCAGCAGGTATAAATAAATTGATGTAATTATCTAGACAACAATTTTTAGCTGAACTGTGAGATACTTATAACTTGTACCATCTGAGAAAAGGGCAGATTTATTCTGATTGAATCGGCTAAGCACAACCAAAGAACTCAACTGTCCATGATTCAATTTCAATCTCTACTCTGCATAATAAACATTTCCCTCTACATCTTGTCTATTAAAAGTTGTCTGTTATTTGAGCAAAGCGCGGGCAATGATGTATCCAGTTCCGCTGCTATTCATGAGGAATGGCCTCCGTAATGAATGAACGGCCGCCCACGAAGCCTCCATTCATACGGCGCGTGGTCGCCACGACCTACTGACTACATAACACCTTTCCCAACTTACCACGATATATTATTATGTATTAGCGCCATATCATATAAATTAGAAGAAATAGAGCCGTAGCAATCGAAAACCGTAGCAGAGTCCTCAACTTTTTTTTAGATCTTAACCCTAAGTTATAAAAATAAATTTTAAATTTTGTTGCTGCCGCTAAATCTCGAGAACGGCTGAACCGATTTGGCTGATTTTAGTATTGACATATTCGTGAAAGTCCAGGGAAGGTTAGGAGGAAAATGATATGAATTCTCCGGGCCTCTACGTGATTTGACTCAATTATTATTTTACATATTTCAATTACTTTGATTTTTTACAGCGAAGTTAGAGTTAACAGTGGAAATGGCATTTGAGATTAAAGTTGATATATGAATAATTGATCGTCTAGCCACCCCTCATGACAGTAAACGATCAATTTTATTTTGCAATATCATTGAACAATTTGTTTGACAATAACATTGAAAGGCATCGTTCAACACCAACCCCAGACGGTCAATTTTATTGCAGAATACGTGATATTGCACTATGGCTTATGCAACAATTGTCAAGTCACAATTTTTCATTTTTTACTTCGCTTTAATTAGTTGCCCAGATAATTATTCTATTCAACACTACATTCAACAATTCCAAATTAATATACGAAAATTAGAAAACAAGTCTAAAAATAGTTAAAAAAGATCAATAACCCAAGGGCAGCAGACATAGAGATTATTATTCGTCTACGGACGAGCCTTCTATTTAAAAAGTAAAACAATTTAATTGTTGCACTGCAAATAATATTTATTTTCACTTTCTAATTTTAAAAGAAAATTAAAAGAGTCTTGTTTTGGCACGAATGGGCCTGCTCGATCTGATTGATACCACGGTCTCACAGACAACCTGATTGAAAGGAATATGTTACACGAGAAAGTTATGTAACAAGAAGGGACGCAACTCGCAACACTACAAGGTGTAACAAAAACATGTGATAATACTTTAGGGTGTGTACGTGTTCCCTGTAGAGAGTTCACTGTGAAAGTAGCAGCGCTGAAAGACCAAAAATTTTTTTCACTTTTGTATGGGCAAGGGCCCGAGCGTCACGAGTTTCCCCATACAAAATTGAAAAAAAAATTTGGTCTTTCAGCGCTGCTACTTTCACCCTGTATATTAAAAGTGTCACCTGAAGTAGATATTTATGTTTAAATGTCCAATTAGAGGCCACTTTCGCTTACCATCAAGCGATCTATCAGCTCGTTTTCTGCCTGATTTCATAAAAAAATATACATAATAGTTAACTTGCAACAAGTATCATTTATGCATATTGCATATACATAATTTGCATACAAAAATAACAATCGTTTAAACGGCAAAAGATTAAGGAACAAATAAATTTTCTTCCGAACAACGCTGTCCAGTGTTCAGGGGTATTTTAGCAAATTTGTAGCGTGTACTTTATATTTGTAATTCGATACAAATATATTAACATTTAAGTTTATCTTTGCGGATTTGTAATCGGATGTGAACTTATAAGTTTGTTTAAATAATGTTTTTAAGCAACACCATACAAATTGCGTTTAAATGTAGAGAAAAGTTTTCGCAACAAACTCGATGTAGAGCTCGCTTAACATGGTATAATGAAAGTAAGTTTATGTTCATACTTTAAAAAAAAATATATTACAAAATCAATGTTTTCTTCTTGTGGCAAATATTTTTTAGTTTCTAAGGTGAATCGAAATTTTTACCTTATATAATCTATTACTATTAAGTGGTATTCGATCTAAAAAATTGTATTCATAACAATGATGCTCAATGAAAATAATTAAATCATAACCTTTAATGTTATTTAATAAAATTTGACCTTTGACTTTATAACGTTGTTGCTAAGCTGACGTACGACACTTTCCAGGAAAAAAGTATCAGCGCAGGGTAAAAGGGATTTCAAGAAATTTATATTATAACTTAAATATCAGTCCTGCCAAGAAGGTTCCTGGAAGAGGAATCGCATAAATCAATTTAGTTAATATTATTAACCATGAACAACATAATTTTTGCATAAGATATTTTATATAAATTCCACGGGTCAGAGAACAGTAAATTTGTAAATATTCAGCCAATATGACGTCCGCAACTCTGTTCCACCAAAATTCGTTTATCGTGCGGGAACCGTATATCTTTCCGGGATAAAAAGTATCCTATATGTCTTTTCCCGGGACTCAGACTATCGCCATACCACATCAAAATGGGGTTTTAGAAAAACATCGCGATTTGTAAAAAAAAAAGGAAACCTTTATTATTGTTACGAAGTTCATGCTCAACAGGTCCTACTAAAGGTCACAATCGATGTGAAATGCCAAAGGTAGCGTGATGCCAACTTGCAATGAATGAGTTGAGGGTGGCGGGCTGGGCCAGGGTAGGGGTTAACCCCAGAGTCGGGGTTGGGGGATGGGGTTTTACACGCGCGTGGCCATGGCCAAGAAATGACGTCGGCGACGGCGCAGGCGCGGTGACGGCCAAAGTTCAAGGACGGTCCATCGATCCAGTACAGTGCTGGCCGCAGCCAGGGTTGACTGTCTGCAATGCCACGGACGCCGCATGTTTACTCTCGATGCCGGTATCAATAAAGTTATTACTTCCTGCGTTTTCCTATTTCATTATGCCCCCAAACAAACTCGTGCGATTACGAACATAATAAAGATTTACTCTACGTCCATTTTCGTTAATGATTTCCATAATCGACGTAACTTATGCATATGTACAGTATATGCAGTATATCATCATGATGCCAACATGATGATGGCAATCACTGTTATCCATTACGTCCCAATGCAAAATATAGAGGCCGTTAATCTACGTTCGCAAATTTTTGCCGAATTAATCCCTTTTTAAAAGCTATAATATGGCAGAACTTATAAAGAAGCATTAAAATAAAAAGCTAGTGATTTAATAGAGCTGTAATATATTGATATTTTTTATTTTTAGTATAAACGAGAGTTGATTGTGCGCGTAATCCGCCGTAAATAAGGGACGCGTGCGCAGCGCTGATTACATTACAGCGCGGAACGGATACAGAAAACTATCGAGTCGACCGTTTAAGATGGCTATCATATTTTTTTAATTCAAAGTGTTATTGTTCCTATTATAAATAGAACCTAAATTAGAAAATACGTGTTTAGGTTTTCAAAGAAAAAAACTCTACATAGAGTAATTTCTGATACAATGGAAAAAGCACTGGCTTAGGTGTCTGAAGTATAATTTACACAGAGCCAGTACTAGCTGCCAATAAGACTGGCAGCCAGTATTGGCTTGGCATATGCCGCGTGTGAACAGTTTGGCCTGGCTTGAAAAACTGTTCACACGCGGCATATACCAAGCCAATACTGGCTGCCAGTCTTATTGGCAGCCAGTACTGGCTCTGTGAAAGCTATACTTGAAAGTTGATACCAAAAAATTAAACTGAAAAGATTATATTATAATTTACCACAGCAAAGCACTGCCGAGTTGATAAAACAATAACAAACGAAAACTGATAATATAATGTTGTGGGCCATTCCGATGCAAGTCATTTTAAACAATAGCTAAACGGTTATTTATAGCAGATTTTCAGCAGACAAACGAAATTAAAACGTTGTTTGAATGAAAATTAAACACTGCAGTAGTGTTCTACTGATTGCGAATGCGGGATCTCGCGCGTGTCAAATTGCGCGCCCACGTCCGCTGCACCTCGGTCCGCGGTCGCAGCACTCGCAGCGACTAAACGACTGTCAATAGCAACTATATTACGTTCCTCCCAGGGCTAGCTGGGTCAGTCTAGTTATATAAGGGCTAGCAGGGTTAGGCAGAACTTAGTCAAAATGCATTCGATATAGCTATAACAATGAAGTTAGATATAATTGATATCAAACGTGTATGGGATTTGACATAACGCATCGCTAAGGGCTGGTTTACACGTATTAAGTAGTTAAGTAGTAACTAAATTTTAACTTAATTTGAAGTGCCTGGCCGAAATGTGTCAAGTGACAAGCCTCGCCTGCCAACTTAATAGAAAATAGTCAAAATTATAATTTCTTTGTTATAGTACTTAACTAAATTTCAACTTGCTATACTTGCTACTAAATTTTGTGTTTACATGCAATTAATAACTTAATGAATAACTTTAATAAATTTGGTTAACTACTTATCAACTTAACACGTGTAAATCAGCCACAAGTGATTAAGCCTTTGCGATTTGCTATGTGATAGCACGTGATAGTATGACATCTTGTAAGTATATTATTTTTGTCAAACTACCCTTTTTAAACCAGAAACGAAAACTTCGAATTCGTAGCGTTATCTAGTAATTATTGTGACAATGCAGATTGTTAATTCCATCTCCATTCCGCCATAGTGCAGATGCGCCAGAGGTCTGGATTTTGAACAAATCTTAAAACTATAATCTTCACTTTGATTAGTGCGAGTGCAAGTGATTAGTTCAAGAGATTAGTGATTAGTAGAAATCAAAGGACTTGCACTAATCAGTCCCTGTCCACACGTACTTTTACCTGATTACTAATCACCTGCACTAATCACTTGCACTTATTACTAATCAAAGTGAATACGGGGCCTAACAGGTACTAAGTCAGTTAGCATCTAATAAGCCTACTTTAGAATAATATTTTCATACTACCGGTACGTTGGCTTCTCAAGAAAGTTCAAAATAATGGAACACTTTCTGGAAAATAAATTTAGGTATTTAAAATAAATTAATACAGGGTGCAATGAAACCTTCCTGCCAATTTTTTTCTAGGGCTTAGGTATCATACTAATAATCCGAAACTATTAGGAGAGTCCGTTTAACCAAAAAAATGGGTGTTATCTTTTAATGACATCTTTTATCCCATTTAAAATCGTTGCAGAACGGTCACTCGCGGCGTGACGGGGATGAGCGGGGGTGATGCGGGAGGAAGAGCGCGCGCGCGAGGGTACGTCACGCGCGGGCGACTTGCAATGTCCACTAATTGTAGTGATTTTTAGGATAAAGGACGAGATCCAACGTCCATACAATTTTGGGCTAATTTTAAAAGTGCCGGCCAACACAAATAAACCCATTATTTACATAGAACATAATCTAAGGAATAATTTTTATTATTACACCAAAGTTCTAAGTCAAGTCTCCGAGTTATTATTCAAGGTCAAACTTTTTTTTTATAACAAAATACGTAATAAACCTTATTTTATTAATTAAAAGCAATAAGTAATCGATCCCAACGGCTTCTTCTTCAAATCCAATTGGCTTCTTCTTAATCGGTACTATGATTAAGAAGAAGCCAAATACATACAAACGATTTGGAAAAATTCAAAGGAAGGGGGCGATACTCTATGCGCAAGGCTACTTTGGAGAGCTGAGGCTACTTTGGAGACTAATCTGAGAGCTAAGGCTGCCTTGCAGAGCTAAGGCTGCTTTGGAGAGCTAAGGCTGCTTTGGGGACTAATCTGAGAGCTAAGGCTGCTTAGGAGAGCTAAGGCTGCTTAGGAGACTAATCTGAGAGCTAAGGCTGCTTAGGGGACTAAACGGAGAGCGAAGGCTGCTTTGGTGTGCTAAGGCTGATTGGGGACTAATCTGAGAGCTAAAGTTGCTTTGGGGACTAATCTGAGAGCTAAGGCTGCTTTGGAGCGCTAAGGCAATTTTGGGACCTAATCTGAGAGCTAAGGCTGCTTTGGGGTCTAATCTGAGAGCTAAGGCTGCTTAGGAGAGCTAAGGTTGCTTTTTTTTTCAAATTCAAATTCTTTATTAAGCATACAATAATATACAATAGTATAAAAGCTAAGTAGCGTATATCACGTCGTCTAATCCCATGCTAAGTAAAAACTTGTGTTATGGCAATCAGACAACGGATGCACGCCGAACAATTTTATCCTAATATATATTATTTACACATTCACACACACAATCACACTACACTTTATCACGTAAAGTCTCTTTCGGCGACAACAACTCGGAGACTTGACTTAAAACTTTGGTATAATAATAAAAAAATATTTCTTAGATCATGTTCTATTTAAGTAATGGGTTTATTTGCGTTGGCCGGCACTTTTAAAATTAGCCCAATTTGGACCTTATCCTTTCGGAAACTATTTCTCAACATTTTAGTACTGAGTGATTGTATTTTTATTTTTAACAAGCATCAATACATCAAAATTTGGCAGGAAGGTTTAATTACATCCTTTATTTATATGCATTTGCATCTTAAAAAACTTTTTCAAATAAAATTCCTACATTGTTGTAGTACAATATGGATTTAAAAATGCCTACGAAAATGCAGTAAGCACTGTTCTACATTTTTACGCCAACAATAATTTATCACTCAACAATGTAGGACATTAGGCAAGTGATCTATTTGCAAAGGTAAGCAAGAAATCAAAGCTGCTGCACGATTTGATAAACAAGCTACCGACCACTTAACGTTTGAGACTCGACTATTAGGTTAAACTTACTAAAGGTAACGTTAACTTTGACCTTTAAATAAACGGGTAACCTTTTCGTATTTCAGTCAGGTCTTATTATGTACCTTCTTATGACTTGATAGTCGTGCGTGTGAACAGGAAAATATAAGCAAAATGTTAAAGTATGGTAGAACTATATGAACTGTAGAGAATATCTAATGTAATAATTTTCATGCTTGACATTCATTATGAAATTTTGGGTTTTATCTGATGGTTCGGAGCATAGTTTTTTAAACGATAGTAGATTTTCCATTATTTCTTGACGATTGCTCATATCTTGGTTCGACGTTGGGCGATCTCTCATCTAAGTTTTTAAAGATGCTACGATAACATTCGTGGAAACCTTTGACGCACTAATCCCTTGAGAGATGGTAGAAGATTCAGTAAAACCATGTATTTAAGCTTAAAGACACATTGTCCTACGGAAAGCAATAAACTTGACTGAATGCTCAATTTATCTTAATTATCAACGTTATCAATGTAAGGGATCCAATAAATCTTATTCGTATAACGTCACACGGATATGGGAGTGTGCGTGCCATTCATGAATTTCCCACAAGTTTACACAGCCGGGGTGGAGGGGCCGGGTGGGGCCCCGCGCGGGGGTGGAGGCCTCCCCGTTTATGAATGAGGCCATACGTCATTGATATCGATCGGCGCGCGGCCCCGGCTGAGGTTAGCACACAAGGGCAGGGGCGGCCGTTCAACAGGTGGTTTTGACGCACACCCTATACTTTCCGCGAAATTAATTTTTGTCACTTCGCCGATGACGTCAGAGCGATTGATAACGATTGACGCGCTGTACCCTCATCACACTCTTTTATCTTAAGCTTCAGCAGTTATAATGATCGCACATTTGCGTAAGCACTTCTGAATATGAACTACGAGTGTTTGCATAACAGCTTGACGCAATAGCTCGTCGTCATTTTTATAACCATTCAATGTGTTTCACATATGAACCCATTTCATCAGCAAGTCTTTTCTATATATCATATAAACTTATTATAATTTCATGTTTTTTAGTAATCTGGTAAAATTAAAATCTAATTATACATATTTTAATCACAATACTAAACTGATACATAAATGCATAGGCTGATATATTATATGAACTTTCATTAATGTTACAGTGGAATATGGATGTACAAACCATAGAAAAGTATTTTAACAATTTGTATTAAATCTAAATATGTAGTAATGTGGACCAACGATATTAGGTACCTATGTAGTTACGACTTTAATACCATGCTTAAAATTGGGTCCCTTAAAAACATCATCAAACTAATTTTGAAAATGAATTATTATCAAGAGTTATAACGCTAATTTATATTGCCAAAAGTTCACTCGATATGAAGTTACAGTGATGTTTGAACCAATTTCAGTGGAATTGGATCACACCGGGCGACGCTATCCATCATCTATGTCCACTTAGCGATGGAACATTCGGCGATGACAGACCGCTCATATATAATTGCAAAATTTAATTCGAAATTAACGGTCTCGCGTTCGAATTACGTGGAAATATCGATCGCCAGATTAAAACTGTGGCGATAAATATGGCGTACGTCAGCGATGATGAATCTCCGTGAAATTAGATTTCGAGAGAGCCGGCGTAATTATAAATGTGACATGGAGTGACGCCCGACGCACGTCTGCCAACATTGTTTTTCGATGAGCACAGATTATTTTGCACGTTCACGTCATGATGCCCTATTTTCAATTCGTTATCGGTCACGATGGCACACGACACTTCAAACGGTATTCGAAAGTTATAAGTATCCACGAGCTTTTTGTATACAATAAATAATCTAAGTTTATAATGTTTGCGGTTTTGATACTGTTCCTGTAGTGAATCACGCTTGAATAATAATAATAATATAATGCTGCCATATGGTTGCGTTTAAAGACATTAAATATGCAGTGAATTTGTATCATTTCTCTGATTTACTATATCACTAAATAAATAAAAACAAACGTTTAACTTTAAATTACACTCGAACTACGAAGAAACTAGTGAGAAATTACTGCGGGAATTTAGAACTCATCCCCTGATTCCCAACCCAACGTAGGTAGGTGCTCCACGCCTGTTTGATGAAAAAATTAACATCGATGAAATGCAAGGTAGAGCAATATTTGAAAACGAAATTAAAAAGAAAATATCGTAGCAATTATTTCGGATTTATCCGCTTATCCGCTTTTGATTATCCTTGACCGTTATATTTAATGTAGAGGTTGTTAAATTACTAAGGTGGGATTTCACCAATCACACATAAAACTTCATTTTATAAAACTTAGTTCCCATTGAACGCGTTCACATGGTGACGTAAATCTCGTTCTGTTTCAAATGGAATTCACAAACTTCTTTTGATCGCGATAAATCAACGTTCACGTGACGTCACGCGATTATTTCACATATTTTCAACATTTTGGAGCCTTGTTACGTTAATTTAACAACAAAATGGCAAGAAACAATACATAAATTACTAACCAACCGCACGTGTTAAGCTATCATCTTGACATTTCTTATTGTCTACGTTTTTCGGTCTGCCATGACACTAAACTGACAGGGTTTGAACGGGTTTTATGACGTTAAACTTCAGACATTGGTCGTTCAGAAGATAAAACTCGGATTTGCTATGAATGCGTTCAGTTCATGTTGATGAAATGCAATTTCGGTGTTATAATCGCGTTCACACGTTTTGAACCGGTTCAGTGTGCATTGAACAATGAACGCGTTCCATTTCTTTGGTGAAATCGCCCCTTAATATCTTGGTGAAACATCTGCAGGATTAAGACAGAATTTAAAGGAGAAATCTTGTGTCATCATGCAAAAAATTGGTCAAGTGCGAGTCGGACTCGCGCACGAAGGGTTTCGTACCATTATAGAGCAAAAATAGGCCAAAAATGGTGTTTTTAGGGTTCCGTACCTCAAAAGGAAAAAACGGAACCCTTATAGGATCACTTTGTTGTCCGTCTGTCCGTCCGTCCGTCTGTCAAGACCCTTTTTCTCAGGAACGCGTGGAGGTATGAAGCTGAAATTTATATCAATTACTCAGGTCTACTGTCTCTTGAAGCTGTGAAAAAATCAAACTTCTAAGCCAACGCAATCAAAAGATACAGCCGTTTATGCCGCAAATTTTCGACACTTGCAAGGGAATCAAAACCTACAGGGTGCTTCCCGTGAACTCAGAATCTTGAAATTTGGTACGAAGCAACGTCTTATAGCATAGATAAAGGAAAAATTACGAAAACCATAAATTTTTAGTTACATCACATAATATATATTTTTTTAATAATTTTAAACTTACTACCCATTTCCTTATAAACGCGTAGAGGTATTAAATTGAAATTCATACCAAATACTCAGGTCTATAATACCTTTAAGCTGTAACAAAATCAAACTTCTATGTCAACGCAATCAAAAGAAACAGCAATTTAAGCTGCATATTTTGAAACTCGCAAGTACTCGCAAGGGAATCAAAACCTAAAGGGTACTTCCAGTCGACCTAGAATCTTGAAATTTGGCATGAAGCAACGTTTTATAGCACACATAAAGGAAAAATTCCGAAAACCTTAAATTTTTAGTTACATTACAAAATATATAAACGATAAAGAGATCTTTGTCTTAAATTTATGCTCCTCCATCTTTCCCCATTGTAATGTTATGAATTTCATTTTGCAATAAAAATACCATAGTTATGACTCGATTGTCGTAATGAACGAACTTTGTAAACCTTGCAGGTTTGTACGGAACCCTCGGTGCGCGAGTCCGACTCGCACTTGGCCGGTTTTTTGTATGGAAGCCCTCCTTAATTTTTTATTTTATTTTAATATTATTGTTAAACATAAAGTTATTAAGTTACATAAAAAACATAATACATAAAGTACACGTCTAACAAAGAAGTGTGTGAAAAATTCAAGTACCTACCTGTTGCCGATCTGTGAAAATTTCAACTCTCTAGCTATTACCGTTCTCGAGTTACAGCCTGGAGACAGACAGACGGACAGACAACGAAGTCTTATTAATAGGGTCCCGTTTTTACCCTTTGGGTACGAAACCCTAAAAACACTTTTTAAAAGCAATTTCATCTCACTATTTACAAGCAAAATAGCAGCATTATAAATGTTACTATATCGGATGAATGATTCACTAGTGACTAGTCTCAGCCACAAGTCAAAGTGATGTATAGGTGAGAACTATCGTCACCTGGATTGCAATGTTTATTATTAGAAGTGTCCCAACTTGCCAAACTATTAGTAGGTCGCACTCGGCACTTATTGTCGACTTTCTTACATTATGGCTCGTCCAAAGTGTTCACAATTTGTCATATTGCCAAAGCGAGAGTCGTAAAATAATAAGCACTAAATTATAATATTTAATGTGCCTATTCCATTATGCCGTTAATTATTCGAGCGATTAGAAATATAAATTGTAAAGCTTAAATTGTGTCATCTTCTTTGTATGTCAATGACAATAATAATATGTTGATAGTTATATTAATTCCACTACGAACACATTATTAATTTAGCATGTTGTGTCATTACTGGAAACATTAGATAAGTACCTATATAATATTGTACCCTTTGATCAGGCATTAAATTAGAACTAAACGTACACTCCGTTTAGTTCTAATATAATGCAGTAAAATATAATCCCAACAAAAACATACATGTTAAAAATGGGGCCAAGTTCTTATTGACTAATTATTCGCCTTAAAAAAGAGTTGAAATCGGCCAATCCAGGCTAATTTAATCACATAAATATCTAATATTTAAATTTAATTATGTAATTTATCAAGTGCTACGTATAGCATGAAAACCTGCCAAGTTCAAATATAGAAGTATTAAGGATCAGGCTGTTGAAGATGATTATGATCGAATTTGAAGTGCATCTAAACTTGGCATTGGATTGGCCGATTTCAACTTTTTTTAAGGCGAACAATTAGCCAATAGGAACTTGGTCCCATTTTCAACATTTTTTTTTATTAAATAAGGGGGCAAACGAGCAAACGGTTCACCTGATGGTAAGCAACTACCGTCGCCCATGGACACTCGCAACATCAGAAGAGCTGCAGGTGCGTTGCAACATGTATGTTTTTGTTGGGATTTCAATACTTTTTTTCGAGAGATCGTACCTATTTTTTTCTGTGCCACGCCCGCATCCGTTGGTAATGTAAGAAGTCATTTTGCGTTTCAGAGCAACTTTGCTAGTGCCATCTGTCGAAAGTAATTTATAAATAATACTTTCGATAGATGGCACTAGTAGTGTTTGTTAAACTATCAATAGAAGCCAAATAATTTTAACTAAACAGTAAACACTAAGCAATACAGTGTGCATTACACGTGACTATATTTTTACCCCCTCCCCCCCCCCCCCTCTCCACCTCCCACCGTCCTCATCGTATTCTCAGTGTATCAATTCACTTGTACATGAGAATTTTTATCTTAAATTCGTAGATGAGCCGACTCACGCTTGAACGATTTCTTAAATTTCTTAAACTTCTTAATTTTTTCGTTAATATACATATAACACACAACCTGTGTGCCAAATTTCATAATGCTACGACTATTGGAAGTGGCCTAGAGGTTTTGATTACCGGTCAGTGAGTCAGTGCCAAAATTAGCTATTTTTGCAGGGGCCTATTTCAGGGTCTACTGAAGCTATATCTATGAAATTAGGTGTACTACTGAAGTACTAGTATGTATCTATGCACTCGCAATAGGCACTGAGATACAGGGTGGTCAAAAGTGCGACGAAACGGTTCGCGTAAATAGAGCACGGCATGTGCGCGGCCTGCTGGAACTTGGCCAGCGCACTCCGTGCGCTTTGATTTGCTTCAACATTTCAATAACGTATTCGTTAGATGTTATAACTTATAACATTTTGCAGTCTTATGAACAAAAAAGATGTAACAATGTAAGCTTCGTATGGCGAGTAGGTATATATTCCGTGGTATAGCACGGCACGGAATAAGGAAAACTCTAATATAATATGGAAGATTACGTATAAAACATAGTAATTATATTCTCTTTGATAACGTAGAAACTACGAACGTTGCGTTAAACCTTTACAAATTTTGAGACAGAAAATTCGAATGATCCTGCTAATAAGTGTTTCCAACAGTGATAATCATGATCATCCGAATAAAGGCTCATCCTAAAAATGATTTCAAAGTAAACATACCTTTATGGTATAGATACAATACGTGAAAATTGAAAAAGGTTATATTTGTAAACACGTTAATGCAACCAAAACACGAAGCGCGTACTACGGTGGCTCGCCTTACACCCACCGGCGCCAACGGCCTCGACCCGTGGGAAGACATCGGGCAATACACCACTGTTTGTCCACACATTACGAGGATACTTAGCGTGACATATCGCACTTCAAACGCGTCATCTACCTTACAACATAGCCACTTCTCGTTGGACTCCCGTCACGGCGGCCCACGAATTATTCACTCAGAATCACGGCGCTCGGAGTATGACGTTCGACAATCTAAAATAATGTAGCAGTCACGAGATCTAAATAGACACCGAGTGGCGGTATAGACGAAATTAGAACCCCGCCTCCGAAGTCCAAACCAAAAGCAGTCAAGTTAATTTTAGGAGAGAT
Source organism: Lysandra bellargus (assembly GCA_905333045.1). Taxonomy (NCBI): domain Eukaryota; kingdom Metazoa; phylum Arthropoda; class Insecta; order Lepidoptera; family Lycaenidae; genus Lysandra; species Lysandra bellargus. The sequence continues at coordinate 9,248,186 of HG995350.1, read as the reverse complement.
CCCGCGGGACGTTTTCATCCCGTGATTCACCTGCCGAAAACTCGATTGTTCGCATTTTACGTCAATCGGTTGCGTGGTGTTTACGAGCGGCGCGGGATCGTCAGCTGACGGCCAGGAATAGCCCTGACATCGCGGCCACGCTATGCGCCCGCGCACCCACAAATAGCGCGCTATAATTAGACGGCGGTGAAATCGTGGGTTTGTTATTTTTCTTTATCGTCTCCGTTACGCGATAATTGGGTTAGTTACATGTGGGCCTCGGCGTCGGCGTGTCTCGGAGACCAAGCCACACCACGCCACGCGCCGGCCGATGTCCTTACGCACACACGTGCCGTGATAATCCTTTTATATCCCACCTCCGCCCAAAACAGGAATTGATGCCTCGATTGTATTACTTGCTTCAACTTGATTTATTGTTTTTGAATCATTGTTGTTAGTTACGTCTCTTTCTGGGTGTAGAGTTTTCAGTTTTGCTGTTTGATGTTTGAAGCACACGATTATGAAATTAGGAATTTGCTGAAAAAAAATTTAGCTAGGCATCCTATCAATGTAGGTAGGTATAATATTCCAATACTAACATTTGTTTAATAAAAGTTACTTACTTGTTTTCTTTTTGAAATACATACATCTAAAACATTTTGAGTATTTGGCACATAGGTAATAGGTATAGTGAAAATATATTTTCCCCGAATTCAAAACAAAATATATTTTGTTTATCTTAAGTTTCCATAAATTTTAGATATTGCGTCGTTTTCTAAATATAACGTTGCTGACGACGCTTATGAATGTTATCTACTTTGTAAAATTTGTCTCTACTCTAGATAGAGCTGTTATAGAGACTTATTACTATACTCTATAGTCTATATAATAACGCGTAATCGACTGTTACAAGTGATATTTTTCCGGCTACAATCAGCCAATACCATTGCAGTAGGCACAAAAGCACGCAGGTGACACGAATCACCAATGAGCAATGGACACAGATCGATTCGATTGATCTACCTTATATGGACACATTTGCTCGCAGCCTTTAGAATAATGTCTAAGTAGGCGTATAAATAATAAGTATGTTATACCCTTCCTTATAAGTAATAGGTATAACACGACTTAGTTACCAGCTTTTGTGTTAGGCATCAATATTTTTTCCTTTTCCTTATTTTTTTTAACAATAAATAAAGTATGGACAAACAGTAATTTAATATCCGTAATTGTTTGTTCGTACCGCATAAATCCCTTTCGATGGAAATATAATTATGTTGTACCTACTCGAAAATAAAAATATGCTCTACCTTCATAATATGAGAAAGTTTGCATTAGCGTAGAGTCACTCACCGATGGGATGTTTGGACAAAGTAAAAATACATTGAGTACAAACCAATAAATACATACCAATAAATTGTATGTCCAAAAAATCCGTAGTTCTTTTTACACACCTATAAACAGGTTATAAGAAAACAAAGTGATAAAATAAGTATTAATATAGAGTTCACTGCGAAAATAGCAGCGTTTAAAGAGTTTTTTTTATTTTATTTGTAGGCAAGCGTCATAAATTTGTCCATACAAAAAAAAGTTACTCTTTCAGCGCAGCTAATTTCACAGTGAACCCTATACAAGGGACTTATACACATCCTAAAGTATTTTCACTTTAGGGTGTGTATGTGAGTTGTGACGCAGCATTTATCAAATAGAGACAAAAATCGAATCCGAAGTTTCAAGTGTTATAGTTAAGATAAGATTTTATTGTTGTTAATAAAAGCTTGACTAAACTAACTTTAGAAAGTGTTGCCAATGCTAATCTTTCTAAACAATTCGCTCATAGCTTAATTTCCATTTAAACGTCGTTTATAATTAATAGAGTGCTTATTTAGCGCTCTATTTTATAAACGACGTTCTTGAAATGGAATTTTAACAAATTCATCAATTTTAACATTGATGATTGAGAGAGGAAAACTGCTGTAATCAGTAAGGCAATCTTTGTATGTATTTTTACTTTCATGCAAAGATTTTTTTAGTCTGTTCAAATTTTTCAACAAAAAAATATTCAATTGTATTTTTTTAACGTTTTAAGAAGTTAATACACCTTTTTTAACGAAAAACGCGACGTTTTACATTCAAAATAACTAGTACTGTAAATACTTTTTTTTTTTAATTAAAAACTACTACTAAAATAAGTTTTTTTAAGTTTTATGCAGCTAACAGAGTAGACAGAATTATATGTCAGCAGCTAAATTTCATAAATTAGCATAACAATCGTGGATTTTTGTGAACATAACTATAATTTGCGGTAAAACTTCTTGGTATCGCGTAGTCGCATACTCGCGAGCGGTCGTGACGGAAGCACGCGACTCCAAGAGGTGATGGAGGTTCGTCGCGCGAGGCAGCGGGCGGGGGGTGGCGCGGGCGGTGGGCGGCGTCGGGCGGTGACGTCAACAGGGGGGGACGGCGGACCGTATGATTGGCGGAGTTGCGCGCGCCGCTACCGAATATGGGACCGCGTCTCCATTGATAAAACTGAGACGCGGGGTCGCGCGGCGCCAGTCCCTTTCGCACCGGCCGCGCGGAAGGCCGTCTTCACGCTGGCGTTGTTCGTGATACCGCTCGGCCCGTGGGCCGAGGAGCAGGTGGTGCCGGACGGGATGGGCACGGACGCGGAGCCCCCGGCGCCGCACCTGCTGTCGCTGGCGGACGTGGGCCTGTCGTTCGACTGCGCGCTCAAGCCGGCCCCGGCGCCGGCATCCGGCGGCACCCCGACCGACCTCAACACGCCGGTCTCCACCTCCGACCTGCCGGCCTTCTTCCCGAGTTTGCTCGAACCTCCGCCTATATCAGGTGCGTTCGCACGCACTCTCTGTTACACGCCAGAATATGACCCAGGTGAATAAAAATTCGACGAGGCGGCCTCGCCTCCGCCGACTCCCGACCGATAAAATAGTAAACAAACGTTTAATTATTTTGCGCGTTTTCGTCGTCGGAGCGCGTCGCCCAGTGTCGTTCGCAAATTTTTGAATAACGTGTCCCGGTTTAAAAATTAAATCTTGCCGTCGGGGCCGAATCCCGAAGGGCGAGGTTTAAAAATACGAGTGTTCGTCCAGAAGTGAAAATGAAAGTTCACCGGCCCGTGTTTTAGATCGGATCGATAACTCTTCTGAATGAAATGGTTTCATTGTGAAAACGCCGGCGGCACTAAACGACGACATCCGTCTATGTCGTCTAAGCTAGTGTTAAGTTTGAGTGATAATTTTTGTGATAATGTGATGTTATGGGTAAATATAAAAATTATTTAACGTTAGAAAGTGGAAAAAAAATCTTTTCTACAGGCCGTAATAATTTTTATTATTGGTCCTGACTCCTGACGTAATTTAGTTTTCATTGAATAATCTTTTTACATTTTGTTGAAAAACTAGATACAGTCAAAATGAAATCAATTTGAGATACTTACCTAATTACATATCTTTTGCCTTAAAAAATTCTTCCTAGAATTTTATACAAAATTAAATGTAATGACAACTAACAATGGTTTGGACAGTTGTAATACAAAACGATAGTGAGTTATCGACTTCCGGCGCTTATCACAGCCACCGGCCGATTTCCGTCCGACATCAGTGCTATTGCGCAAAAAATTAACCCGCAAATGTCATCCCAAAATTAACAAAAATATTATTGTTGAGTTTTTAAAACATAAATTGCATACATAACATTATTAGAAATATATATCATTTATTTCTGAAAAGTAACGAAATGTTGAAATAAAGGCACGGTTGAAATGTGGTCAATTTTCGAAAAGGTGATATTTCCGTGATGGATGAAAATAGAACAAAAAATATTAAGAAATTGATGAAATTAGCATCGGTGGATTATCCTTTTTTTCATATTCAAAAATTCATGCAAAAAACCTTCCCGCATCGTACCTGTATTTTATAGAAACATTTATTTAAGCAGCCTGTAGTTAAAAAACTAACTGCACTGTCGGCAAATATATAATATTATAATTTATACCTAATCAATGATTATGTTGGTATAATACTTTTTTTTTATATTAACGAAAATGTCGCGCATGCGCTAAATACGTTACTTACTAAAGTATCGGATATGAAAAATGGTTTCCACATAGGTACTGTGTACACGAGAATTAAAATTCCTATTTAGAAAATTTATTTTCTATTTCGAATGAAGAATTATTATACCTATTCGATTTATAAAAATTAATGTTATGAGCAATGTAATATTAATATTCGACCACACTCCTACATTAAGTAGGTAAGTACCTATACTTTTGTGTCGATAGTTAATAATTGTTTATTAAGTTTTATTATGGAAAGCTATTTAATTTAAAAAAGAGATTTAATATTTAAACCAAAAATATTTTTCTTGCATCATGTTCATTAGGTATAATAATTAATAATACTTATTATATTTTTATAAAACTATTTCAAATCCAACCTAACAACTCTTTCATTAACATTGAATAATTTTCATGAAAATCTGACAGTATTTTAATTATTTCAAAATCATCAATGCGTACCACTCACTCATTTACTTAAAGGTGGAAGTTTATTTCGCGGAATATTGCTAAAAATAATAACAAACTAAATTTTAAGCTATGGATTTCCGCAAAGTAACGCCTAATTCCATTAACTATTAACAATTCAAAATCAATCAGATTCTTGGAAATCTATTGTTATTCTTGCTGTCGCGATCACCGGTGGTCGCGACAGCAAGAATAACAATAGATTTAACAATAGATTTAACAAATTAGATAATAATTCTTATAAAGTTTTTGATATCGAAGCTGTAATTAAATCTTATGAAACGGTTATTTTCACTTACGAACGAGTATGTGTTAAGCGAATATTATTGTGTATTTAAGAGCATTTTTGCTGACTCAATTCCTAATTATTAAATAGAATTGAACGATAAATATTATTGTAATGTATAAATCCTGTTTGTGTGTCGCATAATTATATAGAGATATTTCATTTAGAACAGAAATACAGATAAAAATCTCGTGACCTAACGAAAACGATGATTGTTCTTAAGCCTAGTCGAATGCCCTAATTTGCCCGCCACACAAATTGTGTCTAGACTCGAGACGTTATTAGGATTGGGACGTACCTAATCAAATTTACTTAGTTCGTCTAGAAACTTTGCGAAAACAACCGCACAAATTACGAGAAAAATATTATTTTCACAATCCGGTGGCATTATCTAATTTACTTATTTATTGTTGCAGGTACTTTGCCAGGCGATGAGCTATCTTTGGGCTGCTCGCCCCGACGACACAAGCACGAGGCGTCTCTCTCGCCGGGCGCCAGAGCAGAGGACGCGAGCAATGCATCGAACGCGAGTGCATCGCTCTACGGCCCTCCCATGGGAGGCAAACGTGCGCCTTCGCCACCCCTGCAGTGGCTCCTGCCGTCCGGACCCGGGCCGGGCAGCGTCGACAAATACTTTCAACAGGAGTACGAGGAGCGAGTCGAACTCCTTCCCCCCGACTGTCAGCCCGCGTACTGCCCTCAGCCGCAGCAGTGTCCGCCTCAACATTGCGAATATCGGCCTCCCCCCCAACAGCAGCAGCAGCAGCACACGTGGGAGACGCAGGAGTACGCGGCTGCGCCGCAGCCCGCTCCGGGGCCGTCCGGTTTACCAAAGCGAGAGCCGTACCTGAGTCCGGTGGGAGACCGACCGATACAGTTGGCAGAATACAACCCGTCCACGAGCAAGGGCCACGAGATCCTCTCGCAGGTTTATCAGCAGAGCGCCCAACCTCTCCGTTTGGTGGCGGTGAAGCCCCGGAAATATCCGAATCGCCCGAGCAAAACGCCGGTGCACGAGCGGCCCTACGCCTGCCCCGTCGACGGCTGCGATCGGAGGTTCTCGCGATCGGACGAGCTGACGAGGCATATTCGCATTCACACGGGCCAGAAGCCTTTTCAGTGTCGTATTTGTATGCGATCGTTCAGTAGATCGGACCACCTGACGACTCACGTAAGGACGCACACCGGCGAGAAGCCCTTCGCGTGCGACGTGTGCGGACGCAAGTTCGCTAGGTCGGACGAGAAAAAGAGACACGCGAAGGTTCACCTGAAACAACGACTAAAGAGGGAGAGGGGGGGAGGAGGACCGACGCATCACCACGAGGGTCACTCGCACGCGTCGCTCTAGCCCGCAGCCGCAGCCGCCGCCGCCGCCGAGCCGGCCCGCGGCCGCGCGCCCTCGCCCGACCGGGAACACTCGGCTCCAGCCGCTGATTCCCCGTCATCCGTGGACGAATGAACTCTCCAGTTAAAAATTGTTTCACGTCGAAATTATTAAATAATTTCTTCGCCAAGTGTAAATGAATTGTCTTTAATGAAGCTTTATTAACTCTGTAATTATGGATTCATTGAAATTTATATATCTTTTTATACATATTTGTAACTATGTACTATGATACGAGATCGTCAACTCGGTGTATTTATTTTAATTAGATAGAGTAATGCAATGAATTAGACTGGGAACAAATATTGATACGAAAATAAATGGCCTAACCTAATGTATCTCATGGGCGTCAACAACCGCAACCTTGCGCCTTGTATCAATCGGGAAGCGATGTCGGACGGATCGCTCGGTCTACGTGGAGCTGAAACATATCTCTCTATCTGGAGTTAGTATTGTAGATAAGCAAGTTGACTCGCGCATTGTTATTGGCCGACCGGTCAAATTGATGTGGATACATTATTGTATTGTTAAAGAGTGATACGTAATGGGCCTATTTACAGGCGGGTAATTAGGGTCCGACGAACATTTGTTATAGTTACAAGCTTGTATATTAGATAGGTATCATTTACATAACAAAATTTATCCTCTCTCTGCGTTTCGCGACAAACGATTCGACCCTAACACACCTCGTGTAATAAAATTGTAGCGGATATGATTTGTAGATAGGTATGTTTAAATGTTCTTGTAATACTTGACAAACTAACGTGAAACTGTGCCATTAATTTAACTTTACCACGTGCCACGGCCATTTTATTTAATACTAAGTATAACACGACTGCTGATTTAGTGATAATTGTTGTAGTAATGAATATTAATATTATGTTTTAATATTTCTAGTCGAAGATGTGAGTGCGGTAAACTCGACTACAATCTTTTCTAATTCTTCACTAGTGACCTTTGATTTTCGACAGCTTTTGTCTTAACTTTATCTTGCTCAAACGTTTTAACAAATTTTGCTCAACTGTTTGGTTTACATAGCCGTATAGCATGTTTAACGAACTATATTTTTATATATCTGTTTCCGGTCTATCAAGGTACAAAGATCTATTTTGACGCACTTGTTGTCTCTATCACTTCTAGAGCCTTCTCAGGTATTTATTTTACACTATAGAATAATCTAGAAAAGTAATAGCTTGTAGGTATTAAATTATGATCTCTTAATCATTATTAATAAATTTGGAGTATAGCGAAGGTCCTTTATTTATAATACTCATAAGTTTCTACATAGATGTTAAGAATGTTGAAGATTTACTATAGTATACTTTCATTCATCCATACGTATTAAAACTGATTTATGTTGATAGAACATTGCATTGTCATTACCGCATAAGGATTAACGGTACCTATATCATTAATTAATGCTAAGGATTGTAAACGAATTTAAATACTGTTGAGATTTTTGCGTTACGTAATACGTGCAGCACAAATGTTAAGAAAATAGGAATCGCCTTCATAAAAATGGTTGTTTCCTAGAGTTACTGAACGTCTGTATTTATTTATTTGAAGTTATCACTTGCGACGACGCGCACTTTAGAAACTTTAGAAGAAAGTCTCCATTTTCTCAGTGATACGCAACAGGGTGGGCTTAAAAATTTGGAGTAACGCTCGATTATGAAATAAGTATCTGACAATAATGTAACTAATTCAGCCTATAAGGAATCTGCGGCTACATATATAACATTCGGGCACATTCTAGATCATACCTCCGTTCCCAATGCAAATGTGAAAATACGTAGCCCTCGAGGCGAAATACAAAGCTCGTAACCTTAAAGTACACATTAAAATATTGTGAACGAGTTTATAAAAGTTTTTACTTGTAGTCGAGACGACGGTCGTCTCGTAGATGGGCTAGCGTAGATAGGTTTTATTAAAGTGTTATGATAAACGAAACGAAAAAGACTAAATTCTAAATCATTATGTATATTGCATCATGTTGACGTTTTTGATATACGAATTGTGTTAAGGAGTCGGTCGTTTCAAAACTGCCAAAGATTTGCCGATCGCAAACCACATCTCGAGTTAGAAAATTGAGTAAGCCACCATGTACAATGTTATGATAGATCGGCAGACACTTGTAGCAGAGTTGAAACGACACCGGGGCTTCCAAAAGATCCTCAATCTACTGTTGTTTTTTTTTAATTAGTACCTAAATCTCGTTCCTAGTGATCTGACCTAGTGACGATTAGCGGTTTGGAAGGCCCCGGTCACATTGTTGAGCCATCTGTTAGTCTGTTAACCGAGCGAGTTGTTTTGGCGTCTCTATCTAGCTAGTGATACTTGATATGAAACTACTTATGGTGTTCACACACAGGAGAATGTTTGTACTTTCTGAATGGTTAATTAAACTTTTCTTTTGTTTCACGCGCGTGAAACACGTGAATGTTAATGTTCTAAAATAGTTGCTAGTTGTAAGTATCTATTAGGTATTGTTAAATCTCACTAATTTTTACTAAAATCTATTAAATATGTTTGTAAATACACTACGACTAAATTCGATTTTAATGTGTATATAAGAGAAAGGAAAATTTTTATTTAATATAAAATCACCTAAGGTGCAGAAATACAAATTGTTGCAGAATCTAAATGTTTTCTTTCCCGACCCCGCACAATAGAGTTACATGTGAAATTCCTCAGCTTCCACCGAACGATCTTGGCGAGCGAGTGGCATACGTTCGGGTGTTAAATTTAGTACGACGAGATTACCAGTATTAAACATTGTTTACGCAAATTCTACTTAACACTATTACAAATTATCACACTAATAAAAATATTTCCCGGACGCCGAATAGTGAAGCTAACGTAACTTCCTAATCAACACTGGCTGAAAAACTGAAGAGGCTTTTTATATCTACGTGTGTGAGTCAGTATTGTTATATAAGTGTCAAAACACGCACTTTGCTTGTAATTTACAAAAGAGGCCAAGTTTTAACACACCAGCTGAAAAAAATACCCTTCCAGTGCCTTCATTATAATACAATTCAGTTTTAAAAATAGATATTATAAATGCGGAAGTGTGTCTGTATGTCTGTCTGTCTGTCTGTCGGTTACCTCTTCACGCTCAAACCGCTGAACCGATTTTGCTGAAATTTGGTATGAAGATACTTTGAGTCCCGGGAAAGGACATAGGATACTTTTTTCCCGGAAAATGTACGGTTCCCGCGCGATAAACGAGTTTTGGCGCAACGAAGTTGCGGGCGTCATCTAGTAGGAAAATATAAGAATATTTTAGACGAACATATTGTTGCTATTGATAATAGTTATAAGATCTTTTCATTAAACAACACTTACCTAATTGAACTGCAGCTTAAATTTTATTAAAATCAATCAACCTAGCGAAATGTAGCGAAGTTTTAAAATTAAAACAACTAGCGACCTCTCTTGAATGTGCGAGGCTACTAGGCAACTGAAATACGACAATTTTATATTGAGTGAGTCTACCGTAAGTCGTGACTCGTGAGACGTGAAGTTTGTAAACTTCACGAAAGATGGCGCTATATTTAAAAAAGTTTTAAATCACATTGCTTTTCTAATCTAACAGGCGTTTGATTAAAATGATTTTGACATTCGTAAGCTCGCTTTCTCCAACGTAATTCCGTCGTGTTATAGAACAAAGGAACTTATTCATACATCACCATAGTTTGTGCCTATTACCCTTACATTAAGTGTTATTTTTGTTCAGCTCGTGTAAAATATTTTAAGTTTTTTAAAACGTTAACTTAGCACGTCAAGTACTTGACTTAATTACCCGTCTCTTATCGATCGTTCGATCGCCGCGCGCGCATACCTTCGCTCCGATAAGAAACATCTGTTTATTGTTTTAACTATTACAATAACAAGCGATTTAGGCATTGCATTTAAAAGTTTTATATCCGCTCAATTAATCATATGTGACGTTATCAGCGTGAAGGGACCTTATTGTATTAAGTTATTAGTATCTCCATAATCTACATTTAATAGGCTATCGAACCATGTAAATAGCATGCGTGTAGGTCTGGAAAATATTTTTTTAAAAAATGTTTAAACTCGAAAGTCGTAAAAGGTCTGTCTGAGAAAATCGCATTCAAACTTCGACATCCTAAAAAAGTATGTTGTAGGAAGTTACATAGATATTATGTTTTTTGAGAAGTACATTATATGGTGTTTTAGAATTTAACTTCAATTATATAATTTTATAACTCTATTCCTGTTGTTTACCACGCCAAAGTGCATGATGTAATGAAAATGCCCAAGATGGTTTTTACTAAATATTTCACTTATTAGTATGTTTTCTATTGGATTTTATAAAAGAATAATATAAAACGGATCAGTTTTTACTAAATAGAGACGTGTTCGATATTAAAACAACATTGTTTATTGTATTAAAAAAAACTTAACAAATAAACATTGTGCTTCTACTAATCTTATTAATCAGTCAAAATCAACAAAAAAATATATTTACTACACTTAAACATAGTCAAATGCGATCAAATATATAAACTTCTATTTAAAAAGTAGCTTTTTTCTGTCTTAAAATTCAAGGTAAAGTTTAGTAAAAGCTAGTACAAACACTTAACACTTTTCAAAAGGGACCTTATTGTCGGTGATTAAAAGTTTAGTAATGTCACATAAAAATAAATATACATTTTTATTAACATTGCTTTTTTTATTGGTCTGAGCATTGAAGTTCTTATTTTTTAAATAACTTTAATTATCCTTTAGTAACAAGACGTGTACCAAAAAACATGTAATTTCTCATAGTTACCATAGAAGTATTCATAAATATTAAAAGGGACCTTAATGTCGGTCGTTACATTTTTAGTAATAAAGTTAAAAGGAGATACAAAAATACTATTAATTTCGTAGTTGTAACATTATTTTTTATTTTTATTTTATTTAAATATTTATAAAATTATATTTCTGAGATTTCTTTATAAAAATAAAGAAACTTGAGACTTGGTACGACTTTATCTAGATTTAATTACTTTTTAGGGTTCCGTAGTCAACAAGGAACCCTTATTAGAGATAAACAAGCAGCTCCATCGAGATTCGAGACTTGGCTAGTTTTTTTACAGAATTTTGGTGGGATTTCAGTTCTTTTTATAGAAACGTGGGCATATAGATTTTTGAAGCTGAGCCGTAAGTAGTGGGTTTCATCATATCGCTCGTGTAGGATTGCGCGCTCGTGTAAACGTCACCATCGGCATCACACGTGTTACATACGCCTCCGTGGTCTAGTGGTTTAGTGCGTGGCTCAACTTGACTCGGAGGTCGTGAGTTCGATTCCCGCGTTGGAAACGTATTATTTCCAAGTTTGGTTAGGACAATGCAGGTTGATCACCTTTTCCATACTTCAGGAAGCGACGAGCCGGATCGACCTTGAGGAGGTAGGGATCTACCAGAGAAGGAACAAGGTTCGATTCCGGCAGGCGAGGACAGGCGCCCGGATACTTGAAGTGTCCGGGGAGGACGCCCAGCAGAGGGCGGACGCCCTCGCGAATAGACTGAGGGAGGTCCTCGACAGGGAAGCGGTGAAGATCGCTCGCCCTGTCCAAAGGGTGGATGTGCTCGTCTCCGGTATGGACGACGCAGCAACCGCCGCCGATGTCACCAAGGCGGCGGCAAAAGAAGGCGGCTGCCCGGCCACCGATATCCGGTCGGGTAGAATAACGGTGGGCCCTAGGGGCGCGCGGAACGTGTGGCTTCACATCCCCTCGGCTGCCGCCAAGAAGTTGGTAACTTCTGGGCGGCTGCAGGTAGGCTGGGTCATGACAAAGGTGGTGCTGCTGGCCGCGAGGCCAACGCGGTGCTACCGATGTCTAGACACCGGCCACCTGGCGCCGAACTGCCAGTCCCCGGTGGACCGTAGCGGGAATTGTTTCCGCTGCGGTAAGCCGGGGCACAAGGCCGCCGAGTGCGCGGAGGAGCCCAGCTGCTTCTTCTGCGCCGCGCTCGGCAAGGAGAGCAACCACGTGCTGGGGGCTACCGGCTGCATCTCAGCAGCCAGTAAGCCGCCCAGCACGAGGAAGAAGCGCAAGGCTCCCTCCAAGGCTCGGCCGCGTAAGCGGCCTGGAGCAGATGAGGCAGGGGCGAGTCAAAACGCCCCCGCCATGGAGGTGGAAGCCTAGGCTTGTGGGCGATTGATCGGGGGACCACCGTCCACAATATTATAGGCCCCGCGGAGAAAGGCTCCCTCGATGCCCGGGGAGCCTCTCGGTGAAGACAGGCGGCGGCATAGGCTGCTGCAGTTATGTGGTGCCGGAAGCGGCAAGCGCTGCGGAGGATGCGTGAGAATGCGTTGCGATTCCGCTCCTCCGCGTGTAGCGCTGATGAGGGCATGGGGGGGTTTTTAGTCGGTAAACCTTTGCGGAGGGAGTCCGACATACCCCTGCCCCTTCCCCCAAAGGGCGGGGGATGCGTAATGCATTTCCCCTCCTTAAAAAAAAAAAAAAAAAAAAAAAAAAAAAAAAAAAAAAAAAAAAAAAAAGGTTGATCACCTTTGACCAGGAAAAAACCTAATTTTGAGTCCGACTCGCACATGGCTAATGTTTACGGTTTTCCCTATAAATTACCATTAAACCCTAAACTCTGTGCTAAATTTCAGCTCTCTGAGTTTATGGGAAGTACTAGTTCTATTTTGATGATCTTGAGTGAATGAGTATCATAAATGAGAAACTTTGCTTTAGCTCAACTTCGGAATTTAATGACCTCTAGAGGTTCTCAAATACGGGCCTAAAATGCGGTGAAATGGTTCCTCTAAATGATGGTACTGCAGTGTTTGCTTCGCGCTCTATTTGGTGGGGCCACGGCAGTGCCCCCAGAAGCCCCAGATATTCCAATCAATATTACCGATTTTCAGCTTGGTGCAAATTACTAGTAGTATAACAGTAGATACCGTGCCGAAAGAAAGCCGCAATCGACTCTCGACTGCAGCACTGACAATAAGGTCCCTTTCTACTAAACTTAAAGATATATTTTAACCTATAAAAAATTGTTTTTAAAACCTGTGTCTTTGTCATATCAAAATTTAAAGTCCGTTTATTAATATGAAGCAAAAAACGAAAAATTGATTTTTTTCGACACTTTACTTTAAATGCGATTATCTCGGAAACTAAAACCCTCCATAAGGTCCCTTTTCCCAGATAACGTCACATATTATAGTCGTTCCTGTGTTATAATTACATAGACACATATTAACTTAGCACATTACTACACATAAATATTTTCGTAACTTAGTTTATAACTTTTCATTCGTCTTATCCGCCCATTTATGTTATATTCAGTATATTTCACATTAAAATGTCTACAAAGTCTCAGGCTGCCGTCTTTAGAGAAGCCGTGAAAGCCTTTACTAGACTTAAAGAAATTACTACGGCGCCTCTGATACTCTGCCCACTTTAGGCAATTTAATCTCTTTTTTTTTTAGAGGAGCACGCGCGCTGCGTCGAGACACAATGTCCGACGCCAGCACGCGCTGCTGAGTCTCAAGGTCAAGCGGGCCCTTCCCGTCAACAACCCCCCTCCCCCCGTTCTCCGCGCAGTCCCCGCTTTGGACCCATCAGCCCAGCGTGTCAGCGCTCACCCTCAGCACATACCATGCGTACCCCGCTTTAGACCCATCAGCCCAGCGTATCAGCGCTCGCCCTCAGCACATACCATGCGTACCCCGCTTGGGACCCATCAGCCCAGCGTATCAGCGCTCGCCCTCAGCACATACCATGCATACCCCGCATGTCAGCCCAGCTCCATCTCATTCTCGCCAACACTATACAACCCCCTCTCCCCCCCGACGGGTTCAGCAAGTATACTCAGCTCAAGCCAGTCATAAGTCTAAATTTTATTGTCCATACTGTAGGTTGACGGAACATAAATTAATAGCTTGTCCCAAGTACAACCATCAGCCCACTCTCGTCCGATCCTACGGACTATCAGCCCCTCACAGCCGGCCATTTCCTCATAGGCCGTCCGCTCACAGCTCTTCCCGAGCACACAATAGATGACAGAGTCATCTCCCTCCTTAAGCGCTTTCAGCTCATCCAATCTCTCTCTCAGCGCTTCTGGGCTCTCTGGACCAAGTCCTACCTCCATACCTACCCTTCAAATCCGCTCCAAATGGCTTTCCTCTTCCTCTCCACCCAAAATTGAGGAACTGGTTCTGCTCAAGGAGGACAGTCTGCCTCCATTCCAATGGAAGATGTAAAAGAATCACACGCCTACTTCCTGGGAAGGATGGAGTCATCAGAGTCGTGGACTTGGCCACCTCACAAGGCCAGCTACGGAGACCTGTCGGCAAGATTGCCCGGCTCCCACTAGATTCAGCTCAAGATGGGGATCAGCTCACGCCCATTGCCAGGCCCCCCCAGGATGTTCGCGCCAAACTCTAGCGCGACGTTGGCAGCACTGCAGCGCGTGAGTGCACTCTGCGCTGTCAACTGTCATACGCTGGACACGCTAGTGACACATAAAACATTCCGCTTTAAACCGTTACCGGCGCGCGTTCGTTAAACATACGAAAATCCTCGGTTAGCCGATCGGCCCAAACTTCGCGATTAATCCAATAATTATCCGTGATTTATCCTCATGAACTAAGCTCAGTGATAGTGATTATAGACCACGGTGACAGTGTGACTATCAGCTCGTCTCGTCTCAGCGCAGCCGCCAGCATCTCAGCTCACCAGGTATCTTCCTTCATTATATCCCCTTTTTCCCCTCAGCTCACAACGTGGTAGGGCTTCGCCCCTACAAGCTAAGTAAATACAGTAAGAACTACTTACTACTACTACTAAGCTATTATTTTACATCTACTTTTTTAAAGTACGCGTTTAGAGGATTGGTTAAAAGCGTTGAGAAGGTGCAGGTAATTTTGCTTGGTCTAGCATTCTCAAGTCCTCTGAATTCACGCGCAAGGTAAAACATCAAATTATTGACACTTTTGAGTTACTACGGCTATGTTCCGAAATGTACTGCGACCACTGCAGAGTGTGACGTCATTTTAGTATACTGCGAAGCCGTTCCTTTATAGTTAGTATACTGTTGGTGGTTACTATTTAAAACGGAACGCAATCCAGTATACTATCAGCCGCATTTTTGACAGCTCGTATTGAACATTTTCGACACAGTCTAATTAAGGTTAATTTTTGCAATTCTTCCACTGTTTTATTATTAATAATCCAAATTATAGGTCTACCAGAATCTGATGGCAAAAGTGAGAAAATAAATTGACTCTAGCAATACCGGGGTAATAGGAATAAAACATTTTCATTCTTTTAAGGGTTCTGTAGTCAACAAGGAACCCTTATAGTTTCGGTCTGTCCGTCCGTCTGTCTGTCCG
Organism: Lysandra bellargus; assembly: GCA_905333045.1. Classification (NCBI taxonomy): domain Eukaryota; kingdom Metazoa; phylum Arthropoda; class Insecta; order Lepidoptera; family Lycaenidae; genus Lysandra; species Lysandra bellargus. The sequence continues at coordinate 9,232,621 of HG995350.1, read as the reverse complement.
TCTGTCTGTCTGTCCGTCTGTCTGTCTGTCCGCGGTCTTGCTCAGAGACTATAGGACCTACAAAGCTGTAATTTGGCATGAATGCACACATTAATGATGGCGACAAAATGGTACATGAAATCTTAAAAAAATATTTTTTTATGGTACCTTCCATACACATCAAGTGGGGATGAAAATTTTTTTTCGCGTCCAGCCCCTCATGTGGGGTGTCGTTGGATAGGTTTTTAAAAATATTATGAGTTTTCATAGATAATTTCCCGATTTAGGGATCAGTTTGTAAAATATTAAGTTTTAAAGTGGAAAAAATCATTAGAGTCCAGTGTCCCCCCCTTCTACCAGCTAAGCGGTTACTTCTGAAAATGTGAAAAAATAGGAAATATGCTGAATTTAAAAAGAAAACTATCACGGCTACGAAGACTTCATAAGTTTTTGAGTTATAGTCGATCAACTAAAAAAAAATATTCGGCGAAGTATACGGGAACTTTTCGTTCAAATTCCTTTGAACGTAACTGAGATGATGTTGTTAGTAGTGTAAAACACGTTATAAATGTACATTCATTGACCATACAAAAATTATCAAAAACTAGCGATACTACGGAACCCTATATTGCGCGTGGCACGACACGCACTTGGCCGGTTTTTATTCCTTTAGCGGCTTGTTTTGTGTGTGAAATATGAAAATATAAAATTTTATCCAATGATCAAGGATATTTTTTGAAAATCTGCTGTCAAAAATTGCCATCAGATTCTGGTAGACCTATAATTACAGAAATTTATAACTTTGGGATTAAACTGTAGGTATTGTTTTAAAACGTTAGACACTCGAGTGGTTTTGACACTTGACAGTTGACTTTTGACAGTTGGCTGGCGTGAAATTTATAATTAACGCGGGCTTACATCTAGTACTACATTAGTATGTAGTACTTTGGGTTGTTTGAAAAAATTGAAATGTTCTCGGCCTGACATACTTCTGAGTGACTTGCAAGCGTACTGTTGCTCTTCGCGACTCGGAAAAGTTTAGATTTGGTAACGGTAATAAGTCATACAGAAGTATGTTTGGCTGTGAACAGCCCTCGTATGCTGTAGTACAAGAAGTTCCGCTCCGCCCTGTTACAACATGAAACCGTATATTTTCCCGAGAAACAAAACATAAAAAATGCTTCAGCCGTTTGTGAGATATAAGCTCTTTCAAATAATTTTCCCCGTTTTTCGCCATTTTCCTGTGTTTCCTTGCTCTTATTGGTGCCAACGTGATGTTAATATAGCTCAAGTCTTCCTCGATAAATAAGACCATCCAACAAAAAACCAATTTTTCAATTCAAAGCAGTAGCTCCACTAATTCTTTAGCTTTTTAATATATATAGATATAATTTTCCCAAAGTTTAAGCCCGCCATTTATAAGGAATGTTAAGTTGTATGAAAAAAGTGTCTGAATATTTTTTGTAGAGAATTCTATGATCTATACCTGTGGTCCCCAACCTTTTCTTCATACGGGCCACAAACAAGTCTTGGTCCTGGTGTCGCTAGCCGCAAAAAAATTTTTAGGGTTAAAAAATAACATTTTTCAAAATTAATCCTTCAGGCCCCGCGCAAGCACCGGTGATCGCGACAACAATAGAATACAATAGCAATTCCTGGAAATTCCGACTGAAGTATTAACGATTTAAAAGTGGAAAAAATTTCACGACTATCACGGCGACTTTACATTATTTTGTCGGTGGGCGTGAATTTCAAAATGATTTTACATCACTCGGGCCACAAATAAAGCCCCGGCAGGCCGCACGCGGCCCGCAGGCTCGGGTTGGGGATAGCGGATCTGTACTCTTGTCATACCTACTTTTGTGATAAAATGTACAGTTTGGATAAAAAACGGGAAAAACCTCATTTTCATACCTTTGACCTTGAATAAAATTTTTAGCACAAGGAGGATCGCCGGGGACTTTTGAGGTTTTATTTATAATGGTGTATTTAACGTCTCTACCAATTTTCAGCTCTTTGCGAATTATTCCGAGTTTACAATTTTATTGCGTCTAATTAGACCGGGCTAATAGGTCCGCCTTATAAATTCTGATGACTGCCATTGGTAGTTTCCTGTATTACAATAAAACAAATAGGGTTGTACAAAAAGTATAATAAATAATATATCTCTAGTCCTCCTTGGCGAGGTTGGGCTCGGACTCGGCGCGGCGTTTGAGCGAGTCGTCGGGCGCGCGTGGCTCGGGCGTGGGCGCCGCTATGTCCGGCACGCTGCGACTCACCTCGCCCTAGAACAGAACATAATATAGCAACACCCTATACTAGTGTTTCCCAACCTGTGATCCGCGAACCCCTGGGGCAGCCCTGGATTTATGTATAGGCAGCATAGGCCTAAGAGCCAGTCCACACGGGCGTTGCGTCAGCGCTGCCGTTTGACGCATAGCTGACCACACGGGCGTTACGTCATCGCAGCGTTTACGAAGCAGTCTTAACGTCAACACCCCCTCCCGCTTTGTCTCAGGGGCTGCTGTCCGTCATATGTACGTTGCGACGACGCAGCGCGCCGTGTGGACCGGCTCTAAGAGCGGCAGCGTCCTAGGATGGCGGCAGAGTTAGTATATAAGTGCGGCAAAATTAAAGTGGCATATACTCATAAAAATATAAATCCGGCCCTGCCTGGGGGTCTGCGAGCATGTGTATATACCATACAAAATACATAAATGCCATTGCCTTGTAATCGTTCTGCTTACAAATTGCGCAGTTACAATGAATCCGTTTTTTAACCGACTTCCAAAAAACGAGGAGGTTATATGTTCGGCTGTGGTTTTTTTTTGTATGTTCAACGATTACTCCGCAGTTTGTGAATCGATTTTCGAAATTTTTGTTTTGTTGTATTAGGTTTCACTCCAATTTCGTACCATGTTCACAAAAGTGGATCCCATCATCAGGTGATGATGGGATCCAGGAGTAATCGAGGGAACTCCTCGAAATGTATATGGAAACATATGGTGATTTTGGTTTTATGTGAAGTGTACTAAGAATATGCTACCAAAAAGTCAAATATTGGGTCAAGGTATACCACCTCACTCCTAACTCTTTATAGATACACGTTTGGGAGTTTCGGCGTTGTTTTAAGAACAGAAAGCATATGCTATCATGCAATTCAAATTCATCATCATCATCATCGTCATAATCATCATTTATACCACGTCGTGTTAAGGTCACCAATGTCTCATGGCACAAAATAGATAATAGTACAAGGCATAGGTATGGATACAATAATAATAATTATGTACTATCAGAGAAGTTGATTCCGATGCAGATCGGGGACCTACGTAGTTTGGTTGCGTTACGTCAAACCCAGCCGACAGATCACAATTAACAATGAATTGACCAAATAACGTTGGTCTATCAACTGCATAGGAATCAATTTACTCGATGGTACATAACAACACCAATTATTATAGGCTGTTTAATATACACGGCGGTCGGCGCCGCAGAGGCAACGGCGTCGCCGCGCGCCGTGCGGCGCGTGCCTAAACATCGTATTCAAGTTCTAACCGGAATGTCAGGGCATGTGGCATGCCACGCTGCGAGCATTTTGCAGCACGTGTTCACTTACATTTTTTTAAATGTATTGTTTAAATTTATCTATCTACCTGATATTTGGGCCTTGGGGTATGCCGTATGACTCTTAACAGTCTTAACAAATTGTAATAAGATACGTAGAATATATTCGCGGACTATGACGGAGGTCAACTTAATAACAATTATACGAGATCAATTACCACTCATTATTATGATTTATGTTGTCAATTCAATGCTCACTGCTCACACTAAGCTCACTGTTGAGTTGTCAGTTGCTTACAAACTTTCAACAACACAGCAGAAATCTGTTACAAGTTACAACTACCTATATAAAACTTCTACGTACAAGCGATAGCGCGACACAGGAGCGCCTCAGTGACATCTAGTGTAGACAATATGAAACTATTTTTTATACAATTTGAAGTGGCACTAACAGTTTACCTACTAGGTAACTAAAAAGAGTGAAATTATTATTTTTAACAAAAAATTAAAACCGACTTCCAAGGTAAAAACAATATTAATAGCATCCTTATAATATGAACTAAAAAGTATTCAATAATTTTTCCTATCTAATATCGGCTAAACCTCAACTATTTCTGTACTCAATCTTCATAATTTTGAAGCCAGTGCCAGTTCCAAAAGTTTCAAATTTTCTGTCAAAGAAATAAAGATTCAGTTATATCTGGTACCGACTTCAAAATGATGAAGATTGAGTACAGAATTCGGGAAAAGGCACTACATATTAGATAGGAAAAATTATTTAATACTTTTTAGTATTATAAGGATGCTATTAATATTGTTACGGACACACAGAGCCATCTAGCGTCGAAGCAGTGGAACTTACCAAGGGAACACAGGCAACATAAATCCCCTACTGGATACTAGATGGCGCTCCTACGAGTAATTTCTAGAAATATCTCATACTTGTTTACGCATATCGGGTTTATTCTGGGATTTTCCTGAATTTTCTGAGATTCGATCCGGCCCGTATAAATAGTCACAGACAGTCCAGCCGGCAGTTCAGTTTGATACAAGCGATCATCAAGGCGACTTCGAAGTGAGAACAAGTGATCAATAGTGAGTGACAGTGATAGTGCTTAGTGTTTGAACTTAGTGCTTAGTGTTTGGACTTAGTGATTAGTGTGACCTAGTGTTTGTGAATAAAGTCTTCAAGAGAGTCACCAGGTCTTTCTCTCCGAATCTACGAACCCTAGCACGTAACAACTGGTGTCGGAAGTGAGATTTGGAGATGCCATTGACTTCGAGAGAGGACTTCAAGGGGAGTGTCAGGACAAGGGCACAGCGAGCTGCGGAGGCCACAGCCACTGAGGACCGAGCTCCGCCCACAGTGGGGCAGGCCTCACCCACTGGCCCCGCCCACCAGGCTCCGCCCACTGACCACGCCCCTCAGGCCCCGCCCACTTTGGGCGTGGCCACGCCCACTGGCGCCGCCCACCAGGCCACGCCCACTCAGGCCACGCCTACTGGCCCCGCCCACTGGGCCCCGCCTGCTCAAGTCCCGTCCATCCTGCCACGCCCGTAGTTTCTACGGCCCCTCAAATGGCTCTTCATTTGGAAAGCATAATTGAGTTAATTCAGGCTTTGCAAGATGCCCAAGACCGCAAGCTCGGCGCTTTACAAGAGTCACAAGACCGTAAGCTCGGCGCTTTACAAGAGTCACAAGACCGTAAGCTCGGCGCTTTGCAGGAGTCTCAAGAGCAACAAAAGGACCTCCAAAGAGAAAGCGCTTTTGCCTATAAAGGATTTAAGTGACACGGTGATTAAGCTTCGAAAAGATGTCGACGTAATGAAAGAACGAGTTACCGGGTTAGAGTCGGTTGTGGAAAATTTGAAAACCGGATTCACTGAACTGCAGAAGAGAGTAGTGCGCCTTGAAACTACGGGAGTTACGGTGTCTAGTGGAGCCAATGGAGTGACGCAAGGGCCAAGAGTCAAGGTGCCGCCGTACGATGGGACTACTTCTTGGAACGCTTATCGTCGGCAATTTCAGACTGTTGCTACCGCAAACAGATGGACGGAGGAGCAATGCCTGACCGCTCTCACTGTTGCACTCAGAGGGCAAGCTTTGTCGGTCCTGGAGGCACTGCCTCATACGAGAAATGGGTTCCAAGACCTGATGGAGGCACTGGAATCCAGATACGGGGAGCGACACTTGGAGCGCGTGTTCCGTACCCAACTGCGTGACAGAGTCCAGCGCTCAGAAGAAGGGCTTCAGCAATGGGCGCTGAAAATTGAAAAACTCGTCAGGAAGGCATATCCAGGAGCTGACACCAAGATGGTCGACACAAATATTGTTCAAGGATTTGTCGATGGAATCAAGGACCTGGAAGTCAGAGCTGCAGTGAGGCTACGTCACCAAACCTCGCTAAAGGAAGCGTTGGCGCATGCTTTAGAGGTCGAGGCTGTTCGGCGTGACATTCGGCAGACCTATAAGATCCGCGAGGTATCTGAAGAAATCAAGGAAGCTAAGGCTCCTACAAGGAAAAGATTTGAAGTCATGTGTTATAAATGCGGTGAGAGGGGCCACATTTAGCTCAACTGCCCGCAGAAGAAGACCCAGGTGGCCAGGATGGAAAAGATCGAGGAACCAATAGAGGAGCTGAGGAAGCAAGCAGTTTCGTCCCCTGCCCGGGACAAGGGGAAACGAATAGAATCCAGGACTAGGTGGCGAGTATTGGACAACGTGGTGAGAGCCCCGACAACTGTTACCTCCCAGGCATGGAGCGAAAAAACAAAGACAAATACTTTGGGTCTCTTGGAAAATGATGCTATGAGGAAAGCTCAAGAAAAAGATGACGACCTTCCGCACATCATCACATGGAAGAAACGCGGTGACGTAAAACCAATCTGGAGTGAGGTTGCACCTACTGGCGCTGTCACTAAGGCGTACTGGGAGCAATGGGACAGTCTGACACTTCAAAACGGACTACTCTACCGGAAATGGGCTAACGGTAGAGAGTTTTATTTTCAGATAATTTTCCCAAGGGCGAGAGTACCAGATGTTCTCCGCGAGATACATGAGGGTGTATCAGGGAGTCATCTAGGTGTCAAGAGGATGCTAAGGAAAGTGCGAGAACGATTTTTCTGGTTGCATTGGCGGGATGATGTGCAGTATTGGTGCCACGAATGTATTTCTTGCGCTGATGTGAAGGGACCGCAGACCAGGAGTTGTAAGGACAACGTGGCGTGTTACCAGGGCAGTAACAACGATGCTCGGGATGAGCATCTCTAAGAGGGGAGTAGTATTACGGACACACAGAGCCATCTAGCGTCGAAGCAGTGGAACTTACCAAGGGAACACAGGCAACATAAATCCCCTACTCGATACTAGATGGCGCTAGGTGTACCTACGAGTAATTTCTAGAAATATCTCATACTTGTTTACGCATATCGGGTTTATTCTGGGATGTTCCGGAATTTTCTGAGATTGGATCCGGCCCGCATAAATAGTCACAGACAGTCCAGCCGGCAGTTCAGTTTGATACAAGCGATCATCAAGGCGGCTTCGAAGTGAGAACAAGTGATCAATAGTGAGTGACAGTGATAGTGCTTAGTGTTTGGACTTAGTGCTTAGTGTTTGGACTTAGTGATTAGTGTGACCTAGTGTTTGTGAATAAAGTCTTCAAGAGAGTCGTCTTTCTCTCCGAATCTACGAACCCTAGCACGTAACAATATTGTTTTTACCTTGGAAGTCGGTTTTAATTTTTTGTTAAAAATAATAATTCATGTTTATTTTATTAAGTCGTTAAAACTGTGCTGGATGTCCTAGTGGTCCGTGGTTGAAAAAGGTTGGGAAACACTAGAGTTACGTTTCCTTAGTTTTTATTATTCGCAGCCTTCAATTTAATAAAGAGTTTGACAGATAATGTATGGGGCTTATGTCAAAATGCTCACCATTTCCGTCTCTATGTAATCGATAGGCTCCTGTTTGACTTGCGCGTTCATTGTGTCGTTCAAGTAACACACGCCGTTGAGGTCTATGGCGCTATTGGAGAATATGGCCGCCGCACCAACTGAAGAATCTACCAATGGCTCGTTCTGAAATTACATTAAATATTGATTAATACTTCAGTCGGAATTTCCAGGAATTGCTATTGTATTCTATTGTTGTCGCGATCACCTGTGCTCGCGCGGGGCCTGAAGGATTAAAGTTTAAACTATAAACTAAATGAAATTTAGTTTTTGAATAGATTGTGACCTAAAACCTACTAGCAATCATTTTGCGTATGAACTTGTAACATCATATTATGGAGGCACTTCACATGGCTATTTGTATTTGCGTATTTGATGTATTCGCCAAACAATCACCATGTGTAGACGGCATGTTTGACAAAGTATTCGCCTTATTTTCATATTTGACAAATATGACCAATACTAAATACACGTACACACCTTTGTCGGTTTTTGACGCACATCAAAAGAGTCTAATAGGCAAGTAAACAAAATCAAGTAAAAGTTTGGTATTTGACGTCCATGTGTGGAAGGCCGTATTTGCCTTTATTTGCTTGTTTGTGTATACGTCAATAATTTTGCCAAATGCAACAAATAGCCCATAGCAAATACAAATAGCCATGTGAAGTGCCTCCATTACATTGTGATTGTTTGACGATTTATACTCTCAGTTAAATTATTACAATTTTAATATTTTTACAGTAGCACACACAACATAATAATAATAATAGTCATTATTATGTTGTGAGACCAAAACGTAATAAATAAACAAAAAAAAAACAACATAAGACATAAGTAATAAACTAAATTATTATACTTTTGAAGAGAAAGTTATAAATTGTACAAAATATTATCCTACTTACTATAATCACATTGTCTGGCGCAACAAATTTCAAATGTATGGGCTTTTTGTCGGCACTTTCATCCTCAGTATTTTTATGCATAACTGTCTCCTTCACCTCTTTTGGTTCCCTGAAAAATAAAATATTTTATATTATATCTGCGCAATACTGTAACAGTTAAATGCAAAACTATTACTACTTAGCATTTAAAAACTATACCAATGCAGTAAAAGTATGTAAAAAATGTATTACTTGTCCAGCAGACCCGCAGACTTTTTACATAGTCCGATTTCTAAAAAAATCTTTTGCGCGTGATTTATGGATATTTTTGTTATGTTTGTTACTATTTGTGTATAATTACTAATTAATTACCGACTTTATTTTACTTGTTAGATTTTCTGTCTATTCATAATATTATGTGAAAACTTCTAATTGGCCTTCATGTGTATGTTCTTCTGTTTTAAATATTTGTATATGTAGCCGTAAGTTTTCCGAATTTAATAATATAATTAAAAATAGCTTACTTTTTAGGTGTTGTATGGTGACTGTCACTTTTGTCGTTCTGATGTTGTGTGATCAAGTCGCAGGCTTTGCCCAGAATCACGACAGATACAAGCACACGTATGGAGATCAAGCAAATGTACGCCAAAAACACCAGGAGCACTGCCGCAAATCTATCACAAGTAACAACATGGGATATTAATATATTTTATCAAAAGTTTAATTGACAGAATATATTATTACTGCAATGTTTTCACGCTAGACGGCAGCACTAATACAGACAGTAAACAAACATTTTTGTTCGATGTTTGACAATGTTTCTGTCAATATTTTGTTAAGACGTGTGCGACATGTCGGATTCAGTTGGGATTATTTACTGTATGTGCTAGTAGCACCCTCTGCTCAGATCTTTGCGTAATATTCCCTATTACTTACAATTCTTCTTTTTAATCCATTTTTAAAAAATCGTTTTAATATGGCAAACTTAAAAAGTTATGAACGCCGGATTCTCGCCCTTAATGTTTTTGGTGAACAACAAACTCACCCATCGATTTTGACGGCATGCACAAGGACTCTCGTGATAACGACACCAAGGGGCAATGGTATGAAGCCCATCCGCCTCGCCACCAAATCTGAGTGATCACTGAAAGCGTACTTCTGACGGGTTTGAGCGACGTCGTACGCCAAACTCACGGTGTACTCGCGGTACACTCCGTATGGAATCTCGTTAAACCTGCGGTGAAAAACAAAAACTTTAGGCCCACTTGCCCAGATTAGGGTTAAAGTAGCCATAGGTTTTATATATTACTAGCTGTTGCCCGCGACTTCGTCCGCGTTAAGATAGTATAATAACAAAGATGGATAGTTTTCCCCTTTTTGTGGATCCTTATACAAATGACACTCGAAAACTGTATGTTTAGTTTAGATTACAATATATTCATTTTTAATTTGGGGGGCGCAGCCCCTCCAAGTACGGACCGGGGCGAAGCCCCCCCACATTGTAATTGTATTCTATTGTTGTCGCGATCACCGGTGCTCGCGCGGGGCCTGAAGGATTAAATGGCACTAGATAGCACTTACAAAGTATAATATGTTTAGTCCAGGTCAGAATAAATGTACTTTTAATTAATAACTAATGTGTGTACCTAAAAAGTGTTATTAAAATTGAACACTTATAACGACGCGACAACATTTCTAAGAGCAGGGGGGGGTTAGGTTAGGTAAGGTTAAGTAAGTGCATATTAATCAAATGACACTCGAAAACTGTATGTTTAGTTTAGGTTACAATAATTTCACTTTTAATTTATAACTTTGTTTCTAAACATAGAGAATTGAAACTCAACACTAACGACGCGAAAATATTTCCAGGAGGGAGGGACACTCGAAAATAGGTTCAATGATAATCTACTTATACAGATCTGTTACGTTCATACTATTTTCCGGCCTAATACTTCAGTCGGAATTTCCAGGAATTGCTATTGTATTCTATTGTTGTCGCGATCACCGGTGTTCGCGCGGGGCCTGAAGGATTAAATCTCTTCCGAACAATTTTCAAATTAAAAATTGGACTTTGAAAGATAAGTGAAACAAAAGATACGAAATGCCATTTACAATAAAAGAGACAGAGTAAATAAAAGACGACCCAATTGGGCCGTATTTGAGTCTTCACAACACGCGCGGTAGTAACATAATATCTGCTTTGAGTTTTTCATATAATATCATTGTTTAGGTTACAACAATTTCACTTTTAATTTATAACTTTGTTTCTAAGCACAGAGAATTATTGAAATTCAACACTAACGACGCGAAATCATTTCAAGGTCCCTCCTTGAAATGATTTCGCGTCGTTAGTGTTGAGCACCCCCAAGTACGGACCGGGGCGAAGCCCCCCACATGGTAATTAAATGGCACTTACAAAGTATAATATGTTTTGTTTAGGTCAGAATAAATTCGCTTTGAACTAATAACTTAGTTTTTAAAGTATATTCAATCGTAAATTAAAAAAGTATATTCAAAAATAAACTTTCCTACGATTTTATTATATGTATAGATTTATATCAGGCTACGTAACATTGGCAACAGCTGGTAGGCACTTGACAATATAATATGACTACAAAATACTCAATTATTTGTTCGTCTTAATTTATTCGTTCCAATAGGTTCAAAGTAATACAATTACGTCCTCCATCATCTCTTATTTTATCCTCATGGGGGTTGAATTTACCAATATCCTATTAAAGCGCACGTCTTCGTCATAGAAGCTCAAATCTTTAATAATTTCAGTTCAATCAGTCGAAAGTCTAAGAAAATGTCTAAAAACTTTCATCCTCTAGTTCATCCCCTTAGGGATGGAATTTATTAAATTCCTTTCTGAGGGGATGCCTACGTCATAGTAACTTTATGCATACACAGTCTCAGCCCGATCGGTATAAAATGGACAAAGTTTCATGCAAAATTCCATCTCCTATTTTACTCCCTTAGGGGTGAATTTTTTAAAATCCTTTCTTAGAAAACGCCTAATTTATAGTAGCTTTATGCATGCGAAGTTTCAGATCGATCGGTTTAAAATTGACAAAGTTTCATACAAACTTTCAACCCCAATTTCACCCCTTTGGGGAAAGAATTTCCAAAAACTCTTAAAGATCTATTCATTTTTAATCAGTAGCCCAAAAATAAAGTTTCATGTTTCTAACTCAAGAAATGACGGACTTTCATTCAAACTTTCAACCCCAATTTCACCCCTTGGGGGTATAATTTCCAAAAACAGTTAAATATGTATCTATTTATTTTTAATCAGTAGCCCAAAAATAAAGCTTCATGTTTCTAACTCAAGAAATGACGGACTTTCATTCAAACTTTCAACCCCAATTTCACCCCTTGGGGGTATAATTTCCAAAAACAGTTAAATATGTATCTATTCATTTTTAATCAGTAGCCCAAAAATAAAGTTTCATGTTTCTAACTCAAGAAATGACGGACTTTCATTCAAACTTTCAACCCCAATTTCACCCCTTGGGGGTATAATTTCCAAAAACAGTTAAATATGTATCTATTTATTTTTAATCAGTAGCCCAAAAATAAAGTTTTATGTTTCTAACTCAAGGAATGACGGATTTTCATTCAAATTTTCAACCCCGATTTCACCCCCTTGAGGGTAGAATTTCCAAAAACGCTTTAATACGTATTCATTCATTTTTATTCAGTAGCCCAAAAATAAAGTTTTATGTTTCCAACTAAAGAAATGACAACTTTCATACAAACTTTCAATCCCGATTTCACCCCCTTCAGGTTAAAATTTCCAAAACTCCTTCCTTAGTGGGTGTCTACTTAAGAAAACAACTCTACTCACCAAATTTAGTGGCTGTAGCTCTAACAGTTTTTGCTCAGTGATGATGAATCAGTCCGTCAGTCAGTCAGTCAGGACTTGTAATTTTATATATATAGATAGATTGATTTAACTCTTTCATTCAAAACTACCAATGAGAAAGAACACGACGTGTAATGCAGGGATAATTATAATGTAAAGTACAGAAGACAGGAGAAAGTTAAAGAGTTTCATTCTAATTTTGTTATCAAGAAACAACAGAATACTTTTTTATATGAATAAATCCAGTTGTGCGTAAGAATAGAGTGTCTGAGCAAACAGAGTTTTGGGCAAAACCTAGTAATAAATTAAATTTTGAAAGAAAAGCATTTATCTTACCTTGTAATAAAAGCATGTTTCACCCAGTCTATAATAACTTCAAAGGCCAATACGAGAACACAGTCTGGTGCTAAAATCCAAAATCTCTCTTCCTTCCATACATATTCCTTCATAGTTTGCAGTACAACAATAAACAGCAGAACGGACAAGTGTAGTCGTTCCCGCACATCGCTGCACGAAACTTGGAAGAGGTTGTTCTTGTCAAACTTCTTGAACACACTGCCTTTTAACTCTACAAACTAAAAATGTTATTACTGTTGATATTTAAACTGTTCTTAGTAAAAAGTATTATTTCTATTACAGTTTGCTCTGAATTACCACAGTTTTTGCTATTTGCGGTCATTGGCTAAGTATGCATATTTTATATATAAATAAATAATTAAATCAAGTATTACTTACATTATTAGACATCATTATAATTAGCAGACTTTTATTATTGGAGTTGAAAGCTACATTTAGTGTTGTGGCTTGAAACAATACTAACAAGCTATGAAGAACTGAAACACTGATATAAGGAAATCACAATTGAATTTGATCTTATTAGAAAATATTTATATCACATAATAAAATATATAAATCCCATAAAAATAACATTTTTATTGGTAGATTAAATAATAAAGTACTTTTATTACAAAAAGGATACAGACATAAATCATAGCAAATATCAGATGTGGAATCACACCCAAGTGCTCACGTTTCCTGCCTCTTGGCTCCGTAGCTGTCCAGAATAGTGCATCAATTGTGTCCTGACCGAAGGCAGAAAATAACCTGTCTCCAACTTCCAGCATATTGTAGAATATGTACAGCTTCATCACACTCTGACTCTTAACCAGGTGGTACATCATATTAGTGTCGATATAGCACATTAGGACACTACAGACTAGGAGAATAAAACCTTTCAGTACATCACAAGTCTCTGCAGGTTTAAGTATACTTCTTTTAGGGTGTGAGTACCTGAAATATTGTTAGATTTTAATATGTTTGTATTGAATTTTCTGTTTAGAAAACATTGTTTTATTATGTTGTAAGAGAAACTATTATTTTTTACAATTTAAAGTTACAAAAAGGCAACTTACCCAAAGCATCGCCTAAATATTCTATTAAAAAATGACCAGAACGCCATGAGGAATCTCAAAGGAAGAAATGTGTAAACAAACAACAAGGAGTCTGCACATTGAAAAAATCCGTAAGCCATAAACTTTTCCAGCTCTTGCGGAATTTTGATAAAAGAATATACTTTTTCTCTTCTCGCTGAGAACCTTTCCTCGTCATGTTCAAGCAAATATCCTCGCGTAAGCTCGACGTGTAGGAATGTGAAAAGAGAGGCATTTTTATCATTTTCTGTAATAAATAATTGTGTAAGTGTTTATCCTCCCTAGCGTCGGGCCGCCAAAAGATATCAAGGACGGAAAAAAGTGATAATATTGTACTAACCTTTCTTTTCTTTTTTATCAATGTTCTCACTCGCATAATGTTGTACATTTGTTACACTCTTAAAACGTAACCTCTTGGTTCTCTCTTGTGATTCTTCATTTTTTATTGTCATGATAAACAGATATTTTTGTTTTCGTTAAATCAAATCATTTCCGATTTGTAGTAGCACGTTAAAATTATCTAAAAAGAATTTTTATTACAATTTTTTGCAATCTTTTTCACTAAAATGACACCGATGACCGACGTCAAAATATTATGACTTTTGCAATGTCACACTGACAATGATGAAGTTGACATTTGACAGACTTTTTTTTTAAAGAAAGCGAGACTGAAAGCAAAAAACGTATAGAGGCACTTCACATTGCTATTTCATTATTTTGTATTTGCTATTGGCTATTTGTTGCATTTGGCAAAATTATTGACATATACACAAACAAGCAAATAAAGGCAAATACGGCCTTCCACACATGGACGTCAAATACCAAACTTTTACTTGATTTTGTTTACTTGCTTATTTGACTCTTTTGATGTGCGTCAAAAACCAACAATTAATAGGCCAAAAAAGCGAATACTTTGTCAAACATACCGTCTACACATGGTGATTGTTTGGCGAATACGTCAAATACGCAAATACAATTTACAAATAGCCATGACATGTGAAATGCCTCGCCTCCATTAAGTGCCTCCATCTACGAATAATAAAAACTAAGGAAGAGTAATTTTAGTATGGCAGTTACGTTTCCTTAGGTTTTATTATTTGTAGGCCTCCTCCTCCATCAAACTTCAAAGTTCAATTCAAAGTTTAATTAAACTAGTAGGTTGGGTTAGTTATACTTTAGTCTTTAGCTATAAAAATTAATAAAAATAACCAACGTCATATCATATGTCATTTGTCAAAATTCTAATGAAAAGTCAAAACAATTCCTTGACAATTTATTTTATGAAATCTAACAGTAAACACAGGTGCAAAAATTGTCTTTATCGTTATATTTGTTAAATTGTGCTGTGCATATAAATATAAGTATAGAAAAATATCTTATGTGATCGAGAAATATCGAAATAACCAAGAAATACCGCAGTTCGTCTACGTCACTAAGTACTAGTTACTACACAAAGTAGGTAACTATGTCGCGCCAAGTGGACTCGAGTATTATTCGACTTTTAGATGGATTGGGTCTCGAAGGTGACGAAAATGACTTCTGTGATTTTACTATAGCAGATCAAAACTCAGTTGCTGAATCTCAAGGAATAACTCCTACCACTCCCTCAAACTTCAAACCCGTGCTCGGCGGTAACGTCACCTATGTGGTGGCATGTGTAATTTTGAATGAACGTAACGAATTGCTAATGATGCAAGAAGCAAAGGAGAGCTGCGCGGGTAAATGGTACCTGCCGGCCGGGCGAATGGAGAAAGGCGAAACTATAGTCGAAGCTGCGGTCAGAGAGGTTTTAGAGGAAACCGGCTTACATTGCAAACCGGAAACGTTGTTGGTCGTCGAGACAGCCGGGGGAACTTGGTTCAGATTCGTCCTAACAGGCCATGTCACCGGTGGTGAACTCAAAACCCCTGCTAAAGCAGACAAGGAATCACTGCAGGCAAAGTGGATATCAGACTTACAGGAAATATCACTCAGGTCCAACGATATAATTCATCTCATAGACAAAGTGAAACTGTATAAGCAAAGAAAGCCTGGTGAAAATTGGCACAAACAAATCCTGCCTGCGCCGGTTGCTCACACCAAGGACATGCTGAGGTTGATAATATTTATTAAAAAAAGAAGCACAAACAGGCTACATGTTTTGCTGAGTGAAAAGTCAATGCTACATTTTCCAACTTGCGAAATAAACCCTGCCAAGAGTTTACACTCGACCCTGCGTAGGTTCATGGTTGAAATGTTTGGGGCTGATGTGGCTCAGCACAGACCCATAGGTCTTTTCAATGTGGAGGCCGATCCAGCAGCAGATGGCTGTTGTCTGACTCTCCTGGTCGTGTTCAGGCCGCCTTTGGAGGAAGTACCACTGATTGGTAAATGTGTCTGGCAGGAACTCTCACCTGAAGTTGAAAAGAGGTGCATACCTATAGCTTCAACCAAAAATTCAACAATTGAATTGCATGTTGTCCGCTAATGCTATGTGAAACTCACATTATTGGCCATAAAATACTCATTGTCTATTTTATTGCGGTATTTAATAACACTAACAAGTATTATTAATTTGATATAATGACATACAAGGTTACTGTGCCTTGTTTAAGTACTTAAACTAATAGCAATGTATTTATCTTCATTATAAACATTTTGTAATCATATTAACATTCCAGTGTACTAACTTGTTCTATGTATTCATGGTGATGGAATTTAGACTATAAAATATATTATAATCGAGTTAACTTATCACTAATCTCATGTTCTTGCCAATACAAAGGAATGAGAAGAGATCTGTTCACATGACTTTTTTTATATTTAAATCATTTTGTATCTAAACTGAATAATGAAAACATCACAAATTTTATTTTGTAGAAGACTACAATGCTATACCGAGTAGGAAAGCTATAGAAGCTTTTGGCAGCTTTTTACATTTTTATGTAATTAATATTTATTTACTTTAGAGCTCTCTAAAATCACAATTTTTATTTATTTATTTTAAGTGTAACATTCCCAATTCTGACTTGGCATTTATTGGTCTGACAATTAGCTTTTAATCACATTATTATAACCAGTGGTTGCTATTTGATAAGGTTGTGAATACTATTTTTATTTTGTAATTTGAATCTCTGCAGCATAATAATTTTAATTGTAATTTAGTCACAGTTAATAGATTTGTGTGCTGTCCCTTTAGCTACTAAAATTATTTAAAAGATCTGCTACAAAGTGTAATGAAACCCAAAAAGCACTGGTGCTACAGTATTATAAAGAAAGTAGATAATATAGATTTCTGTGATCATGTTTGACCAAATGACAAAATGTTTTATCACTATAACAGTCATATTATTTTAATGTATCTTTGATTTATTGTTCTTGTTTGGTCAAATATGTTTATTAAAATATGATATTTTTGTTATATTATTCAAACAGCTTTACAAATGTTATATTCAGTAGAAATAAAATTATTTAAAAGTTTTTGTTCTTTGATTACTAGAATGTGGAAATCCATATACTTATACTAATAATATAGACGCGAAAGTGTGTCTGTCTGTCCGTCTGTCTGTCTGTTACATCTTCACGCTCGAACCGCTGAACCGATTTTGCTGAAATTTGGCATGGATATACTTTGAGTCCCGAGAAAGGGTATAGCTATAGCATAGTTTTTATCCCGGAAAATGTACAGTTGTCACGCGATAAACGGATTTTGGCGCAACGGAGTTGCGGGCGTCATCTAGTTATATTATGTACTAGATGACGCCCGCAACTCCGTTGCGCCAAAACTCGTTTATCGCGCGGGAACCGTACATTTTTTCGGGACAAAAATATCCTATGTCCTTTCCCGGGACTCAAAGTATCTTCATGCCAAATTTCAGCAAAATCGGTTCAGCGGTTTGAGCGTGAAGAGGTAACAGACAGACAGACACACTTTCGCATTTATAATATTAGTATGGATTTGAAAACAAAGCATTACATGTTACTATAATATAGTTATGTAGTTGATTAAAATTTAATGCAGCTAACAAACTCCACTTTCCACAAATAATTAATTAGTTTCATTATTACTTTATTATTAAATCAACTTCCTCTGCAGACTGTAACAGTTTTAAACTGTTATCTTCATAATATTGAAAACACGGGCGGACGCGGACGCGGGCGCACGCGTCGGAACTCGGAAGACCGCCGCGTGCGGGCACCCGTCACGTGCGCCCATCTCATTAAGGGGCCGGGCTACCCTCGAAATTCTCGTACATACGTAATACCAAAATCATTTTCTCATAAGAAAATATTTAACATGTTTGAGTTATTTTTCAGCTTAAAATAGTAATTACCTAGGTTCCTGTACAAAAATTAAATTCAAAATATTTAAACACTAAAAAAATTTTTTTGTGTATAATTTTTTTTTACTAAATTTACTACTAAATATTTGTAAATTTAGTAAAAAAAATTTATACTTACACAATTTTTTTTGTGTTTAAATATTTTGAATTTAATTTTTGTACAGGAACCTAGATAATTACTATTTTAAGCTGAAAAATAACTCAAACATGTTAAATATTTTCGTATGAGAAAATGATTTTGGTATTACGTATGTATGAGAATTTCGAGGGTAACCTGGACTCTTAATTAGCGCTGCTAATATAATTTTTATCTCGAGCGTGTACAGTTGTGTCCAGTAGATTACCATGTATTATTTACTAATTTATCTGGCAATTATAGATGTTAACAGAAACAACGTCGATGGCGAAAAGCGTGTGCCCGCCCGTCCGTCGAGTGTGCCCGCGTCCGTCGGGCGTCGCCGTGTCCGCCCTCCGTCGCACGCTCCTGCGCTGGTCATACTATTTTTCGTTTGTACACACGCGAGCGTGCGCCCGCGCGAGTTTTAGCGTTAGCCCTTGCAGACTGGGTCCATATGGGTTCCATCAACCAAAAACAAGTAAAAAAGGGCAGGCAAACGAGTAGTCATGCACGCAGCCGCAACTAGGCTAGTTCAGCAGACTATAAATATAGTAGTTTAGACTTTAGGCTATAAACCTGAGCGCGAGCTCCGAGGATTAGGTGTTTTCCAATAGTCACGAGTCACGACTCACGACTTTTGGAAAATGACATCAAATATATTTTAATCGAAGCATTGCCGCCTCGAACCTGCTAACTCAGCTCCCACTCCTCAGCAGTGACCTGTGGCGGCCCTAGGGCAACCAGGGCAATTGCCCGGGGTCACGCTCTTGCAGGGGCCTCGCAAGGTATTTTTTCGTAAGACAAAGGCCGCCCGGGGCCTCGCAATGAGTAAGACTGCCACTGCTCCTCAGCGGTAGTAAATGCTCCCAATACCAATTATTATGAAAGTAAATAATATTACTTCAATAAAACAGTCGCTATCAACGTAAAATCAAATTATTTTACGCATTCTGTTACATTATAACGTTTCTAACCGGTTCTAGGCCGACAACGGAACTCATTTATTTGGTCGCTATTTCCTAAATACTTGTGACGCCATTGAGATTAACGGTGTATAAACACTTGCAACAGTAGTAAAATTTCATGAAAATGAGCAATACGTTTTTATATTAAAACTAGAATGCAGACTTTTATGTTAACTTAACTATTTAAGTACTTGAATAAATTAACACCTCCATCGTGACCCGTGGGTATCGCAGACACAATAGATTTTCAATTGTTATGCGGCAGCCGGCTGCCGCTTGGGGATCAGATCTAAATAGTACAGTGTACCATCAGAAGAAGCACCGCTCGTTTAATTAGGTTTAAATCTTAATTTAAACTTGTGATTTAAATGTAACAATAAAACAAACAACACTGAAATATTTAGCATTTATTCATTCGAATACAAAAATCTGAAATGACTAGAAAATTATTTTATAATACTAAATATTTATGTAGGTAAATTCTACAAGAAATGCATTGATTTTATAATAAATTAAACCCTGCTAAAATAAAAAATGTAGATACAATAGTTTATTAACTCAAAACCTACTAAAATGTTTCAATAAGGCTCTGCACATTAAACATTGGACAGACACCGCTTTACAATTTTTCAAATAAAATAAATATTTAAATATTATGCCGCTACAACTTACAACAGCCATGGTCTCATTGCAGAAAGTCTTAATCAGCTAACAAGTAAAGCAATTATTATTTTGCGCGCAAGCTCAGAGTAATAATAAGGAGTTTTGCAATGTAGGGTATAACTTTAAACATCATCATCATCAACATCCGAGTCCTCGGAGCATGCGCGCGGCGTAGTCAATAGGTACCTGACTTTATAATTTCGTTTTAAATACTATGAACATAGCTATTGGCCACAGCTATTGGCATGGGCGTAGCCAGCCTTGGGCTCAGGGTGGGGCAGCCGCCAGCCCGCACCAGTTAACCCCCCCCCCCCCCTTTTTGTTTTGAACGTACGTTTTTTCATGCAGGGTGGATGTGGCCCATGGCTATTGGCTATGTTATATTTGCTGCGATTCGGGTACTAAATATACAAGAGAAATCTCTAGTAGTAAAACCAGTAGGTACATGAATAATATACGAGATATAAAATAAGATTAACCTCGATTCTGGCAAAACGAGACACAATAGCTTTTTCATTGTTATCGCGGCCGGATGTGGCCGCTTGGGGCTTGATGAATTAATTAGATAGGTACCTATCATAAACGAAAAATGCATTTGTGTGAAAGACAACATTTGTGTGGTAACATGTCCTAAATATATAGATACTATATACAATTTGTACAAAACTATGCAAACTTCATGCAACTACACATTTCATAAACAATGTAAAAACATACAACTGGCGAATTCTAAAACATTAGAAATCATGAAATATAACCATATTCAATAGAGTCATGGAAATACAGGAACAAAAAATTAAAATAATTATATACTTAATAAATGCAAAATAAAAAAAAATTAAACGAAATACTCTATCAGTACATTTAAATTTTCGGTGCCTACAACAAAAAATCAAGGCATAACAGTATGTAATGAGTCCGTATGAATATTATGTTTCATTCCTTTTTAATGCACCTAGGACTCATCACTCATAAAATAATTAGTGCCTTTTAAATATTAATCTCCTCGTTGACTTAAATAATAACAGCGACAAGAAGAGAAAACGTTTAAGAGTTACATACTTGGCTAATACCAAGAAACCTGCCTACATCACATATAATGTTTAATACCTACCTAGGAGAATAACAAGAAAACGGAAGTTTGTAATAAATAAAAAGCAACTCCAATCAGACATGTTATGCACTTATTAGGATAACAACATCATAACCCTTATATCCATTATGCATGATGTGCATTTATTCGTCAGATTGGGTATGAATTATGATGGTCCATAAGAATTAATAGACTAGGCATAGCTCTAACCGGCATGACAAATTTTTAGGTCCCAGTCAGTGCTCTGTACAATTTGATAAACCCCTACTAATAAAAACTTTACACAACGATAATAATATAAGGTCTCTTGTCTTTGTCTCTCATATTGTAAACGTCTCATGATAGATAGAGACAGCGACGAACATCGCGTTGCGTAAATATTTTTAATGGCAAGGGGGTTATGGCGATCAATCCGATGATTCAGAAAGCCATACCATTTATGGCTTTTCAGAAATCGAATTGATTTTGTTGCAACGTCTATTACTGGAATTCATTGATACCTAATTGTGCAGTTACTTGTCTTTAATTCTCAATTTATTATGATAGTTTAAATTAGGTACCATAAAAACTTATCTATTTTAGCTTACGTTATCGTTATTATTTGATCTACTTTGTGAAGATAAAGAAGCATTTCTAAGAGATAAATATTGGAAAATCATTTACACTAACAGCTAGGTACATATAATCGCGAGTCATAACACTACAAGCAGCATTAACAATCCTTTTATTATAATAAATTATCACATAATAATGGGGGCTCAATCTCAAAATGTCTGCTCCTAATTTTATTTTATAAACTTATTTTAAACTGCAATTTGCCATAATGAATTTAATTCATTAGTAAAAAATAGATTTCATAACCTTTTGTAAATAAATAAAAGTTTACAAATTATGATTTTCTACAAGTTTCCTGATTAAAATAAGTCGTCTTAGGACTTAGACGATGAAATCAAGGGAATATATTTTTAGAAAACATACATTTCAATTTTGAGTGGAAGTGAGTACACAATTTGGATAACTTGAAAGCATTATGTTATCCCTCCAACTGTATACCTTCGATCCAATTGTGGAGGTCATTCGATATGGTGGTTGCGACTTCGTTTTCTGTGACCACCTCTGGTGCCAACAACCGCTGTGCTGCCGCTTGACCCGACAGCAAAGCGCCATGTACCGTAGAGTAGAAGCTGCTGTGCGTATGCTCTCCAGCAAAGAGCAAAACAGGCTGCAAAGTTAGAAAAATACCGTAATAAAATATGAAGTATATTATATGTACTGTATTAAAGTTATGTCATAAGCATAAAAAATTCGAAAAAATTGTACAAACATCCCATCTGCGACCCTAGCATGGCCGCAGTAGAAACGTTTCGATAAAAACTCTGTGGAGATAAACTGAAGGTACCATTTGCTTTCCCATCCTAACCGCGGCTAACCGCGACCGACAAAAATTTAAATAAAACGCCACTTTATGATATAGATTATAGACTATGTCATAAAATATGATTTTATTTTTATTTTTAGGGTTCCGTAGTCAACAAGGAACCCTTATAGTTTCGGTTTGTCCGTCCGTCTGTCCATTTGTCTGTCTGTTCGCGGTATTGCTCCAAGACTGTAAGACCTACAAAGCTGTAATTTGGCATGAATGTACTTCTCTGTGTTGTATGTATGAAATCTTAAAAAAAATTTATCTTAGATACATTCCCTACACATCAAGAGGGGATTAAAAATTTTTTCGCGTCCAACCCATCACGGGTGTCGTTGGATAGATTTTTTTAAAACATTATGATTTTTCATAGATCATTTTTTGTGAAATATTAAGTTTAAAGGTAGAAAAAATCGTTAGCGTCCCGTTCCCCCCCCCTGCTACCAGCTAAACAGTTGCTTCTGGAAATGTGAAAAAATTCACGGGAGTAGGAAATATACTGAACTTAAAAGGAAAATTATCACGACTCACGGCTAAGAAGACTTCATAAGTTATTGAGTATAAATCAAGTTAATCAACTACGATAACATGGCGCGCCCCTCCAAATGACTGTTTCAGTGTGTGTAGTCACATCCTTATGAAAGAGTTTGTATGTAGTAAGTATTCAACCAATCACAGTACACGTAATATTTCAGTTAATGTCACTTATTATCAAGATTTGTTGATCAACTAATCATAATTGATCATAACCTTGTTTCTTAGGTCATTGATCATAACTAGCCTACCGCGCAAGACAACGCACTTCAAACGTTTGGACAACGCACTTCAAGCGTTTTGAATTTTGGAGGGGCGCGCCATGTTATCGTAGTTGATCTCTAATTATAGTCGATCAACTAAAAAAATGTATTCGGCGAAGTATAAAGGAACTTTTCGTTCAAATTCCTAACTGAGATGTAGTGTAAAACACGTTATAAATGTACATTCATTGACCATACAAAATTTTAAAAAAACTAGCGGTACTAGGGAACCCTATATTGCGCGTGGCCCGACACGCATCCGCACCCGCACGCACCCGTCTATGTCATAAAGTGGCATTATATTTGATTTTTTGTCGGTCGGAATGGTACCTTCAGTTTATCTCCACAGTTTTTCTATACTTTCGTATTAATTCTACTGTGGCCATGCTAGGGTTGCTGTTGTTGTATGATTATAAATAATAATTATTATTATTGTTTTATAGATTTATATAAACAAGGCAGGAATTGGAAGTGGTGAGCAAAAAGCAATTTAAAAAATGTATTAGTGTGAGCATGACCTTAAAGTATATATTTACAGCAGAACATTTTTTACTTTTATTATGGGTCAATGCCATATGCAAGGAATTTTCAGCATTATGAAATTATGTAATGAATACAAGTATTGACTTGCTTCTTGTCAGAATGCCAATTTTTTTCAATATTCTTTTTAACTATTTCAAAGAATAACTAGGAAGGTATTTTGTAAGTTCTCTGCCAGATAGTACCAATAAATTAACCCAGCTTACCAGGGCCACAGAAAATATTAAGAGCCCGTACTCTCTTTTCTACTGCTCTCTTCACACTCACGCCCGTCTTTCATATACCAGGTGAAAAAGATGATTGCCAAGTTAGCGGGCAGATAGAGGTTTTCCGTTTTTAAAGGGTTTTTTATATTAAAGTGGTAAAAAGTAATTCCAACATTGTATAGACGACTTTCTCAACAGTACATTGTATTTTTTTCATACCGTTAAGACGTCAATACAATCCATAAAAAGGTGACATTCTAAACCTTTTACAGCAAAAATCACAAAACTGTCGCGGGTTTGAGTTGATTATTTAAAGATACTTTAAAAAAAATAAAAAATCTAGCTCCAACATTAGATTATAATTGAAATGATCTTACATGTTGTGCATTAAAACTTATAGAAATACTGTATTTTAACTGTTAAATCACGTCTGTTAAATGAGCGAAATCGGCAAAATTTCGTATACGGACTCTTAAGTAATAGAACTATCCAATTTTCTGGACACAACAACAGATTGCTATTATCAATCTGTCAATTTATCTCTAGTAATTGTAACCCTTTTTGGTGGCCATGCTAAACATATGTGGAGCCCATACAATACAACTATATTATTTTGGGCATTTCATAAGAGTCACTCACCTTTTTATCATGAACATGTCTAAATATTGGTTGTGCTAAACTCTCTATGTCGCCTTGACTTGCACCAACAGCTATTGCAGTGTATGAACCCCTTGAATATGGTTGCTTTTTCCAGCTTGTACTGAAAATTTCAGGAAAAATATTGGATAAAACAAACACATTAACATTATGTCAATACATAATAATTTGAGGAAATATAAAAAATTAAGTTAAAAGTATATAAAATACAGCTTATCTGCAATAATAATATATTTTTCTCTGTCATTTAGTATAAAGTAATTGAAGACAAAAGTATCCTAAATAAACTATTTGGTTGCTTTTTTAAAGTGGGTGAAAAAAGAACTTACCATACACAAGTCTTAGGTTCAGGTACAAAAGGATCATTTAAAAATTTCCTTAATATTTTTGTGCAAACATTTCCAACTTCTTCCATAGACAAGGACTCCATGTATTCTGCTTCTTTACCCGACACCCAGCCCAATAACAGAGTCTCTGTGACTTTTGTAAATGAGTAAATTTTCTTGAACCATGACTTTGATATGTCCTCGGGTTGCGATGGACTATCCCAGAGGAGCATAATTTCAGTAATATCCGGATTCAAGAATGGTCTCTCATATTCTAGGAAAATTTTATCTACCGCTCCAAACAGAAGTCGGTCAATAGATTCCATTTTATACTGTGGCAGTGCTGGTTGAAACAGCTCTGCCGCCTTCTCTTTCAAAACTCCTAATGGTATTGTACATATCACATGATGAGCAAAATAGTTCTGCCCATTTTCACAAACAACTTCAACTAAATGACTACTTCTTTTCTTTGGTTTCTCTCCTGAGTCTTTATTGTCACTGAGATCTACTTTACTAGAAGATACTTTAGATAAATCCTCTATGACCGTTTGATCGGAATCTTCAGATTCGTCTCCTAAATCTTCCAACTGTGAATTCTCAGAGCTCCACACAATTTTAGCCACCGGCTGATTAGATATTATCTTTTCAGCTGGTATACTTTTAGTCATCGGCTGCAATATAGAACTATACCCTGATGGTATCATAATATTTCCTCCTTGTAGCTCCGTGTAGCTGCCTAATTCTAATAGATCTATATCGTCCATGGTGTTGCAGCCAGATATACAAGTCTCCCTTTTGAGTAAGCAGTCAAATATCAATCGTCTTAATCTTTTCTCCTCCGAGGTCGGTAGCCGTTCTAAATATATGGTAGCCTCTAAGTTGATGTGCTCGCCGACGCTGTGTATGTCGGGCGGTGGAAGATATTGACATAAGAAGTATTCTTCGCATCTTCTAAGGAAACATACGTAAGCTTCGTGAATTTCGTGTAGTACTCCAAAAGGCACTTGTTTGCCGTCTTCAGTAGCTGCAATAACCTTATGCGGTTTCGGTACATTGACAATATTTATAAGTCCGTTTGCCGAGGCCAATTCGTATATAGGATTACCTAAAACCCCATGAATCCAATTCGCCCCGAGTTCCACTTTGTGATTTTCTAGGGGAATTGATATAATTCGTCCACCTATACGTTTTCTAGCTTCTAAAATGATGAAGTCTTCGTGACCATTTTTTATGAGGTAGTTTGCAGCAGATAGTCCAGCCATGCCACCACCGATTATAATGACATTGTATTTATTTTTATCATTACTCTTACCAGAATTTTTGTTATCATCGCCCATAATGAACCTTATTTAATTTTATGAAAATTGAAATATTTATTTTTTCATTGAGCTTTTGACACACAGATTATTTTGACAGTTTTGACCACAAACTATAAAGTTTTGACGCCACAGATGTTTGACGCTCAGCTGTTTTTTTTTTCGTTTAAAAAGAGTTATAAAGGCTATTCACCGTTCACGTTGCTTGACGTATCGCTGAAATACAAAATGCGTTCCAGTCTCCAGCGATGCGTCAGCCGTCAGGTTGATGTGGCTGTGTTATAATATCTTAATATCAAACTCACAAATATCAGGTACATAATTTTGTTATTTAACATGCCGGCTCCATAATGACGTCATGAATGCAGGGCTTCATAACGTTATCGAATAACAGAAAAAATATCGTTACGTACCGTTATTTTCATAATGGTAGCCAGATAACGTTATTTTTTAACGATATCTAGTAAAATAACGTTATATTTACCGTTATTATTATAACGTTATTTTTTCGTTATGGCATAACAAAAAAATAACGTTATAATAATAACGGTAAATATAACGTTATTTTCTGGTATCAGGTATGCGATCGTGCACGGTGCACCAAATCTCACTCATATTTAAAATGTAATAAGCGTTCTCTGTGAAAATACAAAGAAAATAATACACCTTAAAAGCGTGATTACGTTTAGAAAATTTTCCCGCCTGTCATGACTTTCTTGACGGACTATAACGTTATCAAAGAACATATATTTACCGTTATAAATCCTATATAACGTTATAACATTTACCGTTATTAAATACATTTATAACGTTATTTCTAGTATCGGTTAAATTTCCATAACGTTATCTATGCCCTTGAAGCAATAACGTTATGAAAAAATAACGTTATTTGAAGCCCTGCATGAATGATCAAACTTTTATAAGTTTGAAATTAACTCGACGCATGGTTTGATCCATAAACTTATGTTTATGGATCAAACCATGCGTCGAGTTAATTTGACCGTGTTATATAAATAATATACTCAGACCAATAAAAAAAGATCTTTTTTTATTGGTCTGAGATAATATAATTCGATTTTCTTATTTAATAGAATAAGAAAGAGTAAGAAAAAATGTTCAGTGACCAGTGATAAAACTTGAAACTGTAAAGAAAAAATATTATAAGTTCATTGGTCATTCATCATTGCTCAGAGTTCAGACAACTAATAATACTAAATTATAAGTTGCTATTTAATAATAGGCTACTTGACATATATTTAATTTCATTGAAAAAATGCATATTTCTAGTAGAACTTGGCATAGGAAACTGTATTTCACCCTTATCGTGAAATAAAAGCTTATGATTGATAAATAAAGTCGATTTGAAAATATGATTTTATGAAAATAGGAATTGTACTGACGAAAACGCTTTTGCGGTACTTCCGATCTGGATGTGACGTCATTCCATTTGTAATTTAATATCTTTTATTTATCGCGCTCGTTATATGTAAGTTTATTTGTACATAAATAATATGAATAAGCCTAGAAAGATTTATAAAATATATTTTCTTGAATAATTCAAATAAAACATCAGTTTTATATATTATCTCCATTTATTGTAGTTAGGAAATGAAATGGCCAAAACTTTTCTACAAAAGTGTTCAACATTACAAATTATTTCTAAATTCTTTTTTAATTTTTTAAGCACTGTTAGACTCGTACGTTTAGCACATAAAACTTTTTTCAATAAAGAAAGTATAAAATACAAAAAACATGACGTCACACTATGGCGGCACAATGGCGGACAGTGTTTTCGGCGCCATATATAGGGAATATTTTTCAATCAACATTTTTATGGGTTTTTATAATGTTAGAGACATTTCCGGATGTGTAATCTAACGGAAATGTCTCTGGCAGTAAAGGTATGGTAAGAATAATTATTTTGAGTAGATTTTAAACTAGTTATATTTATGGTTATTTATACTTAAATTATGAATTAATTAATTTTGCAAATATTTATAATAATTACAATGTATTTGTTTAATTTCCAGTTACTGATTGTTAATAAGATTTATCATTGCAAATATATAAAAATGTAATAATGTAATAGATTTCCATTAAATTACTTGGTTAATATTATAATAATATAGATTAGATTATTAAATAGATGAATTGATTTTATGAATTTATTATTTTTATACAATGTCCGGTGCCGCCCTCTCTACTCTTCCGCTAGATTGTAAGAGTAGAGGTGGCAGTTGCTTTATAAGAAGATGGCTGCTTATTTTGTGGCAATTGCCGACTGAGCACGGAAGTGTAAAGAAGTTGTAAACTAGAGTGTACTGGTGAATAAATAAAGTATATGAAATTGATTGTACTGACGGTTCTTGGTGGAAATTCATGTTGAACACTAATAAAACACACTTTTTCTTGCACTTTATCCACTATATTAAGATATTATTATAACTTTTTAACAAATTACACGACCGGTTTCGAAATTATTCATCATCAGGTGTAAGTTTAACGTCGGTAGTTTTAAATTATTAAATATAATCAAAACAAACATTAGGGTTGTCAGCATCATGGTATTTTTTTACAATTTGGTAGAATTTTTATTCCAAATAAGAGTATTTTCTACTAATGTTAAAATTAATATTTAGTTGGATTTACCTATTTTATATTGATAAATTAATAATTTATAATTTATAAATAATTTATAATTTATAAATTAATAATTTATCAATATAAAATAGGTAAATCCAACTAAATATTAATTTTAACATTAGTAGAAAATACTCTTATTTGGAATAAAAATTCTACCAAATTGTAAAAAAATACCATGATGCTGACAACCCTAATGTTTGTTTTGATTATATTTAATAATTTAAAACTACCGACGTTAAACTTACACCTGATGATGAATAATTTCGAAACCGGTCGTGTAATTTGTTAAAAAGTTATAATAATATCTTAATATAGTGGATAAAGTGCAAGAAAAAGTGTGTTTTATTAGTGTTCAATAAATAAAGTGTTCAACAAGTTATCACTGTGTTTGATATTTGGCTGTCGCCAATAATATGAACTACTTATATAAAAAGTATCAAATAACTCTTACTCTTTAATAGTGCCTTTTTCCGAATTTGTCTAAATTTCAACTATTTCTGTACTGTATAATACAGTCTTCATTACTTTGAAGTCGGTACCAGTCCCAAAAGTTTCAGATATTCTGACATTGAACTCATGATTAAATTAGCTGGTACCGACTTCAAAATAATGAAGACTGTAGTATGTACAGAAATAGTTGAGATTTAGACAAATTTTGAAAAAGGCACTATTAAAGAGTAAGAGTTATTTAATAATTTTTAGTCCATATTACCTTGGAAGTCGGTTTTCATTTTTTTGTTAAAAATAATAATTTCACTCTTTTGACGTGATAACGTCTTATAATTCGATATGGGGTGCGCGCCCGAAAAACATGACAGTTCATGCGTCGTTACCTCGCTCTGAGGCGTTCCATATAAGGCTTGAAGTGCAAGCGAGAGCGCGGAACGAGCGACAAGGAAGCACAATCGGCCTTTGCGTTCAGCAGCGTTCGACATCCGTCCTCTCCTAAGTCCTACTTGAGTGAGCGATGCTTATATTTTAAAGAAAGCGAAAAGTAAGTATTGCCGCCGCGTGGACGCGAATTTGGAACTTTGCGCTGTGATATCTAGCTTGTCCCGCTGGGCCAACAAAACGCTGACGTAAGTGCTGCAATTGTCGATATCTTGCTACTCGAAGTTGGTAGTGAGGTGACACTTGTAGTAATTACTATTGTTTTTACGTAACATTTTTAAATTTTTATTTTTTTATAAAATGTAGAGGTCCGATAGCAGTAAAAAATACAATAAAAGTACTTTGATGATATATTCAAATAGAACTTTGTTCTTTGCATAGGTCGATTTGAAAGGAATGCATCGAAATAACTTTAGGTTACAGTAGAAAAAGTTTGTTTCTATTTATAGAGATTCGGAAGCGAGGGTTAAGGGGTTAAGGATAGTTGAACGTGACAACGTCATACGTTGTCACGTTCAACTATCGTCAGTAAACCGACTTTACAGACAACCGATTTTTTAATTTAGTGTTGTCTACAAAATAAGGCTTTATGCGTAAACAACCAATACGAATGTTAACTATTCAGTACATTATGTTACTGTAAGCAAAATTGTGGTAAATGCTTGCAGTTATCTAAGCGATGCTGCAATTTCCAAACTTTTATCTTTAAAGGTTCAGGAGTTCTGTTCAGTGCCTTTGGATCAAGAGACACCTTTGTATGAAATTTCTCTTGTTCGTAATATGTTTAACTTACTAGAAACAACATTTTAACCACTATGAGCGTTTTGATAAATTTCAAGGATTTCTCTTGATGGTCATAGATCCCATCATCCGCTCACCACTTTCGTAATTGTTATACAAAATTAAGATTATATCCTATCCATCATATCCACAAAAATTTCGAAAATCGGTCCACAAACAGTGAAATCATCATCAAAAACATCTGCATCGATGCAAAATATCACGAAAAGTATCAATAATTGGGTCATAGTGTGATAACCATGGTATAATTATAGTTGTGATAATGATGATTAATCAAATTAATGTGTTGGCTTATGCTTTCAGTTGTTTAAACAACGCCGAAATCCCCGAACTTGTACCTATAAGCATTCAAAAGTTCTGTTCGGTACCTTCGGATCCAGGGTATAACCTGGTGCGAAGTCTTACTTTTTGGTAGCATTTACCTCGAATGCTTCAGAAAAAATCAAAATCATTATATGTTTCTATACAAATTTCAAGGAGTCCCTTCGATTCCTCAAGGATCCCATAATCAGATCACCACTTTTGTGAACATGGTACCAAATTCGAGTTAAACCCTATACAACACAAAAAGAATTTTGAAAATCGGACCACAAACGGCTGAGTAATCGAGAAACATACAAAAAAAAAGATACATACAGCCGAACGTATTACCTACTCCTTTTTGGAAGTCGGTCAAAAAAGTATCTTATGTCCTTTCTCGGGACTCAAATCTCGGATCGGACGATTCTCCGTGCTAAATTTCAATAAAATCGTTTCAGCGGTTTGGGCTTGAAGAGGTAACAGACAGACAGACAGACACAGTTTAGCATTTAATATAATATTAAGGATGTATATTTTTGTGTCTTTGATCATTTCTATTTCATTATCGAAAAAATTAATGACACTTCCGGATTTTCGCAAAATCTTCCATCTTACTTCAACTTAAAGGTTTTCATATCTATTGTACTCTTCTCTGACCTTTGATTATGCTGAATAATAATAATAACAGAAAATCTTTGTTTACTCCTCAACTGGTATCTCGTGCAAGTGTTTTTGTTATTGTGTAGACCAGAAAAACAACATCAGTGCTATTTTCTTCATAAAGTAACGTGTTTGTGAATTCGTCATAAAGTGTTTACTGGATGATTAACAGCAACGACTTGCACAGGACACATAAAAGAATTTCGAAAGTCATTGTGAATAATCAAGTGATCGAGATCCGAATTTATTTGTCTGATTCGAATTATGTAATGCTAAAATAATGATATTGATATCCTTTACTAATAGTGACATACGTATACGTAGATTATACGTTTATTCGTGTGTTAAATAAACATTGTTAGCACGACACGTGGGGCACAGTGAATTAAAATCGATAATAGACGTAAGCGTGCGCCAGTGTATCAGCGAGACGATTCTACGTCAAGGTCACTTCATATAAACACGTGCAATGTCTGATTCTATTTACACCCATGACTTTCTTTTAGATTCTGGTTTAGAGATTAAACAAGAAACGCCATTTGAGTTAGGCGCGATGTCCGCCTCTGTCCCCATACCTCAGCGTCGTACAGACCTCGGTGATTTCAATCAGGACTATGATCTGTGTTTACAAGACAATCAAGTCGGTTCCTTCCATAACGTTCCCACGTACAACAAGTCTTCCTTCGAAGTGGACACATCAAAAATGGAACTGTTCAAAATGGAGGATGACGATATATTCCAAGTGGACAAAGCTGACCTAATACTCGGACCGACTCTGGCGGAGTTGAATGCGAATCCTGATACGTCTTTGGACGACCTGAACTTTGATGACCTACTTTTGCCTGAGGAGAGTGAATATTGCATTCAAATAGGCGGTGCTATGTCTGGCAACAGACGTCCGATGAACACATTGCAGCCGAATAGTACTCTCACATCTGAGAGTCCGTGCAGTCCGTACAGCCATGCACAACTTGCTTTCTCCCCTTCCAGCCAACACAGCTCTGCTTCCTCGAGTTTTGCACCGCCTGTGAATCAATTACCGGAATTGCTTCTGCGTTTGGATGGCTACAGTGGTGAAATAGCATTGGGTCAGTCCGTACCTGCATCTTCCATTTTGCCACCGTACCCCACCAGTGTGAAGCAGCCCCAGGCACAGCTGTCTTCTTCAGCTCCAACACATCTCACTCGCGAACAGGTAATTCGTCTATATTGAAATAATGTACATATAATATTTATTTCTTATTATAAGAAACACATCCAAGACATCTGAGTGTGAGTAAAACTATTGCAAATCTATAATTATTGATCTTCTGAAAAATTACAGATCTGGCAACGCAGGGAGCCTCGTAAGCATTTATTATCAACAAGTTCTCTGGCAGAGGCTGGATCTATTTCTTCTCTGTCTGGAGATCTGCTCAGTCCTGGAACCAATGAATTCTCCCAGGATGAAGACGAAAAGGACATTGAATCTGATGAGGACAGTGACAGATACGAAGATCTTTCATCTGATGGTAAACTTGTTTTTATAAGTCTAAAAATTCCATAAGATGATATGTGGTCTATTCCACATATCATCTTGTGGAATTTCCATCCATAGAATTATAATTAACATAAAAAAACATAGTTACTTAAAAATAATAATTGTAAATTCATGTTTTCAATGTCTTTCAGGAATCATTTCATATTGACTGACTAGGTATTTCTTACAGAATCAAATGATGAAAGTCCAGAGAAAAGGGAAGCAAGGCAGAATGCTAAAAAAGAGAAATTCTTTTGGCAATACAATGTTCAAGCAAAAGGTCCCAAAGGCCAGCGTTTGATACTCAAGAAGAAAACAGAAGACCCTCATGTGTTGAATAGTGTCACAGATCCAGTCTTCAGTCCAAATTGTAATGTAAAAGGCATCAAACACAGGTGATCTTATGATAGTCAGTGAATTATTTGCAATAAATAATAAATAACAGTTGTGACAAATTGTCTAGGTTATGTATATATTGTTTTACTATTTTATTTGCTGTCTTATCATTATCTAGATTTTGCTTGCAAATTCGTTGCGCCGATATCCATTTGTCGCGACAATGCATTACCTTTTGTTGCATTCAGAACTAACCTATGATGTTTCTCTTCCTAAGGCTCTCTATAGCAATTTTCATTCAAATTGGTTCAGCAGTTGGAACATGAAGATACAAATAGTTACCTTATTTCTCATTTGTAGTATTAGTACCTCAATCGTGGAAATTGCAGACACAATTGATTTCAATAATTGAAATTGTTATGTCATATTATATATTATGTCGTATAACAATTATTGTTATACAACAGCCAGGTGCCGCTTGAGGATTGAGGGGTTAATATCTATACTAATATTATAAAGCAGAAGAGTTTGTTAGTTTGTTTGATTGTTTGTTTGTTTGAACGCGCTAATCTCTGGAACTACTGGTCCGATTTGAAAAATTCTTTCAGTGTTAGATAGTCCATTTATCGAGGAAGGCTATAGGCTATATTTTATCACGCTAAGACTAATAGGAGCGAAGAAATAGAGGAAAATGTGGAAAAAACGGGGGAAATTATTTGAAAGGGCTTATTTGAACGCGCTAATGTCAGGAACTACTGGTCCGATTTGAAAAATTCTTTTAGTGATTTATTGCAGAAGGCTATAGGCTATATTTTATCACGCTAAGACTAATAGGAAAATATGGAAAAACGGGGGAAATTATTTGAAAGGGCTTATCTTACGAACTACTAGAGCAATTTTTCTGTTATTTGGGTCAGATAGGAAGTAAAGCACGTGAAGGATCATCTATACTAATATTATAAAGCGGAAGAGTTTGTTAGTTTGTTTGTTTGAACGCGCTAATCTCAGGAACTACTGGTCCGATTTGAAAAATTCTTTCGGTGTTAAATAGTACATAGGCAGGCTATAGGCTATATTTTATCACGCTAAGACTAATAGGAGCGAAGAAATCGAGGAAAATGTGGAAAAAACGGGGGAAAATTATTTGAAAGTGCTTATTTGAACGCGCTAATCTCAGGAACTACTGGTTAGATTTGAAAAATTCTTTCAGTGTTAGATAGCTCATTTATCGAGAAAGGCTATATGCTATATTTTATCACGGTAAGACTAATAGAAGCGAAGAAATAGAGGAAATTGTGGAAAAAAACGCGCTAATCTCAGAAACTACTGGATCGATTTGAAAAATTCTTTCAGCTTTAAATAGCCCATTCGTCGAGGAAGGCTATAGATTATATTTTATCCCGCTAAAACAAATAGGAGCGAAGAAATAGTGGAAAATGTGGAAAAAAGGGGGAAATTATATGAAATTGCTTACTATCTTAAGAACTACTGGAGCAATTTTAATGTTATTTGGCAAACATGAAGAATAGACCACGTGAAGGAACATAGGCTATGTAGGGTTGCGTGAAATTCCTAAATTACGCAAGCGAAGCCGCGCGGTACATCTAAATACATATAATAAAAATCGTAGGAAAGTCAATTCTGTACATTGAATATTTTTGTACAATAAATAATACTTGGTATATGATCTACTATGCTAACGCGGACGAAGTCGCAGGCAACAGCTATTAATAATAAAAATGAATCCATATACTTCCCTTGGTTACGACATCACGCGTAAGCAGCTGGACCGATTTTGCTGAAATTTGGTATAGATATATTATGTACTTTGAGTCCCGGAAAAGGATATAGGATAAATTTTGTCCCGAAAAAATGTACGGTTACCGCACAATATACTTTAATGATTTGCGCGTAAACTATTCAATCGATTTTGATGAATTTTGGTATGGAGAATGGAGATACTTTGAGTCTCGGGAAGGACAAGGGGTACATTTTGTACCAAAAAATGTACGGTTCCCGCACAATAAACTTTTATGATTTTGGCCTAAACTATTCAATCTATTTTGCTGAAATTTGGTATAGAGATACTTTGAGTCCCGGGAAAGAACATAGGATATATTTTGTCGCGGAAAAATGTACGGTTCCCACAAAATGTACCTTTGTGATTTGCGCATAAATTATTCAATCAATGTACGGGAACAACTATAAACTGAAGTCCACGCGGACGAAGTCGCGGGCAACAGCTAGTGGATTGATAGAATTACTGGAATGGCCATTCTAGGAGTATTTCTAATAAATCAAATCATATATTTCAGTGGCAAAGCTAGAAAAGGCGACGGAAATGATTTGACACCAAATCCAAGGAAGCTTTACCTGATTGGTAATGAATTGGACAAACTGGGCAAAATAATCAATGATATGATTCCTGTCAGCGAGCTGCCGTTCAATGTGAGACCAAAAACAAGAAAAGAGAAGAACAAATTAGCCTCAAGAGCATGTCGCTTGAAGAAGAAAGCTCAACATGAGGCAAACAAATTGAAATTGTACGGACTACAACAGGAACATAGTGAGTTGACATATAAAAGAGTATAGTAGTAATAACTTTATCAATAACTTTCTTTCTTTGGATTGTTTTTTAATTCTAATCTTTGGATTGTTTGGCCTAGTTTTTACTGTAACTATTAATAATAGTCACCACTTGAATAATATTTGCTTAGATTAAGATAAGGTACCTGGAGACATGCTCTTAGTTTAATAATGTAACTAAGATGCTTGAACACACTAGATGACTTGGTGAATTTTGTATCACTTTCCTTCTTATATAAACCTTCCCTGGACTTCCGCGAATATTTCAAGACCGTATACAAGAGCACTCTCTATTCCTTTTGGCGAGAGATCAGGCACAGAGCCGACTTTTTACATGCCCATCCGACGCATGGACCATCTTACTTGTCAGATAATCAGGTGATCAGCCTGCATTGTCAGCGTCCTAACCAATCTTGGAAATAACAATATGTTTCCAACGCGGGAATCGAACCCACAACCTCCAAGTCAAGAGTCACGCCTTAACCACTGGACCACAGAGGAGTAAATAATTTGAGGATTTGCAATCAGTTTTTAATAATAATTTTTTTTTATCTTTGCAGAACGTCTTATAAATGGTATCAACCAAATGAAACAAGTGCTGAGTAATCGGGTGACAAATCCAGATGCGAGTGTGGACTGGTCCTCACATGTCAATGGGATAGTCAGTGCGGCTACAGGTTTGTTCATTTATCATTAAATCAGAGTATTAGTGCTGTATAACTCGTTCGTTCCCAAGCGGTTGCATGCGACCGCGAAAACAATTTCACGAGATTTCCAAGAATCCACGATCGAGGTATTAATATATTAAGTTTCTCTGTTGATAAGATCTTATCCTTACTAATATTGTAAAGGCGAAAGTGTGTCTGTCTGTTATCTCTTCACCCTTAATTCATTCACTTTCCGAAAAGTAATGATGTTACCCAGGTGCCGCCATACCATACTATGCATCCCGCCCATATCGGCGGTCCCGGCATCTCGATTTAAATGTATTCTTGCCCGCCCATTGGCGTTGTCGGCACGAAGCTTCAGATTCCGTCATATAAATCATTTCAAATGCTCTGTGCTCGTGCGTAAAACGTGTTTATGTATGTGCAGTTTAAAATCAACCCATGGGCATCATGGGCATGGGCGGTCTCGGCATGTGAGTTAAAAAAATTGCCCGTCGATGGGCGGGCTCGGCACTGAATAGATTAAACCGCCAATCAGATTTTGATGTTTGGTATAGACTATAGGTATATTAGCTGTATACTTTATTATCCCGAGAAAAGACATGTGATAATTTTTATCTCTGAAAAATGTATGGTTATTTGGTGGCTATTTGATTGTAGAAACTAGAAACCAAACCTGTTTAATTGTTTATGGATACCCCTTGGAGACCTTTTTCATAATTCCTTTTTTCGGTGACTAGACTAATATAACAAAATAGTAACTATATAAAACATTATAATTTCAGAG
Source organism: Lysandra bellargus (assembly GCA_905333045.1). Taxonomy (NCBI): domain Eukaryota; kingdom Metazoa; phylum Arthropoda; class Insecta; order Lepidoptera; family Lycaenidae; genus Lysandra; species Lysandra bellargus. The sequence goes on along the minus strand of HG995350.1, from coordinate 9,195,331 downwards.
GTGAAAATAGGAGGGAATACATCAGAATTCGTGAACAAAGTGTTGGATAACGTCAGATCTGGCCAGAATAATGGCGGTCTCAACGACATGCAAGCATTTTAGGTCAGACTCACGATAATAATAACGAAAGGCTGTTTTATGTACCTCCAAAGTTTTATAGAGAAATTATGACACATATAAAATCTTATTGTCGAAGACAATTTTATTTTTATATGAATACAAAATAGACTAAGTCATTAGATTGCAAGGCAACTAAATATTAAGAGTATTTAATATTTCCTATATAGTATCTTTATATGTATGTCATATATATGAAGAGTTTGTTTGATGTATTTTAATTAAGTTTAAAACATAGATGTCTATATTTTAAGATTCTTTTTAAGTGTTATAGAAAAGTTATAAGTATTGAATTCTGTATTGTTATCAACAACATTATGAACATTAAAACTAAGGCCCTACGACTCACTGATTGTCTTCAAGAAAGATTTAAGGCCATTGATCACTGGGTTGATGGCACCAAATTTTTAGCACAGTATAAATATTATACAGCCATGTCTATGAAACAAATATTACGTGTATGCGACATAATATTATGTACTAAATTGCTTTGCTACCTAAAGTTACCCTTATGTATACTGTACTATCAGGGAAGTTGATTCCTATGCAGATGGCGGACCTAAGGGCCGGGACACAAAAACACGGCACGACGTCGTACGGCGTTGTGCGGACGCGCGTCGTAAAAAACCCACGCGTGCCGTAGAAACTCACGTAGAAATTCAAGATGAGTTTCTACGGCGCGACGTCGTACGACGCCGTACGGCGCCGTGCCGTGGGTTTTTTACGACGCGCGTCCACACGGCGCCGTACGACGTCGTGCCGTGTTTTGTGTCCCGGCCCTATGTCATGTGGTCGGCTTATGGCGCATTTTCACTGTTCGATACCGCATGTGGGGTGCGGGAGATTTCTAAAATGCATGCCACGGCCCACGACCAATCAAAATGCGCCATTAGTTGTAATATACTCCCCGTATGCTGTATACCGCACGAGTTAACGACTAATGAAAATGCGCCCTTAATATGTCAATTCAATGTTAGCTGTGATCGGTCGGCTGGGTTTGACGTAACGCGACCAAATTACTTAGGTCCGCCATCTGCATAGGAATCAACTCCTCTGATAGTACATTTATGTATTAATACTCTCCTTATGGACTAAAGTTTATTCAGTATTCACGTTATGTTTGAAGCAGGTCTTAAAAAGTACCAACACATTCATGTTCACGTTTTTAATCAGTATCTCGTAATTGGTGAATTTCAACGTGGACTTACTTCAAACATAATGTAAATGAACTTAAATTAAAATAAATACCTCAAACTTGTGTGGCATTTTAACGTGATGGGATTTTTATTGCTTTGTCTGTTGGAAATTCACCCAGCGTCAATAGAAAATTGGATGCTGTTGTATTCACATTAAATCATATTATATTTGATCGATTGTACAAAAAATAATCCCGAATAATGTGGATATATAAATACGAACTCATAAGCAACCATGCCGTTACAGGCATTGATATTAAGTCAATGCTAAGTTTTTAGTTTTGTGCAATATTAGAATATGTATAAGAGTTGGGCTCTTACATCTTATCATCATCATGTTATTAAATTTAATTTTATTCGACAAATCCATTCAATATCCTTCCCACCAGAAGAATCAAATAATTTATCACTCAAGTTTCAAACTGCAATAATATTGATTACTGTTAATTTGTTCAAACATATCAAAACAAATTAGCTAGTCTTTAAAATATTTTGTACTTGTTGTACCCAATAATATTCTAGTACCTACTGTTATGTATTTACAAAATTTTCTTGCGATAGTTTTTAAATATAAGATAAATAATTTCTTAATGCTATAAATATTAACCCTTTAACCGCCGAGCTTAAAATCAATTGTCGTGCCTCTAGCGCCGGCACCATAAATCGAAAAATTTATACCTACAACAAATAGTGATGTGCAATACTTATCTTTTTCGATGTCGATAATTTATTTCTTAATTTATATAAAGTATAAACTGATATGAATATCTAGTTTTTGAATCCATAATGCTGTTAGTAAACTATACAGCGCTGGCATTAGATACATTAGATAAAAACAGCTTGAATAGTGAAGTGACATAATTCCCGATATTTGTTATTACATTTCAAATAATATTAATTTCATAGTTTCCACGGATTAAATAATTGAGTTTTTTAAATATATAACCTACTACAAATATAGATTTTCAATAGTAGATCAATATCCCATCCCCTTTACACGCATACAATTTCATCTAAATGTCGTAGCAGACAGACAGATAGGAAAGCGTTACTTTGTAATTTATTGTAATTTTATTTCTAATTTAAGTATTCACTACAATCACATTTATCGAAAACATCATCATCATAAGCACAACACTAGTGGAAAATTCTAGAAGGCCGCACTCGCTTATGACGTCAGAAGCGGTCGCCTTTTTCCGACCGTGGCGCAGGGTGTGCTGAAAACATTCGTTTCTAAACATGCAGGCTAAGGATGGGAATCGTCAATTCAATCACTGACATTTTTATACTATATTTATTATAAATTAAGTAAAACAAACACGTTTATTTGTTCAGTAACCATTGCTTTATTTGTTTTATAATAAATTGGTTAGTAAAAACAGAAATGTTTTTATTTATGTGGATTTTTGTATCAGTAAATCATTGATTATGTCCCGTCCCTACTGTCGGATTTTTCCGACTCGGGCGTTGGACATCAATACACTTTTCTAAGAATACTTTCGGTAATTTATTTAACTTTAGACATTATTTTTAGGTCTTCTAATTAAGAGACTGAAGTGTAATCAATTGTAAATGATTACTTCGTTAACTATTTACCAAGTATAAACATTATTTTAATATAATACAGTGCTATCAAACAAAACAGGCAGATTAACCGAGTAGTGGTACTGGTCGTAAATATCCGACCTTGGCGAAATGGGCACGAAAATATTTGTCGGATTATTCCGACCTTGGCGGCTAAAGGGTTAAAGGTACATATGTTATTTAGTTAGGTAGATTCTATAAAAAGTAGATTAGACATATCATTTAACGTAGCTCGAATTTATGTTGTCTCCCATATTTATTTTCTAAGCTATGAGTCATAGCAATTCATCAATTTATACTATTGCATTCCTCAGTGATGATTGGCCGTGATAATCTTGTCTTTTGCTTATAACTTCATAACTACGCAACTTACCACGTCCTTATAATCCCGTTGAAAATCTAAAGGTTAAAAACTAACCCACTAATAAAACGATTTTCACACTGTGTTTATGGAAATTATAGTTCTGCAAAGTTTCACCTTATCTGATACTTCAGAGAAGTCTCATGGCAGACATGGACAAAACTTTGTACATACTATAAAGTCTGGACACAATATAGACCTCTTTATTAGTAAAGGGGTAAATAAATTGAATAATAATTAAATAATTTAATTGGGTTAATTTTAAGACTTGGTGTCTAAATGCTGAATTTGTCATTTATAAGACGTATTGATGATGTAAAATATGTAATTTTATTGTAACCATTTCGAAAATTAAAATTCGATTCTGATGTAGATCTTATTATAGAAATTAATGATATTCTTTTGTTAAACTTAAGAGTATACCTAATTATTAACCACAAAATAATAATTGATGGTATAAAAATATATTTATTAATCATAAAATAATTCTTAGTACATATACTTTGTAAACTAGTATAAGGTATAGTTTTGAGTCCAAAGAATGGTACAGTTATAGTTTGTAATTCACAAGCATACTGTATTGGCAAATATTGACATGGTTGCACAATATGACTTTTTTCAGTGAATATTCATATTTCATTGTGTTATTATGCTTTTGAATTACAAAACTGTAAAATTTGAGAGAAGATTGTTTTTAATGCCATTAAATATTAACGACGATTTTCCAGTTGTCTGTTGTCCATTGCTATACTTTGCATCAAATGTTAAAGTTATTTATCAAATGGCAATATTTTTAATCAGCTAATTGATTTCAATTCAATTGCGCTGGCGCGGCGTAGACGTTACACAATTTCTTCAGGAACAATCAGTACGCGGCGCTAGCGCAGTGTACTGATTGTTCCAGTAGAGAAGCGGCGACAACGCGACACGCGCCGCGTTGTCGCGGCGTCTGCGCTGCGCATACGTTCATTGAACGCTGGACAAACGCTAGTATGAAGGCAGCCTTAACTGGCTGCTTTCAACATAAAAACGCAAACATGTACTACACAAACTCTAGTTTCTTAAAGTAAGTAACGGTGCAGTGTCTTGTCTAGTAAATATAGATTTTTTCGCGCCTTTTCGAATTTATCATAGAGATCAAAAATAAAGTCAAAGTATTCAACTAATGTTTAACAGTTTGTGTTTTGTAGTTTAATAATATTATATGGACCACATACTTTATGAGAGTAAACACTATTTTATAAATATTGCAATAATGATATGAAGCAAAATTGCATTTATACCTCGATTTGCCTTGAAAAAATGTCTGTACTTTCTTTGACGTCATTTAGTAATAGAGGATCAGAATAATTATGCAGCGATTAAATTTAGGTCCTGCCTTCATATTATTTTTAAAGATTATTTTGTAATTTTCGTCACGAATAATGCTTCTTATTTGTATGAGTGAACTAAAAGCTGGCAAAATTTTATTATTTTTATTGACAAAATTAATGCTTTAAAGATGATGCCCTAAGGTTATTTCAGATGAGCTACTACAAAATATAAATATATTGACATGGTTTACTACATGAACGTAGAAAAAAAGGCAGACGGAGTCTTGTCATATACAAAACTGTGTCTTCACTTTTCTTCAGAGTCGGCCATGCACACATTCTGACGCCTGTCAAATGGTATGGACTAGCGCAAGAATGTGTGCGTGCGGACCGTGTACATACAGCCAGCTGGCCGACTCTGTACGAGACAGTTTTGTGTATGGTGGGACTCCGTCCGCCTTTTTTTTATACGTCCATGGTTTACTATAATATATTGTAGATTATATTATACATATTCTATTGATTGGTTGCAATAAAAAAAATGTAGAGATCAACTACGATAATATGGCGCGCCCCTCCAAAATTCAAAACTTTTGAAGTGCATTGTCAAAACGTTTGAAGTGCGTTGTCTTGCGTGGTAGGCTAGTTATGATTAGTTCACTAACAAATCTTGGTAATAAGTGACATTAACTGAAATATGCGATTGGTTGAATACTTACTAATACAAACTCTTTCATAAGGATGTGACTACACACATTGAAACAGTCATTTGGAGGGGCGCGCCATGTTATCATAGTTGATCTCTAAGCAGTACTTTGTAGTAGGCCAACTGAGGTCAACAATATATTTTATACATAATATATTTTTCTATAATGTCTTTATGATATAATTTAATCATAATTTAGAAAGTGATATAATACTATACATATTATTGTTATTATGGTAATGAGTTATTTGGTTTGATATTGTTATTATTTGCATTACTGAAAATAAAGTTACACTATTTCAAATTTTTATGTTACTTTATTTTGAATTTGATTTGTATGTATTTGTAAATTGCAGCCAGCAGTTTACTTTAGTTCAAAGTTATTCAACCGGTCTGCGATTCAATAGGCTGTGCTATTTTTTATAAATTCTTTTAGCTTCTTATGTTGTTTTCATACAAATGTATGCCAATATTACAAATTGTGTTTATGAATTTTATTGTTAAATAAATTTCAAATAAATAAATATGTTTTTTTAATTAATATTTAATTCCATCATATATACAAGTTAGAACTCAAAATGTTATTGTGTATTCTCTTGCTTGTTTCAATCAGTTTTAGCTTTTCCAATTGACAGTTTATTTCTTCCACATGATCATTGCTGAAATCCACATAGTATACCAACACAGTGGCAGGTAAATTCAGATGTTCCCTTATTAATGTAACTGGAAAAAAAAGTATACAATCACTTTTTTCACTAAAAGTGTATTCTGATTATTTTATTTGAAATGTAATAAATAAAACACTATAATTAATTTAATCCCTCAATCGTAAAAAAACGAGACACAATTTTAGCTTTATGTTGTTATCGCTGTTGCCAGTGACAGCTTGGGGCTTGAACCGCTTGAAGCATTAATTAATAGACCATTTAGGATGTTTTTGACTTTCATAGCTGATATTTTAGAAACTATTATTAAAGTTTGTATGTAAATATAAAATGGAGCTTACCACCAGCTGACACTCCAGATATGATGTTAGGTTGTTCTAGGTTTTTAAAATTAAACTGATTATCTTGAGCTGTGGTTGTACTCAGTTTTCTTACAATACACATGCTTGAATCTGGTGAAGTTGACTGATAATCTGGTAAAGGCTTTGTCAGTAACGAAATAACATTATCACTTTTGCAAACAATAGGCCTTAGAACTTCTACAATATCACTGCTTTGGAGTAAATCATAATCTTGGATAGTACAGACAAGAACATTGTCTGTTTTAAGTTTATACAGCTTTAAGTTAACACTATCAATTGAGCTGATAGGTTCTGCAAGTTCTTGGGCTTGCTTTATACAATTTGACAAGTATCTCCCTTCTAAAATAAATGTGGTTTTGATATTTTCATTAGATCCCAATCGTGTCGACCATTCAAGTCTGAAATATAAAACATGATTATTGCCTTACTGCAAACTTACTAAAATGAAGTACAATTAATAATACTTACTGAGTGCTAAATGGGTTTTGTGCAAAATCATCGTCCCAATCTTCCCAAGTGGTGCGACTGCTTGGTTCAACTATTTCTCCAAAAACGCTCATTTTCTTTGTGAAGATATCTATTTATTAATTGCTGACACGATTAATGCTAGAAAATAATAATTTTTAACTGTTTAATATTACAAAATTTTACATAAAATTGTTCAAAACACAGCAGAGGTATCTAAAGTACAATAATTCAAACTTCAAACTTCAAAATAATAATATTAAAAAATTAAAGGAATTGTCTAACGTGCCGCTAGCGGTCGTTTAGCGATGCCCGCTAAAATACCGTTGTCGGCATAATGAGGAAATCGCTAGTATGCCACTGCCCACTAGTGGTATTCTAGAAGGAAGTGGCTAGCGTGCCGCTAGTGGTCGTTTAGCGATGCCGACTAAAATACCGTTGTCGGCATAGGACGAAATCACTAGTATGCCGCTAGTGGTATTTTAGTTAAGAGTCCGTATACGAAATTTTGCCGATGAATACGAAATTGCAAAGGTTCGCTACAGAAATATTATTAGGTTTTTTCCCCTTATTACACTTAAAAAAATATAATATACTAATTATTAGATTTAAAATATATTTAAGCGCGGAAAGCCGACTCGAACCTTGCGGCGAGTAATGTGAGATTTGGGTTGTTTTGAATCGTGTTTTTTGGCACAATTTGTTTTTTTTTTCTTTTTTCTCGAATTGGATAGAATTTTATCTATAGATTATTTCTGTCGTTTTCTTTTTATGAATTACAGCTCCAAGTTGCCGAAATTAGCAGCAGTTCTTTGCCTATTTTCTCTAAAATTTTGCCGAGTTACATATTTTTTTACTCAACTATTTCATATTAAAGTGGTAAAAAGTAATTCCAACATTTTATAGACGACTTTCTCAACAGTACATTGTATTTTTTCATACCGTTAAAATGTCAATACAATCCATAAACAGGTGATATTCTAAACCTTTTACAGCAAAAATCACAAAACTGTCGCGGGTTTGAGTTGGATTACTTAAAAATACAGTTTAAAAAAATAAAAAATCTAGCTCCAACATTAGATTATAATTGAAATGATCTTACATGTTGTGCATCAAAACTTATAGAAATACTGTACTTTAACTGTTAAATCACGTCTGTTAAATCAGCGAAATCGGCAAATTTCGTATACGGACCCTTAATGTGCGCTAACAAACCGATGCAGATGGCGGTAAAATAAAGCATGGTGTTTAGTCTGCCACTGTAGTCACTCAGGCTTAGCATTACAATATTTTTAACTGACTTCAAAAAAAGGAGGTTATCAATTCGACGCGTATGTATCTATTAATATTGTTACGGAAACGGGCAGTTGTTTACGTGTTACGAATACGGGCAGTTGTTTACCTGCGCGCGACAGTTGCGCGTACTTTCTAGAAAAGTGCAACCCTTGTTTATGTGAATTACGTGTTTACGTAAACAAAATAGAACGCTCCAGAATTCGACGCGGGCCATATAAAAGGTAAACAAGCCGGCAGTCAGTTCAGTTCGATCCGAGCGATCATCAAGGCGATTTCAAAGTGAAAACAAGTGATCAACAGTGAGTGATTGTGATAGTGAACTAACGACTCGGCTACGACCTAGGACAGTGATAGTGCTCAGTGATTTGGATCTAGTGCTTAGTGTTTGGACTTAGTGAGCTAGTGTTTGCGAATAAAGTCTTCAAGAGAGTCACCAGGTCTTTCTCTCCGAATCCTCGAACCCTAGCACGTAACAACTGGTGTCGGAAGTGAGATTTGGAGATGCCATTGACTCCGAGAGAGGACTTCAAGGGGAGTGTCAGGACGAGGGCGCAGCGAGCTGCTGCCATTGACTCCGAGAGAGGAGTTGGAGGTGGAGCTGCGGAGGCCACACCCACTGGGGATCAAGCTCCGCCCATTGCGGGGCAGGCCCCATCCGCTGGCCCCGCCCACCAGGACCCGCCCACTGACCACGCCCCGCCCACTTTGGACATGGCCACGCCCACCGGCTCCGCCCACCAAGCCACGCCCACTCAGGCCACGCCCACTGGCCCCGCCCACTGGTCCCCGTCGACTAGCTCCATCCAGCCTGCCACGCCCGTAGTTTCTACGGCCCCTCAAATGGCTCTTCAATTGGAAAGCATAATTGAGTTAATTCAGGCTCAAAGGACAATGATGGAGTCACAAGATCGCAAGCTCAGCGCTTTGCAAAAGTCACATGATCACAAGTTTGGCGCTTTGCAGGAGTCACAAGAGCAACAAAAGGACCTCCAAGAAAAACGCTTCTGGCTATAAATGATGTCAGTGACACGGTGACTAAGCTTCGAAAAGATGTCGACATAATGGAAGAACGAGTTACCGGGCTAGGAGTGGATATGGAAAGTGTAAAAACCGGCCTCACGGAACTACAAAAGTGGAAAGTGCGCCTGGAAACCACAGGAGTCGCGACGTCTAGTGGAACTACCGGAGTGGTGCAAGTGGTACAAGGACCAAGAGTTAAAGTGCCACCATACGACGGTACTACTTCATGGAACGCTTATCGTCAGCAATTCCAGACGGTTGCTTCTGCCAACGGATGGACTGACGAACAATGCCTGACCGCTCTCACTGTTGCGCTCAGAGGGCAAGCTTTGTCGGTCCTAGAAGCACATACAGGAAATGGGTTCCAAGACCTGATGGAGGCCCTTGAATCCAGATACGGGGAGCAACGCCTGGAGCACGTGTTTCGTGCTCAATTTCGTGACAGAGTCCAACGCTCAGGAGAGGGACTACAACAATGGGCGTTGGAAATTGAAAAACTGGTCAAGAAGGCACATCCAGGAGCAGACTCCAAGATGGTCGACTCGAACACTATTCAAGCCTTTGTCGACGGAATCGGGGACCTGGAAGTCAGAGCTGCAGTAAGGCTACGTCACCACACCTCGCTAAAGGAAGCGTTGGCGCATGCTTTAGAGGTCGAGGCTGTTCGGCGTGACATACGGCAGACCTATAAGATCCGCGAGGTCCCCGAGGAAGTCAGGGAGGTTAAGGCTCCTACGAAGAGAAATTATGGAGCCATGTGCTACAAGTGCGGTGAGAGGGGCCATCTTCAGCTCAACTGCCCGCAGAAGGAGACCCAGATGGCAAGGATGAAAAGGCTCGAGGAACAAGTAGAGGAGCTGAAGAAGCAAGGAGCTTCGTCCCCTGCCCGGGATCAGGGAAATGAATAAAAGCCAGGACTAAGGGGCGAGTACTGGCTGACGCGGGAGAAGCCCCCATAACTGTTATCTCCCAAGCATGCAGCGGGAATAGTCTTGTGATTCAGGGGACTATTAACAGGACGGATTGCAAAATGACTCTAGACAGGAGCCTCTAGAACGATAGTGAACCCAAGTCTGGTAAAAGCCGCAAGAAGACACAAGAGGAGAATAAACTATCGGCTCCTTACTGCCTCCGGTCAGCCAATACCCATCCTGGGAGAAATGTCAGTTACGATTAATGTAGGGGGGTCCTCATACCTTCATGACGTTATTGTGGCTGATATTATGGATGATTGCATCTTGGGTTTGGATTTCATGAAGAAGCATAACTGCAGAATTAATGTTGCTGACGGAGTTTTCAAGTGTGGTGAAGAAGAAATTTTCATCCTTGGAGGTGCCAGCGGGAAAGTTGAATGTGTAAAGAAAGTCATAATACCTGGACGAGCAGAAGCTAGAGTGCTGGTGAAACTACCGCCAGCTGGAAAGAAGAAGTCAAACAAATGCGTGTTGATCGAAGACACACCTACCAAGACATCAGCGCAAAAACTGATGACGGCGAGAACCCTTGTTAGTGGAAGCAGTAACGCTGTGGTCAGGGTTTTGAATCTTGGTGATCGCGAGGTCTGCTTGAACAAAGGTGACGTCATTGGAAAGTGCGAGGAAGTTGTCTGGATGAGAAAGTGTAGGTCGATCACAGGCTCAGACTCGGCAAACAGCAGCAACTATGGAATAGTGACTGAGCTACTCGATGACTGCAAGAGTAATCTGACTTATTCGCAGAGCATGAAAGCTAAGAAGTTTTTACAACGCCACGCGAATATCTTCTCCAGTCAGGAAGGCGACCTTGGAAGAACGTCGATGGTTCAGCACAGAATAGATACCGGAAGTGAGAACCCAATTCGTCAACGAGCAAGACGGATACCCATTGCAAAGGAAAAAGAAGTTGAAGGCCTTTTGGAGGACATGAGAAGGCATAAGATTATTGAACCGTCTGCAAGTCCGTGGTGCTCACCTGTTGTGTTAGTGAAGAAAAAAGATGGTAGCACAAGATTTTGTGTGGACTACAGGCATCTCAATGATGTCACTAAGAAGGACAGCTATCCATTACCTCGAATCGACGATACTCTGGATACCTTGAGTGGCATGAAATAGTTCTCGACCCTGGACCTGAAATCTGGATACTGGCAGGTGGAAATTCATCCAAAAGACAAGGAGAAGACAGCTTTCTCCACAGGTAAAGGTTTATGGCAGTTTAACGTCATGCCCTTTGGATTGTGCAACGCACCTGCCACATTTGAGCGACTCATGGAGTGTGTACTGGCAGGCTTAGTTGGAGAGGCTTGCTTAGTCTACTTGGACGACGTCATCATTGTTGGCCGCGACTTCGAGGACCATTTGCGAAACCTAGAATGAGTTTTTGCTAAAATAGAGGGGGCCAAGTTAAAGTTGAATCCGAAAAAATGTCGTTTATTCAGGAGTAAGGTCAATTATCTCGGCCATGTCATCTCCAGTGATGGAATCCAGACGGACCCGGAGAAACTGGAAGCAGTTCAAAATTGGCCAACCCCTAAGAACAAAACCGAAGTGCGGGCATTTCTTGGCCTATGCTCCTACTACAGGCGTTTTGTCAAGGGATTCTCAGAGATAGCCAAGCCATTACATCGGCTGACGGAAGATAAACGACAGTTTATGTGGGACGAGACTTCTGAAGATTCTTTTCAGAAACTGAAGAAACATCTGTGTGAAACACCAATCCTGGGGTATCCACAACCTGAAGGTCAGTTTATAGTCGACACTGACGCAAGCAACACGGCCATTGGAGGGGTGTTATCTCAAAAACAGGGCGAAAGAGAAGTTGTAATTGCATATTTCAGCAAATCTTTATCTAAGCCAGAGAGAAACTACTGTGTGACAAGAAGAGAACTCTTGGCTGTTGTAAAGACGCTACAACATTTCAGCAAATATCTCATTGGCAGACAGTTTTTACTGCGAACTGATCACGCAGCGTTGAAGTGGCTACTGCAATTCAAGAACCCTGAAGGTCAAGTAGCTCGATGGATTGAACAGCTCCAGGAGTACGACTTCAAGACGGAACACCGCAGCGGAAAGGCGCATGGGAATGCCGACGCCCTTTCACGAAGACCGTGTTCAGAGGACTGCAAACATTGTGTTAAGCAGGAATCTAATGAAGTGACATTAAAGTTAACGAAAACAAGTCCTTGGGGTCCATAGGAGAATGATGCTATGAGGGAGGCTCAAGAAACAGATGACGACCTACGGCACATCATCACATGGAAGAAACGAGGTGACGAAAAACCAATCTGGAGTGAGGTTGCACCCACTGGCGCTGTCACTAAGGCGTACTGGGCGCAATGGGACAGTCTGATACTTCAAAATGGAATACTTTACCGAAAATGGGAGAAAACTAACGGCAGAGAGTTCCATCTTCAGATAGTTGTCCCAAGAACGAGAGTACCGGATGTTCTCCGTGAAATACACGATGGCGTATCAGGAGGACATCTAGGTGTTAAGAGGACGTTAACAAAAGTGCGAGAACGATTCTACTGGTTGCATTGTCGAGATGATGTACAGGATTGGTGCCGCAAATGTATTACTTGCGCTGCAGTGAAGGGACCACAGACCAGGAGCCGTGGGAACCTGCGGTTGTATAACGTTGGCGCACCGTGGGAACGAATTGCAGTTGACGTAGCTGGGCCATTTCCCGTGACGGAATCGGGAAACAAGTACTTTATGGTCGTCATGGACTACTTCACCAAATGGCCCGAAGTGTTCGCCATACCAAACCAGGAAGCTACAACAGTTGCTTCTAAGCTAGTCGAAGAAGTGATATCTCGCTTTGGTGTGCCTCTCGAAATCCATTCCGATCAGGGCAGGAACTTCGAATCGCAGGTCTTCCAGGAAGTGTGCAGAACTTTGGGAATGCATAAGACGAGGACCACCGCGTACCATCCACAGTCTGATGGAATGGTTGAGAGATTTAACCAGACTCTAGAGAGGCATATGGCGAAATTGGTAGATGACAGACAAAAGGATTGGGACAAGTATATACCACTCTTCCTTCTCTCATACCGTACCGCCGAGCATGAGAGCATAAAAGCTACCCCGGCATTTGTCAATTACGGTAGAGAACTACGAATACCAATAGACCTCTTGACAGGAGCGTCACCGGGGGAACCAAAGACCGTACAAGACTATGTCTGCGATTTAAGGGAAAAGATGCACTACATACACGCCATGGTTCGGGAAAATGGGTTACAGTCAAGTGAGAACATGAAGACCAGATACGACCGGAAAGCGAACACGAGCGGCTTCGAAGAAGGGTAATTGGTATGGCTGCATAACCCAACTCGCCGAAAAGGGAAATCTCCAAAGTTGCAGACCAAGTGGGACGGCCCATATAAAGTGGTTACCCGATTGAATGATGTGACTTACAGGATTCAAAAGCCACCAAGAGGCACATTCAAAGTGGTACACATAGACCGTTTGGCGCGTTATCATGGCAGTAACAACGATGCTCGGGACGAGCATCTCTAAGAGGGGAGTAGTGTTACGGAAACGGGCAGTTGTTTACGTGTTACGAATACGGGCAGTTGTTTACCTGCGCGCGACAGTTGCGCGTACTTTCTAGAAAAGTGCAACCCTTGTTTATGTGAATTACGTGTTTACGTAAACAATCCAAAATAGAACGCTCCAGAATTCGACGCGGGCCATATAAAAGGTAAACAAGCCGGCAGTCAGTTCAGTTCGATCCGAGCGATCATCAAGGCGATTTCAAAGTGAAAACAAGTGATCAACAGTGAGTGATTGTGATAGTGAACTAACGACTCGGCTACGACCTAGGACAGTGATAGTGCTCAGTGATTTGGATCTAGTGCTTAGTGTTTGGACTTAGTGAGCTAGTGTTTGCGAATAAAGTCTTCAAGAGAGTCACCAGGTCTTTCTCTCCGAATCCTCGAACCCTAGCACGTAACAATATGTACCAAATTATGAAATAAGGGGGCAAACGAGCAAACGGGCCACCTAATGGAAAGCAACTTCCGTCACCCATGGACACTCGCAACATCGGAAGAGATGCAGGTGCGTTGCTGGCCTTTTAAGAGAGAATAGGGTAGTAGGGTAGAGGAGGGTAAGAAAGGGAATAGGGTAGGGTAGGGAAGGTAAGGAAGGTAGAGTAGGGAATTGGGCCTCCGGTAAACTCACTCACTCGCCGAATCACAGCGCAAGCGCTGTTTCACGCCGATTTTCTGTGAGCCCGTGGTATTTCTTGGGTCAGCCGGCCCATCCGTGCCGAAGCATGGCTCTGCCACGTAAAGAATGCGTCTGCACAAATGTGCCTAATTTCAAAAGTGTATGTTTGTATGTTTGTGTTCGCATATCTCCGGAACTACAAGTCCGATTTGAGTTATGGTTCTTTTTTTTGTTGTACAAGGTAAAATACCACTAGCGGCATACTAGCGATTTCCTCCTTATTATGCCGACAACGGTATTTTAGTGGGCATCGCTAAACGACCAATAACGGCACGCTAGCCACTTCCAAGATACCACTAGCGGCGTACTAGCGATTTCCTCCTTATTATGCCGACAACGGTATTTTAGCGGGCATCGCTAAACGACGACTAGCGGCACGTTAGACACTTCCAAAATTAAAATTGTTTTGAAAAGGAATTTTGACAGCTGTCAGATTTCATAGACAACATTTGACAATGAGAAGTAGATAGATAGATAGATAGACTCTTTATTGCTCACATTAAATTAAGTACAATCAGTTACTGAAACTTGTATTTGCTATTGGCTATTTGTTGTATTTGCAAATAAAGGCAAATACGACCTTCCACACATGGACGTCAAATACCAAACTTTTACTTGATTTTGTTTACTTGCCTATTTGACTCCTTTGATGTGCGTCAAAAACCGACAAAGATACGTGTATTTGGTATTGGTCATACTTGTCAAATATGCAAATAAGGCCAACATTTGTCAAACATACCGTCTACACATGGTGATTGTTTGACAAATAAATCAAATACGCAAATACAAATAGCCATGTGAAGTGCCTCCATAAAAAAAAAGACGGGTTGCACTTCGGGAGTGCCAGCAGAAGTGAAAACTTGATTATTAACGTTGTGCATTTTTTTTAAACCATTTTTAATTAATCGAAACCCTTACAATCGATTAAAAAAAATATCGAAAATCGAAAACAAAACAATCGATTGTTCGATTAATCAATTTCGATTAAAATTAATTTTAATCATTACTTAATTTTAATCATTACTTAACTTTAATAATTACTTAATTTTAATAATCACTTAATTTAATCGTTACTTAATTTTAATCATTACTTAATTTTAATCATTACTTAATTATAATCATTACTTAATTATAATCATTACTTAATTTTAATCATTACTTAATTTTAATCATAACTTAATTTTAATCATTACTTAATTTTAATCATAAATTAATTTTAATCATTACTTAATTTTAATCATTACTTAATTTTAACCATTACTTAATTTTAATCATTACTTAATTTTAATTATTACTTAATTTTAATCATTACTTAATTATTTTAATCATTATTTAATTTTAATCATTACTTAATTTTAATTATTACTTAATTTTAATTATTACTTTATTTGAATTATCATTTAATTTTAATTATTATTTAATTTTATTTAATCCATATTTATTTTTAAATATTATTTAATTTTAATCCATATTTAATTTTAAATGTTACTTATTATAATTATTACTAATTTTAATTATTATTTAATTTTAATTATTATTTAATTTTAATTATTACTTAATTTGAAGTATCATTTAATTATAATTTCGATGTTACAACACTACTCTCCAACCGTCTTACGGTCTTACGCGTTTTGTATGGTTTTTCGATCAACACGAAAATCTGACGCGAGTTTCACAGTTTTTACCCATCCCACAAAAGTGCTCAACGCCGCTAAAGAAGTTTTCACTTCAAAAATTTTGTTGCAGCTTGCGACACCAAGACCAAAACATGTTTGTGGCCCGCGTGAAAAAAAGGTTGGGGACCACTGGTCTAGATCTATAACACGCTTGAGCTGAGTGAGTTGAGTAACACATAACAATAGTACTACTGAGTACTACTGTTATATTTTATACATAAAGATAACACGTCTTCTTTAAATATCCCTAGTCCCTACTCCCTAGACTGATTGAATTTTAGAAGTGGGATGGTTGTAGGAAAGATGAAAAACGAATTTTATTTCTTTTGGGAAATGGGAACTGTCAACTGGGAAGAAAAGAATAATAATAAATGGTTCATAGACAAGCAGGGAGTATCGACTACCGACACCGGACACGACGAACACAACACTATTTCGTTAAAAGTTTCTTCATATTCTGTGATTTCACGTAGTATCTCTAATAGTCTGTGGTGATTTCATTACATGGCAGGAGGTGCAATGATTTTATAGCGATTTTAGAAAGGAAATTGTATGAAATAAACGAAAAGTAAATAAGATTCGCATATTTATATTATGAAAAAGAAATCTTGATTTGAAAACAAGTATATTCGATCGTAGCTAGTCATGTTAAAGGTAAATTTAATACGAGATAATTCTATGTGAATGAAAGAAAAGTTGTGGGGTAATTAATTTAGCGAATTTTATTTACAGGATAAAGGGCAAATTACTTTTGAGGACAAATGGCCGACAATGCGTCCTATAGTTTTAAAGTTACTGAAACAAGAACCGGTAACTCAAATAGAATGGCAAGATCTATTCGGCGCTGTACATTCGGTCTGCCTCTGGGATGAAAGAGGGCCCTACAAACTGAGAGATGCTCTCCAACAGGACATAATGATGTACATTAAACAGGCGCAGGCTCGCGTGCTAGCACAGCGCGAGGATCAAGCCCTACTCAAGGCTTACATAGCTGAGTGGGGTAAATTTTTTACACAGTGTAATTATTTACCCACTCCCTTTCGACAGCTGGAAAGCTCAATCAATAATCTAAGCAAAGTTAGCAGTTCCAATTCATCAAATTCACAAAAGAAGAATAATAATAACAACATAGAAGACAGCCTAGTGCGTAAGTTGATGCTGGATTCTTGGAACCAAAGTATTTTCATGGATATCAAACAGAGACTGCAGGATTCTGCAATGAAATTGGTACAAGCTGAACGTAACGGAGAATCATTTGATTCTCAGCTGGTTATTGGTGTGAGGGAATCCTATGGTGAGTTCTTTGCCTTATCAAACTATGTAATTTTTAAATGTAGTGAAGCATTTTTTGATAATTTTAGTCCTATAATTGTTAAAAGAAGAGCAGATTATTAGAGTAATAACTAGAGACCGGATTATATGCAACATAAAAAGCTTGTCATATGCATGCAAATATGCATGAAAAATGCTTGAAATATGCACAAAAATTGGCAGAATATGCAAAATTAAATGACAATATGCAAATTCAAATTCTGCATACAATTAGTAAAAAATTGTTTTGATAGGCGATAAGAGGTACAGTAACATTAAAATATAGTAAACGTAAGCAATCAAATATCAGTGGTAAGATTGTGTCTACGATTATTTAGAATATTTTTGTAAATAGAAAAGGTTCGCTCCACATTCACTGAGGAAACTAGGCAGAATTTGAACTTGGGTTAGTTTCAGTTTCTGGCAAAAGTTCTGCCATCCCATTAATTTGTAGTTGGCAAGAGCGACGTCCTTCTGGCTCTTTAATTTTACTATCGTAACTGTAAAATAAAAGACGGCTTCTGACTGCATTCGAAATGCTGTAAAAGTCGCAACTATTAGGCACTCAATAGCCCTTATGTTTTGTAACTGTTATTGTTATTAAATTTGGTCGCATTTCGTAACGCAGGGTTAATGAAAAATGTTGTAAATGTACCGAAAATATGCATCATAACTAGATTTTAGGTAAAATATGCTATGACCGCTGAGAATAGCTAAAATATGCAGATGCAAATATGCAAATGCATATTATCCGGTCTCTAGTAATAACCTTTGGAATAAATTATGTAAATTGTCTTTTTCAAATTTCAAAAGTACTTAACTTTTGAAAAGTGAACAATACAATATTTGTAATTATTTATTTGCTTGTAAAGGTCATTAAACTATTGAAGTGATTAATCATTTTATAATTTGAATGTTGATAAAATAAAATCTCATCAGGGTAATGTTAAACAATTTAGTTTGAGAAATGTTAAACAAAATGGTGAAATTTTTATGTTTCAGTTAATTTAAGCTCAAACTCTGTAGATAAATTGCAAATATACAAAGAGAACTTTGAAGCAGCTTACATGCAAGCTACAGAAGAGTTCTATAAACTAAAAGCTAATGAGCACTTGTTAGAAAATGGTGTACAGTCATATATGAAATATGCCGACCAACGCCTCAAGGAGGAGGAGGCTCGAGCTCATAGATATCTGGAACCGGGGAGTGGCAGTGTAGCCGTACTCGCCCAGTGCTGTGAGAAGGTCCTTATTGGGGAACATCTTCCGACTCTGTTGGCTGAAAGTGCATCACTTATAAAGATCGGTGACACAGAGAAGCTCCAATTGATGTTCCGTCTTCTAGACAGAGTTCCCGATGGTGTTATACCCATTTTGAGAGACTTGGAAGCACACATAGTATCGGCCGGTCTAGCTGATATGGTGGCATCTGCTGATATCATTACAACTGACTCCGAAAAATATGTTGAACGTTTACTAGACCTGTTCAACTGTTTCAGTAAACTAGTCAAGGAGGCTTACTTGGACGACCCGAGGTTTTTGACTGCCAGAGACAAAGCTTACAAGTGTGTTGTTAATGATACTACAGTCTTCAAACTGGAATTGCCATCCTCGGCTCTCTTAAGAGGCAGTAAAGGAACGGCGCCTGAAAGTAAATGTCCGGAATTGTTAGCTAATTACTGTGATATGCTGTTGAGAAAAACACCATTAAGCAAGCGTCTAACTAGTGATCAAATCGAATCTCGTCTTAGGGATGTTTTATTAGTTCTAAAATATATTGAAAACAAGGATGTGTTTATGCGTTATCATAAGGCACATTTAACTAGGAGGTTAATATTAGACTCCAGTGCAGATTCAGAAAAAGAGGAGGATATGGTTGAATGGTTGAGAGAGGTTGGCATGCCCGCTGATTATGTAAATAAACTGGCTCGTATGTTCCAAGACATTAAGGTTAGTGAAGATCTCAATACGCAATTCAGAAATGATACTACAAGGCACGATGCAATAAATATAAAGATTCTGAATGCAGGAGCTTGGGCCCGAGGCTCAGAAAGAGTGACAGTCAGCCTTCCCCTAGAATTAGAAGACTATATACCGGAAGTTGAAGAATTCTATAAAAAGAAACATTCAGGTAGAAAACTGCAGTGGTATCATCATATGAGTAATGGCACAATTACTTTCGCTAATTCTGTGGGTCGTTTTGACTTAGACGTCACCACATTTCAAATGGCTGTCCTATTTGCTTGGAACCAGAGACCCACCGATAAAGTTACTTATGAGAACTTAAGGCTTGCTACGGAGTTACCTGATCCTGAGTTAAGGAGAACTTTATGGTCTCTGGTTTCCTTTCCTAAGCTCAAAAGACAGTTGTTGTGTTATGAGCCACCTGTCCAAAATCCTAAGGATTTTTCAGAAAATACAACTTTTTGGGTGAACCAAGAATTTGCACTTGTCAAAAATGGTAAACCCCAAAGAAGGGGTAAAATTAACCTCATTGGTAGATTACAATTGAGTACAGAAAGATCTCAACTTGAAGATAATCATTCTATCGTGCAATTGAGAATACTAAGAACACAAGAAGCAATAATTAAGATTTTGAAAATGAGAAAACGAATTACAAATACAGCATTGCAGGTAAGTTCTTTAGAGATACCATAATTTAATGTCACCTCACGCAAAGTAAAGCACGTAAACACATTCGAATTTTGCAATCTATTCTAATATCATTCAAGTATGTTTGTCTTTATCCCTTTAAGCTTACGCTTGACTGCTGAATCTATTTTGATGAAATTTAGTATTTTAGATACTTTTTAGATGGTTGCCGCGCGACAAACGAATTGTTAAAGTTATGTGCAGCATTGCTATGTGCAGCATAGCAGTTTAGTTATGTTTAGCAGCCTTCAATTACAAGGGCATTAGTCTTGGTGTTTATGTCAGTCTTTTTTCAGAGTGAACTTGTGGAGATATTGAAGAACATGTTTTTGCCATCAAAGAAAATGATCAAGGAACAACTGGAGTGGCTGATCGAGCATAAATACATGCGGCGAGACGATGAAGATATCAATACTTTTATATACATGGCCTAATACATTAATGCACCTGAGAGAATAAATAAATTATTTAATCACATCTACGTTATTTGTTCAATATTTAGAAGAAATTATGATCTAAGGAAGGAGAAGAAGCGTAGAAACAGAAGAATAAAATTCAGCAATCGAAGTTAGAATAAAATCCAAGCTCTGAAATATCTGCACTACTTGCAATTTATGATCGTAGCAGTAACTATTTAGTAATCTGTGGTAGTAGTTAACAACGTAGTGAAAGAACTTGTGTTCTTTTACTCTGTTGTTATGTAGTATCAGAGAAGTTGATTCCTATGCAGATGGCGGACCTAAGTAATTTGGTCGTTCTTTTACTCTGTTGTTATGTAGTATCAGAGAAGTTGATTCCTATGCAGATGGCGGACCTAAGTAATTTGGTCGCGTTAAGTCAAACCCAGCTGACCGATCACAGCTAACATTGAATTGACATAAGCCGACCACATGACTTAGGTCCGCCATCTGCATAGGAATCAACTTCCCTGATAGTACCTTTTCTAAATCTTTTTTACTAAAATAAAACTATATATTTGGGGGTTAAAAATAAACAAGTACAAATAGTTGATATATTTTTTACTAAATATAAAGATAGTAAATACATAAAAGGTATTTATAAAACAAAGTGATTAGTTCTTCCCGGGTTCTATAGTCTCACCTCCCTGGATCTGACCCCAACCAATTAATCTGTAAAACAAAAAATATAATATTAAAAAATACTACAGAGTGTAGACTCCTACGTTTATCAGTTATTACGTTTCCATTTGCTACACTTGAAATATTCAAGAAAATTAATGTACTAGGAAAAGAGCCAACCGGGCATCAGATGACGATAGACAATAATATGAGTTATGACAGTCTCTCATAGACACTAGCTACATAGGTATTGCCAACAAAAATTATACGTGAACCCTTACGCCTCAAGTCCACCGACGCTGCGAACTGCGAAACAGCTGCGAACCGATTTACTGTCTCATCCGCCACACGACAGTGCGTTATATTACATCTCGCTCTATTCTTGTTTCGCAGATATTACCGCGCACTCAGCGTTTCGGTCGAGCCAGCTCATTTGGCTCAGGGCTAGGTTAGTAGGCCTAGGTTTAAAATAATAACTCACCGCCAGTGGTTCTCAACTCTTCTACTGAGGGCAACTTTCTCTCCGATCTCGGTGCATACGGGACTGGTGAGCGCTATTTTAGCTAAATCAGCCTTTGTGGCGATTACTCTTCCACCAGTACTGAGAGAACCGATGTTGACAAGCAACGCCTGAAAACATACAAAGTGGGTGATAGAACATTATAATGGTAGCTTTCCGATCCTCGGGACATGCGACCGCGACCTAGAGAAATTCAAATAAAATGCCAATTTATGAACTAGGCTTGTTTCATTTTGCTTTATGTCACTACAAAGCAGTGGCGGCTTTGCTAGACCCATGTCAATAGAAAATGAAACCTAGCCTATTTAATAAAGTAGCATTTTATTGGAACGAAGTTCCTTATCGCGTGTTGCAAAAGTGGGTTAGATAGAAAAAATTAAGACGAAGTTTTTTTGTTTCTCTCTCTGTCTCTCTATTATTCTATGAAAAGCAAGTTATTTTCATTTCGTCTAAATCTATTTCACATTGAACAGTATGGTGTAGTGGCGTTATTTTTTAGTTTTTTTTTTTAGTGCATACCTACAGGCTTTTTGTACATATGAAATAATAAACTGGAACTTCGTTCCATCCGGGTGTCTCTTGACACCTCTCAAGTTTTTTTTAAATTTTTGTGGGTCGCAGTCGCGTGCCGCGCGGATCAGGAAGGACGTCCAAAACGACCGTTTAGCTACAGAGCTTATCATAAGTTTCTAATGATTTTTATTTCGTTAGCATAAAGGTGATATTAAGAGTAAATACCAGGGCCGGATTTATATTTTTAAAGAGTATATGCCACTTTAATTTTGCCGCCCCTATGTAGCAGTGCGAACTCTGCCGCCATCCTAGGGCGCTGCCGCCCCCCCCTAGGAGTCAGGACGCCACAGGACGCTGCCGCCCATATGCCATAGCCCAGGGTTTATCAAAGTGGGGTACGCAAACCCCTAGGGGTTCGCTATTCGACGGCACGAGGTTCGCGACAAAATTTACGTTATGGTGGCCAGGCTGGCCCGTTTGCGGCCACGAACAAGAGCATAATTTCTAGTTTGAGTATTCTGTTGCTTGACAGGAGTCTTCTTCAAGCTGATTTCAAAAGGATGTCTTTGATAGATTTTGGGCAGCTAGACAGGCATTAGAGTATTTCGAACGAACAAAGGGTAAAAGGAAATTCTCACGCAAAGCGGTGAATTTCATTTTACACTTTGCTACAATATATAGTTATGTGAGAGTGGGTTTTCACGGTCATAATAAGAATAGACAATTTTTGAAGTGAAAACTTCTTTAGCGGCGTTGAGCACTTTTGTGGGATGGGTAAAAACTGTGAAACTCGCGTCAGGTTCTCGTGCTGATCGAAAAACCTTGGAAAAACCGTAAGACGGTTGGAGAGTAGTGTTTTGTGTCGAACTCGAACTCGAATTGGACGTAGTTAAGCAGAAAGGACTCAACCCACAAAATGGGCAAAATTGAGTTAAGTATACCATCGTACTCCTGAGGGTCGAATCTACCATTTAGTGAAAACCCCATTTTTAAAATATACACCGAAAGTACTTTTTTTTTACCCCCTCGATCGACTCAACCCACAGTATGAAGAGAACTCTAAATAGCTGAACGAACTCAGTCCTTCCTTCCAGTCCTTGAGTTGTTTCTGAGTAATGGTATTTCTAAGAGTATGGGCCGGGACACAAAAACACGGCACGGCGCCGTACGGTGCCGCGTCGTGAGAATTCACGGCGCGCGTCGTAAAAAACCACGGCACGGCGCCGTACGACGTCGTGCCGTAGAAACTCACATAGAAATTCAAGATTGGAGTAATAAAATAGAAAAAAAAAAATTGTGAACTGCAAAATATGTACAAAGAAAGATAAAGTGAATTGGCTTAAAACTAAAAATATTTTATTAAAAAAAGAAGAACCATTTTTAATAATAATGATATCAGAGACTGAAGATACTTAATGAAAAGCTAGATTTGACGAAAAAAAAACAAGGGTGCTATAATGCACTTTGCCGAAGAAGATTTTGAAATTCTTTGGCCCCATGGTAAACTAATTCCTCAGGCAAAACTTGATGACCTCCAATCAATGTTCAGTTTAATACCTGAAGATAGCCATGCATTCTATAGTAATCTCAAGGGACACGCCAATATCAAAGAGGATGTTGATGGTTATGGACCCACCCTCGATTTTGACTTAGACGATGACGCAAATTAATCCGTCGATCGCCAATTCCTGGAAATATTTTGTTCTCACGGCCCATATGGGCCTTACGGGGCTTGATGGGGTTAATTTGCGAGCAATAAATTGAAGACATGAGTGGAAAAAACGAACAAGTAACATTTCGTAACATACGGACAATACCTCATTTTTTCCCTAATTATTTTAATAAAACTTGTAACTTATCTACTTCATATCTTAGCTAATATATCTGGCTACACATATACTTCATAGATTTTCTATTTCAAATAAATTTTCCGGCCCTAATGCCTTCATTTAAGCAAAAAAACGGGAAGTTTTTTCATGTTACCTTATTGTTCCACTCACGTCTTGAATTCTTGCGTAGTTTTTAATGTTATTAAATTTTAATAAAGTTCCTTTTGTGCGTGTTTAAAAGTTTGTTTATCAAGGTTGATAAATACATAACTTTTTATTAATTTAACTTCTTTTATTTTCTTTTATCACTTATTTTCCAGTCGAAGGGTACTTATGAGTCCTTTCTGAGAAATAAATAAAAAATACCTGTCCCTACAAAGTTGAGAATATTTGTAAGGACTCAACCCACATTTCGCCTATTATCTTGAAATTTATTGCAAAATATACAAAAAATAATTGACAGACAAATAAAGTGTGAACTATTCTTTAAATTAAGCAATTACTTTTTTTGTTATTGTAACTTTTTGATAAAGAAATTCAAGCTGAAACTTCAAACGCCAATATCTCAAAAGTGACTTTGTGTGGGTTGAGTCCTTTCAGCTTAACTACGTCCAATTGATTGTAAGGGTTTCGATTAATTAAAAAAATCGTTTTTTTTTAAATCGATTTTCATAAAAAAAGGGTTAAAAATTTAATCGATTGTAAGGGTTTCGATTAATTAAAAAATCGATTTTTTAATACTTAATATATTTTCATAAAAAATGGGTTAAAAAAATTCGAAACGTTAATAATCAAGTTTTCACTTCTGCCGGCACTCCCGGAGTGCAATACGTCTTTTTTTTTGAAGTGAAGACTTCTTTAGCTGCGTTGAGCACTTTTGTGGGATGGGTAAAAACTGTGAAACTCCCGTCAGATTCTCGTGCTGATCGAAAAACCGTAAGACGGTTGGAGAGTACTAGAGTAGTGTTGTAACCTCGAAATCGATTAATCGAACAATCGATAGTTTTTTTTCGATTGTTGATATTTTTAACCGATTGTAAGGGTTTCGAATAATTAAAAAAATCGTTTTTTTTAAAATCGATTTTCATAAAAATGGGTTAAAAATTTAATCGATTGTAAGGGGTTCGATTAATTAAAAAAATCAATTTTTTAAAAATCGATTTTCATAAAAAATGGGTTAAAAATGAAAGG
This sequence comes from Lysandra bellargus, assembly GCA_905333045.1. NCBI lineage: Eukaryota > Metazoa > Arthropoda > Insecta > Lepidoptera > Lycaenidae > Lysandra > Lysandra bellargus. Next base: position 9,170,269 of record HG995350.1, on the reverse strand, counting down.
GTTTCGATTAATTAAAAAAATCGATTTTTTAAAAATCGATTTTCATAAAAAATAGGTTAAAAATTTAATCGATTGTAAGGGTTTCGATTATTAAAAAAATCGATTTTTTAAAAATCGAATTTCATATAAAATGGGTTAAAAAAATTGTAAGGGTTTCGATTAATTAAAAAAATCGATTTTTAAAAATCAATTTTCATAAAAAATGGGTTAAAATAATAATGCACAACGTTAATAATCAAGTTTTCACTTCTGCCGGCACTCCCGGAGTGCAAACCGTCTTTTTTTATTTTCTTGGAGGGCGGGGGGATTTCATTAGTTAGTAAAGGGTTCGCTGCCACCTACGAAATTTTAATAGGGGTTCGTGGAGCCGAAAGTTTTAGAAACCCTGCCATGGCCTATACTGCCTATAAAGAAATCCAGAGCTGGTTACTAAATAGTAAACGAACCTCGTTCCTGGCTAGTTTCTGCACTTTGGCGGCCTTCTTGTCTCCCTCCGTGCGGACACCGAGGAGTCGCTTGAGCAGGTAGTACGACACTTCCAGCTTCACGAATATACCGGGCAAGGCACCCACCGCACCTAGAACCTGAGAACGCCATGTTGTTAATGCAGCAAGTTTAATTGATTTGAGGTCTAAATAAGGGTCAATCAGACCGCGACGAGGCGAGGCGCGGCGCGGCATAATTTTTGTTATTATTGTAATACACTCCGGAGACCGGACAAACCTTCGTGGTTTATGTAGAGTATATTTCTTAACGTTACGTATGATTTATGAAAATAAATAAAAATAAATAAATAAAATAAATAATAAATTTGTATGGATTTGACAGATTTCAATTGCGTGAGATGTCTTGCGAATCTGTCAAAACCATATTTTAGAAATGCATCTACGCGTCGCGTTGCGGACCGAATCAACCCTAATTAGGTCAGGCCACAGAAGGCCGTACAGAAGGGCCGCGTGCCCACACCGATGAGTCCACCGGGCACCGCGAACCTACAGTTCGCGGTGCCCAGTGGACTTATCTCTTTCTGCTCGGTATACAGCGACACGATATATCGTATCGTGCGACGTGAACACGCTCAAGTCGTACGTAACTCTCGCTCACCTGTCCCACAAGTCGATCAGCGCGACACAGCGTCGGCTCTATCCGCGTGCCCACACCGATGAGTCCACCGGGCACCGCGAACTGTAGCTCGTTCTGCTCGGTATACAGGGACACGATGCGGGAGAATATCGGCCGGCACGTCAGTTTGCCTTCCTCGTCCTTGCTCACTAGACCCGGCCGGACCTGGGAATTAACATGAAGTTATTATATCTTCTAATGAGTTAATGCTGGGGTTCCCAATCTTTTCAGCCTGCGGCGCACTTACTAGTCAACATTTTGTCACGGCGCCCTACTTTACCTAGGTATTACAAAAAGATACATAAATAAACACATTTAATGATTATAGGTAGGTTAAGCAAGTAAATAATAATAAACAAATATTATTCTTCTAATAATAATAATAATAATAATAATAATTCTTCTGCATGCTTTGTATAATTCATAATATTATAATTTTATTTTATAATAGGGATGACGACAAGGTCAAAGATTAGCAAATTTTGTTAATAAAATAAAGAAATCACGGTAAAAAAAAAGTGTTCCCAAAATTTCAGTATTTTTTTTTGTTATGCGCCTTCAAAGTTGGATAATCAAGTCGATTTTTTTTAAATTAAATTTCCTAATATTTGTATACCATTCGATAACTTATGCAATTAAAAGCAACTTTTGTTATGAAACCACTTTCATAAACGCAATATTTAATATATCTACCGAACAAAATTCTCTCCCGATCCATACAAACTACGAAAGAGTGACGTCAGTCTTTCGTAGCACTTTGTATGGAGCGTTTCGGGCAGGTCTATTTTATGAGATATTTGAAATTGTCATATCTTGGTGAATTTTTAAGCTATCAGAGTCATTCTTTCAGCGATGTTTCTATTTTTTAAGGGTCTTTCAATTACTAATAAGAAAAAAAATTAGTCATCAAGCCTATTGAGTTATGGATAGTGATGGAGGATCGACTCACGGCGGCGCCCCTCTTGCCTTTACGCGGCGCACCAGGGCGCCGCGGCGCACAGTTTGGGAACCCCTGAGTTAGTGACATGTCTCTGTCTAATCACTGATCTACTAAGAGCGTGTAATCCGTGCGCACGTCCATCGACCACATCCATCCACATCCTGTTTATTCCTCGCGTGCGCGGCCTATACTAAAGTCAGTGGTTTTTTGCAAAATGATTAGGAGCATGATCATATTATATAGTTTATAGCAGCGGTCGGCAACACGCGGCCCGCGAACGTCTTGCTTGCGGCCAGTGAATGTTTTTTGAATAATTAGTTATGTGTATCAAAAACAATGTTTTCTAATACTGCCAGTAGTTATCGCCACTTAAGTACGTTTGTGTAATGGCACTGTTTGTGCCATTTTTAATAAAAACTTATTTCCTTTCAATATGTGTAGGTATATTGAGCTTCTAGGGTACGAGTATGAGGTCTGCGGCCCGCCTTTAGTTTGTTTTGCCACCTTGTGGCCCTTGCCTGCCAAAAGGTTGCCGACCGCCGGTTTATAGTCTTAGGCCCACTTGCGCAGATCTGAGTTAAAGTTAACTCTGAAACTGAGTTAAACATCATGTCATATCTGTCACTCACCAAGTGAGAGATAGAGATGACATGATGTTTAACTCAGAGTTAACTTAAACTCAGAACTGCGCATGTCCGCCTTACTAGCTTAAATTAACCCGAGATATAGCTGAATCTTTATTTCTTTGACAGGTTTCTGGCACCGACTTCAACATTATGAAGATTGAGTACAGAAATAGTTGAGGTTTAGCCGAATTCGAGAAAAGGCACTACATATTACATAGGAAAAATTATTTAATACTTTTTAGTTCATATTATAAGGATGCTATTAATATTGTTTTTACCTTGGAAGTCGCTTTAATTTTTTGTTAAAAATAATAATTTCACTCTTTTTAGTTACCTAGTAGGTAAACTGTTAGTGCCAATTCAAATTGTATAAAAATAGTTTCATACTGTCTTCACTATATCTAGTGAAGATATCTCACTGAGGCGCTCCTGTGTCGCGCTATCGCTTGTACGTACAAGTTTTATATAGTTGTAACTTGTAACAGATTTCTATTGTGTTGTTGAAAGTTTGTAAGCAACTGACAACTCAACAGTGAGCTTGGTGTGAGCAGTGAGCATTGAATTGACAACATAAATCATAATATTGAGTTAAGAGTCATACGGCATACCTAGAGATGTGCCGAGTGGCAAATTCCCCACTGCCGGCAATATTCCCAATCTTGCCATTGCCAGCAAATTTCCATTTTGCCGGGAAAATAGGCAATGTTGCCGATCCATTTATATAGCTTTATTATAAAATAATTCAGATTATTTTGTCAACATAATAAAATACTTAATGATCAAAGCAACCTAATTTGTTTCTGGATCGATTATCGCTCATTTTTTCAGCGTAAATTTGAAAGCTAGACAACGATATTTGGCCTTGATTTGACCTTTTCCCCTTTTTTATTAGTACCTGCATGTTAGGGGCAGATGGCGTTGATAGTAAGTATTCCTGTGAGTCAACTAGATGGCGTTTTTTTTTAAATTTAATATAATAAAAGTCTCGTTAGTTAATAATTATGTGTATCTCAAGAACCGCTATAGCTAGACTTCTGAAATTTTCACAGATTGTGTATATCTGTTGCCTGTATAACAACAAATACTGAAAACAAAATAAAATTAATATTTAAGGGGGACTCCCATACAACAAACGTGACATTTTCGGCCTTTTTCGCTGTATATCAATAATGGCAAGAGGTAGGGACTTGAATGTTTTACACATTTTTTTGTTGTTTGTGTAATATATATATATATTGTATAATAAAATAAAAATTTAAGGGGTCTCCCAAACAAAAAACACAATTTAAGCCTATTTTTGATATGTATCGGTACGGAACCCTTCGTGCGCGAGTCCGACTCGCACTTGGCCGATTTTTTCCCTAGCGCAAGCAAGGATATTTATTTTTTAAATATTTCTTATATACAACGCTAAGATACATTTATTTTATGAGTTTTCTAGACCTATCTGTCCAATATTGCTAATATTTAGCCAATGTTCCCCAAAATTTCCACTTCGGGCAATCTTGCCGGCAGCGTTGACGGCAATATTCCCACCTTCGGCAATATTGCCGGCAACGGCACATCAGTAGGCATACCCCAAGGCCCAAATATCAGGTAGATAGATAAATTTAAACAATACATTTTAAAAAATCTAAGTGAACACGTGCTGCAAATTTCGCAGTGCAAAAAGCTTGCAGCGCGGCATGCCGCATGCCCTGACATTCCGGTTAGAACTTGAATACGATGTTTACGCACGCGCCGCGCGGCGCGCGGCGACACCGTTGCCTCTACTGCGCCGATCGCCGTGTATATTAAACAGCCTATAATAATTGGTATTGTTATGTACATAATAATTATTATTGTATCCATACCTATGCCTTGTAGTATTATCTATTTTGTGCCATGAGATATTGGTGACCTTAACACGACGTGGTAATGATGATGATGACGATGATGATGATGATGAATTTGAATTGCATAGTAGTATATGCTTTCTGTTCTTAAAACAACGCCGAAACTCCCAAACGTGTATCTATAAAGAGTAAGAGTTCTCTGAGCATCTTCGAAACCATTGTATACCTTGACCCAAAATTTGATTTTTTGGTAGCATATTATTAGTACACTTCACATAAAACCAAAATCACCATATGTTTCCATATAAATTTCGAGGAGTTCCCTCGATTACTCCTGGATCCCATCATCAGGTCACCACTTTTGTGAACATGGTACCAAATTGGAGTGAAACCTAATACAACAAAACAAAAATTTCGAAAATCGGTTCACAAACGGCGGAGTAATCGTTGAACATACAAAAGAAATATATATATATATATATATATATATATATATATATATATATATATATATATATATATATATATATATATATATATATATATATATATATATATATATCCACAGCCGAACATATAACCTCCTCGTTTTTTGGAAGTCGGTTAATAAAATATAGCCTTCCTCGATCAATGGGCTATCTAACACTGAAAGAATTTTTCAAATCGAACCAGTAGTTCCTGAGATTAGCGCGTTCAAACAAACAAACAAACTCTGCAGAATTATAATATTTTATATTAGTATAGATAACTAGCTGTCCCGGCAAACGTTGTTTTTCCATTTAAAATATTTCTACTTCATCAGTTGATACAAATTCTTACCCCCTCTTTTGTCCCCTAAGAGGGGTGAGGCGAAAAATTGCATACACCAGATGTTAAGTTGGAAAAAAACAGTTAATAATATAACAAAGTAAATCCATGAAAGAAAAAAGTTTGATACAAAATCTGACCCCCTCTTTCGTCCCTTTAGAGGTGTGGGGGGAAAAAATTTTATACACCAGATGTTAAGTTGGAAGAAGGCAAATATATCTGCGCAAACCGCATTCACATCGTATCAGTAGTTTTCGTGTGATAGTGGAACAAACATACAGACAGAGAGACAGACAAAAAACTAACTACATTTTTGGCTTCTATAGCGATGTAGTGACACCCCCCGCTTATTATTTTTTGAATATCTTTAATGTACAGAATTTTCATTTTTATTATAATGTATGTATAGATAGCGGTCGCCCGCGGCTCCGCCCGCGTGGATGTCGGTTACCGCTGCAAAAAGCCTACCCAGGAAAGACACGGTCAGCAAAATGATTTCCAGGTCAATTCACAGAAACATCGACAACGCAGTCATTTTCCGCAGGCTGCACAGATTCTTTCTGTGGATGTTAACGTTGTTAATGATGAGAATATTTAAATGTAATTAATAATAAGTTTACACCTCTGACGGTAGTCCCGGAGTGCAACCCATTGTTTTAGGATAAATAACTAAAGCGATTATTGTAGAGCTTTTCTATAAACGATATTACTTGACGTTATTTTCAGGTAACAAAATATACTGATGGTCGGGATTCCCAACTCGTGATAGAGTAAAACATTCTTTTCATATATCTATTCCTACTAATTTGAATGTTTGGCCCTGGGATTTATATAATATTTAATGTTAGTGCAAAATATTTTTTTACAGGAAATTGGAGCCTTTTGAAGGGTATAGGCAAATCAGTAGGGATCATTGGTATTCTTGGTATTATGAGCCAATTCACCAGCTGCAGGGCCGGTCATAATCTTTGCTACTGTGCACCCCCGCCTTAATAGCGCCCACTTCGAAACGGGCGTAAATCGCAATTTTTAATTTCGCCTTAAACGTCCAATTTTAATCATTCAAAGACCAAATATTATCTACATAAACTGTACTTAGTGATGAAATAATTCATTTTGATAAAAATTAATAGCACGAGTAAAATAAATGCGTTTAAATGTAGTCCAAAAAAAATCAAAATTTTTAAATAAAATAATGGTTGTTGTACCTCACTTGACAGGTATAGTGTGTCGCGGACTTTTTTGTAGATATTTAAAAGATCTACATTTACTTAGAACATTGTATGGTTCTATCTTTTATAGTTTAGGCAGCGTACGCAAAATAAGTAAATTTTCTGGTTCATTTTTTTCACCTTTTGTCAGAAAAATCCAAATATCTTACGGAACCCTACATTTTCCGAAATAAAATGTAGCCTATGTTACTCGTAAATAATGTAGCTTTCGAATGGTGAAAGAATTTTTTAAATCGGTCCAGTAGTTTTTGAGCCTATTCATTACAATTAAACAAACAAACAAAGTTTACCTCTTTATAATATTAGTATAGATAAAAACTAAGGAAGAGTAACTGTGACCCGAATACATGCATACTTTATACAAAAAGAGACCCGACTACATGCAAGAATTTTGTGTAATTATAGAAGTGACAATTGGGTACAGTAATCTGTCAATGGCTTTATTTTGTCAATTTGAATGGAGTGTTTCGTAGCTATTGCCATATTATTTTAGTGTGCGAAAAGAACCAAATTCAAAACGATTGGGAGTTACGTTTAGACTGTAATTTAATAAAAAGTAGGTATACACAGTTTGATTCTTAGTAAGGGTACCTCAATCTCCATGCCAACAGTTAATACGCCCTGCAGTATGGAGCCGCCGGCGACGCCGCCGCGGAGGTCATCGACTTCACACCCGGGCTTGTTCACATCGAACGACCGGATCACGATCATACGAGGTGGCGACGTGAAGTCGCGCAGCGGCACCGGGATCTTCTTAGTTATGTACTCGCAGAGAACCTGAAAGAAACATGTAAAATATTAGCGGTTTCACTGTATCCTCCGAATAGGCTGTCGCGTTCTCAGGTACGATGAAATTACGACTGAAAAAAATACGTTGTCATTACGTTATAACCTTATAAGACTGTGATGCTTTAAAAATTATTGTTTCTCTATTAATTACCGTGTAATACTGTAAAGAAAGACAAAGTATGAAGAATAATAATTATATTCTCAGTCAGAAGATTAAGAACGTGTTTTATCGTTTTTAGGTCGTTGCCCTAAATTCCACGGAAAGCGGAGATTAATTAACATTTCAGTCTCCTCGTGACCACGGCCGTTGCAACATGGCCGAAACGTTTTTTTCTTTTATTTATTCCTCCCCCTAACATGATCGCTATGAACTCTTTTTTTTTACTCGTAGTAGCATTACTACTAGAATAAGACGCGTTAAGTCCCGATTAATAAGTTTTTTTTTAATTAAGTTTTTAACTAAGCGGAGATTTACTTCAAGTCAAGTGATATACAATTTACAAAGTACAACGCCGCAAAATTCGAGGCAGCGGTCAACTCACTTCAATATTGTATTTCAGCTGAGCCGAAATAGGTATGATGGGAGCACCCTCCGCAACGGTTCCCTGCACGAACTTGACAATTTGCTCGTGTTGTTCCTTCGCTTGGCCCTCCTTTACCAAGTCGATCTTATTCTGCAGGATCAGTATGTGCTTCAGCTTCATAATCTCAATGGCGGCCAAGTGCTCACTAGTCTGTGGTTGAGGGCATGACTCGTTGCCTGTAAAATGAAAAAAATAAAATTAAACGAATTTTGACAATATTTTGTACTAGATGGTGCCCGCAACTCCGTTGGGCCAAAACTCGTTTATAGCGCGGGGACCGTACATTTTTTCGGAACAAAAAGTATCTCATGTCCAGGAATCTCCATGCCAAATTTCAGCAAAATCGGTTCAGCGGTTTGGGCGTGAAGAGGTAACCGATAGACAGACAGACAGACAGACACACTTTCGTATTTATAATATTAGTATGTATGAACATAGTGGGCTTTATCAACATTTATTCGAGGAATGTAAATTGAGAAGACAACGGCAGATAAATTGGCTAGAGCGTAATGGGCGTGAACAATTATCGGCACGACATATCGTATCGTGCGATGTGAAAACGCTCTCAACTTACCGGCAATAAGCAGTAGCGCTGCGTCCATCACAGCGGCGCCGTTAAGCATGGTGGCCATAAGGATGTCGTGGCCGGGGCAGTCCACGAAACTGACGTGACGGACGAGTTGGAAACGGCCGTTGCAAGCCGGACGGAGGCACGGGAAGTTATCGTCCTTGGACGAACCACCGGATATGAAGCTCGTCGGCCGCGGACACTTAGGGTTGTCGCATTTGTAGATTTTCGCATTTGCATAACCTTGAAAAAAATGTCATATTATACTGTGTTCTGATCGAATTTAATGTTAATGTAAACAGACAGTATTTGTTATTTTATAATTTATGATAGTTTCAAGATTTAGGAGTGTATTACATTATCATTTATATTGGATCATTTATAGGATCATATATAGGATCCAATAAAAATGATCATTTGATCATATCTGCATATTACATTATCATTTAACATTGATCCTATTTTACGTCATATGTAGTTTTAATAGCCAATGGGGAGCGCTAACGCTGACAGGTATTGACATCAGTGTTACTAGATCTCGGAGAATTTGATTTGTCAAAAGAAATCGTCATTTTTAATATGGCTTGTTTTATGTTACTTCAGCAAGATTTTTTAAGTATATAATTAGAAAAAGAATTACATTATTTGAAACATATTAACGAACAAGAAATTAAAAATTCTTTTTTTATATTAAATAACTGGCAACACCAATTTCTATGACCGTATTGGATCCAATCTCTCAGCAAACGTCAAAAATCTATGATCAAGGAAGAAATGAATCATTTATCTATATTATATTATCCAATATAAATGACTCAATGATCTAGGATTCAATATAAATGATAATCTAATACCCCCCTAAGTTAAATTTGATAACACAAGTTATAAATATATAACAGGACATATATTTGGCTCACAAGATACAGGGTGTAACAAAACCAAGTGCTAATACTTTAGGATGTGTATCGTACACATCCTCCATTAGTAGGGGATCCATACACATTATGTATATGGATCCCCTACACATCCATGAATTTGCTCTTCCACCACTGCTTTTCACAGTGAACTGTATACCTAGTCTATAGCTGGTATAAATAGTCAGTACTCAAGATGCATCTCGGTCTCAAGACGCGGTTCGGCTTTGTGATTGGTCCCAATTTTGACAGCCTGAACCGTGTCTTGAGACCAAGATGCATCTTGAGTACTATTTATACCGGCCTATACGTATAAGGTACACATTCGCTCCATAATTTATAAAGTATTATCACTTAGTTTTGTTACACTCTGTATTATATCAACACTTTTCGCTTAGCTTTTATTTCCTCATTAGATTTTAATCCCTCAAGCCCCAAGCATGCGACCGAGATAACAATAGATTTCCAAGAATCCGCGATCGAGGGAATAAAGTTGTCTGACCCAAAAGCGAAATTTAAATGCCCTCTTAAAAAGCAAAAAGGATTGAAACAAACACCGTATAAGGCCATAATGTTTATTAATTTTACTAACTAAGTACTAAATACAGCATACAACTTTGAAGGTTTTTTACATATCACTATGTAAGAGACTCATGTAACAAAAAAAAAATTACAACACAAAAATATAATAATTAAATATTTTATCAGTATCATTGTGATATTTATTATTAAAAATTTCATAACAAAGGTGAGTTGTGACATGTCACATGCTACATTAAAATCAAAATAAGAGGGCAAATTATATTTATAATAAGAATCTAAGAGACGCTTGATTGACAATGAAGTGTCAGATGTTGTCAATTGCGGCTTTGCACAAGTTATTGACAGGGAGTCAATGACCGGCTACCGCCCTTTTTCGCCGAGTACAGTATAGTGCATGTAACATAAGATTGTTTAAATCAAAGTTTAAATTTTGTGTAGAACACTCAAGATCTATTAATTGTATACAGTTAAAAACATTCCATACTAGATTAGCACTTATAAAAAAATCATACAACAACCACCAGACACTCCTGATGATGAAATGATCAGGCCTACTATGCTTGTATCTGTAACATGATAGAAGTAATAATAATAATACTCTTATTTACTTACAATAATAATATTATGATAAGGCAATCTTAACATTGAAAACTTCACAGAAGTAAATCACAGTATTATGTAAGGCACAAAATACGAATATGCCTGTGTAAGGCACAAAATACGAAATAGGGATCGGTCAAACTTCTGTCTGTGTAACAAATTTCGAAAAGAAAGAGAATATAATAAGTATATATTTCTATCAGTGGCGGATTTGCAGTCCTGGCCGCTGTAGGCCCCAGACCATGTGCCGCCCCTTTCTCAGCAAGTCAGCACCCATCATTACTAGATGTAACATAATTTATGAATTACTCTATTTCAATTTTTAATTGATTCCGAAAATTGTACTTATAAGTAAAAGTTTTAGCTTATAATGCTAGTCTAGAATATTTTTGGAAAAAATAAAACATAAAGGTTAGGTTTTATTTTTAACACGTTATCTGCGAGACTGATTTTTGTAACATACCATGCGATACCAGGTATTTTCGATCTGGTAATAAGGTTCCATCGTATGCGAGCCAGGTTTTAATAGCCTGGTGAAAGCTGTTCATAGAAATATGAACCCAAGATCAACAATGCTAGGATTGAATAAATGAAATTCCACGTGTATAAAGTTTATTTAATTCCACGTGTATAAAGTTTATTTAAGTGGACCTATTTGAAACTATCTTCGCCCGTGAATTGGACAGAAACTTGATGCCTTTTTAAAAAAAAGAGATGCCAGGTTTACCAAACCTGTTCAAGCGATACAAAGATATAATAATAGGGATGGGACAGTAAAACAAATGCATTATATCGACATTTTTTTTTTTTAAATTAGATGACGCACGCATCTCCGTTGCGCTAAAATTAGTTTATCGCGCGGGTACCGCACATTTTTCCGGGATGAAAAGTACCTTATGTCCTTTACTGGGAGTCAGAGTATCTCCATAACAAATTCCAGCAAAATCGGTTCAGCAGTTTGGGCGTAAAGGGGTAACAGACAGACACACTTTCGCATTTATCTATATACTTATAAAATTACATGTCCTGACTGACTGACTGATTCATCATCGCTGAGCAAAAACTGTTAGAGCTACAGCCAACAAGGTTTGGTGAGTAGGGTTGTTTTATTATGTAGACAGCCACTAAGGAAGGAATCTTGAAAATTTTAACCCAAAGGGGGTGATAGGGGTTGAAAGTTTGTATGCAAGTCCGTCATTTCTTTAGTTAGAAACATGAAACTTTATTTTTGGGCTACTGAATAAAAATAAATAGATACATATTTAGGTGTTTTTGGAAATTCTACCCCCAAAGGGGTGAAATTGGGGTTGTAACTTTGAATGAAAGTCCGTCATTTCTTAAGTTAGAAACATAAAACTTTATTTTTGGGCTACTGATTAAAAATAAGTAGATACGTCTTTAAGCGTTTTTGGAAATTCTACCCCCAAAGGGGTGAAATTGGGGTTGAAAATTTGTATGAAACTTTGTCAATTTTAAACCGATCGGTCTGAAACTTTGCATGCATAAAGTTACTGTAACGCAGGCGTTTCCTAAAAAAGGATTTAAAAAAAATTCACCACTTAGGGATTAAAATAAGAGATGGAATTTTGCATGAAACTTTGTAAATTTTAAGCCGATCGGGCTGAGACTGTGTATGCATAAAGTTACTATGACGTAGGGATCCCCTCAGAAAGGAATTTAATAAATTCCATTCCTAAGGGGATGAAATAGGGGATGAAAGTTTTTTTTTATGCAATAAGGGGGCAAACGAGCAAACAGGTCACCTGATGGAAAGCAACTTCCGTCGCCTATAGACACTCGCAGCATCAGAAGAGCTGCAGGTGCGTTGCCGGCCTTTTAAGGGGTAATAGGGGAGTGTAGGGAAGGAAATATGGTAGGGTAGGGAAGGGAAAAGGGTAGGGGATTGGGCCTCCGGTAAACTCACTCACTCGGCGAAACACAGCGCAAGCGCTGTTTCACGTCGATTTTCTGTGAGGACGTGGTATTTCTCCGGTCGAGCCGGCCCATTCGTGCCGAAGCATGGCTCTCCCACGTCAAAACTTTTTCACGTTTTTAGACATTTTCTTAGACTTTCGACTGATTGAACTGAAATTATTAAAGATTCTGTGATGAAAACGTGCACTTTAATAGGATATTGGTAAATTCAACCCCCATGAGGATAAAATAAGAGATGATGGAGGGCGTAATTGTATTACTTTGAACCTATTGGAACTAATAAATTAAGACGAACAAATAATTGAGTATTTTGCAGTCATATATTATTGTTGAGTTTCTATAAATTCTAAAAATTATTGTAACCTAAACAAAACATACGGTTTTTGAGTGACATTTGATTAATATGCACTTGCCATATGTCAACTGTCAAGTGCGGCTCTTGAGGTACAGCCTGGATATGGACAGACGGACAGGCTGATATTTTATCTTTGTGAATGGGCCCCGTTTTTACCCTTTGATTAAGGGACCTTATAAAGGAGAAAATTATCCATCTCCGTTATTAACTGCTAACGCGGACAAAGTCGCGGGCAACAGCCTTTTGGGCTACTGATTAAAAATGAATGGATACGTATTTAAGTGTTTCTGGAAATTCTACCCCCAAGGGTGAAATTATGGTTGAAAGTTTGAATGAAAGTCCGTCATTACTTAAGTTAGAAACATTAAAGTTTATTGACGTTTGCGTTTGACGTTTGCTTAAATAGGGTCCCGTTTTTACCCTTTGTATAAGGATCCACAAAAAGGGGAAAACTATCCATCTTTGTTATTATACTATGTTAACGCGGACGAAGTCGCGGGCAACAGCTAGTAATAATATAAGGATGGATAATGATAAGAAAAACTGATTCAATGCTATGCTGATGCTTTTCTCGAGCTGCATTCTTCTTAACCGACTTCATTTAGATTTTTTTTGGCTTAATAACAGGTCAAACGGGAAATAATATATCAAAGACTTTGTCACTACTCGAAACAATATTACTTGATGCCATTTTACAACACTTTAATATTTACCACGCGATTAAAACATAAATATCACTACCTACTGCAAACACTTGGGCACTATCGACAACAAAGAAAGCATTCGACAGCGCTAGCCGCGGCGCGCACGCACCTCGCTCGTTCAGTGCGGCTACCAGGCCTACAAATCAAGGCCTGGTATTCGCAATGAGCTTATTCAATTTTAATTCAGTGCGAACTATGTTTAAAAAACCTGGTGCATTTTTTAATCGTTAAACGTCATAACTCATAAGCTTTAATTATGTGTGTGAGATATAAAACCATCTCTCTCATACACATAGTATTTCTCCAGTTACAGCGCCCGCATCTTGCAAAAAGACACGATTTTAGAGCACGCACAGACTGAAAGCAATCAACCAGGCATATAATGCCTTGCTTCACAGCGAACGTGTTAATTACCCACCTATAACCCACCCATTCTTCCTAGATTACTTTTTTATTCCTGTATTTCCTAGATTACTTCTTTCTTATTAAAGATTATGACGTCCTGTAAAATTGTTCTTAGCCGCGAATAGCATTAGTTATGACTTATAACTTATGAGCCACTGAAGAGAGGTGTACCTCGTGGTGGTGTCCTGGGTCAAACGTACAAACTATTTTGATCGATGTACGAAATTATTTATAGTTTTGAAACGCAAAAATAGGAAGATTAAAATCATATTGTTACGCGAGCCTTTAAATGTCTCACCAAAAACAGCCATCTGGCTATCCCGCACAAAATTTTAATAACCCAGAAGCCACCACGCATCTTTACTGCACACAACTAATGGTACTACTAATATTATATAATATTCTGTGACACAATAATACTTTATCTATGGTTGAGACCTTGCAATTTATGTTTTTAATTCCCAAAATTTCGTTTGTTAAAAACAAAAAAACATATTATCATAAAATGATTCCAGTACGTTTTATTTATATTATATAATATGGAGATTCAAATGTTGAGACCTTATTCACTATCAAAATATAGCGTCTGTCCAGACTCCAGATTTGCGCCCATTCCCACTAGCTTCACACTGCACCGCACCAATTACAATTTTTTTTGCATGATTTGCCACCCTTTAGATCTGGCCGCCGTAGGCCCGGGCCTACTGGGCCTTAGGGCAAATCCACCACTGATTTCTATTAAGGTCAGATCATAAACAAATCTCCTTACATCTAAAATATTATAATATACTACTAATGTACTTACAGTCTAGTATGTTTCTAATATACTACTCCTGTACTTAAAGTAGTATTTATCTGATATACTACTCCTGTACTTACAGTATTTGGACAAACTCAAGTTTGCAGCATGAAGTTTATAATCATTGCGCCTACCAAATCCTGTATGTTTTTAGTAAAATTTTCAGGGGCAGACAATAAACTATTTTATTGAATGATTGATGGATTTATCAATAAATTAAAGGTCTTTGTTCATACGTAATAAGATTTGCCACCATACTGCATTTTTAATTTATTGATAAGTCCAACCGTCATTATAATATGTAGAAAATAGTTTATTGTCTACCCCTGAAAATTGTACTAAAAATACAATACAGGATTTGGCAGGCGCAACGACATTATGATATTTCATATTTACAATTTGTATAGTATGAAACTTGAAACAGATTATATCAACATTTTGTTGCAATAATGTGATCTCAATACTAAAAATATCTTAATCTATGAATTTAAAATCTAAACAGTAAAATACAAAAGTATATCTACCATATTAAAATACCATTGAATAAACTTTAACTGCCACAATATATTCAATAAAACACAACTCCAAAAATATATATAATGGTAAATGTAACATTACTTATTTACAGTTTTGTTCGAAAATGTAAAACCATATATTCAAAACAGGTATTTCCTACACTTAAGAGCACCACACTTGCATTCTGTTCTGTTACGATGTGAAGCCATGTTTTGTTGTTGGATTTCAAATCTATTTTTCATCGGAGATACAGGTGAATTGGAGGTGTTAGCTTCGGAAGCACTCGGAATATTGTCTTCCTCTTCCTCAACTTCTTTTTCTTTCACAACTTTTACAATATCTGGATCATCAATACCGTCTGCTGACTTTTGTAAATAATCAAAACATATTTCTTCTCCCGCCTCTATATCACGAGTAGCAAAAAGAGCCAGCATCGGAAGATTAGGATCAAGGCAGTCAGCCCACACTGCCCAGACACCTAGGTTTGGATCACAAGAATGATTTATAAAATGTGACACATTGCCTAAGTTACACGCATCAACCGTATAAGGGTTTTCCACTGAATTGAAGTCGAGATCGAATAAATACGTAAGACCATTAGCATCATATTCCCTCCCCCTTTTTTCGGCTTCCTCAAAAGTTATAACCTCCCCAACGTACTGGCATAAAAATTGCCCTTCTTTTATTTTCTGTTCTGTTCTAACTCCCCATCCGCATCCGTTGGCCGTTCTGAATATGGTGAGCTTTATATTCCTTCCTTTTTGCACGACACGGTTGTTGCACTCTGATGAACATTTGCATGCTTTGTTACATTCATAAATAGGGGTCCCGGGTGCAACACGCAACCTCTTATTAACGGTATATGCAAATAGCCCACCCTGGGAGCCACAGCAAGATTTAGATCTACAATTGCAAGAATCACATTCGCACCCAATTGGAGGTTCCTTAGGAATGACAACCTCAGAAGCCGGTATGCACTCATTAATGTATGTAAAATTCTCTGGAGGAGAAGCCAAATCAACAATATTTTCCACTGACAGCTTTTTGCTAGTGTCAACTTGGTTTAGATACTCCTCCCAATTTTTAAGTTGTATTAATTGGCGACATCGCCTTCTAGTCAAGACGTATAATTGTAAAAGATCTCTGCACTTTTCAACAAGCTCAGTTGCATATTTTTCATCTTTTTCTTGTAAATGTAGCATTGAAAGTAATTTGACTGTAAGTTGCATTTTCAATAGTGGACATTCAGTTTCCTCAACCTCTTGTAGCCTTCTAACTAAATTTTTGTTACTGAGCAAATTGTCAAAAGATATTTCTTCCTTGATTTGTGTCAACTTTTCACAGTGCCTAACTTCTTCATTCATCAAGAAGCTCTTTAATATTTCAGGGCAATTATCTAAATTTTCTACAGGTTCCCATGTATTATCTTCTTCATCATAGCCCTGCCATTTCACAAAGAAATATTCTCTTCCAGAATCAAACTTGAAGTCCAATATTTTTTCAATTATAAATTCATCAGGATCTTGCTTCTCAGTTTTTTTCTTCTTGCCATTGGATTCTTCCTTTTCCGTTTTCCTTTTCTTGGCTTTGGGAGCAGGAGAGTCCGGTACAAAAGGCCTCTTCTTTGCTTTTCTGAATTTTTCCACAAACATATTTTCCTGCCTTTCATCAGCTCTGTCGCGAAACAACGTTAGAATTGTGTCTGATACTCGCTCTGCAACATACCATGTGATTTATTAAAAACAAATTAAAAAATGTTGTTTAAAAAAATTAAGAATAAAAAAACCTTATTTATTATTCACATGGTACATTGCAAAGGTTGTATGTAAAAACTAGTTTCTTGCAAGTGTTTAGTCTTATTTAAGCTGGTACAAATACAAATATAACATTTTGTTTAGACCACACAGGCAAGGAATTTAGCAAATAAAAACTATTACAGAACTCTATTAGAGAAGACTCTATTAAAATAATAATGGTAAAAATTTAACTGCTATTTTATCTTTATTTTACTACAATAACCAATACAAAAATGTTAAAATTTTCTACATAAAGCTTTTAAATTTTGCTTGCTACACCATTATAAACTATAAAAATATAATTTGAAACATACCTAATTTAATAGTAATATTCCTCTCCAATTCGTTTTTGAATCTGACAGTCTGGACTCCTGAGATTGCTTTGACCACCGTTGACTTTCCATGGGCTACATGACCAATTGTACCAATGTTAATCGTGGCCTGTCTCGATATTACTTCGGGCGATAGCGCAGACAACTTGGTTACATCCTGAAAGTATCATTACGTTTTGCATAAAATTAAGGTTATAAAAGGTAGAGGTTATAATTTCTCATTGTTTTTAAATACACTCAATATAAAATTGATTGACCTGAACAAGTACTTCTAAGCATTTCACTTCAAAAGATTATAATTTATAAAAGTAAACTTACTAATTTAGATAAGTCTTGCTGATGCAAGTTTGACTGGGCTCGACCCTCATTCGATGCCATGTTTGCACCTTGTCTTTATCAATTTTCTTATATGAAAACTTATGTATTCGGAGAGTTTCAATTGTATTGTTGTTCTACAGTTACTTAGAAGTAATGTAGCACTTATTGTAAACTTAATTACACAAGCCAAAGAAAAATTGCGTGGCTACTCTACAGAAAAGAAGCAACTTTTTTAGAATTTCGGCGTTAACTTTTGACATTAGACATTCATCGAAACTTCTTCTTGTCCTATGAGTTTGTAATGTGCAGTTTCTTTCGCCTACTGACCTCCATTATACATGTATGGTCATGTGGGTCAAGTGTGCGCAGCGTCTAAGTGTGCGCATTGTAAATATCTCGAAAAATATATGACGCTGAGGAACAGCAACCCCTCTTCGATAACCCACAGTATGCCCTGCGAAGCGCTCGTGTCCCAGCGGCTGCGCGCGCGCCGTTTTGGACTGACAGATAAATGAAGATTTTTGCTCAAATATTTACGATATTTTGGAAATTTTGATGCGTAATCTTTTGTAGTCATGCATTTTTTTTTCTAAATAAGCTTTTTGCTATCGAGTGCAACATAATATCAAGTTTGTTTTTTGCCATTCTGATGATGCAGGAATTAACGATATTTGTATAACCCTGTTCCTACGCTTTGGGTTAAGTGTGCGCAGAAGCCTTTTCCCTTATGTGGCCATCAGTATTCTGAACCACCGACTGAAGATTGGATTGAATGAAGCCTTTGTGGAGTCTGGTGGCAAAAACAGTGCACCAGCTCCGCACACGGCACTTTTTTTTGTATTACAATTTACATGTATGAATCACAGTATGACAAAGTAACTAAATATTTCTAAGTGAAAATTATTATTCTCTCATTTTAATTTAAGACGATTTTGTTGATTAGTATAAGTAACTATAAGTATATAGTTACAAATTAAAATTATAAAAGAATATTATTTATGTTCTAAAATATATATAATTTGTTGTTGCGTACACTTACCCGAAGTGCGTAAAAGTGTGCAAATGGAAGGGTTATTGTTTTCTAAAGTTTCTTAAAATATAAGCTATTGAAAAATACTATTGTTGTGTTTAAGTTGGAGACAAATAAACAGTCTTACAAATGAACACAGTTTTGTTTCATTGTACTAATAATATTTGAGTTTTTTAAAGCATCAAAGTTTAAATGCGCACACTTGACCCACATGACTCTATAATAGAGATCAGTACTTTCGCCTCTTTCAAATTTCAACTTTCAACTTTCAAGTTTCAAGTTTTAACTTAGTTTTTGAAACCCACATTTTAATAAATTCTGTTCGTTGTGAGATGTTTATTAAACCGTATATGGGGATTGGGGTGCAACCGTGCAACGTTAAGCCTGTATATACATTACAAAATACTTATATCGATAATAAAATATAAATTACACAACAATACTTTATGTACGGCAAAAATATTTTAAATATTAAAAGAAAGACGGAGAAGAATCCAATTGTCATGATTTTCTGTCAGTGTCAACTGTCACTATATGGTCACTATGTTCCAGTGTAGCCAACCCCTCAGTTTTAGCTGTAGAGCTACAGTTTTTCGGAAATCCTCTCAGTTTTCAGTTTAGGCCTTGAAATCTACAGTTTTTATTAGCTCATTCATTTTTACATTAAACTCCTAATTAGCGTACTAAATCAGAAGGATAGAGGCTTTTGATTGGTGCAATCAGAAGCTTTTAATAATTAAGTAGTCTTCTTTTTAGGATCCTAGTTAGGACGTCTAAATTTAGTTAAGTGGAATAAGGGTGTTTTCACATTATCCGATCCGATATCGGTGTCGGACGCCGATCCGATACCGGGGTAAAGTAAAATGTATGAACCGATATTCGATATCGGGCCGGACAATATGAAAGACAGGTACATATTTCATACATTTTACTTACCCCGGTATCGGATCGGATAATGTGAAATCGCTCTAAGGCAGGGCTTCAAATAACGTTATTTTTTCATAACGTTATTGCTTCAAGGGCATAAATAACGTTATGAAAATTTAACCGATACTAGAAATAACGTTATAAATGTATTTAATAACGGTAAATGTTATAACGTTATATAGGATTTATAACGGTAAATATATGTTATTTGATAACGTTATAGTCCGTCAAGAAAGCCATGACAGGCGGGAAAATTTTCTAAACGTAATCACGCTTTTAAGGTGTATTTTTTTCTTTGTATTTTCACAGAGAACGTTTATTACATTTTAAATATGAGTGAGATTTGGTGCACCGTGCACGATCGCATACCTGATACCAGAAAATAACGTTATATTTACCGTTATATATAACGTTATTTTTTTGTTATACCATAACGAAAAAAATAACGTTATAATAATAACGGTAAAAATAACGTTATTTTACTAGATATCGTTAAAAAAAATAACGTTATCTGGCTACCATTATGAAAATAACGGTACGTAACGATATTTTTTCTGTTATTCGATAACGTTATGAAGCCCTGCTCTAAGGTAGATCGATGGTAATTTTTCCGACTTAATGTTGGTAAAACAGGCATATTTTATGATATTTTTGGTTTTTAATTCCCAACTTTCTAAAATATATTCTATTTATTACCATAATTAAATAATAAAAATCATAAAAGAAAAAACTGTAGATTTACTGTTATTCAATTTGATAGGTATTTACAGTTTATTCTACCATATCTACAGCTTAGCTCTGTGATGTGGTTGGCAACACTGCTATGTTCTGTCTTGACCAAAGTCTTGACACTTGTGTCATCTGTGCTTGTGTCGCTTGGTTTGGGTTAAAAAATTGCTGTAAATTGATTAAAAGAAGTTAAAAGCGAACACAAAACCATGTCGGTAATGAAGACGAACATGCTGGTAATTACTATTCTATTACACATTTATAATAAATATGTTTTTTCATAAAAATACTGTTATAATTTATTACGTAACCTATCCAGATTCGCTCGTTGAGCACATCATCGGCTGCCGCTCAGCTGGTCAAACCTCCTGTACAAGTTTTTGGTTTGGAGGGTAGATATGCATCTGCTCTGTATTCCGCAGCATCCAAGACCAAGAGTTTGGACATAGTTGAGAAGGAGCTGACTCAGTTCCAGCAGTCCATGAAGACTGATGCCATGTTAAAAGAGTTCATCATGAATCCGACCATTAAGAGGAGCCTCAAAGCGGAAGGCTTAAAACATGTCGCTAGTAAGGTATACAAATTCAGTATCTAATATTATTTACACCCAATAGTGACACTTAATTTACAAATTTTATAATAAGTAGGTACTTACATTTTTTGACTTGGTGCAATATGTAAAATATACACTTCTCATTTTATGTATTTTGTAACATTGTAGACACATTGTCATCAATTTTGTTACACATATTGTCAAAATGCAACTTACCTGAATTGGCAAATTAAGCTTATTCTTTGTTGTTATTCTTATAACTGCTGGCTTTTAACATTGTTCATAAATTTTTGAAAAATTATAACAATTTCTTTCAAATATATTTCATTTCTACAATACTATGCACTAATTTTACTGGAGAACATCAACAAACATAATTTTATTAACCACTAGTAGTGACTAGTGATTTGAATAAAATATCAACACAATATTATTATAATTTCAGATCAGCCTATCCCCAACTACAGGCAACTTGTTGGGACTCATGGCTCAAAACGGTCGCCTCAGCAAATTGGAGACTGTGATCAATGCATTCAAAATAATGATGGCCGCTCACCGCGGTGAGGTCACATGCGAAGTAGTCACCGCCAAGCCTTTGGACCCAGCACAGAAACAGAGCTTGGAAGCTGCCCTTAAGGTAATACAACTATTCTTAAATTAAACTACTATTTTAATACCTTAATCCTTGGAAATCCAGACGAAGTGAAAACATATGCAGCGGCAGCAGACAATGTGTCATTGTGACAACAATTTCTGTGAATAGTGTGGCTAGCTTTGTTTTGCTAGCTGATGACAACATGTCGTCTGCGGTTGCTTCATGTCGCCTTGCTGGCAACAGGCACCTTAATTTTTAAAATATTATCTATATAACGAAAATTAAGATTACTGTTTTATAAGACTGTCCTATAGAATATTCATGGAAACTTCTTGTAAATTGTGTTATTATTCAAAACTTACTTATATTTTCAGAAATTCCTCAAGGGAAATGAAACACTACAACTGACTGCGCGAGTTGACCCATCTCTTATTGGTGGAATGGTGGTATCCATTGCTGATAAATATGTAGACATGAGTGTTGCCAGCAAAGTCAAGAAATACACAGAGCTGATCAGTGCTGCTGTATAAACAAGACAAAATTATTATAATCGGAAGTAGGTGTAACAGTTAAACATTATAATAACCTGGAGTATACATCCATATTCAAATATGTTTACTTAATTTATTTAAATAAACTTATGAGATCATGCTAACATTCTTTGTGTTTTGTTGTTATTTGAATTGAAAATACTGTCTACTGTTATTTTATGCTTATCATAGAAAATGTAACTTGATAGACTTGTTAAGTTGTTACTGACAAGCTAATTTCATTATATTATTTACTAGCTGACCTGACAGACATTGTTCTGTCTTAATGATGATAAAAGTTAATCATAAAAGTTTACTGTGCGGGAACCATACATTTTCGGGGATAAAAAGTATCCCTTGTCCTTTCCCGAGACTCAACGTATCTCCATACCAAATGCCATCAAAATAGATTGAATAGTATAGGTAGGCGAAAATCATAAAAGTTTATTGTTCGGGAACCGTACATTTTTCGGCACAAAAAGTATCCCTTGTCCTTTCCGGAGACTCCAAAGTATCTCTATACCAAAATTCATCAAAATCGATTGAATAGTTAGGCGAAAATCATACAAGTTTATTGTGTGGGAACCATACATTTTTCTGGGACAAAATGTATCCTATGTTCATCTTCGGGGCTTAAAGTATCCCTATGCCAAATTTCAGCAAAATCGGTCCAGCCATTTACTCGTGACGTCGTGACCACGCCAATATGGATTAATTTTTATATATTACTAGCTATCCCGGCAAACATTGCTTTGCCATAATATATTTGTCATATTATTTTATTGAAGTGACTAAATAAGTATGTCACCATGGCAACGCACATTGCTATCCCGTCGCACAAACAATGGTCGCAGTCAATCTCAGGTTGTAATAATTTACTATTATTTATTCAACAAATGCACTTATCAATATATTAAGTACTGAGTAGCCGATTCTCAGACCTACTGAATATGCATATAAAATTTGGTAAAAATCAGTAATGCAGTTTTGGAGGAGTTTGTGGACTAACATTGTGACACGAGAATTTTATGTATAAGAAGATGTATATAGATGAATGTACTGTTCAGTATTAAAACAACATCAAGCATTACTATTATTGACTGTTATATTAAAGGATTGAACAATTAAAATGTTAGCTGTGAAACCAAAATTTTATTTGTGCGTCCTGCACAACTTAAAGATAACAAAAATACTCTGGTAGTAATTAACAGTAATAAGTTCTCTTTTATAATTAACTATAAGTATGAGATCATTTCGGGTTTGGGATTAGATTGAGTGAGTTTAGCTTTGAGGGGGAGCTGCTTCGCCTTTGAGCAGGGTGTTTTCAGCCTCCAGTTCGGCGATACGTGCTCTTGCAGCTTCGAGCTCGTCATCTGCGCCGTCGTTGCCTAAATGTTTGCGCACATACTCCAGTGCATCCTCTGGTTTATCCGGCTCTTCGTAAAGGCTCACTAGAACTTTCGTCAAGGCGTCCATGACTCCCGTACGTTCCAGATACCGACGGAATTCTTCCCTCTTTGAATCTATTGGCTGAAACGTTGAATATTTTACGTTAAGATATCGTAAGAATTTAAATTCTTATAAGAAAAGCAATGATATTCTGTTACCTACTAAAGAAAATAAGCATTAATACATACCTTATACGAGGACATTTTCGTTCCTAGATTTATTCTTAATGAAATCTCACGGGTTAGAGTAACAATGTTGAAATAGCCTTTTTAATTTTGTATTTAATGAATTTCCTTTAGAATTGCTATTTTTACACAAAATAAACACGCCACCTTTTTTTGTTTTTTTCTTGTTTTTTTTCACAACCACACACCACAAATTAGTTTAATAATGTAGATTGTCTACAACAAGACATGAATCATGAGGTTGTAGACTTGTATACAGGGCTTCAAATAACGTTATTTTTTCATAACGTTATTGCTTCAAGGGCATAGATAACGTTATGAAAATTTAACCGATATTAGAAATAACGTAATAAATGTATTTAATAACGGTAAATGTTATAACGTTATATAGGATTTATAACGGTAAATATATGTTCTTTGATAACGTTATAGTCCGTCAATAAAGTCATGACAGGCGGGAAATTTTTTTAAACGTAATCACGCTTTTAAGGTGTACTTTTTTCTTTGTATTTTCACAGAGAACGCTTATTACATTTTAAATATGAGTGAGATTTGGTGCACCGTGCACGATCGCATACCTGATACCAGAAAATAACGTTATATTTACCGTTATTACCATAACGTTATTTTATTGTTATGCCATAACGAAAAAATAACGTTATAATAATAACGGTAAAAATAACGTTATAATAATAACGGTAAAAATAACGTTATTTTACTAGATATCGTTAAAAAAATAACGTTATCTGGCTACCATTATGAAAATATCGGTACGTAACGATATTTTTTCTGTTATTCGATAACGTTATGAAGCCCTGCTTGTATAAGCAGTATAACCATAGATATTTGTATTTTAATTCGAGCACTGACCTCCATTATACAAGTACGCTGGACTAATGATACCCTTTGAAATGACAGCAATTTTTGTGCCTATTTGAAGCGGAATCAGCTCCCCCAATATTCGGGAAGAGAACTAAATTTGACGTAAAAATTGGCGCTGATAGCAGTAGTGGGAGTACTTGGAACTAATACTAGTATTAGTTCCAATTCCAAGTAGTATTATTAACTGTGGTTTCTACAACCAATTCAGCGGCCATTTGCAAGTTACGTCAGATTTACTTCTCTTCCCGAATATTGGGGGAGCTGATTCCGCTTCAAATAGGCACAAAATATATCTGGGTATCATCAGTCCAGCGTACTTGTTTAATGGATGCACAAACTATATAGAATGCTAACGCATAATGGATGTAAAACCATGGACAAAGACAACTGGCAAAATCTATACTAATATTATAAATGCGAAAGTATCTCTGTCTGTCTGTCTCGCTTTCGCGCCAAAACTACTGAACCGATTCTAATGAAATTTTGTACACAGATAGTCTAAAGCCTGAGAAAGGACATAGGCTACTTTTTAACTGGAAAAAGGGGTTGTAAGGGGGTGAAAATGCGTAAATTTGTTAAAATTAATTTAGTTCCAAAAATTCATAACAGATGACGCTAAGAGTCGCCTACATCTCGCTATCGCTTGCTCATAAGTCTTTCTATAAGACGTGGCACCATATTGAGTAAAGTTTTTTCATTCTATCGATTGTTTTACACGTTATTATTTAAATAACTCACTACTCATACTTTATCTATGCAGTGACGTAACCTTAAACCTACCTATGATAAAATAATTATAGTTTATGGGTAAAGCTAAAGTTGTGTAATGGGGGGCTAAATAAGCTTTAAATTTGGTATAAAGTTTACTTAATTTAAAAAATGAAATATTATGTGCACAGTGCACACTGCACAGCTGTTTTTGGGTATTTTGATTTAAGAGGTACCAGGGTTTTAAAAAGCTTTTAAATTTGAAACCAATAATTTTGTTGACACCGCGCGCGGACGAAGTCGCGGTCAACGGCTAGTAAAAAATATCGGGTCATAGACAGTATGACAGTAAAGCGCTTAATCCACTTATCATGATTCTTGCACAGTGCACTTAACCTAGCTAGGTTCCTAGGTAGGATCCTACCTAGGAACCTAGTTAGGATAAATGGAATAAGCGCTTAATATTTTTTGTAGATTTCTAAATAAAAATTCAAAAAGGGTTTTCTAAATGTCTATGTATAAGAGATGCCTAAAAAGTCTGCTAATAAGCAGTTCAAAGACTTTTTAGGAATCTGTCAAGAGTCAAATTGAAGAAGGGACAGTAAAATATTATCAAAACATGAGAAATGGCTTCGGCCTGATGAAAAAACTTATTGTTAAGAAGGTCACATAATATGGTTTTGAATTAAATATTGTCTATTATTCTTTTTGTATCTTAGCAACTTTGTTATTATTGTGATTGTTATTAAAGACTCGAAAATAAACTATTGTTGTAAGCAGAAATAAGTTCCTTTCGTTCTCTTTAATATCTTAAAGCTTATTTCATATTATTGATATCAAAGAATTGGCTACGGCCTGATGAAAACTCTATTTCAGATGGTTAATATAAAAGAATTGGCTTCGGCCTGATGAAAACTCTATTTCAGATGGTTAATATTGTTACGTGCTAGGGTTCGTAGGATTCGGAGAGAAAGACCTGGTGACTCTCTTGAAGACTTTATTCACAAACACTAGGTCACACTTATCACTAAATCCAAACACTAATCACTAAGTCCAAACACTAAGCTCTATCACTGTCACTCACTATTGATCACTTCTCACTTCGAAATCGCCTTGATGATCGCTTGTATCAACTGTGTTGACTACCGGCTTGTTTACCTTTTATATGGCCCGCGTCGCCTTCTGGAACGTTCTATTCTGGATTGTTTACGTAAACACGCAATTCACATAAACAAGGGTCGGACATTTCTAGAAGGTACGCGCAACTGTCGCGCGCAGGTAAACAACTGCCCGTATCCGTAACAATATAAAAGAATTGGCTTCGGCCTGATGAAAACTCTATTTCAGATGGTTAATATAAAAGAATTGGCTTCGGCCTTCACTATTATTCATTAAATAGAAAAAACATAGAAGTGGCTGTATGGGCAACGCTCCCTTTGCCTGTCCCGACTGGGACGAATTAAAAAAAAAATTAACAATGAATGAAGAAAGGAAAGCCTTGTCGAGCTGTAAAATGTAAACCGCGATTGATAATGAAGTGTCAGATGTTGTCAATCGCGGCTTTGTCATCATCATCATTGTCCTAAACAGGGTGTCAATGACCGACACCGACCGCTACTGCCAATAATGTACAGTCAAGTGTCAACAAGTACTGTAAAAATGTCTTTTGCATCTATGATCTAATAGATTAAAGAGCTTATACAATCTGTTTTATATTAGTTTATTTTTTTTCCATCCGGCTCTACTCACCGCAGGCGGGCTAAAGCGCTTATTCCATTTCACTAAATTTAGAAATTCTAAATGATTTAGTGACTAAATTTAGTCAAGTGGAAAAGCATTTAGAAAGTTACTAAATGTTATTCCACTTGACAAAATTTAGTCACTAAATCATTTAGAATTTCTAAATTTAGTGAAATGGAATAAGCGCTTTAAGTATCGATTTACCTTATCTTTAATCCTTAAGCACTTATTCCACCTTACTAAATTTAGACATCTAAATGATTCAGTAACTAGTAAGTAATTTAGTCAAGTGGAATAACATTTAGAAAGTTACTAAATGCTATTCCACTTGACTAAGGGCCTGTTTCACCGCTTCCTGATAAGGCTATCCACCACTTAACTTGACACATAGAGTATGGAGAATCTGTCAAATAAGCCTATCCGGCACCTTATCAGGAAGTGGTGAAACAGGCCCTAAGTTTAGTAATGAATCATTTAGACGTCTAAATTTAGTAAGGTGGAATAAGTGCTTTAAAACAGGGCTTCAAATAACGTTATTTTTTCATAACGTTATTGCTTCAAGGGCATAGATAACGTTATGAAAATTTAAACGGTACTAGAAATAACGTTATAAATGTTTTTAATAACGGTAAATGTTATAACGTTATATAGGATTTATAACGGTAAATATATGTTCTTTGATAACGTTATAGTCCGTCAAGAAAGTCATGACAGGCGGGAAAATTTTCTAAACGTAATCACGCTTTTAAGGTGTATTTTTTCTTTGTATTTTCACAGAGAACGCTTATTACATTTTAAATAGATATGAGTGAGATTTGGTGCACCGTGCACGATCGCATACCTGATACCAGAAAATAACGTTATACTTACCGTTTTTATTATAACGTTATTTTTTTGTTATGCCATAACGAAAAAATAACGTTATAATAATAACGGTAAAAATAACGTTATTTTACTAGATATCGTTAAAAAATAACGTTATCTGGCTACCATTATGAAAATAACGGTACGTAACGATATTTTTTCTGTTATTCGATAACGTTATGAAGCCCTGCTTTAAAAAAAGAAACCCAGCTGTGCTCTAATCTGTGCACCCGGCTCTATAATCTATAGTCTGTCACACTGATTTTCCATTTTGTTGTACCGACAAGCGACAACCTAAATTGAAAAATTTAATAAATAGTACATACGTTTTGATAGAGAACTAACTAAACATGGCTTTACACATACCTAAGGCACCCGGTGTACCGCAAATGCTTAAAGAAGGGGCACGGGTAAGTCATAAATAACATAACCAAAAAATCTAGTGATCTCATGTGCAGTGGCGCCCCATATGATAAATTTATTTCGGTTTACATGCTTGTATGACTATCATACACCTTTTTAATTTCATATAACAATGAGGAGGCCTTAAATAATGCATTATTATTATTATTCAATGTATCAACTCTCATATAAATACATGAGAGACATTTATTACAAGACATATTAAATACCCTGCTGTTATGCCTTTGTCATTCGTTCTCACGTGTATCACTAGTTGTTATCTTGTAGATGTACTCCGGCCTCGAAGAAGCAGTATTCAGAAACATCACAGCTTGTAAACAATTCGCACAAAGCGTGCGGTCGGCCTACGGGCCAAATGGTATGAATAAGATGATTATCAACCACATTGAAAAGCAATTCATAACTAGCGATGCAGGAACTATCATCAGAGAACTGGATGTTGAGCACCCAGCCGCAAAGCTTATGGTTCTCGCCAGCCAAATGCAAGATGCTGAAGTTGGTGATGGAACAAACTTTGTGATTGTCCTATCTGGGGCTCTCCTGGAAGCAGCAGAGGAATTGCTTCGTCTTGGAGTAACCACAAGTGAAATTGCAGAGGGATACGAAAATGCCCTCGATAAGTGCCTAGAAATCCTTCCCGAACTTGTCTGCCATGAAATCAAAGACTGCAAAAGTGTTGAGGCTGTCGTTAAAGGAATCAAACCTTCAATCATGTCAAAGCAATATGGCAATGAAGACTTTATTGCAGAGCTTGTGGCTAAGGCCTGTGTTGGAATCTTACCAGAGAAGACTACTTTCAACGTAGACAATGTCAGAGTTTGTAAAGTAAGTACACAAAATATAGACCAAGGGTTTTGCGCCCCCATTGTTTCAATTTAAAATGCATCCAGATGAAATGAAATAACAATCATCCCCTAAGCCTCTACATAATGCTCCATTTTTTTTCTGGGTCCCACACCCTTTAGAGTTAGACCTTCATCACCCACAAGGGGGTGTTATCTGTGACTTTGGGAAAGGCTGATATAGACCTAAACATTAGCTGTTAATACATTTTATTTTATAGTAAAATTTGCATATTCTCATTTTAGATTTTGGGAGCCGGCCTATTCCAGTCGGAAGTTCTTTCTGGAATGGTGTTCAAACGTGAAGTTGAGGGTGACATAACAAGCGCCAGCAAAGCTAAAGTAGCTATTTACTCCTGCCCAGTGGACATCACACAGACAGAGACTAAAGGAACAGTCCTTATCAAGACTGCAGATGAATTGTTGAACTTTAGTAAAGGGGAAGAGTCCCTTCTTGAGAAGCAAATCAAAGAGATTGCTGACACCGGTGTCAAGGTTGTGGTCGCTGGTGCTAAGTTTGGAGATATGGCTCTACATTTCCTAAACAAATATGGACTGATGGCTGTACGATTGAATTCCAAGTTTGATTTGCGTCGTCTTGCTAAAACTGTGAATGGCACTGTAAGTATTGACAGACTTGTTTTAATAAATATTTCAGAAACGTAACTCTATATATTTTTATCCCTTAATCGTGGATTCTTGGAAATCTATTGTTTACGCGGTCGATCGGTTGGGAGTTGAAGCACTAAGGATAAAAACATTTTTCTATATTGCAAAGTGCAAGCCCAAAATCTCTTATTTTTAGGTCCTACCACGTCTTACCACTCCAACTGCACAAGAGCTTGGTTACTGTGATACAGTGAAGGTTGATGAAGTGGGAGATACCAGAGTGGTTGTATTTAGTATGGATAGCAAGGAGTCCCGCATTTCCACCATTGTTATCAGAGGTTCCACAGACAACTACATGGATGATATTGAGAGAGCCATTGATGATGGTGTGAATGCATTCAAGGGAATGGCAAGAGATGGAAGGTATGTATGTGTGGTTTGAATTATATTGTAACAAAAGAGTTATGTAATAGGGTATTTGACAGATTTTTAATTTCTATCTTGAATTACTTGGTTGTGATTAAGAAGTTCATCGAAAGTAATTTTTATATTTTAAAATACGTATTTCTTAAGAAATATGTAAATAAAAATTAAAAATTCGAATAAGCCCCCGAAACGCTTTATTCAGCAATATGACGTCGCACTTTGAAAGTGACGTCACTAGCGTGTTGGATATATATTAGTTGTAATTATTTTTATGAAAACTTGTGTAAATCACATTAAAAAAAAAAAAAACTATCATTTTATGCATTTAAAGCAAATAATCGCAAAAAAATTCTTACTGTCAAATAGCCTATTGCTTAGTTGTTTTTATTAGTGTGTTATGTTAAACTTTAATATAATACTACAATAGTAGTATAATTTTTGTGTCTGTATTACTATAACAAATATAATAATTAATAACCTAGTAATTTACAAGCTACGTAAGTTTGGGCACAGCTAAGAGGTAATTTACAATTTCAGATTTGTACCTGGTGCAGGAGCCACAGAGATCCATTTGGCTCAGAAACTACTTCAATACGCTGACACATTGCCAGGTCTCGAGCAATACGCTGTAAGAAAATTCGCCATTGCTTTAGAAGGCATCCCGCGTGCCTTAGCCGAAAATACTGGATCAAATGCCACAGAGGTGATAAACAACATCTACAAAGCACAAAAGGTAAATAGGAGTATTTAGTACAAGACTAATAAGGTAGATAATAAATATGTTCTTATTCTTATTCTTATAATGTTAATTCTGTATGTTAGGGGCTCATTACTCATTACTGTATAGGGAGTCTCACTTTTTAATAAAAATATCATTTCCAGACTTACATTATCTTCTTCTAATAGATTGGATGGATTGGTATAAAATAGTATTTTTATTTATACAGTCGGGGCATTTTACTAGGCCACATTTGACATCTGTCAGATTAATCTCCATAGTGAGGTGAGCTGCGTAAAAACATCGACCAAAACGAATAAATCGATACGGACTTGAAATAAAATATTTGAATTTTATATGTTTGAAACAAACTCCTGTCACATTATTACTTTTTCTTTTGCAAATTCAAGGAGCAAAATAAGACAAGTACATAATTTACAAAAAAAAAATGCATTTATTCGCTTGAATTATAAAAACTGTTAAATGTAGTATTATCATTATTCATTTCACATAAATATGTGTTACTTTTCACAACGTGGTTATTAATTTATGGGGATATTTCGTTACAAGTAATCAATGCATCAATACTATTTATTCGCTTTCGATTTTTAGGGTAACTTCCCTAGAGTTTAAAAAGAAAAAAGTCAGCTGACGTAACATTGTAACGACGTGCAATTATTAAGATCAGAATTTGTTTATTAAGTTTAGAATTGTTTATCAGTAAAAGCAAATCGTTAAATAATTCGTATTGGTCATATTTACAATAAATATGTAATCGTAATTGAAAAAAGTTCATCAATTGTACAGTTATAACAAAACGAAAATATTTATTTTTTATGTGTACGTCACTATAAGGTTACCTGGTACAATTTTGATGAACTGTCAAATGTGGCCTATTAAAATGTCCCGACTATAGTCTGTTTTGGCGTGTTTATTGTTGCATATCACATATGTGATAAAACATTTTGAACGAGAATTACAATTTACACTCCTGAATCCTGATAAATTACTTTAGTAAAAATGTTAAGCTTTGTCACTGTTTCATTTTTCAGGAAGACAAGAATGCCGGTTACGACATCGAATCCGAAAACAATGGAGTTTGCAATGCACTAGAGAAAGGTGTATTAGATTTATACATTCTTAAATATTGGGGAATGAAGTATGCTGTTGGTGCTGCAACCACAATCTTAAAGGTCGATCAAATTATTATGGCGAAGAGGGCGGGAGGACCAAAACCGAAAGCTAAAGGCCAAGATAGCGACGACGAATCTTAATAATACGCTTTATAATAAATATTTTAACATAGTATTTGCTAGATATAAAAAAAAAATGCTACTTACTACTTTGCAGTGCCGTAAATAACCTTTTTGCGCCCTGTGCGAAATTCTATGACTGCGCCCTGCGCCCCTTTTTTTAGATACTATAGGCACCCAGGGCAATGCTATGTATCCCCTGGCCATTCTTGCACCCCCCATAATCTACGCCCTGTGCCTGGGCACCGGTGGCACCGCCCTATTTACGGCACTGCTACTTTGCTTTAACACATTTATTTTTAATACAACATCGCATTTAGTTTTTCACCGTTATTTGAATATAGATTCAAATGTATGTGCTAAAAGTTTTCGTTAAGGAAAACAAAATATTAAAATAAATATTTAATTTAACAAACACATTTTTTTACTTAAATTCCCCATTTTTTTAATACCCAATTATAATCAAAAATAACATTTAAGGTTATCGAAATAACACATATATAGTTTTTAATTCCATTTATTTGTCTAAAATATTGTTCACACCAAATACATTTTGGATCATCATCTTTATTGTAGAGTATTGATAATAATACACAGGAACAAACATAATCTAAAGGTTTATTCACTAATCAAATGACTATGTACGCGTTACTATTTACGCAAAATATGAAAAGTTCCGTTGTATTCTACAATGATAAAGTACCATAATATTAAGATGATCCTAGTCTTTTACCTCCCACAAAACTTAAACTTAATATATCACATAAGAAAAAAATAAGCACTTTATACATATGATTACAGTAGTGCACTCATGGATTATACTATCTTGCAGCACATACAATAATAGTAAATGTAAGAAGCCTTTTTACGACTAACATCACAGAAATTTTTAATATAGTAAAATTAATACTGATAAATATAAAATAGCCGAAACACCTAAAATAAATTCATTGCAAACTTAAAAAATAATATACTTACACTGAATATTCGAGAATACGAAATAAAAATATCTCGTAATTTTTAGGAATTCGAAAGAAGTTTAAAAATTGTAGCAGTCAGTTCAATTTTAAGACCAAAAATTGAGATCATAAAATGTATTGCAATCTAATAAAATAACACATCTAGTCTAGCAAAATTATGTTTACAATTTTACATTATTATAAAAGCAAAATGCAACGGAATACACAATTGAATGTAAGTAAAAATGCAATTCTCCTACAGAGGAACATAATATTTCACTAATTTATTTAAAGCTCATCACAGGATGCATTCATTTAAAATAATATTTAGTATTCATTTCTTGTATTAAGTTGTTTAGCTGTAAATAAGTAATTTCAATTTTGTTGTCACTTACACTTACTCAAGACGTGAGTGGAAGAATAAGGTAAGGTAATGAAAAAACTTCCCGTTTTTTTTGCTTAAATGGAGGCTTTATGGCCGGAAAAAATATTTGAAATAGAAAAACTATGGATTATATGTGTAGCCAGATATATTAGCTAGGTCAGGGGTTCCCAAACTATGTGCCGCGGCGCCCTGGTGCGCCGTGAAAAGGCAAGAGGGGCGCCGCGAGTCGATCCTCCATCATTATCCCTGATCATAAATATTATAAAATAAAATTATAATATGAATTATACAAAGCAGGCTGTGATTAATCCTTCGAACGCGGACTCTTGAAAATCTATTGTTATTCTATTGTTGTCACTTGTCGCGATCACCGGTCGCGGTGCTCTAATGGGGCTTGATAGGTTAAATAAAAATACTTGTTTATTATTATTTACTTGCTTAACCTAACTATATAACCATTAAAGGTGTTTATGTATGTTTTTGTAATGTCTAGGTAGAGTAGGGCGCCGTGACTACGGATGTGCCGTTGCCGGCAATATTGCCAAAGGTGGGAATATTGTCGGCAACGCTGCCGGCAAGATTGCCCGAAGTGGAAATTTTGGGGAACATTGACTAAATATTAGCAATATTGGACAGATAGGTCTAGAAAACTCATAAAATAAATGTATCTTCGCGTTGTATATAAGAAATATTTAAAAAATAAATATCCTTGATACAAACTGCCAATATTGCCGGAAAAATGCCAGAAAATTGCCGGGAATATTGCTGACAAAATTGCCTGTAGTAATAGATATTTTCCAAATATACGTTACCTATATTACTTCCGCTAGGGAAAAAAATCGGCCAAGTGCGAGTCGGACTCGCGCACGAAGGGTTCCGTACCGATACATATCAAAAATAGGCTTAAATTGTGTTTTTTGTTTGGGAGACCCCTTAAATTTTTATTTTATTATACAATATATATATATATTACACAAACAACAAAAAAATGTGTAAAACATTCAAGTCCCTACCTCTTGCCATTATTGATATAGAGCGAAAAAGGCCGAAAAAATCACGTTTGTTGTATGGGAGTCCCCCTTAAATATTAATTTTATTTTGTTTTCAGTATTTGTTGTTATAGAGGCAACAGATATACACAATCTGTGAAAATTTCAGAAGTCTAGCTATAGCGGTTCTTGAGATACACATAATTATTAACTAACTAACGAGACTTTTATTATATTAAATTTAAATAAACGCAATCTAGTTGACTCACAGGAATAGTTACTATCAACGCCATCTGCCCCTAACATGCAGGTACTAATAAAAAGGGGAAAAGGTCAAATCAAGGTCAAATATCGTTGTCTAGCTTTCAAATTTACGCTGAAAAATGAGCGATAAGGAACTTCGTTCCAAAAACAAATTAGGTTGCTTTGATCATTAAGTTTTTTTTTTGTTGACAAAATAATCTGAATTATTTTATAATAAAGCTATATAAATGGATCGGCAACATTGCCTATTTTCCCGGCAAAATGGAAATTTGCTGGCAATGGCAAGATTGGGAATATTGCCGGCAGTGGGGAATTTGCCACTCGGCACATCTCTAGCCGTGACAAAATATTGGGGCATGTAAGTGCGCCGCAGGCTGAAAAAGATTGGGAACCCCTGAGCTAGGTTATGAAGTTACAAGTTTTATTAAAATAATTAGGGAAAAAATGAGTTATTGTCCGCATGTTACGAAATATTGCTTATTCGATTCTTCCACTCACGTCTTCATTATTATTCTATTAAGTATTTTACATAATGTACCTAAACCTACCTAACATCATAATAATATTATTAAGATTTAGCGTTTCATAATTGAATGAGATCTACAATCGAAACATTAATATAAGTATAGCCAATTAGCCACTTAAACACAATGTTCATAGTAGTGTATAATGTAAAATAGTTCAAATTTTCATTTCATTAGTCCTTAGCACATTCAGAGAAATTCTCAAAAAATATAGAATTTTCATGCCTAATTGGAATAAAATAGCAAAAATTGATATGAGTAACATTCCACTTATAAAATATAATAAGTATTTTTACCATTTAAAGTCTATTATTTAAGTGTAGACGCCTAATGTTTGCTATGTAAAATTTTAGTTAATAAGATCATTTCTCCATATAAAATTTATCAGCCGAATAAGAGAGCTATTGTATTTTACTAACTTAAAACACGACATAACTAAATTCAATGTTTGATTAATAATAAAGTGCTCTCAGACCACAACGAGACTCAAATATTACAACATACAATTATGGTGGGGCGACTACCAAAAGTAGGGCTACAAACAGTTTTTTGGTACTAACTGTGAGTATAAGAGGTACATAGCACATATTTTACATTAGAGCATTTTCTACCATGAGATGCGATAAATCGGAGACCTTGCCATACGATATCGAAATTGGACTGATAATAATACATATATACATGTGTCTTACCACCATTATCATGATAAACTTGGTAGTGCCAAAAAATCCCACACAGAATGCAATTAATTTGCATTCTGTGTGGGATTTTTACTCGATGAGTCTTACTCTTACCTCAGAGTTATATTATGTCATTGAAAAAGCACCTCTAGTGCACAAAGAATGGTAACTAATTCAATGCTATACAACCACTGACCTCTATTATACAAGTACACTGGACATAAGATACCCAGCTGTTTTTTGTGCCTATTTGAAGCGGAATCAGCGCCCCCAATGCGGGGGAAGAGAACTAAATCTGACGTAACTTGCAAATGGCCGCTCAATCACTACTGGTTGTAGAAAGTAGAAACCAAAGAGAATCACTACGGTGGTAGAAACTAGTATTAGTTCCAAGTACTCCCACTACTGCTATCAGCGCCAATATGGCGACTTTTAAACGTCATGTTTACGTCAGATTTAGTTCTCTTCCTTCTTTCCCCCGCATTGGGGCGCCGATTCTGCTTAAATTTTTAAATAGGCACAAAAAAAAGGGATCATTTCAAAGGGTATCATAGGTCCAGTGTACTTGTATAATGGAGGTCAGTGTATACAACTTACAAGTTTTAATCAACTCCAATGTTGCCAATGTTTTGTCAAATTACGTAGCAACGACTTCGAGTAAAGTAGTGCAAGTAGCTGGTAGCATCAGGAATAACAACTTGTTGCAAGACAACACACTTATTACATTAATCTATTACCTCGTAACTGCTAACATATAACACAATTTTCTCATAATGCAATAAAGTCGTGATTCCAACGCACTTACCAATTTTGACACTGGATTCCGGGACAATTTTAGAAAAAGGCGAGGAAGAACGAAGAACATTTGTATCACTTTTGAAGTGTGTGATATAGCTATTCAACCGTTTTGCACCACTCGCAAATCCCTCTACCATGTCTACGACGCTCACGTTGTAG
Source organism: Lysandra bellargus (assembly GCA_905333045.1). Classification (NCBI taxonomy): domain Eukaryota; kingdom Metazoa; phylum Arthropoda; class Insecta; order Lepidoptera; family Lycaenidae; genus Lysandra; species Lysandra bellargus. The sequence continues at coordinate 9,133,328 of HG995350.1, read as the reverse complement.
TCACGTGACACTACTTGTTTCGCTCGGCCGCGGCACACACGAGCAGGACAGTTAGAGCGTGGTGCGTGTATCAGAACAACTGCGGGGGCGGCACCGCGACGACTGCGGCGCCCGCGCGGCCTGTGCTCAGCGGGGCCAGCTTACGCCAGCTATTACCCTCCTCATCGAACATCTCGACCACGCACAGGTATTGCACGCCGTCGTAGCCCCCTGAAATAAAACGGTATATTTAAAAATTTTAGAAGTGTCAAGGGACACGCGGATGGAACAGTTTTAAATTTCCCGCCAGTTGACGATACGTCAACTGGCGGCTTCAGAGGCCGTTGATGTTGCGATGACGCCACATCAACGCCCTCTGCTCCTACTCCTACTTCGCAGGTACTAAAATAAGTGTCGGTCAAAAAGTGTCGTTCCGTCTAGCCCCCTTTCGTAACCCCCGATAAGGAACTTCGTTCCAAAAGTTCGGAGGTAGTTTTCAATAAAAGTTTACAACCTGGCTGCGCAAATGTATAGAATCGCTGTAAGCTCAAAAAATATTTTAGCGCAAAGAGCAGACTACGAGGACGGACATAAGCAACTTACAAAATAAATGTTTCTATTATAACAGATCGTAGTCACTAGTCCCCATTAAAAACTTATCGCACGGTTCCTATATACTCACCGACGGCAATAATGCGGTCTCCCAGCAGACAGGAGCCGACGGCGTCGCGCGGGCAGGACAAACTCGCCAGGAGCAGCCACGAGTCGGTGCGCGGGTCGTAGCGCTCTACGCACGCGAGTCGCCCGCCCGCGCTGTTAGCCGGCGCCTCGTGACCGCCCACCGCGTATAGGTACCCGCCCGCTGCCACCACCTGATAATGATAAACCGAATAAACATCTGCCTTTAAAATAAAGGTTGCCCGACACAGATACACAGTATACAATATATTATATTTTGTCACATTAATGTCTTGCATTGTAAGCGCGGCGTTTTGACGGAACTATTGCGCCGTGGCGAGAGAGACAGCAATACCGCATCATACTACAGAGCGAGACGGCAACACGTACGCTGTCACCGCCGCGGCGCCGCAGCATGGGCGCGCAGTTGGTTGGTTGGTGGCGGGGTCATAGCACTCGACAGAGCGCAAACAGGAGCCGCCGTCGCGCCCGCCCACCGCGAGAGAGACAGCAATACCGCGTCATACTACAGAGCGAGACGGCAACACTTAAGGTATGATTCGGATCAAGGCAGCATGCAGCGGGTCGCCAAGCCACTGCTTTGTATGTGTTTATATGGACGACATTCCGATTACCGCGACGCGCGACACGAGACCGGTGGGCGTGGCGCGGCAAATTTCGATGAGTGCGACCCTGTCGCGTCGATAGCAGTACCGCGACAGCCGCAGGGCAGCTGTGGTAGATATTCTATCTAGAAACACGCCGATAGGTTATTAATCATATCGAAACCGAAGGTAAAATTTTTCGTATAATATAAGCCATGGAGTATTTTTTACAACAGCTAGCTAGTATTTTAAATGTGTGTATTGTGTTAATTTGCTTCCTTACTCGGGGTTCCCTACGCAAATGGCAATAAAATCGGCCGACGTTTGTTGTTGCTGTAGCGCACTGCGCAAGAGAAATACACAATTTGTGTCTGAAATTTTAGAAGTCTAGCTAGAGCGGTTATAGCTAGCTACAGACAGACAGACGGACAGGATCAGGATAGGGAGATTCTTTGAGTCCCGGGATAGGACATAGCATACTATTATTTATTTTTATATTAAAAATGTACAGTTCAGGATGTTGCGGGCGGTATCAAGTATAAAATGACTACGAAACCCTGCTATAATTAGTCATGTCATTACTGATATCTATACTAATTTTATAAAGGGGGAAAGTTTGTATTGAATACGCTCAAAAACTACTGAACTGATACAAAACAAAATAAAATAGTTCGTGGCTTAATCTGCAATACATTCTAAATTTTTTCCTCATTCACACATTAAGTGACGTGCTGAGTATATTGTAGCACCCCTCTTCGACCCGCGACGTAAAAATAGGGTCAACCTTTCTCCTCTTTTCCGGAAATGATAAAAAATACAAAATAATTTCGTCATCCTCTTCATCTGCCAACAGTTTTTGGATAATTTCTTCCCTTAATACCAAATTCCCTGCTATAATATTGTAAAATAATTCACAATTATTGTTTTGTTTACACTCGTAGTTATGGTGGAAAAATGGTCAAAGCTTCTGTCTGCGCACAATATCACAAAATTGCAGATCGCAACATAGTTTGAAAGGCTACCTAGTTACGTAGTTAATAATGTTGCATTTTGTTTAAATGTACTTATTTACGCGGCGCGCTTGCATGCCGCGGGCCTCTGCGGCAAGCGACGCTGGCTACGTGGTTATTATAATACTACTTAGTGACTTAGACAAAAATGATAGCTATAATCATGTCAATAAAGTATCATTTTAATTAAATTGTTGTCGGTCGCGGACATTGGTAAGCTATTTGCTGCTCCGCAGCAAGCGGCCGGTCGCTTACGCATGACGCCGTACGCTTGCCTCGCAGATCCGAATGGTACCTTTACGCTGACACCGCCGCGGCGCCGCAGCATGGGCGCGCAGTTGGTCCAGTGGTTGGTGGCGGGGTCGTAGCACTCGACGGAGCGCAGACAGGAGCCGCCGTCGCGCCCGCCCACCGCGTACAGCTTGCCGCGCAGCGCCACTACGAGAGAGACAGCAATACCGCGTCATACTACAGAGCGAGACGGCAACACTTACGCTGACACCGCCGCGGCGCCGCAGCATGGGCGCGCAGTTGGTCCAGTGGTTGGTGGCGGGGTCGTAGCACTCGACGGAGCGCAGACAGGAGCCGCCGTCGCGCCCGCCCACCGCGTACAGCTTGCCGCGCAGCGCCACCACGAGAGAGACAGCAATACCGAGTCATACTACAGAGCGAGACGGCAACACTTACGCTGACACCGCCGCAGCATGGGCGCGCAGTTGGTCCAGTGGTTGGTGGCGGGGTCGTAGCACTCGACGGAGCGCAGACAGGAGCCGCCGTCGCGCCCACCCACCGCGTACAGCTTGCCGCGCAGCGCCACCACGAGAGAGACAGCAATACCGCGTCATACTACAGAGCGAGACGGCAACACTTACGCTGACACCGCCGCGGCGCCGCAGCATGGGCGCGCAGTTGGTCCAGTGGTTGGTGGCGGGGTCGTAGCACTCGACGGAGCGCAGACAGGAGCCGCCGTCGCGCCCGCCCACCGCGTACAGCTTGCCGCGCAGCGCCGCCACGCCACACGTGCTGCGCGCGCCCGCCATCGGCGACACGATACTCCACGTGCGGGAACACGCGTCCCACCTGCGGATGTGAGGTTTTGAATATCATAATATGTGCTTTTCCTTAGAATAACTTCAACTTTAATCGATCCAATGATTTATACATAAATATAGACCTAAAACTATAGTTTAATCTTCATAAATACCGTTCAACGGAGTTCAAGTATATCCATCCGTCGTGTCCGCCCACCGCGTATATCGGCGCGTTAGGCCCCTCCCCCAACACGGCCACGCCCAAGCCATGTCGGTGCGTGTTCATTGGCGCAAGCGTACTCCAGCTAAGTGAGATTAGGTCGAAGCATTCCACCTGTAAGTTGTAGTCAAATTATGAATTTCGATTTGCTTTTGACGCAGACTTGATTCTAACAAACAAAATGGCATTCTCATAAATAGTCAAATATTTCAAACTTTTAATTGGTCAAAATTCCAAAAATGGCAGTTATTTTAAAGTGTATTGTAGTGTGTTTGGTGGTTTAAGCTTTCACTTTTAAACTATGCAAGAATTTACAGAGCTACCAAGTTATCTGTGAACCGGCCATTATTGGAACTACGGTAGTCGGCCACTAATACGGAAATGTCAAATTCCAGAACTGCTGCCACAATAGACATAACTACCAGTACTTCGTCTACGAAGAGACGGACGAGTATTAATATCTGTCATTTCTTTCGGCTTTCGCCAGGATAAGTTAAAGGCTGGCGCGCTGGCTAGTATAATTTATTATTAAAAATAAAATTTAAAAATTGAATTCTGACAGTTTTCTTTGCATGTGCCAAAATATAAACAACATCTAATTTTGTAGGTAACGACCCTAGCGTAGAGATCTTTGCCCTAGCGACGACTTTTGTCATAACTCATAATACGTCAAACTTAAAAATTTTTACATCAGTCCAAGTCGGCATACTCTATCACACGGATGCTCTATCATTTTGTCTACTCTGCTGCTGCGATTGGTAGAAATAAAATTTTGTATAAGGGCCAACCCACACGTACCACAACCACACGACATCGCAACGACAAAATGTCATCGAGCAGTGGTTACGTGTGAATGGTGTCGCTGCAGCTTTTTGTAGTTGCGTTGTGGTACCGACAAAATGCCGACGTGGTTGCGATGTGGTCACGTACGAAAGTCAACGAAACGGAGGGGGGGAAGAGCGCGGGCGGCGTGCGCGCACTGTCGTTGCATCGACGCAACGTTGTGGTTGCGATGTGATCGGCCGTGGTTGCGTCTGAAAAGTGGTCGACAACTACTGCAAAATGTGGTACGTGTGAATGGTCCAGTTCATTTACAATACGAAATATACGCTCGACCACGTGGTGTAGTTGTGGTTGTGGTACGTGTGGGTTGGCCCTTACTGCTAGCGCCGCCCTTCAGTTCACAGATAAGTTGATCTGTCTGTAGGCTGTAGCCTACGAATAATAAAAACTAAGGAAGAGTAACTCCGTCAAAAAACATGCTCCAAAATACTTGTCAAAAAAGTGTACCTTAGGTTCACTTTTCATACATTTGTAATATTTAGGTGACCTTGAGCGGTATGAAGGCTGACGTTACATGACAGTTCGAATGGAACCATATTTAAAACTGTATTAGTATGGGAGTTACGTTTTCTTAGGTTTTATTATTCGTAGGCTGTAGCTGAATATTTTTTAATTATGAGAGCTTTTAAACAACAGACACATCTGCTGCTTTGTCACTTGGAATAAATATTACCAATAGTAGGAGATCCGGCCATAGAATGACCCTCACCCATCGTATTACGGGATGAAAATGATTTTTTTATAAAATTAAATATGTTAAAAAACTTATTTACAGGAGGTTGTCTGAAAAATTTGGTGCAAAGTGTAATTAATTAATAATTAAAAAATTATTTTTTTCAAACATTACACTCATTCCCTTACGCAAAAAACTGTATACTAATCGAAAGTATGTAGCTCATAGAATATGCAAACGCTGGGTTGACTTTTTTTTCCGGTGCAATTATCAGGTAGGCAGGTATATACAGGTAAATCGATACTAGTAATTTGCAACGATCCAGTTACGCGATAAACCTTATATCAAAATAAAGATAATTTTATTATGAATATAATGACATAAGGTTGGCTGCAAAAAGTTGGTGCTAAATCGCGGTTGTCGATTTTTGAAAAACGTAATATTCGTGCGGTTGAATACGTGCGAAAGAGAGGTCTGAGGAACGTATCCAGTGCGATAGAAAAGGACGCAGCATTGCAGCTGTGTGTCGCTCAATCGTCGAAAGAAAGAGAGTACGCATGCTCTTTGTTTGTGAAATTGAGGAAGATAGCGATAGACTACAGTAAGTGTTGAGCATTATTTCGGAGCATCCGGCAATGCATTTTTGCACAAAATGATAAAATTATGTATGTAGTACATGTGTATATATATATAAAAATCATATATATATATATATATATATATATATATATATATATATATATATATATATATTAAAATAAAAAATATATATAATATATATATATATATATAAATAAATATTTACATATATGTACTACATACATAATTTTATCATTTTGTGCAAAAATGCATTGCCGGATGCTCCGAAATAATGCTCAACACTTACTGTAGTCTATCGCTATCTTCCTCAATTTCACAAACAAAGAGCATGCGTACTCTCTTTCTTTCGACGATTGAGCGACACACAGCTGCAATGCTGCGTCCTTTTCTATCGCACTGGATACGTTCCTCAGACCTCTCTTTCGCACGTATTCAACCGCACGAATATTACGTTTTTCAAAAATCGACAACCGGGATTTAGCACCAACTTTTTGCAGCCAACCTTATGTCATTATATTCATAATAAAATTATCTTTATTTTGATATAAGGTTTATCGCGTAACTGGATCGTTACAAATTACTAGTATCGATTTACCTGTATATACCTGCCTACCTGATAATTGCACCGGAAAAAAAAAAGTCAACCCAGCGTTTGCATATTCTATGAGCTACATACTTTCGATTAGTATACAGTTTTTTGCGTAAGGGAATGAGTGTAATGTTTGAAAAAAAAATCATTTTTTAATTATTAATTAATTACACTTTGCACCAAATTTTTCAGACAACCTCCTGTAAATAAATTTTTTAACATATTTAATTTTATAAAAAAATCATTTTCATCCCGTAATACGATGGGTGAGGGTCGTTCTATGGCCGGATCTTAGACTACAACGCCACAACAAAAATAAATATAAAATTTAAGTGTCATTTTTTCTTCTTACATCATGAATAACTTGCTGATTGTTTTTGTGTATGTTACGCTCAAAGACCGAAATCGCTCAGTGAGCGAAAAAATAGCTCATAACGCGTTGTGGTCACAGTGAAACAGCCACGACGCGAATTTCGCGTCGTGACTCTAATGAAAACGGCCACGACGCGTTCTGGCAATCACAAAAAGGCCATAACGCGAAATTCGTGTCGTGGCTAATATTGCTATTCATTTTTCTTGATATGTTCTTGATTGATTAATCATCCATAAGTATGGAAGTTACCTATATTTGAATTACGGATAGTATAAAACTGTGGAGTGTGGATATTTTATAATTAATAATGATAAACACGTTATGCAGTGATTTAGTAAAAGAAAAAATATTTTGTAGTACGCGTGCTAATTCAAATATAATATTCCATACCTATGGATGATTAATCAATCAAGAACAAATCAAGAAAAACGAATAGCATATCAGCCATGACATGAATTTCGCGTTATGGCCATTTTGTGATTGCCAGAACGCGTAGTGGCCGTTTTCATTAGAGTCACGACGCGAAATCCGCGTCGTGGCTGTTTCACTGTGACCACAACGCGTTGTGAGCTATTTTTTCGCTCACTGAGCGATTTCGGTCTTTGAGCGTAACATACACAAAAACAATCAGCAAGTTATTCATGATGTAAGAAGAAAAAATGACACTTAAATTTTATATTTATTTTTGTTGTGGCGTTGTAGTCTAAGATCCGGCCATAGAACGACCCTCACCCATCGTATTACGGGATGAAAATGATTTTTTTATAAAATTAAATATGTTAAAAAACTTATTTACAGGAGGTTGTCTGAAAAATTTGGTGCAAAGTGTAATTAATTAATAATTAAAAAATTATTTTTTTCAAACATTACACTCATTCCCTTACGCAAAAAACTGTATACTAATCGAAAGTATGTAGCTCATAGAATATGCAAACGCTGGGTTGACTTTTTTTTTCCGGTGCAATTATCAGGTAGGCAGGTATATACAGGTAAATCGATACTAGTAATTTGCAACGATCCAGTTACGCGATAAACCTTATATCAAAATAAAGATAATTTTATTATGAATATAATGACATAAGGTTGGCTGCAAAAAGTTGGTGCTAAATCGCGGTTGTCGATTTTTGAAAAACGTAATATTCGTGCGGTTGAATACGTGCGAAAGAGAGGTCTGAGGAACGTATCCAGTGCGATAGAAAAGGACGCAGCATTGCAGCTGTGTGTCGCTCAATCGTCGAAAGAAAGAGAGTACGCATGCTCTTTGTTTGTGAAATTGAGGAAGATAGCGATAGACTACAGTAAGTGTTGAGCATTATTTCGGAGCATCCGGCAATGCATTTTTGCACAAAATGATAAAATTATGTATGTAGTACATGTGTATATATATATAAAAATCATATATATATACACATGTACTATAAAATATCCACACTCCACAGTTTTATACTATCCGTAATTCAAATATAGGTAACTTCCATACTTATGGATGATTAATCAATCAAGAACATATCAAGAAAAATGAATAGCAATATTAGCCACGACACGAATTTCGCGTTATGGCCTTTTTGTGATTGCCAGAACGCGTCGTGGCCGTTTTCATTAGAGTCACGACGCGAAATTCGCGTCGTGGCTGTTTCACTGTGACCACAACGCGTTATGAGCTATTTTTTCGCTCACTGAGCGATTTCGGTCTTTGAGCGTAACATGTACATACAATAAATTGTAAAATAAATAAGAATAAATAGAATAAAATACCATGATATTGACAAAATAGAAAAAATCAAACAGATATTTACAGTGTTCAAAGTTTTCAGACCATCTCTCCCGCCAACTACAATCAATTTATTTTGCATCACAGCTACTCCAAATTGTAGTCTCCTAGCACCCATTCGCATAAAGGGGGTCCATGTATTCGTTCTTGGATCATACATCTCCATATTACTAGCACCCTGAAATTACAAATTCCATAATAATTGAGGTGATCGCACATTTTAGAATTTATATAAAATTATGTGAATCGCACATCCGTCCACACCGTATGCGTCGCATTTCGTGTACTATACGGTGCGTTCGACGCGTTTTTTTTAAATAAAATAAGGTGGCAAACGAGCAAACGGGTCATCTAATGGAAAGCAACTTTCGTAACCCATGGACACTCATAACATAATTTTAATTATTGGCTACACATAAAATTTTAATAAATTCTAACATACTGGAACTAATACCATTTGGCTTCACAATAGTCACACATAATATTAAAGTATACCTTGTAGCCATCCATTCCTCCAATAGCGAGGAGTCTACCGATTGTTGACGTCCTAGGTCTTGTTCTGTTGGAGAACAATAGAGACCGTCTCTCGGGTAGTAGATGCCACTTCACCGCTTCCATTATTAGCGGCTGACACTCAGCTACATTGCCACAGGCTGATTCCACTTTGTCTATTAAGTACTGAAATCCATAGCCATAATTTAATAACAAATTTATGACATAGACAAATAAAACATATGGAACAAGTCAGAATGGCAGTTGTGTGGTATGCCACAGGGGATTAAATTCATTTTCCATAAACGAAAGGCACTCATTATAATGGATAATTTAAAACCAGTTTTGTATATTGATTCAATAATCAATATACAAAACTGGTTTACATCAATATGTATGCAAATATGGAAACCAGGAAGCTGGCTATTCCTTTGTTTTATAGAACAAAGTCTTTATATTTTGTCCTTATTGGTTACACAAAACTTTAAAGGAAACTGTGCCAAGAAATAACTGTATTGACAAAAGTAGCAAATGTTCAAATTTTATTATATTAGGCCCAGTATTTTTGAAGCAAAAAATAAAACATAGCATTTCTTTAATATTGGCATAAATATACATACCTCAGAAGACAGTAATGGTAGTTTAACCAATTTGAGCAGTGTAGGTAAATGCTTCTCCCTATTCAAATTGTCGTGTTGTACCCAAGTCATCAAGCTTTCAAAAACGTTCTCCTCGGATTGCACATTAAGCTCATCAGACTTTAATAAGCTTGCTAACTGATCAGACTCTAAAGCAAGGAACTCTTGATGTTTGACAACCTAAAAAACAAAAATAGTAATAATGAAAAGGCTCGGTATTAATGAGCTCTAAAGTAAGAAAGCTCTTTACTAACATATTTACTTAGAGCAGTGGTTCTTAACCTTTTAATCGTAAGGGACCATTTTACGAAATATTTGTCTAGCTGGGGACCACCCAGTTGGTTTACCTAAACTAAGGGTTGTTTGATAAAGAAAATAAGCACAACTTCATTATAATTAGCACTCATTTTTTTGTTTGGCAAAAATCTATAAGTTACAGACTTTAAATTAATGTGATTTTTGTGACTGCATTGTACTGCATACTCTTTACTTACTTCTGAATTCTCACACATCAGGATGGTTTCGCAGACCACTTGGATTGCCTCCGCAGACAACCAGTGGTCCGCGGACCATCGGTTAAGGACCACTGACTACTCAAGCTACTTAGTATGTACCTAATTCAAAGTCTACTGTCTTTGTGAGTCATGTGAAGTCAAAGACAAAGACAAGCAAAGTATTTGCTGTTTAAGTATTTACTAGCTATTTGACCGAGCTTTGCTCAGTATTCGATAAAACACGAATAAAAAGACATTTTCTAAAAATGATTCCTAGCTAGATCGATTTATCGCCTCCGAAAACCCCTATATAATAAATTTCATGAAAATCGTTGGGAGCCGATTCCGAGATTCCAATCATTCATACTAATATTATAAATGCGAAAGTATCTCTGTCTGTCTGTCTGTCTCGCTTTCACGCCAAAAGTACCGAACCGATTGTAATGAAATTTTGTACACAGATAGTGTAGAGCCTGAGAAAGGACATAGGCTACATTTTGATGAGGGAAAATATCTTATTTTCATGAAAATAACGATAAAATGAATTCCTACTGCAGTTTTAAAATATGACAACAGATGGCGTTTAATTTTTTACTTCATTGTAACATAGAACCATAGATAGAATTAATCATACTTATTATGTTTTTAATTATAATTTTTAATACGTTAGATATATTTTGTTTAATAATATTATCACTTGGTATAGTCAATCTATCTTATCTTATAAGTTATCTACATAAATTGAATTCCTACTGCACAACAGATGGCACTCTAAAATAAAGGTATGTACCATGTTGGCCTATAATATTCCATCCAGAAATATAATATCAATGCAATGAACATTTTAGTTCTAATATATAAAAACAGATGGCATTTACTTTTTTACTTCACATCAGAACTAATCAATAATCATACTTTATGTTTTTATCTATATTAATATTATAAATGCGAAAGTATTTCTGTCTGTCTGTCTGTCTCGCTTTCACGCCAAAACTACTGAACCGATTGTAATGAAATTTTGTACACAGATAATCTAAAGCCTGAGAAAGGACATAGGCTACTTTTTAACTGGAAAAAGGGGTTGTAAGGGGGTGAAAATGCGTAAATTTGTTCAAATTAAGTTAGTTGCAAAATTTCATAACAGATGGCGCTAAGAGTCGCCTACATCTCGCTATCGCTTGCTCATAAGTCTTTCTATAAGAGGTGGCACCATATCGAGTTAAGTTTTTCGAATCTTTCGATTGTTATTCACGTAATTAAATAACTCACTACTCAGTACTTTATCTATGCAGTGACGTAACCTTAAACCTACCAATGATAAAAAGTTTATGAGTAAAGCTAAAGTTGTGTAATGGGGGGTTAAATAAGCTGTAAATTTGGTATTAATAAAGTTTACTTAATTAAAAAAAAATAATTTTTGAATGTAGAATGAAGAATGTAAAAAGAATTTCGGCCCACCCCTACAGTGGGCCGAAATTCGTTTTACATTCGGTTTAACCGAACTTCGGTAGCTTGAACCGAACTTCGTCATTCGGCCGAATTTCGGTTAAAATGCCGAACATTCGGCACTAAATATATTTGCACTATCATAATAGAAATTAATTTAAAATAATAGTATTTTAAAAAGATAAAACCGACTTCCGGTAACCGACGTAATTAAGCATTAAAATTCCCTATCTCAAAAACTACTGAACCGATTTTGATGAAACTTGCAGCATACCCTAAGTTGAACAATACCTAGTACAACAAAAAAATAATCATTTAAATCGGACTTGTAGTTCCGGAGATATGCGTGACAAACATAAAAACATACATACATACACTTTCGAAATTTGGCACATTGTTCAGAAGTTGCTATAGATTAACATATCCAAAAACTGGACACTTCTGGAAATATTACATACATACGCGTCGAATTGATAACCTCCTTTTTTTGAAGTCGGTTAAAAAAAAACCATATCTGTAGTAACAGTGAAATAAAATAAGTCCAATACAAGAACTATACTTATTCATAGTCATTTACTTATTTGAATTAGAAAAAGTAATCATATTATATTGTGATAAACAAAAAACTTAAATTGGTCTTTTTAACGACCAGTCTCAAAAATGTTTGGTTAAAACAAAACACAAAATTAAACTGCTCCTCTTACTAACCAAACCAGCTTCGTGGTTTATGGAGAGAAACTATAAAGAATTATGTATTTTTAATAAAATAAATAAATGAATCAAAATAATACTTAATCAGAAAACAAAAATGTTGCTTTAGTTTTACTTTACAATTAACGGGTCGGGCACATCTAGCAATATTTGCAGCAAGTGCGTAAATAAGTCACAACACGAAAAAGCGCGGCGAAATTGAACCGAAGTTCGGCCGAAATTTTTCATTTTTACCTAATGTTCGGCCAAAGTTTGAATTCGGTTCAAACTACATTCGGTACATCACTAATTATGTGCACACTGAACAGCTATTTTTGGGTATTTTGATATTTTAAGGGGTACCAGGGTTTTAATAAAAAGCTTTTAAATTTGACACCAATTTTGTTGACACAGCCTGCTATGATCTGAAGTCCACGTGGACGAAGTCGCGGGCAACAGCTAGTATATTTATATACATACAAGAATTGCTCCTTTTAAGATATAAGATTACTAAGGGGTTTGATGTTTACAACCTAAAAATAAATAAACAAAGTAGTTGAATCACTTGAAAAACAAGTATTTTTAAATACTTATCTATACATATTATAAAACAAAGTCACTTTTTTCCCTCATGTCCCTTTAATCTTTAAAACTATGCAACGGATTTTGATGATTCTTTCAGTATTAGATAGCCCATTTATCGAGGAAGGCTATAGGCTATATTTTATCATGCTGAGACTAATAGGAGTGAAGAAATAGAGGAAAATGTGGAAAAAACGGGGAAAATTATTTAAAAGGACAAAGTTGAACACGCTAATCTCAGGAACTACTGGTGCGATTTGAAAAATTTTTTCAGTGTTAGATAGCCCATTTATTGAGGAAGACTATATATTTTATCATGCTATTAGTCTAGGGGAATGTGGAAAAAAGCGGGGGAAATTATTTGAATCTTCTTATCTTGCGAACTACTGGAGGAATTTTTGTTATTTGGCACAGATAAGAAGTAGACCACGTGAAGGATCATAGGCTATCGATTTTAATCATTTTTTCAGTGGCTATATATTTTATATCCGTGCGACGCCGGGGCGGCCCGCTAGTTTCATTCTAAAGACTAAAATAAGTACCTGCATATAATGTTGATAGCTGTACTCAAGAGCCTTTGCGTGGAGAGATAAACATGATTGCTGTTCAGCAAACACAGCGATTCCCAAACAATTGCATGGATCCAACTGCTTCTCAAAGAAGTCACAGCAAGCCTTTGTTACTGAATTTAGTTGCAGTAAATTAGCTGTTGTCATGAGAATTTCTGCTGTCTCACTGTTGAGTTCTGTAATAAAAAAGAACATAAAATATTGGAACAATCTAATAAAAGTAATTGAATTAGCAAAATACTACTTTACCTATACTGCCTGTGTAACAATAGTTGATAAGCGACCTAAGTGCTTGTGGATCAATTCTCTCTAAAGTAATCTCTGTTGACCAGGCTTCTCTTAGTGAACCGGTGAACATTGCTGCAAAATACTCGCTGCATGAGGCTAAAACAACTTTGTGTGCTGGAATCCTGCCACAAAAAGTGAAATGAGTAACTAAACAAAAAACTATTAAAAAACAAGTAGGTATGTCAAGAGAGTAGAAACTAATGTAATCAGCCCAAAAATATTTTAAATTATATGTTTATGTAACAAAGCTGCTAAGTTAAGACAAAGGCGCTATTGTTAGTGCGCGATCAACAAAGCCATTCTTTGTGGAGAGAAGAAATACCTGCATTCTCCAGCAATAAGAACTACATCGCATAGCTTTTGTGATTGATAATATCCATAAATGTTTTTCAAAGTAGATTCAGAATGTTTCTCATCACAATGGCATTCTTCGGAATTGGATTCACTCGACAAACTTATTTGACTCAATTCACGAGGCAGTCCTTCATCGGCAGAAATAGTGGAGATGTTATCCTTTGAATTTTCGCCCTTTCTATTATCACAGCCCGACATTTTTAAGTTTATTAAAGTAACTCATAAAATCAAATTTATTCTTTGTAACAAACTTTGAATAGCTTTCCGTTTTGCTGAATACAAAAATGACAATTGACATTGAAAATTGAAAACAAAGAAATGTCAACAGCTGTCAAAGTATTTGATCTTCCTTCCTCTTTGACATAACGAAAGCGTGAGATGATCGCCAGTCCTTTTAAGGCATTTTTAAAAACTATATTTTCTTTTGAGGGAGCTTTTTTTATTATACTAACGCAACTTTGAAAATATAATAGATGATTTTGCTGATATGTACTACTTGTACTACTTACGCAGATAATTTTTAATCGACTTCCAACAAGGGAGGAGGTTTCTCAATTCGGAATTCGAATATAATATTATATTATTGTTCTTTTTTATGTTTATTCGCGAATAACTCCTTCACTTGTATATAGACCGATTTTCAAAATTCTTTTTAGGGTTCCGTACCCAAAGGGTAAAAACGGGACCCTATTACTGAGACTTCGATGTCTGTCCGTCTGTCTCCAGCCAGGCCTGTCCCACTCGCGCGTTTAGGTATCGAACTGTAAGTACCCCTCTAGAGGGGCAGATCACTAGGGACTCACAAGCGAACGGTGACGCACGCGCTAGATCTACGTACGTTGCATATTGGTCCAGTCAACGTAGACTTAAATTAGGTAAGAACCTCGGAATTCTTCAAAATACTACGCTTGGTCACAAGAGGGGGGGAGGGGGTCTAGAGTTTTGTCACGTACTCAATTTTGCCAAGAGAAACCGTTTCTCTCGGCAAAATTCGAGACTGGCGAGAAAAAAAAATTTTTTCTCGCTATTTAATACTTGACACCGACATTTATTATGATTATTTATAGCCAACAGCCATTAAAAAAACAGGCACTGTTGTCACTTGTAAGGCACTTTGAAGTTTGGCGAAGCTGTCAAGCTTGGTGATCATCCTCGTAATATTATAAAGGCGAAAGTTTTGGAGTTTTGGCGGGCATGTGAAAGAGTGCTGTTGTGTTTTTGTTTTATTTTCCTAAAAATTGTGTTAGCTGGGTTTTTAATGTGTAATATTGGTAGAATATTAACCATTAGATATTCGTGTTCATGCACAAGTGTAGGAAAGTTATGTAATATCCAGAAACGTGCTATTTTGTGTTCCCTCCGAAACTCCATCGAAAGTTTCAGTAAAGCGTCTACCACTTTACTGAATCGACCGACTTGACTCCTTGACTGTATTGACTTTTACTTAGACTTTGACTAGACTTTAGACCTGACGATACATGAAAACGATGATGAAAATTATAATAGGAGGAATATAGTTTTCCCGCCATATTCCTTACCTTTTTACCTTGTCTGTGGCACAACATACACATCCTTTGTGTCAAGTTGCCAAAAAAGAAAAAAAAAAAAAAAAAAAAAAAAAAAAAAAAAAAAAAGGCGAAAGTTTGTTTGGATGTATGGATGTTTGTTACTCTTTCACGCAAAAACTACTGAATGGATTTTAATGAAACTTTACAATAATATAGCTTATAGGTACATCAGAATAACATATAGGCTACAAATTTAACCGACTTTCAAAATGGGGGAGGTGTTAATATGTTCATGTTTTTATGCTCGACGATTATTGCATTTTTATTATTGTTTGTAAACCGATTTTCAAAAATTTTCTTTTGCGGTATAGATATAGAGTATCGTCCCAATTTGGTACTATATTCACAAAAATGGTGATCTGATGAAGGAATCCATAAGTAATCGAGGGAACTCCTCAAAATTTATATGGAAACATGTGGTGACTTCGGTTTCGTGAGAAGTGTTCTAAGCATATGCATATGGTACCAAAAAGTAAGATTTTGCACCGAGGTATACCATGGTTCGGAAGGTGCTGAGAGAACTCCTGATTCTTTATAGATACAAGTTTGGGAGTTTCGGCGTTGTTTTAAGAACGGAAAGCATATTATGCTACCATGCAAATTACATTCATCATAATCATCTTCATCACTGCCATATAATACCTATTATGACCCTATTACTACTTTTTATAGTCTTTTAGATCGAGACTCGAGTTCGAATCAATTAAAAAAAAATCTATACTAATATTATAAACCTGAAGAGTTTGTTTGCTTGAACACACTAACCTCAAGAAGTACTGGTCCGTTTTAAAAAATCTTTCAGTGTTAGATTTATCGAGCTGTATAGGTCATTTATCGAGGAAGGCCGAGGCGAGGTCTATATATTATCACGCTAGGCCCGAAGAAGCAGAGGAAAATGTGGAAAAAACGGGGAAAATTGTTAGAAAGAGTCTATCTCACGAACTACTGGAGCAATTTTTATGTTATTTGGCACAGATATAGAGTAGACTGAACTGAAGAAAATGTACTGTTTCCGTGAAATTCCTAATTTACGCGGGCGAAGCCGCGCGGGACAATAGCTAGTTTACTATATTTGGTGTTCGATTACAATTTAAACTACAGTCGTGACTAAAATAGCTAGTTTGTACCATCGAGGAAATTGATTCCTAGGTAGTTGACAGACCAACGTCATGTAGTCGGATCATGACATGATCCGACTACATGACGTTCATGACGTACGGATCACAATTAACATGGAATTGACATTCTCAATTCAATGTTAATTGTGATCTGTCGGTTGGGATTATACTTTAAACGCGACCAAATTACTTAGGTCCACTATCTGCCTAGAAATTAATTTCTCTGATTTTTCTATTGTAATTTTAGACTATTATTATACATGGTGCAATTAAACCTTCCTGCCAAATTTTGATATATTAATCCTTGTTAAAAATAAAAATACACGCATTTATGCTCACTCAGTACTAAAATGTTGAGAAATAGCTTCCGAAAGTTATCCTAAAAAACACTACAATTAATGGACACGATGCGTCGGCCGCGCGTGTCGTGCCCCCGCGCGCGCGCCTCATCCCGCGTCACCCCCGATCATTACCCCGCGCCGCGAGTAACCATTCTGCAACGATTTTAAATGATGAAAACGGTAGTGGTACCAATTGTCAAGAATAAAACAGGAGATATAAGTGATAAATGTAATTACAGACCCATCTCACTGGCCACGATTTTGGCAAAGGTGCTTGATAGTTTGTTGAATAAACGCTTGGATAGCTATATAAAATTACACGACAACCAATTTGGTTTTCGTCCGGGTCTGTCCACGGAAGCTGCTGTTCTATCAGTTAAGCAAACTATCCAGTACTACACAAACCGCAAAACCCCGGTTGTTGGGTGTTTTCTGGATCTTTCCAGGGCTTTTGATCTTGTTTGCTATGAAAAGCTCTGGAAAAAGCTAGAAAACAGTAAAGTACCTACTGAAATTCGTAGGTTATTTAAATACTGGTATGCACATCAAGTTAATGTAGTCAAATGGTCAAACTCTTTTTCTGAACCCTATAAATTGGAATGCGGCTTGAGGCAGGGGGGGTTAACCTCGCCTAGGATGTTTAACCTGTATGTGGACTCCCTGATTGGGGAGCTGAGTGGCACTCATGTCGGCTGCCATATTGATGGAGTTAATGTTAATAATTTAAGTTACGCAGACGATATGGTGCTGCTCAGCGCCTCGATCTGTGGACTGAATAAACTGTTAAAAATATGCGAAAAATACGCCAGTGAGCATGGACTCTTGTATAACATAGATAAAAGTGTATACATGGTATTTCAGGCCAAGGGGAGACGTCAGGATAAAGTTCCAAACATTTATTTGAACAATAAATGTCTTAAAAGAGTGGAACAATTTAAATATCTTGGACACTGGCTAACCTTTGACCTGAAGGACAATGTAGACATAGAACGAGAGCGAAGGGCGTTGTCTGTGAGAGCAAATATGATCGCCCGCAGGTTCGCGTGCTGCACAACAGATGTTAAATTAACCCTTTTCAGGGCGTTCTGCACCAGCTTCTACACGTGTAGCCTGTGGGTTAATTATACGCAACGACAGTACAACGCTCTTCGCATACAGTACAATAACGCTTTTAGAGTGCTGCTGGCCCTGCCGCGGTACTGCAGCGCGTCGGGGATGTTTGCCGACGCCCGCGTGGACTGTTTTTATACGACCATGCGGAAGCGGTGCACATCTCTGGCGCGCAGGGTGAGGGGCAGCGAAAACACCATTCTAAAAGTGATAGCAAACAGGTTTGACTTTGAGTATGTGAATCATTGTTCGATGATTCATATGCGGGAGGTCACTACCTTGCGCATGTGAGTCGTTGGGCGGTGGTTCGTATGCTCAAGGTCTACTTTTGATACTAATTAATAATTCTAAATTTAATTTAATGATTAGTAATAAATAATTTATTTGTAATGTAAAATATCTAAATTATTCTAAATTTAATTTGTTAAGTAATAGTTAATTTTATTTGTAATTTAAAAATATGACCTGTTGTGGGGTTGAAATAAAAATTTATTTATTTATTTATTTATTTATTTAAATGGGATAAAATGTCATTGAAAAAAAAAAACCCAATTTTTTGGTTAAATGGACTCTCCTAATGATACCTAAGCCCTGGAAAAATTTTGGCAGGAAGGTTTAATTGCACCCTGTATGTTATATTAAACAAATCTAACATAAAATCTAAGTGATAATACTTTAGGGCGTGTATGTGTTCCTTACATAGAGTGGAAGTAGCAGCGCTGAAAGATCAAAATTTTTTTTCAACACGTTACATTGGGGCGCTTACCCATAGAAAATATGAAAAAAATTTTGGTCATTCAGCGCTGCTACTTTCAAAGTAAACTTACTATAAGGAACACGTACACATCCTAAATAACTTATCTAATAAACACAAATGTGAGTCAAATTATTTTCATTTGCTATCTACTTCTACTTACAAAATGATAAAAAATTATTCAATACCACGTGAACAATTAAGGGGGGGGGGTCATGGCATATACAACGCGTGGTCACCAGGGGGAGAGAGGGGGTCAAAAAATCTTAAAAAAGTATGTCACGTAGTATGGGTATGCTCCCTAATGTCGTGATGTATGGCATAATATTTCATCAATAAATTGGCCCTCAAATTTTTTCTCTCTCATGGTTGTAAAATGGCAGCCATTTTAGTTTTTCTCGGGCTTTCACACTAATCTGACCAACACTTCTCATGTAAATATCCTATGAATATAAAAAAAGGTCTTATTTAATAGCTAAACTTATGGACTACACAGGCTTACACAGGCAATACTTTATGAATTTCGTGGAATTAAGCATAGAAAAACTAAAATTTAAGGAAAAAAAGTCATGATAGGCTGCAGAGAATCGTTTCGCATTGCTCAACCTCACACCTGGGGTTCCAAATCATGCCCTATAAACTATGTCCGATCCTTTAACCTTTTAACCGCCAAGGTCGGAATAATCCGACAAATATTTTCGTGCCCATTTCGTCAAGGTCGGATATTTACGACCAGTACCACTTCTTGGTTAATCTGCCTTTTTTGTTTAATAGCACTGTATTATATTAAAACTAGCTGTCCCGGCAAACGTTGCTTTGCCATAATATAAAGTACCTATTTCGCCCATATTATTTTTTTGAAGTGACAAAATAAGTATGTTACCACAGCAACGTCTATCGCTATCCCGTCGCACAAACAATGGCCGCCCCCAATCTCGAATTGTAATAATTTACTATTATTTATTCAACAAATGCACTTATGAATACATAAAGTACCCAGTAGCCGATTCTCAGACCTACTGAAAATGCATATTAAATTTGGTAAAAATCAGTAAAGCCGTTTCGGAGGAGTTCGTGGACTAACATTGTGACACGAGAATTTTATATATAAGATAATGTTTATACTTGGTAAATAGTTAATGAAGTAATCATTTACAATTGATGACACTTTAGTTTTTTAATTAGAATACCTAAAAATAATGTCTAAAGTTAAATAAATTAACGGAAATATTCTTAGAAAAGTGTATTGATGTCCAATGCCCGAGCGGAAAATTCCGATAGTAGAGACGGGACATAAGCAATGATTTACTGATACAAAAATCCACATAAATTAAAACGTTTCTGTTTATACTAACTAATTTATTATAAAACAAATAAAGCAATGGTTACTGAACAAATAAACGTGTTTGTTTTACTTAATTTATAATAAATATAGTATAAAAATGTCAGTGATTGAATTGACGATTCCCATCCCTAGCCTGCATGTTTAGAAACTAATGTTGTCAGCACACCCTGCACCACAGTCGGAAAAAGACGACCGCTTCTGACGTCATAAGCGAGTGCCGCCTTCTAGAATTTTCCACTAGTGTGGTGCTTATGATGATGCTATCGATAAATCATAAATGTGATTGCAGTGGATTTTATAAAGAGTTTTATTATGTTTTTTGAATTATTGTTTTTCTCTATGACATATTATTACTTATGTCTAACATATTGTCTTTTAATGTTATAATTTTTTCTGTATTTTTCCTTACATAATAAACCATTTTATTTTATAAAATAAACCATTTATTTATACCGTGGATATTTTAAAGTAATATTTTAGAATATCCACAACAGTGATTCAACATGACTACTGCTGAAGAATTAATACGTATCCGTATCCGTATAAGAAGTTGTATCTGTGATTATCTAACTGATTTTATGATAATAGGAGGTTGTATCAGTGATTATTTTTCTGATTTTATAATAATAAAAAGTAGAATAGAATAGTAAAAAAATATTTTATTTGTATGTGATCTGTTGAAAATTGTGTACAGTCTGTCAAAAAAGTCATGAAATTAAAAAGTGGCAACACCGTAGTGTCATCCTTTTCAAATCAATCTAAGAAAAAAGGCTTCAGCAGTAGTCATGTTGAATCACTGTTGTGGATATTCTAAAATATTACTTTAAAATATCCACGGTATAAATAAATGGTTTATTTTATAAAATAAAATGGTTTATTATGTAAGGAAAAATACAGAAAAAATTATAACATTAAAAGACAATATGTTAGACATAAGTAATAATATGTCATAGAGAAAAACAATAATTCAAAAAACATAATAAAACTCTTTATAAAATCCACTGCAATCACATTTATGATTTATCGATAGTATCATCATAAGCACCACACTAGTGGAAAATTCTAGAAGGCGGCACTCGCTTATGAAGTCAGAAGCGGTCGTCTTTTTCCGACTGTGGTGCAGGGTGTGCTGACAACATTAGTTTCTAAACATGCAGGCTAGGGATGGGAATCGCCAATTCAATCACTGACATTTTTATACTATATTTATTATAAATTAAGTAAAACAAACACGTTTATTTGTTCAGTAACCATTGCTTTATTTGTTTTATAATAAATTAGTTAGTATAAACAGAAACGTTTTAATTTATGTGGATTTTTGTATCAGTAAATCATTGCTTATGTCCCGTCCCTACTGTCGGAATTTTCCGCTCGGGCATTGGACATCAATACACTTTTCTAAGAATATTTTCGGTAATTTATTTAACTTTAGACATTATTTTTAGGTCTTCTAATTAAGAAACTAAAGTGTAATCAATTGTAAATTATTACTTCATTAACTATTTACCAAGTATAAACATTATCTTATATATAAAATTCTCGTGTCACAATGTTAGTCCACGAACTCCTCCGAAACGGCTTTACTGATTTTTACCAAATTTTATATGCATTTTCAGTAGGTCTGAGAATCGGCTACTGGGTACTTTATATATTCATAAGTGCATTTGTTGAATAAATAATAGTAAATTATTACAACTCGAGATTGAGGGCGGCCATTGTTTGTGCGACGGGATAACGATAGACGTTGCTATGGTTACATACTTATTTAGTCACTTCAAAAAAATAATATGGGCGAAATAGGTACTTTATATTATGGCAAAGCAACGTTTGCCGGGACAGCTAGTTTTAATATAATACAGTGCTATCAAACAAAAAAGGCAGATTAACCGAGAAGTGGTACTGGTCGTAAATATCCGACCTTGGCGAAATGGGCACGAAAATATTTGTCGGATTATTCCGACCTTGGCGGATAAAAGGTTAAAAGATCGGACATAGTTTATAGGGCATGATTTGGAACCCCAGGTGTGGGGTTGAGCAATGCGAAACGATTCTCTGCAGCCTATCATGACTTTTTTTTCCTTAAATTTTAGTTTTTCTATGCTTAATTCCACGAAATTCATAACGTATTGCCTGTGTAAGCGTAGTCCATAAGTTTAGCTATTAAATAAGACCTTTTTTATATTCATACGATATTTACATGAGAAGTATTGGTCAGATTAGTGTGAAATCCTGAGAAAAACTAAAATGGCTGCAATTTTACAACCGTGAGAAAGAGAAAAAATTTGAGAGCCAATTTATTGATGAAATATGCCGTACATCCGTTAAAAGATCGGACACCGGTGTCACGACACATTGAATATGACGCGTTTTCGACCGGAGGTTCCGGTTAACCTGAAGTGATACTGTGACCGCGCGCTCTCCGCCCTCTTTATCGGAAACGGTTCACCGTATGAAAAACATTTTTGAACAAAAGTTGTAGAGAATTTAGTATTCTACATTATGGTAATAAATACGAATAAAAAAAATCCATAGGAAATGAAATACTTACAAAAAACTTTTGACCTTGAAATTTAATTGTTGCGCACACCCTACTATAGTATGTAGGTTTTGAGACAACATTAAGGCCCGTATATAGTCAGGACTCAAGATGCATCTCGGTCTCAAGACACGGTTCAGGCTCTGTGATTGGTTGGCTGTCAAAATTTGGACCAATCACAGAGCCGATCCGCGTCTTGAGACCGGGTCGCATCTTAAGTACTGACTATTTATACTGGCCTTAGGGTGCCAATATACAAATATTTACAGACTTACAGCTGGGTATCTCGAATTCCGAGGTGAAATTACTATACTAATTGGACTATAATACACCTACGTACTGATTTAACCGCTGTGACAGAATCGTTATTAATCTTTTTAATGAATATGAACAATTGAAAAAAGGTCAAAGAAATATTTCAATAAAGTAATTTAAGACTTTAAAATACCTACAAAGAAAAAGATAAAAAAAATATACAAAAACATAGCAAATAAACCAATTTGTTACAAACTGCATACTACACAGAAATAAACACAAGTTACTATGTTTAAGTTGTAAAAAATTCCTACACTATAATCGAATATACTTAAAACTATTATAAAATATACGTTGGGTAACTAAAATTTGATTAGTACCTACTATAAAAAAAATTGCTATTAGTAGCTATATAATAAGTAATTAAATAGAATCTTGATTTCGTCAGAAATGGTACCTCTTACGCGATAGAAAGAGAGCGCACATGTGGGCAAATATAATTGTAGGCACCTAGCACCGCACGGTCGGAATTTGAACTTTATAGTATCGTAGCATGAGTTGTTATTTCTTTAAACGGGTTTCACGAATGGGAATTCTGTTGGTACTACTAATAATTATATATTCTGTACTCCAGGCTGTAACTCAAGAACCGTTATAGCTAGACTTCTGAAATTTCACATATTTTATGTACCATTTGTACATATTTAGGTTGCCGCTATAACAGCAAATACTAAAAACAAAATAAAATACTAATTGGGTGGCTCCCATACAACAAACGTTATTTTTTCGGCCTTGTTTGCTCCATATTGGCTCTATATCAGTAATGGCGTTAGTAACTTAATATTATAATATCAATGGCAACAGGTATTTTCACGAAGGCCTTTAATGTATGTCTAGACTTAAATAATTATAAATAATACTTATTTTAAAAATAAAATAAAAATTTAATTGGGGCTCCCATACAAAAAAAAAACAATTTTTGGCCTATTTTTGCTCTATAACGGTACGGAACTCTTCGTGCGTGAGTCCAACTCGCACTTGACCGATTTTTTAATGTTTGTTCGCGGATAACTCCGCCGTTTGTAGACCGATTTTCAAAACTCTTTTGGACATAAAAAGGAATTTGATACCATCATACCATGTAGGTCGAACTCCAACTAGGTGGGACGACGATCCCCGTTTAGTTGCGGGTTCATGTTGGACGCGAGTACCAGGAGATCGGTCATCTTGGCGTTCATTGAGAGAGGCCTATGTCCAGCAGTGGACGAATATAGGCTGATATGATGATGATGATACCACGTTCACAAAAATGGTGATCTTATGATGCTTATCCATGAGGAATCGAGGGAACTCCTTAAAATTTATACTGAAGCATAAAGTGATTTTGACTTTCTCTGAAGGATTTTAAGTTAGTATTTTTAATATGCTACCAAAAAGTAAGATTTTGCACCAATGTATACCGTGGTTTCGAAGGTGCTGTACAGAACTCTCAACCAGTGACGGATTAACCCTTAATCAAATTAAGCAATTGCCTAGGGCATCACGTCTGAGGGGGCACCAGAAGAGAAAAGGGTTCAAAGACCGATTCTAGTTGACCTTGACATATGGATAGGGGGCCCATGACAGGCATGGATTGCTTAGGGCAGGGGTTCCCAATCTTTTTCAGCTTGCGGCGCAGTTACATGTAAAATATTTTGTCACGGCGCCCTACTCTACCTAGCTATTAGAAAATGATACATAAATAAATACCTTTAATGATCATAGTTAAATTAAGCAGGTAAATAGTAGATAACAAACAAGTATTTAATCATCTACCTGCTTTATATAATTAATATTATAATTTTATTTTATAATATTTGTGGTTTCGGAGGAGGATCGACTCACGGCGCCCCTCCTGCCTTTCCACGGCGCACCAGGGCGCCGCGGCGCACAGTTTGGGAACTCCTGGCTTAGGACATGAAGACATCCGTCACTGCTCTCAACTCGGTTCGGTGATATTTAAACAACTAAAAGCAATGCCAATACCTACATCCTATCATCGTCATCGCATCATCACATAATATACGTAGGTACTTCTCACATGATTTTATTACAGTAAAACGGACGACTTTAACTAGTATCCCGCCTTTTCTTGTTTGATTTTGAAAATTCTATTGTTGTTGTAAATGTACCGAATTCGGTATCTACCATGTTTCCAAAGGTCATAATATCCATGATCGATATTGCAATCGATCGAAGGATATTATGTAATTTAATGGAACACACAATACAGTAATTGTGACGTCAAGCCTACACTCAAACATAATATTTTATCTATTAGGTCACTACCCTACCCTATTCAATCTTTATAACTTTGAAGTCGGTACCAGCTCATAAAACTTATGAGATATTATTATGTAGTTTTTACTGTTACTGAAGTTATGAAATATCGAATATGAAAATTAGATAATATTATTATTCTACTTCAATCATATAAATCAGAGGGAAGCAACTCTAGTTTCTTGATAACTTTTGTTAGGTTTCTCTGCGGGAAGGAAAATTCAGGTTAAAAAATACACAATATGTTTCATCTGGCTGAGGCATTTATTAACATTTATTTTTGTTTTTCATTTTTTATCTTAATACAACATATATAGTAATTAACAATACATAATAAATAGTCCAAAAGTATATTACGCCTACAAAATAGCGTAGTCGTTATAAGATTATCGACGTAAGAGTTGCTCGCACACGTCTCGTGTACAGGCAACTCATGTATGACACCGGTAGGAATGTTCTAGTGGATAGCGAGTCGTGAAAAAGTTTTGGAGTACGTCAAGCAGGCTCGGGGTCCGATCCCACCTCCAGGAGTCAGGGATAGATCTAAAAGGGACAAGAGTCCGGTCGGTTAGCCAAAACTTCTGTAAATTGTCGGAACATAACATTCACTTACATCGTATATCTAAATCGTCTAAAAGTAGTTAGCATTTTGTGCGGTTGTAAATGATAAGTTTTGTTTTTTGGCAAACATAACATTATGAGAAAATATAAGTTTATATCTAGTGGTAATCGAACGTATATAAGTACCTACAAAAATAGTTTAGTATTTTTAAACAATGGTGGAAACTGCTCGACCAAATTATATTTGCCGTTGACGCGGCACGCAGGCATACATTTCTACCGACAAAGGTGGAATGTTTGTAGGTGGAATGTTATGAAAATCAACAAGGTACAACTACAAGGGTGTCTAAAAATATTGTTCTTCAATATTCGTGTTTATGCATGTATTAGAAAATTTGAGCGTATATTATTTGTTATATTTACTACTAAATCTTGGATTATAGTGTCCGGAACCCGAAAGACCGTAAGAAAATTAAGACATTAAAAGTTGAACTTTGGACTGCAATAAAGTTAGAAAAAATCACACGAATTAGGACTATATTGTTGAATCGATAGTCAAATGCTTGATTTTCAGTTCTAATGCATTATTGCAATGTTAACAGTTCTTACTGTCTGTCTGTGTATCTTAATGTCTACCGGGCCTCCGAATTACGTACAACGTAGTCCAATCTTTTATACCCGCATTTTCCAAATTTCAATAACGGTTATGTATACAACACTTTATAACATAGGTAATGGTAACAAACGTGCTTATGTAACTTTATTGCATACCTGCTTTTAAAAAGTAACATTTTACCAGCACTAAAACTTTCCGAGATAGTGAAATCAACGATTTAGCTAGAAAATAATACAAGGTAGAATCGCCCGCTTTACCGTCCTCATAAAAAAGTAAACTACACACTTAAGACGTATCTATTAACAATACCCTATTTACATAAAATTGACGAAAATTGCTAACCGTTTCAAACAATATGTAAAAGATGATAGGTAAAGCTAGATGAAACGATAGGTACATTTCGTAGGTCCAGTCGAACCGACAAGCACAGTAACGATAGCACGTATTCGTTATCGACGCTCCCACGCCCATAGCGATCACATAGAGTATATAGTCTATTATCGAGATCATAATTTGCATCTTAACCTATAATAATATTAAAAATATCACAATAAATTGCTGTGCACGTACGAAACAGGCAAATTTTGAGTGCAATTACATTAATGTATTTATTAGCAATAATTTTATTCTAAGAAATCATATACATCGAGGATGATACGAGATAAACTACGTACATCGAGTGAGTCGAATCTTATTCGTAATATTTGTAACGATTTTAAACGAAACGTACAAACTATAAATAAGCGTAATATCTCAAAATTGTGCTCTTGTGGATGATTGTAGGTACTAAAGAATCCATTGGCATATACTCGGTTATAATTTATTATAATAAAACAAATATTTCTAAACTTAGAAGTGTTATAATATTTTAAGTATTTCAAGATTCTAAAAATAATTTAAAACTTGGAACAAAGAACTTAAAGTCATGTGCTTTCAAATAATCTATTAATCTCAACGCGATGGCATCTCGTATGTCTCGATATACCAAAGCAACGGTTTTTGGAATTTCTAAAAGTAAATACCGCAAAGACTGATGGCTCAAGAACTAACGTTCTATCAGACTATGACGGTATTAACTTTACTAATTTTATTCACTACGACCGTTTCAACTACTCTCTGCTGACTGTTAATAATCTCATGGAAAAGTTGCTTTGATATTCCTCCTCGAACATACGGAGACCCATCGGCCGAAACTGTACTTCGCATCGTATCTCCACTATTCATAATAATATATTTCTTACCGCGGCCGAGTTCTAAACCGGCCGATAATACCTTAGACTCTAAATAGACATCGATTTTTATTTAAAAATAAGTTTTATTCAATATGTACTATAACTCACAAAAATATGGTGCCGACACACTGTCTCTACAACGAATTCGAGGTGCAATATTACAAACGTAGTATTATAATTTGATAAACATATAGAACTACTCCGCTATATATCTATTAAACGACTAATATCAACAAATCTTATCGTATCGTATATTTGTATTTTATAAGTCACATAAACTATTCCAAATTACACCGTATATATGTTGACGTAAATAGATTAACGCTTTGCTACTATGCTACTAATAAATATATTTCCGATGCGAAATATAGTTTCGTCGGTGAGTCGTTCTAATAATACGTGAATCGGTAACTAGCTCTGATACTCAATCAATGAAACTCGTCCTTCGGGGTATAAATATCGGAACCGCGGTACATGCCAATGACTTCCTTTAAATAATAGCGAATGGAAGAGAACATAACGTTTAAAGCTAACACTAAAACTAACTCGATCGATCGATCGATAAACTGCATGACTAATGAAGAGACGTAGTAACTTATCAATGTAATCTATAGGAACTAATTTTGATGACTAGAATCGTTTAGAGTTCAGACTTTTCGGGCAAATAATAATAAAGTGTACTTTCAGTCGAACCTCGTGCTAGTAAACAGAACTGTCGTCCTCGGATATATAAACACTTATCGAGTACCTAATCGAAGTTTAACGGAATAAATGTGATTTACTGTTTAAACGAATGTAGCTGCCCGACATAGACGGCTCCCAGTTTTCCTTGTATATAATAGTAATTAGCACTTTGTTAAGTATAACATTAAACCGTCGTAACATTAAAAGTCGGCGTCGCTTTCGAACGATCGGATCGTATTCAAAACGGACGCCAAGAGCCAAAAATAGGCCGAGTAATGAGATAATAAAATAAATTATTAAATAAATTACGAGTATGTACAAAAATTATCGATTCTTATCTATTTTACAACCTTCGCAATGAGGAATGCAACGCGTTAGTAAACACTAGAGTGAACTCGACTGACATCGATTAGTTCGGTAAACGAAGTACTATTTAAATCTATATTTATGTATATGTATTCTCTACCGACTAACAATGTCGACTACCAGTCTCACATTTTAGTTTTAGGGGTGCTACAAGTGAAACGGCGGAGCACATTTCGACTGCGAAGGATACTCGGACGAACCCGGGCGGTCGGCACCGGCGACTCGCACTACCTACACTCGTTGACCGCACCACTTGATATGTTTACGTTCATTGCTTTCTGTCGATCGGTTGCGCCCGAATACAATGTTCATCGCAGGTGTTCGGCCGAGAGCACAGGGTCGGGTGACGCGTCAGTCTAATTGTAATCCGTGCGGGTCGGGATTGTCGGGCGGCCGGCGCCGGGGCGCGGGTCGCGGGTCGCGGGGGCGGGCCGGCTTAGCGGCCGCGCGCCCACCGTAGCAGCGCGTCAGCCAACACGTCCAGGTGGGCTTTCGTCTGAAACAGTTTGTTACACGTTAGTAGTATGATTTAAAAGTTGGGAAGTATTGTGTGCTATGCAGCGTAGGCCAGAGCTACGCAGCGTAGATAAGACGAGTCATAACCGAGTGCTACGCGGCGTAGGCTAGTGCTACGTGGCTTAGTTTGTTCATGAAGTGTTGCCTACGCGGCTTATAGCGCCTATAATAATAATTGGTATATTGCCAAGAATAATAATTAAATAGTATTAAGAAAACAATTTGTTAAAAAAATATTAAAAAATTTTGAATGAGAAAGTAAACGGTAAACAAATACACATACCGTTTTGTAGAACATACAAGCTTGGCGGTCCTCGTCCTCCCCGTTGGGACAGTCTATGAATCCGTCGCAGAGCACGTGGTCGTCTATGCAGCGGTAGCGGCCCTGGCGGTCGGGCGTCGGGCACGCGAACCGCTCCATGCCGTCCGCGGCCGGCGGACATTCTGAAACGGGAAAAGGACAATCAGTTCAGTACAGCAGAAAGGTTTGAGGAATGAGAGAGATAGTATTTAAACATCATAATAAAAGTTGATTGAACTATCAGAGAAGTTAATTCATAGGCAGAGTACGGACCTACGTCAGTTGGTTAGGTTGTCAATTCACTGGTAGTCTGTCAGCTGGGCTTGGCGACCAAATTACGCAGGAAATGGACATGGACCTAATTACCATGGTACACCGTACAAATGCATGGGAGTTGTAAACATTTTCGATGACGATAAAATCCATGTTTACCCATAATTAATTGGTCCCTCATATCCCAACGTGCAGAGGCATAACAAGAACGATTAATTATTAATTAACAGGACGTGGACTAGTAGAAAAAAGTTTATCATGAATGAGTATTATGAGATAGGAATATAATGAATGAATATAATGAATAAAAACTTCATATCTAAGTATAGTACAACAAAAAGTAGAAAAAAAAGGATATATGTATAGATTTATAGTCTAATTTTAGATCAAGATGCAATAGTTTCACCATTTCGTAAATGGCTCTCGATTTCTCAATTTGCCGTATTATTGTAAATTGAAATCAGTTTCGTTGACGGAGGATCTGAAAAAATCCTTTTCTTAACTATCTAAAATCAATTGAATGCATAAACATGAACATAAAAGCAGTTGTCAGTAAAATATGTACAGTTAGTAACTTAAACATTTCTTGCACGAATGTGTTAACGTTATCTTCATATGCGATGCTTTCATAAGAAATAAGACGTCTCAGTCGCTTATGTGGGAACGTGAAAGTATTATTTAAATAAACTTTCAGACTCGATGAAAATTGCGATGTAAGCCAACGAAAATAAGACATTTTATGTCTCCAAATAGAACTGAACGTAGGATCAAAAGATTGAAGATAGCTTAAAAGATAAGACATTTTAATAGGATTTCCAGAAAAACAATTTAGATGATATTGAACGAAATAAAATTTCCATGTAAATACGATTGTATATAGCAGGTGTTTCTGTCAGATTAGGCTGGCTTTAGGCTATTTGTTAAATTGATTTCGTCTA
This sequence comes from Lysandra bellargus, assembly GCA_905333045.1. Lineage (NCBI taxonomy): Eukaryota > Metazoa > Arthropoda > Insecta > Lepidoptera > Lycaenidae > Lysandra > Lysandra bellargus. The sequence goes on along the minus strand of HG995350.1, from coordinate 9,102,570 downwards.
GATTAAGCCCACTGTCGAGCTCTTTCAACCAGTTTATTAAATTCCGTCTCCTAATACGTCTTAACTTTATTATAATGTTAAGAGACACCTGTATTTTTATAACTATTTTTTCTTTTAATTCTCATAATTGTACACAATGGTATCTTTTTTTAATAAAATAAGGGGGCAAACGAGCAAACGGGTCACCTGATGGAAAGCAACTTTCGTCGCCCATGGACACTCGCAGCATCAGAAGAGCTGCAGGTACGTTGCCGACCTTTTAAGAGAGAATAGGGTAATAGGGGAAGGTAGGTATGGGAAGGGAAGGGAATAGGGGAGGGTAGGGAAGGGAATAGGGTATAGGATTGGGCCTCCGCTAAACTCACTCACTCAGCGAAACACAGTGCAAGCGCTGTTTCACGCCGGTTTTCTGTGAGAATGTGGTATTTCTCCGGTCGAGCCGGCCCATTCGTGCCGAAGCATGGCTCTCCCACGTGTTCTGTTCATCTTTAAGTAGTTTGACGATTATTTATTTTATTAAGGGTCAATTCAGACCGCAACGCAACGAGGCGAGGTGCGGAGCGGCATAAATTTGTATGGATTTGACAGATTTCAATTGCGTGAGACATCTTGCGAATCTGTCAAATCCATATAAAATGTTAGAAATGCATCTACACGTCGCGTTGCGGTGATTCAGATGGTTGATTCAGAAATCAACCATAAAAATATACTATGATTGAATGTAATAAAAAGAATTTGTAACTTTCCTGAATTTTGTTTCGACCAATTTCATGCCAATAAATACAATAGTATTTTTATCTGAACTTAACCGGTAAATAATATAAATTCTGCGAAACTTAAGCAAAGCTAGGACAGTAGGAAACCACCCGAACTTCAAAACATGTTTACAGTTAATTTAAGTACATTAATTACAGCAGGCTTAAGTTTTGTCCAACGTAATTTGAATTCTTTTGTAACAATTTTATGCTTAATAACATTTCTTTTCACGAACAATAGACTCTTCTAGTATATGCTAACAAGAGTTCATTGACACTGAAACCGCGGGCATGCGTACTAGCGATCCGCGACTTTGTACTTCGTTATCGCAAAATCTACAGTTCATTGGTTCAATTATACGTTTTAGTAGTAAAAACTATTTGTGACAGCCCTTTTCCTTGTTACTTTCTATAAATAAATTTGAAAGATGTATTAGTTATTGAATTCTTTTCTGACCGATCAAGAAGTTATTTTCGATGACATTTTGATTTATAGGATAAGTTTTTGCGTAGCACCTAAATAAAGTGTCTATATTTTTTAAATATCCCCAGAGTACCTATATCAGCTTAGGCACATCACTTCGATCTAAAATTATGAACCTTACAGCCCCACTCAGAGGCATATTATTGAATAGCTAACTTCAATTTAAAGAAGAGTTTGTCAGAAAATTCATGGAGTTTATCCATACTTCCATACGCGAAAAAAAAAGCGAAAGTGTGTCTGTCTGTTCGTCTGTCTGTCTGTCTATCTGTCTGTTACCTCTTCACGCCCAAACCACTAAACCAATTTTGCTGAAATTTGGCATGGAGATACTTTGAGTCCCGGGAAAGGACATAGGATACGTTTTATCCCAAAAAAATGTACGGTTCCCGCGCGATAAACAAGTTTTGGCGCAATGGAGTTGCGGGCGTCATCTAGTGTCTTATAATTTTCATAAAATTAAAGTTATCATAAATTTCTCAGAATGCGGCTATACAGACGAACTGCAATCCAACCGCAAATTGCAGTTCAAGTGCTGTTTGAATGCAGTTGACACGACTGCAATAGAACTGCAAACCATTATTAACTGCATTAAAACTGCACTTGAACTGCAATTTGCGGTTGGATTGCAGTTGAAATGCGGTCCGTCTGTATAGACCCTAAGACTTACAAGAGACGAGAGATCTTGAACGACAAACAGACCTTCGACAAACAAAAATGGTGCAAAATTGGAATGCCAACATTCAAAAATGTTTTAGGCGCCTAAAGACATTAAAAACGTGAGTGGAAGAACCAGGCAACTGTCAATGGCTACACGTAAAATCCACAGTTTTTTATTTCAAATAATTCCGGATTCCGGAAAAATTTCCGGATCTAAAGCCTTAATTTATGCAAAAAAAAGACGGGTTGCACTCCGGCAGTGCCGGCAGAAGTGAAAACTTGATTATTAACGTTGTGCATTATTTTTTTAACCCAATTTTTATGAAAATTGATTAAAAAAAAAGATCGTTTTAATTAATTAATCGAAACCCTTACAATCGATTAAAAAATATCGACAATCGAAAAAAAAGCTGCTGTCAGACAGACTGTCAGACACTTCTCGCGACAGTTATCTTGCAGGTGGAAACGCGGCCTTAATCAGCGCGTCTGCTAAAGAACTCATTTCCCTGACTGTACATTTCTGCTAAACAACTCATTTCCCCGACTGTACATTTCGTTCGAGTTCGAGTTCGACACAAAACACTACTCTCCAACCGTCTTACGCTTTTTCTATGGTTTTTTGATCAAAACGAAAATCTGACGCGAGTTTCACATTTTTTACCCATCCCACAAAAGTGCTCAACGCCGCTAAAGAAGTTTTCACTTCAAAAACGTCAATTTCCTGGTTCTTCCACTCATGTCTTCAATTTGTAACCTGTTCATTACAATTATCATCATTGGTTCAAGTAATATTCGGTAACATAACTGGGTACGCGTAACAGGTGTGTCACGTTACAAATTAGTTCAATGTAATTACCCAAAGGCGTAATTGTCGAAGTGGACACGATGACGTCCCCGGCGAATACATGAATGGATGCACATAATGTTATTAAGCTACCACCTACTCAATATTCGAGCTATTAGTCCGGCTCATGTGAGGCGTGGTCTAGGAAAATAAACCTATTATCTTTCAGGTAGGGGGAGAATGTTATATTATTTGCTTTTATTGAAATTGTCGCTACATAAAAAATGATTGTCGCTACATAAAACGTGGGAGAGCCATGCTTCGGCATGAATGGGCCGGCTCGACCGGAGAAATACCACGTTCTCACAGAAAACCGGCGTGAAACAGCGCTTGCGCTGTGTTTCGCCGAGTGAGTGAGTTTACCGGAGGCCCAATCCCCTATCCTATTCCCTTCCCTACCCTCCCCTATTCCCTTCCCTTCCCTACCCTCCCCTATTACCCTATTCCCTCTTAATAGGCCGGCAACGCACTTGCAGCTCTTCTGATGCTGCGAGTGTCCATGGGCGACGGAAGTTGCTTTCCATCAGGTGACCCGTTTGCTCGTTTGCCCCCTTATTTCATAAAAAAAAGATAATCACATTGTGTAGTGTACAAAACTCGGCTCACTCAAATTTTGCTCTACAAAAATTATAATACAATAGTTTGATAATTATTCTTTTTTTTATTCGAACACATTATTAACCAAGAGATTTCGTAGACAAACAAAATAATAATAATAATATCTATGGACGCTTCACACCACGTCAGTCTGGCCCGTGCTAAGTACCTGAAGGACTTGTGTTACAGGTACCAGACAACGGAAATATAGTTACTACTTTTATACTATACATATATTTAAGATTTTTATTATATCATACACATATTTAATACACATCCATGACCCAGGAACTACACTTTCCTCCGGCTTGAGCTACCAACGCGCTCACCACTGCGCCACGGAGGTCGTCAAAAATAAATGTGCTACTGTAAATAGTAAAACTTTTAAGATCTCGAGCAGATAACGTTCGCCTGAATTGAAAAGGCTATAAGTAGATTTTATCTATTTTAAGTTGCCTTTCCGGCATTGAGGCATGCCTTATTTACGAATGCACAAGGCGTCGTGGCGAGCGGCGGAGCCTACAGAGCCGAGAACGTAGAGGGCGCGCGCAGTCGAGCCTTGCTACTCACTTTCCCAGGCGCTTCTAAAAATAGACGCTCGCGACAGAGTAGTCAGCCTTTCCTCACAGAGACAACTGGGGTAACTTTCAAACTATTCTGTGTAACTTAATTTGAATATCTAACTTGTTATTTCTTAGAGGATAGAATAAACCCGTCGTCGATATTGGCTCTGACGTCACAAAAGTGCGATCGTCTGAGTGAGTCATGGGTAGGATTTATTTTTCACATAAAATGTACCAGAAGCTTTATAATATAAAATAGTTATTTTTGCAGAATTTTTTCTTTTATTACGTCATTATAGTATAATGGGAACCATACTGAAACTTAAAATCAATGCCTATTATTAAAGGTGGCTGTTTTGGTACTACACGAATAAAATGACATTTTCTAAAAATGATTCCTAGCTAGATCGATTTATCGCCCCCGAAACACCCTATATACTAAATTTTATGAAAATCGTTGGAGCCGATTCCGAAATTCCAATTATATAATATATTATATACAAGAATTGCTCATTTAAAGATATTAGATAAGATAAGATATCATAAACTCTAGCATATAAAGTTAACTCAAAACTCAAATGTTTACATATTATAGAATATACAGGTTTCATTTATGAGGAAGAAAATTTTATGAGGAAGCGTCCCGCTTAACATATTCAAGACTGAAATTGATTCTGACATTTTTATTTTACTTCTCACTTGAGTTAGGTCAAGGGTCTCGGTCAATGAATGTCAAATAGCTGATATTTATTACCCGGGAATAGAACCCGCTAAAGTCCTTTGAATTCGATTTAATTTCCAACTTTTAGGAGCTTTTTTGATTGAAGAAAAAAGGTTAAAGTTGACTACTTTCAATCTTTATTAGGTTTACCTTTCAAATACATTTTCTAACACTTGTACTGATTATTCACTGCAATCCTAAAGCAAATAGACTTAAATCAAAATTACGTGGCCTCCACACAGGTTTTAATGTAAACGCCAAGCGCTCGAAAATTCTAAATAATTCATGTTAAATATACCGAGTATATTCGCTTATGTAGGTCTAATATTAACGTTCGCTTTGATAACCTGCACTAGCTACAGCTAATACAGCATTGTTTATTATGCCGTTTCAGCTTAAAAGCTCCAGATAATTAGCTAAATAGTACGTGCTTTCCACAATTGTAGCGCGTGAAATTCTCTGACGAAACACGTCGGAATAAAACTTGGACACTTAATCATGTGCTGAGACGTGAGAACTCCGAGTATTCTAGAAGCAAAAGCGTGCGATACATAATAATTCGGAGACAACAAGACAGGTACGCTTTCGTACCTGCCACTTTTGAATCTTATTGTTATGTTAATAATGTCTAAAAACGGCAATAGTTATAATATATGCAAATTAAAAGAACGTTAAAGTATGGAATATAAAATGTAAATATACATTTTTGAATAGAAAACATTTTTTAGTTATTTATAATAATCTTTTTTATAAACCATGTAGTTAAATTAGTTTGACTACATGCTTTATTCATGACTGGATGTGAGTGGTTGACCAAAAAGGGACCTGAAGGTAAATAATTTCATTTTGAGTAAAACGCGTTTGAAGTTTCGTGTTTCGACTCGTGCGCGGTTCACAAAAAAATTCATAAAAAAAACTACGGCATCTTAAAATATTCTGGTTAGACCAAAAGAAAGCTAAAAGACCACGGATTAAAAAAGTAATAAAATAAAAGAAGGTAGAAGTTTCGTGTAGAAACAAGTTACGAGTTACGACTCGTGCGCCGTTCACAAAAATCATAAAAAAAAACTACGGCACCTAAAAATATTCTGGTTCGACCAAAACAAAGCTAAAAGACCACGGATTAAAAAAATAAAAAAAAACCGTTTCCAATCCTTCAGGTCCCTTTTTGGTCAACCACTCACAGATGATGCCCGCAACTCCGTTGCGCCAAAATTAGTTTATCGCGCGGGAACCGTACATTTTTCCGGGATGGAAAGTATCCTATGTCCTTTCCCGGGACTCAAGGTATCTTCATACAAAATTTCAGCAAAATCGGTTCAGTGGTTTGGGCGTGAAGAGGTAACAAACAGACAGACAGACAGACATACTTTCGCATTTATAATACTAGCTAACTTCGATAAAACACGAATAAAATGACATTTTCTAAAAATGATACCTAGCTAGATCGATGTATCGCCCCTGAAACCCCCTATATACTAAATTTCATGAAAATCGTTGGAGCCGATTCCGAGATTCCAATTATACAGTGTGTAACAAAAATAAGTGATAATACTTTAGGGTGTGTACGTGTTTCTTGTAGAGAGTTCACTGTGAAAGTAGCAGCTCTGAAAGACGAAACATTTTTTACACTTTTGTATGGGCAAGGGCCCGAGCGTCACGAGTTTCCCCATACAAAAGTGAAAAAAATTTGGTCATTCAGCGCTGCTACTTTACTACTAACACGTACATATCCTAAAGTATTATCACTTACTTTTGTTACACCCTGTATATATATATATATATATTAGTATGATACTAATATTATAAATGCGAAAGTGTGTCTGTTTGTCTGTCTGTCTGTTTGTTACCTCTTCGCGCCCAAACCACAGAACCGATTTTGCTGAAATTTTGTATGAAGATACCTTTTTATTTTTCATTCCTCCGAATGAAAAATAAAAAAAAGTTACAAGTCTTTAAATCAGTAATTTAGTAAGAGTGGTCCGTGACGGCATATCACTGACGGTACTGCATAAAGACAACATCTTCGTTTTGAAAAATCGAGATAGAGATATAAATTAAATCGCAAATATGACGTATCTTATATTTGTATTTTATTTACTTTGCGTTTTATTTTATTTTCTATGCATATTTTCATTTATCAACAACAGAGGTTCCGTATCACTGCCATCAGTGATACGAACATACATATGTTTTTCGTGAAAAACTAGTTACTTGGGGAATATACTCGAAGGTGTTGCGCGTGTGAATCCTTAAAATATTGAAGAATACGCAGTCGTATTTCTGCCAAGTAAACATCCAATAGTGATGTTAAAACTTTTAGATATTAAAATTTAATGTCTAAAGTTTCCTAACAAACAGTTCTGGCTATCGAGGTAGGTAAAAGTCATACAAATATACTTTACGATAGGCAAAATATATTTGTATAAAGAAAGTTCAAGTTGCAGATAACATTACTAAAAATTAAAATAAAATTTTGTTAACTTTATTTAATTTATAGTTAGTTTTACAATATTTACAGTATGTAACTTATTTTACAATATTATAATTGTTTTTCCAAAATAAATGCTTAAGAGCGTTCCCTACGGAGATTCCGTAATTTACCGTATTTAGGGGCTTATAAACTCATCATTTGAAAGCTACAAAGTTATAATAAAAATACAGCAATAATCTTCAGCATATCAACATTCCTTTCCACGTTTTAAATTTTCTATTTTTTTATTATACTAATGATATCAGCTTCCAAAGTAAACCGATTTATTAAAATTCAAACATACATTCAGCATCTCCTTACTATTTAAAAATTAGTGTTATTTGAAACACACGCCAATAGATCGACAATATCGTAACCTAAATATTCCACGTTTTAAATTTTTTTTAGTTCAATTTTGAGCTAAGATAAGTAAAAAGAATAGGGTTTTGGTGCGATCTCGGCAACGCGGCAAATGTATGGCAAAGGTCGTTTGCTCGGGGGACGGCCTTAATAACATTTCTTTTACATTTTAAAAATCATTTTACAAACACTCTTTCCACCCCAGACACTTGTTTTTCACAAGTCAATTTTAGGTAAAAACGTTGAAAAAGTGGGTACCTAACGAGGTAATAAAAAATTCAAATGTGATAAAGTACTATTTCTATGTGCGGCTCTCGTATTTGCATTTTAAAATATCACGTACGGCGTATGAATACATGTCACTTGCTTATTAAGCAATATTGTGTAGAAACACAGACAGCGTGCTACAGCTGCTGCGTACATACCGTTTCAATTAATTTTGATCTTAATGTAAATAAAGGGCAAAGTGGCCTATAATGCATCCAACATAGATTCCCGTGTTAACCTCACAAATATTAGAAATAGCTTATTTTTTGCTCACATTAAGGTCAAAATGAATTGAAATGGGATACAAACAAAAATATGATAATCTAAACATTTCATGGAACATAAAACTCTAACAATATTCCAAAGCCAAGTTTGAAATAGGAAATTGGGGTAAAGTGTGTATTGCATTACAAACGGAAGCACGAAAAGGTTTGCACCTTTTCTTCGGAGATTATTTGAATATTTGATAAGTTTGAAAGCGCTTTGCACAGTATTTACGTGAACAATATTTACGTGTATGTGCCGGTAGCGCGGAAGATGGCTGACATTTTAGAATTACTTCAAAATGGCGCTGCTGGTTAAAATATGAGATAGCTAATTGATGCCCACAACTTCGTTGCACCAAAATTCGATTATCGCGCGGGAACATTACATTTTTTCGGGATATAAAGTATCCTTAGACATTCATCGAGAGACTCAAAGTGTCCCCATAACAAATTTCAGAAAAATTAAGCGGTTTGGGTGTGAGGAGGTAACAGAAAAACACACTTTCGCATATAGTATTAGTAATAAAGTATGGATAACAGCCTAAAGTTAATAAAACTTAGTTATTCGTGGGCATACTAGTTTTGTCTGGGACTCATTTTGCATATTTCATTGGTAAACCGCACTTATTTTTATTGAATTAACTAGCGACCCGCCCCGGCATCGCACGGGTATAAAATATATAGCCACTGAATAATTATTAAAATCGATAGCCTATGATCCTTCACGTGGTCTACTTCTTATCTGTGCCAAATAACATAAAAATTGCTCCAGTAGTTCGCAAGATAAGCCCTTTCAAATAATATCCGCCGTTTTTCCACATTCTCCTATTAGTCTTAGCGTGATAAAATATAGCCTATAGCCTTTCTCAATAAATGAGCTATTTAACACTGTAAGAATGTTTCAAATCGGACCAGTAGTTCCTGACATTAGCGCGTTCAAGTTAGCCCTTTCAAATAATTTTCCCCGTTTTTTCCACATTTTCCTCTATTTCTTCGCTCCTATTAGTCTTAGCATGATAAAATGTAGCCTATAACCTTCCTCAATAAATACTTAAAATAAAAAAATAATATATTTTATTCTTTTGATACATTAACTGAAAGAAGAAATTTATACAGGTTTTCTTCAAAATTTGAAAATTTTTATAAAAGCAAACTTTATGAGTTAAAACCATTGTTTCTCTAATTAACTAACACGTGTAAGATATCCAAATAAGAACAGAACTAAGGCACCAAAATCGTGTTGACTATAAGTGTTATCTTAGGTTTAGTGGTCAATTTTTTGATTCAAACATCTTCTGAATCAAAAAATTGTGACGTCAACTGCAAGTTTACTTAGTAATTTCGTTTTGCATTTCGACCGCGGTCTGTAAGACTGCATGTCCCTGTTTCCCATACAAAGAATATTATGACTGCAATAGATTGTGTTTTCAGTAGTAAATGACGTCTTGAAATATATTCTGCTCATGTTTTTAGGGTAATCCTTCGTTCTATTAATACATTAAAATCTTAGAATCAGATAAAAAAAACGGAATATAATACTTAAAAGTTTCTAGGGAACATATTCTAGTCTAAGATTAATAATATTTTTTTGAAGAAATGTCACAAAAAGTAAAAAATTCAATTTGGCACTTTTTCTTATGTGTTAAAAAATGTTACAGAAAAGTAAATTTCAGTAATATCGTCATTTTAAATGTTTTAACAAGTTTCGGTTTCGGTTTCGGCCGAAACTGAGAGTAAGGACGAAAGTTCGGTTTCGGTTTCGGTTTCGGCTGAAAAATCAGTTTCAGTCGGACACTACTAATAATATTATGTTCACACGTTTAATACTCCGTTGCCAGAATTATCTGGCAACACTGTAAACTAATACCTCACCATCTAGGCATATTAATTATAAATACTTACTGAAAATTATTAAGTAAGTATTATGATTTAGTAATCATAATACTTATTTAATAATTTTGTTTGTGTACTTAATAAATGATATAATTATCATTCAAGACAAAGTCTTATATTGATAATATGATAATATGTATATATTACTTATTAAAAATTAAATAGATTAGTAAAAGTGTAACTTCGTTTCTTATAAAAAAATATTTTTAAATTTTTGGCACTTTGCACAATCTTTTGTGCATAAAATTAAATCTCAATGAAAAAAAAAAAACACCAATTCGTACAGGAATAATTAATTTTGAATTTCGAACGCTAATACTTTTTTAACAATATGATGACAAAACATAATGTAAAGCCCTCCATTCAAGACAATCTTTCTAAATTCTACAAAAGTATAAGAAAATAATAATATTATAATAACAATAAATTGTTACAAATATATAGTTATTATTTAGATTTAACAACTAATTGTTACGATAATATAATATGCTTCATAAGTTGCAATTTCGATTGTAAATCTAGTTATTTTACAAATAGAATGGTGGCTTTATTTCATAAGCAAAAGAGTATTTACTCAAATGAGCTCTAATGGCTGGTTTACACGTATTAAGTGGATAAGTAGTTAACTAAATTTTTACTTAATTTTTAACCGACTTCCAAAAAGGAGGAGGTTATACGTTCGTCTGTTTATATATTTTTTTAAGTTATCAATTGCATGTAAACACAAATTTAGTAGCAAGTAGCAAGTTCAAATTTAGTGAAGTAATCTTAAAGTCATAAGTTTAAAATTTAGTTGACTACTTATCTACGTAATACGTGTAAACCAGCCATAACATACATAGCAAAAATAGAGTACACAGATTATGTCTATTGTGGCAAAAAGCAGTGATTGGCGTCTTTAACTCCCTGCGTCGCTGCAATCCCCTGCTAAACGCTGTAAAGCGCTGTAAGCTGTTCAAGCTTTTTGACGACTTTTAAGGATAAATTTCAACAAACTATGAATTACATCTTCCATAAAATACATCAAATAATAATGATGCGAATTTTCGAGCAGGTCGGACTAAGGAATCGAGCTGTCCCATACTAACTTCATCGCCCCTTTTCACACCCTTAGGAGAGAAATTTTTAAAAATCCCTTCTTATCGCACGCCTACGTCATACGAAGAACACTCCCTCCAAATTTCAAGTATTTACGATCACTGGTTTAGTCCGTGGCGTGATTCCATTTTCATGTCATTCAGGACAAAGCCTTTTATATAATGATATAGATATAGATAATGGTTAAAACTACATCTCAAAAAATATAAATCTTTGAGAAGATTCAAAATTGAATGAAAATTATATATTTGCTTGCATTTCACGATTTGTATTTTAAGTAGATAATTTTAAAGGTTTTGGCCGTGAAAATAACATAAATAGGCAAAAAGTCGGCATAACGTTAGATACGATTAGCGTAGGCCGAAGTGTATTAAAAATGTAGGCTACGAATACATTTTGTTTATTCCATTCTACCTTATTATTCGTCTTTTTTACACGTGTTTACCCGTTTCGTATACACATTAATTTTAAACATACACTTAGCGTCTCGCGATAAAGGCTTCAGTCTACAAAAATAAAGTATATTTATTTCATTTCAGGCCTTATACGTTCTTGAATATTGAAATTAGATCGTCAGGCAACCACTGGAAAAGGTTAAACTCCGTTATCATAAAGGTTACATTGTTTGAAATCTAGTAAAGGGCTTTTATCGTTTAGTACTTAATATCGTCTTATTTCACACGAATTCATAAGGTAGTAAGTACCCTTCAATCTATACAAAGTGTTCATCGGCATAAAATGAGTAGGGTCCACTTCGAACATCCCAAAAGTGTTATATCTATTCTTCATTATTTAGTACCATCGAGGAAATTGATTCCTAGGCAGTTGACAGGCTAACGTCATTTGGTCGGATCATGTCAGTTCAATGTTAATTGTGATTTGTCGCCTGGATTTGACATAATGCTTTATGTCAAATCCAGGCGACAGATCACAATTAACAGAATACCAGAACAGGTTTGGTCGCTACCAAACTAGGTACTCTGCTACGTACAGCGATCATGACGTGGTCGCTGGCTACTGGCTACGTAGCTCCCCCATCTGCCTAGGAATCAACTTCTCTGATAGTAAATAAAAAAATGAAATATTTTTTTTATCCTTTATGTAGCAAGACATCAATCTTGGTAATTATAGGGTATTGAATATTCCTTTTTGCCAAAATTTATTTTTGTTTGTTCAAAAAGGCTCTGTAAACATTGTTTATTATTTTTACTCCGGCGCAAAGTGTATAAAAAGACAAACTGAAAATACAGTGTAGCCAATGGTTACACGTTCCAGTTTTGAAAGCACTAGCTAAGCGTTTTGTATGCATATAAATTTTACGCTAGCTAAAATCTGATCACCCATTAAGCCCTGGCCTCGCCGCTCTCAATTATGTTATTTTTTCTATTTGTTAAGTTCAAGACGGAATGGATATTGATTTTTAGGGTTCCGTACCCAAAGGGTATAAACGGGACCCTATTACTAAGACTTCGTTGTCTGTCCGTCTGTCCGTCTGTATGTCTCCAGGCTGTAACTCAAGAACGGCAATAGCTCTATAGTTGAAATTTAAACATATTGTGTATATTTGTTGCCGCTATAACAATAAATACTACAAACAAAATAAAATAAATATTTAAGGGGGGCTCCCATACAACAAACGTGATTTTTTGGCCTTTTTTGCTCTATATCAATAATAGCAACAGGTACTAGAATTTTTCACACAATCCTTAGTTTTAGTGTATTTTAAAATTTAATAATAACATTAATATAAAATAAAAAATTAAGAGGGGCTCCCATACAAAAAACACAAATTTTGGCCTAGTTTTGCTCTATAATGGTGCGGAACCCTTCGTGTGTGAGTCCGACTCGCACTTGGCCGATTATTGTGTTTTGTGTGAAATTTGAGTAAAATTATGTAAAAGTTATTGTCTTGTATAAACGTCAGTATTAATACCTCCGATTTGGAGCATTTTTCATGTTCTTATTTTTTCATATTGTTTATTACTTAAGCCTTTTTCTGAGGCTATTTTTCTTTTATGTCTTGGTCAAATTGGAATATTATTTACTTAACCTGATATTCTGCTTTCAAAGTTTGAAAATAAAAATTTCGAAGTATTTTTTTCAACGTAAAATGTTCCTACGTACGTCGTGCGCCGTTGAAGCAAAAATTAACAATGTAAATTAGAAGTTAAGAGTAATTAAATTATTCGATCATATTTTAATTTGACCTGTTTATAATATTATAAAAAAAAACTTTATTTAACACTGTTGACCAAATAATGTATTCCAATGCCTGGGGTCTAATACGCAATATTCAAAATAGTAGTATTATGACCGTCAAAATTGACTTTATTTACAAATGCTATAAAATTAAACCTATTAAAAGTGTAAGCACTATAATTAACTTGCCTATAACGAATCAACATAATTGCATTAATATAGATTGAAGGTTCCGAACAGGCCGACAAAAGGCGCGAGGCCACTTAACATTCATGGCCCCTTGTTATCGTCAAAATTCACCACTGCTGGATTATGTACGAACTTAAATTTAGCCATTTAGGTCAACGTCCTTAAACGTACAAAGTTGAACCAATATATTTTTAGGAGGTTCCCAAATTATTCTTTAACCTTTGTACGATTTTAGGTCAATTTATCATAAAATAGCCTTGCAACTTATATTCTTAGACTTTTTAGTGAACGTCTAAGAATATAAGTAACACAATATAAATATAAGTAATAGAATATAAGTAACTAAGAATATAAGTAACATATTATGGTGATCGCAAAAATGTAACTTTATTTTAAAACTGAGTAAGTGGAATATACTAATATTATAAAGCTGAAGTTTGTTTGTTTTTTTGAACGCGCTAATCTCAGGTCTGATTTAAAATATTCTTTCATAGCTCATTTATCGAGAAAGGCAAGGTAACATAAAATTATCAAGCTAAGACTCATAGGAGTGAATAAACAGAGGAAAATGTGTAAAAAACGGGGAAAATCATTGGATATTTTTGTGGTGGGCTAATTTGTTAAATTCCTAATTAACGCCGGTGAAGTCGCGCGGAGCGTCTAGCATTCTATAATGTCTTTCGGTCACACGTGTTAAGTACGACTATTCTTTGGACACAAAAATGATATTACTTAGGCTGCCTTCACATTAAGTCGCGACTAGTGGGGCAGCCGCGTGACTTCTATACTAAAACGGGCCGCGCGGCTGCCGCACTACTCGCGATTAAATGTGAAGGCAGCCTTACATCCTCAATTTCTTCAAACTTCAAACATCCATACTAATATTATAAATGCGAAAGTGTGTCTGTCTGTCTGTCTGTTACCTCTTCACGGTCAAACCGCTGAACCGATTTTGCTGAAATTTGGCATGGAGATACTTTGAGTCTCGGGAAAGGACATAGGATACTTTTTATCCCGGAAAAATGTACGGTTCCAGCGCGATAAACGAATTTTGGCGCAACGGAGTTGCTGGCGTCATCTAGTAATCTATATTTTTTTGTACAATTATTATCACACTGATATTATTAAAGTAAATTTGTAATACTTTACACAAAAACTAGTGAAATACGAATTTTGATCAAAGGAGTATGTTTTAAAATGTATGGAGTCTGGTCCAAATTTACCTATATAGTAAAATTATCTACTGAATCATTACATCACCTCAGATCACATGTATCATGTGATCTGAGGCTTTACTGAGGTAAATACTGCCCGTGGTGCGTATACGATTTTTCTCATCGACGAAGGCGGAAAACGGCAACATCGGTAAGCGCAGCGGGAATAAAGTTCAGGCTTTCCGCCCGGAGGCGAGAAAAAGTTATTCTTTCACCGCTTATACTTTCACAGCGAGCTCTAGGGGACACATACACAATCTAAAGTATTCACTTAGTTTGTGACATCCTGTATAGTGACATAAAGAAATCGACAGTTACTAAATTAATGTAGGAAGGCTAGTTTTTGGCTTGACTACTAGTTTTTTTGAACTTATTATATGTTAAATCTATATTAAATACAAAACGTCTGTCCTTTTCACGCTTAAACCGCTGAACGGAAATAAGCTGAAATTTAGATGGCATAAAGTTATTAAAGAGTATTATATAGATACTTTAATTACTTTACTACCATAGGGTAGTTTATATTGCTGCTTTTTTTCTTGAAAGATGAGAAAATTGAGTTGTCGTTTTGTAACTTAAATATATTCTTCAAACATAACGGTGAAATACCAAAACCGTAAAAGGTATTTGAACTGCGGCGTTAGAATGCACAAACACTAATATACGTCTGTGTCTGCATACTTAAACATTATGATCGGCACGCAAGCTTTAAATTCTAGTTTGTTAATACAAGACACGATAGCAACCGCAAACATCGATATCGGGAACCGTACAACTTAGCAATAAAAGGTATAACACCTTTTACAGATGTCTGGTCAAAATTGATCTAGTTTCTTCAGAGCTTTATAACCATAAATATATTATATTTTATCACTACCTTGGATTCTGCGACAGCAATAAAAATATAATAGATAATAATAGATATTGAAAACAAAAACTCGTAAATGAAGGGACTGTTATAAAAAAAAAAAAAACATTGAATGGACCTCCATTCAATGTTTTTGTTATGTACAAAATGTATATTTTATTATTGTATGTTTAGGAACAAAATGTATATTTTATTTGTTGGTAAATAGGTTATTATTTCTGAGACGTGACCCGTTATGGTCTCTTGACCTACAGCTGTATAGAGCGGCGCCATTGTTTGTCTACAATAGACAGTTTTGAATGTGTTCACGTTTGCTTCGACTTGGAACAAATACGATAAATTGGGACCGCTTTAGCTAATTCAGTAAACAAATTGAAGTCTAAAACTGTGCCGGAGTAATTAATTATAAAAGGATTTTCGAAGCTTTTAGTGTTCGAACTATAGTATAGATATCAATTAACGTCACAAACTAAATAAGGCTCCATATTTGTAATATCAATACCGTTAGACACAAACAATTTATACGTAAAGAGACACGTAATATGTTGCAATATTACAGTTTCAAGTGGCATTAAAAAAAATCAAGGCCCGTAACAGTACAACCACATTAAAATAGGACCAATATTTGAATTACGTTTTATTATACGCCAAAAACATACCGATGAAAATTTTAAATCGAATACTTTCATGCGCCGAATCGATGTTGCATCAGAAAGGAAACAAACAACAAAGTTCAATAAAGCTTGAGAAAGTATCAGACAACGTGAAGTCTGACATAATATTGTAAAACCATACATGAAATTTATTACAACGCGCAGCGTGCAAAACTAAATTTTGAACCACCTTTGTAGCATCTTTTCGGTACGATTTGAATATTAACTTCCCATTTCGGCTTCCGATGAAATAAACTTGCGAAAACGCTGTATTGAGACCCGAGGGCATGAATCAGTAGTGAGTCATGAGAATGAGTGGGCGTCGCGTCGGGAAGATATCGCAAAACCATTAATCATATTACTGGCACTTTATTGCGCCAATGAAAATGCGATATACAACCTTCACGGGTATCAATGAGGCGCTTACAATAACATTTTTTATTCAATGTCTCAGAAAATTATGAGACATCGTAAAATGTTACAATGAAAGATAAATCGGCCGAACAATGAATTGTATTACATTCACATAAACTATATTTTATTAGGAAATAAGATATAGATTGTAAAACGTGGGATTTGGTATTTTGTAAAAGAGTACATCTTAGGACTAAATCGACTGATAAAAAAAATACCTAAGTACTGAAACTAAGTTTATGATTTTATGTATAAGCCCAGTTTAATAAATACAATATACATTATTACTGTATGGCGTATAAACTTTTGTGAAGCAAACCAATAAGCGACTGATAAAACTTTATATCAAATGCTAAAATTTGTAATTAGCCTCGTGGTTCATAGAAATATTGTTCTTTAGCGTCGATGCGCTACATTGCAATCACAAGAGTCGTCTGATAATGCAATATACGCTTTTGGCAAGTCAGTGTATGCTTTTAGCACCTTTAGTGTATGCAACTAATTAGTGATCACACAAAGCAGAGCAAATACGTGATCAAAGTGAAATGGATACGTCCAAATTGACGCGTCTTTAGTAAGACAATTACGAAATGGAAGGATACAATATCAAACAGATGATTAAATGAAGGTAAAAAATAATAAAACACTTTTCATACAATATCACGTTTACGACGCAAGATTGCGAAAACAATAACGTTGTTTGTGAAGAGGCCAGGTAAAAATAAATCAAACAAAATTGTTTATAGCGAGTACTATAGTCGACGGATTGTACCTAAAATAGCCCAAGTTGTATACATGCTAGAAGTCTTGTATAGACAAACATTTTGTACAGATCTAAGATTACCAAAATACGACTTGAATCGCTTTAATCCCTCGATCGCGGATCCTTGGAAATCTATTGTTACGGCACTCGAATTCGACCATTTGGGAGTTGTTAGGTTAAAATGAGCCCTTCTGTTCTGATTGCTACTATTAAAAACCATAAGTTGCAAGCACCCCAATTAAAGGGCGAAGCAACACATATATTCACAGAAGCAGAGAATAGAAGTTTTGATGATAAACATTTTCCTACAACATCGTTTAAAACGTTTTCTTGTATTGACTAATAAAAGCGGCGATACATAATTTATCGACATTTAATAGCCGCGAACGAATAGCAATTATATAGAGTTATTACGGGGGTAATTGGCAAGTTTTTATACCACATGTTGTAATATTCATAATTTACGAGAGAGGCACTTAGCTGACAGTGCATTCAATGTATTTAAAGTTCGATGCCAAGAGTAGATGCCAAACAAAATGCAATATTCCGTCGTTACCCCTTCAGCCCGGCTCGGTTCGCCCGCCGTACTGTCGAACACAATATATCGGAAGTGATAACCTCTAAGATTGCGTAACGCGAGCATGGTAATTCTTATTAACCCACTTACGAGATAAGTGCCATCGACGTCCATTTATAAGAGTGTTATCGGATTGAATTGAGAACGGCAACTATTGAATTAGACTGGATTTATTGGCTCGTTAATTTATCAGATATTTTTCCTGTCAAAAGATTTTAGAAATGAATATTTTAAGTTAAAAAAATCATAAATATATTAGCAATATTTGTATAAGTTTATTTTTTACAGTCTTACAAAAATATATCGACAGAACCGACATACTACAACAACTATTGCTCAAATCATCTCAATTCAAAGCTATCGAATTCTATTTTCTAATCTAAATATAAAACAACTAAAATACTTCCTTGTCCTTGCTTTGTAAATGACAAAGTCTTTTAGTTTGACAGCGTAATTTGTTATATACGTTACATTATTTATTTTGCATTTTATTTTTTAAGTCAAATAATATAACGTTATAAATAAGCAATTAAAATTATAAATTGTCAGGATGAATGAAATATGTAACCCTTTTCTTTGAAGAGGCTTATAAAAGAAGACATTTCTTGTAATCTTAGCCATGAACCAGCTTAGCAAATCTTTCTGGAGATAAATCTTTCAGATAAATCACAAGTCCCCCACTCTTTCGGTGCTCAAATCTGATTAAATCATGACGTCAAGACAGTTATTTATTTGTTTATTTCATTTCAACGAAATTAATATTATTCTTATGAAACTACTCATACAACAATCCTACTATATAAAAGTAGATAATCTATTACTTTTAGTGACTGTATTCTAAATAAAAATGTGTATAGATAAATTTCCTTGACGACCAAAATAATGGAATGTAAAAATAAAGATTTTTTTATCTATTCTTGAGCAATACATTACAATATTTATATTACTTCATTCCGATCAGTCCAGAAACAGAAAATCTTAGATATGAAAAAACATATGCGTTCATGGTGCAAGGGTATCAACGTAATAATTATACAAATAGTTTGAAATTATTTACCATTCTTACGGCTGTAACGGTCGTCTTAGCTGTAAGTGATGCAACAAGCTGTTTTGGTTCTGGAGCGCTTAAGAAACCATCCTTATTTCTGTAGGTAAGCAAAATAGCACAACCGATCATATTAGAACCGAATTATAAAGCAGAAACTTCAAGCTTATTCAAAAATGTTGGGAATCGATTGCATCTGCAACTTATGTAAACACTTAATTTCACTTTTCCGTACCGCGAGTGTTTGACCGCAATTTACGTCCAGTCCTGCTGGCCAGTCGCCAGACTCCTTTCTCGTTAGTCCCCAGTCCCGGCTCCCGAGACACAGCTCCTTTACGCCGTTTAATCCACTTGTTTATATTTATACTTCTATTGAGTTACGTAAGTTTGAATTTTAATAGCGCGAGCGTCTTAAAGATTCAGTTCTGTATGTGTTATTCCCTGATAGTTTGAAACATTTTTATACCGTTAACACTATAATATACATATCCTGTATACTTATGTTGATGAAACATAATCATAATTCATGTTACGCGTACTGTTGATCGTTATATAAATGAGATAATATTATCTGCAAATTCGTTTCGCACCAATTTGTTTATCACACAAAAATTATACATTTTTCTGCAATATAACTTTTATTTAATGTCTCTTTATCTAAATTGGATCTACGGTTTAATCGTGCGGAGTTAATAGATAGACTTTTACATTTATTTTATTACAGTAGGGGAGGGGAAGAGGGGATTTCGTGAGTAGCTCGAGCGTGTCAGATTAAGCTTGTATAGGCTCCGACATGTGTCTAGTTGTCATGGTATAAAAATCAGATTTCTAAAGTGGTGGGTTAAAAAAATATTTTTTTTGAGTATTAAAATGTCATCCGATATGTCAGATTAAAATAGGAGATGTTTAGTATACCCCAAAAAAGCTTCCATAAAAAGCGCTGACGATTCAAAGGTAAGGTAAGCCCGTAGGGACATTTTAAAATATAAAAAAATAAACCTTCATATTTTTGTAACTAAACTTCGCAAATATTTTATTTTGCATTAAACTAAATGATTTAGTCCTTGTTGTCTAAAATATATTTATAATTTACCTAAATAAGTAATTTTCTGAATATATTTTCTCTTTCAAAACTTTATAATGGCTGTAGTAGTTTGAACCCACCGCTAAAATAAAAAACGCTCTTATTTTTTTTTATCAGTTTTACCTAATGTAAAAAACCTACTAGGTCTCCATGATGCTCGAGTGACTACACAAATAGCAACCTCTCCTCCACTACTATTAAGTATGACCAAAAAATTAGACGGCTTGATTTTGAAAATTGGGCAATTACAAAATGAACTCGCCCGTAATCAAGATAAATTTACTGCGAAGCTAAACAAAGCCTACCTTTAATTGGGCTAACTTAATCCTCATCCCTTTCCTTGTTCCCTACAAGGAAAAGGTCGTTACTTATTTACTTATCAAGGACCCTGAGTAATTTTTTGTGAACCTCGATAAGTATAAAGTAGCAGGACTCGGAAGTCTTTCAAATGTTTCTATTGACGCTCTCTTAGTGAGATTGGAAAATAGATCAATGCCTTTTTCTCTACTCTTTTCTTTAGACGTGAATAAAAAAATATTAATTAATGTTCATCTAATTTCTTATTTTAGTTAATGGGGTTTTTATTTATAAATTGTCGTAAAATAAACAACGACCAGACGATTTACCTAATATGTGTAACTCCGCTAGAGTCGCAAGTTGCGTTCCTTGTCTTAAAGCCCCATGATAGGCCCTTAGGCCTTTATTAACCGTTCACGTTGTGTTTGGTCGCCCTAAAAAACACAAAGTAAAAATGCGTTGTTATGTTCTCTACTGGCAGCTTGTTAAAACTATATGTTTTGCTATAGTAGGCAAAAAAAAACCGAACCAAAAAAACTTCATTTTATGTGTATAACTCCTAACCTCGTGGTTCGGGTCATATTTCAAACACCGTCTAATTTGAGTAGAAAGTAACGTTTCGTCGAACGCGATAGCCTAATTTACCGAATATAGTCGTGCCGGTTTTAGAACATTCTGCTTTGCTCTAATTGGCGTTTAACGGCACTTAATTGTTGATTGCCAGATACGTCCGTACCGTTTCACCAATCAATTTTATTGCCTTACGGTATTTTGAGAGCTGCGAGGTTTCTTTTGTGCGTTTTATTAAGAAATAAAGATGAAAAAAGAAGTTCGATTGAGTAATCTATACTTTTAGTTTTATTAGGTTACGAAAACGTGTATACTTGTCGGTTTTCATGCTTTTGAATGATTTTTGAATTTGATATTGTAATCTGGTATAGACATATTTTTAGGAGACGTAGGGTCAGTTAACATGCAACGTTGCGAGGTGTTGCGGCGTAATTATAAATGAGCGATTCAAATTTGGAACAAGCGACCCATCACCGCTCGCGAGCGGCCAGTCTGTCAATTCAATGTGAATTTTCTTGTATGTTCTTACATTCTTATCACCGCAAAATATGCCGTTCCCGAAAGTTCTTTATTCAAAATCAAGTTGTTTATAACACTGTGATTGTATATTTATTGCTGAATATAAAAAAGTATGAGCCGAGAAATAATAGATTTGAGATTCACATTTTACGACCGTCTCAACATAAACATGTACATAGCAAGAGAATACGTGTATGTTAAAATTCGTTTGTTTCGAAGTTAAGAAAATGCGCAATGTTATTTTCCATGGTAAAGTTTAAGTACATGTGCTTATTTTGATCAAGTTACTCGCGGTACAGAACAATACAAAAATATCATGAATTATGGCCTCTCGACTTCTTTATAATGTTGTTTACTCAGACGGTAACTTTACTGTCCCCAAAGTGAACGAGACGAAAATAAGTTACCGACGTTATGCCATGGTTTTTCCAATCGATAAAGCTCGGTAGTATTTTGATATGATTTGCCCCATCGTGAATTATAGAATGAAGCCAACACGATAGGGCTAATAGCATGCTCGTTTTTGTTTCAATAATTCATTCCTCATGGGTCGCTGTCCGCTCGCCGATTGATTTTTGTGTCTATTTCTTACAGAGGCTAATAATAAAAAATTATACGATGTCACTTGTCTGTTTTAGAATAAGTGCTTTTTATATCTATGGGTAATCTTTAGAAATGAATGGATATAAATTATAAATGTTAAAGAAGTATAAAATCGTTTTATAAAATAAAAAAAAATTCTTAATTACAGACATAATATATTTATATCTATTATACTTAATAACAACAACATCAATCGTTGACGA
Organism: Lysandra bellargus; assembly: GCA_905333045.1. NCBI lineage: Eukaryota > Metazoa > Arthropoda > Insecta > Lepidoptera > Lycaenidae > Lysandra > Lysandra bellargus. The sequence continues at coordinate 9,080,394 of HG995350.1, read as the reverse complement.
ATTTAAAATATAAAACCACGTTTGAAACCAAAGATTTTATAGCGGGAACAACAGCTAATCAACATGCACATTTCGTAGACAGCTACGCCGTAGCACTACCGTAGCATTATCGTAGCATTTTCGTAGCGCTGGTTACGAAAAAGCTACGAATGCTATAGCGTGGTTTTGAGTGAAGTGGATAATTTGGCTTAGAAAACTTTGTCATTATATTCATTCAACCTTAGCTTGCTTGCTAAAAAAACGCAGATTTCATTTAAATTAAAAAAACTTAGAAAATTACTAATTATTGCTATTAAATACTCAAGCAAATATCCATACTTAATATTATAAATGCAAAAGTGTGTCTGTCTGTCTGTCCGTCTGTCTGTCTGTCTGTCTGTCCGTCTGTCTGTCTGTCACCTCTTCACGCTCAAACCACTGAACCGATTTTGCTGAAATTTGGCATGGAGACACTTTGAATCCCGGAAAGGACATAGGATAGTTTTTATCCCGGAAAAATGTACGGTTCCCGCGCGATAAACAAAATTTTGGCGCAACGGAGTTGCGGGCGTCATCTAGTATTTTATAAAGTGGAAAAACGCAACTATTTAATGTATCGTATGTATTTAGCAGTTTTTAATGTATTTTAATAGAATAAAAAAAAATCGACATTAAAAATTCAAAAATTTCAACTTCGCTCCCCGGCTCGTGGCACCTGCGAGATGCACCGTGCACCGTGCAGCCCGCGCCAGCCAGTCTGGCGCCGCCCGCCCCCGCTCCTGCCCTCACCCCCACACTCGCTGCCCCCCCCTCCCTCGCGCTTGTTTTCAACTTTGATTGATAATTTGTTACTTTGTGGAAACGTACCACGCGCTCGAAAATATGATTTTTAAATATTGCGGTTTGTAAGTTTATTAAGGTATTGAAAGTTGTTAAAAAGGTAAATCGTAGAAAAAATCTGTGAACATTTTTATTCTTGGTTTTAAAGAAGTAGTGGATAAAATGGTAATATCTTTTTAGTAGTCGCAAAGACAATGCGACAATGTTGCTTTTTTATTTATCAGTGTTTTAGAGTTATAGTGTTTGCAATGTTTCTATATTCGTAGATGATATTATATTCAATTCCAAATCACACTTTTATTAGTTAAAAAGTAAACTTCGCATAAAAAGTTAAAAACACTGAAAATTGGTCGGAAACGACGCTTTATTTTTACTGAAATTCTTTTGAACGTCACCGACAAAGCGATAAGAAAGTGAGATGAATTTTCATTGCGCTAAATTGAATTCTTCTGTATTTTTACAAGCGAAGAAAGAGGCAACTAAATGAATTACGAGTGTCGCGACTGCAAAAGTTTTAATGACGTAACGTTTGCCAAATCATACAGAGGCTGAATCCAATTTTTAGTGGGTTGCGTAGGTGTTATGATTCAGAATTTGACCTACTTCATTCGGGATAGTACAAAAGAGTGATCGATCATCCTAAGGTTGTGTAACACCTAATTATACAGAACTCCAGGCTGTAGGCTGAGGCTGGGCCCTGAGGCGGCCGTAAACATAATTTGGGTAATGGTAAAGCACGTAACATGGTTTTTGGCGTAATAACACTTCACGGGCTATGAACTTTCCAGAACTGGGCTAATTGAGCTAGTCATTCTGAAATATGCCCCGAGCAAATTACCAGATAAGAAATATACTCGCGTAGGATGTAAATGTTGTTGTTCTAAAAAGAACGTTAAATTTCTCAGTTGATAAAAATATAATTAGAATTTAAACTTAAATATTTTTGTTTACTCGAAAATTATTAGATTAATCATCAGTATAATCGATAACAATCGTTTGATCTTAATTAATAGAATCAATGTCTCATAAAATTTTATGGTTCAGTTCCATTGGATACAATTAAAATATATGCAAATAGAATAGCGCCCAAGTAATAGAACAGTAATACGTAGATTGTTTACAAGTGGCTGCCTTTGTCTGGTGCAGACATTTAAATACCTCTACAGGGTGCTTTGAAAACTGTTTGTAATGATCGCATTGAAATTGGTGTTTGTTCCAACACTCTGACTGCGATGATTGTTACTGAACTTCAAACGGATTTTAACAAATCTAAATATTAATTTAAATAACAAAATACGTTTTTAGTTTTCGTTAATTCGTTACGAGATTTTGTAGATTTAAAATTTCTGTGAAATAAAATACGCTTACTATTAAAAGTCAAAACTTTTACAAGCTTAAAATATTATATTCCTTTTATTTCTTTTTTTTAGTATATGGTCAAGTAAGCTTTATATTTTGGGTACAATATCAATTTGGAATATAGTTATAGTCTATCTTAAAACTTGACCAAAAACCAATAAAAAGCGCAGTTCACATATCTTTTGCTTACAGTTCCAAAACAACTATTTATAGGATCCTATAAATAGTTCAGAGCGAATGAGTGAGTCATGTTTTCGGGTACAAATATTCGGACTCCTTGGGTGACCTTGGTGTGGGCGGAGAAGGCGCCTAGCCGCCTTACAGCTCTGTGTCATATTCCCATCGTCACTCGTCTTGATTACCCAGCGATTTCTGGCTAGATTGTTATTGACGTAATATCTTAGACGAATAAGATCGTTAATAACACATTTTTTAACTTGTAACTACAATTGGTTTTAGACAAAAGTACGAGTTGTTTGGTAAGTTATTTCTGTAGCTAGAATAAGCTGTTCGTTGATATTCCAAAAAAGTTATTAGTTACATTGGTATTTTTATTCGCACCCTAAAATATATAGCTTGAATATATATTTTATAAAATCTGGATTATTGTTTCGTAGTACATTAATAAACATTTTTCTCCATCTTTATGGGTTAGATAGAAAGCGATAATAAGAATCGTTAAAGGTAAGTTTTATATGGGTTTAGATTCCTCGAAAACATCTAAATAAGGTTGGCGATTAGTGATTCGGCGTAATACTATACGATAAACTAGTTAATGATTAGACTATTTCGAAAATAGTCATATCGTAAAATATGAGTTTACCCAAAATAGTATTCTCGTATTTTAAATCTAAGGCTGGATTTATATGCGGCAGTGTGAACGCGTGATTTGGCCAATACATCACGAGAACACTAGCAAATATATGCAACGATTTATTTAAATAGCGGCGCGGTTGCGCTGTCATTTACGTATGTAAATGGCAAATGTATATTTGCCAATGATCTTCCGGTGTAGAGGCCAAACCGCGCGTTCGTGCGGATGCATATAAATCCAGCCTAAGCATTTTAATCAAACTTAAAACTGCAGTTTTAATCAGATAACTCAAGTATAATTTTATAAGTATATCTATAAAAATTATATGTTAAAATGTATAAAAATGCAACTAAAATAACGAGTTACGAAAAGTAAATGCTGTCATTATACAAAATATGTAGCGGTCATTAAAATTTGTGAAAACAGCGATTACGAAACTTGATATTTCAACTGTTGGCGGCCTAAATATTGCTATTTGGTTTTCTGTAACGTTCAGACTTTTGCTAACATTATGAATAGTTATTCAAAAAAATGATTGTGATATAAATAATCTAATCTGAAAAATATGAAAAAGAAAAATATTGTTTGTCACTTTCAGCCATTTACTTTCATAAAATATGTTTAAAATTCATAAGTCGTACAGAAATAGGTATAGTTCCAGTCGTTTTCGTGTGACGTCAACCAAATACTGAACACTTTACCTACTTATTTTTGAGCTTAAATATTGTCTTTGCAACTATATGAACGAGGGTTTCGGTTCGTTTGTTTTATCGGTAACGCATTTGGGAATTTCTAAGGGCTTTAGATAAAAGGAAGCTCAGTCTACGAAACCTTAATAAATAGATGTTCCCCACAACTTTGTAAGCGAAAGAATGCGAATCATACAACGACCGTAATTTTTTTGTGGTAAAAACTATTTTACGCCATTTCCCAGGAGTCTAATTTTCACCATACCTTTTTTCATAATCAGAAGTTGCGGGCATCATTGCGCAATACAGACAGACAGACTGATCCTACATTATTAGTATGGTTATAAAGACGTGTTCGAACTTCTGTCGAATTAAGCTGCGGAACCAATAACGCAAAATTTACGGCCCACCTTTAAATTATGTACGGCGCAACAATCTGACAAGTAGGTGTGAATTTCCCCCTGAATGTTAATGTGGTTCAAACAAACTTCTGTTGTCTAACAATGAACATTGGATTACTGTTCCAACACCTCAATATCGCGAGCATTGGACTTGACAATAATTGTAAATAATATTATAATATGTATTTTGATTTTTCAATAAAAAAAAATCAACAAATACAAGCAATTTTACATCACATTAACCGGTTTTATGTACCTATATGCTGTATTCTTAGTAATAATAAATGTTTCACAATTAATAATCTATGAAAAATTTATAGATTATTTTAAAGTTTATTTTTCCTGTTTGTCATGTGTGTGTGTGAGTTTTTAAATTTGTTTGATTTTATTTTATTTGAATGAAATACTAATGAGAAACCACAAGTAAATAAAAAGGTCTCCCATGATTAAAGTTTTTTCTTTTTCAAAACACCGTCAATGCTTGTGGGAATATTTGAAGGTGTTCAGATTATAATAATACAATTATATTAAATAAAATGTTGGTGAAATAATTAATATTGGTTATTTCAAATGCTGAAATGTTATTTCATACACGTATCTCACCATTAAATGACCAAATTTTTGTATATTCAGCCGATCCTAACTCAATCGAGAATCCATTTGGAAAATATTTTTTTCACGCCAGTTTAATCAATTTTTGATTTTATGTGTAAATATTGTAGATTTGAAATAATATTAACCTATAATTCATTGCATTATTTATTTTTCATCATTTACATTGCACATAGTCATAATAATTATGGTAATTAATCATTGTTATTATTGTTACGTGCTAGGGTTCGTTGGATTCGGAGATAAAGACCTGGTGACTCTCTTGAAGACTTTATTCACAAACACTAGCTCACACAAATCACTAAGTCCAAACACTAAGCACTAAGTCCAAACACTAAGCACTATCACTGTCACTCACTATTGATCACTTGTTCTCACTTCGAAGTCGCCTTGATGATCGCTTGTATCAAACTGAATTCCGGCTGGACTGTCTGCGACTATTTATACGGGCCGGATCGAATCTCAGAAAATTCCGGAACGTCCCAGAATAAACCCGATATGCGTAAACAAGCATGAGATATTTCTAGAAATTACTCGTAGGTACACCTAGCGCCATCTAGTATCGAGTAGGGGATTTAAGTTGTCTGTGTTCCCTTGGTAAGTTCGCTGGTCCGATGCCAGATGGCACCACGTGTCCGTATCCGTAACATTATAATAAACATCACTTACAGATTAAAAAGACTGACCAAGTTTTACCATTTTCACCGTACAATGTACATTTGTGACAAAAGCTAACAAGGCACTGACAACAATCGACGCTAAAGAGATATACGTCAAAAATCTCGACTGTCTTTTATTCCGGTTATTTCAAGCCGTTCATAAAAGATATCATCCGAGCTCGCCGCTGCATTTCACTGATAATATCGTTTCATTGAAAGCAATAAAGGGGAGCCTACGAGAATTTTATAAAGTAGATGTTATTTTATATATCTCATAAAACACACCTCATAACGGAACCGCTTACGTGAGATAAATATAACGCGTTTACGGCGTGGGCTCACGCGCTTCCATCAATCGAGAATATTATACTTTGAAGTGCCCACTCGTTCGCTCAAAACAATTTAAATGCAGATCGAACATATAATTTTGTGATGGTTACCTTTGTGCTGATAAGGTTACGTTTAAACCGCTTAATTAAATAAATATGTTTGTAAATTATCATAAATAAATATAACAAAGGTGTAATGAATAAATGAATGTTTTATGCCAACAAATATATCGTAGCTGAGTATAAAGGGTAATTATTTCGTTTCGAGTCTTTTCAGAACTCTTTCTGAATGTAACTTTGACAGTCACATTCCTAATGACAAATTAAATTAGTGTTTCTTATAGAGTGCTAAGACGCCGTCTTATCGCTTTGGTATGAAAAAGTAGATTTACAAAAATCGGCCAAGTGCGAGTCAGACATGTAGGGTTCCGTAAAATTGTGTTTTTTGTATGGGAACCACTCTTAATTGTTTATTTTATTTTAATATTATTATTGAATATTGAAGTACACATATAACAAAAGAATGTGTGAAAAATTCAAGTGCCTACATCTTGCCATTATCGATATAGAGTGAAAAAGGCCGAAAAAATCACGTTTGTTGTATGGTAGGCCCCCTTAAATATTATTTTTTTTATCGGAACCCTAAAAATGAAGTTGTTCACTTAGTAAAAGCATATTATGTAAACTCTCAAAACTACGATAATATGATTGAAATTAATTTTAAACGTATCACCTTCATTCATAATGACTTTGTAAAAGTTATTACGGACCATTATTATGAGCAATTAATATTGTAAGGGAATATTATCCTTCAAAGTTACGATTGTTGTAATTTATTATGATGTTAATTTACGTGACTAGCTTTATAATATAAAACGTGTATACTTAATAGGCTTAGTTATAAACTGATAGCTATAAATTAAAAATATATCTTTGATTAGGTACTTTTGAAAATATACCAAAACTTTGATAAAATTAAAAAAAAAAAAAAACGGGTACTGAGTGTTAAATACTTTGCTTTATAAAAATAGAAAAGAATTTCATAGGACTCGAGCTTAATTGTAAAGCTAAACATAATTTTAATAACGTTTTCACTATTTCTTAAATAAATTTGCATTTTAAATATTATAATAAGAGTTTTAATTCAATAGTAGTACTTATTGCATTGTCAATTTACTGAATGTTACTTTTAAATTCCTAACACTAAGGGCCTGTTTCACCGCTTCCTGATAAGGCTATCCACCACGTAACTTGGCAGATGGAGTATGGAGAATCTGTCAAATAAGCCTCAGGAAGCGGTGAAACAGGCCCTAATTGTAGCAATAATCATGACGACCTTTTAGTACAAATAAAGTTTTAGAATTCTTTGAACCGATGTGATGTGCGATTTCGAATTAATAACAATTAATAAGAAATACAGATTTATATTTTTAACTAGATGATGCCCGCAACTCCGGTGCGCCAAAATTTGTTTATCGCGCAGGAGCCGTACATTTTCCCGGGACGCAAAGTATCTCCATGCCAAATTTCAGCAAAATCGGTTAAGCGGTTTGAGCGTGAAGAGGTAACAGACAGATAGACAGACAGACAGACAGACGGACAGACAAACAGACAGACACACTTTCGCATTTATAATATTAGTATGGAAGTATGGATTATTTTCTCTTGGCACTCAACACTTTTTCTTCAGCCGTCCTTCTTGTTGTTAGTATTAAAAGCTATTTTGTTTATAAACTTTGTTGTCTACATTGTACCGGCATGGCGCTGTAACAAGTGGTCGCGTGTCCAACACGCTTGTTAGTAGCTAAATCAGTTAACTGAGATCGCAGATCGACAAGCTTTGTGTTTCTAAAGCAAGGACACTTGACTATTGTTGGAACCCTTCATGGACAAGTTCCAAGATCCGAAATATAAGCCAGTATCGATGTCATACTGTTAATTTGCTCTAAAATGCACTGACTAGTGGCCAGTGCATTGACGTATACTATGACTTTGTTCGAATGACGGTATTGCAATTAATGACATGTACTACTAACAATCACACTTGTGTCATGAGTGTATAACTGTATATATATACAATATGGCGTTGGATTCGAGAAATTTCGGAACTCGCGCTCCAATTTTGAGCTCTTTGAAAAATGCAGAATTTTTAAAAAGCTCAAAATTGGAACAGAACGACACCGTCGGCGGCAATTAGATGTCTTTTGTGTAGTAAATTAAGTTCATTTTTAGGGTTCCGTACCCAAAGGGTAAAAACGGGACCCTATTACTAAGACTTCGATGTCTGTCTATCCGTCTGTCTGTCCGTCTGTCCGTCTGTCCGTCCGTCTGTCTGTCTGTCCGTCTGTCTGTCTCCAGGCTGTATCGCAAGAACTGCTTTTATCTGTTGCCGCTATTACAACAAATACTAATAACAAAATAAATTAAATATTTAGGGGGGTCTCCTATACAACAAACGTAATTTTTTTTGCTATTTTTTGCTCAATATTAATAATGGCATAGGTAGGCAGTTGAAATGTTCACAAAATACTCAGTTGTATTTGTACTTTAATAATTATCTAATCAAATCAAATCCTCTTTATTTCGGGCATCAGAGGCCCATATTATAATAAAATTAAAAAAAAAAAACACATTTTTTACCTATTTTTGCTCTATAATGGTACGGAACCCTTCGTGCGCGAGTTCAACTCGCACTTTGCCGATTTTATTAATGTGTAAATGCATTTCAACGCATCCCTTCGTCACGTTACAACTGCCCCTTAAAGATATCGCAATGTAGACAGTAGTATTATCCCATACAAATATTATAAATGCGAAAGTGTGTCTGTCTGTCTGTTACCTTTTCACGTCCAAATCGCTGAACCGATTTTGCTCAAATTTGGCATGGAGATACTTTGAGTCCCGGGAAAGGACGTAGGATACTTCTTGTTCCGAAAAAATGTACGGTCCCCGCGCGATAAACGAGTTTTGGCGCAACGGAGTTGCGGACATCATAATTATAGTAAGACATGATATTTAACTATCTTGTAATAATTTACCCCAGCATGACGACCTAATATCCTAATAGATATAATATATAAATTAATTAACATTGATGGCAGGCTTCCACGCGCCTTTATACCGTATAAACCTAACACTATATTAGCTGAGGTTGTAATTGACTAATTAATATAATTAACTAGTTTCGTATTAATAATTGTAATATTATTATAGTAGGTACTAGCGATGTAGTAGGTAGTTTTAATAGGTATTTTTTGGTGTTTTTTCACGGATTTTGTATAATATTTCGGTTCTTCATATTGGTATAATATATTTAACTGTTGCAATATATTATTTAACGAGTAAATGTGTGGACAAAATATTATGTCATAAGTCATAACTTTATGTATGTCATTTTATGTTCCTTCCAAAACTCTATTAGGAATTTTCAGTAAAGTCTACTGCTTTAATGAATCATTATTTTTTATAAATACTAACTATATAACTTAGTACAAAATATAATTTTCTATGAGTATGAAAAAAAAGACGGGTTGCACTCCGGGAGTGCCGGCAGAAGTGAAAACTTGATTATTAACGCTGTGCATTTTTTTAAAACCATTTTTTGTGAAAATTGATTAATAAAAAAACGATTTTTTTAATTAATCGAAACCCTTACAATCGATTAAATTTTTAACCCATTTTTCATATGAAAGTCGATTGTTAAAAAATCTATTTTTTTAATTAACCCTTACAATCAATTCGAGTTCGAGTTAGAGTACGAGTTCGATTTCGAGTTCGAGTTCGAGTTCGAGTTCGAGTTCGAGTTCGAGTTCGAACTCGAAATCGATTTTTTTTGCATTTTATCAAATTGTGCATTAAAACACAAAAGATGCACATAAAATTTGATGCTCATAAATGGGTATATCAGCATATCATGATATCTTCCTGAAATATATTTTACGGGCAATATTATTGTTTAGTAGACAGCGCCCTTAATTAATTACGGGAATCCTTGAACTAGTGACACTTACCGTCCATACGGGTAAATACGTGATGGACTATTTGTACAATGTTTACATTTCGTGAAAGGTCAACGTAAAAAATATTCTAATCTATAATGCGAGCACACATGCTACATGTTCGTGGCACAGTTACCAAGAATAATATTATAAAATCTATTTCGAGGTAGCGGATATCCGATATTCTATTAGGAATTCGTTGTTTTGAAAGCGAAGCAAAGGATGCGGCCTTGATTTTTTATTTGACAATATTTTTGTCTGCTCTTCTTTTTATGACGTTTGAGCTACAGATTTTATATAATAAGGTGTCAAAAGATTCGTTACAAAGGTACGGGCGACATCTTGTTCTAGGCTTTTATTATTTGTTTAGGTGTGTCGGCTGTGAAAAAAATTTCATTACTTGACCATATTTATTCAATAATATTAGATCCCGTAAGGACAAGGACAGATTATGAGGTAATATTAATACGTATGCATCCAAGACAAAAGCAGTCACGTGCTTTGGCGATATTACGTAATGTTCATTACGTTGCATTGCGATCCCACGCAGACATCTAATACGCCTTAGGTGGCAGTAATATGCTGTAATGGCATCATTGCCTGATTCCTAGTAATGTAATTAAGCTGCTTTGCCACATTACTGTAATTAGAAGGAAGCAAATTAGAGATAGTTAATGGCGGTGTGATTTAATGGCAGTGTGATAAATGATTAATGATTATATATTTAAGTGATCAAAAATTATAAGGATGTGGAATTTTTTAAAGTTTTGATTCTAAGAAATGGTACCAATTTCACCCGTTTATTTATGAAGGAAAAGGCAATGTTGTTATTATTTTAAAACAGGGTTTATTTTACCTTGGTTTGGCAAGTGTACCTACTTAAAGAAAACATGAAATAATAAGTAACAACTTTTTTATAGTTAGAACAACGTTCATTTATTGCAACTTGAAATATCCCTAATAATAATTATAATTCAAATGACTTAAATCACTTCTAAAACGGACGCTGATAAAACGAACATGATACAGTCACTACTCACTAATGGCTGGAATCCATTACAAAGATTCTGAGAAAAGTCGAAATTTATTGGTGAAGATTGTGTGTCCCCTGTGTAGCGTAAAATGACGAAATTTCAAGCCCGTGAAGGATTTTACGTAAGAGTTTTCCTTCGCTTAGAGACAGTTTATATTTCAGAAAAAGAAACGCAACTTGAGTCTCTTAGACTAAACCCTTGTACCTGATGTTTCAAAACATAATATGCTTGTTTAGTATACTTGAGTCAACTAGTTTTTACCCACAACTGCGCTCGCAAATAACAGCATTCCAACACACTTTACTTTTTTTAGGTTACCCCGTAAAAGTAAAAGGCAGGCTGTGTTTTAATCTAGCATACTACTACGATATCAAATTCAAGTTCACAATTTTGACATAATATTGTTTTTGTTTCTTCTATAGAATATTGTGAAATATATTTATTTGGCATCCTACACTACAAACGCCTTTAGGCCGTTTATACGAAAGTAATTCACTGTCTAGTTTCTAATAACATAACATATTTTAATAAAACAGCTGTTAGCAAAAATAAATAACGCTTAACATTCGATGTTATCATAACAATATGAATGTTACGTTATCCTTTATTTGTTCTATTATTCGTCGAACCATTTGAATCGGGACACATAAATATGTCAGTATTTTTGTTCCGTTTTCAGGTAAGAAAGGCTTCCTTCAATAAATTGTGATCCAGGCGAAGGGCCCTTAATAGTGAGTAATAAAGAGGTGTTCTCGGGTGATTTCTGATTATTGCATCGACCGTAAATCGCGGTACACTATTTGAACATCTATTTTGCGCGGAAAAGTATAATAAATGTACAATTAATAAAATATTAAACGACTTAACGACAATACACAATAAACACTTCGTTGTGCCAAGTCTTTTAAGGGCCTTCCCTATGGAGAATCCGTAATTTACCGTATTTAGAGCCTTATAAACTCATAATTTGAAAGCTACAGAGTTTTAACAAAAATACAGAAATAATGTTCAGTATCTCAACATTCCTTTACACGTTTTAAATTTTCTATAGTTGTTTATTAAACTCATGACATCAGCTTCCAAAGTAAAGCCAATTTATTAAAATTCAAGCATACATTCAGCATCTCCTTAGTATTTACAAATTACTTTTATTTGAAACACACACCAATAGATCGCCAATATCATAAACTACATATTCCCCGTTTTAATTTTTTTAGGTCAATTTTGAACTTAGATAAGTAAAAAAAATAGTGTTTTGGTGCGATCTCGGCGACGCGGCAAATGTATGGTCAAGGCCGTTTGCTCGGGGGACGGCCTTAAAATCTATCTATCTTCACGCCCAGCAAAATTTATTCAGCAGTCGGGTATGAACAGGTAACAGAGAGACAGATAGACATATTTCCACATTTATAATATTAGTATTGATAAGGATAAAGATGGGAGAATGCCTGTCTCTCTTGTATCTTCATGCTTCTATCGTTGCAGTGATTAGGGTAAAATATGTTTGGAGATACTCTGAACCCCGGAAATTGATATAGGATAGTGTATATCACGAGAAAGCTTAAGATTCACAAATGGTTAAATGCGCGAAAAAATCTCGAGCAACATTTGGCAAAATATGTTTTTAATCAAATATAAGTATTGATATGATCTATAGTAACTTAGTACATAAAGTATGTACGTTAAGCTAGTGTTGGCTATTCAAATAATCGTTTTATTTTCCACGAATCCGCGGTTAGCGGTTCATTATAATGAATACTTAGTGACAGTTGTTTGTGGCAAATAAAAAGTTATTTCATTATGTCGTTTAAATAAAACAAATACCTGCCACAGAAAATAGCGCTGCTAGAGAGAGACATGAGCCATAGGCATGCCTGTAATTTAAAAATGTACAGTTCTAAGTCGCGAACTAAATCTGTTTATATCAATATTGTTAGAAAGTATAAAACGTATCTTCTATCCTAATATAATCAACGTTAAACGAATTTTGTTAAACAGACTCATTACAACTTCCGTGCTAAAGTTTTTGGCAGTCGTTTATTGAAATTGAATACTCGGAAAGTATGAAGTGTAAGAGTTAATTTAGGTTGTAGGCTGAACCAAAACAAAGTTTCACTTTGAGCTGAAATCATTTACGAAGTCAAAAATTTGTAGAGCAAGAGACCTCTTGTTCTATATTCAAATTTCATTTGAATTGAATTTATAGTCGTACTTCAGATTAAACGTAACTTTATAGCACCGAAATTGCATTTGTCACGCGGAAACCCTACATTTTACAGGAATAAATTAGGGATGGAGGCCATATAATATATTTAACCAATTTTAACGTATACAGGTAAGATACACATAGGTGGGCAGACATAACGTATACTTTCACTGTAAAGCGTTAAATATATTTGATTGAAATTAAATTTAACAATCGACTATGTTTAAAAATATAAAGGGTGCTTACAAAATGTTGAAATTCATAATGTCAAAATATTTTTGTCATTTTAAAGAAAACGAAATTATCTACTGTCGTCTACGATTACAATATATTTTGCCTCGTCCGGTTTACGCTTTTAATCTTCTCCAATCTCGATACATTGGGTATGTAGCATGATCAAAGTTTACGTGTTGGATTACAAATATATTCCGGCTTACCGATACGATCATAGTATGTTCCTAACGTATTATATTTTACCTTGTTACTGTTATGTATAATGTGGGTAGTTGTAATATTGTGGGTAATTGTGAACAATTAATAAATCAGTCTGCTCGGGATCTCGGCCTTTCATTGACGTAACATTGGCGCAGTCGGTATTTGCTATAAATTATTATAAGTGCAATTCGCGGTTATAATGCCTATCGGTAAAATTGAACCGTTTTCTGTGGAATCACAAAATCGATGACAGTCTCAAGGTGGCCACGTTGTTAACTTTAGTAGGTAGTGAGTGCTACAATCTATTGTGCGATTTGTGTTCCCCCGCTCATCCCGAAAATAAAACGTTCGATGAACTCGTCACTCTACTCAAAGTTCATCTGGAGCCTGAAAAGTCGGAGATAGCCGAGAGACATATTTTTCGACAAAGAACGCAGCAGCAGGGAGAAAGCATTCGCTTGTACCTTCAGGGGTTAAAGCATTTGGCTAAAACCTGCAACTTCGGGGCGAAGCTCGAAGAGAACCTTCGAGATCAGTTCGTTTCCGGATTGTTCAGCGAGGAAATGCGTTCGAGATTGTTCGCGGAGAAAAACATCGACTACAAGAGGGCCGTGGAACTGGCGAGCGCGCTCGAGGCGGCGGAGAGGCACGCGATCACGGCGAGCTCTTCGGCAGGCGGAGGAGGCGCGGGACACGACGCGCTGCACCGTGTCAGCGGCGGCGGCCAGGTGCGGGTGCGAGCGGTCGGGCGCGGCGGTGCGGGCGGCGGTGGTGCGGCGCCGGGCCCGAGCGCCGGCGGTGCGGGGCAGAGCGGCGCGCGGGCGCCGTGTGCACGCTGCGGGAAGGCTACTCACGCGCCGAACAAGTGTCGATATAAAAACTTTAGGTGTGATTTGTGCGGTGTCAAAGGTCACTTAAAGGTGATGTGCTTGAACAGGAGTGATAACGATCGATCCTCCGGTATGTCGTCTTCGAAAGGTCAGTACTTTATTAATAATGTTGATAGTGATAGCGAAGAGGAAGAAAACAACTTTTATAACTTAGTGTCGGGGGGCGACGGCGACGGACCCTACTATATTAAATTGGTCATTAATAACAATTTTAAGTGTAAATTTGAAATCGATACCGGAAGTAGAATATCTGCTATATCGCAAAAGTTTTACGATAAGTATTTTCGAAATATACAATTGCATAAAAATGTATTAATTTTAAAATCCTATACTGGAGATACTATCGAGACTCTTGGTTATATTAATGTTAGTGTGCGTTGCGGACGTAATTCTGCGGAGCTTCAGCTGTACGTCGTGGCGAACGGCGGCCCGCCTCTGATGGGTCGGACATGGATTAAAAAATTAAAATTAAGTATCGTAGAATGTCACAACATTAATACGAACGATAGCGACTCGATAGCTTTAAAATTAAAACAAGAATTTCCTGAAGTCTTTGCGGAGGGATTAGGTACTTTCAAATCGCGTATTCGTCTGCATTTAAAAGATAGCAAACCGGTTTTTATAAAAGCCCGAACCCTGCCGTTGGCGCTGCGCGCGCGCGTCGAGAGCGAGCTCGATCGGCTGCAGCGCGAGGGTGTTATCTATAAGGTAGAACGCTCGGATTACGAGACTCCTATCGTGCCTGTCGTTAAATCGAACGGAGGTATTCGTATTTGTGGCGATTACAAAATTACTATTAACCCGATTCTTAAAGATTTCCACTATCCGCTCCCGCGAATCGAGGAAATATTTTCTACATTAGGCGGCGGGGAGCAGTACACGAAGCTCGATTTGTCTAACGCTTTCCAGCAGTGTCTCCTCGATGATGAATCTCAGGCGATGACGGCCATCACGACGCACGTAGGAACGTTCGTATTTCGGCGGGTACCTTTCGGCATAAAATGTATTCCCGAAAATTTTCAGAAAATCATGGAGGAGGCGCTGAGCGGATTGTCGTCTACTGCCGTTTTCGCGGATGACATATGCGTTACAGGGAAAGACCGAGAAAGTCATCTTAAAAATTTAAGGGCGGTTCTACACCGACTCCGAGAAAACGGACTTCGCATTAATTTTGAGAAATGTCAATTCTTCAAAGATAGCGTTACGTACCTAGGGTACAATATAGATAAGCACGGTCTACACACTGACTTTAAAAAGATCAAAGCGATCGTCGAGGCGCCCCGGCCCGTCAGCGTCACGCAGTTGAAGAGCTTCATTGGTCTCGTCAATTTTTATGCGAAGTTTAGTCCAAATATGAGTGACATTTTAAAACCGTTGTACGACTTGCTTAAGAAAGACGCCGAGTGGTCGTGGACCGACGACTGTGAGACGGCTTTTGATAGGGTAAAACGGGTGTTAAGTAGTGCCCCGGTGCTAGCTCATTATGATCCGGCGCTGCCGCTGGTCCTCTCGGTGGATAGCAGCGCGTACGGATTAGGCGCGGTGCTGGCGCAGCGCATCGCGGACGGTCGCTAGCGACCCGTCAGCTGCGCCTCGCGGACGCTCAACGCGGCCGAGCGCAATTATTCCCAACTCGATAAGGAAGCTCTCGCTATCGTGTTCGGGGTGACGAAGCACCATCAATATTTATACGGGAGACATTTCATATTACGGAGCGATCACAAGCCGCTCAGTTATATATTCGGTCAGAAGAAGGGCATTCCGACGACCGCAGCTAGTAGGCTTCAACGCTACGCAGTTATACTAGCCGCCTACAACTTCACTATAGAATTCGTGCGATCGGCTGATAACTGTCAGGCCGATGCGTTATCACGTCTCCCCTTGAGTTCGTCGAGCAGTCGAAACGAGCGGGAGGACGAGGCGGCTAGCTACTTAAATTTCGTCGAAGAAGATTTCCCGCTCAGTTTTAAGGATATTAAAATTGAGACGGCGAAAGACGAAATATTGAGCAAGGTCTGTGGCTTCGTTATGTACGGCTGGCCCCCGACGGTCGATAAAAAATTTCAATCTTTCTTTTTGCGAAAAGAAAATCTCAGTATAGATCAGGGTTGCCTGGTTTGGGGCTACAGGGTGATAATACCTACAGTTTTGCAAGGTTCCGTTCTACAGGAAATTCACGAAGGGCATCCCGGTATAGTGAAGATGAAACAGATAGCTCGTAATTACGTCTGGTGGAGTACGTTGGACGAGGACATCGAGCGCACGGCGCGGGAGTGCACCGCGTGCCGCGCGGTCCGACCCACGCCGCCGCCCGCGCCGCTGCACTCGTGGCCCTGGCCGGCCGAGCCGTGGTCCCGTCTCAACGTCGATTACTTAGGCCCGTTCAATAACAAGTACTATCTTATTATTATCGATGCGCATTCCAAGTGGATCGAGGCCGAGAGAGTCAGTGGCACGTCCGCGGCGACGCTCATTTCTAGTTTTAGAAAAATATTTGCTCGTTTTGGCCTTCCGAAAAGAGTCGTAAGCGACAACGGGCCTCCTTTTACTTCGGCGGAGTTGGCGGTTTATTTTAAGAAAAACGGAATCAGACACACGCTCACCGCGCCGTACCACCCCGCCAGCAACGGCGCGGCCGAGAATGCCGTGCGGTCGGTAAAAAGAGCGTTAAAAAAGGCTATCGTCGATAACGTAGACGATGATACCGCTTTGAGTAGATTTCTATTTACGTATAGGAACACGGTGCACAGCACGACCGGTCGCGAGCCGGCCGTGGCACTGCTGGGGCGGCGGCTGCGCGGGCGCCTCGACCTGCTGCGCCCGGACACGGAGGAGCTGGTCCGGGACCGGCAGCTCGTCAGCGAGCGGCGCCGCGACGCCCGCCCGCGGAGTGTCGCGCCCGGGGATGCCGTCCTGTTTAGGGATTACTCCCGCCGTAACCGGAAGTGGTCCGAAGGCATCGTGCTCGACCGAGAGAGCCCCGTGTCGTATGCGGTCAAAGCGAACGACGGTCAGGTGCATAAGAGGCACATCGACCAATTGGTTGCTAATAAAAGTCGTCTGTCGCGTTTTTCTTTGGCGAAAATTAAAACATCCGATGGGCCGGAAGTGAACGTCGAGGGGGAGGATAGTGGAGATGAATACGAGGAGGTGTCCGCGTCCGGTGACCGGTCCCCGCCGGTGTCCAACTTGGCGAGGGACAACCTAGGTGAGGTTCCGTCACCTCCGGGAGAATCTGAGGGTCGCACCCGACGGCAGGCGGCTTTGCAATGCTTGCAAAAAATTAATAAAAATAAAACATTTAAAGTAACATTACCTTAATGTCTCTGCAATGACTCAATACAATATAATTTTTAGATTATAAATATAATAGGTAGTTACTTAATTATTGTAGAAGTTGTCAAGGTGATCACGACATTGTGCATAAGTTTCATATAGTTTGCTGTTAATTGTTGCTTACAGATAGCTAAAAACCTACATAGATTATAGATATTGTATTCGTGTGTTTGTTATCTTTTACTATATTACTTTAATATAAAAGCCTATATAGTTATGTATTCGTTTCTATTGTTGAAATAACAAAAATTGATGTTGTTGTTAACATTTAAAATATTTTCTAATAGTGTACAACTTTAATCGTATCATTAATTTTATGTTTAAGTGTAGTATATAATAAGAAGGGAGGTGTTATGTATAATGTGGGTAGTTGTAATATTGTGGGTAATTGTGAACAATTAATAAATCAGTCTGCTCGGGATCTCGGCCTTTCATTGACGTAACAGTTACTTGTTAGTACGTAAGTTGGTACATTAAACGAGAAAATAGCGTTTCTGGGTAACTTTCTGGAAATTGAATATGCAGCTAACTCGATTCATAGCACATGTGCTATGAATCGCATAGCACATACTAGAACGAAGCAAAAGAATGCGAAAAATTAGGCATCAAGAAACGAACAAGATTATATATATCTATTGCTGTAATAATTTTCATTCGACAATTAACACTAGTAAAATGTCCAAAGTTGGCTCTGATTAAAATAAAGAGAAACACTGCTCTAAAACGTCTCGAAGATATATTCAAAATACAACCTCCTCATGATGAAGTCAGGTGAGAGTGACAGGCAAAAATTACATAAGTCATAACGTTTTGCAACATTAGCAATTATGGTGAAACGGTAAAAGTGTTCTTTCAAGAATACTTTTACCGAATTGATAAAAGCCTTTTGTTAATTAAAGTCCCGCCCATCCGTTTTGGTGACATCATGAAACCTTTTTTTAAAATATTAACCTAAATATTTGACCATTTTCATAAAATGCCATTTAGTAATTGTTTAAACCAATCAACTGTGAACATAATATTATATTTCATATTATATCATCGTTACCTCTAGTTTTAGAAACTGTACATCGTACCTACATATTAAAATCTTTTGGCAATTACTATAATTTTTGAACGCAGGAACGAAAGCTTTTCATCCAAATCGTTCTACGCTACGTTTGTCCAATCGTGACTTCTATAAACATTGTTTGGGTAAATCATGCAGTGTGGATTTGTCAGTAATTGCTGATTAAATAATAATGGCTCCGTGTGGACAATGGGAATACCTAATCCTGGCATGCATCGTACTGATTAGGTCTTAGCTTCCGTAATCTTTGATGACTATATGTAATATGCTTGCCAATTAAAATAAAATATAAATATAGCTACTTTTGATCAGTGTAAACTTTTTAAGATTTTATGCGTACACTCGAAATATGAATTATTCTGCAGCTGTTTCCTAATTCCTCATTGCATTGTAAGTTAATTAATATATTGTATCCATAATAATTGCGCCTTAACTATAAAATTATCTCATAGTTAATGTTGTACCTCAAAGGTAACAAACGATAGACTATCGTTGAAACACGTGGTATCGAGTATTTTGTCAACACAGTGCCTCTGAAGCGTGGCCTATGCGCGGCACATAATCTTTCAACCCCTCAGTTCAATGAAAATTAATTTGTTAAGCGAGAAAAAACATTATTAAAAGTATACTTACAAGAAAAATATCAAAGTTCTAAGCTACAAATTTTCAAACGTTATCTTTTTATAATGAATGAAAATAAATATGTATAAGTTTATAAATTAATATTTACTAACTCCAAAGTGTTTATAAGCATTAAATACGTCATTGTTCGCTCTAAATTTAGCTACAAGCTCTATTAAAACTAAAAAAAGTATATAGCCGTCTAAGAGTTTTCTATGCTATGTAATTTTTTGAATATGGAACGTTTACCAAAATATTTGACTACGTAAATCAAGTATTAAGACTATTTAACCCACAATCGTGCCTATAGACTGGGACGTGACTGAGGCACTACGGGTCGTAGGCCGATCTGAATGTCAACGTCAACAATTCAACGTGGAGGCACGTCGCAGCACCTAAATATAGCCTACATTTCGGGATCATTCATTGATTTGATTTAATTGAAGGGTTAATGAAGCTATCCATATTAATATTATATATAGGAAAGTGTGTTTGGCTGTTACCTCTTCACGCTGAAACGATTTTGCTGAAAGTTTGTGTGGGGATACTTCGAGCCCCGGGAAAGGACGTACGAAACTTTTTATCGCGGAGAAATGTACGGTTCCCGCGCGATAAATGACTTTTGGGGCAGCGATGTTGCGGGCATCGTCTAGTGTCATATAAAAAGTGAAAGACTCGAAGAAGGGAAATAAAAAGTTAAGTGAAATAAAAAGCGCAACACGTGAAGAAGAGTAGACACTGAATACAACCTTTATTGATTATATCGATAAAACTTTGTACGAAACCCTACGCTATATTATGTCAATTGCGAATAAATCAACTAATTAAAACATTAAAGCTGTTGATTAAAACTAATTTATCTTTTGCGGTTACTGTGACTTCATGTTTAACAGTTATTTAATTTGGTTAGTTAGTTTAATGACAGTTGGTTGAATCTATTAATAACTAAAATACTGGTTTAAAGTAAAATAAAATTATGTGAGTTGTGACCTACGAATAATAAAAACTAATTGTGACTCATTTACAGTATTTATTATATTTTTATTGTCTTATTTACTTTATTTCATTAGGTTTATAAAGAACTAGATGACGCCCACAACTCTGTCGCGCCAAAATTCGTTTATCGCGTGGGATCAGTACTTTTTCCGGGGTGAAAAATATCCTATGTCCTTTCCCGGGACTCCAAGTATCTTTTTACCAAATTATAGCAAAATCAATTCAGCAGTTTGGGCGTGACGAGGTAACAGACAGACAAACGGACTGAAAGACAGACACACTTTCGCATTTATAATATTAAGTATGGAAGTATGGATTGTTTACACTTATTGTACAAAATAAATTGTTTCTTTACCATACCA
Organism: Lysandra bellargus; assembly: GCA_905333045.1. Taxonomy (NCBI): domain Eukaryota; kingdom Metazoa; phylum Arthropoda; class Insecta; order Lepidoptera; family Lycaenidae; genus Lysandra; species Lysandra bellargus. The sequence goes on along the minus strand of HG995350.1, from coordinate 9,059,765 downwards.
AAATCGTTTTCTCATAAAATATTTAACATGTTTGAGTTATTTTTCAGCTTGAAATATTAACTACCTAGGTTCCTGCACAAAAAATTTACTACAAAGTATTTAAACTCTAAAAAATATTTTTTAGTATTTAAGTATTTTTAGTAGTAAATTTACTATTTATTTATATATTTTTTAGGATTTTACTCTGTTTTTTAGTGTTTAAATATTTAGTAGTAAATTTACTAAAAAAAAAATTATACACCAAAAAAATTTTTTTTGTGTTTAAATATTTTGCAGTAAAATTTGCAGGAACCCAGGTAATTACTATTTTAAGCTGAAAAATAACTCAAATATGTCAAATATTTTCGTATAAGAAAATGATTTTGTTATTACGTATGTCGGAGAATTTCGATGGCACCCGGCCTCTTAAATCCCCAATACCACGTCATCACGTCATCAATCAGATTGCGATCTTGAAGATCCAAGACATAAACCAAATTTATTTTGAGTTTTAAATTGTAATTTAAAGTACAATAAAGATCGCGGGGAAAGGCTAGTGTCAGCGTGATAAATATAAGCGAGAATGCGGTGCTATTTTGGAGTACAAAAGGCATTTTTAGTCGAGTGAGGTTATATGTGTGCCATTGTAAGTGTGCGGCGCGTGCTTGTGTGCAATCGTATGAGCGTACGTTGTATGCACGGGCCGTATGCAGGTGTGCATCAGTGTATGTGTGGGGTGTGAGCTACGTCATATCCACGCGACGATACGCAGGTGTGCGGTCTTGCGTGTGTGGGTGTGAATGAGCTCCGCGCTGGTGTGTGCGGGGGTGTGCGGGTGGCGGGGTGCGGTATCGACGCGCGCGCGGCGCCTGCGCCAAGCCGCCTCACCTGTTGCTGCGAGGCCGTGGAAAGATACTCTTTCAAATTAACGTGGACACCTGATACCGATATAAAAGTTAAAAAAATCTTCAATCTTTAAGTCGTCACCTCCCACGCTGTCTCCTGAACCGACGCAGGTGGAGGTTTTTATCGTTCGACTTAATTTAAAGTTATCTACTGCGTAGTTTAACTTTTACTGTACTTTAATTATGTGTTCTGTATCCATGATAATATGCTCTTAAATTTTATATCGATTTTACAGCTATAGTCCATGGAAATCGTACAATAAAAGGGGTCTTCACTTGCATCAAATGGGGTAGTTCTGATTTTTTTATATGTTGTATGTGATGAGGTGGTAATGTCAAATATAATTTTTCCACCTCGGAATCCTTCCGGAACATTGTAAAATTGATGAATGAATGAAAATGAAATGAATGAATGAATGAATGAATGAAAAACCATTAAATTTTTGATCAGTTTTCAGTTTTTGCCATTTTTTACCACCAAGGACCTGTTTAATGGTAGAAGTTGTCAAAAATCACTTTAAAAAAGACAAAATTTTCAACAAAATGAGAATAGTTAGGCCTCGATAAACTGAATAGTTACAAAGGTACAGCTTTCAAATATTTGTAAATTTTCCAAAAAAACATTTATTTTTCGAGTTTTTACAAGTTCTCGTCAATGTAGTCAATTATTGATCTATTTGACGGCATAAATTAATATACATTACTAAAGAAGACAATTTTTTCAACAAAACGAGACCAATTTGGTCTATTAAAATTTGATAGTTCCCTAGCTACAGCTGTTCAAAGTTGCTGAGGTGAATAAACAAAATGAAATAATATGACTTACTAGGATTTGCTCGCGTATATTAGATATTTCACAGAAAAATTAGTCCACAAAAAATAGCCTATGAACCTTTACGTGCTCTACTTCTTATCTGTGCCAAATAACAGAAAAATTGCTCCAGTAGTTCGTTAGATAAGTCCTTTCAAATAATTGCCCCCATTTTTTGCACCTTTTCCTCTATTTCTTCGCTTTTATTAGTTGTAGCGTCATAAAATATAACTTATAGCCTTTTTCGATAAATGAGCTATCTAAAACTGAAAGAATTTTTTAAATCGGGCCAGTAGATCCTGAGATTATCGCGTTCAAATAAGCCCTTTCAAATGATTTAACCCGTTTTTTCAACGTTTTCCTCTATTTCTTTGTTTTTATTAGTCTTAGCGTAATAAAATATAGCCTATAACCTTTATTGATAAATGGGCTATCTAACACTGAAAGAATTTTTCAAATTGGACCAGTAGTTCCTGAGATTAGCGCGTTCAAATAAGCCCTTTCAAATAATTTCCTCCCGTTTTTTCCACATTTTCCACTATTTCTTCGCTCCTATTGGTCGTAGCATAGTAAAATATAGCCTACAGCCTTTCTCGATAAATAAACTATCTAACACTGAAATAATTTTTCAAATCGGACTAGTAGTTCCTGAGATTAGCGCGAAAAAGAAGCGCTTAAATTATTTGAAAGGGCTTATTTGAACGCGCTAATCTCAGGAACTAGTGGTCCAATTTGAAATTTTTTTTAGTGTTAGATAGTCCATTTATTGAGAAAGGCTATAAGCTATATTTTATTACGCTAAGACTAATAGAAACGAAGAAATAGAGGAAAATGTTGAAAAAACGGGTTAAATTATTTCAAAGGGCTTATTTGAACGCGCTAATCTCAGGAACTACTTGGTCCGATTTGAAAAATTATTTCAGTGTTAGATAGCCCATTTATTGAGAAACGCTATAGGCTATATTTTATCACGCTACAACTAATAAAAGCGAAGAAATAGAGGAAAATGTGGAAAAAACAGGGGAAATTATTTGAAAGGGCTTATCTCACGAACGACTGGAGTAATTTTTCTGTTATTTGGCACAGCTAAGAAGTAAAGCACGTGAAGGTTCATAGGCTATTTTTTGTGGACTAATTTGTCTGTGAAATATCTAATTTATGCGGGCGAAACCTAGTAAGTCATATTATTTCATTTTGTTTACTCACCTCAGCAACTTTGAACAGCTGTAGCTAGGGAACTATCAGATTTTTATAGACCAAATTGGTCCCGTTTTGTTGAAAAAATTGTCTTCTTTAATAACGTATATTAATGTATGCCGTCAAATAGATCAATAATTGACCACATTGACGAGAAATTGTAAAAACTCGAAAAATAAATGTTTTTTTGGAAAATTTACAAACATTTGAACAGCTGTACCTTTGAAACTATTCAGTTTATCGAGTTCAGTTTATAAGTAAAGACTATTCTCATTTTGTTGGAAATTTTGTCTACTTTAAAGTAATTTCTGATAAGTTCTACCATTAAACAGGTCCTTAGTGGTAAAAAACGGCAAAAACTGAAAACTGATCAAAAATTTAATGGTTTCTCATGAATTTTCCAATGTTCCAGAAGGATTCCGAGGTGGAAAAATTGTATTTGACATTACCACCTCATCACATACAACATATAAAAAAATCAGAACTACCCCATTTGATGCAAGCCAAAATGTACCAATTCCATGTACTACTAATAAACCTACCTAATCTATAAAATTGTTTGTAGCTTTTTAAAGTTTTATGCACTTAATATTATTATGATAAAGGAAATCTTATGTTGTATTTAATATCCAATATTATATCTTAGGGTCTACACGGACAGACCGTATTTCAACTGCAATCCAACCGCAAATTGCAGTTCAAGTGCAGTTTGAATGCAGTTAATAAAATAATTTATCTGACGACTGAATAAATTTGGCGTTTTGACAGATTTTATATAAAAAAAAATGTCAGAGTGCCATTTTTATTCATTAGGTGAAAGTTATCTGACGATTAAAGAAGGTAAAAGTTATTGCCGTTACATAAAAAAAATATTTATTTATTTATTTAAACACTTCATGCAAATATTTACATAGGCGGGCTTAATGCCTAGTGGCATTCTCTACCAGCCAAGCTTAGGGACTAGGGTGATGATGAAAATGTCGAATAGGCGCATTCTAAAGCAATATTAGTTAAAATATGATGTAATAAATAGTTTTATAAATATTAGGGCCTGTTTCACCGCTTCCTGATAAGGCTATCCACCACTTAACTTGACACAAAGAGTATGGAGTATCTGTTAAATAAGCCTATCGAGCACCTTATCAGGAAGCGGTGAAACAGGCCCTTAATGTTTTATCAACTAAACATTAATTTCACTTAACAAAGTTTAAAAAAATGAAGTAAGTACTGTGGTAGTTATGAATTACAAAATTCTATGACAACAAAGACGTAACTGGAGTTAAATCACGCTTAAGAACACTATCACTTTCTGCTTTCCACTTTATTACATTTAAAATTTATGTCTTTTATGTTTACTTTGTAATGTGATGCTGTGGTGATAATGTATTATTTATAACTTTTTATAAGCCAAGAAATTAAATTTTTTGGTCTCTGTTTTGATTAAACGTTGGTAATAATAAAGACGTGAGTGGAAGAATCGAACAAGTAACATTTTGTAACATACGGACAATAACAAATTTTTTCCCTAATTATTTTAATAAAACTTGTAACTTATCTACTCCATGACCTAGCTAATACATCTGGCTACACATAGAATCCATAGTTTTTCTATTTTAAATCGTTTTTCCGGCCCTAAAGCCTCCATTTAAGCAAAAAAAAACGGGAAGTTTTTTCATGTTACTTACCTTATTCTTCCACTCACGTCTTGAATTGTCAAACAGCATGAACAGCTTAAGAAATACTTAAAATAGTAATTCACTTTCTTATCTCACAAACTAATAATTTTACAGACACAGTAGTTATAATAATTACAAAAGTTATTATTTCTATCAGAGCTGATACATATAAATGAAGGTATCATAATTTGATCCATAGATCCAAAATAACTACGAAGGTGGGGCGTTACAAAAGGGTATGATTACAGATGACGTCGAGTCGGTCTAGTTATCCAAAATAATTATTAGAAAGGCGTAAGTTGGCAGTTCTATGTACGTTTATTATTGTACCATACCATACCAAAAACACAGGTATCCATACTAATATTATAAATGCGAAAGTCTGTCTGTCTGTCTGTTACCTCTTCACGCCCAAACCGCTGAACCGATTTTGATAAAATTTGGTATGGGGATACTTTGAGACCCGAGAAAGGACATAGGATACTTTTGGCCCGGAAAAATGTACGGTTCCGCCGCGATAAACGATTTTTGGCGCAACGAGGTTGCGGGATTCATCTAGTTATATTATAATTAGATGGGCCTACTGGATAGGACATATTTTGATCAAACGTAAATAAAATAACTATTACTATTAAATTATTAGCTTTTAGCATTTAGGTATACCTAACTGTTGATATTGGGCGGTCACTCAAAACGATAAGCAAACAAACTGGTTTTTTAAATAAGCTCCATAAGAAATAAGTTGTGAACTGATCGGTGGTGGATGGTTATGAGATGCGACGAGCCGATGTTTCGATCTATCGCAAACGACTGGCCCTTCGACCTTTTCATTTTAATTACAAGCTTGTGTTACAGAAGTAATAACAGTTCTCATCAAAATAATACGTTTAAATGTCGCCAATGTAATATTATCGGTGTGAAGAAAAAATAACTTTTTCGGACGTATCGTGCTTGTTAGTTGTTTTGATAAAGTTTCGTTTCGAATAGATCACATAATGTCCTATGGAAAAGTGATCCTTTTATATATGTCATCAACATTATCACAATGTTATCTGTTAAAGGTCGGAGTTATGCTTATATAGATCGATCAAAGTGAATTATCTTGCCACTACATTTTTGCTTAAGAACTTTTGATCGAAAACCCTAAGGAAAAGCAGCATACATCTCTCATAGTTTTCTCTGCCAACGTAGCGAATTTCATCAATTTTAGATCTTTTTTAGATCTTTTTCATTGCAAACAAACAAATAACCAAATCTGTATTATAGTCACAGAAGATACTCAAGGGTTGCATTGACGTCAGGGCTCTAATGACCTGCCTTCGGAATAGCAAAAAATCTGTATTACTGATTATACGTTTATATTATAAGTAAAAGAAAATTTTGGCATTTGGTGTGCAAATATAATAAGAGACCATTATTTTTCTCTATTATAAAGTTTGAAATTATTAATTTTCATTTAAACGACATTTGTTACTCTAAAACATAGCTATTTGTTACTTCATTACACATTTAATACTTATTTAATAATCACTTGCACATAAACTTACCTAAAAACTAAGAAACGACATTTGAAGTTTATTATTTTTTTTAAATCGTTTATTCAAAATAAAATAACAAAAGTGGCTTAAACTAGTTTCCCGCCAAACTAAAAAGTTTATTGGCGGATATTGCTGATGACTCAATGATAATAATTAGAAATCCTTCTTATTAAAAAAAATACATATTATATCAAATCTGTAGTGGCGAATTTAACTTTTTTTATAAGTCATGGTCAAGTAATGGTGTTACAGATGTGTCCGGCATATCTATCCGGCACATCTTACAGATGTGTCCGGCATATCTATGCCGGACACATCTGTAACACCATTGCAATGAAATAGTTGACTTTGTCACCTGCTTTACCGATACTTTGAAACCCTGGCAATATTCAAAATACGAATGAGAGAAATATCGAATAATAATTATTATTGTCGTTTCTTTACAAGTATAAAAATGTTATGTGAAAAATAAACACAGGCCTAGCTAAGCTTGAGCACGAGACTCGTACAATGTAATATTTGGTAATAAGAATGTACTTAATTACTGAGGACAAGAATGTAATGTTTACAAGCTCTATATTGTATTGTACTGAGAAAATAATATTTATCTTATCTTGTCTTATCCTAATTAGTGCTGATGACTCAAGTGCATGTTTCGTGCTGTAGCAAACGCTCGTAGAGGAAAAGATAAACGGGTTTATTAGAGAAGTTATGAGCGAGTTGCACGGTACACGGTGTAATTTACCATGTTAAACCCCGTCGTAGGTTTCTCTGTGGGCGTTTACAGCTTCTTCGTACAGGACCTACTATGTCTACTAAAGGTTAATTATGGTTAACCTTTGAACCGAACTTTAATTATAATAGGCAATTATAATGTCAAACGTTCAGCGCTGTTTGCACAGCCATCATCATATTTTGGGCCGAATTTTAGGCAATATTTTAGTCAGTTTGTCGAGTTAATTAGGCTTAGTTTAGCTTGGGTTGTCGAAATTATATTGTATCAAGATACTAGTACAAAGTATTTAACCATTGTAAATGATATTACAAAAAATGGCCTGAGTTCTTTCACTTCGAATAGGTGGATTTTTAATTTGACCTTCTTGTTTACTCCTTTATATCTTATGTTTTTAAATATATAGATACACTAGAAACAATCGAAAAAACACCGGGATCAAGTGGATGTACTCAAGAAAATGTTATATAAATGGTAAAGCTTCGTTAAGCAAATTTCAAACAAGCAAATATAATGACAAACAACAAAACCGCTGATGTGTGATCAGTGGAACTCTTTGAGTGACAATGTTGTTATGGAGCGAGCTCATTACAGCTTGATCCGCGGAGGCCCTTAGTGGTTTGCGGGGTCCGCTTTGACCCACCGGGGTCCGCGATGCGAGCTGTCGGAACTAACTTGTTGCGTTTGACTAATACCGGACCGCCGCGCCGAGCTCAAATAAACATTTAAGATCGCTAATAAACTACATAGTACTCCGCACCGCAATTTCGAAAGACCATGATACTATACATAAACGATAACCGTGAAACTTTTATTAAATATACATAAAACGAACATTAAGGGCGAGTAGAGTTCACTCGTACCCTGGAGGGACGAGTTTTATTAACTTATGAAAATTGTTCATGTCCATCATATTTCTTTTCCGCCATTCAGCTCGCCGCTTACCAAGATATTTAGCCCATTGAAATGTTACAATTTTAGGACCGAATATTGCATTTATTAGAGGACGCAATTTTATTTTTGGAATATGTTGGGGGGTCAATAGAAGCTTAACCTAAAGTTTGTGGGGTCGCCACTCTTGTCCCCCGGCCGCCATCTTGAAAAAAGGAGGGTCTTTTTTTCAATAGACCATTAACGAGGTTGTTCTAATATAATTTTTTTGTAAAATGTATTAAACAAAGTTAAAGAGCCATAATAAACCTTTTAAAAATATATCACTTTTTTGCTTATAACTTTTTAAATTTTTAATTTAGGGTAAAAGTTATATTAACATATTTGTAGGCAAAATAATTTGCAACAAATTATGTTCTTACAAATTTTCTGTAAGACTTATAGTTTCCGAGATATCACGAAAATAGTGCTGTCACCCCTTATTTCAAGATGGCTGCCGGGGGACAAGAGTGGTGACCTCACAAACTTGAGGTTAAGCTTCTATTGACCCACCCAACATATTTCAAAAATAAAATTGCGTCCTCTAATAAATGCAAAGCAAATGTAACATTTCAATGGAGTAATTATGTTACCAAGATATTATGTCAGACGGTTTTTGTTACAATTTTTGACAGGAAAATTCACAAAGTTTATCCTATTGTCAGAATGTTGATGTAACCTGAACGAAGGTTAAAATGCTGTTGTGTGAAACGTAACTGTCGTATATGTCGTAAAAAAATATACTATATATTATTTGACGTCTTGTAAACTTTAGTTAACTTTATTTTTAAATAAAAATCTGACTTTTACATGAAATTGATAGTTTTAAACATTATTATAGACTAAACTAATTGATAACTAAACAAAAACAACTTCTATCAAAATATTAGTCTCAATACATTATCGACAAGCGTTATGGGCACATAATCTATACATATTATAAAACAAAGTCGCTTTTTCTACTCTCATTTCCCTTTGTTCCCTTTAATTTTTAAAACTACGCAACGGATTTTGATGATTATTTCAGTGTTAGATAGCCCATTTATCGAGGAAGGCTAAAGGCTATATTTTATCATGCTAAGACTAAAAGGAGCGAAGAAATAGAGGAAAATGTGAAAAAAACGGGTAAAATTATTTGAAAGGGCTAAGTTGAACGCGCTATTATAGATATTAATATATATATAATAGCGCGTTAGCGCTATAAAAATTCTTTCAGTGTTAGATAGCTCATTTATTGAGGAAGGCTATATTTTATCAGTTATCATGCTAAGACTAATAGGAGAATGTGGAAAAAACGGGGGAAATTATTTGAAAGATCTTATCTCGCGAACTACTGGAGAAATTTTTATGTTATTTGGCACAGATAAGTAGTAGACCACGTGAAGGATCATAGGCTATCAATTTTAATCATTTTTTCAGTGGCTATATATTTTTACCCGTGCGACGCCGGGGCGGGTCGCTAGTATAAATATATTCCAAATTGACTTCCTCCCCTTTAAGCGGGGGACTCGGAGGGGTAAAAATAAAGAAAAATGATGATCGGTACTAAAGAATGGCCTAGATGCCCCAAGATTAAGAATGATCGCTCAGAGTAATGGCCCACGGGAATGCTAACACCAACCAAACCTACAACAATATCCTACTTGATAGATTAATCTGAACCATAGACAAATTTCTATGAAATATCTGTCATAAAAAATAGTTGCCGATTATATTACTACATAGAAAAATTGCTGTTTGCTGATTGCAGTAAAAACTGTCTGCGATCAAACCAAAATAAAAACATTAACGTAACTTCGAAATAATAATTGCTCAAGCCGCGGGTCGCGGGTTCGAATCCTGCCGACGGAACAAAGAGTTTTCAATGTTCCTGGGTCATGGATGTGTATTAAATATGTGTATTATGTAATAAAAATCTCAAATATATATTATAAAGTATAAAAGTATTAAATATATTTCCGTTGTCTGTAACACAAGTCCTTTAGGTACTTAGCACGGGGCCAGACTGACGTAGTGTGAAGCGTCTATAGATGTTATATATTATTATTTTATCTAATAAATAATTTTCATATTTTCCTTCACTTAAATTGATTTTGATGAAATTTTGCGCAAATATAGAGTAGATCACGGGATAGACATACCCTAAAGCGGAAAGGCCTGCTGTTACTACGATGCTCTAATTTTATTTATTATCACACAATAACATTTAAATATCATATATTAAATAGAGTATAAAATACCAATAAATAAAGGTAGCTCCAACATTTTTGTAGGTAAAAACGTTGAATGAAAAAACCATGAATGAACTATTTTGGTCTCATGTTTACGACAGTGGTTGCAAAAAATAGACATCGATGTCGCATGGATCATCACGCAAGCTCATAGGCTATTTTTTATTTTGGACGAGGCGCGGCATGAACATATAATATACGTATGTAATATACATTGAACTTGTTAGTGAGGATATAAAAGCGAGTTTCTTAAGCCGGCCATCCTCGCCTGGTTAGTTCTCGAACACTTGGTAGCAGAGGCGGCGCAAGGCGTGGGCGGTGTGGGCGACCACCCACGGCCTCGCGGTTTAAGGGGATTCGCGCCCCTTATGGACTACGAGGTTTTTTTTTAAAGAATTTACAATTTTTGATACTCAATTATTCATAAAAAAGTTTTATAAATAAAAGTTTGAGTATCAAAAAATTCTTTCCCTCCAAGAATCCGTATTTTTGCGTTATCTATCAGGGGGCCTCGCAAGATATATCTTGCCCACATAAAATTGAGGTCTTGCCCCGCCACTGCTTGGTAGGCACCAGTAGTAACGACGTTTAGAAAATATTTATTCTGAATATAAATATTTGAGTTTGAGTAGTATAATCTTATATTTTAAACTAAATATAAGAATTAACTCACTCAGTAATCTTATGTATTTACAAGATTAGCTTGTAATTTATTATATTTGCTAGATTGTTTTCTTTCATTCTTGGGAAACCGCGCATTATTGAGTCATGTTTTTGCCTTTGAAAACCAAAGCAAAACTTAGTCCCGCAAAATATCTTTAAATTACAACTTATAAGTGAAAACTTGTCATCTCCATTTTACATTCTTAATTAAATAATAATAATAATTAATGTTATTGTTTGTATAAGTTTTCCAAATAAAATAAAATACATATACTATAGCTTATAATAGTGCTGAAAAATATGCACTAACGAGCGACGTGGTCCATATAAAATGACATAGGTTTTGTGACAATAATTGTAACTGGCTCGTTAAAATGGACGACTACATGTTTACATTTTCACTATAAACTCACAAATTGCAAATATGTGCTCTACGAATGAGGTAGAAACGCTTATCATTGATTTAGTGTAAATACGTGGCTTATACTAAAGCAATATTGCTGTATCATGTGTAAAACGACAAAGAATCACTTTTGCCTGCATCTTATTTTGTTTTGCGAAATGTGTACCCATTGTATTAAAACATAAACTATTCTATGTCCTATTCCGGGACACAAAGTACCTCCACTCAAAAGGTCACAGGTAGACACAGATACACTTTTCCGTTAGTAATCAGGGCGAGCGAAGCGAGCTCTAGTATATCCTACAACCTGAGCACTTTTGTGGTACACAAAACTATCACGCCTATTGATTGTGCTTTAACATAGTAATTTTTATTTATATGTAGATGCCTTAAAGATTATTACCTCGCAGAAAAACGACGCGAGCCCTCACAAAGTTCGGCTTTTGGCTAGTATTAAGTATGGATGCAGCTTTCAGTTGTAAAAATGCGTTTTGTTCAATGTTACAAATTGCTACGAGACTACGATATGCGTAGCGTGGCGCGTAGCACATCTCGTAGCACCTCTACGGCGTAGCGTACACGTTTGCGTTGTCGCATCGTAGGCCATGTTACACTTGATATTTTATTTGGAGCAAGAAATGGTGTAACAATGTAATATAATATGTCGCCAAAGTGAATTTAGAAGTTAACAATAATTTATAACAAGAAAACATAAGGTCACGTAAATACAAACAGAAATATTATTGTATACCTCTGGGAATACAGAGTTTATAGCATTAAAATTTACCGGTGTAAAGGACACGGACCATAAGGACCAAACATGTCCCGGCCTTGTCCGGCGTGTCCCCACATACACTATTTATCCCGGGGACCTTTATATACAAGATCCATTCCAGCGGGATTTCTCTATTTGATTCTGACAATATTTTTCCTTATAAACATTTTGCTGGGAATCGTCCACTTTACTAGATTAAGTGCAATAACTCTCGTCTATTTGTGTAAGAACCTCTAGACTATATTCTACATAGATTCAAAGAATTCTTTCTTTTCTTCTATTATGTATTTATATTATATAAAAGAACAAATATAACATACTAGATGACGCCCGCTACTTCGTTGCGCCAAAATTAGTTTATCACGCGGGAACCGTACATTTTTCCGAGATAAAAAGTATCCTATGTCCTTTCCCGGGACTCAAAGTATCTTCATGTCAAATTTCAGCAAAAGCGGTTCAGTGGTTTGGGCGTGAAGAGGTGACAGACAGACAGACTGACACATTTTTGCATTTATAATATTAGTATGGAATTATGGATTACAATATAATATGGGCAAAAATAATTTTCTACAATTACTGAAGTCTGAACATTTATAGGAATTTGGGTGGCCCACATTTTGCCGCTTACCAGTATTTAATCTTTGTTTATTGATACTACTATTAGTATTACAATCCATACTAATATTATAAATGTGAAAGTGTGTCTGTCTGTCTGTCTGTTACCTCTTCACGCTCAAACCGCTGAACCGATTTTGCTGAAATTTGGCATGGAGATACTTTGAGTCCCGGGAAACGACATAGGATACTTTACATCCCGGAAAAATGTACGGTTCCCGCGCGATAAACGAATTTTGGCGTAACGGAGTTGCGGGCATCATCTAGTGACAAATAAATGTCTATATAGTCTACTCTATCTTTTTTATTATTATGCCATATAATAAATTTTAATTAAAATTATACTATATAATAAAAAAGATACTATATCTTTTTTATTATTAATTGTGGCGTAAATGCGTACATATTTGCGTTACAATTAGACTGATTTATTGCTGAGTGTTTGGCTGTCCATCCAACGACATTAACGGCAGGAGCCACAGAACACCAGGCGCTGTAGTGCTAGCTACAGAGTTACGCCTGAGTGGTGTCCTTTTTGGCATATGGGGCATTGGACTACCTACCATTCACATGTATTAATACAACTGTAATACATGTACTTACTGCTTTATTTCAAGTTCAATTTATTATTGTTTCTTATTGTATGTGTCCGGTTTTATTCGTGTTGTATTGTTATGTTTTAATGTTTGTAATTTGTATAAATTCTAATTGTTGATGTTGTAGTGTAATGTCCTATTTAGTCAAATAAACTTTTATTTATTTATTTATTTATATAGTCTACTACATGACACCCGCAACTTCGTTGCGCCAAAATTCGTTTATCGCGCGGGAACCGTACATTATCTCCATACCAAATTTCAGCCAAATCGGTTCAGCGATTTGGGCGTGAAGAGGTAACAGACAGACAGACATACAGACAGACAGACAGACAGACACACTTTCGCATTTAAAATATTAAGTATGGATTTGATTGAAAATATTAGCTTAATACAGAGCTTAAGAGGAAGATAAAGACTAAAGTTTTCTTCTTCATAACATTTTATCTTTTACGGTTACGGTTAAAGACTTTATTTCTCAAAAAGAATTACAATAATTCACTTACTTGAGAACATTGACTAATAATAAGCAAATTTATTCTAGCGCAAGACACAGCTTATTATATAATATAACTAAAATAAACAATAACTTACAGTAACAAAACAAAAAAGTACTTACGTTATTATAAATTGAACAAATAGCTTTCTGCAATAAAGGCCAGAAAATTCGTTTAATTAACACACGGCACGGCACATCACACATCGGTCGGCTAACTACACTGCACAACCTATCTACATTTCGGTACTTGTGTTATACATTTTCATAAACTTTTAATTATAAATTACATAAGAAATTACATTATTATTACATTATTAATATCTTTAGAGAACACAACAAAGTCCAAACTGTCTCAATACAAGTTTATAATTGTTCATAACTTTAATAATTTTTTTGTATTCAAAAGTGTAGAGTACATAAAAATATCGAGCTCTGTGTTATCTAAGGCTCGTGCACACCGTCTAGATATTATAATATAATAATATGCAGAAGATATATTATTGTTAATTTGATTCATAAAATAAAATGGATAGCAGAATGTGATTCTTAGCACTAAACTCGTGAACGGTTGAACTAATTCCGATATTTCATTCTTGTTATATTTTAAACCTCAATAACTAAGACAGGACAAACTTATTAATTAAATATTATGTTTATAATCTTAAGTAATTGTGGTATTTTCTAAGATATGTGCTTTTAATTTCTTTTTAAATGTATTTAAAGATTTTGTCTGCTTAATATCTAATGGTAGTTTATTGTAAATTTGCGCTTCTTCAAATAAAATGCACTTCTTTCCATAGTTTGTTTTAGCATTTTTTAAAGAGATATTATTTGCCTGTCTAGTTTTGATTTTTTGAAGACAACCTTTAGTAGTAAATTTTATTTGGGTATTTATTTCATTATTTAATATTTTTTTTATCAAAATGCATGTATTAAGTTTATAAGTTTGGTTTACCGTAAGAATTTTTGTATCTTCATAGATTTTTTCTGTATTTTCTAAAAAATTATAGTTAAATAGGGTTTTTATTATCTTATTTTGCGTTGTTTGAAGCACTTTGAGATCAGTTTTAAATGCAGTTCCCCATATTTCTATTAGGTACTCTAAGTGGGGCTTTACCATCGAATTATATATTAAGTATTTTACCGATTTAGGGAAACAATGGGATATGTAGCGAAATGTGCCACATAATGTTATAAGTTTTTTCTTTATGTATCCTAAATGAGACTTCCAATAATTTAATCTATTGTCAAGAATTAAACCAAGATATTTCTCTTTGCTAACTTCGTTTATAGGTTCATTATTGATAGTAAGTGAGGGATACTTTGGAATTTTTTTATTTAATGCAGAAAATATAATATAGTTTGTTTTAGATGTATTAATTGTAAGTAGGCTATTTTGCATCCAATCATATTAATATAATATAATCATATAAATTAAGGTCTTTTTGTGCTTTTTTTATAATATTGATTATCGAGTGACCAAAATAAAAGAGTGACTAGTGTCATCAGCGTATAAAGTAATATCACCTTGAAGGCCTAATTTATGCAAATCGTTGATATAAATTAGGAATAATAAGGGTCCCAGTATCGATCCTTACGGCACACCAAAATCTATCGTTTTAGGTTCACTTTGTGCGTTATCCAATTTCGTAATTTGTTGCCTATTTGACACATAAGATTCTATTACTTTATAAGCCTGACCTGAAATACCAGCACTTCTTAACTTGGATAAAAGTTTACTATGACTCACCGTATCGAACGCTTTTTTTAAATCTACAAATATGCCTAAAGCTATCTTTTTGTTATCAATGCTGAGTTTTAATGAAGTTACTAGATCAATGGCTGCTGTTAAAGTATTACATTTAGGTCGGAACCCATACTGTTTTTTAAAAAAGTAGTTTTTAGATTCTAAAAATTTTGTTAACCGCTTATGTATAATCTTTTCGAAAACTTTTGATAGAATTGGTAATACCGATATTGGTCGATAGTTTCCGGGATCCGTCTTAGCACCAGATTTGTAGATTGGGCTTACTTTTGCAAGTTTTAAGGAGTCTGAAAATATACCGTCTCTAAGACATTTATTGATACATTTAACAAGGTTTTCTAGTATAAGTTCCTTAACACATTTAATTGATTTAGTAGATATTCCATCCAGACCTACACTCGTATTTGCATTTAGGCTGTCTATAATTTCGGCTACTTCGTCAATATTAGTTTCCTGGAATTCTGACAGTAAACTCTCATTTGAACTTAATGTAGGTATGGCACGAGGTTGCGAATGAAATTTTTTTGGAATTTTTTTCGCAAGCTCGTATATAGGATACGAGCTTGCGAAAAAAAGTGGAGAAAAAGGAATTAAAACATTCACATTCTTTTTTGTATCTTGAGTGAAAATTAAGTAAGCTCTAAAAAGTATAAAATCATAAAAACCGCTAAAGTTCAATAATAAGCGTATAATTAAATATTTGTTATGAAAATAAGAGAATACGTTAACACAGTTGGCATGAGTTACACCTCACAACGAATTGCTTTAATAATTTACCCAAGTAATTCCGAAGGTGCTCGTTGAAAACCACAATGTGGAATTATTTGATAAATTCTGTATTTTTATCATGCTTAGTAATATAAATTTTTGAGCATAAAATTTATTTTTTTATTTTTATTTTTTACTAGATGTCCCGGTGAACTTCGTGTCACTTTAAAGTGTAAAACCTTCCATGGACTTCTACGAATATTTTAAGACTAAAATCAGCCCAATCCGTTCAGCCGTTTTCGTGTTTTAGCGCGACTATACTCCACTTGGGCTAGCTTGTCGCTAGCGGTCATTGACTTCCTGTCAAAAACTTGTCATTTTCCATATAAAACCACGATTGATAATATCTGACACTACATTGTCAATCGCGGTTTATATGGAAAATGACAAGTTTTTGACAGGGAGTCAATGACCGCTAGCGACAAGCTAGCACGAGTGGAGTATAACACATTTGAAAATCCATTTTTATGGTTCCGTAGTCAACAAGGAACCCTTATAGTTTCGGTCTGTCCGTCCGTCTGTCCGTCTGTCCGTCTGTCCGTCTATCTGTCTGTCTGTCTGTCTGTCCGCGGTTTTTCTCAGAGACTATAGGATCTACAAAGCTGTAATTTGGCATGAATGCACATATTAATGATGCCAACAAAATGGTACATAAAATATTAAATAAATCTTTTTTTTAATGGTACCTCCCCTACACATCAAGCGGGGTCGAATTTTTTTTTTCGCGTCCACCCCATCGTATGGGGTGTTGATGAATAGGTTTTTTAAAAATATTATGAGTATTTATACATCATTTTCAGATTTAGGGATCCGTTTGTGAAATATTAAGTTTTAAAGTGGAAAAAATCGTTAGAGTCCTGTGTCCCCCCCCTTGTACCAGCTAAACGGTAGTTTCTGGAAATCTGAAAAAATTCACGGAAGTATTTAAGTTATTGAGTAATAGTCGATCAACTAAAAAAAAATTTTTCGGCGAAGTGTAAAGGGACTTTTCGTTCCAATTCCTTTAAAAGCAACTGAGATGATATTGTTAGTAGTGTAAAACACGTTATAAAATAATTATGTACATTCATTGACCATACACAAATTTAAAAAAATTTGAGGTACTACGGAACCCTATATTGCGCGTGGCTCGACATGCACTCGGCCGGTTTTACATATCCTTCTTATATATAAAATTCTCGTGTCACAATGTTAGTCCACGAACTCATCCGAAACGGCTTTACTGATTTTTACCAAATTTTATATGCATATTCAGTAGGTCTGAGAATCGGTTACTCGGTACTTTATATGTTGATAAGTGCATTTGTTGAATAAATAATAGTAAATTATTACAACCTGAGACTGACGGAGACCATTGTTTGTGCGACGGGATAGCGATCGACGTTGCCATGGTGACATACTTATTTAGTCATTTCAATAAAATAATATGGCAAATATATTATGGCAAAGCAACGTTTGCCGGGACAGCTAGTAAGATATATGGGGCGTTCCACGCCAAGCGGACAGGAAAAAATAGTCGATCTCTCCGATTTTGATAATATTTGGATATGTTATACCTACACGTGTTATTAATACGTGTGCCAAATATTTTTGTTATATAATGGCTGGATTAAAAATGATGGGACTTTGAAACGTGACTTTTCTATTCGACACTCGGTGCTTTAAAGCCGATTATAGATTAAAAAATATATACATTAAAATAATTAAACCACTGAACTTGTTACTTTATTTAACGAGCTCTTTAAGTGTATTTTTGAAAATAAAAAAAAAGTTTTTTTCTTTGGAAAAAATGTAAATTAATTTTTTTTTCTTGTTTTTCTCAAAGAGGGACCCTTTTGATTTTTTTTATATTTTTTATGTAAATAGCTAATATTCTATAGAACATTCCTGCACAACGTCTATAATGGGCCAGGAAGTGGATTAGGAGCTAGACTGAAAATACTTCCGAAGGGTGGCGTCCAGCGCCATACAATACTATGGGCAGAGATCGATACATAGTGGAAATTGCCAAATAACATCAATTTCGATATAGTGAAGAGTAACATTTAATAGATTTTTGAAAGAGAAATAGACAAAAAATGTTTACTTACAAAAAAAAAAAAATTCGTGAAAAAAAAATTTTTTTTCTCAAAAAAAAAAAATTTTTTTTTTAATTATGTTACTCTTTAAAAAAAACTTAAGGGTTCATTTCTCCACATCAAAATCGAAGTATTTTGACAATTTCCACTACTTAGCGATTTCTGCCCATAGTACAGTATGGCGCTGGACGCCACCCTTCGGAAGTATTTTCAGTCTAGCTCCTAATCCACTTCCCAGCCCATTATAGAAGTTGTGCAGGAATGTTCTATAGAATATTAGCTATTTACACAAAAAATATAAGAAAAATCAAAAGGGTCCCTCTTTGAGAAAATCAAGAGAAAAAAATTAATTTGCTTTTTTTTCAAAGAAAAAAACATTTTTTTTTGTTTTCAAAAATGCACTTAAAGAGCTCATTAAATGAAGTAACAAATTCAGTGGTTTAATTATTCTAATATATATATTTTAAATCTATAATCGACTTTGAAGCACGGAGTGTCGAATAGAAAAGTCATGTTTCAAAGTCCCATCATTTTTAATCTAGCCATTATATTACAAAAATATTTGGCACACGTATTAATAACACGTGTAGGTATAACATCCAAATATTATCAAAATCGGAGACATCGACTATTTTTTCCTGTCCGCTTGGCGTGGAACGCCCCATATAAGATATTATTCGTAGGTATCCACCGATACGGAGCTATTACAATAGAGTTATTATAAAAAAACAACCTTGCATTTTATATAGTGTTACTATATTATTTTATAAAATTTCAGTAAGTATGCGAAGTTTTTTAATTAATATTCTTAAACATAATATTTTATAATACAAATACTTTGATATATTTCATGTAGATACTCCATCAAATTGTATATGTCAGCCTAATACGAGTACACACGCATCGTTTCAACGCACTCAAGCATCTTATTAACATGATAGAAAAAATTACAAGCTCGAGTACTTCAGATAATGAAAACAGTATGTGACAGGGGAGGTAAATTATACGTGTAGTGTTCTATTATACATTTTTCAAATAATCCCTTCAAAATATATTTTAAATTTAATTAGTTCTTTATAACAAGGATGGTATAGTGACGACCACTATACCATCTGATCATGACCTCACTCTGTCTTATATATATTTTGTTCCAAAAATCTTTTTCAGCTTAACTGCTAATTTTAAAACAATTTTGGCGGTTAATAATATTATGATCCACATGTATTTTTATCCTGTTCTCTGTTCACACATTCAAAGTGTAGTTTAATATTTTGTTAAAATGCTTTTTTATACTGAAAATAGCTTTCTATAAGTCGTGTAATATTGTAAAAGTGAACGCTCGCATAATGGTTACCAAAATATTTATTTACAGAAAGGTCCGTTAAAATATATAAAAAAAAAAAAGGTAAAAATGATAAATTGGAAGAGTGAGAGTTTCACTTCTGATACCAAATTTTACAGCCTCTTTATTGGTCGTACTGCGACCGGAGAAACACCACGTTCTCACAGAAAACCGGCGTGAAACAGCGTTTGCGCTGTGTTTCGCCGAGTGAGTGAGTTTACCGGAGGCCCAATCCCCTACCCTATTCCCTTCCCTACCCTCCCCTATTTCCTGCCCTTCCCACCCCTACCCTCCCCTATTACCCTACTCCCTCTTAAAAGGCCGGCAACGCACCTGCAGCTCTTCTGATGCTGCGAGTGTCCATGGGCGACGGAAGTTGCTTTCCATCAGGTGACCCGTTTGCTCGTTTGCCTCCTTATTTCATTAAAAAAAATGGATTAAGGGATGTATGTGGCTCAGGTGAAACAACAGGTTTATAGGAATAAAACAACATAAAACATGGTATTTTCTAAATTGAAACGGAAAAGAATATTTTTAAAATATACTCAGAACGGTTCAATTTCGTCATTGATTGTACTACAATATAATCAATCAATAAACATTTTTTAAAGAATTTTCTTGGAAGTGAAAAATTAAATAAATAATTATTATTGTTTTTTTTTCATGTCTTTAATGCACATATTCCACTTTATATTAATATGAAGTGTAGTAAGTGCATTTAAACATGGCAGCATGGACTTCCACGAATATTTCAAGACTAAAATAAGCCAAATCCGTTTCAGCTGTTTTCTAATTTTACGAGTAGCGAGACGGGCCTGTTTCACCACTTCCTGATAAAGTATCGGATAGACTATCCACAAGTTATTTGACAGATTCTCCATACTCTATCTGTCAAGTTAAGTGGTGGATAGCTTATCCGGCACTTATCAGGAAGTGATTAACAGGCCCTAAGGGTTTCACTATTTCCTGATAAGTGCCGGATAGGCTATCCACCACTTAACTTGATAGAGTATGAAGAATCTGTCAAAATAGTTGTGGATAGCCTATCCGGCACTTTACCAGGAAGTGGTGAAATAGAACCTAACAAAATTTAAAATTATAATGTATTTCTATAGATTTAAAAATAAATGTGATGCCTTGTTTACACAAAGTTTTTAACTGCTTATTGAAAACAATAATATACAACGTATAGTGTTATATTACTGAAATGCATCTCAAAAAGACATTATATTCCCATAGGAATTTGTCATGCAACATGCTGGTAAATATTCAGTTTACCAACAAGTAGCACGTTTCAAGGAAAGGAAAATAAGTGAGATCGCGAGTTGAACTATACAGTGTGTAACAAAAATAAGTGATAATATTTAGGCCTGGACGGATCAGGCTGAAATTTGGCATGCAGGTAGATGATATGACGTAGGCATCCGCTAAGAAAGGATTTTTATTGATTCTACCTCTAAGAGGATAAAATAAGGGATGAAAGATTGTATATAATAATACTTCTTAATGCGAGCGAAGCCGCGGGCAAAAGCTAGTTTAATTATATGTGTTCTTTAATATTTAATAACAATATTAAAATAAAATAAAAAAGGGAACTAATTTTCTGATCAGTTATTTAAATATTTGAGATGTTATTATGATCGGTTGAAAAAAATATTGAGCAGTTATTTAATTTTCTGGCGGTTGATTAATTTTTGTGACTGTAAAACATGGACAGTAATAAAAAAAAACTATTGAGCGATAAAAATGATGGAATGAGCAGTTCGATAAATGAATGAGCGGTAAAAATGATGGAACGAGCGGTTCGATAACGACTTAACAGAAGGCCTACTTAACTACGGATACCGAAGCGGGGGGACGGGGGGCGCAGCCCCCCGCCAAAACAAAAACAAACACAACGGCATCTTATACTTTCGCTTTATAACGGCACGGAACTTTTCAGGGGTGAGTTCGACTCGCACTTGGCTGATTTTATTATATTTTACCGCCTCATTGTTTAAAGAACTTCTTAGAATGAGATTTCTTACTGACAAATTCCGATTTGTTACTGCCCACACGTAACCGTTCATTCATTATTTTTTACTGACCATTTTTGTTTACTTTACTGCTTAGTTTTGCGACGAAAATTTGATCGTGTACGCCGTGGATTGATGGATTGATCGTATTTTTAATATGAAATTTTTATAACCGTCAAAATTCCGTCAATCAGATTGATGGGTCAGATTGATGAAAATTTGACCGTGTAACCTGTGACATAAATCAACAAATAAGTTATTGATAAATTAATAAACCTAATTTTGAGTACCCTGTTTAGAATGTCAATAAATTGTCACTATAAATAAATTAGAAGTGCTAATGTCAACACAATGACCTACGGAGGGGCAGTTCTTTATTAAAGTAGGTAGCTAATTTATAGCTCTGACATTCAACTCGATACGATAATAGCTTCTTATATTTAAATTAACTATGGGGATCATGTTTCCAAACTATTTATAAAGGCGCTTAATTACGCTTTTCTCAGAATTATTTTTTTTGTCGATTTTTATATTAATATAAAATCTTAGAATATAAAATGACTAAAATTAAACTCATTTAATGAAATAAAAATAGTTTACAAAGAAGAACTTTCAAAAAAATGGTAATTAGGTTTAATTTTTAAAATATTTCTAGACTCAAAATATATTAAAATTGAATTTGTTATTATTTTTAGCAATATTCCGCGAAAAAAACTTCCACCTTTAAGTAAATGAGTGAGTGCACGCATAGGCATGCGTGCACTCACTCATTTACTTAAATATATAATATATTTGGCCCCTCACCACCATGCAGGTTGAAACACCAACATCCCTGGATTACACATAATATTAAAATGTTAATGAGAAAGCGTGACGATGCGCAAAAACGAGCTCGTAATACGAAGATAGACACTCACGTTACATACTACAAAGACCTTAAGCGAGAGGTGGCACTTGCACTAGATCGGGAGAAAAAGGCTTACTTTGACAATTACATTAATACAAACATTAAGTCCCCCCGTGTGATGTGGAAGCATCTCAAAGAGCAAACTAACGTGTGCAAAGCAAGTTCTGATTTCGTATTACCCAATCATCTGTCAGACCCTAACCTCCTTAATAATTTCTTCCTCGATATCCCGGGAGCTAATTTTGTGCCCTCACCTACCTCGTCTCTACCATATTCCCAGCCTTTTTGCTCATCAACTTTTAGATTCTCGACAGTTGACGATAGTGATATACTAAAAATACTGAAATCCTTAAGATCTAATGCGGTTGGTGCTGACGGTATCAGCTTGGATATGCTTGTACTAGTATCTCGTCTTCCAACATGCCTAAGTGTTATAACCAAAATAGTAAACACATCTCTTACTACTAGCACCTTCCCTAAGTCATGGCGGTCAGCTATAGTCAAGCCGTTACCTAAAAAGGATTCAGTATCTGAACCCAAAGATCTCAGGCCTATTAGCATATTGCCATGCATGTCAAAAATTCTTGAGAAAGTAGTGTGTGGTCAAATCAATAAATATTTAGAGGAAAATAGTATACTGCCTACTTTTCAGTCTGGTTTCCGTAGAAACCACAGCACAACCACAGCTTTAATTGACGTAATAGACAATATTTTGACAGCACGGGATTCAGGGGAGGTTACTATTTTGGTTCTTTTGGACTATTCGCGAGCGTTCGACACAATAAGTGTGCCTTTGCTTTTATCCAAATTAAAATATTACGGATTTGATGACAGCGTTATAGAATGGTTTTCAAGCTTTTTCCTAAATCGTACACAAACAGTTGAAATAATTGACAGTAAAGGAGAGCCGTTACGTTCAGTTCCACTTCAGGTAGACAGAGGGGTCCCGCAGGGATCGGTAGCTGGGCCTCAAGTATTTTCTATTTATGGTGCCGATATCACCCGCCACATACACAATAGTAAACATCACCTATTTGCGGATGACTTGCAAGTGTATATATCTTTTAAGCCCTGTGATGCCCGTGAGGCCATAGCCAAGCTCAATGAAGACCTAGCGCGGATAAGTGAGTGGTCAGAGTCCAATGCTCTGGTACTGAACCCTGACAAAACTAAATTCATGGTACTGGGAACCAAAAATCAAATTAAAAAGGTCACTGCCCTCTCTCCTGTGGTACGCATTAAAAATAAAAATATTGAGAGAGTATATGAAGCTCGTAATTTAGGACTATTACTAGATGAGGAGCTTAAATTTGAAAAACACATAATAAAAACTGCAAGTCGATGCTTTTACCGTCTAAAAGTTTTATATAACATCAGAAGCCTCATCTCTGAAAATCTGCGTAGCACTCTGTGCGAATCCTTGGTACTGTCCAACTTAAATTATGCGGACGTAGTCACAGGGCCCTGCCTCCTGTCGAGATCTAAACGAGTTGTGCAGAAGGTACAGAATGCATGCGCTAGGTTCTGTTGTGACATACCACCCCGTTCACACGTCACTCCCTACATTAATAAATTACGTTGGCTTAAGATGGATGGTCGCAGGCAGGTACATTTCGCCACTCTTTTATTCGGGGTAGTTAAATTTAGAATACCGACCTACCTTTTTGACAAGTTACAGTGGGCTAGTTATAATAAACTGACTGTCACTACTAGAGGTTCGTCTTATTTACTAAACACGCCGTCACATCATTCTTCCGGTTTCAGAGGGAGTTTCAGATATCTTGCCAGCAAAATCTGGAACAATCTCTCACCACCCCTTCGTACTCTGAAAACCATAAATAACTTTAAGGTAAAACTGAAGGCACAATTATTGAGAGAACAAATTGAAATGTAGATATAACTATAATAATTAATAAGTACAATAAAATGAATACTATTGACAATTATTGTAAATTTATATTGTATATCGAATATTTATGTATTTAGTTTATTTTAGTAAAATATCTATTATAATCATAATTATAGCTCAATAATTTACAATCTCACAATAATCTTATTCTTTTGAGTTTATCTGAAATGAATGTCTTATTTTAGTATTATTATTATTTTAAAGTTAACTCACAAACTATTTATTACATTATTTTTTTAATATTATCTATAGACATACCTTTAGTTTTGTAAGCCGTAGCCAAGTGGTATATGAATTGGTTTTTCACCAGCGCGTAGGTACTGTAGACGTACTAATGCTGGCCTAGACAACTTCGCTGGACCATTATCAGTTATCCTATCGCTCTGAAATAGTAGATATTAAATTATATATTATAATATTGTTAAAAATTTATTTATATTTAATAACATAACGTAGATTAGTTACCTTGTAAGTTCATGATGTCAGCAATTACTCAACATAATTTAAGAAAAACTAGCAAAGCAATAAACAGCTGTGCTGCGTGAGCATTGAGCCCCCGTCACTCCGAGCGAGGCCCACGCCGGTGTGAGGCCAGCGGGCGGCGCGCGCGCCTGTATAGTCCGCCGTAGGTGTTTACCGCCAGTCTGGCGCCGCACCCCCTCGCACTCCCCTCGCCCTCGCCCGCCACCCTTTGTTATTTTACCGGTGAAGCCAAAATATAAATTATGTATTACTATTATACTTAATCGGCCACTCGATATTATATTGTTTTATTTACATAAATATACTTTTTATTTATTTATATTGAACACTTTCGTATATATACTTATTACTTACACTAAATCTCAATGTTATTTTATTCAATTTATTATTTATTACAATTATTTTGCGCATTATTTTATTTAATTATTGTAAGTATGCATTTATTTACTTATTTATTTCTGATGGGTACTGCTTGTCGTCTGTCAGTCGCTTGACAACTGCTCAGGATCCACAGAATACCAGGGTTCACGGTACAGGATAACCTATACCGTGATCATAGCCTGAGTGGAATCCTTTTCGACAGTATATTCGCATCGCACTGCCTTACACTACTACGACCTAGTGTTGCTACACTAGTTCATTTTAAGTTCTTTATGTCCTTATAATTATTATCATTTATTTATTTTTTTTGCCTTTTATTGTTTGTAGAACTTTACTTTGTTTGTTTTTAATGTTTCATGTATATTATGTATTTCAGTGTAGTGTGGTGTGAATGTGTGTTGAATAAATGTTTTATTATTATTATTATTATTATTATTATTATTATTAAACATGCCTTGCACGGATTTGCCAACATTATTGCTTGTGTGGTGGTGGTGTTTGCAAGTTCTTGCATGCGAGTGTACGCATAGGCAGTGTGGGAGGAGGGAGGTGCTGTACGCATGCCTATGCGTGCACTCACTCATTTACTTAAAGGTGGAAGTTTTTTTCGCGGAATATTGCTAAAAATAATAACAAATTAAAGTTGTATATTATAGTTTTCGTCAGGAGCAGTAGATTATTAGTTATTAGTTTATTACTGAATTATTAGGTACATAATATTATTATGAAGAGATAATAATATAAGAAAACATTACGCATTGTACAAAAGCTTCCTTATAATTTTATATTTGTACAAGAACCTTTTATTCCCTATATTATCTCGAAATATCGTTTTCATGCGCAGAAGTAATTATTTACCTTTTAAATGTAAAATGTTACATACGAGTACTTAATGATAACTCGGCACCCTATTTCGGCGTCGTCGTAATGGGCTAATAATAAGATTGGGGAATGGAAAACGAAGTCGTGACGATTGAAAGTGTAATAAGAAACGTCTGTTATAACTATTAATGAAATTCGGGGGAAAGTTTGCGAGAGCCTGAATGGGTATAGGGGGGGGGGGGGTTAATATTAGCAGGCATCGCACGTACCCGACGTACGTGATGAGACGGACCTCCATCGCAATGGACAGCCGTAAGCCGAGCACAATGCCTGCTCATAATCGACTCAGACAAAGCTCTCGAATCTTAAAAATAAAAATAACCCGCGTCTGAAATATCTTCATCTGTTCCCAGTCGCTGACCTCCGCTTGAATTTATTATAACATAAAATCTCAAATTACTGGGATACCGCTGATAAATACAATAATCTTTAGAAAGCATTCTTTGCATGCGAAACGTGAAATTGTGTGTTACGTCGATTCCTTTTAAAAGATTAGGATTTATTCAAAAATGTTTGCTTAAGACGTTTTCGATTTTATTTTATCTCGGAGTACATTTTTGCGCATAATTGCTTTTTAAACGGAGCTCAAAAATGCCGATGGGCTGTCGGTCGCATTTATTCCGTTAAAATCAATTAAAAAGTATCGATACGAAATGAACATTGGAAAAACAGTAAGTGTGGAATTGTGCACCTGTGTTATTGACGCATTTTTTTGTTTGTGGCTGCGCTGAGACGATTAATGGGGAGCGCTCGGCTGCACCGACAGAGCCGCATTCAAATGTTTGTTATTTTTAAACCGCTCGAGGCTAGCTCGTAGTGGCATAAAATGAACCTTTCTGCTATTTATGCGGCCTCTGTTAATAAGTATCAGCAACATATAACTCATTACCAGTTTAATATTATAAAGAAGATATATTTACGAATTGTTTTTTGTTATATGTATTAATTAGACTCCTAAACAATACTTTATTAGTATACATTATAATAATAAGATATACGAAATAAATTATAAACTTATTTCCTTTTTTCCGTATTTACTTATTTCTGTAAAGAAATAAGTAAATACATTTATTTGACCCAATAACTCATTACACTACAATGTTGCAGAAAACATCAACGACAGGTACACATACAACACGAATAAAACATAAAAACAATAACGTCATAACACAGACAATTAACATATTTATATTATCGAATCGTAGGTAATACCTCTGCCAAAAAGGAAACCACCCAGAGTAAGTCTGTAGCGTAGACCCCCTACAGTGGCTGGTATTATGTGGCTGGCCGCTGGTGTGGTTGTCTTTGTATGGACAGATTTAGACACTCGCAATATGTGTAACTATTACATCGTAATTCATAACCAATCTACATTAGGTAATTAATAATATATAATTAGTATGACCCATATTGTTAGTATCACCTAGTTTAGTTGTGTAATCTAATATGTAATTAATAGTCGACGTCAAATATAATATCTGAACCACTTGATTTTGTGCTCGGGTAATCTTTTGTTTATGACCCTTTTGCGATAATCTGAGCTATTTGTTGTTTGTCATAAATAGGAACAAGGAGAGAGATAACAATATGATACGTGGTTTAATCAGGATTAACTGTAACCGAGGTTGGTTCAAGTATGCTGTCTTAAGAAATCCGAGTCAGTATTTCAAAGGAGGAGGAATATCTATGTTTGAACACTTGTTTTTTGGATACTAAGAATATTATTCATAGAATTTACATAAATGAGAAAGTACACCTTTAAAAAAACAATACGTAACATACAAACTAAAAAAACGACGTACTTTTTATCGTAAAACTTTTGGACAAATAGCTCCAGTTATGTGATGTCAAAATAAATTGGATATGTTATTATTAATTTGTACACTAGCAGTGTTTTGAAACTATTTTGAAAATAGTTTATTAAATACTAGATGAAGCCCGCAACTCCGTTGCGCCAAAACTCGTTTATCACGCGGGGATTGTACATTTTTACGGAACAAAAAGTATCCTATATCCTTTCCCTGGACTCAAAGTATCTCCATGTCAAATTTAAGCAAAATCGGTTTAGCGGTTTGGGCGTGAAGAGGTAACAGACAGACAGACGGACACACTTTCGCATTTATAATATTAGTATGGATAAACATGTATCGTTGAATATGGAATGGCGGGATTAAAATTAGAACGCGCCAAAATTTGCAACTCTCTGAACGTGTAATTAAATAATGATAGCTCTACATCACATATCAAACATATATTGTTTTGTTGTAGTTGCATACTTATATTAATTGCTTGCTTGTGTGACAGAATAAACAGACGACATGAATTCAGATTTACTTTGGTTATTAAAATATATCTATGATATGACTAGTATGATGTGGCATTTAATTATTTCGCCCTGTATATTAATAACTCAGTCTATTTCATGTCAACTGCACGACTTAGAATATAATACATACCTGGGAAATATATTTTTATATTAAGTACAAGATAAATATGGTACAAGAGCCCGTGAATCCAAGTTTTACTTTCGGCTTTCATAAAATAACGAGGGTCTGGGGTTTATACGCTCTTGCTCTAAAATTGGTTAAAGAGTTGAGTGACCGAAAATGCCTTTAACGGAAGATCTTAAATCCCTAAAACTACGAAAGGGATTTTGATGCGGTTTTTTCTATAGTTAGAGCAGTTCAAAAGGAAGGTTTATGTGTACAATACAGGCGTAGTATATAAGCTTTGCAAAACAACGTTTGCGCTTTTAGTTACTTGATTTATAAAAGAAAAACCATCGTAAAGTTGTTACTATTATGATAAGTGTCTATGTAAATTCTAGTTCAACTTTCAGCTTTTATAAAACAACAGTAGTTTGAGGCTCTTGTTCTAATAATAGTTAAAATCATTAATCATAATTAAACTTTAATTTAATTAAGAGTTTGACAGATAATATATGGGGCTTATGTCAAAATCTTCATTTAATTGCAGTTATAAGTAATTCCTCTCTGAGTGCGGCAATGAGAGTTAAGTGCCGAGAAAAACCTTACGGAATACGGATATATTAGTTTCGTTGATTCATGAATCGCATAGACACACGCCATGACGAAGTGCCTGTGGACGAAGACATCCCACGTACTAGCTGTCCGGGCGTTACAGTCGCCATTACTCTGACGCGGCTCCGGTAACATGCGTCGTGAATTCTGATCGAGCTAAATACAATCGCGTAGTTGATATTGATAGCTGTCGATTGATTAGGACGTTTGGTCGTATGATTTAATATCGGGAGATCGGGCTTTGCTGGTTTTTGAGTTATTAAACATCAGTAGAATAAATTAAAATTTATTTGAATCTAGAGCGTCCGTGGCTTAGTGGATAAACCTTTGGTTTGCACTTGAGAAGGTGCAGGTTCGATCTCGGGTGGCGGCGTGTACCACTGAGACATTTTCAGATCATTATTAAATATACTTGCATAAATTATCCACAACTGATGCAAAGGCTTTCCTTGATTCTTTTTTTTTAATTTTTGAGACAATACAACATAAGTATATCTTTATTATTATTGTTAAAGAGACTAGAATACGATTGATTCGATGCAACTTGCATATGTTGTTTATTCGTTACCGACTCTTTAAAATGTATTAAAAACAAACAATATATACTGTAGATAATTTAAACGTGGTTGGTGTTTAGATAACGATTCTAACTTTCGAATCGTATTAAAAAATTAGGCCTTTGCATCCGTTGTGGATGATTTATACAGTATTTTCGGAGCGAAGTAGGGCCTGGAACAGGATTTAAATATCCGTATGGTTTGCATTTTTACTGCATTTTTACAACATATTCGGGAAACGTATAAAACAAAGACAGAAAAGTATGACACTAAATTAAGGTATTTAAAGTATAAAACATTCTATCAGCAACACTTTCATGTGTCTCTGAAACACGTGCACAACATTACATAATGAGAATTCAACTTTATATTTGCAATTGTAATGTGAAATCGTTGCATGTTGTGTGGCAAACCTGTTGCGGTAAGCAGTGATAGTGTTAAATTTTTACTTGACATTAATGTACTGCAAAACACTCTGATGAAAGCTTAAAATGTTTGTTTTATTATAGAAAGTCCAGTTGATATAAAGTGAAAAACGACGAAATACTATTGGAGCTATGATATCTATATTACTAGGATTTATAGAATTCAGTTTATTAATCCAATATTATGCAGCTTTGATTTTAAGGTGACAAATTATTTTATGGTCATTAGTTATTACAATGACAAAGCAATTTCAAATGCTTTGTTATTAGCTAGAAATCGAAATGTTAATGAATTTTTGATGTTTACGAAAATACTATTTTACGATTCCGATCAGATCGATGATATATCACAAAATATGGTAACGTAGAGTGACGTGCACTTACGTCGCGCACTAATCACTCGAACGAAACACGACGGATCGATTGTATAAACGATTGATGCAAACAATGGCTGTTGTTGAAAGACTAAACGGAATTTTTCACAGTTCCCACTGTCAACGAAAACCGTTATTAATTGAAAATTCATTGCCTTTTGCCACGGTAAATTTTTATGTGATAGGAAGAATTTCACTTGAGTAATAATTTTATTTTTGTCTAAATTTCATTTTATGAGGCAGTAACAGATTTGATTATAAATATAATTCAATAAATTATATTATGTTATTGCATATTTTGTCTCGCTCTTCAAATATATTAAAATGCGCAACTAGATAATGTATTACCGACTTTTATGAATAATTCTTTTATAAAATATATAAACCGAACACATTATAATGTAGTTGAAACGAAAATATTATACGATAATACTATGGTTATCAATAACGTATAAATAGAAAATAGGATATATTCGGGGCTTTCAAAATTCTATTAAAATCCGTCCCTCGAGGATAAGAGGAGCGTGAGGTTTTCCATGAAATATGTGACCTTTGTCAGAACGGAAATCACGGAAAGTAAGCCATTTGTCCATGCGGATGTGGTTTGTATTTGCACACACGAAATACTACTGTCTTTTAGCTTTAACACCTTGCAGACAAAAGGCCACTCTTCACGTCGATCCATGTTGGATCGTTGATCGGCACTAACACAATAATTAAAGTCAATCCTGGGAAATTATAGACAAATATGCTCCTCTACACGTTCATAATCGCTTTTTTCGATCATGGTTGGAGAGGCCGCCTTAAACACTACAATATAGTCTGTTTATTGAGTTAACAGTTTATTAACTCTTGATCAGTGAAATTAAACATACTTCCCAACTGTGAAATTAAACAATTTTTACGTTGCAACTAAAGTGATTAGCAAGTTTTACTGCGAAGAATTTTGAATTTGAAGAGTAAGAAACAGTAAACTTTCAAGAGTACTCTAACGACTAACGCATTAATACCACTTAAAATGTATGCAAATTCGACGTACTAAATGTAAATAAAGATATTCGAAATTGTCATTCCGATAAAACGTATCACAAAGCAGTTATTTGTTCGGCTAAAAATTGATTCGTTTCTAAACGTTATTTATATTTCATACTGTGGGATTTCATATTAATTACACAGTTAAGCTAGCCGGTCGTACGACGGGGACGCAGTCAGTTTAATTAACATATTTTAATATTAACGACGTGATCCCCTGTTTGCCTAAAATTTAATGTATCGTAGACAAGGGATTGTCTAGTTTTCTCTTTGTTTATTACAAAAGATTTTAATAAACTCCTACTTGTGTTATTACCCCAGGAAAATTAAACATTCGACCTCGGAATAGAGCTGAAAATTGGTAGAGCGTTAAATACACCATCACAAATTAAACCTCAAAAGTCCCCGGCGATCCTCCTTGTGAAAAAAAAAAATTCAAGGTCAAAGGTATGAAAATGAGGTTTTTCCTGTTTTTTTTTCAAACTGTACATTTTATCACAAAAATAGGTAAGGCAAGAGTGTAGATCATAGAATTTTCTACAAAAAATATTCAGATACTTTTTTTCATACGACTTACCATTCCTTATAAATGGTGGGCTTAAAGTTTGGGAAAATCATAGATATGATTTTAGTATAAATGCTACTTTATGCTTATAGTATAAAGCTAAAGAATTTATGGAACTAAGTGCTTTGAATTGAAGAATTCGGTTTTTGTTGGATAGTCTTATTTATCGAGGAAGACTTGAGCTATATAACATCATGTCGCCACCAATAGCAGTAATGAAACAGAGGAAAATGGGGAAAAACGGGGAAAATTATTTGAAGGAGCTTATCTCACTAACGGCTGAAGCAATTTTTATGTTATTTGGCATAGATATAGAATAGGCCACGTGGAGGAACATAGGCTATTTATTTTTTAGAAAAGTGTATGAATATTTTTTATAGAGAATTATATGATCTACACTCTTGTCCGATGAGGTTGATGTACATTGCAAAGTATACCTACTTTTGTGATAAAATTTACAGTCTGGATAAAAATCAGGGAAAACCTCATTTTCATACCTTTGACCTTGAATAAAATTTTTAGCACAAGGAGGATCGCCGGGGACTTTTGAGGTTTTATTTATAATGATGTATTTAACGTCTCTACCAATTTTCAGCTCTAAGCGAATTATTCCGAGGTTACGATTTTTTTGCATCTAATTAGACCGGGCTATATCTACAGACACTACTACTAAAGATTATACATATTGTAATGGCATACCCAGCATTTAAAAAGCAAAAATGTAGCTTTTTTAAATTCAAATTATATAGATAACTATACAGTACAAAATTATGTGAAATATTGAAATTAAAAAATAATGCATCAATGCCACAATTTCTAGTTATAAGGAATGGTTAAATTAAGCGTGCTCACAGAACGTAGCTTGCATGTTCGACTTCCGAGTATTCTCAAAGCGAAAAAGTATTTTATGTGAATTATTTCCTAGTAATTATAACATAATAGCGCCTTGTTACAAATACATGGGTGCGTTTTGTAGAAATCATTAAGTTTTATACGATTTTAAGTAATGTTTTAAATATAAATTGCACATTTTTTCGTCTGATTTATAATAATAATATCTATGGACGCTTCACACCACGTCAGTCTGGCCCCGTGCTAAGCACCTCAAGGACTTTTGTTACAGGTACCAGACAACGGATATATATTTAATACTTTCATACTATACAATATACATAA
The DNA here is from genome assembly GCA_905333045.1 of Lysandra bellargus. NCBI lineage: Eukaryota > Metazoa > Arthropoda > Insecta > Lepidoptera > Lycaenidae > Lysandra > Lysandra bellargus. The sequence goes on along the minus strand of HG995350.1, from coordinate 9,026,514 downwards.
TATATTTATGATTTTTATTATATCATACACATATTTAATATACATCCAGACCCGGGAACATTGAAAAACTTTTTGTTCCGTCGGCGGGATTCGAACGGCTTGCGCTGCCACACACTCAACCAATTGAGCCACAGAGGTCGATTTATTTAAAGTGTTGGACTGGATTTCGCTAATATTTTTTTTAGGTGACCAAAAATGGTAAATATCATTTTCTTTCAACTGAGCTTTTAATTCATGACACATAGCAATTTATTTAAAACATTGTATCAGGTGTTGTAGCTGTTCATTTCATTTTCATGTAAGACTTGAACTAAATTACTGCCAAGGCATTAATTTTTTATAGCTCTACTTGCCGAACAAATTTCTAAATTGCAGCCTAAGTTTCTTGAAACTATTGTTGCAGTCACAAACACAATGGAAAGTTTGAACTTAGATAACAGTTAGAAAACATTTCCATAAGTTAGATGTGCACAAAGACTGTCTATGCACTTAGTTGTTCTACGTGCTGATAGAAAAGGTCTACTAATTCTAGGTCTAGATGGTTGGTAATCTTTTATCAAGACTTGCCATTTCAGTTCTAAATGCTATCCGGAAAAACGCAAGAAACTTAATATTTAATCCACAACTTTAACTCAGACGCAAAGCTTTTTAAATTATAGTCACAATAACGAGGCACAGAATTTTTAACAAATTTTAGCTTTGTGCCTCCATACACATGCCGCCGACTCTAAATGCTATAAAATATGACTTACCGATTTGTGGGACGTCGTAGGGTCTCCCAGAGCGAGCCGCCCGCAGCATCATCTGGCTGGCGAGCTCGGATGGCAGGCGCGGCGTGCGCTTGGCGTTGCGGCGGCGCTCCTTGTGCGGCGCGTGCGCACGGCTCTGCGCTGGCGCGAAGCGGTCCTGCGCTGGCTCGAAGCGGTCCTGCGCCGGCTCGAACAGCTCCTGCAGCGGCCGGGCCTGCAGCTCGCGCCACTCGCGCGCGGGCTCGGCGCAGCAGCGCAGCGCCAGTGCCGCGAGCACGACGCAGCACACGCGCATGCTCGCCGCGGCGCGCATCCCCTGCTACTAAGTGCGCCTAGCGCCGGACATCGGGCGCGCGCCCCACATTATTCGACCGCTGCACGATCAGATTTTGTTTCGCTTGCCCGACTGATTATTTCTTCCGCTTTCTTTTCGATTGGAAGTCCGCGATTATCGGTGATCGACCTGCAACAAATAATACATATCGTTATAAAGGCCTACTGAGCAAAAATTAGGACCTTGTTAAATAAGTTATAACTTATAAGTAATATCCTGTCTGTACCTTTCGTCTATATACGATTTTTTACATTGCTGTGTTATTAGATAATAGAATATGTAAGAAAATGACCGGTAAAGCTCAGTACAAGATAGAAATACAGTTGAACTTGTTGGAAATGTAAAAAGTTTTACGATAAAAACAAATTAAATGCGGTCGGAGATATAGCATTTGCAACTGCCGTTTGCGTTACTTCCAAAGTAAAAGTTGTCGCGAAACTTGTCCGTACATCTGTCGAACAGATAAGGACTCAAAAAATATTCGCACCACACATTTTGGAAAAGGAATTGAAGTTTCTTGGAAAAATATACCTAAGAAACTTCTTTTTCCTTTTTTCGGAATAGCTCAAACTAAATTTCCTTATCGTGTTTTACTTGGAAAGAAATTCGATAAAAAGTCTAGTGACCCTCTGCGAGAAAGGTTACCCGTCCCGTTTAATTTTAATTAATTTTGTTTCATTCAAAGGTTGCTTTAGTGCGTCCCTAGGGCTCCTTGGGACCGTATCGAGGGTTGCGATTGCCGTAACCTCATAAACGGACAATTTTATAACTTAATTATTATTTTTAACAAAAAATTTAAACCGACTTCAAAGGTAAAAACATCCTTATAGGAATCAACAAGTATTAAATAAATTTTCCTATCTAAAAGTGCCTTTTTCCGAATTCGGCTAAACCTCATCTATTTCTGTTCTCAATCTTCATTATTTTGAAATCGGTACCAGATAGTTTAATCTTCAGTTCTCTGACAGAATATTTGAAACTTTTGGAACTGGCACCGACTTCAAAATGATGAAGATTGAGAACAGAAATAGATGAGGTTTAGCGTAATTCGGAAAAAGGCACTTTAAAAATTAAAAAAAAATTATTTAATACTTTTTGGTTCATATAAGAATGTTATTATCATTTTTACCTTGGAAGTCGGTTTTAATTTTTTGTTAAAAATAATAATTATTTCACTCTTTTAGTTACCTAGTAAAAAACCCCAAACTTTTATCTATAAGGAATCCGGAGTTCTCATAGCACCTTCGGACCTTTATGGTACATCTTACACTGCAATTTTTATTATTATTTACTTTAGGCTACATTATAATTTTCAAAATCGCTCGACAAACACAAGTTTCGATCTTAAAGACGATGAAAAGTACCAAAAATAGGGTCATAATTTGATAATGTATGGTGTGGTTGTAGTGATGATGATGAATGTAACTTACATAATAGCGTATGTTTTCAGTTCTTAAAACAATTCCGAAACTCCCAAACTTGTATCTATAAGGAATCCGGAGTTCTATTTGCATCTTCGGAACCATGGTATATGTTGGTGCAAAATCTTACTTTTTGGTAGCATATGCTTAAGATACTTCTAATAAAACCGAAATCTACATACGTTTCTATATAAATGAAGAGTTCCCTCGATTACTCATGGATCCCATCATCAGATCATCACCATCATTATACAACAACAAAAAAAAAATCGAAATCGGTTCACAAACCAACAAACAAACAAATCAAAGTAAAAAAAAAAACTATAAAAAAACACTAATAATACTAATAATAGAGTCATAATGTGATATTGCAAGATGTAAGGTTAGAGACGATGATGATGAATAATCTAATGTACCATTAGCATATGCCTTCAATTCTTAAAACAACGTCGAAACCCCCAAACATGTATCTATAAGGAGGCCGGAGATCTGTTCACCACCTTCGAACCATAGTATATCTTGGTGCAAAATCTGACTTTTTAGTAAGATTTAGTTGGAATACTTCATTATTTATCCAAAATCACTATTTTCCATTTGAAATACTTCAGATTATGAATCCAAATCACAATATCATCCAGATAAATAGGGTTTTAGTATAAATAGCGAGGAATTCCCTCGATTACTTATGGATCCCATCATCAAGTCACCTTTTTTATGAATATGGTAACAAATTCGGATTAAACCCGATACAATAGCGAAAAAATCTTGAAAATCGGTCCACAAACGGCGAAGTGATCGTTGAACATACGAAAAAAATATAAGCAGACGAACATAATATAACCTCCTCCTTTTTGGAAGTTGGTTAAAAAATACAGGTTTACCACAGTAATTACTAGAGAAACAGTAGAGGATGGTAAGGCAAAAATGACAAAATTAAAAATCACTTGAAAGTCGTCTTGTCGAAAAGAGTCAGCTAAATAAAACCTACCCAGTTAATGTCTCAAATAATGTGTTCGTTTATGATGCGTATTTTATTTTATTAAAATACATGTCCCAATACCCAAGTTTTAAAATTGCTGTAGCGTATCAGTATACTAGGCGAATTTACACGAAATGTTTATTTACAATTTCCAGATGCGAAATACGAAAACTGTTTGCTGAGGCCTCCTGTAATTTTGTTTGCTAACGTTTGCCTTAATAAATTGCGGTTTTCTATTAGAGTACCTTTGAAATAGATTTCTTGTGGAACTAAAATATGATTTTGGAAAGTTATTATTTGAGTAGGTTAGCATAACTTGCTAGTTAATCCAATAAACTTTTCAGTCCCAAAAAATATAGAAAAAATGGAGGCACACATAATTATATACAGACAGGCTGACACGTTAAAGTTATGTTCGATGTGTTATGTGTATATGTGTGCATTATTATCTACCCAGTGTAGATCGTATATAGACACGGATTTTGACAACGGTTTACGCATGAAAGCGAACCAAACATCCTCACAAACAAAAGCAATTATAATATTAGCCTGTAGAATTTCCCGTTCATTTAGAACCATCCATTAGTCGCAACAACGGGCCTGATTGAACAATGAATGATTCGGCCGTTTCACTCGGACACTCTGCTGCTCCGACATAAATCTTCGTGCCCTTTGAATAATTTGTGTTATTAGTAAAAGTTGTTTAACTAACTACGAATATTGCATTATTAAGTTAGTAGAGATTCAGATATTGAGGTAAATGCTCCATTGTTAAATTAAAGCAATATTATATATAAGAAATATATTTATGTATACTTATTTACTAACTAGATTTCGCTCACAATTTTATTTGCACATAAATTTGTTCATCGCGCAAAAATCTTATATTTAGCCGCGTTGAAAAGTACCTATCCTTTTTTCTGGAACGTAAAAAACCTATCAATACCGGTTCAACGGTTGAAACGTGAAAAAGATGAATGCGAGAAGTATGGATGTACACTCATTTCAAAGTACAACAACACTAGTACATTACTTTATAAGTCGCATTTTTTGAAGTTAAAACTTCTTTAGCGGCGTTGAGCACTTTTGTGGGATGGGTAAAAACTGTGAAACTCTCGTCAGATTCTCGTGCTGATCGAAAAACCGTAAGACGGTTGGAGAGTAGTGTTGTAACATCGAAATCAATTAATCGAACAATCGATTGTTTTTTTCGATTGTCGATATTTTTAATCGATTGTAAGGGTTTCGATTATTTAAAAAAATCGATTTTAAATATCGATTTTCATAAAAAATGGGTTAAAAATGTAATCGATTTTAAGGGTTTCAATTAATAAAAAAAATCGATTTTCTAAAAATCGATTTTCATAAAAAATGGGTTAAAAATGTAATCGATTGTAAGGGTTTCAATTAATAAAAAAAATCGATTTTTTAAAAATCGATTTTCATAAAAAATGGGTAAGAAATGCACAACGTTAATAATCAAGTTTTCACTTCTGCCGGCACTCCCGGAGTGCAACCCGTCTTTTTTTAAACGGGCTTTGGCCCACCACACATTTCCACCACTGTATCTCCTGTGTCGCCAGGATCGACAGCGGTATCCAACCATGAAAATCCTTTGATATGATCTCAGGGAGCCCGAGGGACATGCTAAAACTGTCTTGGGACCCGCAACGAAATTGATCAGAAGAAAATAGGAGGAGTAGCAAGGTTTCAATTTCCCTCCCCATAAAAGCGGGATCTATAAGTCGCATGTGGAATGTCGATGCTGCGATGGAAACCACATTTAGATATATGTCAAAGAAATGGCCTGATTATGCAAAAGAGTTGCGTTGAGTCCCTGGTACAAGAATAATGCATCTCAATATCCTTGGCAGAATAACATATTCCTCATGCAAAGCTGGGAAAATGGGACGTAAGGCTTATATTTTATAAGAAAATCGTTACGTAATGTAACTTTTGTAATAAATTTTAAGTAATGTGATGGTTATTTGATAGGGTTCCTATCATTCTTTGTTACTCTTTGACGTCATTTCGTAGCCTATAAGACTGGCCCCATACACATTACATACGTTTTCCGCATTAGATTTCCTAATGTGGAATTTCGAATTAGAATTCCGTGAGACTAGTGCAAACGTTCGTTTTAATTTACGCGTGCCGGCTTGCTCTCGAAACGAAGTTTGAAATTCGTTCCGTTTAGAATAAGTAATTTAATGTATTTTCTACTGATTCCAAGCACTCGGATGTCCAAATAGCGAAAACGAAATCGGAAATTGAATACGGAAAAATATTTACTGTATATGCGGCCAGCCTTATCTTTACATTTTCTACGTAGTACGTATGATTCTGCCTATGCGATATAAATAGACCGAGTCGGAGTAGCTTAACCCCTATTTCTCCTTGGTCAACCGATTTCCCATTGCGGTTATTGGATGGATAGTTGATACCTCCATAGTCAAATCTACATGTTAAGGGGATCGGAATTTTAAAACAATATAAGGCTACAACGAAAAACGAAAATGCATGCAAGATAACAGCGATTTTATGAATATCAAAATACGGTTATACGAAATTCATTTATATTGTCAGTATTAACTATACCAATTCCTTTCCCGGGTCTGAAGGTATCTTTATACCAAATAATGAAAATCAGTTCAGCGTGCTATGTTTTATAGAAAGACAGACAAATATATTTTTAAGTTTATTTAAGTACTATTTATAAATAAATAAATAAATCTTTATTTCAGAAACTCATGGCTGGTTTACACGTATTAAGTTGATAAGTAGTTAACTAAATTTTAACTTAATTTTAAGTTATTTATTGCATGTAAACACAAAATTTAGTAGCAAGTAGCAAGTTAAAATTTAGTTAAGTACTAAACATGGAAATTTGAATTTTGACTATTTTTTGTTAAGTTGGCAGGCGGGGCTTGTCACTTGACACATTTCGGGCGGGCACTTCAAATTAGTTACTACTTAGATAAGTAGTAACTATCTAAGTAGTAACTAATTTGAACATAAATATGGACCGTAATGGCTGATTTACACGTATTAAGTAGATACTTAATACGTGTAAATCAGCCATTACGGTCCATATTTATTAGTAGGTAACATCCTATGTTAATTTACATTTTAAAAGTTTAATTAATAAATAAGGCCAGTTACGACTACCTGAATCAAGTCCAGTTGCACCTCTCACATGCAACTCAGTGAAGCGACCCAAAACTGCTGAGTCCTGCCTCCCTGTTATCATTTGCAGAATGCTGTTGCAACTACCCCTTAACCTTTGTACTACAGAACATGTTTTCTTTCTATATTTATATTTACACTAATAAAACTGAATGAAAAAGCAATAAAAAGAATTAGCCGTGAAGGCTACACCTCCTACAGATTTCAAATAGCCCGTATATTTTCCGCTACATTAAATGATCTGTATAAATTAAACATCTGGGGATCGTTTTCCCTAAAATATTCGTGTTTAAAATTAAGTATGAAAAGATCGTTACGCTGGAATAGGATAAGGTCCCTTTTAAAAAACCTACGTCTAAAATTAAGTCGAATGAAAGTACATGGTTAAAGGAAGATATTCTGATATAAAAATGTATTCTTAGAAATATTTTTGGACCTGAAAATAAAGAAAAAGCCGCAGCACGAAAAGCTATAACAATTTAATATTCATGACTAAAATAATGTTTTTTGTAAGCGACGACAAAGTGAAAATCGATGGTCGGTAATCCAAGTCAGAATTGTCGATACCGTCCCCTAATAAGTGTCATTAAGGCTGAAAGTCAGTGACGACTCTCGTGGAGGTTACGAGCCCAAAACCTGTGGCGTGCTATCGGCACGGCTATATTTATAAGCGGGTGGCTCGCGGTGGGCCTTTGACGTCATCGGAGAGGGCGGGGAGTAGGGCGGGGGCGGGGGAAGTCGTCCAGGGCGGCGCGCCCTACGATAAGCACTTGCGAATTCGCACCTCCATGAATGGAGGAATTAAATTGTCGATACAATGTGAGTTACCTGAGCGCACAATCGTTTTTGATTTTTCAAGGTGGCTTGCCGCATTTCTTAATGATTCTTGACCTTATTGCAAATGAAAGCGCGTTGCGATGTTTAATAAGCAAGTTGCAGCGTAGCTAGCGATGTTGCACTTATTTTGTATATTACTTTTATGTAAATAGAAGTCTCTGATACCGTTATTTTAAAATCTAAGCTTATTTGGATAATTTCCAAAACGTTTCCTTGCTACATTTTACTAATCATATCAACATATTCATTTAGTTTATGATACTTTAGCAATCATGTGATACTGATAACAATTTTCAATGCGTTCCTAAGGTCGTAAATGCTACTAATAAATGCCCGAAAACGTTCCTATTACCTGGTATAATTAAAATGGGATCTATCATCCCTTTTCCACGAAACACAAGCAATTTTACGGCTGCATAAAGCAGGCTTAGTGTCAGGCGGTCCCGGGCAAATAATCTGCTGAGTAGTTGGCGGACTGCTATATCAGCGTTAATTACAACATTTACACAAACTTTTATTTAACTTATATAATTAAGTGTTTATTACCGTAGCAACCCAAGGAGGGTTAAGTCTATAAACATTTGTACCTGGGAGACCGAGCTTTGCCTAAAGCTTTAGTTTACAACTAAAAATGAGCATTTTATATAAATATACATTATTATCTCGTTTAAAGTGTAAGACTAATATGCGTGAAGGCAAAATATACCGAAACGAAAACATATTTTTTTTTACTTGCCTATTCAAAAAACTATTTTGCGTTGGCGCTTTTATTGTCATGTAAAAAGTTACAATGATTGCTCTTTGTTTTGAAATAAAAGTTTAGTTTCAACAGTCACGTTGAAAGAGAAACAATGCCATGTTTACGAATCAAATTAACAAACTTACTAAAGTAAAGCTTCCATTTACAACGTGAGGTTTTGAATTGTTTACTAAATACAATTAATGTAAGGCTTCCCATTCTTTGACTTTAATTGAGAAATGCCTTTTAAGCTACGAGGTAACAACAGTATTTTAAAGATAAAAATTTTATAACAAATAAATCACAAAGTTGGGTTAAAAATTTAATACAATCTTTTTGGAAACCAGGAAAAGTTTATTTTTGGTATTATATAATTTTATTACATACTAGATGACGCCCGCAACTCCGTTGCGCCAAAATTAGTTTATCGCGTGATTTTTCCGGGATAAAAAGTATCCTATGTCCTCTGACTCAAAGTATCTCTGTACCAAATTTCAGCCCAATCGGTTCAGCCGTTTAGACCGTTCGCATTTATAATATTAATTAGTATGGATATTGGATATTGCAAGTTGGTCATTTTATAATAGAGCGTATGGAAAGAAACTCTTGCCACAGCCTATCATGCTAACTAAAAAGTGATGTAGATTTTCAGACTGAAAATCTGATTTTCAGACTGAAAATCTGATTTTCTACTTAGTTTTTAACCGGGATAATTTAATTACTTGAAAAAATATGGTACATTGAAAGTGAGTTACAAAAGAAAGGTCACACTTTAGTCTATAAATTCCAAGTGCCTTTTCGGAGATTTAAACCGCAAGTAAATCAATAAAGGAGGTTCCATTTAGAGGAATGAAATGAAATAAACCGGCCAAGTGCGTGTTGGGCCACGCGCAATATAGGGTTCCGTAGTACCGCAAAATTTTTAAAATGTTTGTATGGTCAATGAATGTACATTTATAACGTGTTTTACACTACTAACAACATCATCTCAGAAAAGTTTATTTCTACTTCGCCAAATATATCTTTTTTAGTTGATCGACTATTAATGAATAACTTATGAACTTATTAGCTGTGATAGTTTCCCTTTTAAATTCAGCATATTTCCTGCTCCCGTGAATTTTTTCACATTTTCAGAAACAACCGTTTAGCTGTTAGAAGTTACACTGGACTCTAACGATTTTTCCACTTTAAAACTTAATATTTCATAAATGGATCCCTACACCGGAAATTTATCTATGAATAATCATAATATTTTTAAAAAACCTATCCAGCGATATCCCACACGATGGGGTGGACGCGAAAAAAAAATCATCCCCACTTTATGTGCAGTCCCAGGTATCAGAAAAAAAATATTTTTAAAGATTTTATGTACAATTTTGTCGGCATCCTTAATGTGTATTCATGTGTATTCATGCCAAATTACAGCTTCGTAGCTCCTATAGTCTCTGAGCAAAACCGCGGACACACGGACGCGGACGGACAGACCGAAACTATAAGGGTTCCTTGTTGACTACGGAACCCTAAACAAGGATTTGCATATTCTATTTTGCAAGATTTATATAGTATTTCTAAAGCGAAGTCACCACTCTTCAAAATATAATGAATACTTGGGTCAAGATTTCAAATACCCGTATGAATGCCCAAGCACATACAGATTCTCGCAATATAGTCGGCCTAGTTCAGAGGAATAAACAGGTTAATACGTCTGCGACTAACCATGTGTGAGTAAGAGCGTACATGGGCGCCGGCAGGGGGGTGCCAGGCGGTGCACTTGCACCCCTTGGGAATCTCGGGAACAACAGGAATTATTGAAATAAAAAGCATTTGGTAACCCTATTACCATGCCGTACAAAGATAGTTCGTATAATGTTTCGGCTTAAATGTATTCTGTTGAGTGTAATTGACGTAAATAGACAGTCACTTTTGTTCGTAAAAAGAAAAGAAATAAAACTAAAATCTGCACCCCTTGGTAATTATTTCTGCCGGCCCATTCCAGCGTACGTATTATGATGTACTTTAGATCTGAAAATGTCTTATTGGTATGTGTACTAATTAGACATTTTCAGATCTAAAGCCTTCTCCCGGAATAGAACCTGCACCCTCTCGAGTGCGAACCAAAGGTCTATCCACTACCAATAAGGAAAGTACGAGTTTATAGCTATAAAAAATCCAGAAGAAACGATACGTATATAACGTAAACGACTAATACTAATACTCATAAATTAATAATCCAACATCTATATATAGCGCTGATGTACCCCACAAAAAAGCTTGAATTATAGATGCGGCCATACTCTATGATTGGCGTTTGACATAGACGTAGCCCTTCACCCATGTGTAGGAGGAACTATTTCCCAGCACGAAACATTTGGGTTAACTTTTAAACACCTTTATCCATATCCATACTAATATCCATATTATAATATTATAAATGCGAAAGTGTGTCTGTCTGTCCGTCCGTCTGTCTGTCTGTCTGTCTGTCTGTCTGTCTGTCTGTCTGTCTGTCTGTTACCTCTTCACGCTCGAACCGCTGAATCGATTTTGCTGAAATTTGGCATGGAGATACTTTGAGTCCCAAGAAAGGACATAGGATAGTTTTTATCCCGGAAAAATGTACGGCTCCCGCGCGATAAATGAATTTTGGCGCAACGGAGTTGCGGGCGTCATCTAGTTAAGAATAAAGGCTTTCGTATATTATACAGATGTATTGTCCACTATGACTCAATTCAACCCTCAGCTCGGAATTGAGATGTAATTACTTAAATTGTATCTGATATTTAAGGTTAAGGCGTTATGTCGAAAGTAATTTTACCGCAAGGGCAATTTTATACTTAATTTTTATGACTATAAAGTCGTGAATACGCTGCGGCTAGAAGCTATCGGCTCGCTCGGAAAACATGCGAAAAAACGTAATTATAATCATTAAAAACTAGGAGCATTTATCAAAATGCTTCTATACGATTTTGAGTTGCAAAGGTGTCTATCAATTAGACTGATTTCCTACAATACATCTATTTTCGTTTCAAAATAATCTTCAAATTTCATATTTTTAAGAGGTCCTTTCGAAAATTAAATGTATCGAGGCAAAATACTATGTTTCTAGTTCTTCTCAAACCTAGATAAGGCTATGAAGATATGTACAGGGTGCAATTAAATCTTCCTGCCAAATTTTTTCCAGGGCTTAAGTGGCACTAGGAGAGTCCATTTAACCAAAAAAATTGGGTGTTATTTTTTTTCAATGACATATTTTATCCCATTTAAAATCGTTGCAGAACGGTCACTCCGCGGCGCGGGTGAATGAGATGGGGTGCGTGGGATGAGGCGCGCGCGCGGTTGCATGTCATGCGCGGCCGGCGCATCGTGTCCATTAATTGTAGTGTTTTTTAGGATAACTTTCGGAAGCTATTTCTCAACATTTTAGTACTGAGTGACTATAAAAGAAAAAATACGTGTATTTTTATTTTTAGCAAGGAACAATATATCAAAATTTGGCAGGAAGGTTTAATTGCACCCTGTATATCTCATTACCAGATTTGTAACATTTCTGAGAGTCCTATAGTATTACGTCAAAAAGGACAGTTTTTTCAATATAGCGCCTTAAAAAGGCATGCGTTTACGTGTGTTTGTAACGTAAGTGGAAAAATTAATTAATAACATTATAACAGTAGCATAACATAATACTATTATTTCAATGTCATATTGTGAGTTGAGTACCTAGAATACAAGAAAAAAGTCCAAGTGATGTGCGAATGCCTTCTGATACAAAGTTTTTGTATGAGTTAATCAGCAAATGTTTCGTGCTGGGAATCAAATCATAGTAATGTTCACAAAATTACCCACTATCCTAATTCTAGAAACATACAAACATATTCCACGAGGAACTCTAGCAATTTGTGATTAAAGTATTTTTTCAGAGTTACCTAAAATATTTTTTTACTCGTAACCAAAGTTTAGATTGAAATAATTTCAAAGTGAGTAATCAATTATTATGCTACAAATTATGATTTGTGTTATGACTATAACATAATTATGTAACTAGCGTAGCAACTAAATTCTTGAACTTTTTGCTTTTAAATCGGTGTACGTATTGTTCAGAAAAAAATCATTAGGTCGGGTAAAAGCAATCATAAGATATTAACTCGATTAAATGATTATTGTCGGCTCAAAAATAACTAATCCATTACTAGCGATAGCACGGCCTATTATTATTTAGTTTCAAATTGGTTAACTATTCTATATATCCTTCATAATGCTTTTGTTATATAATTTCGTCTGTTATTTTTGGAGTTCCAAATTACGACTAGGTTATTAACGCGTCTGCTATATGAACATTCTTATTGTTGTACATACTAACCGACTTCTTAACCGACTTCAAAAAAAGGAGGTTATCAATTCGACGCGTATGTATGTAATATTTCCAGAACTGCCCAGTTTTTGCATATATTAATCTATAACAGCTTCTGAACAAATGTGCCAAATTTTAAAAGTGTATGTATGTATGTATGTATATATGTATGTATGTTTTTATATTTGTGCACGCATATCTCCGGAACCACAAGTCCGATTTTAGTGATTCTTTTTTTATTGTACTAGGTATTGTTCAACTTAGGGAATACTGCAAGTTTTATCAAAATCGGTTCTGTAGTTTTTGAGATAGGGAATTTTAATTCTTGATTACGTACAAAATTTGAAGTCGGTTTTATCTTTTTAAAATAATATTATACTCAATTTGCTTACGTTTTTTGTAGACCTTTCATTACTATTTGCATGAAAAATGAATAAAACTGTTATTAATAAAAAAAAAACACAGACGATTCTTGAGATTCTTATGTTACCGCCTCAAAATTGTCAACAACTCAGACAACTACCTTGCTATTTGCAGACAATTTCACATTTTACCATTATTTAAACGAAGACAAATCTCGGACTGCACTAAACATTATTAATAATGAGGTTGACTGTCCAGACTTTCTCCAAAAAATAAATTTTACTCTACCTTCCAGATTTAACTTAATTTAGATCCCCTTACTACCAAAAGTACTAAAATATTTCGATCGGGTTACAATAAGAGGTTTTTAGTGGGTGACTGATAGGATTTGTATATCACAAAAATTTGTTTAATTTTCATGTATTTTTGTATATCCATACTTCCATACTAATATCCATACTAATATTATAAATGCGAAAGTGTGTCTGTCTGTCTGTCCGTCTGTCTGTTTGTCTGTCTGTCTGTTACGTCTTCACGCTCTAACAGTTGAACCGATTTTGCTGAAATTTGTCATGGATATACCTTGAGTCCCGGAAAAGGACATAGGATATATTTTATACCGGAAAAATGTACGGTTCATTCGCGATAAACTATTTTTGATGCAACGGAGTTGCGGGCGTCGTCTAGTAGATAATAATTAATTAAGGATGAAATAATAATGAAAAATTAGAATAAGTATATTATTGTGTGTATGAGTAATGTTGTGTGTACACTGTGAGGTTGCAAACTATGTCATATTATTTATCTAATCGTGAAAACCTGTCATTGGCTTTATTATATAATATTGGTTCTATTGCATTGCAAATAAAAGCTGTTGGTTTTCTAAAATAAATAAATAAATAAATAGAGTATACTATAGGCTATTTTCACCATGGAAATGTATAAAAAATGTACAAAGTACGCAGGAAGTTGTATGAAACTATCTCGGTGGTAAAGAGCACCTACTAATTGACATATAAACTAAAATGAGCAAGTTTGCCGCAGAAAGTTATTTCTTAATATACTACGTAGGTCTTCGCATCTGTGCTTCAAGATTTAATTTAACCTTATAAGGCTTTTGAAGGTCAAGGGGACTCGTAGCGCTCCACGAGCTTAAAATCGCGTTTCCATGTATTTAATTAGGATATACTAGTAGGTACAGTGTTATATTAATATTGAATATTGTAATAAATCTTGTAGAACACAGATATTTCTAGACATTACATTTGAATTAGTTTCTTTAAGTTTTCATGAAATGTAGAAAATGATATCGTCAGTTGTTTCGACCTTAGGCAGTTACTGTTGTCGAGAGGCGCTCGTATTTAACTTGCTAAAACAAATGCAATGTTCAAATACAATAAAAGAGAGAAGAAAAACTTCTGTACATGCGGCCTATTATAAAAGTTTATCAACTTTTAAACTGCAATTTGATAAAGCGAGGAGCGTGAAGACACTTGAAGGTTCACTTATGAGAAGTCAGAATAAACTCAAATTAAATAAAAGTGTGAAGGATGCTCAAAGTCCTCGATTTTTTTTCAAAACTTTAGTCAAAATATGCAGTCGGGGTTCTGACTTTTATTATTTTTAAATAGTTTCTTTTTATTATTCTACTGAGAAATTACTTTTAAATAGGTATGAAATTACAGCGATCGCAGCGTTGCCGCTTTTCATGTCAAGCACAATCTTTTGAAATCATTTAACAAACGACCAAAAATAATAGAATACCTAGCAGAACTCAAGTAGCTAATAATTATGTATCTATCCATGTATTTGCGTGAATGTTTAGCTCGTCCATAATTGAATGAAAAGTTGAAGGAAAATGTATTGAGTTAATGACAAAATGTTACTTAAACTGAATTTAAATACTTATTAAATGTCTCTGAGTGTTTAAATAGTATAGTACTCTGCTCTAAATACATTTTAAAACTCGCCATTAGGATACGCGATAGTAGTGGAAAATCGGTTAGCTTCACGAGTGAGATATCAATAGTTTCAATTTGTTTTAAGAGGACGCCAACGTAAATATGCCGGGACGGAGGACGGGCTATTTGTTTGTCTTAGTTTTTACGTCGCGGCGGCGAGTCGAGAGGATTTCTTTTCGTATCAATAAAAATAAATCACCAGTAATGCTTTTACCGCAAAACTTTTCTTATCTCACTAATATGGTGAATGCGAAAGTTCCTGTCTGAATTTTTGTCGCCCGGTCGATGTATCTCTAAAACCCTCTTTACGTTAAGCCATGTTGGATAACAGCGATAATCACTATGAATGCATTATTGTCTTCAGCATCAACAATCGACCTCAATCCTGGTCAGTTATAGAAGAATAAGCCCTATTACATGCCGCAATAAGTACCCCAGACAGGGAAAACGGAAAAAGAAATTTTCTAATATTTTCACCAATAATTAGAAATGTTTATTGAGTTACATTTAATAAACTGAATAAGTCGGAATATCTAATCTAATTATTTTTACACGAGCATGGCGGTACAGATGAAGGAACAAAGATTTTGAGGAGCCTATCAAAATAAATTGGTTTATTTATAGATGTTCAACATTTTAAGGAAACTGGAGATTGGCTCGACATTTTAAGCATTTGTAATCTTTTAGAAGTTGTTTGTGCTTTCTGTGACTTTAATTAGAATTGAATTGGAATAAAAGGACACTTACCGATTGTAAGGAACCGAGTGTGAAGGTACGAGGTTATTGTAGAGGAATATAGTACTTCGCACTTAGTAAATTGAAGTTATTGCATAATATTAGGAAATATACCAAAACTACGTAACCACTATTACATGTTTCACCTATGTCCCACACGGGTGACCGAGCTTATTAGTTGGTGGACTCTCCATATCCTTCTATACATATTAGGTATGCAGTTTGGGTATATTCTCTTAGGTCTTATAGTAGCCCGGCTGTGGAAGCCAGACTAAGAAAACATAAGAAGTTGTATGGGAGCTAGCACGCGCAGCAGATAGCTTTTTTTTTTAATCTTTATTAATTTTAAGGGATTTTTGTGCAAAAAGACGATGTCAATCCCATCGTACCTTATATTAAATATAACTATTTAACTAATAATAATTAGTTCTGATTCGATCGTTTGAGTCTCGAAACGGTTTCGTGGTACGGCCCCTGGTTACGACAACCTGGCCGCCTAGTGCGAATGGACTTTTAGCTTCCTCCAGTACTAGTACAATATGTCGTAACGTAGCAAATGCAAATGGTAAGCACTGGCATGCTCATTGCGCCAACCCACTTGGCTCACGTCTTTCGTTATGCAAATACCCGACGAAATAATGTCATCTTACATTGCACAAATCCTCTGATTTTTATATTGATCTCACAGAACAGTTACATGTATGGCAGTTATACAATCGTAATGTAAGAAACGTATTTTAGTAAGTTTAAAGGCTGTCACAGACAGAGCAGGTAATGCAAAGATGTATATTATAGCACGATACATCTCGATATAGAATATAGTAGTTCTATAGAAAGATGTTTCTATAGAACTACTATTACTAGTCAGGAGACCACACACAACAGCTATAATATGTATATTTTTACATCTTCGTATCTAAAGATACAAAACTATATGAAAATATATATTTACATTTTGATACATCTAAATACATCTCAATACATTTCCGTGTAAAAACTAAAATATACATCTCTCTACAGTACATTACATAGTACATTTACATCTTTTACTAGTGCAGGAGACGTTTCTTAAGCGTAGTAGAAAAAGCCCCAAAATAGCTAAGTAAAAAATAGTCAGAAATGACAGAAGCCGATCCCAACTCGGAGGCACAATGATTTATTACAAAAAATCATTGCACTGTGTTCCCCTAGAACCCCCATCCCTAACTAATTTAGAAACTTCTATTTGTCACATTAGCATGACAGACCAACAACCCATCATAATTGTATCTGCCTATTTAGCCAGCAAAATGCCCATAACTTTTAGCGAACTAGAATCATTATTTAACTTAGGCAACGCCGTCATCATTGCCGGCGACCTAAACTGCAAACACACAGAGTGGGGCAATGTCATCTCTAATACGAATGGCATTAGATTAAACGCTCTAAGCGACTTCTTAAATTTTGCAATTTTAGCCCCTAACGACCCCACTCGCTACGACACTGCTAGCCGTAGTAACAACCTTATTCATAACCCTAGTGTTATTGATATTGCGTTAGCTAAAAACATTAACCTCAACATATCTTTGGAAACAATCCACGAGCTTAACTCGGACCACAGACCAGTTAAAATTGCGCTTGGCAATCCTAACCAACTCGCTGCTAGTACTAAAAAGATAATTGATTATAAATCACTAGCAGATAACCTAGAAAACCTTCAATCGAGTCACCTCGATCTCATTCCCGATTTCATAGAAAACTCTAAAGTAGCGCTTGAGGCCTCTCTCCACTTGACTGATCATCTGGTAGAGAACATCGAAAAATCTTCTAGGGGAATGCCAGCGATCCATGAGAATCGCTGGCCTCTCCCAGATGATATTAAAGAGTCCATCAGACTCCGTAACGCGGCTAAACGCACGTACGATTGCTACCCATCGGAAGACTGGAGGAGGGCCCTTCGTCACTACGAGAGGGAAGTTAAATATAAAATCAAATAACACAAAGCCGAGAGGTGGGATCGACTTCTTAGCGAACTCGAACCGTCTCACATGGCCTACTGGCCGCTGGCGAAGTCCCTCCCTCCTGCACTGGAAGATATTGACAAAGCCGAATGCTTGGCCGACACCATGGAAAATCAGTGCCGACTTAGTACTCTCCCGACTGACCCCGATCATGTCAATCTAGTCAATACCGAGGTAGAAAGCCGACTCATGGCCTCACCATCAGAGCCCCTCAGGCCGGTGGATACGGAGGTAATCAAAGATATTATTAAAGATTTGAAGTCCAGAAACGCCCCAGGCCTGGACGGTATCTCAAATAAAACCCTTAAATTATTACCTTCCACTATAATTGAATTACTCGTGAACATCTTTAACGCCCTTTTACTAGGATGTTCATTCCCAGATATTTGGAAAGTAGCTATAATAATAGGTATCCACAAACCGGGTAAACTCCGGATGGAACCAAGTAGTTACAGACCAATTAGTTTAATTACTTGCCTCGGTAAAATTTACGAAAGAGTTATACTACGACGCCTAAAAGACGTCATAGTTGATAAAAAACTCTTACCTGAAGAACAATTCGCATTCCGCGAATTCCACAGCTGTCCCGCTCAGGTACACCGCCTGACGGAGTACATATTAGAACAAAAGAACAATAGGAAACCGATTTGCGCTGTTTTCTTTGATGTCGCAAAAGCATTCGACAAAATTTGGCACAATGGGCTAATTTATAAACTTTTTAAACTCGGCATTCCCGATAGTCTTGTTATAATAATAAGTAACTACCTCAAAAACCGTAAATTTCGTTTTAGAGTTGAAGGCATTCTGTCTTCACTTAGAGATCTAGAGGCTGGAGTACCGCAGGGCTCGGTTCTCTCCCCGACCCTCTACAACCTTTTGCCCACCCACCCTCGAGTACAAAAAGCGCTATTCGCGGATGACCCTTTTCTTTGCTCATCGCCAAATAGCTTTCGCGTCCAAAAAACTCCAAGAAGCAGTTACCGAACTCGGTAAATGGTTCGCTAAATGGAGAATTAAACTAAATCCCGACAAAAGTCATGCTATATTATTTAACGGACTAAAACGTAAGAAAATGCAACCTATTAGTCTGCACGGAAAATTAATTCCCGAAGTCACGGCTGTCAAATACTTAGGAGTAGTACTAAACAAGTCGATGTCATTCACGAACCATATATCGAATACCGTACGTAAAGCGAAATTTGTGTTATACAAATTATATCCTTTACTCAACGCGAGTAGCAAAATGTCCTTAAGACATAAGCTCACCTTATACAAAACATGTATAAGAACGATACTCACTTATGCGTGCGTCTCTTTCGCACACATAAGTGACAATCAGTTGAACCAATTGCAACGAGTTCAAAACCGTTTTTTGCGCATGGCAACAGGTGCCCCCCGTTACATGCGAAACATCGACTTGCATAGAGACTGCGAGCTTATCACTATCAAAGCCTATTTCAAAGAACTCTCAGAGAGATTCTTTGAGAAAGGCAAAGTACATCCCAATCCGCTCATTCGTAAGGCTGTGGACTACGAACATGACGCACGGACATTCTGATACCCCTTCAGCCTAAGCATATCTTAGCCGACACTGTAAACCCCATCACAGAATACGTAACGTACTGTGTACAGTTACGTAAACACAAATCACACTCACCCGCGTGGTTAGTACTGCACCGGGGACGACGCCGGCGACTTCCCCGAGGACTTAACACGACTCGAACGACAAACAAACATACCGAAATCCGGTGCCGAGCTCGATCCCGGGTTCGAGTTCGCATGCGGATAGCATAGGAACACACCTAAATCATGACTGCGACCGCGACATTGTCGTAGAGAGCTCTACCAATTACTTTGACATTAGAACATACACGCGTATGTCACCCCAACCGGACTCGGAAGGGGAGAGGGACGGCTCTCTTTTATGCAATAACATTAATAACTTGAGCTCATCTACCGCGATAACTCGTACGTAGCTAGTTTGTGCTATCGCGCGCGAGCAGCCTCACTCGTCAGAGAGTGAGTAAGGGGTCGGACCCCTTAAGAGCACGGATCCCGTGTCCCCACGTCAGATGAAAATAGCTTATTTTCGTAGCTCTCCCCAATATTGCCCGATTAGAATGTCACACGTGTGACTTTAGGGGAGGGGGCCAGGCCCCCTCATTGTTTATCTCCAAACCAACTAGCAACAGACTAGTTATAGCCACGATTAAACTACCATGGTCTTAACCAGACCAGTAGCTTAGACCCTTTCGAAAAAAAAAATGGGCACAAAAATTTAATATGTGACGTAGCATGTGACACAGGTGTCCGTCATTGTTAAAGCTTTCCTTCAGCACTATCCATACTTCACTAATATTATAAATGCAAAAGTCTGTCTGTCTGTCTGTCTGTTACCTCCCAAACCGCTGAACCGATTTTGCTGAAATTTGGCATGGAGATACTTTGAGTCCCAGGAAAGGACATAGGATACTTTTTATCCTGTAAAAATGTACGGTTCCCGCACTATAAACGAGTTTTGGGGCAACGGAGTTGCGGGCGTCATCTAGTTTTAAATACGCTTCAATAAACCTTTTGTTACATAATTTCCACCAGTAATTGTGTGTTATAATGTATAAAATATAATGAAAATATCTAGTTACCTATCACGTTTAAATCTTATGAATTTCCAGACTAGAAAGGGGTTAATCGTTGCAACTTGATATTTTCCACGATCCTAAGATTAAGGTACCTGTGTAATAATAATTAAAATTTATAATTATGAAAATAGTCTTTGAAACTAGACCAAGGTTTTTGGGTCTTAAAAATTATATGTGGACAACAAAAACGAGAAAGTATCTCGGCTGGAAAATTTAAAGGATCACCTGCGTACTTATTGATTTCAATTTAACAAATTATTCCAAAAGTTCGAATAAGAATCCCAATAGCCCAAATATGTAATAAAAAAATAATTTTTCGTTTTGTAACAGGTATTGTAAGTTGTAACAATGTAGATTGAAGATAATATTGGGCGATGTTACCTTATCGGCCGCGTCAGCGTGGCGTGTTGCTGACGTGTAGACATTCTGCCGCTAACTAATTGCTACTGAAGAATTACATTTTTCCTCCTATCTAACAATCATTAAAATAGTTGTAGGGCCTTTGTTTATTTACGATTTTAGCTGGGCTTTTTTGTTTTCTTCAGTGGCATATTGTGGACTCCAGTGGAGTTACATCGATCTGGAAATGTTAAATATTATGTATGCCCATAATGATTAAATTATTGGCAAATAATTTAACATTTCTGTGCGTGTAAAAACTATTAAAAAATTAAGTAATAACAAAGATCTGCTGTACAGGCGTTTTTATATTGAAACCCGTGTAATCCAAAAAAAAAAAATGACAATATTATTATTTTTAATATGAAAAGTTACAATTTACAATTACAGATAATATAGAGAGCCGTGACAGGAGTGATTCCGACACCACGGTGCGGGTGGTTAGCAAAATAAAATATCATATTAGATACAATGTGTTACAATTTACATATTATTTGCATCACCTGTAAGTGTAACAAGCCGGGAGACGAGCGGTTTTCACATTTTGGGCTGCAGCGGCAATTAGCAAAAAAAAAAAAAAAAAACTCGGTGGCCAAAAATAAATTATTGTATATATTATAATATGTTGCAAATTACAAAGGTATTTTGTATATTATTTGTGAGCACCACCTGTATGTGTAACAAGCCGGGAGACGAGTGGTTCCCATACCGCGACGGTAATCGTATTAGCGAGGTGTTGGCGATAATTACTCGTAAACGCTAACGTGTTTACTCATTTAGAGCTTAACTCCCAAATACTAAACTTAAAATTAATTGTAAACTACTGTCATAACCAATTATATTATAAGTTTTGCATAAAACATGTATAAAGATTAGTTATTGAGTAAGTAAGTAGAGTCAGTAACTCTACTTACTCAATACAACGCAATTCGCAACTACACCTCGATAGATATTGACATTTGACTATTAGCTATAAACTATAATTTAGCTTTTTTACATCCATATGCAAATTCAATAAAAAAAGAGAGCAAGACATTATTATTAATAACTAGCTGTCCCGGCAAACGTTTCTTTGCCATATTATAAAGACGTATGTCGCCCGTATTATTTTATTGAAGTGACTAAATAAGTATGTCACCATGGCAAAGTCCATCGCTATCCCGTGACCCGCGTCGCGCAAACTATGGTCGTCGTCAGTCTCGAGAACTTGTAATAATTGACTATTATTTATTCAACAAATGCACTAATCTATACAATAAGTATCCCAGTAGCCGATTCTCAGACCCACTGAATGCATATAAAATTTGGTTAAAATCAGTAAAGCCGTTTCGGAGGAGTACGCGGCCTAACATTGTGACACGAGAATGTTATATACAAGTGCGAGTCGGACTCGCGCACGAAGGGCTCCGTACCATTATAGAGCAAAAATTGGCCAAAAATTGTGTTTTTTGTATGGGAGCCCCCCTTAAATTTTTATTTTATTTAAATACAATTATGAATTATTAAATAACATATATATTTAAGACCTTTGTGAAAATTTCAAGTGCCTACCTGTTGCCATCCAGCAAAAGGCTAAAAAATCATGTTTGTTGTATGGGAGCCCCCCTTAAATATCAATTTTATTTTATTTTTAGTAGTTGAGATAGAGCCTGGCGACAGACAGACAGACGGACGGATGGACGGACGGACAGACAGACGGACGGACGGACGGACGTAGATTTTTAAGCGAGTTTTTTATGTGGGGGTACAATGGGAAAGACATTATAATTTAAACAAAACAACGTATTTTCCATTGTATCTTTACCGAGCATAAGATATCTTAATTGATGTTTCAATAGCGCTTTTAATTTCCTACGTCAAATATTAACCAATTAACAATGCTGTTGAAAATATAAACTCGTGTAAAAAATCTGGAGCGTTAATAACTTAACGGTAAACTAAATTACCATCAAACTTAGAGAATGATTTACGAGCTCATAGAGTTGTAACGAGATCACCTTAATCGTTCGTAAGGATTACGCACGGTTGGAATAATAAAGGAAATATTAAAAAAATATATATAAAGGAAGAGTCGTAAACACGTTTCATTAACTTTAGTAGGCACACCCGACCTTGGATGTTAAAAGGCTGAAATAAATTATAAGCCGAAGTGGGCGTTTGCCCCAGGGTATGTGTTCAACGAAATTTTCACTCTCCAA
Organism: Lysandra bellargus; assembly: GCA_905333045.1. Taxonomy (NCBI): domain Eukaryota; kingdom Metazoa; phylum Arthropoda; class Insecta; order Lepidoptera; family Lycaenidae; genus Lysandra; species Lysandra bellargus. The sequence continues at coordinate 9,003,629 of HG995350.1, read as the reverse complement.
ACTTAACTATCGTACTAATTTGATTTCGTTTCTTTGTTTTGTTGTAATTCTTTTATACAATTATCAAAGAATTTTGTGAATAGAATTTTTATTATAACCTTTTTTGTGACCTTGTATTGTGTTGCGCGAAAGTAGGAGTTAGAGTTTTTATAAGGATTGCCCGTTGGTAGAATTATCAAAATGCTATGTGGAAAAATATTCGTAAACTTGGTTGCTATTAAAATATTTATGAAAATATTATTTATATACTTTTATAGCAGCCTTTTTGTATTTGTACCTTGAAGCACGAATAATGACTTAAGTAAGAAATAATATAGACAGCGAAAAGGGAATGACAAAAATAGGCATTGTGAGACACAAGCGAGAAGAAGTGAAGAGTGAGAGTTATAAAAGGATTTTACAACCTCAAACGAACGAAACGACGTATAATGAATATGTCAGGCAGGTCACGTGTCACGGAAAAGTCACAGTATTAACTAAATACATAGTTAACAACGTTATAGATATAGCCATTGCAAGCATCGCAAAACTTAAAGATTGCTCGTTGAAACCGGAGGGCGTAATGGGCGCTTGCGTGTTACAATCGAAAACCGTACCTTACCCTTTAATTTTTGTATCTGTCCTCCTAAAGTTGTATGCAGTCTATACTTAGCTGGCTATACCGAGATGTAGCTTCACTCTGCATCCTCTATCGGTTGTATCACGGGGAGTGCTCTGAGTAATTGTTCGGAATCATACCACCTGCAACTTTTCGCCATCGTCCCACGCGAAAAACATACCATCCTCATCACCTTGACGAGTGGCAGTCTTCCACCGTGCGTTTTTCGCGTAACTTTCTACCGTGCACTGTAAAACTCTGGAACGAACTATCGCCAGCAGTATTTCCGGACCTATACGACCTGCAAACCTTCAAGAAGAGAGCGTATTCCCTCTTAAAAGGCCGGCAACGCGCCAGCAGCTCTTCTGATGTTGCGAGTGTCCATGGGTGACGGTAGTTGCTTACCATCAGGTGACCCGTTTGCTCGTTTGCCCCCTTATTTAATAACAAAAAATACCTATCCTGCGCATCTTACCACGTGAAATGACCGACTAACTCATTGAATGGAATAATTAAATGCAGAAAGTATTTTTAAATCATAGAACTAACATTTTATTTATGCCTGGAATATGTGGAAAAATTAAGTTAAAAGGCACGAGCATCCTTAACTACCATTGAGCTATTGGCTGATGAAGCATGTGCCTACTTAGCATCGTGTTTGCTAATTAAGTGCATAAAAAACTGTTTAACGATGAGATTATAACAGGTTAATAAGATGCACTGTTACTTTTGGGCCGATCATTCCATACCAACCCTTATAAATAAAAAGATACACAATGTATATATTTTATTATCTACATAACGTTAAAAAAGAAATTTTAATACAAACCTCGATTCAAAAATTTTAAATAGATAAAACTCAAATTTTTCAGCACTGAGCGGGTTGATGATGATGAACTATAGCTAAGAACACGCTCGATAATGTAAGCTTTCAAACAAATAAACTCATAAAATCGGTCCACCCGTTTGTATGCTACGATGCCACGGACACACACATATAGACACATAGACAAACACACAGACACGGCAAACTTATAACATCCCTCTTTTTTGTCGGGGGTCAAAAAGATATAGTTTTTGCCACTTTTATAACTAGGTTACTATTACTTTTATCAATAGGAATTCGTAAATAGACCCAGAAAATGTTACACAAACGTAACTAAACGAACCTTTCTCTACAATAGCGGAAAATATTTTAAGTCTACCTACTTATGTTTCGTTAAAAGGAGGGTTCTTTTTCAGACAAAATTTACTTCCAAGAGAATTGCGTAGCACGATTTCAAGAGATTTTCGAATTCCGCAATAAAGAGACAATTTATTTCGCCATTTTCTTTGCAAAAATAAATTAGAATCTAAAGCTAAATGTCACTTTCTGCTTTAATCTATTTTGTATGCCCACCTGGTACCTAAATCGATAGTAGGTGTAAATTAATCTCAGTATTGTCGATATAACAGTAAAGGTCACGTCACACAGAAGTGTTACGCAACAGAACGCGACGCGACGATGTTTGACATTTTCAGATTCTGTATTGCCTTTATGCATAATCAACATGTCGCCCCTCGTCTCTTCTCCTTTCGGTGTGAACGAAACCTGATAGTTAATAATATCGTCAATATGATAAGGCTTGTCTAACTTAATATGACGCGCCCCTCCCTCGTATTCATAGTACAAAATATTTTATTTATATCGAAGAATGGAGCGCGTCATTTCAAATTAGACAAGCTCTATAATAATTACTAAGGCGAGTGATAACTTATTTAGCGGCGTCGTGTGCTTTTTTAGGGTAGGAAAAAAGGACACGTAATGAAAATTGGTAAAACGGAGGATATTTTGCTCTATAAGTATACGGATGTAGGTTAGATTGGGTTTGATAATTTTTTTGTTGTTTCTGTACTAACAGTATGATACATACCTAATATCAGCTTTCTCAGACTTCAGGAAGTACCCTAACAGTTTTGATGATAGGTGAGTCAGTGCCAAAATTGTGGGTTTTTGGACACCTATAAAATTTAAAGTATAATAGCTACGATATTAAAACTTTGCGCATTTCATAACATAAGAGTAGAACTCCCGCGTAGCATAATACTGGAAATAATAACAGACCTAGAAAAGCCTGCACAATGTTGAGTCTGTAAGATGCGGATAACCGTTGGCAGAGTTGCGATGAGTTGATCGTGCCCGTAACCATGGCTAAGCGGAGAGTGGAGCGCCTTAAGGTTTAAGTGGGTAGTTCCTCGGAGAGTCCCATATACCCCGGCCAATTTCCCCAATCCGGTGGGGATGCGCAAATCATTTTACCACTGTCAAAAAAAGTACTGGAAATAAAATCCCCCTCTTTCAATGTTGACAGGTAATATAGTGGTAAAATTCAACGAAAATGTACGCCTATTCCGCCGTTTTGTTTTTACTTTTGCGCACACTCTCGGAGTGCTGTTGTTATTATCAAATAGGTAGCTCATTAGACAATTCAGAAGCCTCATCAACGTTTGTCATTACTACGTAAGATGCAACTGCAAGTTATTTCTCATAACTTCACAATGAACTACAAACACAATTAAGTAGAACTGAAGTTATAAAAGACTTTAACAAGAAAGTTATGTGTAACAAACCCGGCAAAGATTACTTACAGGTATTATCAAGTCGACTTCTTATGAATACCCAGAGCATTCAGTGTTTTTCAACCTTTTTTATGATGCGACCGGTTTGAATAAATATTTTACGATCCACCCTTTACTTTATCAATTTTATCAATATAATTTGTCCTTAGTTTAAAATTTCCTTACTTATATCATCAATATTTTTAACCTTTATTGTTTTTTTTACTGCAATAGTTCTTTCAACCTCCGGTGACCCCGGATATCACACAAAAGCTTCACGACCCCCCAGGGATAGCGACCTACAGATTGATAAACACTGCTCTAGCTAACAATGTCGCTGGAATCGTTCTATTATTGCAAGCTTGCGATTTTACTCGTTAGGGATTCAGAAGATAACGTCCGAACGATAACGTGAACCGAAAGAGTTTCCAGCTTGTGAAACATTTACAATCTTAGGATCCTGAAACGATGCATAATAGCGACACGCAATTAAAATGTCAAGCGGTTTTTATGTTACGGAGTAAACTATACTTATGATTTTATACCTTGACGAAAATATTTTATAACTCGTATCTGAAAACTCATCTTACTAGGAAAAGAAAATGGTTTTCTTTATGTAACGGTACAAAAAAATCTTAATACGATAAATTGAAACGAGCTCATCGTGCATACTCATTACTCGTACACTTATACCAGTTTAAAAGCTGCTATTGTAAATACTTGTTTAAAAATAATTCGATTTTCTTAATCTCGTTTGCGAGTGAACAAGTAATTATTATTAATTATATTTAACGGTAAAATACGTGTCGGGTTTACCGTTACCGCCGATAATAATCGCCTCTGTTCGCATATTATTATTTCCGTTTGTTAAATCCGGCCCTATGTAAAACGACCATTTCGTAATTGTTCTTAATTTAAAAAACTGCTTAATATACTTTTTAATGCAAGTACGGTAGAACCAAAAAATGGCGGTCTATGTACTCTATCTACTTAGACACTGTAGAAAAATATAATAGGCTTCGCTCGCGTTAAGGAATATTATTATTTATTAGGTATCAAAGTCTCAGCCTAATCGGTTTAAAATTGACAAAGTGTCATACAAACTTTCATCCCATATTTTATCCCCTTGGGGTAGAATAGGCATGATGACTATTTTTTTTTCTCATTGGTAATTGAGGGACCCTTAAAAAATAGAAACATCGCTGAAAGAATGACTGTGATAGCTTAAAAATTCACCAAGTTATGACAATTCAAACATCTCATGAAATAGACCTGCCCGAAACGATCCATATAACAAAGTGCTACGAAAGAATGACGTCAATCTTTCGTAGCTTGTACGCATCGTGAGAGAACTTTGTTCGGTAGGTATATTAAATATTGCGTTGAAAGTGGGAGAGCCATGCTTCGGCACGAATGGGCCGACTCGACCGGAGAAATACCACGTTCTCACAGAAAACCGGCGTGAAACAGCGCTTGCGCTGTGTTTCGCCGAGTGAGTGAGTTTACCGGAGGCCCAATTCCCTACCCTATTCCCTTCCCTACCCTCCCCTATTCCCTTCTCTTCCCTTCCCTACCCTCTCCTATTACCCTATTCCCTCTTAAAAGGCCGGCAATGCACTTGCAGCTCTTCTGATGCTGCGAGTGTCCATGGGCGACGGAAGTTGCTTTCCATCAGGTGACCCGTTTGCTCGTTTGCCCCCTTATTTCATAAAAAAGTGGTTTCATAACAAAAGTTGCTTTTAATGGTATACAAATATTAAAAAATTTAATTGAAAAAAAAAATAGACTTGATAATCCAACTTTGAAGGCGCATAACAAAAAAAAATACAAATGCTATCAAGCTGAAATTTTGGGAACACTTATTTTTTACCGTGATTTCTTTATTTTATTAACAAAATTCGCTAATATTTGACCTTGTCATCATCCCTATTGATTAAAAACCTTTCTTAGCGGATGCATACGTCATACCTGCATGCTAAATTTCAGCCCGATTCATATAGATTCTAGTGGCTTGGGTTGTGCATTGATAGATGGCTAAAGCTCAAAGGTGACTGACTGACTGGCAGTCAGTCAGTCACCTTTGAGCTTTATATATTTAGATAAAATGTAAGGTTAATAACAATAACTCGAGATTTAAGAATAATTTACGAAGTTACACATTTTCTTACGTGCTACCGTATAGAAGTCTCGAATTTCAAACATTTTAGGCAAAAAATAATAATACATAATAATATATTATAGTACAAACATGAAGCAGGTAATATGTAAGACTTAAATTTTAATATATTTTGATGGGTTTTTATTCCTTTCTGACAAATTATATTTTGATACTGCTAATCTTCTGAAATATTGAATTTATAATATATCAGGAGACTATAATATTGTGTTATCGTAAATTAAACAAATAGTTTAGTGTTCCGGCGAAGTTGGAGAAAGTTGTTAATTGTTTGTACGTCTAATGTTAATGTATATTGTCGTCCAAACTGACTGATACTAAACTAGGACACTCGAGGGACCTATCTGTAGTCGTCCGCTATCGGCGAGGGAGAACTGGTATTGAAACTCTATAGCATAATTCATAACTAATAGGAATAATAATAATATTATACTGGAGCACAAGACGGATTATACTCGGATTATTGGACTGAATTTATATGCGTCCGCTCGAACGCGCGGTTTGGCGGCTGCAAAGTGAGATTACAAACAAATGTATGTAACAATTAATTGATGTAACGGCGCACAGCGCTGTCATTTAGAGCTACCGCACACCTGAGACACGACTGTCTTAAGACAAATTATCGCATAATAAAATGCACTAGATGCGCACATTTGAGACAAGACGTCTATTAGACAAAGTTGTCTAATGCGCCCCGCGACAAGTCTGACTAACGACAGTCGGCTTCCCTTTGAAGTGTATGCGAGCGCGCACATCTACGACAAAACTGTCTAGCCACAATATACATAACTACCAGTAGTTCGTATCGAAAACCTGGTTAATCTTCGCGGTCCTGTTAGTTAGAAACGCCATACATTTCCAAAAGAGCGTTTTAATTTCGAGTCCGCTCTGAACGGACCGAAATTATTTCTGGTTTTGTTCTAAGAGCAAAATTAAATTGCTCACTGCTCAAAATACCGGTTAGAACCGTTCGCAGTTATGTTCGCCCCACCCACTCACACACACCACGACCATCACCCACTGTCCACACATAAACAAGTTATGGCCTATTGGCTATTAGATGGTGCACTAGAAAGGGATAGAAGATATGACTCCACTAGTTACTTTCCGCCAGAAATTAACCAGGTAATTTCGAAGCAATACCGCTCGCATCTCTATTTCGCTCCGAGCGAACACTTATCCAAAAACCTGGTTATAGAGCGTTTTAACCTGGTTAAAATAATACCGGTTCCGAGAGTCACTTTCCGCGAGAAATTAACCAGGTTAATTTCAGAAGCAATACCGCTCGCATCTCTATTTCGCTCTGAACGAGCACTTATTCCGAAAACCTGGTTTAGCGTTTTAACCTGGTTAAAAAAGTATCGGTTCCGAGCGCTGAACTTCGACTCCAAAGAGGCGGACAGGTTTCGATATATTATGTCAAATTCGTCGGGTTTCACTAAGATTATGAATGGAATGTGTATCGCGCTGGCTGATAGGTATAATTTAATTTTAAATACTTATAGATTTCAAAATTAGATTCTGATAATTTTAATCACATGTGCCAAAACATAAACAATAATACGACCAAAAAGAGAAACACGTCCAGCGATCCAAGTACTATCTTTCCCATTTATTTTTGAAGTTATTTTTAGCCGAATGAGAACTTTTCTATCTATATCTATAAAATCTTTCAGAACTGCTCGCAATAAACGCAAAATGCACTCGGTTTTAATTTTATTAATATACAACTTGTTATTTGAAATACCTAAGTTGTTTAAAATATAAATAATTTCAAATTGACGTGTTTCACAACCCGTTTTTAACGTGTTTAACATGTTTAACATCCCAGAGAAATACAGTAATAGGAAACCCTAATGCCTGTAATATGTCATAGTTTTAAAACTTATTTGTTAACAATCAGTACACTACACTACAGTACAGTTAACAGTCACCACGAACTCAAGTTCGTAGTGACAAGTTAACAATCGTAGCGATTTTCGTCATATACGTCAAATTAAAAAAAAATTAACTTCTAAGTCGGCTTACTCTATAATAATTCTGTCTACTCTGTCCGGGCGTTCTCTACTGTTTAATATTATACAATTGTATGCGTTGCGTCATCGTAGTCAAGACAGTTTTGACTTGGTGTGCGCCACATGATAGACACAACTGTTTTAATTGTGTCGTAAGACTGACTTGTCTATGTGAAACAAGACTGTCTAACTACAGTCGTGTCTCCAATGTGCGGTCGCACTTACATGGTTTTGCTTTTAGGCCCGGTACACATTGGGCGTTTTGAAGCTCGCGTTAGGCGCGCGCTTTGCTAACGCGCATATTGAGAACCCCCGGATTCTATTGAAGCGTACATACGCAAGCTCGCGTTAGGCGCGCGTTAATCTTGCGGTGTAGCGGCCAATACGCGCGTTCGGTCGAACAAATATAAAATATCCATCTCTATATTTGCCGTAATTTTTTTATTGTATGTGTGCAAAATTTGAAAGGAATAAGGGTGTATATTGTATATACATTTTTTTTCAGATATGGGATTATAAAACCATTTAAATTGCTTTGCACTAAACAGCAAATTAAAAAATCCTCATCCAAAATTTCAAAGTGAGGACTAAAACATTTTTAACGCCAATCCTGTTCTATAAGCTTAAAATCCGTAGATCATTAAAAATCTAATTTGTACAATCCTTGCTACATGAGATAGAAGATTATTCTGAAATGAACACCTACAATATTACCCAAAGGTTGACTAGTAGATAATGCCATAGGGCATTAAGTCCTTTGCACAAAGGTCTTAATGCCCTATTTCAAAAAATTTTATGCAGATAAAGATGTGCATAAAGTTTTTTGAAATAAGTAAAATAAATATTAGCTTTACAGTACATAAACTGCTTTCAAAAAGTTACTACTAACAATATAGCAACTGTATAATATTATAGGTTTTTCTGTTGTGAGATATTATAAGTACACTAGCTAAAAGCCGTTCTTTGTGAGGGTTTGCGTCATAATAGTAACCAAAACTTGACTGACCGATGATTACACATCTACATATAAATAAAAATAACTATTTTGAAGCACAAATCAATAGGCGCGATAGTTTTTCCGTAAAATATACCACAAAAGCGCTCAGGTTGTGGGATATACTTAGGGCTCGCTTCGCTCGCCCTGGCTTGATAACGCTCGAAACTCCGTTGCACCAAAATTCGTTTATCGCGCAGTAACCGTACATTTTTCTGGTATAAAAGTATTCTATACCCTTTCCCGGGACTCAAAGTATTCCTATTCCATATTTCTTCTAAATTGGTTCAGCGATTTGGCCGTGAAGTGGTAACAGACAGACTTTCGCATTTATAATATTAATATGGACTATTTTGGATTAATAAATATAATATTGTAGTTCAACTTTGAAACCCCACCGTTACTAATACTGACTATATTATTAACTTAAGCGTTAGCTCAGGTCTGGTAAGACGTCTTAGCTAAGGCCAAAATAAGTAAATTGAAGTTTTGGGCTTTTCAAGCGAGTTCACCAGTAACTAACAAACTCAAGAAGGGAAGATGGATACATTTTACTTTTGACGTTTGGTGAAAAGGTTGCTATCTGAAGAATTGAAGATACTTAAGATATGATAATTTTGATAACTTCATGAAAATTTAATGAAATTATATGGTTTGTTTTTTGGTCAAACTAAGGACAAAGTAGTCATTCTGGAAAGAGACCGTATTTTGATATTTTACTGTAACAGAGACAGTTCTTCAGTAAACTTTGACTAAATAATAAACCGAAAATATTCAAGTAGAAGTGACTCCGGCGGTCCCTCAGCACCAGATGTTGGCAAATAGATTATAAAAATACTTTTCAAAGTATTTACTTAAATGAACAGTGAAAATTTAATTGAGTTATCGAAAGAAATACAACGTTCCTTTTTAGAGATTACTTTTTATTGGCTTTCTTTTTATCAAGTAAACGAAATTAATAGAAATAAGTAACATTTCTGTGTAAAAATAAATAATAAAAATATGCCAGCAAAGTTAATTGTCAATTTGCGGTTGGTAATTTTATATTTAAAGCTTGGACAGAATTCGTCTGTTTGCTTAGAATGTGTTAGAAACCTTTTTGTACCAAGTGCACAAACAGTTATAAATGGTTATAGTTTACATAGAACCGACTGTTTACTTTTCCTTTAAATAAATTACCATGTAATCTATATATATTATAAAACAAAGTCGCTTTTTTCCCTTATGTCCCTTTGTACCCTTTAATCTTCAAAGCTATGCAACGGATTTTGATGATTCTTTCAGTGTTAGATAGCCCATTTACCGAGGAAGGCTATAGGCTATATTTTATCACGCTAAGACTTATAAAAGCGAAGAAATAGAAGAAAATATGGAATAAACGGGGAAAATTATTTAAAAGGGCTAATCTCAGGAACTACTGGTCCGATTAGAAAAATTCTTTCAGTGTTAGATAGCCCATTTATTGAGGAAGGCTATATTTTATCACGCTAAGACTAATAGGAGAATGTGGAAGAAACGGGGGAAATTATTTGAAAGGGCTTATCTCGCGAACTACTGGAGCAATTTTTATGACTATTGGCTTGACTTGGCACAGATAAGAAGTAGACCACGTGAAGGATCATAGGCTATCGATTTTAATCATTAATTTTTCAGTGGCTATATATTTTATACCCGTGCGACGCCGGGGCGGGTCGCTAGTATTAAATAAAACGTACTTGTATTTGCCCAGAATTTCTAGCAGAGGTCGTAAATATAAATTAGACAATTCTGAGAAGTTTTCAACTGGACCTTAATAATTTCATAAATTTACCTGACATTTATTGGACCTAAAAATGTGTAATTGAAACTGGAGTAGATTGGATACACGATATTTAAGTAATTATCTTTTTCAATCTCAAATTATTTTTCGAGACGTACAATTTTTATATAACTTTTTATCATTATCATCATAATTCTAACATCTAGCTACCAGCTTAAGATACAATATTATAACGTCTTATTAAGAGGGCGACTAAGCCAAAATATTCGATTTTATAATTCATCAAATTGTTTCATTTTCTAAACATAGATACTACATTATATTTCCGAGGATCTGACCTAGCGGAAGCACGATATTTTAAAATTTTCTCGTTAGAAAAAAATCACAAAGATGCATTTAATATTCACGAATTTTTCATATATTATTGCCATAACCGTACATTACATTAAGGTGACGCCGCGTTAAAGTAAGAAACCGTGTTGGATATGTTTTAGATTGCTTGTTTTCTATGAGAGGCCGGGCCGGCCTCTCATAGAAAACAAGCAATGGAACAGCAAAAAATCGAAAGGGCGTAAGCGACAAAATGGTTTTTGTCGCGTAATTTAAAAACCATAAATACATTTCATATAAGCTATGCACATATTAAAGTGTATGCTTCAACCAATTTATGTACAAATTTTGGAACCTTAAATCACTCTCCTCTGTTGGAAAAATAGGAATCCCTTTTTTTACAGAGGTCTTTTCGATTGATAATTCTGTGTTAAAAAAGTTGTCCAATCGTGTTATGCTATGGGCAATTCAAAGACAAAGACATGATGAATACTGACAATGAACTTTAGTTTCTTAGCTTTAGTCATTGCTGAGAAAAATCGGCATCGCTATAGCCAAATTATCAAGGCGTCGCCTTAAGTTAATATTTTAACACATCTATATATATAAAATTACAAGTCCTGACTGACTGACTGACTGATTCATCATCGCTGAGCAAAAACTGTTAGAGCTACAGCCACGAATAGGGGATGAAAGTTTTAGACATTTTCTTAGACATTCGACTGATTGAACTGAAATTATTAAAGATTTGAGCTTCTATGATGAAGACGTGCGCTTCAATAGGATATTGGTAAATTCAACCCCCATGAGGATAAAATAAGAGATGATGGAGGACGTAATTGTATTACTTTGAACCTATTGGAACGAATAAATTAAGACGAACAAATAATTTAGTATTTTGCAGTCATATATTGTCTGTGCCTACCAGCTGTTGCCAATGTTACGTAGCCTGATATAAATCTATACATATAATAATATCGTAGGGAAGTTAATTCTGTACATTGAATAAATTTTAAAAACTAAGTTATTAATTCAAAGGGAATTTATTCTGATCCAAACTTTGTAAGTGCCATTTAATTACCATGTGGGGGGCTTCGCCCCGGTCTGTACTTGGGGGGGGGGGGGGGGGGGCTGCAGAGATGAAATGATTTCGCGTCGATAGTGTTGACTTTTAATTCTCCTTTTTTAGGAACAAAGTTATTAATATAATATATTAGTCGTTTAAGCACTATAGCGGCAACAGAAATACATCATTTGTGAAAATTTCAACTGTCAAGTGCGGTTCTTGAGGTGCAGCCTGGACATGAACAGACGGACAGGCTGATATTTTATCTTTGTGAATGGGTCCCGTTTTTACCCTTTGAGTAAGGGACCTTATAAAGAAGAAAATTAAATTATCCATCTCCGTTATTAACTGCTAACGCGGGCGAAGTCGCAGGCAATAGCTTTTTGGGCTACTGATTAAAAATGAATGGGTACGCATTTAAGCGTTTCTGGAAATTCTACCCCCAAGGGGTGAAATTATGGTTGAAAGTTTGAATGAAAGTCCGTCATTACTTAATATAGAAACATGAAAGTTTATTGACGTTTGCGTTTGAAGTTTGCTTAAATAGCGTCCCGTTTTTACCCTTTGTATAAGGATGAAGGATCCACAAAAAGGGGAAAACTTATATATAAAATTTTCGTGTCACAATGTTAGGCCGCGTACTCCTCCGAAAGGGCTTTACTGATTTAAACCAAATTTTATATGCATATTCAATGGGTCTGAGAATCGGCTACTGGGTGATTTTTATATTGATAAGTGCATTTGTTGAATAAATAATAGTGAATTATTACAACTCGAGATTGACGGCGACCATCGTTTGTGCGACGGGACGGGACGTTACCATGGTAACATACTTATTTAGTCACTTCAATAAAATAATAATATGCTCGAAATACTTTATATTATTATGGCAAAGCAACGTTTGCCGGGACAGCTAGTTAGGTATATAACATTCTATCATTGAGAAACCGACCTCGCGGGTTTTCAAATGTTGTATATTTATCGAGTTATTGAGAAAAAACTAACTTGGCGATGATTCCGCGTCGTCCTTATTCACCTGGCATATGAAATATGTGCGTGAGTGTGAAGAGAGAAGGATGATATTTGAATTTTTGCGTTAGTCGCCCTCTTAATATAATTTTAAGTACATTTCTTGTCAAATTCACTTCTGTGAATGCATTAAGATATTATTACTGCTTCTTAGATATCAGATGTTATCGTTAATTTGCATAGTGAATGTACAAACAGATTCAGCTGTTCAGAATACGCTGCAGGCTCTATGTTCAGTTTGCATTGAAAATCAACTGCAGGTGATATTATAATTGAAATGAAGCCAAATAGAATTGACTGTAAGTAGAGAATGCTCATCAGCAAATACTCAAAATATGTGCTTGGTGTTTCTATTATCAAGGATTTTAATTTTCTTACAGGGTGAAAAAATATAATAGTTTTTTTTTCGGCCCCTCTACCGTAAATGAACTAATGAAGTACATGGCAACACTCTGTATGCAATGTTTTAAATAAAAACTTACAGTTTAGAGCGACCGCAGACTTACAATTTTAAGTTGGTCAACTAAGTCGCATAGTGATGAGCAAAATTGGTCTTGGTCTTGGTCTCGGAAAAAATGCAAGACCAAGACCAAGACCAAGACCACCCTAAGACTAGCAAGACCAAGACCAAGACTAGGTGTGCAAGAACAAGACCAAGACCAGAAATGACTATGCAAGACTCTTGCTAAAAATTTTTACTTTCGCAGTGATTGTAATATGAGATAAAATATTTATAAATTATAACAATATACTTTACATGAATTTCAAGTTCTTGTGATACAGCCTGGAAACAGGCACACGAACAGACAGCGATGCGTAAATAATTGGGTCCCGTTTTTACCCTTTTGTTTATTTAACCATGCATGTAAACTAAAATTCAAAAGGAAAAGGAAGATCTTCAAACCGAGAGAGAATTCGACAAGCCCGCCAAGTGCGAGTTGGACTCGCCCATGAAGGATTCCGCAGCGACGAATAGGTTTATTTTATGAAATTAAAAGGTTTTTGATTTATTTTTATATTTCAGTTGATTTAATGAAAGTTAAATTAAGGTTTACCATTTATGACGTATAAAACAAATCTACTTGCTAGTTCTCGTTCCTTGGTAGTTTTTATAGTACTGTACATTATTTATTTTTTAGACTTACCATGCCCCTACTTTAGAAGTTAGAAGGGGGGGGGGGGGACACGCAGATTTTACTACTTTGGAAGAGCCTCTTTCACAAAATATTCAGGTTAGAAAAAACTGATATTAGAAATCTCCTCAATATGATTTTGAAAGACCTATACATAGATACCCCACACGCATAGGTTAGATATGAAAAAAAAAACTTGAAAAGTGTCAAGGGACACCCGGATGGAACGAAGTTATTTCTTATGTACAAATAACCTCTTTACACTAAAACAAAAATAAAAAAGAACGAAAAAAATAGGAAAAATCATAACTGGCTTGCTTTCTATGAGAGAGAGAGAGACAGACAGAGAAAGACGCGCACACTGCACGGCTTACAGCTATAGCAAAAAGCACAGTAGGCAAGAAATGTCGGTCAAAAAGTGTCGTTACAACTTTTTCCGTCTAGCCCCCTTTCGCAACGCGCGATAAAGAACTTCGTTACAAAAATGTTTTTTGTTTCAGTTGTACCTATTGGGACCCCTATAATTTTTAATAATTTTTCTATTTTTGTATCAAAATCTTAATGCAGTTCACTGACTACACCTACTTACCAAGTTCCAATAGTAAGTATAGCTCTTATAGTTTCGGAGAAAAGTGGCTGTGACATACGGACGGACGGACAGACAAACAGACAGACAGACAGATATGACGAATCTATAAGGGTTCCGTTTTTTGCCATTTGGCTACGGAACCCTAAAAATACTCCAGAAGAAATCCGATGGCAAGTTCTTATTTTTTAAAATTTTCATTTATTTCCACTAAAAGATCAGCCTATGCTGAGTTGGCTCTCGACTTTGCATTAGTATTTTTAATTCAAGAATCATTCTCTTAACAAGTTAAAATTATGTAGCTAGTCTAATAATTTCGGTTTGAAAATGTTTTTTCGAGAAAATTAAAACTTACAAAAAGTTTTGAAAAATGTTTGCAAGAGTCTTGCTTTTTGCAAGACCAAGACCAAGACTAGGCGTGCAAGATCAAGACCGAGAACAAGACCAGACGTATTTGAGCAAGACCAAGACCAAGACCAAGACTGGTCGAGTCTTGGCCTTGGTCTTGCTTTGCTCATCACTAAAGTCGCACAGTATAGCAATTAATATAGCTATAGCGACTTATGAAAGCTCGCACATTTTTGCAACTAAATTCGATTCCTTTCCGATTACCTACAATTCAAAAGTTGTCCAATTAAATTGCGATATTACGTAAGTAATTTAGTTTAAATATGATAGTCGGCCAACTTGAAATCGTATATCTGCGGTGACCCTTAAAGTACATAAATTCCTTTCAAAAAACATTATACACCGGTACGATTATAATAAGTCAATTATAATTTGAATAAGCACACTGTCGTGAATCAATTAACAATTTTTCACACACGACAGAAGCAAACTGCATTTTTTTGTTTCTATTTCTGGAGCTGTGGTGTTGACCCACGTTTAAGCAGCTGAACGTAATGCTTATAGCCTTTGTATTACATTTTTAGGACAGAGCAATTACAAGAATAGGGCTTGTTTCACCACTTCCTGATAAGTTATGTTTCACCACTTATCAGGAAGTGGTGAAACAGACTTTAGAAACCTAAATGTTTGTGTTAATGATGTTATACTGTTATTATGTATTACTAATGCGTAATGTTAACGAACCCAAATGCGTCTTAAGGGTCCGTATACGAAATTTGCCGATTTCGCTGATTTTACAGACGTGCTTTAACAGTTAAAATACAATATTTCTATAAGTTTTTTGCACAACATGTAAGATCATTTCAATTATAATCTAATGTTGGAGCTAGATTTTTGATTTCTTTAAGTATTTTTAAATAATCCAACTCAAACCCGCGACAATTTTGTGATTTTTGCTGTAAAAGGTTTAGAATATCACCTGTTTATGGATTGTATTGACGTCTTCACGGTATAAAAAAAATACAATGTACTGTTGAGAAAGTCGTCTATAAAATGTTGGAATTACTTTTTACCACTTTAATATGAAATAGTTGAGTAAAAAAATATGTAACTCGGCAAAATTTTAGAGAAAATGGGCAAAGGCATAAAAAAACGACAGAAATAATCTATAGATAAAATTCTATCCAATTCGAGAAAAAACAAAAAACAAATTGTGCCAAAAAACACGATTCAAAACAACTTAAATCTCACATTTATATTTCTCGCCGTCTTTTTTAAGTCTAATAAGGGGAAAAAAACCTAATAATATTTCTGTAGCGAACCTTTGCAATTTCAGCAAAATCGGCAAAATTTCGTATACGGACTCTTAAGGACAAGAACGCCTACATTTAGATTAACGTATGTATTATGTTCTTCACACCCTTTGAGCAATAACGTGAAGCTTCTTTGTGTCATTGTACAATAAGCTAAATTATAAGAAAATATGTTCTAAATGCCTTGCTATATTGCTTTTTAACCGACTCCCAAAAAGGAGGTTATATTGTTCGGCTGTGGAAATAATGTAAATATATATATATATATATATATATATGTTCAACGATTACCCCGCCGCTTGTAAACCGATTTTCAAAATTTTTGTTTTGTTACATTTGGTTTCACTCCAATTTGGTCCCATTTTCACAAAAATGGTGATGTGATGATGGAATCCATGAGTTATCGAGGGAACTCCTCAAAATTTATATGGAAACATATGGTGATTTTGGTTTTATGAGAAGTATCCTGAGCATATTATGCTACCAAAACCCAAGATTTTGTACCAAGGTATTTTATTTTATTTATATAATATGGATAAGTACAGTATGTCCAGTGTCCACACACCCACAACACCATAATTACATCATAACGTTATGTACTTATTATTCTACTTTTCATAGCGATTTTAATAAAAATATAAAGTTGTTTCACAATAAATGATTCAAGTTCTAAGCGTCTTACATACCATAAAATTTAACATAACAAATTCAACCTTAACTCCAGAGCGTAAGGCATACACTTGACATTACATCTTAAATTGAACCCTTAGGGTCGTGCCACACCGGAATGGCAGCCACGCAGCGAGCACTTTCAGGTCATATGATTTTAAATTTATCAGCAATCAGCTAATATAAGTGGTAAATTAAAGTGTGCATTTTGGAACCCACTTTGGTTTGCGAGTTCGAGGTTCAAGATTTAAGTATTTGGAGCTTTAACGCTTTCTAAATCTTGCAGTGGCGTCCTTGTGCAGTCAATTTTCAGAGAGGTGCGCTCAAATCTTGAAAACATTGAAGTGGCTATTATAAGTTTGGTTCCGTACAAAACTATGAAGAATATAAAATTGAATGTATATAAAATCTATAAAAATAAAGATAGGATTGGCATTGGTTTATTATACTATCTGACACCGATATTATAGAGGAGCTCCGAGACTTTAGTCATGTTACTGTAGCTAAAACTAGGTAACATCACAGTAATTAATAAAAACTTAAGGCTAATGTCAGATTTATGTAATTTGGTCAAATCAATGTTAGCTGTGATCTGTTGGCTGTTCTTTGCATAGCCCGACCAAGTTAAGTAGGTCCACGCCTATGTATTCACAATTAATTGGAGATATCTCACATCCCATATATTTTTGTTCACGAATTACGTTATAATCAGCGATATCAACTTTGCTCAAAGCATTGCTCATAACGAATTCATATTGGAAACTAAATTAAGTTATTGTAAACAATTTGTAGTCGCAAAATGCTTTAAGTATTACTAATATGACCTTTAATACACCCTATAGTCAGATTGTAAACGTGTGAACATTGGAAATTAGTAATTACATAATTTAGACATTTGGCATTAATTGATACAACTCGGGTGGTTAGAACAATACTGTGAGATTGTAATAATTGGGTTATCAGCAATAATTAACAATTAGTGTGCGATTTGTACTGATAACAATATTATTGTTAATGATTTTTAATTTGGTGCGTTGCAAAAAAATCGCATTTCAAGTCCATTTTTCTTTTTTAAAATTATGTCAAGTCTTCGAGTTCTTAATTTTTAACTAACGAACGAAAATATTATATATTTGCATACAGTTTACAATATAGAAACAACGGTATTAATTTTTTTATTCAGCATAGATTTTAACACGTCATTTAACAGTGAGCAACTTTGTTTTTGCAATATTAATATATTACCAATTTGCTTACAGTTCTCAACAATATCTGTATTGCTGTGAAATAAACGTACGAACAGCGATATTTAGACAATGTAAGAAGAACACCGATATCAAAATCCTTAATCAGGATCCTAAGTAGAGATTTTAAAGTTCTAGCCATACACAGAAGCCTGCAATTTAACAATTAGTATAGCATTACACAGCAAACACCGGTGGCGGGCGCTAATAGACAGGCTAAGCCTGCTATTACATGCGATCGTTCATATGTTGTATCGGTTTTGTTGTTGCACGGATTTATTGAAGTAAAAACTTCTTTAACAGCATTGCGCAGTTCTTTGATGGGTAAAAAATGGTTGGTAACTCACGTGACCAGGGGCCGGGGGGTGTGCCAAAATGTTTTCGTTTTCGCTTCGTTGTAGAATCGCCTATGAAAATGTATGGAATTGACATAAGCGTTCGTTAATATGACGTTGACGTTCGACTCGTCTTATGTCAATCCCATACATTTTGATCGGCGATTCTATAACGAAGCGAAAACGAAAAATTTTCGGCTAATGGTTGGACCTCATCTGGCAGCACGGAATCGCCTTTTTCCGTCGCCCTTTCTCTTTCTGGCTTAGAACTGCCATTTGCTAAACTGAGACAGAAAGCATAATGCGATAGCACGCGGCGGAATCCTCGAGACTATCGCATTATGCTTTCTGTCTCGGTCTAGCAAATGGCAGTTCTAAGCGACAGAAAGAGAAAGGGCGACGGAAAAAGGCGATTCCGTGCTGCCAGATGAGGTCCAACCCTAAATGGCCTGATCTAAAATTCGTAAGGCGGAGGGAGCGGACGCGGCCTATAGGACTACTTCTATCACGCGCGGCCATTGATTGAGCTGGTTTTAGTATTCAATGAAAAGTTGTATAAAATTAAAGTAACTAAACGGAAGATAATGTGAAAAGGCACAAAAGAACGTATTTTTGCGTCTATCTTTAGACATATTCTTCATACATTTGCTTTCAAAGGTATGATAATGTCATTAAAGTTCAAATCCCTCTGTAAAAAGCGTATTTCAAAAAATACACTTTCCAGAATGTAAATAATAATTTTATGTAAATACTATAATGTAATTTTACACAGAACTCCTCAGAATTTATCCATAAGAAAAGGGGTTGAATGTGAAAATTTTATGCGAACATAAATACAACCTTTTTGATGATTTTTCATGCAGTAAGGCGTGGGATACAATCGTTCTGTGCGTTGGTGTAAAATAACAAAATGTTTTTTTATTCAATTAAAAAAGTATATATTACAATGTATATGTATAACTAATTTCGTCCATAAACGTCGTTGCGCTGCAATAATATCTCGAACTGTACATAATAATATTTCCGTGATAAAAATATCCGTTTTGTTTTCTTACAACTCAAAGGATACTATTAAGATACCATTAACCATACCAAAACATCTTAATTGGTTCAACAATTTAGTTTTGAAAAAGATATGTATGCAGCGTATATACTCGTATTCTATTCTCTATCAAGTGAAAATGTGAATGTGCCAGACGAAGTCAGGCAGGGCTCATATATACGCAGTGTTTTAATAGTAAGTGTGTAACTGTAAGTGATATTGATTCATTTCTGGGTCAGCAACAACAATGTTCTATTCGAAACTTAAAAAGGTAAATGTCAGTTGTATCTAAACGGCGTGCAGTAATTAGTCCATTGTGGTCGGATCCCCAGCACGGATGTTGTTCGTGTCGCTTAGTGAAACCCGCTGAAATGACACGAATATTAAGGTTTACGTTAGCCTAGTAGCACGTAGGTTTAGTTTGCTCGTTCTGAGTGAAGTAGATTATTTATTTAAAACTAGAGTCATATCAAGAATTAACTGTGTAACGGTTGCACTTAGAAACAGTTAATGAATTCTTAACTATAATTTCATGAAGGTTTTCACATAAAATCCCTTACATTTGTGTTAAACTATTTATTCAATTGATGTTATCTCTAAATGTTATGGAAAGAGCTATGTTGGAATATGCCTGGTGGATAAAATTCCTAATTTATAGTCATTCGCCAGAGAATTAAAGTCACCGACATCGCTCATAGAATTAGGGCACTGAAGTGAAAATGGGCTGGTCATGTCTGCAGACGAGAAGACGGTAGATGGAGCAGACAAGTGTTAGAGAGACCACGCTTAGGCAAGCGTAGTGTAGGACGTCCCGCGGCACGGTGGACCGAAGATTTGAAGAAAGTGGTTGGCAGGCAGCACCGGATGGATGATGGCTGCCCAAGATCGGAATGGTTGGTGCTCAATGGGGGAGGCCTACGTTCGGTAGTGGACGTCAATAGGATGATGATGATAGAATCTCAATGCTGTCGTAAGACTTTTTGCCAAAAAGAAAGTACTCGATAAAGTACAACTCTATATTTTCTAACTTATCAAGTTCAATTCAATAAGCTAGAATAGCGTATTAATGACTCCTAATATATAAAGTAAACTACGGAGTTGTGTGACAGTACATAATTACCTAATTTCAATTTGGAAATAGCACAAATTACTTTGAAACTACTTACAAATTGCTGACCAAAACAAAAACAATAAAGCTAAAGCAATGTTTCTGAAATACGTGGCATTAAAGAAAATTGACAAGCACAATCTGATAATATCAGAACAGTGAGTATGTATGTGTATAGAGTATAGACATTATAGGAAAACATAGTTTCTTGTTCAAAAACATTATAATGAATGTAGAAAATATTATCAAATTATTTATGAATGCTTACTAAAATTAAAGTAGTAGTATCTAAAATGAAGAATGAACAACTTTCTAATGAAATAATTATTTATCAAAAGCCCTGTGATATTCCAAGCATTTCACTAAATAAATATAAAAAAAATAATTATTATACAGATGTTAATTTAGAACTTTTAAGTAACTTAAAAATCTTTCTAAAACAATAAATATTAAAGTTAAATGAAAAATGTAGATCTTAAAGACCAAAGAAATAATGATTTTTTAATATAATTTAAAACTATCATAAACATGAATAATAAAATAGTCTCAAGTTAGAAAAGGCAGATGTTTATTTCATTTTGTGAAATTCACATACAGTATTCTCTTGCTAACATCAAAACTTAGTTTTACAAATATATTTAATTTGAATCATATTTATAGTAGTTAAATTAGGCAGAAGACAAAGGACAAAATCCAACGTCCATACAATTTTGGGCTAATTTTAAAAGTGCCGGCCAACGCAAATAAACCCATTATTTAAATAGAACATAATCTAAGGAATAATTTTTATTATTACACCAAAGTTCTAAGTCAAGTCTCCGAGTTGTTATTCAAGGTCAAACTTTTTTTTATAGCATGTAATAAAACTAATTTTATTAATAAAAAGTAATAAGTGATCGATCCCAACGTCCCTATCCGAGTCATAGAATAGATTAGAGGCCAAATACCTACAAATGATTTGGAAAAATTGACGGACGGAGCCACAGGAGCCACAACATTACATCCGAGACTCCATCGGCGGTCGCCTGCTGTTTGGGGTATAGCAGACTCGTCTTGAGGGAAGGTTTATTTACCTTCCGTCCGTCAATTTTTTCCAAATAATTTGTAGGTATTTGGCCTCTAATCTATTCTATGACTCGGATAGGAACGTTGGGATCGATTGCTTATTACTTTTAATTAACAAAATAAGTTATATTACATGTTATAAAAAAAGTTTGACATTGAATAACAACTCGGAGACTTGACTTAGAACTTTGGTGTAATAATAAAAATTGTTCCTTAGATTATGTCCTATTTAAATAATGGGTTTATTTGCGTTGGCCGGCACTTTTGAAATTAGCCCAATTTGAACCTTGTCCTTTAATAATTATGGTACAACAAAAATATTCGGTTTATATTCGTAGGGTTTAAAGATTTATAAACCGAATTAAAAAAAATAACCAGTGATAGCGTTTTGTACTTGGACCACTACCCAAGATGTATAGCAAAGACATTCGCTTCTTAATAATAATTATGGTTTTTTTTAATCTACCCGCACTGTCGAAATTTAAAACGTAATATTTTATTGTTCTCATGTAAGTGACGAAATGTTTTAATGGGAAATAAAGATCTTTAAACCGAAAATATTACAATGGCTTTAGTACCAGATATATATTTGTGTTCTCATTGCGAAAAAGCTGAATTATGACGCTGACAACTGCCAATGACCTTGATTTCGCATCACTCTCGCACCTGTGTCGATTTTCATGCCAGAGAGACAGAGATGTGAAGTGTTCACTCGGTAGCGTGGATACATTTTTCGTTTTTTAGAGGAAAAAATAAATATTATGGGAAATCTAGATGTCAGAACCGAAAATTAAATCCGGCAATCTTTGGATTTTTGTAAAAGGTATCAAATAAACAATTTTTTAAAACATAGATTGTATTATTACTTTAGTTAGAACTGTTTACAGTTCCTGAAAGACTTTGGTATTTTTTTTCATCCAGTAGGAGTACATTATTTTATTATTTAAATTCGACAATCTTTTCCAAATATAATCAAAAATCACATTTTTTTTGTGTCTATCAATGAAATACATACGTCTAGAAAGCTGCACAAAGATGTCGAATTGGCAGCTGTCTTCCCCTTAAAATCACGTTTTAACTGCTATGTAGGTGAATAGATTATTATAGAGATTCTTTTATAATAGTTTTCGCGGAAAAACCTGCGCTCGTATAAAGTTTAGCGCGAGCAAAGTTAAGGGCAAAGTCTAGTGTCAAGTAAGCTTAGGGTTAAATGTATAATTAGAACCTTTGTGCGAGTGACTACAACACCTAAGTGACATTATCAACGAGTTGAAGTTGTGAACTTACATCTATAATTGGCACCACTTGAATGCTCTTTTGCATGTAACGTACTTCAGGGGTGAAATGCCTGTGTATGTGAATACTGAATACAATGCCAATGTGTTTTTGCTGTAGTACTTTTGGTAGTTATTGCATTTTTATATCCATCAATTATATGACGGTTATATAACGTCAGTAAAAAAATTAATTAAACGTTCTTTAATTTTTAGCTAAACTTCGCACGTTTATTAATAAACTTTAGTTCTTCAATTATTTATAGCTATTTCCATATATATATTCATCTCAATAATGAATTCAAATATGTTATTAATTAAAGGGTGTATTAAACAATAAACTTAATATTGTCAAAATAATAAAACTTGAGAGGTGTAACTGGCTTGCTTTCTATGAGAGAGAGAGAGGAGAAATACATGCACGCCACACGGCTTACAACTTTAGCAAAAAGCACAGACATAGATCATGATAGATACTGCATGTCCCGCGAAGTACATATACATACGGTATCTATATTAATCTATGTTTGTGGCAAAAAGTGTCCGTCAAAAAAGTGTCGTGTCGTTAGAACTTTTTCCGTCTAGCCCCCTTTCGCAACGTGCGATAAGGAACTTCGTTCCAAAAACCAAAAATTAAGTAACCTTCAAAAACTTCTCTCCTTTATTCCTATAGGAATATACGATTTCAGAATAAAAATAAAACAAAAAAATTACAATTTTAATACAAAATATTATGCTATCTTATTACAAGTCACGAAATATAAAATTTATTTAGATTTTTTCTGGCTGAAAGCGTTGAAGACATTAATTACGAATTTTGTTCTTTTCATTCGAGTCTGGTCATAATAAGATGTTGACAGATGTTACAAGAGGATTACCGTACCGTGGTAATTATACTGGAAGAATAATATTTTAATTAGCCAATAAATATAATAGCCAAAAGGCGATTGTTTTTAAATATAAGTGCTAAAATATATTCTTTCGGTCTTTTTCCTTTTTGTGCTTAAGCGTTTAAATATATTAATAATTGTCACTATTGCATAGATTAAGTTATTTAAATCTACATTTTAATTGTTTTTTAAAGAATAATTTTACACTTTTTTGCTAAAAAGGGGCCCCGAGCGAGTTTCTTACACCGGGTTAGTTTCCGAACCAGTGGTATGTAGGACGTTCCGAAAGTACTTGATCCGAATTTATTCACAAATAATTTTATTTATTTATTAGCTATATATAACTCCGTATCCTGGATAAGGACATAGGATAGTTTTTGTTCCGCGTGATAAACGAATTTTATGAAGTTGCAGACTGCAATAAGGTGATTTGCCGATGGTAGCTAACAGAGATAGAAAGGATTTCATACTTTGATTTGATGGTCCTAAAATACGGATTGTTCTATTTGTAGGACAATGTTACTCTTAAATTATATAATTACTATTAACCTACCAATATACAAAAAATAAGCTAGTTAGGGTTTCTTTTTAGTGTTTTGTAATCAAGAAAACTTAATTGTGCATGTTGTATAGCCACAGTTTACGCTCAAGCACCACAAAACGTAAAATGAAAAATATCAAATAATGTCGAGTTTGTTTGCCAACTACATGTTGCCAACCGCTTTCTCCCGCCTCATGAGATCTTTCGCCGAATCTTTTTAACTTTTCATTTATAATTATGTATTACACATATCATTGGAGTGTTCTAACTGAAGTCCGCACTTGATATATCTATATCTCTACTAGATGACGCCCGCAACTATGCTACGCTAAGTCCCGGCCCTTCTTACGTAGTTATGATACTCTTTGAATATAAACTTGACTTTTCAAAGTGACTTAATATGAAAGCATTTCTAGCACAGAGTATAAATTACAAGTAATATGACGTCACACTATGGCGGACCATGGCGGACAGTGTTTTCGGCGGCATTTAAAATGCGTATTTTTCGATCAACATTATTATATGGGTTTCTACTCTTTAAAATATTAAAATATTTTTTTTTTCGAAATAAGGAATGACTAACAAACGATTAGCATGAAAAAGATTAGGTCCACTAGCCTATTCGTTTATCGCACGAAAATCTTACAATTTTCCGGGATAAAAAGTATCCTATATCCTTTTCCGGGACTCTTAGAGTCTCCATTCCAAATTTCAGCTAAATCGGTTTAACGTGAAGAAGTGAAAGGTAGACAGACAGACAGACGTCCACACATTCCCAATTATAATATTAGTATGGAAGTATGGATTTCCCTGTGTACCGCTAGGGAAATGCTCACAAAGCCTGTTCAAATAAAAAAGGCTTTATTTGACGATGCGAATATTTTATCGGGAGCTAAAATATATTTTTGTTTGGCCTGCCCAATGCCCATGTTTACGTTTTTGGATAAATCCTATCATGAATTCACTAGATTTAAGGTTGACAATTTGACAAATTTATTTATTTGCAGCTTTTGCTTATTTTCAGTCGGCTAATTAAAAGTGTTTAATCTAAAAAGTAAACATTAATATTAGCCTATCGACGAAGATTGGTAGGCTAACTTAGGTTTCAAAGAAGAGTTTTATAAATCCCAATGAACATAAGTAAAACCGTGTAAGGAACTAGTATTTTATAACTACAAAGGCTGTCAAGCTAACCTTTAAATCCTAAAATATACATAGCGTCTACAAGAATTTATTTACCTACATTCTAGTATTTCTGAAGTCGTTTGCGCCCACGCTTTAAGTATATTTGTTTATTTTCTTAGAGGAGAAACGTCCATTTGCAAGTAATTACTTAATCTCATAAATACTGATTCTTCTACTATATAAGAAGTTATTTTATCTCGTTTGACTTCGTTACACAGTGTAGCGTCCTTGATTGACTACTACTCCTTTTACTTGATAAATAAAACGATTGACTTGATAAGCCGTTACTTGATTTATTGCTTGATACTTGATGATCAAATGACACGGGTGTGCGAGCACGCGCGATCGCCTTGATTGATCGATGCGAACTGATTTTAATAAAATAAGTAACTAATTACGCGAGCGCGTCCTAAACGCTGACTCCTTAAAAACCCTAAGGGGCGATTTCACCAAAGAAATGGAACGCGTTCAAAGCACTCTGAACCTGCTCAAAACGTATAAACGCGATTATAACATCGAAATGCATTTCACCAGCATAAACGGAACGCGTTCACAGCAAATCCGAGTTTTATCATCTGAACGCCCAAAGTCCGAAGTTCAACGTCATGAAACCCGTTCAAGCCCTGTCATGGCGGAACGAAAAACATAGACAAAAGAAATGTCAATATGACAGTTTTGACACATGCGTTTGTAAGTTTATGTATTGTTTCTTTCTATTTTGAAGTTGAATTAACGTGAAATGACTTTAAAATACTGAAAACTTGTAAAAAAATTGCGTGACGTCACGTAAACTTAGATTTAATAATCGCGATCAAAAGAAGGTAGTGAAATCCAATCGAAACAAAACAAGATTTACGTCGCAGAATGAACGCGTTCAATGGAAACTAAGTTTTATAAAGCTAAGTTTTATGTGTATTTGGTGAAATCCCACCTTAAACTGCTTGATGTACGATATGGATCGTACATACAGTATACTTTTAAATATTAAGTAAAATGTCAAGACTTCTTTAAGGTACGTCCTTTTTTACGGTAGAATTTACAAAACGTGTGATTTTAGGGTTCCGTACCCAAAGGGTAAAAACGGGACCATATTACTAAGACTTCGATGTCTGTCCGTCTGTCTGTCTGTCTGTATCTCAATAACCGCTAGAACTACACTTCTGAAATTTTCATAGATTGTGTATATCTGTTACCACTATAACAAGAAATACTTAAAATAAATTAAACTAAATATTTAAGAGGGGCTCCTATATAACAAACGTGATTTTTTTTGCTATTTTGTTCTCGATATCAATAATGGTAACAGGTAGGCACTTCAAATGTGCACAAAATACTAAGTTGTATTTATACTTTATTATAATTAATAAAAAAAATCAAATAAACTAAATAATTAAGGGAGCTCCCGCACAAAAAACAAAATTTTTGCCTATTTTTGCTCTATTATGGTACGGTACCCTTCGTGCGCGAGTCTAACTGATACTTGGCCGATTTTTGTAATTGATAATACTGATTTCGGAGACAGTGGCCGGTTCCGATGAAACCGTGTGATCTTCATATAATTAACACAATTAAATGACAGCCACGACTGGCGAGAGAATAGGCACAGCACTGACGTTCCAAGGTCCTGTCAGACAATCAAGTGGTCAACATGTACTATCCTAATCATACAACGTTGTTGTTGTTCCAACGCGTAAATCGACCTTCGAGTCATGTCTCGATTGCCTAGATGTATACGATTGAAGCAGTTAGGAGTTAGGCGTTTACTATTTTTTAACAACATTATTTATTATTATTAAAATGTAATCAAAGACAAAACCATTAACAGCTACAATATACCTTGTGCTGTACAAGTGTACACATTAATTATACGTAACAAGACGTGATTATAAAACTTATTTAATTAAAAAGTTTTATACGCCAAATCTTGTTCCGCTACACTCAGATGTTCTTGAAAATGACGCGTAATTTACACGCCGTTTTCCTCCCCCCAGGAGTCTTGTTTTTCCGGCTTCGAGTATTATGAAAAACATACATTGACGCGAAAGACATTCTCAAATGCATGACACTCTTACACGTCTCCTTTTGTATGGGGCTGTATGATTTATTGCTACGTTTTCGCACCTAACGACGCGACGTACTCTTAATATTTATTTACATTTTGAGTTGTAAAGATTATGGTTTATAGTTTTCTTTTGTTGTCAAAAATTTTTGAATTCATTAGTAAGCTTTTATTATTGAAGAGTTTTCATAAGCCTAGAAGTAGTATGTTCAGGCTTATGATTGATTATAGGTACTACTTCTTGCCATCTTCTCATCAACCATTAGGATAACTCAAAAATTCAAGTTGTAACTAAAATGACGTCATATTCACGTTTTATGAATGAATCATCTATCAATAAACTTTCCCAAGAGTTCGAAGCAAGTGTTCGAAGCGGCTATGCGACTCGCGTACTATGACGAACCTTTTAGAGTTTCATGCCAGCAAGCTTAGTCATATAATAAACTACGTCAAGTCACCTTACACTCTAAAGCAAGCCGACCCATGAGCAACAATTAGTCACCAGTTGACCAGAATATGGTACCTCTTGTGCTTTATCTCTCTGAATTATAATAATATGCTATGGTAAGCCACCTCATGCGCTACAGCAAGATTGGTCATAATATTAGTGACCGACCGAACTTTCGGTTTCGGTTTCGGCCAGTTTCGGCCAAAAAATCTAGTTTCGGCCTTAGTTTCGGTTTCGGCCAAAATATAGCCGAAACTTTCGGCCCCGCCGAAACTCATGCGCCGTTCCGTAAACTTCGCAGTTAACTCGTGCTTGCTTGCCAGCGAGGCCCTGGCCCAGTTCGCCACCATCTATTTAATCGTGTTTTGAAATTATGTGTTCCAGATTAGTCCCAAATCAGAAATTAGCACTTCGTTTTATTTTCATCAAATTGTCTAAACTTATTTTTGTTGAAATTATATTAAGTATTGAATTTTATTTCCACGACAAACGCAGGCTTATATAACATTAATAAAAAAATACATAATTAATAAATAAATAATTTTATTTAACTTTTGGCAAATTACGTGCTATTATAACAATGTTTCCCAAACAAACGATTTAGTAAATGCTATGATATATTATTGATTACATTATATGTGTGAACTTATTTACCTAAAAATTTTGTTCGACTGAGATTATAGGATATATTAGGATATACCTTGCGAGATTTATCTAGTAAATCATCTCACCTCACTCTTTTCTAAACTACTTAACTTTTAACAATGGATACGCAATCTCTTAGACCGTTCCTACCCTGCTAGAATCTTATCTAGCCCACTTCCTCGTAAGCTTCACTTTTGCGGCCCTCAGTATATTTTTGAGATTTAGTGGCAAAACGCATTCTGGAGCAAAAAGAATGTGACGTCAACTGCAAGTTTGCTAAGTAATTTCGTTTTGAACTTCGACGCGGCTGTGTCCATGTTTCCCATAAAAGTAATATACTGCAATTGATTGTGTTTTTAGTAGTACGTCGTTAATGTCTAAGGGAGGATTTCACCAATCACACAACTTCGTTTTATAAAACTTAGTTCTTATTCAACGCGTTCCTACGGGGATGTAAATCTCGTTTTGTTTCAAATCGAGTTTATAATATTCTCTTAATCACGATTATTAAATCTATGTTTATGTGACGTCACGCGATGATTTTACATTGTTTTATCATTTTGAAGTCTAGTAACGTAACTTTATCAATAAAAAAGCAAGAAACGATACATAAACTACCCAAACGCATCATTTTTTTGGTCTATGATTTTCGATTCGCTATGTCACTACACTGACAGGACTTTAACAAATTGTATGAAGTTTAACCATACAACATTGGAAGTTCTGAAGATAAAACTTGGTTGCTGTGAACGATAAGTTAGTGAAATGTAATTTGGTGCTATAAACGCGTTTATACCTTTAGAACCGATTTAGTGTACACTAAGCGCGTTCTATTTCTTAGGTAAAATCGCACCTAAATAAAATGACTTGAATAACCTCTGCTCTCGTTTCTTAGGGTAATCCTTCGTTATAATACATTAATTAAATAATTTCACCAATCACACTTAAATTACATTTTATTAAACTAAGTTCTCATTGAACAATGAACGCGTTTATATCTCGTTTTATTTCAATTAGATTTCACATTCTTCTTTTAATTTCAATTAATGAATCTAAGTTTACGTCAGGTCACGCGATGATTTTTATGCTTATATTATGTGAAAATTGTCATCTTAACAATTTTTTCGTCTTTGTTTTTCGATCTGTCATGATACTACATTGACAGGACTTCAATGTGTTTTATGAAGTTAAAACTCGAATATTGAGTGTTCAGAAGATAAAAATCGGATTTGCTGTGAACGAGTTCAGTTTAGGTTGTTGCAATGCAATTGAGTATAATAAACGTGTTTATATTATGTTTAGAACCGGTTAAGTGTGCGCTAAGCGTGTTCAATTTCTTTGGAATATACTTAGTACAAAAAAGTTTCTAGGGAACATATTCGAGTCTAAGATTAATAACATTAATTATTTTAAGAAATGTCGCAAAAAGTAAAAAATTCAATGTGGTACTTTTTCTTTAGTTTGAAAAGTTGTAATTTATGTTAAAAATCAATAAGTTTCAGTACATAAGCGTAATTTTGAATGTTTTTCCAAGTTTCAGTTTCGGTTTCGGTTTCGGCTGAAAAATCAGTTTCGGTCGGACACTACATAATATACAAAGGCGAGCCACCTCGCATGTCATAACTTGCCTATATGCTATGGCGCGTCAAATCCTGTGTCATAGATATCTGGGCCCTCCTACTTGAAAGCTGGGCCAAAGTCCCGATGAGCCATCTATGCTAAATTTAGCCGGGGCCAAATCGGCGAGCCAAAATCTGTGTTAAAGCAAGCTGGGCTCATGTAAAGATGAGCTAACTGACGTGCATATGCAAAGTCCCCTCATGCTACGCACGTCTTGAAGCTAAAGATAGCCAATCAAAGTATTTATTTCGTCAAACTATCAATTAATCGATCATGGTCATGAACATGAACTTCAGGCTTCAAATATCAATATTTGCAAACTCTTAAAATGGAAACTTTAAATTTTGGATTCAAAAATTAAATAAATCAAATATTATTATGTCTTAAGTTGATGAGTAAGTTTTATTTGAACTTACAAAGTGTAAAAGTTTTCGCCAGTAAGCCAATAATTTTAATAATTTCTCTGGAACATTTTATTTTATTTTTCTCCACAGTCACCGCGGCGCGGCGCTGGATTGACTCGGCGAAGCCTTTTAGAGTATTGGTTCTTAATCGTGACGTCACAATCCGACGTTAGGAGATTAAACGATCGGGAATAAAATTTTCGGTTTCCTGGGCATTTATTTCGTCGACAAATCTCGTTTAACCTGTGTTTTGCATTTCCTAATATTAACAATATTATGATAAAGTTAAACAGTAAATATGCCAAACCAAAACCTGCATAAATTCGACGGTTTGTCTTTTCATTAAATGTTTCACACATATTTTTCGTAAATAAGCAGACGACACTTTTTATAAAGCTAAGAAAAAAATCTTGTTACTTGAGAACAGCTGAAAACTTACCACAAAAACGGGCAGAACTTCTTTATATCTAACGAATAAAACTAATAAAAAACTAAGCACGTCCAACTTACGTGTTATGTGATAACGCGGCGCGGTCGGAAAACACTGAGCACCGGTTTTGTTGTGCCGGCTTGGGCGGGCGCGGGGGGCAGGGCGGGCGGCGGGACACGTGCGGCTCGCGCGACGGCGGGCGGCGACTGACTGCGCGCGCCCCCGACCCGCCCCGCCACAATCCGCCGAAACCCTCAAATTAGTTACCCATGAATGTCTGTAAGTTTTTTTTATGGCGACTCGTGTGAAACTATTGCCAGTGTCAAGTAGTAAAGGTAAAGAAACTTATGTCACGGTAAAAGTAAGGACAGCGAGGACCTATCTGTAACTTGTAAGTTATTTCATTCATCTTTCCTAAAAAAAAGATTTTTTTCCTTAGTACGATGATTTTTTTTTTCTTTTTTATCTCCTGGTAATTTTAATCATTTAGGCAATTTTTTGGCTGTTGCAAAAACAACAAAATATATTTTAATCCATGGTAAGTTAAGCTGCCCACAGTTTCGTCAAATTAGCTGCCCACAAGAATATCACCAACTTATTTGATTAATTTTTATCACCTACAGGCTAAACTCTAAAGCTAGTATTTCGATAATCAAATAGAGAAAGTAATGTTGGTGTCTTAATTTTACTTTTTTTTGTTTTCGCAAATACAACATCATGACAGCTTTTGTTAAGAAAATGTACCTTTTAAACGCAAAATCTGAAGAAAATGTAAAGTATTAAAAAAAACACTCGTATATCCCATGGGTGGTGACTCGCTTCAGGTGTGACACATTTTATGCTTAATGATTCACGTTCCAGATTCTAGAAAAATATTAGTAATTTACCACGTAATGTCAGCGTTTAAGTGGATGGGATATTTCTGTTTTTGTGTGGTGTTAATTAAGCATATGAATTCTTTCTAGGAATTGGTGTATGTAGTAAGCTTAATACAACAGGCTTGTGAATAAACGCAAGAAATATAGCAAGTAGATTTATATTATACTGTCAGTTATATCGAGGTTAGAGGGTAAAATGGAAATAAATGTATAAGTAGTTTCTGCTAATAGATTGAGTAAATCAATATATTATTTAGATAATTTTAGTTTACGCGGTTCTTGTTTTTGGTATTACAATATTTTGAAATAATTGTGAAATATGATACAATCAATAACATAGATTAAATGACAAAAAAATTGAATTGTTTGTGAATAAATAATGTAACAGCCTATTACTATTTTGCCCCCGGCTTGTAACATCGTATTTACCATTGCCTACATCTTGATAAATATTGAAATTATTGGCCCACGTTCGGTGGAATTTATATGCAAAATATTAACATTTACAATATTAAATCATTTCATCAGAAGGAGAGAAAATTTGATATTGTTGATTCACATTTTAGGGCGAGGGGGTGCTGGCTCAAGGTTGCGGTGCCGCTGAGGAAAATGTTGCCAACTTCTAGTCCTCCATTGTAAAAGAACTTATGGGAAAAAAAGTCAACGTATGATCGATGATTTAACCACTTTGTAACCTTTTACTAAGGCCCAAAATGCTGCTGTTCAAAAGCACATTTATACGTTCTCTCCCAATATCTTCCCAACCTAACCTAACCTATCCGTCTTAAAGGACCTAGAAGGGCCAAAAAACAACATTTATTCGTTGGTTTATTGGTTTTAAGGTGTTTGTAGAAAATATAGGTGTTTCAGCAACAAAATTTATGTAAATAACTCAACAATAAATCGCTTGGCCTAAGGCGTGCTAAAATAGTTATCGCCATGTTTTTGCATAGTAATAAGATGGATTAACATCCTGGAAAGCTGATCTGACATCAGTGGGCGGCCAATTCGTCACTCCCACGCTCAATCTATAGTTGCATTTGGGTGGTTAATTTTTCTTGTGTAAAATGGACGAAGAATTTCATAATACGAGCATCGCTGACTAAGCGTTGTATCTTTGCTGTTTTGTAGTTTATGTTGTGTGTTGTTAGTGTAATAATTTACTGGGCTGGACTTTATGACTAGTCCTTTTCTAACTTTAAGTGAGAAGGTGCAAGTGAAGTATGTACCTACGAATAATTCCTAGGTGCTATTCAATAAACGCTGTTAAAAATTGTAATAAAACTCTGAGTAATTATAATTTTAATTACTTAGAGAAACCGATGATTGAAAAAAATAAACTGACTTACAGTAGTTGTGACTTACATAATCTTCTTATCTTCTTCTTCTTGTATATAAAATTCTCGTGTCACAATGTTAGTCCACGAACTCCTCCGATACGACTCTATTGATTTTTAGCAAATTTTATATGCATATTCAGTAGGTCTGAGAATCGGCTACTCGGTACTTTTTATATTGATAAGTGCATTTGTTGAATAAATAATAGTAATGAGACTGACGGCGAACATTGTTTGTGCGACGGGATAGCGATCGACGTTGCCATGGCGACTTATTTAGTCACTTCAATAAAATGATATGGGCGAAATACTTTATATTATGGCAAAGCAACGTTTGCCGGGACAGCTAGTATTATATAAAATTGTCGTGTCACAATGTTATTCAGCGAACTCCTCCGAAACGGCTTTACTGATTTTTGCCAAATTTTATATGCATACTAGTTGACCCGGCAACCGTTGTTTTGCCATATAAATAATTTTTGGTATGAATAACTGTATTTTAAAAAGATAAAACCGACTTCAAAATTGTACGTAATTGAGAATTAAAATTCCCTATCTCAAAAACTACTGAACTGATTTTGATGAAATTTGCAGTATTCCCTAAGTTGAACAATACCTAGTACAATAAAAAAAGAATCATTTAGATCGGACTTGTGGTTCCGGAGATATGCGTGTGTGAGGTACGACCCGCTTTACTCAAAATATAGATGAATATAAATGACTATTATTTCAATAATAATCATAAAAATAAAATGTTGTAAGTGTTAAGTACTAATTAAGTACTAATTATAACACTTTTATATTAATTTATTAACTGTACTATCTTTTGTAACAAAAGTATCATAACCGGAAACAACAATAATTATTGTCTGTTTAAAGATTAATTGACGTGTTCAAAAAATAATGTTATAATATTATGTTTGTTATTCAAATATCATGAATTAATTATTAATAATAATTAGTTCAACTCACATGAATTATTGAAATGTGTACTTCTCATAAGAATTTCAAGTTAAATAACAAAACAATAAGACAAAACCATTGTTACCATTATACATCATTTTATTTTTATGATTATTATTGAAATAATAGTCATTTATATTCATCTATATTTTGAGTAAAGTGGGTCGTACCTCACACGGCCATTCTGACAGACACTTCGTTCTCGAAGTGTTTTACTAACTTTTCTGAAAAGGAAAAATCTAAGTTCTGGAAAGTAAAAGTCAAAGTCCAATTAGTCATCGGGCTGTCATGGCCAATCCCATTACCTACTGCCATGTAATGTCCAAATTGATTCATCAGTCCGATTAGACAGTACCATTTTTGTCAAACTCATGTTTCATCATCATCACAATAGGCTAACCAGCACAGCATTTACATCTCTCACAAACTGTCGTGTTTTGTCCCACTACATAGTGTCCAGACATCACACCAGCTTCACGGCATTAACATACCTGATACCTCACACGGCCAGTCACACCTGTCATGATAGATCCATCATTAGAATCTTACACCAGGTTGACACCTCACAAGGAAATTAAATTATTCCTCTAAGAAAATATTAATTTATGTAGCCAGAGCTCAGACCTAAAAGATTGGTCACACAAAACAGACTATAGTCAAAATACCGAGGAATACCATCATTAGAAACTCATTTATCAAATTCTAAACAAATAATTTTAAGTTTATCACACAACTAAATGCAAATTTTAAAATAACTCGTCAAAATATAACTTCTCTTGACTTTACAAAAACAGCTCGGTCATTCTGCCTCATTACCACAACTTATTGATACTGTATTTATTACTGTGTGATTATTATCAATTTGTTTTATCTATCAACACCATCTCTGTCTAGACTTTAATACCAATATAAAAGTAGTTAAACCTGGTAACCTTCGTATCACTTCCTTTCAAAGATATTTTGTCAACTTACTCCTAGACTTCCACAAATACTTCAAGGCTAAAATTAGCCAAATCGGTTTAGTGCCTCTCGAGTTTCAACTGTATTTCAGAATTAAAAATTCACTTTTAATTAAATAGGTTTTATAACTTCTGAAAATTCTCAAAATTGTGCCATAACAAATCCATGGATAATATCCCTTTACTAATTAATCTATAATAAAACAAAGTAAAACCCATGTAAAACCAGTCGATTGTACTCATCGACCTGTAAAAGGTTTTTAACTCAATGACTATTATAATAGCCAGCAAGCTATGTCATACTCCTTTCACAACTTTAATTATTTTTAAATTCGAACAGTAAAATTTGCATCTTTTACCCCAATAATTGCGAGATTATTTGTATATCGCCAATTATTTATTATAGCTCCATTATTTGTAATTAGTACCTATTGAAAATTACAATCCTGAAATGAAATTTTTGTTTGTCGAAGGCTTCTTGCCGACCATATTATAATGTCAGGAAAACTTATTTTCAATCATTGAAGCCCTTATTAAAACTGATATTCAAATTATATATATTTTTTTAAAATGTATGTTGTTCTTTTTAATTATGGCTCCTTATCTAACTTGCAAATTTGTAATACGATGAATAATAATATCGCTTTGCAAAACAACATCAATTTTAAATGTACCTATATTAATTACTTCACAACAGTTTTCTCACCAAAGTATATTTTCTTTACAATAGATATACAAGTACAAACCCATGGTCTTATTTCCTAAAAACTTAGAAGTTGGAAACCACTCGAAACTGTTTTTTTTTTTGGGAACCTACATTCGATGAAAATTTGGGTTCAACAATCCTCAATTTCATAAACATTATGAAGAAAATCTGAAAATCAGGTTAGGTTAACCTGACCCAAACCTTACCTAACCTAAACCTAACCCAAACCTAACCTAAACCTAACCTAACCCAAACCTAACCCAAACCTTAAGTTAGATTTAACCTAAACCTAACTTAACCCTATAACCATATTGAAGAGAAGACCAACCCAGTATTGGGATGCAGATTAGTGGTGGTTAATATAACGTATAGCTGAAAAAAGTAGCGCGCTATTTCTTCACAACGAATAGCGCGCGCTATAAAACTATGCATAAGTTATAACGTTATAACGTACGTTATAACGTATAGCGCGGTCACTGACCTAGCGCGGCGCCGCTCGCGCTGCCGATCGCGCGCGAGTCGCGACTTTCGTTGGTTCGTCGTCGTGTCGTTCGGGTCCAAATCGGGTGAATTCGGCTGTCATAATTTTTTCAGTGTTGCGTTGCGTGCATAAGTAAATTATAATGTTTTATAATCATCAGTAACTGACCCCCTGCTCCGAAGAGCACTGTACTGTAATATAATGGTAACTTCCGTTCCATGTGAATGTATTTTTTTCTAAATCTGGATACGTTATTATATTTTTAAATGTAAGTAAATAAAATGTTAAAAAAGATGTAAAAATAATTTAAGTATATTACCAAAAAATAAAAAAATAATTAAAAACCATTTAAATAACTTATAAAAAAAGGATTGTACTTACATAAACCGATTCCTTTCAATTTCAATATAATATTATTATACAATTATATTGTATCATTTTAATTTAAATATTTCAAACATAATAAAATTAACCAAATAAATAATAATTTCTTCAAACGATTATATTATTCTAAGTTATCTAACAAACACGTTATATTATATTAACTCACCCACCGCGTTATAATTATTATTAGCGAAAGAATTCAGTAACGTCGATAACTTTACAACGTGTCCAATCGATCGTTATAACGTATCATTCGTTATAACGCAGCGTCAAAACTAGCGAGCTTGAAAGAATCGAGATTTCATTCGTTATAACTGTTATAAGTTATAACGTTGCGTCAAAACTAGCGCGCTTGAAATTCGTTGTAACGTAGCGTCAAAACTAGCGCGCTTGAAATTCGTTATAACGCAGCGTCAAAACTAGCGCGCTTGAAATTCGTTATAACGTAGCGTCAAAAATAGCGCGTTTGAAAAATGTAGCGTATTCCATCTAGCGCGCTATGAAAATATAGCCGTTAGGAACACCACTAGCAGACGGCTGCTGCGCCGCCCCACTGGGTGGACTACCCATTTACACCTTCCACGGATCACACAGAGACGCCTAAACACCAACAACCCATTGGAAGAACATTATTTGGACTAGAGTTGCTCTCACGGCCTTCCCAACCTCCAGCCCACAATATATAAAACAAGTGCCATAGCGTGGTTCTAGATGTTTCCCCATAACCTTAGAGAAGCAAAAATAATATTATGTTTGATATTATATTGTTCAAAATTATTTTCTCTATTTTTGACAATACTGGTTTTCAAATTTCCTTGCTACACCTGATCTAACCAGAAAGAATGTTCATTATTAGCAATAAAATTGTATTATTACAGTTATTGAATGAATTATCAGTCTCTTTTTCTCTTTACATTTATTTTTGTGGGTAAACTGATTCAACTATACTTTAGAAGATGGGTCTCCAAATATAATCCGCTATTGTCTGAACGTTGTCTAAAACAATCCGCGATCATGCCACTAAATAACTATAAAATTGTCAACACTATAAGGCGCATAAAATGTTAGGATTCGTCCTAAGATATAGCTCATTCACAACACATTACAGTACTAATATTCTGACATTGCTCCCTCGTGTAATATTTTAGCACTTATTGCAGTATACTGTATAATATACTTCCATTGTGTGGCACCCATACAACACATATTATAGTTATAATCTCATTTATTCAAAAATATCTTTCAAGTTTTAACACTCTAAACAAAAACCTCTAAGGTAAACAATTATTGTGAAACACCACAATATACGTAACATGCCTTTAACTGTGTCTGTTCAAATTTATCTATGTCCCTTCAATCTATAAGTTACATAATAAATTATGTGTACCTGGATAAAATAGCACAGAATTGTAATAAATTCTTTTTATCCTTGTCTATAATACTAATGTTTTCCACCAACAAATGCAGATAAAATAAATATATCAGCCTGTTTACTCAATTATTGTAAAAGTAACTCTTTATTAGAACTGCTAAAATGAATAATTTCAGTGACAATTAAAATATTGGCTTATTCAGTATATGATAACACCTACCGCGAACGCGCGAACGCCTGTTCTACACATTGGGCCGACGCATTGGCCAACGCGTTGGCCAACGCGTTCGCCGATGCCATAGATGTCGTATTACTAGATGTGGCAATCTTGTTGTACGATCTAATATTATTACGTTGTTGTACGTAATACTTTAGTGGTATTCGTTTTCGGGTTATCATATACTGAATAAGCCAATATTTTAATTGTCACTGAAATTATTCATTTTAGCAGTTCTAATAAAGAGTTACTTTTACAATAATTGAGTAAACAGGCTGATATATTTATTTTATCTGCATTTGTTGGTGGAAAACATTAGTATTATAGACAAGGATAAAAAGAATTTATTACAATTCTGTGCTATTTTATCCAGGTACACATAATTTATTATGTAACTTATAGATTGAAGGGACATAGATTAATTTGAACAGACACAGTTAAAGGCATGTTACGTATATTGTGGTGTTTCACAATAATTGTTTACCTTAGAGGTTTTTGTTTAGAGTGTTAAAACTTGAAAGATATTTTTGAATAAATGAGATTATAACTATAATATGTGTTGTATGGGTGCCACACAATGGAAGTATATTATACAGTATACTGCAATAAGTGCTAAAATATTACACGAGGGAGCAATGTCAGAATATTAGTACTGTAATGTGTTGTGAATGAGCTATATCTTAGGACGAATCCTAACATTTTATGCGCCTTATAGTGTTGACAATTTTATAGTTATTTAGTGGCATGATCACGGATTGTTTTAGACAACGTTCAGACAATAGCGGATTATATTTGGAGACCCATCTTCTAAAGTATAGTTGAATCAGTTTACCCACAAAAATAAATGTAAAGAGAAAAAGAGACTGATAATTCCTTCAATAACTGTAATAATACAATTTTATTGCTAATAATGAACATTCTTTCTGGTTAGATCAGGTGTAGCAAGGAAATTTGAAAACCAGTATTGTCAAAAATAGAGAAAATAATTTTGAACAATATAATATCAAACATAATATTATTTTTGCTTCTCTAAGGTTATGGGGAAACATCTAGAACCACGCTATGGCACTTGTTTTATATATTGTGGGCTGGAGGTTGGGAAGGCCGTGAGAGCAACTCTAGTCCAAATAATGTTCTTCCAATGGGTTGTTGATGTTTAGGCGTCTCTGTGTGATCCGTGGAAGGTGTAAATGGGTAGTCCACCCGGTGGGGCGGCGCAGCAGCCATCTGCATCCCAATACTGGGTTGGTCTTCTCTTCAATATGGTTATAGGGTTAAGTTAGGTTTAGGTTAAATCTAACTTAAGGTTTGGGTTAGGTTTGGGTTAGGTTAGGTTTAGGTTAAGTTTGGGTTAGGTTTAGGTTAGGTAAGGTTTGGGTCAGGTTAACCTAACCTGATTTTCAGATTTTCTTCATAATGTTTATGAAATTGAGGATTGTTGAACCCAAATTTTCATCGAATGTAGGTTCCCAAAAAAAAAAAAAACAGTTTCGAGTGGTTTCCAACTTCTAAGTTTTTAGGAAATAAGACCATGGGTTTGTACTTGTATATCTATTGTAAAGAAAATATACTTTGGTGAGAAAACTGTTGTGAAGTAATTAATATGGGTACATTTAAAATTGATGTTGTTTTGCAAAGCGATATTATTATTCATCGTATTACAAATTTGCAAGTTAGATAAGGAGCCATAATTAAAAAGAACAACATACATTTTAAAAATATATATATAATTTGAATATCAGTTTTAATAAGGGCTTCAATGATTGAAAATAAGTTTTCCTGACATTATAATATGGTCGGCAAGAAGCCTTCGACAAACAAAAATTTCATTTCAGGATTGTAATTTTCAATAGGTACTAATTACAACTAATGGAGCTATATTAAATAATTGGCGATATACAAATAATCTCGCAATTATTGGGGTAAAAGATGCAAATTTTACTGTTCGAATTTAAAAATAATTAAAGTTGTGAAAGGAGTATGACATAGCTTGCTGGCTATTATAATAATCATTGAGTTAAAAACCTTTTACAGGTCGATGAGTACAATCGACTGGTTTTACATGGGTTTTACTTTGTTTTATTATAGATTAATTAGTAAAGGGATATTATCCATGGATTTGTTATGGCACAATTTTGAGAATTTTCAGAAGTTATAAAACCTATTTAATTAAAAGTGAATTTTCAATTCTGAAATACTGTTGAAACTCGAAAGGCACTAAACCGATTTGGCTAATTTTAGCCTTGAAGTATTTGTGGAAGTCTAGGAGTAAGTTGACAAAATATCTTTGAAAGGAAGTGATACGAAGGTTACCAGGTTTAACTACCTTTATATTGGTATTAAAGTCTAGACAGAGATGGTGTTGATAGATAAAACAAATTGATAATAATCACACAGTAATTATTTACGACACCATATTAGAACCCCAAAAATAATAGTATTTATCCAATATTTAATGAATGTTATTATACTTATAAGCCTTCCTCTTGAATCACTCTATCTATTAAAGAAAACCGTATCAAAATCCGTTGCGTAGTTTTAAAGATTAAAGGGAATAAAGGGACATGATGGAAAAAAGTGACTTTGTTTTATAATATATTGTAGTGACTTGGCTATGACCATAAGAAATAAATATGTATGCATGTTTGGAGCAGTTGATAATTACATACTTATATATACATTATAATATTATATACCTTTAAAATTTTTGATAATCTTCGAGATCCACTTCGAGAAAAGTATGGTTCGGCCATGACTTTGCTCTAGACTTGGCGCTGGGAACTACCGTGCCCCAGATGTTCACTAACTGAAACGTTACATCAGCCGTGGGGGCAGATTCATATCTTAAAGGTCGAAAATGAAGCTCAAATCCAAGAGACTGTATTCCATATTCGTCTAACTTCAACCCGATTTGTACTGTCGTAAAATAACATGTTTATGTATAGCGTGAGTTGGCGGTTTGGTACAAGGGATATTTTCGTATTCCTGTAATATATTCCACTCGCAAATGTACAGGGAAGGGAAAATATTCGTGGAAGGTTTCTTCGTGCCAGATTTAAATATTTGTTTAGTAAATAGTGTGAAAATCGCATTAATAATAATTTTCTAAAAAACTTCGTTTGCACAAAATTCGTACACGCAATTCTGTGTTAAGCGCGTAAACCCAAAATTTTCCACGATAAAACCATATTTTACCATTTCATGGTGTGTAGCACCTCCATCGTGGGTATCACAGACACTATAGATTTTCAATTGGGGATTGATAGGTTAAGGTATCTGCATACTGAATAGAATGTGAAATGAACAATTTAAGATTGAAAATTAAGAGACGTCTGTTTTAAACAGGTATTTTCCCATTTTTATTCTTCAATCTATATTTTCATATATTCTTGATCTTACGTTCTATATTCTTATCTTATATTGGAAGTACACGGTGTAGCCAGAGTAGACAGTCATGTCTATTGTGGTATAGTTATGGTAATGTGGACTATCGTACTCAGTTATTCTTCATTCTACTGCTTCGTCAAATATTATTCTTAATCTTTCACGTACATACTATCTAATTATAAAAGTCTATGTATAAGTTCACAGGTTGGTTATCATAATATTAATACGCGAGCCAATGATGTTTTAACATATCACAGACGCGAGCGAAAAACTTTGTAACCCTTTTTACGAAAAATGGGGAAACGTAGGTACATGAAATTTCGCACAGTTATAGTTTATATGGTGAAGGAGTGCATCGGGCTAATATAATTTGGAAATTATGCTTTTATCATGCATTTTTTTAACAAATAACACATTACACACTCTACAACACACACACTAGGGATATTAAGCCTATACGAATTGTAGAGACAAACTACGATAACATGGCTCGCCCCTCCAAATTACTGTTTCAATGTGTGTAGTAACATCCTTAAGAAAGAGTTTGTATGTAGTAAGTATTTAATCAATCACAGTACACATAATAATATTTCACTTAATGTCACTTATTACCAAGATATGTTGGTCAACTAATCATAACTAGCCGACCGCGCAAGACAACGCACTTCAAACGTATTGACAACGCACTTCAAACGTTTTGAATTTTGGAGGGGCGCGCCATATTATCGTAGTTTATCTCTACTCCTAAATTTATGGTTGAAGTCTGTTGTCAAATTGAAAATAGATTTAGGATCTGTTTCACCGCTTCCTGATAAGGTGCCGGATAGGCTTATTTGACAGATTCTCCATACTCCATCTGTCAAGTTAAGTGGTGGATAGCCTTATCAGGACACCGGGGGCAAACGGTCCTTAGCGCCTGTTTCACCACTTTCTGATAAAGTGCCGAATGGGCTATTCACAACTTTTTTGACAGATTCTCCATACTTCATCTGTCAAGTTAAGTGGTAGATAGTCTATTCGGCATTTATCAAGAAGTGGTGAAACAGGCCCTTAGTTTTTTTATTGAATCTTAAAATATACTGTTGGACATAGAAGATGTGAGTGGAAGAATCGAACAAGTAACATTTCGTAACATACGGACTATAACTCACTTTTTCCCTAATTATTTTAAGTAACTTATCTACTTCATAACCTAGCTAATATATCTGGCTACATATAGAATCCATAGTTTTTCTATTTCAAATATATATTATTTTTCTATTTCAAATAATTTTTCTGGCCCTAAAGCCTCCATTTAAGCAAAAAAAACGGGAAGTTTTTTCATGTTACTTACCTTATTCTTCCACTCACGTCTTGTTTATTACTACACGGCCAGTCTGTCATCATTTGACTTTATTAATCTGAGACTGTCACAGAAATTATGTCTAAAAAATAATAAAGTCGATTTTTTGACAATTGAATATCAATAGAAAAGCGTTGGAACTTGGAAACTTTGAGTATTAATAACAGTAGTAGAGATCAACTACGATAACTTGGCGCGCCCCTCCAAACGACTGTTTCAATGTGTGTAGTCACATCCTTATGAA
This sequence comes from Lysandra bellargus, assembly GCA_905333045.1. NCBI lineage: Eukaryota > Metazoa > Arthropoda > Insecta > Lepidoptera > Lycaenidae > Lysandra > Lysandra bellargus. The sequence goes on along the minus strand of HG995350.1, from coordinate 8,960,455 downwards.
AGAGTTTGTATGTAGTAAGTATTCAACCAATCACAGTACACGTAATATTTCAGTTAATGTCACTTATTACCAAGATTTGCTGGTCAACTAATCATAACTAGCCTACCGCGCAAGACAACGCACTTCAAACGTTTTGACAACGTACTTCAAACGTTTTGAATTTTGGAGGGGCGCGCCAAGCTATCGTAGTTGATCTCTATTACTGTTATTAATACTCTAAGGTTGGAAACTTATATTTTTTTTTATCTGAGGTCGAATTTCGACCATTGGGAGATCTCTAGTTATAATAATATTACGGTAGAATACCAGCAGCTGTTTATATAAGTTATTAAAGTAAGGAGTTTGAAAAATGCTCGATAAAAACTTGACTTGACTAATCGTTTTAATTAAAACTCCTTTTATACCTTTCATTGGTCTTAAAATATTTTAAACATATTCATACCTATACTAATATTATAAATGCGAGAATGTGCCAGTTTGCTTGTTACCCCTTTACGTTCAGACCTTAAACCGATTTCCCTAAAATTTGGTATACTTTGAGTCCTGGGAAAGGACATAGTATACTTTTTATCCCGAAAAAATGTACGGTTCCCGCGCCATAAACGAAGTTGCGGGCGTCATCTAGTCAATATTAATTAAGCTGTACGCAATTAAATTAGGATTTTTTTAATGAAATAAGGGGGCAAACGAGCAAACGGGTCACCTGACGGAAAGCAACTTCCGTCGCCCATGGACACTCGCAGCATCAGAAGAGCTGCAGGTGCGTTGCCGGCCTTTTAAGAGGAAATAGGGTAATAGGGGAGGGTAGGGATGGGAAGGGAAGGGAATAGGGGAGGGTAGAGAAGGGAATAGGGTAGGGGATTGGGCCTCCGCGGGTAAACTCACTCACTCGGCGAAACACAGCGCAAGCGCTGTTTCACACCGGTTTTCTGTGAGAACGTGGTATTTCTCCGGTCGAGCCGGCCCATTCGTGCCGAAGCATGGCTCTCCCACGTAAGGATGGATCAATTTTACCCCAAACTATTGTTCGTATCAGCTATTTTACATTTTACTTCAATAAAATATTTTTACACGGATGTAGAGAACCGAGTGCTCAAATGTCAATAGACACTTGCAAGCTAAAGTAACCTTTTGGCTTTTGACACAGCAAAAGTCTGTAGGCGTCTCATACCATCAGGTGATTCGATTTATTTGCAACTACACTTTTCCCGCGACTCTGAAATAAAATCACCAGAGTCACTACCGTGAAGAGAGAATCACTACCGTTTATTTTTCCGCAATAAAAAGTTTTCTTAGTCCTTCTACCATTTGTTTCCAACTAATATATAATGTAAAATAGTTTGGGAGTCAGAAAAATTCTTCTTTTTAACGAACTTTTAGTCTTTTATCATTAGTAGAGATATTGATAAGAAGTAGTGACGTCATTTTAGTTCTAGATACCTACGTAGTCCGACTACAGCTTATATTCTCAAAATACATTTTAAGTTCAACTATTTTATAATTTAGGTTATTTAAGAGTCTTGAAATATGATTTGTAGAAGGGACATTGACTCGCTCTTGAAGGGGAGACAAGATTAGTTAAAGAGTTAAGGGCTATTTAAGTAGACGCTGATTTTTTTTAACAGTGGATAATTTAATAAGAGGCAGTGACATTTTAACTCAGTTTAATTAATTAATCCTTCGATCGGGGATTTTTGGAAATACTATTGTATTCTATTGTTGTCGTGATCACCGGTGCTCGTACGGGGCTTGATGAGTTTATAAAGATGTTTATGTTCTTTACATTTTTATCTACTGAGACAGGTAAAATTCTTATTAAAAAAATGTAAGGTAAACCAAGGTATTTGCCTAGAACAGTAATACTACTTTTATGATTTCATAAAATACTAAGTGTGCTGTGGTGGGTACATAATATAATTACATAGTATAATGTATGGCACATTATCATATTAAAATCTTTTTAATCGAAAACTCCTTGGTTTTAAAAATCGAATACCATTTATTTATTTAAAAAAAGATTCTCGGTCTTGTCACAAGGTCTTGTCAAACTTGTTTAGTCGTTGAGAAAATGGAATTGACTCGAGAAAATTCTAGAGTGATGATTTGTTATGACTTTCGAAGTGGCTTAACACAAGAACAGTGTGTTGATCGGATGATTTCTGCATTTGGTGATGAAACCCCATCCAAAACCACAATTTATCGCTGGTTTGCTGAATTTCAACGTGGACATGTCAGGCTCAGTGATGATCCCCGTCAAGGTCGCCCAAGAAAACGTTGATGCTGTGCGTAAGCTGGTTGAGGAAGATCGATATGTGACATACCGCGAAATTCAGGCAACTTAAGACATTGGCATGAGTCAAATACAAATAATATTGCATGAACAATTAGGTTTAAAAAAGTTGTTTTCCCGATGGATACCGCATTTGCTCTGTGAAGAGCAAAAAGCGGCTCGCGTTACTTGGTGCGTCAGAACTCTCGAAAGATTCCACGCAGGATCCACAAATACTGTATACAACATCGTATCAGGTGACGAATCCTGGATATATGCGTACGAACCCGAAACTAAAAACCAGTCACGAGTTTGGGTGTTCGAAAATGAGTTAAAGCCAACAAAAATTGTTCGTTCACGGAGTGTTGCAAAAAAAATGGTGGCCACGTTTGTCTCCAAAACCGGCCATATTGCGACTATTCCTCTTGAGGGACAAAGAAGGGTTAATGCAGAATAGTATGCTAGCATTTGTTTGCCACAGGTCGTATCTGAACTCCGTAAAGAGAACTGCAACTGCCGCATCATCCTCCATCACGACAATGCGAGTTCTCACCCCGCTCACAGAACAAAAGAGTTTTTAGAGCAAGAAAACATATATTTATTAGACCATCCGCCGTACAGCCCCGACTTAAGCCCTAATGATTTCTATACTTTCCCTAAAATAAAGAATAAATTGCGTGGTCAGAGATTTTCATCACCTGAAGAAGCTGTGGACGCCTACAAAACGGCCATTTTGGAGACCCCAACTTCCGAATGGAATGGTTGCTTCAATGAATGGTTCCATCGTATGGAAAAATGTGTCAAATTTCGCGGAGAATACTTCGAAAAGCAATAAACATATTTTTAAATAGCACTGGTTGTGTCACCTCCTTGATTCCGGAAATTTTCAGTGCCGCCCTCGTATCTAGTAAATAAATATGCTAAATTTTATGCAAATACAACTTTTAGGCCTTAACTTACTTCTAATTTTAGAAAACATTGTTAATATCTAATTAGGGACAGGCGTTTCTCAGCCTCAACCGCACGGCTATTAATATTTATGAGGCAAGTATTAAAAAGCCGAGCATTGGGAGCAATTACGTTTGTTGTGCGGCCTCAGACCTTCATCCCCACTCGAGCGGCGGCGACCGCCAACCGGACCTTTCTCTCGCCGGCCGCGGCAGTGATACGGGGGCCGTCTCGGGGCGTCGTTATCATGAGCTGCTACCGCGTGACCGTGCCTCTGATCGTGATCTGTTACCTCACCGCGAGAGTCACACCCGCCGCGCCCACCACCGCCGACCTCAGCCTGGCCGAGAGCCTGTACGCCCGCCTCTCCGGCGCATGTGAGTAGACGTCCTCGACCTCCCCGGCTGGATCGTGTGACCTGACCTCACTTTTACTCTCGTTCCAGGTAGAGCGATCCTCGACCTCCAGTACAACTCGCTGAGCACCCAAAATGAAATACTGAAAACCATGAAAATCGTGCAGATCACCGACGACGACGTGGTGAAATCGTACCCGATCGACGAGGCCTACCGCGGGCTGACGCGACCCGGCGAGTTTGACATAGCCAAGCAAACGAAGGTGATTATTCACGGGTACCGGGATCGCTCACAGTCCGCGGTGTCCATGGACGTGGCTGAGGCGTACGTCACCAAGAAATCGTTTAACGTGCTATTAGTCGACGCCGAGGAGATGCTGAACAAGCGATACATCCTGTCGGTGCACAATGCTCGTCTCATGGGGAAGAGGCTCGCGAATCTGCTCGCCAACCTGGAAAACTTCGGGGCTCACGCGCGCGACTTCCACCTAATCGGGATCAGTCTGGGGGCGCACATCGCCGGCTGGGCGGGTAAATACTTTCACAGATACAAGGGCACTAAACTCGGCCGGATCACCGGGTTGGACCCGGCCGGGCCATGCTTTACGTACGCCTACCAGGATCAGAGGCTGGACAAGATGGACGCCGCGTACGTCGACGTGCTCCACTCAAACAGACTGGTCCAGGGAGTGCTAGAGCCGCTGGGCCACGCCGACTTCTACATCAACGGGGGCGGGCCGCAGCAGCCCGGGTGCATAATGCCGTCCTGCAGCCACCTGCGAGCCGCCCAAATTTACGCGGAGAGCATAAAAAACCCTAAATCGTTCGTGGCGATTCAGTGCCAGAGTTGGCAGCAGTTCGAGTCGAACGCGTGTGCCGATCGGCAGTACGCGGTGTTGGGTTACGGTTCCTCGGCGTCCACGCGCGGCCTCTACTACCTGCGGACGTCGGCTAGCCCGCCCTTCGCGCTCGGCATGAACGGGACCAAGTTCGTCAACCTACAATCTAGTGACATGTGGCTTAATAGTCTTAGTTTTAGTTAGTGCGTGTGTAAAAAGAACACGAAATAAATGTGATGCCATAATTTATTAACTAAATTCTCTGTGATTTTGTTTTGGTTTTGTTTTTAATTTGTAAATAAGAGTTTAATCCTTCGATCGGATATTCCCGGAAATGCCATTGTATTCTATTGTTGTCGCGATCACCGGTGCTTGTAGGGGACTTGATGGGTTAATTCAATTGACATCGAAGAAATTGATTCGTAGGCAGAGCTGATGACGGAGATACGTCTTTAGTCGGGTTATGTGAATTCAATGTTAGGCGTGTTCTCTTGGCTGGGTTTGACATGAACAGACCAAATTACTTTGGTCCACCATCTACCTGATAATAATTTGATAATAATTATCATATTATTATCAGATTCATAGGTAGATGGTGGACCAACGAAGACGTGAGTGGAAGAATCAAACAAGTAACATTTCGTAACATACGGACAATAACTAATTTTTTCCCTTATTATTTTAATAAAACTTGTAACTTATCTACTTCATAACCTAGCTAATTTATCTGGCTACACATAATATAATCCATAGTTTTTCTAAATTAAATAATGTTTCCGGCCCTAAAGCCTTCATTTAAGCAAAGAAACGGGAAGTTTTTTCCTGTTACTTACCTTATTCTTTCACTCACGTCTTGAATTCTGATAATAATACAATAAATCTGATAATTATGATAATATTAACATATTATTTTAGTGCTTAGACTCATCTGATGATTATAAGAAAAGTGTCGCCATAATTCCATCAATTTACTGTAACGAATCGGAAACTGATTACGGTAATAAAGTCAATTTTCCTCAAGACTCAAGACCACACATGAATTGACAAACACTCTGTTTCTATCTTTTTTATTCACAGAGTATTTTGTCATTTCAAGGTGGGTCTCGCAATAATTTTAGTCAGGTACAGTCGATTACAATGTCATTATAAACATCATTGTTTGTAGTGTGAAACGGAAGTGATGTAACTTACATTATCTAAATTCTAAGGTTTGCAACAAAGTATGCTCTGTATTGCTTATTTACGTCACGATTTCGTAACTAGCTTAAACCGAAACGAATTCGGAATACGACAAACGGCAGCGGCTCAATCTAAAATGCGGAACCGCACGTAACTAACAAGTTGCGAGAACAAAAATTGTATTAACTCTTTTTTTTAAACTAATGACCGTAAAGTAGGTAACTTAAGATAATTGAAATAATAATATTTGTGCAACTCTAAAATTTTGCACGTGGGTCAGTGCGAATTTATGGATTGTAAGCTACGAATAATAAAAACTAAGGAAGAGTAACTCCGTCAAAAAACATGCTCTAAAATACTTGTCAAAAAAGTGTACCTTAGGTTCACTTTTCATACATTTGCAATATTTAGGTGACCTTGAGTGGTATAAAGGCTGACGTTACATGACAGTTCGAATGGAACCAAATTTAAAACTGTGTTAGTATGGGAGTTACGTTTCCTTAGGTTTTATTATTCGTAGATTGTAAGTAATCTATACATATTATAAAACAAAGACGCTTTTTTCGATAATTCGTTAATAGGCTATATTCTATCACGCTAAGACTAATAGGAGCGAAGAAATAGAGGAAAATGTGGAAAAAACGGGGAAAATTATTTGAAAGGGCTTATCTCGCGAACTACTGGACCAATTTTTATGTTATTTGGCACAGATAAGAAGTAGACTACGTGAAGGATCATAGGGTATCGATTTTAATCATTTTTTCAGAGGCTATATATTTTATACCCGTGCGACGCCGGGGCGGGTCGCTAGTATTGTATAATATCAGTTGGCGAACGGATTTAGGGCGGAGCGCACGCACAGCGAATACGTCTAGTACGATATTGCTGTGATTATGCTTAATTGTGGATAATAATAAGATAAATGCTTATTTTTCAGTTTATAAAATAAATGTAAGGATGGATAGACAGATAAGTGATGTAAGCTAGCCTAGGGAATCCTTATGGGATTCGTAATTTTTTCGGATACGTAACCTAAAAAAATATTGATAAAAAACAAAATATGTAATGATAGGCTGTCTGGGCAATCGAGCGAGTCATTACTCCTAGTGAGACCTGAACGTGTCCCGGATTCCAGATACAGGCTTTGATTCTCATACTTTCGATCTTCGTTCCATTTCCGTTCGACCGGAGTGAATATTCTAACAATGTTCACTCCAGTCTGATATCATGATTACGCAGGCGAAACAGCCAATTCAAAATTCAAGGCATGAGAATATTGGTTCCCGGTGGTTCTAAAGGTTATTTTATTTCAAAATATAAAACACCAATAGCTCTATTATTAAGTAAATTTTAACTTTGATTAATATTGTGGTTACTAACTAACAATTTTTTTCCTTCAAAATTGTTTATTGTCCGTATAATATCTACTCATTTCTGAAGCAAATTACTTAAGTTTTTAATATTCAAAGGAGCGCGATCCTGCTCACTTTTTGTAGGCTAGGACAGTGCCCTACTGTATCATACTAATCCCTCGACCTAAACCCTTACCGGGCTTATATACATCTTAATATATATGTATAACGTCGGACTAGAGTTCAAATCAAGTGGTCAAATACTGTTACGTAAGAGGGTTGAAAATCAAGGGGTCAAACACAAGACAAACCAACCTCTTTGGTACCGCCAGTGGTTACTGCTTGACCGACCTCTTTCACCACGTTGCTAAGCCATTGTCTGTGTCGTAATTTGTTTTGTTCCCAATTACACCTACCTACAATTATTATTATGTGTCAGGTAAACATTCAGAGAAGCCCACACGAAACGTAAAACAAACGAACGTCAACAAACGAAACAATAACAGCCAGGAACAAGGTGATTAAAGAATTTTAATTAACGAGCGAACTTGGATAATATTTAGTAACAATTAAATACAAGTCCTTACTGCGTGGGATATCGAGCCTTCCAGAGCTTTTTCCCTCAGAGTTCAGTCCTGGGTTTTGATAAGTTTAGTTAGACATTAGATTCTTTCGTAGGGAAGTTAAATGTCAAAAATGTAATAGGATTTCACGAATCGCTAAGGGTCAATTCAGACCGCAATAAGACGCGTAGATGCATTGATAAATTTGTACTGAATTGACAGATTTCGTGAGCGTGAGACGTCTTGCAAATCTGTCAAATTCATTCAAATTTAGAAAGTTGCGGTCTGAATTAACCCTAGTGACATGTCACTTGCCGATGCGTAAGCGCTTAGAATGCAATCTGGGTTACATGGTTGTGTAATAATATAGTCTAAATTTATCTACTTGATGTAAGCTTTGTATAATTGATTGAACCCAAAAAATTGAGGACAAGTTTTTAACCGAAATATTCCATCATTTTGCTGTAACCCAAAATGTGGATGAAATATTTCTGCAAAACACTATAAGCCACCCAGCTTACAGTGTTTTGCAAAACTATTAAATATTGCAGCGTTTTGTACCCATAGTAGGATAACAATCGTCCAAGTTTGAGCTTATCTTTATTTTTGCAAAACGCTGCAAGCTGTATTTTATACTGGCACATGTTTTTATAGTATTTTAAGATATTAAAAAAAATACGATAAAATAATGTTCTAATGAGAATTTGGAAATATTATAAGTAATCAGCTCATAATATAGAAACCATATACACTGGATAAAATTTGGTAACGAGCTTAAGGGTCCGTATACGAAATTTGCCGATTTCGCTGATTTAACAGACGTGATTTAACAGTTAAAATACAGTATTTCTACAAGTTTTAATGCACAACATGTAAGATCATTTCAATTATAATCTAATCTTGGAGCTAGATTTTTTATTTTTTTTAAGTATTTTTAAATAATCCAACCCAAACCGGCGACAGTTTTGTGATTTTTGCTGTAAAAGGTTTAGAATATCACCTGTTTATGGATTGTATTGACGTCTTAACGGTATGAAAAAAATACAATGTACTGTTGAGAAAGTCGTCTATAAAATGTTGGTCAAAAAGTCGTCTAATAAGGGGAAAAACCTAATAATATTTCTGTAGCGAACCTTTGCAATTTCGGCAAAATCGGCAAAATTTCGTATAAGTACGGACTCATAAGTTAAAAAATTTTAAACTCATTTTTTGAAAGTTTACGTGTTACAGGATAAAGCGTTTTATCGTAACAGGGTACCGTCGACGCTTGCCGTCGAGTGCTGTCGACGCGTGCCGCCGACTGCCGTCGACTGCGGTCGACGCATGCCTCCGATACATTTAGCGGCGGCACGCGTCTGTAAGAAGCCTTAGATCGCATAATATATTTTGATATCTAATTTGTCTGTTGAAACTTTCGAAAATTCGCATGCCGTAAAAGCAACAATTATTATTAAACAGTAATTTGAAAGAGTGTAGGTATGTTTAACTATTTTATTGTTCGGCTGCTGTTATATAACGCGCTACTGAGCTCGATTTAACTGTTACTACAATTTACTACGCTTATAATATTGAACAAATTAATTGTGTATCTATATCTAGACTTTCACGTACATTTTTAATACTTAAATATACACTATACAGTTGTGTACAAGGCCGTTGTCGCAAACATAATATTATGAGGCCAAGGTATAATTTATATTATGATTGTCATTTAAGTCTGTTATGGATTACAGATTAACAACATAATAATTAATTAAGGAAAAAGATTGTTAAGATAAAATGATAAACATTATTTTTGCTCGTATATTATTTGAGATGAAGAAAATTGTATATTGTTAGTTTACATTACCTATTGGAAATAATAATTATCTCAAGAAAGTCTGCGACTTTATACGTGCAAAATGCATCTGAAAGTAAGCGGTAACCGTACATTTTTCTTGAGAAAAACTATCATATTAGGTCCTTCTTTGTAGCTTAATATTTACTCAGTACATATTTGTAAAAATCATCCCCGATTGATGTGTAGGGAAGGTACCATAAATTATTATTTTTTAAGATTTCATGTACCATTTTTTCGGCATCATCAATATGTGCACTCGTGCCAAATTACAGCTTTGTAGGTCCTATAGCCTCTGAGCAAAACCGTGGACAGGCAGACAGACAGACAGCCGGATAGACCGACGGACAGACGGACGGATAGACCGCAACCATAAGGGCTCCGTGTTGACTAAAAAAAGAACCCTAAAAAAGGAGGTTGCCTTGTGCGATCCTAATTTGATTAGGTACATAAATACCGAGCTGTTTTACGACTTCCCAAAACTCTCGAGTGTTATTATTTCACAGAAAAATAAAATACTTTAACAAAAGGTTATGAAAACAGTCGAAATATTCCAACAAGAAAATAAGGACTATTAAATACTGAAGTATACTATGGCGATTTGGAGGACTTTATAATCCTGGACTGTGCCTTCTAAGAAGCCCGGTCACAGTTATCTGCCACAATAAGTAGCAACTGTCTATAACCTATCTATATCCATATCTATAACCATAAAATTGTTTCGAAGTTGTATCTTCTAAGCAATGTTTTTGCAAGAGGTGGCTGGTGATTTTCTGTTTTTATGTACTTTTATTTCAGTTTGTTTGCTTGAAACAACAGGGCCGTTCTATACTTTTCTTTACAAAGAAATAAAGACGTAACTGAAGCTTTTGTTAGATATTACGCTGTATTTTAAAGCTGATTTTAGGCCGGTATAAATAGTAAGTACTCAAGACGCATCTCGGTCTCAAGACACGGTTCAGGCTCTGTGACTGGTTGGCTGTCAAAATTTGGACCAATCATAGAGCCGAACCGCGTCTCCGCGTCTTGAGAGTTGAGACCGGGTCGGATCAGTACTTTCTATTTATACCGGCCTACGACTCACGCTATGAGCGCACCTGCGCTGTAGTTTCATACACTTCGGTGTCATTTAAATCTACTCTATATATAATATATCAACCCACAATTTTTGACCCAACTATCTAAGGTCTCGAGAATTTAAAGTTATAGGTTAGTATTAGTGTAAGCAACGGCGGCATTTGATATTTCCAATACAACCCCTGAGATTATGTTATCGTCGCAAGAATACTTTCCAAGTGGCTTTACATGTTGAATAAGTATATATCTTGCTTTAGCATACTTTACATATTGTATAAGCATAATTTGAATATCAATCAAAATTTTAATTTTAATCAAAAGTTAAAAGTTAAAACTAATTTGGATGAAAATTTACTATGGTCTATGTACCATCTTGTAGTTTATGTGCTAGGAATTAGGAGAAACAAACGAATATAGGCGGAGGAAATTGTTATTGACTTGGCTCTAATTGTGTCAAAATACTTCTCCTACTTGTTAGTCGGATTGCTACTTAAAATATACTGTTACGTGCTAGGGTTCGTAGGATTCGAACTTCGTTGGATACGATCCAGAGGGAGCAGTTGGTATTTTTGTGCCCCTGCCCAGAGATGAGAACAATATTCCATATGAGGCCGAACCTGCGCCTTGTAGAGTTGTAGGTGTTGGTCCGGACTGAAGTAATGTCTCGCTCTGTTAAGAACACCAAGCTTCTTCGAGGCTAATTTGGCCTTACCCTCTAGATGATATCGGAACTGGACTTCGCTCGATATGTTGACGCCAAGTATCTCAATGCTAGGGGAGATGGTTAAAGATGTGCCCTCGAAACGAGGATATACGACCATTGGTGACTTTTTAGTGGTGAACGCGCAGACTTGTGTCTTGGCAGGGTTGAATTGGACCAAGTTACGTCTACCCCATTCAGAGACCTTCTCCAATGAATTCTCCACCTTAGACACAGGTTCGTTTCGACTCTCAGTGACATTTTGCCGAGAAATATTGGGGGAGCCGGTATATAGAGCATCACCTGTACTATCATCCGCATAGCAATGAATGCCGCTGGTCTGCAACATGTCATTGATATGCAGTAAGAATAGAGTAGGCGATAGCAAACATCTTGCTTTAGCATACTTTACATATTGTATAAGCATAATTTGAATATCAATCAAAATTTTAATTTTAATCAAAAGTTAAAAGTTAAAACTAATTTGGATGAAAATTTACTATGGTCTATGTACCATCTTGTAGTTTATGTGCTAGGAATTAGGAGAAACAAACGAATATAGGCGGAGGAAATTGTTATTGACTTGGCTCTAATTGTGTCAAAATACTTCTCCTACTTGTTAGTCGGATTGCTACTTAAAATATACTGTTACGTGCTAGGGTTCGTAGGATTCGGAGAGAAAGACCTGGTGACTCTCTTGAAGACTTTATTCACAAACACTAGCTCACACAAATCACTAAGTCCAAACACTAAGCACTAGATCCAAATCACTGAGCACTATCACTGTCACTCACTATTGATCACTTGTTCTCACTTCGAAGTCGCCTTGATGATCGCTTGTATCAAACTGAGCTGCTGGGCCGACTACCTGCGCCTATTTATATAGAAAGTTCCTTGCTCGATTCACGTAAACAAGAAAACACGTAAACAATTAAACAAGTTTGGGAACTTTCTAGCAGCCTCGAGCATGTACCACCTAGCGCCATCTAGTTTCGAGTAGGGAATTTATGTGTAGTGTGTCCCATACATAAGTTTTACTTATTCGACGCTAGATGGCTCTGTGTGTCCGTAACAATACTATACTAAATCTGACACAAAATTAGTTTTCAGTAGCCTAATAACTTATTGTATAATTATTGTGGTTACATAATATACTAATTTAACCCTGATAATTTTATGCAAAATTTTGTATTAGAACGAGTATGTAACTGTAATTAATTGCTAAAACAAGTTTATTTTGTGTCATAAAATTGTAGTAGTTTGTCCTAAAAATTAAATATTATTCTAATCGTAGTTAGATAGTTAAATAAGAAAATAAAATTAGGACTAATATTTGAAACCAGGTTGTTGCCCTCGACTCGACCAAAAGATGAATAATATTTCTTCTTTTTTTCACATTTTCCACTGATTCTTCGCTCTTATTGGTCGCAGCTTAATTTTATATGGACTTCCTTGATATAACACAAAGAATTTATCAAATTAGTATAGATATAACGCTTTTTTTTATTTTATTAAATAAGGGGGCAAACGAGCAAACGGGTCACCTGATGGTACGCAATTACCGTCGCCCATGGAGACTCGCAACATCAGAAGAGCTGCAGGTGCGTTGCCGGCCTTTTAAGAGGGAATACGCTCTTTTCTTGAAGGTTTGCAGGTCGTATAGGTCCGGAAATACTGCTGGTGACAGTTCGTTCCAGAGTTTTACAGTGCGCGGCAGAAAGTTACGCGAAAAGCGGACTGTGGAAGACTGCCACTCATCAAGGTGATGAGGATGGTATGTTTTTCGCGTGGGACGATGGCGAAAAGTTGCAGGTGGTATGATTCCGAACAATTCCTCAGAGCACTCCCCGTGATACAACCGATAGAGGATGCAGAGTGAAGGTACATCTCGGCGTAATTCCAAGGAGTCCAAGCTGTTTGAAACACTATGGCAGTCAACCATTCGAGCGGCCCTTCGTTGGATACGATCCAGAGGGAGCAGTTGGTATTTTTGTGCCCCTGCCCAGAGATGAGAACAATATTCCATATGAGGCCGAACCTGCGCCTTGTAGAGTTGTAGGTGTTGGTCCGGACTGAAGTAATGTCTCGCTCTGTTAAGAACACCAAGCTTCTTCGAGGCTAATTTGGCCTTACCCTCTAGATGATATCGGAACTGGACTTCGCTCGATATGTTGACGCCAAGTATCTCAATGCTAGGGGAGATGGTTAAAGATGTGCCCTCGAAACGAGGATATACGACCATTGGTGACTTTTTAGTGGTGAACGCGCAGACTTGTGTCTTGGCAGGGTTGAATTGGACCAAGTTACGTCTACCCCATTCAGAGACCTTCTCCAATGAATTCTCCACCTTAGACACAGGTTCGTTTCGACTCTCAGTGACATTTTGCCGAGAAATATTGGGGGAGCCGGTATATAGAGCATCAACTGTACTATCATCCGCATAGCAATGAATGCCGCTGGTCTGCAACATGTCATTGATATGCAGTAAGAATAGAGTAGGCGATAGCAAACAGCCCTGAGGGACACCAGCATCAACAGACTGAGTTTCCGAGCATTCGCCGTCAACTACGACCCTTATTTAAACCAGTGACCCACTTATATAATTTCTCGGGCAGCCCGTATGATGGAAGCTTTGATAGTAGCGCTTTATGCCAAACCCGATCAAGGGCCTTCGCAATGTCCAAACTAACAGCCAATGCCTCTCCGTTCGACTCAATCGCCTGAGCCCAACGATGAGTCAGGTACGCCAACAGATCACCAGCCGAGCGACCCTTACGGAACCCGTATTGTTTGTCGCTTAGTAATCCCTGGCCGTCCAAGTATCGAAGAAGCTGACTATTGATAATGGATTCCATTATCTTCGAGAAGAGAGAGGTCATAGCGATTGGTCTGTAGTTGGAAGGATTTGAGCGATCACCTTTTTTGGGGATCGGGTGCACCAAGGCTGTCATCCAGGAAGCCGGGACGATGCCAGTGGAATAGGAGAGCCGAAAAAGTCGCGTCAAGACCGAAGCCAACTCTGGAGCACACTTTTTCAACACAATAGGCGGGATTCCGTCAGGCCCACTCGACTTTTGGATATCAAGGGAACGGAGGGCCTTTCGCACTGAGCGCTGATGAAACCAAATATCCGACATGATGCTCGTGCATCGCGGTATGGTCGGCGGTTTCTGCCCATCGTCATCCAGGGTCGAGTTTGACGCAAAGAGCTTGCCCAGAAGATCGGCTTTGTCTTTTGCGTCCTGCGCCTACGACCCATTTCCTACGCGTAGTAGGGATGGTAGGGTTGGCTTGCAGAAATTTCCTTCAATAGCTTTGGCCAGAGACCAGAATGCACGGGTTCCCGAGGGGAGGCGCTCAAGTCTCTTGCCAATTCTATTGACGTGCTGTTGCTTTGCCCGAGTAATCTCTTTCTTGAGGGACCTAGAGGCAAGGTTTATACTCCTTTTCATATGTATTTAAATCCCGAGCAGACACTGCGTTGGCCCAGGATTGATAAGCCTCCTGCTTCCGGCAAGAAGCTTTTTTGGGGGATGAACCAAACCAGGCACGAAATCTGCCGCCAGTTGGCACTACAGAGGACGGAATGAAAAGTTCCATTCCCTGCATCACCACATCGGCAACAGAGTTGGCAGTGTTGTCGGGATCATCCGGCGAGAAGCACACTTGCCCCCAAGGATAGGATGCAAAAAACGACCGCATCCCATCCCAGTCTGCTGACTTGTAGTGCCACACACGACGGTATTTAACAGCACGCTGTCTTAACACCGCCGTAAGTGGCACAGAACTCCTAACAAGGCAATAATCCGATGAACAAAGTGGTGCGGTTACGGATGTTTGGTAGCCGTCAGGATTTGAAGTCAGCAGGAGGTCCAACAAGGAAGGATTCTGACCATCCACATCTGGGATTCGCGTAGGCGTGGTGATCAGTTGTGTCAAGTCGTTCGCAAGGGCAAAGTTGCAGACAGATCTCCCCGCATGATCAGTTTTACTGGAATTGAGCCAGTCGGCGTGGTGGGCATTAAAATCGCCAAGTATTATGATCTCTGCGGATGGGATCTGCTGCTGCACAAAATCTGAAGCAGCTTGCAGGTGCTCCAAGAGTCGGTCCGTCTCGGGGTCACCACTATCATGCATAGACGCGAGGGTGGTCGTCGCAATCTATGCGGAGCCATAAGATGGACAGGTCCATGACCTCAAGATTGCTGAGGCGGCGAGAGCTGATATCATCTCTGATATACACACACACTCCAGCTTTGGGTAGAAAGGAGTGCTCGAGATAATATCCTGGATGGGAAAGGTATGATGTGTCATTCGGAGATGATATCTGCGTCTCGGTTAAAAGAGCAAAGCCGGCTTTGCCGTCTCAAGGTGGTAATGGACGGCATTAAGGTTGGAGTGTAATCCCCTGATATTGCAAAAGTCCACGTTTAATATCGAGGGGGGTGCCTTTGTGTGTTTGCTCTTGCCCCGAGCACATTGGAGCGCAGTTTTGCCCTCCCCAGAATACGAGGGGCAGCCTGCACGTGCACGTTAAGTTCCAGGGGTTCCTGAGCATGGACGTCCAGAGAGGGATTCTCCAACGCAGTTGGTACCCTCCTGGGGTAACAAATTGTTTTTCAACTGCGGCATTTCTAGGGGGGTAGGAGATTGGGCCTTCGGTAAACTCACTCACTCGGCGAAACACAGCGCAAGCGCTGTTTCACGCCGGATTTGTTTACTCTAACTACCTAAATACTCCTAGATATTAATATTACTTCTGATACCTCCAAGAGTATGTGTACAAAGTTTCATGATGACTCGTCAAGTAGTTTTTGCGTGAAAGCGTAACAAACATACACGCTTTCACATTTATAATATTATTAGTAAGGATTGTGACTTATATATCCTAAAAAAAGTTTAAAAAATGTATTATAATGAACAGCTGGGCTAATATGACCATTCACGGAAAGTGAATTGTTCCAGGCAAAAACCAGCCAACTTATTATTTTTCTGACTGGTTTTACACGTAGTGATTATATTCTCTTTGTGGATTTATCCAGTTTGGTTGTCTATGAATGGATTATATTTTTTAAACGTCAGACGAGCATGTAGGTGACATTAGGAAACGTCAAAGTTTTTTTTAATTCGTCCCGGTCGGGACAGGTAAAGGGAGCGTTGCCCATACAGCCATTTCTATGTTTTTTCTATATTTTAATGAATGATAGTGAAGACCGAAGCCAATTCTTTTATATTAGAAACGTCAAAGTTTAAACTTGACGTAACGAATTTTTTTGGAGTTTACTCCTTAAGAATCGATTTTCATATATAAGGCGCCCGGTATGAGAAAAATCCGAGGAGTAAAACCTACTAACAAGTAACGAAAATTGTGTCACGTTGTTGGTGCGCACCATTAGTGCACAACTTTCTAATTTGTTTTAACAAGTTTTGAATGCACAATCCTTTAAAGTTTAAAGAGTGGGTATTCCCGGGTAAATATTAGGTATACATATAGAATGTACACATTATTCAGATAAAAAAGTAGTAGAGTAGTAGATTAGTTCAAATTCGGGGTGGGGGTAGCTGAGGTGTTGCCTTTGATGTTAGAAGAAACCCCATTCCTTTAGGCCTATTGGGAGCGGAGCTATGGCTACTTTAGTAAGACGTTTGACAGTTACCGAGCTGTCACTGTCAAAGTTTGAATGCTTGTAACTCGGCAACTATTTGTCCTGGATACGGGTTTCTTCGGCTTGATCTTCCTGGATTTTTCTCCTCTATTTGATTCTGGCCTTAGAATTGAGAAAAAAAAATTGATGTCTCTGATTTAGTTCAAATTCAGGGAGGGGGTAGCCGAGGTGTTGCCTTTGATGTTAGAAGAAACCCCGTTCCTCTAGGCCTATTGGAAGCTGAGTTATGGCCGCTTTTGTTCGACGTTTGACAGTTGCCGAGCTGTCAATGTCAAAGTTTGAATGCTTGTAACTCGGCAACTATTTGTCCTGGATATGAGTTTCTTCGGCTTGATCTTCCTGGATTTTTCTCCTCTATTCGATTCTGGCCTTAGAATTGAGAAAAAAACAGATGGGTCCAGGAGTGCCGGCAGAAGTGAAAACTTGATTATTAACGTTGTGTATTATTTTTTCAACCCATTTTTAATGAAAATCGATTTAAAAAATAATAATAAAAAAAACGATCGTTTTAATTAATTAATCGAAACCCTTACAATCGATTAAATAATATCGACAATCGAAAAAAAGCTGCTGTCAGACAGACTGTCAGACACTTCTCGCGACAGTTGTCTTGCAGGTGGTAACGTGGCCTTAATCAGCGCATCTGCTAAACAACTCATTTCCCCGACTGTACATTTCTGCTGAACAACTCATTTCCCCAACTGTACATTTCTGCTAGGCAACTCATTTCCCCGACTGTACGTTTCTGCTAAACAACTCATTTCCCCGCTGTACATTTCTGCTAAGCAACTCATTTCCCCGACTGTACATTTCTGCTAAACACAAAAGTGCTCAACGCCCTAAAGAAGTTTTCACTTAAAAAAATACTAAACTGTAAACCATTCAGTAAAAGCTAATATTGTTTGGCGTTTATTGAATTGCTATTCTTGACGTAAGAGCAAGCCAGCTTATGTCAGATAATGTTGTTATTACTCTGTGGTACTCACAATTGCTCATAATACGAAAAATACTACTCAGTTCACAATGGAGCAGTGTGTTTTGTCTATAGTTTTGTGCTCGTTTTGTGTCACGTGACGCTGTCTGGCTGGAAAATGACTGGAAAATAGAGATCATAATACCAAAACGACAGCCAGCCACTTTAAGGGCGTAAACTGGCTGGAAATAAGAGGTCTTAATAACCCCCCTGTATTACATTGTATCCACAATATTTACGATAACATTATGTTACCCTAGTAAAACAGAAAAGCAATTTCTCTTTAGTACTAGATTGGATGGCCTGTGAAAGGCGCCCACTAAATACATTTTCCCGGACGCTGCACTGGACATCACTTTATTTCAATAGGCTATAAAGACCTTAATTTTATAAAAATAAATTTGAAATTTTCTTCAACGTGTTATATTAGCGGGCCCCTAGATGATCAATTATTGTATTGCGCAATATCAGACACAATATTTATTGAACAACTTATTTGACAAAAAAATTGAAAGGCAATATTAACCCTAGACGGTCAATAATATTGCACAATACGTGATATTGCACAATAAAATTGATTGTCTAGGGGCCCGCTTATAGGTAATATTCTAGCTCCAACGAAGATAGAGATCGGAAGTTGGAAGCACAGCTGAGCAGAGGAGTTTTTAGTGCCCAAGTGTGCGTGCAAGGAAAGAAAAGCAATTTGCAATTATAATATGACATATGCATTTTATCTCAAGATTGAGCTGCGCAGGTATAGCTGTAAGTCTGGAATTTTGCAATGAAATTATGTATGAAAGTGTAAATAAAATGTATAGACGGATAAAAAGTAATTGCAAATTACGTCTAATCTAATTAGACATGGTAATAAGTGTCGAAAAGTAATAAATTTTAATACGCCCTCGACTTAGAATGATAGCTCTCAATTACCAAAAATAGCGACAAAATATTATGTGCTCGAAATTCGGATGAAAAGCGCGGAGAACAAAACTGAGTTCCGAAAATAGAAACAATAAAATTCTCTAAGAAAAAGCTCGCGGTTCAAATTTAATCACATTTGGAGTTAATGAAGGAGGTCAGGTATTCAGTTCAAGTTAATTTACTTACTACTTACCCCTGAGTACATAAGCACGTGGACTTGTAACAAGCACAAGCTAGAACAATTGACGCCTACGCATTCGTAATATTATTGAATGTCAATTTTATGGTTCAAATTCTCTTTCAATATAACGACGTAGTTATCAATTGTTACTGCTATGTGGCAGCTAAAATATTGTAAAAATTACAGTTTTGCATTCAGAATTATTATTGACTAGCGACCCACCCCGGCTTCGCACGGGTATATAATATAGCCTATGTCACTCACTGAATAAATGATTAAAATCGATTCAGTAGTTTTTGATCTAAACTAATATTATAAAGAGGTTAACTTTGTTTGTTTGTATACTCATAGATCTAATACTAAGTACTACTACTATAACTACTTATAGATACTCGTACATACTATACTCATAGATCTAAAGTTCCCGCGAGCCCACCCCCGCCTTGGTAGCGCCCACTTCGAAACGGGCGTAAATCGCAACATTTTAATTTAGCCATAACTTCTAATTTCTAAACCAAACGTCCAATTTTAATCATTCACAGACCAAATATTATCTACATAAACTGTACTTAGTGATGAAATAATTTATTTTGATAAGGATTATAAGCATTAGTAAAATAAATGCGTTTAAATGTAGTCCTAAAAAATCAAGATTTTTAAATAAAAAAAAAATGCGTGTTGTGCCTCACTTGACACACTATAGTGTGTCGCGGTCATTTTTGTGGATATTTATAAGATCTACATTTACTTAGTACATTGTATGGTTCTATCTTTTATAGTTTAGGCAGCGTACGCAAAATAAGTAAATTTTCTGGTTGTTTCAGAAAAACTGAAATGTCTTACGGAACCCTATATTTTCCAAAATAAAAAGTAGCCTATGTTACTCGTAAATAATGTAGATTTCGAATGGTGAAAGAATTTTAAAAATCGGTATAGTAGTTTTTGAGCCTGTTCATCTTATATCTTTAAACGAGCAATTCTTGAATATATATAAATATATAATTGGAATCTCAGAAACGGCTCTAAAGATTTTCATGAAATTTAGTATATATCTTATATATTAAAAGGAGCAATTCTTGTATATATATAAATATATAATTGGAATCTCGGAAACGGCTCCAAGGATTTCATGAAATTTAGTATATAGGGGGTTTCGGGGGCGATAAATCGATCTAGCTAGGAATCATTTTTAGAAAATGTAATTTTATTCATGTTTTATCGAATACCGAGCAAATCTCGGTCAAATAGCTAGTTACAATTAAACAAACAAACAAAGTTTACCTCTTTATAATATTAGTATAGATAATTAGGTGACGCCTGCAACTCCTATGCGCCAAAATTCATTTAGGTAACGCGCGGGAGCCTTTTTTCCGGGATAAAAGTATTCTATGTCCCTGTGAATTCCGGCACAGTATCTCCATACCAAATTTTAGCAAAATCGGTTCAGCGGTTTCGGCATGAAGAGGTAACAGAGAAAGACAGACAGTAAGGATGTTTTGAATTAAGAGCTATTAAAATAGGTTAGTTAGGTTTTTACTTTTTTTCCATAATTTAAGTAAGTACTCGCAGTGATAAAATTCTTGCAATTTGAATGTTCTACATGGTATGTAGGCAAACCTTAATTATATGTGAATAAGATTTTTGATGTTTTTCTAGATTTCATTTTGGAAACAGATTCAAAGCGGATCGCCAAAATTTTATTTACTTCTTACAAAAACCTGAAAGCTACACGTTTCTGTAAAAATATATAAATATTTCTATACAGATAGCGGGGTGAATTCTATAACTCACAGTCGCCGATCTCCAATATTGGCTTGTACGGGTGCTGGACGTAAACTTTCCAGAAACAATTCCGGTAAAACGATTCTTGTCTATTTTTTACCAACCACAGGGTTGCCAACATCCCCGCTTTTCCCTTCCTCGCATTAGTACACAAAATTTTCACATCTGACAACCCTGCCTAACGTGCCGTTTGTTAACGTGGCGAACACTTTAAATTTCGTACAGAACGATTCAGTTCCCGCGTTTGCTACTGAAGCTTAGCTCCAAAATATTATGTTTTGCAAACGATACAATGTAACTTGTGGTTGCTGGTTTCACTTGATTTGAAATAATCGTAACAAATTTTATAGAGAAATAAAGCCTCAAAAAAGTATACGTGTTGAATTCAAGATTCAAAACTTCCGGTTTTTTGTGGGCCATTTTAAGATTTTTTGACATACTAACTTCGATAGGGATTTAAACCCCGGAACGGTGAAATCCTAATTCTAATTGGATAATATTAATATGTAGTCGTAGTACGTACCTCATAAGCGACACATGTCTGAAAAATTCCAAGATTCTAACATAATTTATTGGCTAATAATAATAATAATATAATAATATCTATGGACGCTTCACACCACGTCAGTCTGGCCCCGTGGTAAGTACCTGAAGGATTTGTGTTACGGGTACCGGTAACCAGACAACGGAAATATATTTAATACTTTTATACTATGCATATATTTAAGATTTTTATTATATAATACACATATTTAATACACATCCATGACCCAGGAACTTTGAAAACATTTTTGTTCCGTCGGCGGGATTCGAACCCGCGACCCCCGGCTTGAGCTACCAAACCCCCCCTCCCCCCCACTGAGCCACAGAGGTCGGCTAATGCGTTGACATGTTAATCAGCTTTGTTATATATTTGACCTTCGTTTCAATTACTTCTTAATTGCAGTTCAAATCATGTATGCTTGCGATCTGGTAAATATCTTGCACGAGATAGTGCAAGGTCGGAATTATTTATACTAGCGCTCTGGCAGCGGCTCAACCGGCCGGCGCGGTCGCCACTTTTCATCAGAGACACAGTACTAAAATATACAGTAGCGCTTAAACTCTAGTTCTGGCAACACAGAAAGTTACGCGACATGGTATGATTAGCCTGAATACAAATATATACAGTAGGGTAACTTAGCCGCGTCTTAAAATCTTATTGGTATCACCGACACAAGTTATAATCGTCACCTCGTCGTTTTACAAAGAAATTAGGAATCACGCTTGTATACTGTACCCGATTCGGTAATCCAGAATGAAGATGGTCTACTATATTACACTGTATCATAGATGTCCTAAAATACTGGTTGTGAAATTAGAAAAAACATGGAATTGTAAAATTCGCTGTCGTGTGCTGCGGCCTGCGTGAGGTTGAAAATACCCTAGGCGTGGCTGTTTTCTTTTGATTGAGGTACTAACTAGGTCTATAGCATTAAGGATATATAAGGTCAAATTCCGTAGTACATCCAATTAAATTAAGTACTAAATATGTAAAAAATTGGACACCCAGACACTTATCATTAATTATAATGATTATTTTTAATAGATTCTTAAGGAATTATTCGATATTTAATTATAATTGAAAAAAATTGAGATGTAATTTGACCACCGCTAAGAAATTACAAACACAATGGTCGTCATGGCAATGTTCGTTTCGCATGCGCAAAGTTAAAAACCAGTGTCAGTGTTGTGTCATGTGCCAAAATCTGACAGAAGTTGATTTAATTTATATTACTGCACATGCACGGAAGCTGCACATGCGCATTGAAAATGAAAGAAATATGTCTAATCTAACAGCTGTATCGCCATTACTTTTCGAAGGAAAGTTTTCATCAATTTCAATTTGAAATATTTAACCAGAATTACCGGTGAACCCACTTTTTTGTGGGCTTAAAAAATCGCAAATCGTACAAAGAAACTGACAGCAGTTTTTCAGGCATTTCTCTTTGTTACAAAGTTCCCAATTCTGACGAATTCTCAAAAATTGTACCACTTCAGGCACGTTTACGTATGATACATGGAAATTTTAAAATGAATTATTTCACATAACTTGTCGGTAAGGTATTGATTTTTTGGTATCAATCAATGCAGGATATTTTATTCTATTACATATTTCGAATTTAGGTCAAAATCTTTGAATTTATAAATGTTATATACATCCTTAATTTCCACATGAAAATACCATGTTTCCGTGCTACATGAAAGTTATGAACCATTAATCAATAGCCACAGCTGGCCATCCATACTTCCATACTAATATTACAAATGCGAAAGGGTGTCAGTCTATCTGTCTGTCTGTCTGTTACCTCTTCACGCTCAAATCACTGAATAGATTTTGCTGAAAGGTATGGAGATACTTTGAGTTCCGGGAAAGGACATAATATAGGATACTTTTTATCCCAGTAAAAGGCCATTTATGGTTTCAGCGCGATTCACTAATTATGGCGCAACGGAGTTGCGGGTGTCATCTTGTCATTGATAAATGTTACTGTATGATCTACAAAATACATTCATTAAAACTTATCGTCACTGTTATTTAGTTATGAAAAGCCCGCACTAGCACAAACGGCTTTAATCCAAACTTTAAGTAGTTTCCGTTCTCGTTCGAGGGGGCAGTGTATAAGACTTCCATGACACTTGTACTCAAACCACGTTCATATTATCCTACGACGATCTTTGTACAAGATATGAATATTGTACAATTTGAAAAATACGAATTTGAAACATTAAGGGCCTGTTTCACCACTTCCTGATAAGGCTATCCACCACTTAACTTGACAGATGGAGTATGGAGAATCTGTCAAAAAAGCCTATCTGGCACCTTATCAGGAAGTGGTGAAACAGACCCTAATAATTGTAGTCCTTCTTTGTACTATCAGATAAGTTAATTCATAGTTAGGTAACAACTAACAACGTTATTTGGTCGGGTTACGTCAAGCTTAGCTTTTAGCTGATCTTGAATAACATTAATTTGACCTAACGCGACCAAATCGTAGGTCCGTCGTCTGCGTATGGAACAATTTCCCTGATAGTACATTCTGATGTTTCCTCATATAGCAGCAATTTTCGTAATATTTCTTAGACTTCTTAGAGCCATTTAGTGAGTTCAGAGATAGATCCATTTACTACTTTTGGTCCTTATTATCAAGAAATAAGGTCGGAAACTGGTAGACTTCGATTGTACTAAACGGAAAATTGAAGGCTCCGTCCGCGCAATTTTAGTGTGTTCTTTTATAAAACATGAGAATGCACTCAGAAACCTTGAAACTGGACCATGAGTGAATTTATTATGACTGACACGACTTTCTTATGTTCACTTTATTACTACGTAAAAGAATATCTATATAATATAACCTTTTCCTTTTCATCATCTAGACCATTCTAAAATAATATTAAAACTCTCTAAAATGAGCATTTTAAAATATTATTTTTATCTTTACACAGCCATAAGTACGCTAATTTAGATAATAAAGTTATTCTTTCCGCAAAAACATTAATTTATCCGCCCACAATATTTTGCGGAGTCTCATCAAAGCAGATACGATTTA
Organism: Lysandra bellargus; assembly: GCA_905333045.1. Lineage (NCBI taxonomy): Eukaryota > Metazoa > Arthropoda > Insecta > Lepidoptera > Lycaenidae > Lysandra > Lysandra bellargus. The sequence goes on along the minus strand of HG995350.1, from coordinate 8,936,223 downwards.
TGTTATTGTCCTTCAAATTAAGAGCTGTATTTCGAGGAAAATAAGAGCGAGAATCCCGCGGTTTACGACGCTACAACTTAATATTAAGGATGTCTTCATAAGTCGACAGATTTTCTAGACTTCGCTGCTTAGCTGAGTTCTTAATAAACTACTTTTCAAGAAATCGTTCTAAGAAACAAGTATAATATTTTAATCTAGTTGTTTGAAAATCTCTTTTTAAAAATTTTTTGTTGCTTCTTTTCCACGTCTTGTGCAGTTACTAAAGAATACACGACCTCTTTAATTCAATATCTATTAAGTGTTGAGGTACCTTTTTAGTAAGTAGTAATATTTTAAGTTCTAGAAATATTTCTTATTTGTTCTAGAAGTATGCTTCTGCCATGATATGAGACTAATATTCCTTATTTTTAAAATAAACACAAAAACATCTTTCAAAGTCAACGACAAGGATAAATATCATGAATGTTTAATAAGCACTGCTAAATAATTAACATTAATTATAACATCTCAATTTGCTGAGTTACGTATACTTGGCACGTATTTTATTTAACTTAATCTACTGCAGTAATTGACGGTACATTGTAAGAATAAAATTAACAACATAAGGACAGTTTTGTGATGGTGGAAATTTAGATTTTACGAAGCTCTTACTACTGAGGTTGGTTTGAGCTAGTTTATTTTATTTTTATTTAATTTTATTTTATTCGGGAAACTTACAGGTTACAGCTAGCAGAAATTACAGTAAGATTACAGTTATATTAGAAACATAAAGCCGTTTTCGATGGAATATTATGTTGTCTTATTCTAAATTTAATATAATATTAATGAACCAGATTGTTTAACGCAAGTGAATCGAAGACTCGAAGCTTAATTACTTTTACTGTTAATACTGTTAAGTGATAACTTATCTAGTAGTTAGTAACTTATCACTAGGAGGAAAAATGACATGTGATTTATATTTAATATTCACTATGTAATTTTTTCTCCTTTTCCGAAACGAAGAATAAAACTCGAAGCAGAAATAGGTTCGACACGAGCTGCGCTCTGTGTGTTTATTTCACTTCAGTAGCTGACAAACAAATAGATAAGATAGATAGAAATAGATTGTAATGTGTTTTTTAGTGAATAGAATAATATATAATTTAGGTTCCTGTCGACATTCACTCAGGAGGGTATAAGAGTAAAATAATTAAATTTAGTTTTATTTAAAACATAGTTCAATAATAGTTGTTTTTAGGGTTCCGTACCCAAAGGGTAAAAACGGGACCCTATTACTAAGACTTCGTTGTCTGTCTGTCTGTCTGTCTGTCTGTCTGTCCGTCTGTCTCCAGGCTGTAACTCAATAACGGTAATAGCTAGAGAGTTGAAATTTTCAGAGATTATGTATATCTGTTGCCGCTATAACAACAAATACTAAAAATAAAAGAAAATTAATATTTAAGGGGGCTCCCATACAAGAAACGTGATTTTTTTTTGGCTTTTTTTGCTCTATATCAATAATGGCAAAAGGTAGGTACTTGATTTTTTCTCGAAGTCCTTAGTTATATATCTTCTTTAATATTTAATAATAATATTAAAATAAAATAAAAAAATAAGGGCGGCTCCCATACAAAAAACACAATGTTTGGCCTGATTTTGCTCTATAATGGTACGGAACCCTTCGCGCGCGAGTCCGACTCGCACTTGGCCGATTATTTGGAATTGATAATTTTGTTTTTGGTTTTAAACACTATAACATTTGGTGATTTTTCCATATGAAACTTTGTACATTGTGTTATAATAAAATTTGATTGTCAACCATAACATAATATATAATATAATATAATCCTGAATGACATGAAAATGGAATCACGCTACGGCCGAAATCAGTAATTGTAGATACTTGACATTTGGAGGGAGTATTCTTCGTATGACGTAGGCGTGCGATAAGAAGGGATTTTTAGAAATTCCTCTCCTGAGGGTGTGAAAAGGGGGGATAAAGTTAGTATGGGACAACTCGATTCCTTAGTCTGATCTGCTCGAAAATTCGCATCATTATTATTTGATGTATTTTATGGAAGATGTAATTCATAGTTTGTTGAAATTTATCCTTAAAAGTCGTTAAAAAGCATGAACAGTTTACAGCGCTATACAGCGTTTAGCAGCGGCTTGCAGCGACGCAGGGAGTTAGAGACGCCAATCATTGCTTTTTGCCACAAGAGACATAATCTGTGGCAAAACTTACCGGGGTATGTTATGGCTGTTTTACACGTAGCCTGCATGCAGGAGTCACAATAAAATAATATTATTGTAATCAATTAGTTGTTAAATGTAAATATTAACTAGGTATATATTTGTAACAATTTATTGTTGTTATAATATTATTGTTTTCTTATACTTTTGTAGAATTTAGAAAGATTGTCTTGAATGGAGGGCTTTTATTAAACATTCTGTTTTGTCATCATAATATTGTAAAAAAAAATATTTGACGTTCGAAATTCAAAATTAATTATTCCTGTACGTTCAATTGGTGCTTTTTTTTTCATCGAGATTTAATTTTATGTACATAAGATTATGTAAAGTGCCAAAAATTTAAAAATATTATTTTTAATTTGAAATGAACTAACACTTTTACAAATCTATTTAATTTATAATAATATATACATATTATCATAATATTATCAATAAAAGGCTTCTTCTTCTTGAATGATAATATAATAATCATAATACTTACTTAATAATTTTCAGTATTATTATAATTATTATACATGGTGAGATATAAGTGTTTTGGGCGAAATCTAGGGTTAAAACAATTATAGTCCGTCAAGAAAGTCATGACAGGCGGGAAAATTTTCTAAACATAATCACGCTTTTAAGGTGTATTTTTTCTTTGTATTTTCACAGAGAAAGCTTATTACATTTTAAATATTGTCACCTTGCACATTTTTATCTCTAATTAATAAAGTTCTCATATTTTTTATTTTATTTAAAAATTTCCCGCCTGTCATGACTTTCTTGACAGACTATAGATATGAAAATGCAATTACGATAAAACCTAAACCACTCTAGACTGAAAATTTTGGGGAAGTGCAGTGTGTTTGAAGGAGAAGTGGGGAAGAAGTGTGTGAAGATGTTTCGAAAAATCAAATTAATATTATTATTAAGTTCTATAATAATACTTGCTGTCCCGGCAAACGTTGTTTTACCATATAAAGTATTATATTGAGGTGATTAATAAGTATGGCACCATGGCAACGTTCATCGCTAGCCCGTCGCACAAATAATGGTCGTCGACAGTCTCGAGTTGTAATAATTTACTATTATTTATTCAACAAATGCACTTATCAATATAAAAAGTAGTCAGTAGCCCAGAGGCCAGATATACTATTTCCTTAGTCTATGCAGTAGCCGATTCTCAGACCTACTGAATATTATGCATAATATAATATAAAAACCAGTGAAGCCGTTTCGGAGGAGTACCTACGGTAACTGGCATTGTGACACGAGAATATTTTATATACAGTGTGTAACAAAACTAGGTGATAATACTTAAGGGTGTGTACGTATTCCTTGTAGAGAGTTCACTGTGAAAGTAGCGCTGAAAGACGATTTTTTTTTCACTTTTGTATGGGCAAGGGCCCGAGCGTCACCATTTTCCCCATACAAAAGTGAAAAAAATTGGTCTTTCAGCGCTGCTACTTTCACAGTAAATTCTCTACAGTCTACGAGAAACACGTACGCATCGTAACGTATTATCACTTAGTTTTGTTACATCCTGTATAAGATTATTATTTTACTAGCTGTCCCGGCAAACGTTGTTTTGCCATTTAAAGTATTTCTACTTCATCAGTTGATACAAAATCTTACCCCTCTTTTATCCCCTAAAAGGGGTGAGGGGGAAAATTTCATACACCAGATGTTAAGTTGGAAAACATAGTTAATAATATGAAGTAAGTCCATTAAAGAAAAAAGTTTGATACCAAATCTGACCCCCTCTTTGGAGGGGTGGGGGGAAATTTTTTTATTCACCAGATGTTAAGTTGGAAGAAGACAAATATATCTGCTAAAGCCGCATTCAAATCGGATCAGTAGCTTTCGTGTGATAGTGGAACAAATATACATACAGACAGACAGACAGACAGACAAAAACTAACCACATTTTTGGCTTCTATAGCGATGTAGTGACACCCCCGCTTATTATTTTTTTGAATATTTGGGTGAGGCCGCCAATTTTTGCTGATATGACGCAGAAAAATTTTGCGAGAGAAAGAAAATCTACGCTGCTTGTGACGTTGGAGCACCTAAATTGTAGAGAATTTATTTCTCTACGCTATCATAGCGTTGAGAAACATGCCGTTGGAGCACCAAAATGATATCGTAGATGCTATCATAGCGTAGAGAAAATCAAACTTATCTCTGTAAATAATACACAATGCGGTTTGCATTATAGCCCCAAACATGGCCCTTTTGACTACTCACATGATGCATTGATCGTTTTATGTGAAACAGTAATACTTACATTTATGTCACAAAAAAACTTCCTTTGAAAAAACTGTGTACACAGCCCGACTGAGGTTCAAATGTGAACTGTCGAGTAATGGCGAATATTACGAGATTTTCCATAGAATACGTAAAAACTCAGCGTTGCCACTTCCCGATTTTACCTTCCCTAACACCCAACGATAACAATAAATCGGTATTATTGATGACGTTTAAAATGTGGGGTAGAATTGATGTTTCGAACGATTCATTTAATTTGAAAAAGTTTTAAAGAAAGTTATCTTAAAATACTATAAGAATTAGATGAGGTAATAGCCATTTATCCACGGCGGATTGTATATTTTAAGCTATTTTCTTACCTTTTTTTATGTTTAATTGTAAATATATTTTTAGACTATTATTGGAACTCAAATAATTCTAATGCATGCTTGAGTATTTTGTTTTCTTCGTTAGAATCAGTTTTCGAGCATAAGATAAACACAATACTTTTTAAAATACAAAGGGCGGAGAAAAATAATTGCAAAATCAGCAAAAATTGGCGGCCTCGCCCATTTATAATGTGCAGAATTTTCATTTCTACAATTATTTGAGTAAATTATGTCTTGACTCTTGACTGACCTGACTGGCTGAAAAAAATAGCATTCTAAATTCGAAATTCAAATTTTATGCATGACAGTGAAACTCATTTTGAAATCTTCAGATTTTATTATTGTGATAAACACAATACTTTTTAAAATACAAAGGGCGGAGAAAAATAATTGCAAAATCAGCAAAAATTGGCGGCCTCGCCCATTTATAATGTACAGAATTTTCATTTCTACAATTATTTGAGTAAATTATGTCTTGACTCTTGACTGACCTGACTGGCTGAAAAAAATAGCATTCTAAATTCGAAATTCAAATTTTATGCACGACAGTGAAACTCATTTTGAAATCTTCAAATTTTATTATTGTGATTTGCGATATACTGGCGATAGCTTTCTTCTTTTCTTTTAGTTTGTGTTATTTTATTCTGAGTGTAGATATTATTTTAATTCCTTTGTCAATTTAAAAAATATATTTTTTGTGTAATTATTAGGTATTATTTAAGTACTTAAAGGTTTTGAGATTTTGTGTTCAATTTATCAGTTTAAAATTATCTGATAATATAGATTTTTAGTTTTGTAGGTTAACGGAGTATTTAACGTAAATTTAGCAACTCCAGCAGGTTGCCGAAATGACTGCCGGCACCGTATCAAGCGCATCATTTTTATTTCATTTTATTATTAATGAAAAGACCTAACAGAAGGCCTACTTAACCACGGATACAGCAGCCGCCATGAAAGGGTGGCTCGGGGGGCGCAGCCCCCCCGCCAAAATTATTTTTTGTTTCTCTATAGGTATATATCTATCAATGTCTATAGATATAATAAAATTGTAGAGGTAAAATTTTTGTACATCTATACTAATATTATAATTCTGCAGAGTTTGTTTGTTTGTTTGAACGCGCTAATCTCAGGAACTACAAGTCCGATTTGAAAAATTATTTTACTGTTGGATAGCCCATTTATCGAGGAAGGCTATCAAAAAACTTCAAAGTCGCTTTTTTCCCTCATGTCCCTTTGTTCCCTTTAATCTTTAAAACTACACAACGGATTTGGATGATTCTTTCAGTGTTAGATAGCCTATTTATCGAGAAAGGCTATAGGCTATATTTTATCATGCTAAGACTAATAGAAGCGAAGAAATAGAGGAAAATGTGGAAAAAAACGGGGGAAATTATATGAAAGGGCTTATTTGAACGCGCTAATGTCAGGAACTACTGGTCCAATTTGAAAAATTCTTTCAGTGTTAGATAGCCCATTTATCGAGGAAGGTTATAGGCTATATTTTATCACGCTAAGACTAATAGGAGCGAAGAAATAGAGGAAAATGTGTAAAAAACGGGGAAATTATATGAAACTAAATGACGCCCGCAACTCCGTTGCGCCAAAATTCGTTTATCGCGCGGGAACCGTAAATTTTTCCGGGATAAAAAGTAACCAATGTCCTTTCCCGGGACTCAAAGTATCTCCATACCAAATTTCAGCAAAACCGGATCAGCGGTTTGAACGTAAAGAGGTAGCAGACAGACAGACAGAGACACACTTTCGCATTTACAATATTAGTATGGATTGCTTATTATCTTAAGAACTACTGGAGCAATTTTTATGTTATGCGGCAAACATGAAGAATAGACCACGTGAAGGGACATAGGCTTTTTTTTGCGGAAATATGTACGGTTGTGTCAAATTCCTAAATTACCCAAGCGAAGCCGCGCGGAATATCTTTATATAATAAAATCGTAGGAAATTCAATTCTGCACATTGAATATTTTTGTACAATAAATAATACTTGGCATGTGAGGGGATGCTAACGCGGACGAAGTCGCGGGCAACAGCTAGTACTTATTATGAACCTACTGTAATTTCTCGTGTCTCAAATTGTTTCATGTCCCACCAAAAACATACCTGTTAAAAATGGGGCCAAGTTCCTATTGGTTAATTATTCGCCTTAAAAAAGAGTGGAAATCCAATCCAATGCCAAGTTTAGATGCACTTCAAAATCGATCATAATCATCATCGTCAACAGCCTGATCCTTAATACTTCTAAATTTGAACTTGGCAGGTTGATTTGATTACATAAATACCAATATTAAATTTAATTATGCAATTAATCAAATGCTACGTATATCATAAAAACCTGCCAAGTTCCAATTTAGAAGTATTAAGGATCAGGCTGTTAATCATCATCAGATGATTATGATCGATTTTGAAGTGCATCTAAACTTGGCATTGGATTGGATTTCAACTCTTTTTTAAGGCGAATAATTAACCAATAGGAACTTGGCCCCATCTTTAACAGGTATGTTTTTGGTGGGATTTTAATACTTTTTTTCGAGAAATCGTATGATCTATTTTTGTAGTGCTACACCCGCATGTATTGTTAATCTAAGTCATTCTGTGTTTCAAAGTAACTTTGCTAGCGCCATCTATTGAAAATATTTTATAAACAATATTTTCGATAGATGGCGCTAGTGGTATTTGTTAACCTATCAATAGAAGCGAAATTTTTAAGGTAGCAGTATTTATTTATAAGCTATACAGTGTGCATTATACATGACAATATTTTTAAACCCTTCTCTCCTCCTCCCACACGTATTCACTGTTACATAAGAAATTTTTCCTAAAATTCGTAGATGAGCCGACTCACGCTTGACCAATTTCTTAAATTTCTCAATTTTTTGTTAATCTACATATAAAACCCAACCGGTGTGCCAAATTCCATAGTGCTAGGACAATTGGAAGTGGCCTAGAGGTTTTGATTACCGGTCAGTGAGTGAGTGAGTGCCAAAATTTTAGCTATTTTTACAAGGACATATTTCAGGATGTAACAACGCTATATCTATGAAAATTGGTATATTGCGTAAGTACTAGTACATGATTACGTACGTATAATTTTATATTTGTACTTGCAATAGTTACTGAGCTACAGGGGGTCAAAAGTGCGTCGAAACCGTTCGTGTAAATAGTGCACGGCTTGCGCGCGGCCTGCTGGAACTTGGCGGCGCACGGCCGTGCGCTTTGATTTGTGATAACTTTATTGGCTCATTACTATTTATTGTTGTTATGTGTTAAAATGCTGTTTGTTTTTTAATAAATAAATAAATAACGTTATGAAATTAATTCTTTCCAACTCAATAAAAACCAAACAACGCTTTGTGCATTTGACAAGCTTTAACAAAGAGTTTGTTTTAAAAATTAGTTTCCATTAATTTTCAAACCCGAAAGATCCCCGCACACAACCTACATGCCTTTAATTACGGTTATAAATTAACCGTGAAAGTCATTTTTGTCACAAACCGTAAATTAAAATGAATGGTGTGTTGTATATTTTTTTTGTATTTTTTTTACGAATTCAGAAGGAATAAAGCACGGATGTAAAAAAATACGGACGGAGCATTACACTATAAATAGGTGAAGCATGCAAGGTACGACAATTTCGTTTATTGTACACGTGACCGACACTCACACACGCAACTAGGTACTACAACCCGCTGTCATCGTACAATGAGTGACGGCGGCCATTACTAGATGCTTCACTCGTGATTAGACAAGGTTACGTCCGTATTTTTTTTACATCGGTGGAATAAAGTATTTTAAAACTTTGGTATGTTCCTCAAAACTTTTCCTCCACCTTGTACTTATAATATCTAATTCCTATTGTATAGATATATTAATATTTAAACATACGCTATACCCATATAAGCTACAAGAGCCAATAAGGGTGTTCGAAATTCTATTTGCTACCACTCACCCATCGACATAAGAAACTAATACAGTGCCGCTGCTCGCTATGTAGACGAGTCTATTGTGTCAAATAGGCATATTATCATGACATATGACAGCAATATCGTGACATATGACAGCAGTTTGACACGATACACCCAGGCTGCATAGCGGCACCTTGTGCCAAATAGAATCTCAAACACTCTCATTGACACTGCATACCTACTAGAATGATTGGAAAAATCAACTAGTGATATCTTTGCCATTTGATTTTATTTTTATAATTACGTACTCGATTTATATTCCCGTAATATACGTGAGGGAAAATCCCTTCAAATTCCATATTGTACTAACTACTAATGACCAAACAGTGTTATCAAGTCATAATACTCATGTCCTTACTCTTCCCGGGGCTCTGGCAGGCGGCTCTGCAGTGAATACATATAAATTGCGAGCTTACACCCGCATAAATTTCTATTTCAAATGCAAATGCAAATTAAGGCTTTGCCGTACACAGAACGCCTGTCTCTGGTTTTCGATTGACTAACTTGTTGCCATCTAATCGTATCGACGAGTCACGACTATTGTGAAATAATCACGTGCAATGTACAGAAATTAGCTTAGTATCTACTTCCATTAAGTTTCCCTAAACTAGGTGTTTATTAATTTATGCGGCTTATATTTGTCCAAATTATAGCCGAATTGGAACTTAATAATAGTTGATAATAATTAATTATTATGTTATTACTTTTTACGTGTTAAATTTTTTTTACTAAATTTACTACTAAATATTTAAACACTAAAAAATAGAGTAAAACACTTAAAAATATCTACATAAATATTAAATTTACTACAAAATATTTCAACTCTAAAAAATATTTTTAGTATTTAAATATTATGTAGTAAATTTACTATTTATTTATATATTTTTCGTGTTTTACTCTATTTTTTAGTGTTTAAATATTTAGTAGTAAATTTAGTAAAAAAAATTATACAAAAAAAATATTTTTTTGTGTTTAAATATTTTGAAGTTAATTTTTGTTCAGGAACCCAGTAAATTACTATTTTAAGCTGAAAAATAACTCAAACATGTTAAATATTTTCGTATGACAAAATGATTTTGGTATTACGTATGTATGAGAATTTCAAGGGTAACCCGGGCTCTTAAGTGCTCGTTCACAAGTGCACAAACTGCGAATTTAGTGCTCTTCAAAATTTGAAATACGATATGAAAAATAAAATATGCATATTTTCTTTTGTTTTTGCCGCCTATCGCTAGCACTTAATGAGCACTAAATTCCTATGTATCATTTATGAGTGTGGAGTTCGTCAAAGTACTTAAATCAAGAGGAGCATCTTGCTGGTACCGTGAAGTTAGCAGTATACGGTATAAAAAAATAAAAAAATGCATATTTTAATTTTTTTCTCCGCCTTTCGCTAGCACTTTATGAGCAATTCATTCCTATGTATCGTTCATAAATTTATTTATTTAAATCAGGCTACGTAGGCCCATACAATATATACCTTAATGTCTAACATGCATATCAATTATAATCTTAATAACTACTCTTTATCACGAATTAACGGCGACGTGACGCGCGCTTCATTCCGGAGTCTTCCCCGGAACCTTCGGTAAACCACATCAGTCTGCCAGAATTCCTCCGCTTCAAAGGTCGACAGAAGATGCGTCGGTACTCTCACCATAAAGGAACTGAAGTTGACCTTGTGGCGAGACTGCAGATGTTCGACCCTCAGGCGGAGGGATGTCTTCTTACTGATGTAGTTCACGACGTCCTCGACCTCCATGGACCAGTGCAGGCGATGAGTGTGGAATTCGTCAAAGTACTCGAATCAAGAGGAGCATCTTGCTGGTACCGTGTAGTGAGCAGTATATGGTATAAAAAAAAATGCATTTTTTTCCACGTTTATTGCCAGCACTTAATAAGCACTCATTAGTAAAGTACTTACCAAGGAGCCAGAAAATCAATAAAAGGTTTTTGGTTTTCTACACTGCTAGCTTCACGTGAAGGTAGCAGTATTAGCTTTTATTCCGAATTTTGAGGAGCACTAAATTCGCAGTTTGTGCACTGAAAGAGCACTTAATGAGCACTTATTAGCTAAGTATTTATTACGAAGCTATATCATCATTTTAAAGGTTTTTGATTATGTACACTGCTAGCTTCACATGAAGGTAGCAGTATTAGCTTTTATTTCGAATTTTGAGGAGCACTAAATTCGTGGTTTTTGCTCCAAAACAGCACTCAATTAGCACCTAATTAATAACGCAATCCCGAGTTATTTTGCTAACTTTGTCATGCTAGCTTCACATACGTGTAATAACTACTGTACTTCTTAGCAGCAACGAATTCAGCAAAAGTATGAGCGTAGAGTAGTAGCGTTTTAAATGGTTCATAATAAAATATTAAAATTTTTAACACCTTCACTGCGTAAGGTAATTTGTAAGATCTGCCATATTGGTGTTACGAGACCGAAAAGTATTCGTTACTTTCCTTTCGCAATGACGCACCGAGACCCTTTAGATCTCGTACGAGTGGCTTCCTCAAAACCTTAATATTTTTCTGAAAACTGACTGATTTCGTATTTTATTTATATGAAACGATAAACAATGAATGTATCTTATAGTATCTATTCACGCCCGGAGATAGCAGTAAAAATGATTAAGAAAAACTCAAAATAAATTTACGAAAATTTAAAGGCCTCGCAATTGCAAAAATATACGAGTTCATTTGGATCTCGTAAGTCACATTTTGGTTAAATATCGATAAATCAATAGTGATGGGAAATTGAACAATTCAAAAATATCGATAGTATTTATTGAAAAAAGGTAGCAAGTAACAAAATATTCAATGTTTTTCATTAGAACATGACGAACATAAAGTTTTCTTGCATTTATTATAAAACCCTTTTATTTGTTTTGTTTTTTGTCGGCCTCCCTGCTCGTCATTGTTTATCTGGCATTCTCATAACAATCAACACAGCGTTTTTTTACTATATTTTATTGTATATTTATGTTCGGATACTACTGTTTCACTATTATCAATATTTTATCAAAATAGCTCTCCCTTGAATTTCTGAATTAAACTTTCAATAAATATATTTTTCGATAGCACAACATAGACACAACACTAATTAATTTCCGGGTGCCCGTCTTACGAGTGTTTATGGATCTCGTAACGCACTAGATGTAGATTTTTACTCTATTGTCGCTACGAGACGCATGAGGTCTCGTACGATTTTATTGATAAAAAATATTACTACCAATATACCTAATCATCATAATTTCAGTTATCTCACTCTTACTTGAAAAATTCATATAGAAAACTAATTTGACGGAACGAGTAAAACATACAAATTCACCTCCGCACCGGAGGAAAATCACTAACGAGATTCATAAGGTTTCGTACCGCAGCGAACGTGTTAAATAGTAAGTAATAAAATATAATAATGAATCTCTTCTCAATCGAATATTTTAAGCATTGCATCCAAAAGAACGTAAATGCTAGAGGTCGCCTTTTTCAAAATTAAATGCTTGTCGCTAGGTGAGTAGACAATTCAGTCCTTTTGTCCATTTCATAACCCGTCAACAAATCAATAAAACTGAAGCGAAAAATCCTATTGTTAGCTCTGTGTGGCGTTCGGTATGAAATCTGTTTCAGCAATATTTGTTCTAAGCTTTGGGGAATACTCGACTTTCGAGCGTTTGAACATAAAATATAATTTTGGACATTTTGTACTCGTTAAATGTCATGTATTCGCCCCCTAGGGTGTGTCATCAAATACCAATCAATAGATAATATAATATGTATTTTTCATCTGGATGAGGTACAACTGGCTAAGGGATTTGTATTGTAAATTAATTAAAAATGTTCGTTTTACTGCGTTCTTTTGTAATTTATTGAATTACACATGAATTATAATTTATTATATTACTTATAGTTTGATAGTAGTGTTAATCAAAGAAAATCTATCTGTCCAATTTTGAAGTACCAAGCACCTCTGAAGGTAATTTGATTTATTACGATTAGGATAGTTTTTATCACCGTCGGTCTTAACCAACCGATTAAGAGCTGTTAAGATCGGTCCAGCGGGTGGAGCAAGAAGAGGTAATGATCGATTTACACGAGTGACTAACGGGTCGATTTTAGTCACCCGGCAAGTCACCAGTCGAATCGCCAACCCATTTACTATACTACATAATATTATTTTTGTCCATGTTTTCGTGAGTGCGCTCGCTACAGTAGTATTCGCACTGAGCGTTTGCACGGTCGATTTTAGTCACCAGCCGCATGCGGCCATTGGCCGCACGACTTTGGGCCTTGCGACTTTAGCCGCATGCGGCGTAGTCGAATTGCCATTTACACGGTCGATTTTCGCCGTGCGGTGTAAATCGTGCGGCTTTAGTCACCCGTGTAAGTCGACCATGATAGACAAACAAGCCTCCAACTGTCATATAATATCATAATGTTATATTGAATATTATGTACTAATAAATATTAATATAAACCCAAAGTCCAATCGGCATAATGTCCCCTCTTATCCAATATTAAGGGTAAGCGACACTCTAGCATCGATGCATCGAAACGGTCGCGCTGTCAGATTATTTAACATATTTCGTTTTCACGAAATGGAAGTTTTTATAGCGGGCGTAAAACGCTTTATGGTACGCGTCGTAAATCCACATTAGAAGTACGGCGAATTCCATAAGTTGCCGGCAAAAAGCTCGCCGAAAACATTAACCGAATAAAGAAGTTGGCAGAAGCGAGTGAGCACGTCGTGCCTCATGTTGATAATTTAATCGCTCGACTTTATTAAACCGAAGTTTCCGAAACGAAAGGTTAATGAATGGAAGCGCGTGTGGATCGCACTTTTAACTCAATTAATAAAACCTTACAGATTCACATACTAAACATCGTTCAGATTACATGCAGGGCACTAAAATAGTTTGCGTCCGATAATTGTTTCTACAGAGTCAAGTTACAATTCAAAATGTATGATTTAATATCAGATTGCGCAAGCGCCATGGTATAAAAAGCACGCGTTATATCAAATCCCAAACAATTTAAAACTTTGCCTTTAATATTATCGAATGCGAGTTGCCTAAGTACCTTTGGCCTTTACGCCGACGCACAAGGATCACACTCGTATCAAATCTATGCGAGATAGTCCCTTGTTTATGAGAAAAATTGACTCTTGAATATCTGACATAAAATTCACTATCCAGTAGCTACTAATGTGTATATTATAGACAAACGAACGATAATTAAGGGCTTTCATCACTTACTGATAAGTCCCGGATATAAAACAGGCCCTCAGGGCCTGTTTTACCACTTGCTGATAAAGTGCCGGATAGGCTATCCACAACTTATTTAACAGATTCTCCATACTCTTTCTTAGTTAAGTGGTGGATAGCTTATCCGGCACTTATCAGGAAGTGGTGAAATAGGCCCTAAGTCTCTAATCTAGGAGAATAGGCAATATTTATAGGTAGAGTAGAGTTAATCATAGTTGGCAGTGTTTAGGTGCGATTCGTTAGCAACACTTTACAAGGCAAACTAAGCGGCCGTAAGAAGTTCAACTCTTGTTATTTTGATCACGTCAGCATTGTTATTCCTTCCTTGATTCTCTCGAGAGTCGATGGAACGTCACTAGTTTGTCGAAATTTTATTCAGTTAGAGCAATTTATTTATAGAAATACTAGATGTCCCGGCAACCATTGCTTTGCCATGATATATTTGCCATATTATTTAATTGAAGTGACTAAATAAGTGTGTCACCATGGCAACGTCGATCGCTATCCCGTCGCACAAACAATGGTCGCCGTCAGTCTCAGGTTGTAATAATTTACTATTATTTATACAACAAATGAGAATCGGCTACTCGGTACTTTATATATTGATGGTCGCCGTCAGTCTCAGGTTGTAATAATTTACTATTATTTATTCAACAAATGCACTTATCAATATATAAAGTACCCAGTAGCCGATTCTCAGACCTACTGAATATGCATATAAAATTTGGTAAAAATCAGTAAAGCCGTTTCGGAGGAGTTCGTGGACTAACATTGTGACACGAGAATTTTATATATAAGATAAGAAGACTAGCTGTCCCGGCAAACGTTGCTTTTTGCCATATTATTTTATTGAAGTGACTAAATAAGGGTGTCACCATGGCAACGTCGATCGCTATCCCATCGCACAAACAATGGTCGCCGTCAGTCTCAGGTTGTAATAATTTACTATTATTTATTCAACAAATGCACTTACCAATATAATAAAGTACCGAGTAGCCGATTCTCAGACCTACTGAAGCATATAAAATTTGGTAAAAATCAGTAAAGCCGTTTCGGAGGAGTTCGTGGACCAACATCGTGACACGAGAATTTTATATATAAGATTATCTTTAAGTGTCAATAATTTAACAATCATAAATTAACGTCTGTCTACCCGTAATTTTGCATTGTGGCCTGTGGGAATTGATTGATAAATTGAATTTCAGTGATATTTTGAATGTCAGTATACTTAACTACCAGTGGCGTAACTATAGGGTGGCCGGGCTGGCAAAATGTCACGGGTCCCCGACCTAAAAGGGCCCCGGCCCAAGAGGCAGTGAGTGAGGTCAGAATTTTTTATACATTGTTTTATTATTAACGTGATGATTTTTACTTATAGGGCCCCATTAATTTGCCATGGGCCCCGGATGTTATAATTACGCCACTGTATATATACTACCATTTAGTAACCAGAGCCCCTAGCTAAGACGTTTTCTTTATCTTTATAGAATCGCTAATGAATAATAAATAATTATCGAAAGCTTAATATGTCAATTCCGTACATTTTGATCGGCGATTCTATAATGAAGCGGTAAAGAAAACGTCTTGTCTAAAGAGCCTGGTGTTATACTTTTTTCTGCAGAGAGAAATATAAGTAGCACCAGTTACGTAGCCAAGACATACAGGAACACAAAATCGGGAAAACATTACTTAGCGAAACACTATTTCGGCTCTGATTAATGACGCAAGCAATCACTCCCTATCGATTCAGATTTTACGATCTGTTCGTTCAGTGATAAATAATATTGGGTTTAAAAATAAATCTCCCGTTAAAATTTAGTTGGCAACAGCAGTTGCAGATCGGATTGGCGAACGACGCCCGTGCTCCCGCGCACCGCCTACTCTACCGCGAGTGTTGTGCATATCAATTAAATATTACTTACGTAACAGTTGTTATATAAGTGTATTACATAAGTGAATACAAAGTAAGTCGAGTATTTGACACGGTTACGATATAATTTAGTTGTGGTGTGATGTCAGTTGTGTAACATTTGGTTTTCATATTGATAATTCGGTTATAATAACAATAGTTGTTATATTAATCCATGTCTTGTCAATAGTTTATTAATCATGTTCTATTTATGAAGCGCTTCATTTTCAGGTCAAGAAACATAAAACTAAGAAGCAATAATAGTAGCTGAATCAATTTCAACTAGTTGTAGCGCACGACTTTGCTCGCGATTTCGTCGAGACCGTAATTTTTTTCCGCATTAGAAAGAATCGTATGTCCTTTACCGTTATCTACCGAATGTCTATGCAAAATTTCAGCAAACTCGGTCCAGTACCTTTAGAGTTTCTTCGTTACAAATAAAAATATTTTTGTCTATAAAAAGTTTTTTTTAAGATCGTTCTGTAAGCTAAATTCTTAAATATTTAATTTAGGCATGCACTAGGAAATAATATAGAAATATCTTTGTTAATTCTCTAAAATGACAGTTAAAGCTCGAAATTATAGTCTAATAGCATAACGAAACGTTTAAAAAAATTATAATATGATCTTATCATTAATGTAAAATGTTCATTTTATGAACTACTTATGCCAAAATACTTATATTATTCAGTATTTTCCTAACCGATTTGCTGAAGAGTCAATGTTTTATTTAGAAGCGTATATCATTTCTCAAATTCACATTCCCACAGAAAGTTTATTTAAAAATATCTTATGTAAATTGACTGTACCGAGTGCACTGGAGAGAGAATTTACTGTATTACGTACAATCGTTTTGTTTTGATGAAATATTTAAATGTTTGCTACAAATATTTGTGATTTTGTTTTAACGTAAATGTGATATCTTATTAAGTACGTAGTATGTAGTTTAAACTATTACTACGGAAGTTTAAAAGATATAGTATGATTTGTCAATACTTTATAATATAAAATAGGAACCTGCTTTTACTTTTCTTCTTTTAAAATAGAATTTCTATAGAAGTCCTATTTAATATTCAATTGATAATTGCAAAATGTTCTAAAGTTAAGTTTACTGAATGTAGCAATTTCGGTTAGGTCTCCGAAAGATTTACTATTTAATTGAAATTCCTAATCTAAAACAAATTTTCGAAGCGCTTGCTTAGTGTGACCATTAGGAACCAATCCCAACCACTATGTTCTAATATTTGAAATATTTCTATTAATTGCACTGCGAGGTCATCGCTAAAATTGTATTTTAGACAAGCTCTACTTATTTAATCCAAATATAAGCTAGAGCTGAAATTAGAAACCACTATCGTTATATAGAATGAAATAACCCATATTTTGTGTGTCTTGAAATACAAAGGACGAGACCCAACGTCCATACAATTTTGGGCTAATTTTAAAAGTGCCGGCCAACGCAAATAAACCCATTATTTAAATAGAACATAATCTAAGGAATAATTTTCATTATTACACCAAAGTTCTTAGTCAAGTCTCCCAGTTGTTATTCAAGGTCAAACTTTTTTTTTATAACATGTAGTTGTAGTTGTGTGTTTTTTATAACATGTGGTTTGAAAAAACTCGAAGGAAGGCGGATACTCTACGTACTTGGGGTAGGCACGGCATTTGCCTAGTATTCCAAGTAACCAATGAGTTGTGCCCTGCAAGCCCCAAGCACGTAGAGGTTCCCTCTTCCTTTGAATTTTTCCAAATCATTTGTAGATATTTGGCCTCTAATCTATTCTATGACTCGGATAGGGACATTGGGATCGATTACTTATTGCTTTTTATTAATAAAATAAGTTTTATTACATGTTATAAAAAAAGTTTGACCTTGAATAACAACTCGGAGACTTGACTTAGAACTTTGGTGTCATAATAAAAATTATTCCTTAGATTATGTTCTATTTAAATAATAGGTTTATTTGCGTTGACCGGCACTTTTAAAATTAGCCCAATTTGGATCTTATCCTTTACGTAGTGTTAATGCACGACGATAAAAATTGTAGATACAAAATAATTTTTAAAATAACGTACATACTTGGTTGGTTGGTTCCTATATTATGTAATTTATTAATACAAAATAGCATGAATCTGTTGTTAGTCATTTACTCGTAGTAAATAAAATACCTAAGGCCCGAATACTGGAACGTCTCTCAAATATTTAAATGCTGCTTAATTTTTTGAGTACAACTTATACGAAAATTTCGTATTCTCCAACGCAAATTTTAACTTCCAGTTAGTTTTAAGTGGACCTCCAAATAAGTTGTACTCAGGCTCCACGTGAGCACCACTTAGCAAAAAAATTCGTATACTCGATGGTTACTCAACTTTATTTAGCTGTCAAATGATCTGTCAAACTGATTTAAGCGTCGCTTGCGTTTAAGAGTGGTCAAGAGGTCTCTTAAATCTATAATTACGGTAAAAAGCGTGTGTATAAAGTTAAATTATGGTCTTTATCGTCGCTATCTAGTCTTTCTGACCATGAAAGGCCGACCGTGAGTCGCCGCCGAAATAATCAAATGCTCAATGCGTTTGAAAAATACAACGATGCATTTACGTTTTACAAGTTTACAATATACAACTACATTTTCATGAAAATAGTATATTGATATTAATGTTATTTGTAACTCACTTTTAAACTAATAATTAGAGCATGATATACTTTTCCGAGGTAGTACAACCACGTTTCTTTTTTGTCTCCATAATATAATATTATAATTATGTATTATTGCAGAAATGTATTTTCTTGGACAAAATGTTTTCCACAAAGAGAATATTATAATCACTACGGTCGGTCTTCTTCTTCTTTTTGATAATGTCAATCGGTCGGTCTTCAAACATGTCAATTGTCAGTTGTGTCACTCAAAAGACCGTTCCATTCTACGTATGGTTGCATTGTTGTAAAATTTAAAGTCGATTTCGGATTTCCTATTGTAAGTAATCAGAAAATAATGTTAAAAATTGTCATGTCTTTAATAAATTTAAATATATTTAATGAAAACAAATAGTAAACGGCATTTAATGATTTTTAGTGAACTTTTTATTTGTACAATCAAGTTAGATCTAGCGTAAAATGTAACACAGTAAATGTTGCCATGTTGTAAATTTTTGACGGCTACTCACAGGGCTATTTACGTGAGTACCATAAGAAATTGTCTGAGTGGCGTTTGTGTATATCACTTAAATATGGGAAACGCTTACATTTAAATGCCCTTCAACTGATTGATGCATTTGAGTGACGTTCTAGTATTCGGCCGTAAGTTACATAAAAACTTGTAAACCAAGCATTTTATTTTACGGTTGTTACACTCAACTTCTCTGTGACGGCAGTCTATCACATTTTGTTTGATTTGTTTGGCTTACAACACACAGCTCACAGGAGGCCAAATTTTTGTATATTAATATTGGTAAAACGTTCAAATTTTCTGCTTATACCGCTTGCGCGTAAAATTTGACGCCAAGCTTAATGGAAATTGGGCTACTAAGAGATTTAAAAAAACTCTACATCTCATCTTAAATGTAGAGCTCAATAATAATTTATTAATCAACTAGATGACGCCCGCAACTCCGTTGCACCAAAACTCGTTTATCGCGCAGTAACCGTACATTTTCCCGAGACTCGATTTTTTTTCTCGGGACTCAAAGTATCTCCATGCCAAATTTCAGCAAAATCGGTTCAGCGGTTTGGGCGTGAAGAGGTAACAGACAGACAGATAGACAGACAGACAGACAAACTATTAGTATGGAAGTATGGAAGTATGGATGATAAAGCCAACGGTAGTTGCTTTATTTGTTGGTCTTTTATCATAGAACATTAAAATAATATATCTTATGGCTTCAGTGAAACTTATTTTAACTAGCAACTGATAACAACAACAATCAACTGATCCTCTAATATTTAATAATATATTATGTGCTTTATGTTAACAGAATCAGTCTAGTAGTTTGGAAACCTAAAAAAATACAATCGCAATATCAACAAACCTTTTCATAACATGTAGATAAAATATGAATTAATGATTCTCTCGTACTCGGAATATAGAGAATCGGACTGAAAATACAATACTGAATGATACAACGTTACGAGTACCGAGTAGTCTATTTTAGGATGGAAACGGAGAACTCATTTCATTCAGAAGGACAGCCGCTGCGGTCTAATTGTATAATTTCCAGATTACATCGGCCTTGGGTGTCGCTATGATATATTTGCTATCTTAACGATAGAAATATAGTGTTTACCCTGCAAAAAACTATAATATAACTAGCTGTCCCGGCAAACGTTTCTTTGCCATATTATATTAAGTATATCACCCGTATTATTTTATTGAATTAGTGACTAAAATATATCACCATGGCAACGTCCATCGCTATCCCGTGATCCGCGTCGCATAAACAATGGTCGCTCTTTATAGACAAATAATTTGCAATAAAATAAAATTGCGACTATAATTAAAGATCTAAGCTATCCTATCTCTCAAGTTGGAAAAAAGCCCACATTAAAAAACAAAAAACATTAAAATCGGTTAAGTAGTTTAGGAACCCATCGCGGACAAACATCGTGACAGGAGATTTATATATATTAGATAATATCTATGGACGCCTCACACCACGTCAGTCTGGCCCGGTATTAAGTAGGTACCTGACGGACTTGTGTTACGGGTACCAGACAAAGGAAATATATTTAACACTTTTATACTATACATATACATTTAAGATTTTTAATTATATGATAAGCCCCGTATTCACTTTGATTAGTAATAAGTGCAAGTGATTAGTGCAGGTGATTAGTAATCAGGTAAAAGTACGTGTGGACAGCGACTGATTAGTGCAAGTCCTTTGATTTCTACTAATCACTAATCTCTTGAACTATCACTTGCACTCGCACTAATCAAAGTGAATACAGGCCCTTACACATATTTAATACACATCCATCATCCAGGAACTTTGAAAACTTTTTGTTCCGTCGGCGGGGTTCGAACCCGGGACCATCGGCTTGAGCTACCAATGTGCTTATCCACTGCGCCACAGAGGTCGTCAAAAACTATACAAGGTTGTTTGTATTTGTCTGATATTTTGGAAAAGTCAAATAACAAACAATGATACCTTACCAGTTACCATAAATCTTAAATTGTTATTAATTAATTATTATTTTTTGTGAACTAAGGGGGCAAACGAGCAAACGGGTCACCTGATGGAAAACAACTTCCGTCGCCCATGGACACTCGCAGCACCAGAAGAGCTGCAGGTGCTATTCCGGCCTTTTAAGAGGGAATAGGGTTAAAGGGGAGGGTAGGGATGGGAAGGGAATAGGGGAGGGTAGGGAAGGGGATTGGGCCTCCGGTAAACTCACTCACTCAGCGAAACACAGCGCAAGCGCTGTTTCACGCCGGTTTTCTGTGAGAACGTGGTATTTCTCCGGTCGAGCCGGCCCATTCGTGCCGAAGCATGGCTCTCCCACGTATAAATATTAATTATATTAATTAAGTAGAAAAAATCATATTAAAATCCGTTAGTTTTAAAAATCCAAGCATACTTTGGGGAGGACAGCCAAAGGCGTCTTTCCTTTATGACCACATGATTACACTATATTTTTAGGGCTTGTTTCACTACTTCCTGATAAGTACCAGATAGGCTATCCACAACTTATCTGACAGATACTCCATACTATATCTGTCAGATAAGTTATGGATAGCCTAACCGGCACTGGTCAGGAATAACAAATTAATAAATTTTAAATAATTATATTTAAAATGTATTAATTTGTTATTCCTGATCGGCAATGACTCAATTGAAAACTCGCGGACTAACAGATATTGTATTGAAATAAAATTATTAATAGAAGCCGCCTACAATATTCAAAGTGGTCATTGTATTGACGAACCTCTACTAAATTAAATGAATACAGCGGTCGTTTTCGTGTCCATTTTTCATGTTTCATATTCAAGAGGACGGGCGACCAACACATTTAGGTAATGGCAGCCACACTCCACATTGTTCAATGTTCACTGCTCACCGCTAAATGATATCATTGTTAAACTTTAACAACTTTCATTGTTCAAATAAAACTATAAATGGTTAAAATAAAACTAGAAATAGGTTTATCATTGATCGCGGCTAACGATGACGCGCTCCACGGATTTTAATTTTAATTGACATCGCACGTGTTTTGTTTTCAAAAAACAGTTCTGTTTTTGCGAAACTATAAGCAATCTTGACATCTTTGGCTATACGCCAAAATTTAAATAAATATTTACAGGAAATCAGATGTTTTATTATAAATGGCTCATTAGTCAAACGATTAAGTAATCGATTTAAGAGGGCGACTAACCCAAAAAATCAAACATCGTCCTTCTCTCTTCACACTCACGCCCGTCTTTCATATGCCAGATGAAAAAGGACGACGCGGATTCATCTCCAAATTAGTTTTTTCTCAATAACTCGATAAATATACAACATTTGAAAACCCGCGAGGTCGGTTTCTCAATGATAGAATTTTATACAATGTGTTAAAATACTAACTTAGTTCAATGCATTTTATCTTTCCTTATCCAATTAAATATAACACGAAAATGACTTCTGAGAATTAAATTTTGATAGAGTAAGTAAATAGGATTGGCAAACTAATTAATATAAAACCGAGAACCAATCAACTTGTTAACGGCCGAACTCGGAGCGTTTTCGCCTTAATTTGGAATTTAGACGTTTTAATCTTGGCCTTATCATACCCGGTGACGATATTAAATCTGAATAAATAAGATTTATCGGCTTACTTTAACTGTGGTCAAAGTTCAATAATTCTGAAATTAAGCCGCGAATAATATAAATCATGAAATACAGAGTTATGAGCGCTGATAAGTGCAATGTTACTTTCGTTTATTGATATTTTATAGCATAACTAATATGGGCACGAACTTTTGTATTGCGTCTAAACTATAAAAAATCTTTGATCTTATGAGCTGATATTGTGGAGCAAAACTTTTAATAAACGTCCAAAATCTAAATTATGATTGTGTTCGCCCTTCAACGTATGAGAACAATATTATGATGTACCTACTTGAAATCTAGACATGTATATCAATTAATTCAATTATCATGTACTACTGTACTACTTCCTGGATCGAACCGGCACCCTGTCGAGTGCGAATTAGGGCTCCCACACATAACTGCGAATTCAAGCGAATTCGCATTGCAATGTCATTTTTATTAAGAGTTTTGTCGCAGATATTTGCGATACGAATTCGCAGTTTTGTGTCCTTAGGGTCATTATGCACAATCTGTACCAACCGAAACAACAAAGAAGGCAGTAAACAATAATTTATAATTAATCGCGGCGACAAATAATAATTGAGGTCCCAGTTCGTAAATAGCGAATGCACCCGGTGCAAATGTCGCGGCTCACTTTAGTCAGCTGGCGCACTATTTTTACCGTCCGTCCACCGTCCGCCGACGCGGCGCTGCGACCCGAAATGTTTTCTCGCTAGATTAATATATTTTTGATAGACGTCCCGTGGGCGTACATTTTATGGGGGATCGAATTTGCGAGATAGATCGCCGCCCGCATAGATTTATTGTACTATTAGTTCCCAACTATCGTAAAAACGACAACGCGCTTGTTTGTGAATAATAAAAACGCTCTTTATGATTGTAGTTTGGAAATACCTTTGTACGATAAAATCGCTCTGAGATACCAATACACTTGTTTTTTAGTTTACTTCAGCTTAATCCAGTTACGTAGAAATTCATTTATCGTGCGGTAGGTACCATCGAGGAAATTGATTCCTAGGCAGTTGACGGACCTACGTCAGTTGGTCGGCTTAATATGTCAATTTAATGTTGGTCGGCTTATGTCAATTTAATGGATGGGTTTGACTTTACTTATTAGGTCCGCGGTCCGCCATCTGCCTAGGAATCAACTTCTCTGATAGTACATATTTTTATCGTTTGCCACCATGCCACACTATCCTTTGCCTCCTTCTGAGGACTCATAGTAACTCTATACACATTAAAATTATTTATCGATTAGAACTTGAAGGGTTTAAAGATAGACAGACACAATTTCACATATTTTATTATACATGACTTTGAATCTATACATATTATATCAAGTATTGAAGATGCTTACTAATTTTATATTTTAAAACCTATCTGAATAAGTGTAAGTGTAATAAGTGTAATACTGTAGACGTAGTATTGTTACCTATGTGCTAGAATCTAGATATTGATTTGTAACAAAAATATCACATTAGTAAAACTTACGCACCCAAATATAGGCTAATAGTTATCTATACTAATATTATAAAGAGGTAAACTTTGTTTGTTTAATTGTAATGAATAGGCTCAAAAACTACTGGACCGATTTTAAAATTCTTTCACCATTCGAAAGCTACAATATTCACGAGTAACATAGGCTACATTTTATTTTTTCGTAAGATATTTGAGTTTTTCGGAAATTTTTTTATTAAAAAGTTACTTATTTTGCGTACGCTGCCTAAACTATAAAAGATAGGACCATAAAATGTTCCAATTAGTTGTAGATCTTATAAATATCTAAAAAAAGTCCGCGACACACTATACCTATCTATGTCAAGTGAGGCACACCAACCATTTTTTTATTTAAAAAATCTTGAATTTTTTCGGAGTACATTTAAACGCGTTTATTTTACTCATGCTATTAATTCTTATAAAAATAAATTATTTTGTCAATAAGTACAGTTTATGTAGATAATATTTGGTCTTTGAATGACTAAAATTGGACGTTTGGTTTTGAAGTTATAGCGAAATTAAAACATTACGATTTCTACTGCACGGCCCGCGGTTGCGAAGTGGGCATCATCAAGGCGGCGGCGCGGGGGTGCGCGTCGAGATCCGAGAGGGGAGTTTAGATCTATATAGCTATGTCCAGTGTCCACACTCCAAACTGTGCACTTTCATCTTCAATTTTCGTCATCTTCTTAAATTCAACTGTCGTATTGGCGCATACAATAGGCTACTTGACCTATTTTTTTTTCTTAATGCTAATCGCTTCTTTATCATTCATTTTCACAAAAAAAAAACTAATATTTTAATATTTTACACTGTCGAAACCCATAAAAATGTTGATTGAAAAACATGCCTTTTAAATGGCGCCGAAAACACTGTCCGCCATAGTGTGACGTCATACGTTTTGTATTTTAAATTCTCTTTATTGAACATTTTTTATGTGCTAAATGTACGAGCCTAAAAGTGCCCAAAAATTGTATAAGAATTAAATAAAAAATTAGAAATCATTTGTAATGTTGAAAACTTTTGGAGAAAAGTTTTGGCCATTTCATTTCCCGTCTACAATAAATAGAGATAATATATGAAACTGATGTTTTAAGCTAATTATTCAATAAAATATATTTTACAAATCTTTCTAGGCTTATTCTTATTATTTATGTACAGATAAACTTACATATAACGAGCGCGATAAATAAAAGATATTAAATTACTGTGAGGATGACGTCACATCCAAATCGGAAGTACCGCAAAAGCGTTTTCGTCAGTACAAATCCTATTTTCATAAAATCATATTTTCAAATCGACTTTATTTATCAATTTTTGATGCTATCAGCTTTTTTTTGATGATAAGGGTGAAATACGGTTTCCTAGGCCAAGTTCTACTAGAAATATGCATTTGTTCAGTGAAATTGAATATAGGTCAAGTAGCCTATTATTTTCTTAAATATTTGAAAATGCCTAAGAGAGCCAGGTCGGACGACTATGGACACCATACTTATATTTTAGTCAATTCAATAAAATAATATGGGCAAAACAACGTTGCCGGGACAGCTAGTCCATAATATTCTGTTAATGTTTCATAATTCGATTAAAGAGTGGTATAGCCATTTCATAAATATTATAATTTTACTAAGCAAGGTTATTTAATTTTCATATAAATAATGATACCTGACAAAAGGCTTCAGCATATTTCATTTCGCATGTTATATTTCGTAACTTAAACGCTTATAAAATATTCTTATCTAATAAAGTTCGTGTGTCAATCAAAAAGTCATTGGGAAAATATATTTCTATTTAGAAAATATTAAAGTTCAGAAGGCTTAAATGTTAAACTGTTACCAAGTCAGAAGTACTAAGTACAACAATGGACTACGTGTGCAAGAAAAGGTATTCAAAAATAAATAAAATAAAATATATTTTTATTCAAAATGGGTATCATGATACACTTTTTGAAAGTCGTATAAAGAACGAAGAAACTACGATGCCTACCATATTATTATACTAATAACCTCCTTCTTTTGAAGTCGGTTAATCGCATCGCATACCGCGATGGATGGCCGCCCTAATGAATATTGTCTAGATTTTTCAAGAAGAAGTAGCAATCCTTCAATTTTACAACGTTACTTTTTAAAAAGGAAACCCGAAAATTAAGACACATCGTAGAACTTACATGACCTAATTCCATAAAACGTTTATCGGATAAGTAAGACGCTATATCGAAAATAAATTATACCGCAAGGGCAATTTTATACTTATTTGTATGCCTATAAAGTCGGCTTGCTCGGAAAACATGCAATAAAACGTAATTATAATTATTTAATAACTGTATTTTAAATAAAAAAAGATAAAACCGACTTCAAAATTGTACTTAATTGAGATTAAAAATTCCCTATCTCAAAAACTACTGAACCGATTTTGATGAAACTTGCAGTATTCAATAAGTTGAAAAATACCTAGTACAATAAAAAAAAATTTAGATCGAACTTGTGGTTCCGGAGATATGCGTGCACTAACATAAAAACATACATACATACATACACTTTTGAAATTTGGCACATTTGTTCAGAAGATGTTATAGATTAACATATACAAAAACTGGACAGTTCTGTAAATATTACATACACACGCGTCGAATTGATAACCTCCTTTTTTTGAAGTCGGTTAAAAAATAACTAGGAGCATTTAAGCAAAATGCTTCTATACGATTTTGAGTTGCAAAGGTGTCTAAATTTCCTAAAATACATCTATTTCCATTTAAAAATAATCTTCGAATTTCTTATTTTTAAGAGGTCATTTCGAAAATTAAATGTATCGAGGCAAAATACATTAATCGTGTTTCTAGTTCTTCTCAAACCTAGACAAGGCTATGAAGATATTATGTATATCTCATTACCAGATTTGTAACATTTCTGAGGGTCCTATATAGTATTACGTCAAAAAAGACAGCTTTTTCAATATAGCGCCTTAACACTAAATCGTCTGAATAAGGCACAAGAATATTATGACTTAAGATGACTTGAATTAACAAAACGCAGAGTGGGAAGCAAGTTAAACTTGAATTTGTGTTCAGCGAATTTATTTGAAGCTGTTATGCTACTTACTACTCTAGAGTTATTGTAGTGACTCACCCATCCAAAGCGCTTCTTGTCCTGGTATTACAATCAATAATTGGAGGCTTGAAGATGGCTCTGATCAGACCAATTGGACGACCCAATATGATAGTGTGCCCCAATTATGTCCTTTTAGTAGCGCCATACATCCTGACGGAGCGTTTTCGTTTCTCCCATAATTTGAAGTACAGTTATTAGGATCGACTTCAGTGTTTTTCAGATTCTAAAGCCTTCATTGTCTTCTCCGATCCTACTATATAAAAATATATTATGGTTATACCGTGGCAGTAACATCTGATGTATTTTGTGAGCCTTTTATTTCTGCGGTATATTCGAGCCAGAAATAGAAGAATAGTTCTGGGCCGTTTAATTTTACATCCCTTTTTGCGGTGAGTTAGTCGCAGCCCTCAAAATTGAACACATGTGATTTCTTTCATGAGATTTCTTTAAGCAGGGCTGTACAAAAAGGAAAATTTTAAAGGGAAAGAAAATTCCTTGGCTTTGCCAAGTGGTTATAAGGAACGTGCGTAACGAAAGTTTACAAACTGAAACCAGTAACTTGATACTTTTAAGTTACTACTTACTTGACATTTGCTGCCATCTATAGTTCCTGTACACTCTCTTATATACAAAAGTGCTGCCTATTGGCGCAACGAATCCAAACTCATACTATATTATTATTTACATGATACTTGTTGCTACCCTAATCCTGCACGATCCTTATATTTTTTTCATACTCATACGATGGATGATATTGACTGATATTATTTATAAAGTGTCAGAGTTGGCGCTCACTGCCATAAGTTAGCACAACTCACCTGAGGCCGGATCTTTGCTTTATAAAGCTGG
Organism: Lysandra bellargus; assembly: GCA_905333045.1. Lineage (NCBI taxonomy): Eukaryota > Metazoa > Arthropoda > Insecta > Lepidoptera > Lycaenidae > Lysandra > Lysandra bellargus. The sequence goes on along the minus strand of HG995350.1, from coordinate 8,907,954 downwards.
AGTTATGAGCCGTGCTCCGTGTTGCGTCCAGAGAGTGCTCGTCAAACATCCCTTATGTAGCTCTGAATTAAGCTTTGCTAACACCTTACGATTTAATAAGAAAGGTATAGTTTAAATGTACTTATGATACTTATGCTAACGATGTTGCATTTTTAAACTTGTTAATAATACTAAACTTTTTAAGATATAATTTATTTAAATAATAATGTTAACTAGCGAAACATATAATAATTTGGTGCAAATACAATAAACAACAATATTAAAATACATTAGTAGTTAAAATAGAAATAAAGTTGTCTACACCTACACCATTGTACGCTTTGCAGATTAAATAATTAAGCTGCAAAAACGAAAGTTGAAAGGCAAATCAGCATAATAAACATGCAAAGATTTCTTGGCTCCTACAAAAATAACGCTAACCACCCCGCTTCGCGCATTATCTGGAATATTTTAATATGGAATTCTTAATACGACGAAATGATTTATTCGCCAGCCCTGCTGACGTGGAAAACTTTTTATACGTTCATGAAACGCGATTGTTTTAAAGGGTGCGATCGTAAAACGGGACATGAAATGTAATTTTTGTGCAAAATTTACTTCCGTTTCGAATTCAGGTCATGGCCGACCCTCTTGCGGAGTTAAACAAGAGCTAAATGACGAAATGCGACGTCGATAAATTAATTTCTTTTTATTTTATCGATACTGAACCTGTTGACAACAATTTTGTTGTACGATTAGTCGCAAAAAATATTTTTAGCAAAATCATTTCAACGATATTCACCTGTAGCGGGAGCGTTGTCAATATAACAGGTGGCTTTGTACTCGCCGTGATCAATTTCATATTCTTTTTCGGTAAAGTTTCATAAAAATTTAACTACGTCTCAAAAAAAAAAAAAAAAAAAACAAAAAGCTAGTCATATTTTCTGTTGTTTTCAATAAAATATTAGGCAATGAATTATGTCAATTTTTTACATTTATTAATATCACATAATCTATAGTTTGTGACTAGTTTTGCACTCTATCAGCGTTACTTATGTTTATCACCAAGAGGAATACTCACAATCGCAGCATCGGAAATTTATTAGGGTCCTTTTATCATCCCCTGATTGCGGAACCCAAAATAAACTTCCGAACTCATTATGACAGTAAAAAGAGATAATACGCGTCATATTACAACTTGTCCAATTACCTACCGCCGATTTATTAACTAAAGTTTTTTCGGGAAAAAAAAACTCTTAAACTTCGACGACCGAGTCCCTACATATTTTAACCTTTATTAACATTTATACTTCAATAAAACGAATTTAATAGACGTTTACCGAGTCAATTAGAAGTGATTGAAAATTTTTCGAAGTTGGCACTTTTGAATTTATTAGGGTTGGCATATTTCAAATGGATTGAAATGGTAAAATTTGATTTGTATATTTTATTAGTTATTAAGTCGTCGTATCAGAAATAATTACATCAGACACACATTATATCTAGGAGTTTATATACAAGGTGTAGCAAAACTAAGTGATAATAATTTAGGGTGTGTGTGTCCCTTATAATATAGAGTTCAGTGTGAAAGTAGCAACGCTGAATGAATTTTTTTTTATTTGTATGGTCAAGCGCAACGCATCATGAATTTTTCCGTACAAAGGTAAAAAAAAGTTACTCTTTCAGCTACCCTGTTACGACAAAACGATGCAACCCGGGTTACAGCGTTTTAAAATAATAGAGTCTAAATTTATCTACTCGATGTAAGCTTTCTATTGATATAACCCACAAAATTGAGGACAAGTTTTTAACTGAGATATTCTATATTACATTATGCTGTAACCCAAAAAATGTGGATGAAATATTTCTGTAAAACGCTGTAAGCTTACAGTGTTTTGTAAAAATAATGAAATATTGCAGCGTTTTGTACCCGTAGTTAGGATAACAATCGCACAAGTTTGAGCTTATTTTTATTTTTGCAAAACGCTGCAAGCTGAGTTTGCCCCTTAATATTTTATACTGGTACATGTTTTTATAGTATTTTAAGATAATAAAAAAATATACGATAAAATAATATTCTAATGAAAATTTGGAAATATTATATAAGTAATCAGTTCATATGAAAAACTGTACGGTATATCTACACTGGATAAAATTTGGTAACGAGCTTAAGTTAAAAAAAAAAAATTCATTTTTTGAAAGTTTACGTGTTACAGGATTAGATACAGCGTTTTGTCGTAACAGGGTAGCGGTGCTATTTCCACAGCGATCACTCTGGGTCCAGTATAAATAGTCAGTACTCAAAATGCATCTCGGTCTCCAGACACGGTTCAAGCTCAGTGATTGGTGGCTGTCAAAATTTGGACCAATCACAAAGCCGAACCGCGTCTTGAGACCGGGTCGCATCTTAAGTACTGTATATTTATACGGGCCTAAAGTATTATCACTTAGTTTTGTTACACCTGTATACTATTTTTTACACATAATTATCCTATTAAGCCTAAGATTATAGTCTGCTGGAGTCTGTTCGCCTAAGATGGGATGACTTGCGTCGATTACGTCAACTCCGACGTGGAGCTTGTTGACGTCACACAACACTGCGTCACACGTGGGCAGTGGGTACACCAATTTTACAAATTACTACCATAATGTCACTCTACGGCTTCGGGTGACATCGTTTGCAATGAAAAATAATTGCTTTTAAACCTATTAACTACCCTACTTATCTTTTATTAAAGTATGCTACGTCAGAAACAAGAAAACTATCCATTCTTGGCAACTTAAATACGTTCTAACTTCTGAGACATACTAATTCTACGAATACGTAAATACATAAATATATCTAATTATTTTACTTTTATTAAGAAATCTATTCTTGACTCTTAAACCAATAGACTTTGGAAATAAGAGCAAAAGTTTACTTACAGTTAATAAAGCAATAAAGAAGAAAATATATAAGAATTTCATGACGTCATACTATAAGGTCGCCAGTAGCCACAAATAGGTACGAGAAACTTCGCAGAAAAGCTTAGTTTAACTGAGAAGACGTGGCAATATTTTTAATTGTTTTAAAAGTTTTATGAAAGATTTCTTTGCTCTTATGCTTGTTTATTTAAAAATCGAGTACACTGCGCCGATCTTGAATAAAGGCCTATCTATTAGGTACTGACGGACCAAGGAAAAACATGTAGGTTATACTTATCACGGTAAAATATTATATAAGAAGATTAAAAATCGCGAAATTTCTACAAATTAACAACGCTGTTCTTCGAATTTTACAATTTCCAAAAACGTGTTTTCTGGTTCGAATATTGATGCCGAATAATTTTCCTATAAAGCGTCTTGAGTCGTGTTCTACGCATTCATTTGTTTCGTTCTAGAACTTGATCGAGTTGGCCGCGGATGACGTCATGAGATCTGGAAGGCCACGTTTTTCTTAGGTTCTCATATAAATGAATGAGATGGCCATATTTTGGATGAAATTAGAGCGAGGCAGTTGAAATGTATTAAAAACAAAGTGACATCAACTGTATACGCAGTTGATCTACGTTACATATTATTATGTGTGTGCGCGCGATTCAACCATCGCTAGGATCGCAGGGATTTTCCAACAGCAACTTTGTGGATACGAGAATTGAACCCCAGAACTTACATATTGCTCTAGAATTGGACACCAAAAATTGTCGTGACTGTACCTATTATTTCCCTGAAAAACTGATTCAGAATGTTCGCTTTCGTCGTAATCAAGTTCTCTAACCTAATCGGCTCTGCTCTATTTCATATTGGCTGCGGCTGTCTTTCAGATGCGGCACAAAAGGCGATATTGGTTGTCAACTATACTATGTACCTCCACATGATATGTAGCCTAGGAAATTGATTCCTAGGCAGTTGACAGACCTAGGTCGTTTAGTCGGCTCATGTCAATTCAATGTTAACTGTGATGGGTCGGATGAGTTTGATTTAACGCGACCAAATTACTTAGGTCCGCCATCTGCCTAGAAATCAACTTCTCTGATAGTACCGTATTTGCTGCGAATGTTTCCTATTCTGTGCTATGAGCACTCCATTAATTATTATAATGCCCAGTTTCTGAAGTTTTTCGATAGAAGTTTATTTATTCAACAGTTTTAATTATTTTGCGCGCGTCCAAGTGCGAACTTCTTCAATCTGTATTTGTAATAACACACTATCCTCAAATCGTATAAGCATTTAGTCTGTAATAGGTCTCACGAAGTGTCGCACTAGATATTATAATCCTTATATCATAGACATAAGATTTTAGTCTGTAATAGGTCTCACTAAGTGTCCTGTTGCAGGATGGCCGCCGGCGACGTGACGCGTCGCGCGTCCATAACAGCGCCGTCGATGCATCGTCGCACGTCCGCGCGAAGAGGCTCGCTCGTGAAAAGCACTCAGGCTTCACAGGTATGTTAATTTTTAAGAGAACTTTTGTGGGAATAGCGTAGTGGCCAAAAAGGAAAATCTTCCGACCGAGCGAGGTGGTATGCTCGGTCAGGCCGAAGCCCACGTAGGTTTTTCAGCCGTTGGTATTCTATGATCAAAAATCATATCGCACCGCACCATCTACCAACCTTCGAGAAGGAAGAGTTCTGGCCGATTGGAGTCGTCTACAGGAGGTTCCGAGGACGACTTCCGAACACGTTGCGCCCCATGTCAGACAATACGTGTTTAGTGTTTTAGTGTTAGTGTTAGTTTTTAGTATAATTGTATGTATGTTAGTCTATAAGGTATTTATAATATGGGCCAAGATGCCTGAATTAAATAAATAAAGTAAAATAAAACAATAAATAAAAAAAATATATTAAGTAATAAATAGATAACATATAAGTAATAAGTAGATATAAGTGGAAACTCCAATATTGTTTGCCATATGTATTGTGAATGAACTAAAGTCTAAACTAGATTAACTGTGTAGCTACTTTGCAGTACCATCATAGCTGTTTCAATCGCCATGGAGATATAGGTTTCTATTTTCTACATAACTATAGAACAGTTACGCCTATTACTTTTTAGTTTTTAAGCATTTTTAGTTATTTGAATGCGTATCGACAACTAGTCTGGATAATCGCGTCCTTACTAATTGTCAATCAAGGTCTATTATTACAAAAATTCATTGCTACTGCAAGTGAGAAGTGATTGGCTCTTCAGAAAATATTATGTTAACCAAAAGCACAATCACATCATAACAATTTCTATTGTAAACTCTCGTTAATTTTAATTACTTCTTTAGTTGAATAGTTTACTCTTATTCTTGTTTTGAATCTGAAATTTATGTGTAATCTTAGTAAACTTTAACAAATAAATTAGTTAGTTTTCAATTTGATCAATTAACTTTAGCTTATCAAACTCTAAAGTTTATAATTTATTCTGAAAACAAATGGCGAACTTAGTTTAAATATATCAATTCGAATCTAGACTTTTTAACTTGCTTAAAAATACAAAGACAAAAGTCGGGACGTAAAAATATGGTAACTTACTCCCTATCCCTCCTAAGTCCTATTACTATCCCTCCTTAAAAATTTTAACGTATGGGTAGGTGATTGGAATACCATCTTGCTTATATTATTATCTTATAGTTGGGGAGGTGAAGAGGGGATTTCGGGACAAGCTCGAGCGTGTCAGATTAAGCTTGTATAGGCTTCCCGTTTGTGTCTAGTTATCATGTTATAGAAATCAGATTTATCATGTGGTGGGTTAATTTTTTTTAAATATTGAAATTTCATCTAATCTGTCAGATTAAGATAGGGGATATTTAGTATACTGTACCCCAAAGAAGCTTCCATATAAAGCACTGACGATTCAAAGGTTAGGTAAGCCTGTAGGGACATTTTAAAATATAAAAAATAAAGCTTCATATTTTCCTAACTAAGCTTCGCAGATATTTCATTTTGCACTAAACTAAATGATTTAGTCCTTGTTGTCTAAAATATATTTATAATTTATCTAAATAAGCAATTTTCTGAATAATTTTCTATAATTATCTGAATTATAATTTTCTGAAGAATTTTCTTTTTCAAAACCGCAGTTTCTGAACCCACCGCTAAAATAAAAAACGCTCTTATTATTTTTTTATCAGCTTTACCCAATGTAAAAAACCTCCATGACGCTCGAGTGACTACACAAATAGCACCATCTCCTCCCCTACTATAGTGAAGTGAAAATAAGTTTCTTATGGGTCACCATTTTATGTATTTCTTCGTAATATTTTAGAAATCTAAAATTACATTGTACAATGTACATTGTACCTACGTTTTAAATTATTTATAATGTTAGTCTTTATTTTATAACTTATTTTCCTTATTCACACAGTAAAAGTAAAGCCGTGTTAACTTTTGTAAATAACCAAGTTACTCGCACTCTCAAAATTAAATATAAGCTGAAAAAAGATGAATGGAGTACTCACATAATATAAATTCATACAGTAGAATATTCTTTGACCACCTGAATCGGATGAAATTTTTATTCGACTTCCCCACGCACGTCACGCGTGTTTTGTGTGCGCTGAACGAGTTTCAGTATTTCTACTCTATTATTTTCTACTTCGTACCACCACTTTTTGAATGAATTAATGAATCACTTCAAATTGAGATCATCTAATTTTAAACCACCATACCAGACCACTTGAGACGGATTTTTTTTTAATTCATTGTTTTCGGATAACTTTAAGTAACATAACGACGCAGTATTAAAACTTATATCTATGTTGAACAAGCTTAATTTTCAGGACACAGCATGGACTTAGCCGTATCCTTAAAATTAAGCTCGTTTACTTCTCGTTCGCTTTAAGAGTAACTACTATACTGTACTGTTTTATATTCTACTGTCTTATCTGAATTTTATGACCTCCACGCTTCTTCTCGCGCAAGGACGGCGAGGTCGAAGGTCGGGAGATAATTATTTGTTGCCCTTAACCCACTTAATTGAAGACATTAGTGGAAGAAGCAGGTAAGTAACAAGTAAAATTTTGCCTTATTTGCATAAATGTGGCTTAAATTTCAAATGATTCAAAATAAAATAATCGGCCAAGTGTGAGTCGGACTCGCGCACGAAGACGCACGTACCGTTATAGGGTAAACATAGATAAAAAATTCTGTTTTTTGTATGGGAGCCCCCCTTAATTTTTTATTATATTTAAACATTATTATGAATTATTAAATAACACATATATTTAAGGGCCTTCGTGAAAGTTTCAAGTGCCTACCTCTTATCATTATTGATAACGAGCAAAAAAGGCCAAAAAAATCACGTTTGTTGTATTTTAGTATTTGTTGTTATAGCGGCACCGGAAATACACAATCTGTGGAAATTTCAGAACTCTAGCTATAGCGGTTCTTGAGATACAGCCTGGAGACAGACAGACAGACGGACAGACATCGAAGTCTCATGAATAGGGTCCCGTTTTTACCCTTTGGGTACGGAACCCTAAAAATGTAGATTCTATGTATTGTATAGCCAGATATTGAAGTACGTAAAGTTACAAGGTTTGTTCAAATTATAATGGATATGTGGTTCTTTATTTTGGTTATGCAACTGACTCATTTGGAGGTATATAATTATGTTGCAGTTAAATTGTTAATAGAATAGAATCAATAAAAAACATTTTCTTGTTTTAAAATAGATTTCATACTTATAAAGAAAAATGTATTATACATACCAATATTACAACTTAGGCAAAATTGGTGTGAACTGTGTGCGTGTGTGTGTGTGTGTGTGTGTGTGTGTGTGTTTTTTTTTTTATTTGTTTATTTTAAATCGCTTAAAACATCGAAGGTCATTAGCGACTACAAGTAATAACTAATAACAATATTTATACATTAAATCACAGAATAATATTCAGTTAACCTTAGAAATTTTACAGTGTTCTCCCAATCTAATAAACAGTCTTGTTATGTCAAGAGCAAAAGTTATTAAAAAGATTTTGTTCAAATCTGGCTACTTATAGTTGAGGCTCCGAATTAACACATATACTTTTCATAAAAATTGAAGGAGCCTGGGAGTCCCTATGTAAATTGTAGGTAGTATTATTACCTACAAACTTTCGCCTGCTTGAAAAGAATAAATAGACATCCATAAATAAATGTTATTATTGCTATAAACTCGCATTTCCCCGGCTTGATAAGCAGCCCCGAAACAAATTCGTGAATGAAATTGTTCACACGGAAGGAAACAAATGTAGGAGGCGCACCTTTATGGGTTGGGATTTCAATGAGACCCCAAAACAAAGGTAAATTTCATGTTTTTGATAAGATTGGGCCTTAGAATTTGGAGTTTAATTATTTATTATTTATACTAATAAAACACGAGCCTCTATATTATGTCTGTGTGTTATGTCCTCTATATTATGTCCCTTTATGGCTAAACTGCTGAAGCAATTGAGATTGATATTTAGATTCTCGAGAATTTTTTTGCCTTGGACATACCTATAATTGTATGCAGGGAGTAAAAAGCAAATAATAAATTGTGTGTTCTTTGGGCGATATAATTAAAGACGTGAGTGGGAAAACTAATAACTAACATTTTGTAACATATGAACACATACTCATTTTTTCCCTTATAATTTAAACAAACCTTGTAACTTACCTACTTCATCATCTGGCTAATATAATATATCTTGGCTATACATAAAATTCATATTTTTTTAATTTCGAATCATTTTCTCGGTCCCAAAGCCTCCATTTATGCAAAAACGGTAATCTTTTAACTGTTACTTACATACTTCTTCCACTCATGTCTTCATTATTTTCGGAACCAAAATTCAGTCGTCTAAAACTAGTGTAGTCTAAATTCAGTGGTCTAAATTCTAAGATACTTCTTACTCCCCAGTCCTCTTTTATTTACTATTGAGTTCATATTTAGAAGATCAACTACGATAACATGGCGCGCCCCTCCAAATGACTGGTGCAATGTGTGTAGTCACATCCTAATGAAAGAATTTGTATGTAGTAAGTATTCAACCAGTCACAGTACACGTAATGTTTCAGTTAATGTCACTTATTACCAAGATTTGTTGGTCAACTAATCATAACTAGCCTACCGCGCAAGACAACGCACTTCAAACGTTTTGACAACGCACTTAAAAGGTTTTGAATTTTGGAGGGGCGCGCCATGTTATCGTAGTCGATGTCTATATGTGAAACTGTAAGGCCCAGCAGCACATCTCTTCGTTATAATAAAAGTTTTCACGACTTACTTACAATTTTATTATACGAGTATGTAAACGAAAAAGGTAAATCACAAAACATATGCCTACAACCTAAAATAAATAAATAACCATAGTGAAATCTATAATCTGTCTATTATCCCTTTTTTTCTTTTGGTTAATCAATCTAATCACGAGGCATCCAGAATATTATGTCGGTGAAATAAATAATATAATATTCACAAAACGAACTTTTCTTACTCCGTCATTCAGATTATTTATACTGTTCTATACGTGGAAGAGCCATGCTTCGGCACGAATGGGCCGGCTCGACCGGAGAGATACCACGCTCTCACAGAAAACCGGCGTGAAACAGCGCTTGCAATGTGTTTCGCCGAGTGAGTGAGTTTACCGGAGGCCCAATCTCCCACCTTATTCCCTTCCCTACCCCCCCCCCCCTATTCCCTTCCCTTCCCATCCCTACCCTCCCCTATTACCCTATTCCCTCTTAAAAGGCCGGCAACGCACCTGCAGCTCCTCTAATGCTGCGAGTGTCCATGGGCGACGGAAGTTGCTTTCCATCAGGTGATCCGTTTGCTCGTTTGCCCCCTTATTTCATAAAAAAAAAGTTCGGCCTTATTTGAATGTATTACGTCTGGTTAGTAACATAAAATATCTGTCTGTATGTTTCATGTTTATGGTGGTTACAAGCCTTTATATTTTTCTTTTTATTTTCTACGTTTTTCATAATCCTAACAAGGCCAACCTAATACAATTTGTTAATCTAAATTATTGTCTGAGGATGTCTTATTTTAAGCAGATGGAATTGAAAATAAATCTCTTCGCATGAAATACCTTTCTTAGAAACGACAATCACTTCTAAATATTTTGTCTTTTTTAGGGTTCCGTACCCAAAGGATAAAAATGGGACCCTATTCATGAGACTTCGATGTCTGTCTGTCCGTCTGTCTGTCTCCAGGCTGTATCTCAAGAACCGCTATAGCTAGAGTTCTTAAATTTTTACAGATTGTGTATTTCCAGTGCCGCTATGACAACAAATACTAAAATCAAATTAATATTTAAGGGAGCCCCCCTTAAATACAACAAACGTGATTTTTTTGGGCTTTTTTGCTCGTAATCAATAATGATAAGAGGCACTTCAAACTTTCACGAAGGTCCTAAATATAATTGTACTTTAATAATTAATAATATTTGAATAAAATAAAAAATTAAGGGGGGCTCCCATACAAAAAACAGAATTTTTGGCCTATTTTTGCTTTATAACGGTACGGAACCCTTCATGCGCGAGTCCGACTCGCACTTGGCCGATTATTAAATAAAATTGATACTTTTGTTAGGAATTATTGACTGGCTTTGACCCTGTTGGCAATTTTTATTTTAAGATAAATCTTAAGCAGATAAGTTATTTTATTAGTGATAGAATTGTTCAATGTAAAATCATATGCCTATATTCATGGACGTAAAAAAAGGCGGACGAAGTCTTATTATACACATTACCCACACACAGCATTGTGTCTTCAGAGTCGGCCACGCACACATTCTTACGCCAGTCAAATGGCCGGACTAGCGTAAGAATGTGTGCGTGCTGACCGTGTACATGCAGTCAGCCTGGCCGAAGGAAAAGCGGTACCTACCTCGGGTCTACAAAATGCAACATTAATGATGCTCTTTTCGTTTTCAATCGATGTCGCGAACGCGATGTCTGCTAAACAACTCAATTCCCCGACTGTACACTTCTGCTTAGCACAATTTTCCCCGACTGTACATTTCTGCTAAACAACTCATTTCCCCGACTGTACATTTCTTCTAAACAACTCATTTCCCCGATTGTACAATGTACATTTCTGCTTAGCGCAATTTTCCCCGACTGTACATTTCTGCTAAACAACTCATTTCCCCAACTGTACATTTCTGCTAGACAACTCATTTCCCCGACTGTACATTTCTGCTTAGCACAATTTTCCCCGACTGTACATTTCTGCTAAACAACTCATTTCCCCGACTGTACATTTCTGCTAAACAACTCATTGCCCCGACTGTACATTTCTGCTAAACAACTCATTTCCCCGACTGTACATTTCTACTAAACAACTCATTTCCCCGACTGTACATTTCTGCTGAGCACAATTTTCCCCGACTGTAGATTTCTGCTAAACAACTCATTTCCCCGAATGTACATTTCGTTCGAGTTTTGAGTTCGACACAAAACACTACTCTCCAACCGTCTTTCGTATTTTCTACGGTTTTTCGATCAACACGAAAATCTGACGTGAGTTTCACAGTTTTTACCCATCCCACAAAAGTGCTCAACGCCGCTAAAGAAGTTTTCACTTCAAAAATATTCTCGAACAGTCAAACGAATGTTGTGTACGTCGATTTGAAGTTTCGTATGAATATATTATCACTACCCTAATGGTCGTATGTCCTCGTTTCGAGGGCACATCTTTAACCATCTCCCCTAGCATTGAGTTACTTGGCGTCAACATATCGAGCGAAGTCCAGTTCCGATATCATCTAGAGGGTAAGGGCAAATTAGCCTCGAAGAAGCTTGGTGTTCTTAACAGAGCGAGACAGTACTTCAGTCCGGACCAACGTCTACAACTCTACAAGGCGCAGGTTCGGCCTCATATGGAATATTGTTCTCATCTCTGGGCAGGGGCGCCAAAATACCAACTGCTCCCTCTGGATCGTATCCAACGAAGGGCCGCTCAAATTATTGACTGCCATAGTGTTTCAAACAGCTTGGACCCCTTGGAATTACGCCGATATGTAGCTTCACTCTGCATCTTCTATCGGTTGTATCACGGGGAGTGCTCTGAGGAATTGTTCGAAATCATACCACCTGCAACTTTTCGCCATCGTCCCACGCGAAAAACATACCATCCTCATCACCTTGATGAGTGGCAGTCTTCCACAGTGCGTTTTTCGCGTAATTTTCTGCCGCGCACTGTAAAACTCTGGAATGAACTGTCACCAGCAGTTTTTCCGGACTTCCGGACCTTCCGGAGGGAGTATTCCCTCTTAAAAGGCCGGCAACGCACCTGCAGCTCTTCTGATGTTGCGAGTGTCCATGGGCGACGGTAGTTGTAGACCATCAGGTGACCCGTTTGCTCGTTTGCCCCCTTATTTAATTTAAAAAAAAACCCCGGCTGCACATTATAAAAAATTCTGATCAGAAAAATTCGGATGCCCGCCAGAATGCATTCTGCTCATATGTTTTGTTGTCGACCCCGCATATACTATCAGAATTCTGACGTGTCTGACGTCCGATTCGGATTCAGAGTGTCAGATGCCGTCGATCGTAGGGCAGAAATTTTTCTAATCAGAAATTCGGATCGCGCTCTCTCTATACATTTTGTACTAAGCTCGGACTAGCTGGAAGGGAATTCCTAATAGGTGTGCGATGTGATAGTCCGGTGAGCGTCCGTATTTTTCTGACCTGAAATTCTTATAATGTGCGACCGGCCTTAATCTGTAACAAACAAAAATCAATCGTTCTTGTTGTACAGTTTAGAAGAATTATGTTCCAGATAGTGAATATGAGGCGAATGTGTATAGAAATATCTCACACAGCAGTGCTATCTCTATTTATACTCTGTGACATCACCATCTTACCCGCTTCACTTTTGGCCCGGTATTTTTGGACTTCGCGTCCGCTCGTTATTTGCGTTAAAATTTTTACTCGCCGCTGTCCAAATACTTCGAGGCAATTTGTCTTCCACGCTTTTACTTCGTGCCTACGTGCGTAATTTCATTAATGTGGATGGCAATTAGGGCTACTTATCACCGTATAAAATAATGTAATAAAAATATTATATGGTAACATGTTGCGGTTATAGTCTGCGTACATGAAAAGTATAACTTCCGGAAAATCGCAACTCGTCAATATTATCTGTTTTGTTATTTTACGAAATTAAGGGCCAGTTTCACCGCTTTCTAATAAGGTATCCAATAGGCTTATTTGACAGATTCTCCATACTCTATGTGTCATGTTAAGTGATGGATAGCCTTATCAGGAAGCGGTGAAACAGGCCCTAAATTTCGAATCGCTATAAGGCGATAAAACGTATACCGTTTTATCGCCTTATAGCGATAGGTAATTATAATATTTGATCGATATATTGATAATATCGGTCTAATTATAATATTTGATTTAATTTTATTATTAATGGCTAGTGTTTACAACAGACAATAAATTTAAGCGGGCTGATACGAGGGCAATATTCCGATTAATTTCGGACATATTATAAGTAGGTATCATTGATTGCAAGTTCAATTCATATAATTTATAACCGAAACCAATTCTCACTGGTGGTTACCAAATATTATTGCAATTGGTAAATAAATAATAATAAGGAAAATAAATGAACTTAATGTTGGTGTACATGTCAAAAATATAGTTCGGTTTCAAAAATTTACCTCAATTTTAAAACAACTTTAAAATTCACAGAGTGATTGCAACAAATATAACTTTAATTGGATTCTCTTCACTATTTTGGTACCAATTAGCACGTACTGGTTTATTCACACTTTATATAATTTTAGCCCGGTACAAATTGCAAACAAGCTCATAGTCAATATAAAAAAAGAATAACTTTTATTATCAAATATGCATTCAATGAAACACCATAAATTATATTGTGTGCAAAAAGTAAGATTTGTACGAATATACTCGACTGGATACTACAACTAAGTTGAAGAAGATCGTTTTGCGGACCATTTGCCGTGTTTTCGCGGCAACCACTTTGATGCCATTATTAAATTATTGTCAATCAATCAATCCCCAAGCGGCAGCCGACTGCCGCATAGCAATTGAAAATCTATTGTGTCTGCGAAACCCACGATGGAGGTGTTAAGATATTATATTTGTTTCAAATACGCTTCGAGTAGGCTCCGTAAGAAGAAACAGACTACAATACTTATGACTGTCGTTAGCAACCTCTTTCATGAAATGTTTTTTCCAGGAAGTGCCGTGGGACATAATAGACCGGTGCGCGCTGCCGATCGTGCTGTGTCACGCGCTGGCCGTGGTGCTGTCTACGCTGCTCAACGTGTTGCACCTGAGCACGGTGTCCGTGTTCACGCTGTTCCTGTGGTTCGCGATCTCCATCACGGGCGCGCTATGGTTCTACCACAATCTGCAGGTGAGTCAGTACACACACAGGATGTGCCGTGGGATATACTTAATAGATCGGTGCGCGCTGCCGATCGTGTTGTGTCACGCAGGAAGTGCCGTGGGATTGTGTCCTAAGGCACTTGCCATCGGTGCGCGCTGTCGATCTCGTGATGTGCTGGTCCAGCAAGAAAACTACTGTAGTATCACGACAAAAAAAAAACTATTATAATGAAAAATGAGTAGTTTTTACTGACATTTGTGACGATGTTCTCCTAAATATTAAGATATTGTATTAATAACATTTATGATGTAATATATTAAATTTTTGACATTGTAGCTTGAAATTACTTACATTCATTACTCACTATTTTAATTGGCCGCTTTTCGACAATGAAACTTTAGCTTGGCAGCGTATAACCAATATTGAATAGAGTGCTGCGCCACAACGGGCGTAGGTGTGATTGCGGTTAACCAAACACTTCATTTCAAGCACAAATACTGTCAGTGTTACTTGTAGCGGAGTGAGCCACTGCTTCAGGCCCGGTGCAGACTAGTGTTGACATTCTTTCATACATTCATGCCGTTATGCCATAATATGTGGGTGTAAATCTGCCTGCATGTTTGTCTGTTCTATCGCTGAACCTCTTCGCTAAGTAGCTCAACTTGTTTCGATGAAATCGGACACTGAAATCTTTTAAGTCCATGTAAAGGAGCAAAAGAAAATTTACAAGGCAGCAAAATTTGCGGCCACAAAAAAAAACCAACGAATTTGAATGGGAAAAATAATTAACGTTAAACATTATTGTGTCGCGATGTGTGTTGCCATATGTCTCCGAAACTCAAAAATCAAAATGAATGTAGAGACCTAGAACTAGCACTTTCCACAGTCGTTATTCATGTAATACAGAATATCTTAGTTAGTCCGTAACCGAAATTTTGTTAAAATTTAACAACACCCAAAAGCAAAGTGGACTTCAAAGAAAGAAAGGTAGCTATTTAACTGTCTTTGATCACGTTTACTACGCTGTATATACGAAACGAAGCAGAAAACTCGCATCATTTTTGCCATGATATTAATCCTTCGATCGGGGATTCTTGGAAATGCTATTGTATTCTATTGTTGTCGCGATCACCGGTGCTCGTATACGAGCGATCGACGTTGCCATGGTGACACACTTATTTAGTCACTTCAATAAAATAATATGGCAAATATATTATGGCAAAGCAACGTTTGCCGGGACAGCTAGTTTACTATACAATAGAAGTGACTAAATAAGTATGTCACCATGGCAACGTCGATCGCTATCCCGTCGCACAAACAATGGTCGCCGTCAGTCTCAGGTTGTAATAATTTACTATTATTTATTCAACAAATGCACTTATCAATATATAAAGTACCGAGTAGCCGATTCTCAGACCTACTGAATATGCATATAAAATTTGGTAAAAATCAGTAAGGCCGTTTCGGAGGAGTTCGTGGACTAACATTGTGACACGAGAATTTTATATATAAGAAGATTATATTTCTTCGCTTCATTCTTCGATATATAATTACTAACCAGTAGTACCTCTGTATCTGCTAGGCAATCGCGTTTTTTCAAAGACGTATGTGGGTAGTTGAAAAATTACCCGCACGGTCGGTCGGTCACTGGACGTTCCGGCATGTCTCATTCGTTGTCAACGCAAGGCAACGCGAGCACGAATACTTAGTAACCATGCCAAAGCGCTGCAGCTGGTTATAATTATTATTAAAATGATTGAGTCAGTGTTGGAAGTAACTAAAGTCAGTGTTATTTTATCGTGTAATAAGAAAATACATGTAAGTACTATTAAATACTTAAATTAACGGCAGGCACTACCGAGGCCTAGACGAGTCAAGTATATTCAATACTAACCGGTTTGTACTCCGACCGCGAGTCAATAAACGTACAATGTGTTGGGACTGCGAGTCTTTATACACGATCTATAATATTATGTATGCTTTATCTGTTCTATAAATAGAATTATAAAGGTATATGATTGCTGGATTGGAGGAAACAACTGCAGGTGATTACTGCAATTATTTTAACTAACCGGCACGTACTGCGACTGTGAGTCAATAAGTACAGTGTGTTTGGACCGTGAGTCCTTTTACACAATCTATATTCTATAATATGCATCGGAATTGGTTGCGGATCTCTGACGATGTTTTACCCATTCTATAAATAGAACTATATGTTTGTCCGATTAGGGGAAATAACTGCAAGTTAATTACTGCAAGTTTCATTATATATTAAGTTATTTTATAAGCCGCCATAATCTGTGGATTGACTACGGGTCTCTAAACACAATTTATATGCATCGGAATTGACTGCGAGTCTCTGACGATGCTTTATCTGTTCTATAAATAGAACTATACGTTGGCCGGCTTGGGGGTTAACAGCGAGTTATTTTATAAACTGCTATAATGTGTAGATTGACTGCGAGTCGCTAAACACAATCCTTATGCATCGGAATTGACCGCGGGTCTCTAACGATGTTTTATCTAAAAATAGAAGTACAATACTATGTAGGCTGGTTTGAGGGGATTAACTGCGAGTTAATTACAATTTTAAATATATTGATATTTCTCAAATCAACATTATGTATGGATTGACTACGAGTCTCCGACAATGCTTAAAAATAAAAAATTTGCAACTACCGCGCGTTTTTCCCGTGCTCTTTGTTCTTTAAATATAACTACATAATTATTATTATTATAATATTAATATCTTTGCCGTTTATAGAGAATAGCTATTTCGAGCTAATAACTAGATAGACTACGAGTTTCATCGGTTAACAACCAATGCGCGTCTCGCGCGATCCTTTTGTTCTAAATATAGAACTGCGATTATGATTTACTATGTCTGCCGGTATATAATTATTATTATTAAATAAATCTTGCACCAATTTTGGGACTCGGGATACACCCCGAGTGTACATAACGAAACTTACTTAATATCTACGTAACGTTATAGTTACTACCCTCAATATTTTTGGCGACATATTTTATCGACAAATAAGTCGATTATAACGAGCTATAATAATTAAGTAAGGGAAAATATCATTAAAAGTGACCAATATAGGTACGGGACGATCAGGTTACGAATGAACCCGAAGCCTTCCCGAGTACCGGCACTGATAGAACCGGACCAGATCCGGATAGATCCAGGGCTCCTACTGACGTTAGGTGCACCCTCGTTGGATTCGCCAGATTATTGTTTTAAATGATCCCAAAAACGATTAAGTTAAGCTACTGCTTATAAAACATTCCTGATAATAAGTGTTGCAGATCGATTCCATTTCGATCGATTATAATCATTATAGATCTCACCTAACAAAGTCTCGATATGATCAGACTTATCAACAGTATCTGATTTATCTCGATATAAATTATTATCAAACTTATCAGATAATATATTATCAGAAAAGACAACTTCGTAACGGAAACCTATAACACTCAGACTCGATAAGTCTTGTCTCAATATCAGACCGAGATTATTATTGTTTCGTTGGATAATTCCAGTATTTGTTCTCAAAGACAAATTAGTACATCCCATCAATCGGGTACCTTTTGGGCTCTGGCAAACCCTTCCCGCTACCCGTCAAAAAAGGGGGGGGGGGGGGGGCAGAGCTGGTTACCGTCGGCTGGCGCCGCTAGTACTGTGCCGCTACAATAAACCTCTTTCTAGTTCAAAGAGCGTTGAGGCGACTAAACGCTCAACACCGCAGCCGTAGTGCTGACAGTTAATTTTATATATATTTTATAGATGTTACTATTATAATTATGGCTTTACACAGCTATCCCCAACCCGCGGCCCGCGGGCCGTATGCGGGCCACCGGAACTTTATTTATAGCCCGCGTGATTTTAAACCATTTTGAAATTCACGCCCACGGGCAAAATATTATACAGTCAACGTGAAAGTCTTTTTTCACTTGTAAATCGTTAATTTTAAATAACGTTATTTTTTAAACCTAAAAATGTTTGCTGCGGCCCACGACACCAAGACCAAAAATGTTTGCGGCCCGCATGAAAAATAAAAAAATTAGGAAACTTCGTTCCAAAAACAAAAACAGGTTGGGGACCACTGGCTTAATTTAATATACATCATGACATCAATAAACTATTAGAATTTAAAACTATATCTTCGTGTACCCTTATCGAAGGTTACCTTATTTCAAAGATTTTCTTTTCCCCAAACAAAGTGGCGGAAAATGTTGTATTACATTTTAAATATAATTATTGAATTATTTTAAATTTGAAACCACTTCGTAAGTTTATTTCAAAATTACATGTTAATTTGGAAAATAACTTTTAAGGCTTTCAAGCCAATACCCAAAAGTGGATATCTAGCAAAAATAGATTTAAGAGCCTACTTCTTGTTTTCTATGAACTCACTAGTCGATCGAAAGATTTTAATTAACGGATTAAGAGCCTTAAGTCTTGACATACAGACTATGAAAAAATATAAAGAAGGAAACTAGACCAGGCGTAGGCTTTATCTAGACTAGACTTACCACGGTTTAACAATATCAGTATTCTAGGTGACAATTTTTCAGCCTCAGGCGCCCCCTTTTTGCTAACGTTTTATTGTTAATAGTGCCATGGGTGTATTAAACCCACAAAAAATATGTAAATATTTAAGTCTTGACGTTTATAATATATATTATATTATTATAACATAACTAGCTGTCCCGGCAAACGTTGTTTTGCCATATAAAGTATTTCGCCCATAATATTATTATTTTATTGAAGTGACTATACCTACTAAAGAGTATGTGACCATGGCAAAGTTCATAATTGCTATCCCGTCGCACAAACAATAGTCGCCGTCAGTCTCGAGTTGTAACAATTTATTATTATTTATTCAACAAATGAATACACTTATTAATATAAAGATAAAAGAGTAGATGTTGCCCGATTCTCAACCCTAGCTCGCTAAGATTCACGAAAGTCGGTCGAGCCGCTTCAGAGGAGTTCAACCACGCACACCGTGACATGAGAATTTTATATATTAGTATTATATATGCCTATTAAAAACGAAATAATATAGAACAGTTAAATCAATGTACTCGTGAGCTATCTCAACTGATAGATATTTTGACACCTTCATATCCTGATTCCTGACCCCCGCCGCGGAATGCAACTGGTTTTAAGCGATTAAAATATTTAATACTAAATAAAATATGCAATGATAAATACGATAACAGAATCACACTTATTCTTGAATAATAATTGTTAAAATGTTCAGCCTGGTGGACCGAGAACACAATATTCTCGACTTTTAATCGTATTAATATGCAATAATCACATTATCGACGACCACAGAGCTGGACCAAGTTAAAGCAGTAGACTCCTTAAAATTTATTCTAAAATACTTTACTTCGACTTAGATTTTAGATAAATACTCTGTTTAATCTTATTAACTAAATAGACTTATTACAGAGATCTTCGTCCGCTCCATCGGAACCTTAGCCAAACAATTTGACAATGGCTGTAATACGAATCACGATATTATCTTATACAGCCATCACTGTGCACTGTCATTGTTTATGTGTGCTCAGATGAATGTGTGAAGACTGAAGCGTCTTTCGAAAGAAGCTTTCCAGTAAAAATACCTGTATAATAAATACATACCTGAGTAGTATAGTACCCGGGATCCACTTATAAATTATTTGTTTTTTCTTGTACTCTGTACCAACTGAATACTGGTCATTGACTTAAAACTTTCTGCCTAATAAAACTCGGCAAAATAAAAAAATACGGTTTTAAATAGCGATATCGAAATTTATATTACAAAGACATCAACTCCCGGGCGTGATCGGTGATGTTATTAATTTATGTAATTCCTTTTTATTAAAAAAGAAGTTTCAAGTTATATTTAAGTTATTACGCCGTGCGATGGTTATTCAAGATTATATTAAATAGTATAAAGCAGGTGCTGTGCGAGATCGGCGCAGCGTCGACACGAGCGTCGACACGAACGTCGACACGAGCCTCGACACGAGCGTAGACACGGGGACTGAAACTGGACACGATTAATGACGATTAGTAAGACGACAGTCGAAAGGCAGGACTAGCGACTCCAATACTTTCGATATTTTCCTTAGCCATAATTTTATCGACGAACAAAGTTTCGCTGAATCAGTTATAATATTATGTATAATCACCATGATCCCAGTATGTTATCATTTAAATCACAAACCATAGAGGTCTCTTACGTTTCGTTTCTGACTATTATTATTATTTATTCTTAAATTCTTTCTCCAATATAATAATGATAACTATTCATAATGAATATGGTATTTCGTTAAAAAAAAAAAAACTTTCTTTCGTTACTCTGAAAATCTACTGGTTAATAATTATATATCGAAGAATGAAGCGAAAAAATATATAATAAATGATCAAACGAACTTACCAAGTGAAGTTCGATCATTATTATATGAGTCGCTTCATTCGAAGATATAATCTCCCTCCCACCCAGTCTGCACGAAACTATGTTTGCTACAGTACCCAAAGAAAGGAAGAAAGATTTTTTGCATTACTTCTCTCTAAACATAATGAGACATGCCGGAACGTCCAGTGACCGACCCACCGTGCGGGTAATTTTACAACTACCCACATACGTCTTTGAAAAAACGCGATTGCCTAGCAGATACAGAGGTACTACTGGTTAATAATTATATATCTTCGAATGAAGCGACTCGTATAATAATGATCGAACTTCACTTAGTAAGTTCGTTTGATCATTTATAAAGTTACGCAGTGATACAGCTATAATTGGAACTCTGTATAAAAAAGTGTATTAAATAGATAAACGTGTATATCTCTGTAGACAGATAATAACTTCAAATTCAAATCGCTGCTTGAAAATAATTACTTACTGTCGAACACTACCTGTTAAGTTGATTAAGATGGTTAAAAATGCATCGTCGCATCGTGTTTAGGCTTATGTGAACTAGCTCTAGTCGAGCATTCGAAATCATAAAGCGCTTCGTGATGCGGTAAACTCAGACTGTATAAACGATTCACGGAACTTTTTCAACTTTAAAGGTGCAGTCTGTCAGAGTGACGAACAGGTAAAAGCTAAGTAACAATAAATCGAAGTTCTTTTAATTAGCGGATTAACTCTTTTCAGCATAGAATTTACTCACACGAGACATTTTCAAGCATTCACAACATTAAGGTCTATGTGTAAAGATACCTCTCATTTTGGACAATCATATGGATAACAAAGTTTGAGAAACTGTTGATCATGAACAATCATAGACGAATGTATCCCTTTATATGAGCTAATGTGAACAGGCCGCATTATAAAATACAGACAGGATTATTTTTTCACCAGTACAATAAATTTTACCACGTCATTGGTATCGATAATAGAGTATATTTCACAAATAAAAACATTTTTTTTCATTTTTTGTCCGAGAGCTATGCTTGAGTTGTTGGGAGAGCCATGCTTCGGCACGAATGGGCCAGCTCGACCGCAGAAATACCACGGTCTCACAGAAAACCGGCGTGAAACAGCGCTTGCGCTGTGTTTCGCCGAGTGAGTGAGTTTACCGGAGGCCCAATCCCCTACCCCCCTAGAAATGCCGCAGTTGAAAAACAATTTGTTACCCCAGGAGGGTACCAACTGCGTTGGAGAATCCCTCTCCATCCATGTCATCCCTGTCCATGCTCAGAAACCCCTGGAACTGAGCGTGGACGTCCAGGCTGCCCCTCGTATTCTGGGGAGGGCAAAACTGCGCTCCAATCTGCTCGGGGCAAGAGCAAACACACAAAGGCACCCCCCTCGATATTAAACGTGGACTTTTGCAATATCAGGGGATTACACTCCAACCTTAATGCCGTCCATTGCCACCTTGAGACAGCAAAGCCGGCTTTGCTCTTTTTAACCGAGACGCAGATATCATCTCCGAGTGACACATCATACCTTTCCCACCCAGGGTATTATCTCGAGCACTCCTTTCTTTCCAAAGCTGGAGTGTGTGTGTATATCAGAGATGATATCTGCTCTCGCCGCCTCAGCAATCTTGAGGTCATGGACCTGTCCATCTTATGGCTCCGCATAGATTGCGACGACCACCCTCGCGTCTATGCATGCCTATATAGGTCCCATAGTGGTGACCCCGAGACGGACCGACTCTTGGAGCACCTGCAAGCTGCTTCAGATTTTGTGCAGCAGCAGATCCCATCCGCAGAGATCATAATGCTTGGCGACTTTAATGCCCACCACGCCGACTGGCTCAATTCCAGTAAAACTGATCATGCGGGGAGATCTGTCTGCAACTTTGCCCTTGCGAACGACTTGACACAACTGGTTACTACGCCTACGCAAATCCCAGATGTGGATGGTCAGAATCCTTCCTTGCTGGACCTCCTGCTGACTTCAAATCCTGACGGCTACCAAATATCCGTAACCGCATCACTTGGTTCATCGGATCATTGCCTTGTCAGGAGTTCTGTGCCACTTACGACGGTGTTAAGACAGCGTGCTGTTAAATACCGTCGTGTGTGGCACTACAAGTCAGCAGACTGGGATGGGATGCGGTCGTTTTTGCATCCTATCCTTGGGGGCACGTGTGCTTCTCGCCGGATGATCCCGACAACACTGCGAACTCTCTTGCCGATGTCGTGATGCAGGGGATGGAACTTTTCATTCCGTCCTCTGTGGTGCCAACTGGTGGCAGATTTCGTCCCTGGTTTGGTTCATCCCCCAAAAAAGCTTTTCGCCGGAAGCAGGAGGCTTACCAATCCTGGGCCAACGCGGTGTCTGCTCGGGATTTAAATACCAGCACATATAAAAAGGAGTACAACCTTGCCTCTAGGTCCCTCAAGAAAGAGATTACTCGGGCAAAGCAACAGCACGCCAATAGAATTGGAAAGAGACTTGAGCGCCTCCCCTCGGGAACCCGTGCATTCTGGTCTCTGGCCAAAGCTATTGAAGGAAATTTCTGCAAGCCAACCCTACCATCCCTACACGTAGGAAATAGGTCGTTGGCCCAAGACGCAAAAGACAAAGCCGATCTTCTGGGCAAGCTCTTTGCGTCAAACTCGACCCTGGATGACGGAGGGCAAAAACCGCCGACCATACCGCGATGCACGAGCATCATATCGGATATTCGGTTTCATCAGCACTCAGTGCGAAAAGCCCTCCGTTCCCTTGATATCCAAAAGTCGAGTGGGCCTGACGGAATTCCGCCTATTGTGTTAAAAAAGTGTGCTCCAGAGTTGGTTCCGGTCTTGACGCGTCTTTTTCGGCTCTCCTATTCTACTGGCATCGTCCCGGCTTCCTGGAAGACAGCCTTGGTGCACCCGATCCCCAAAAAAGGTGATCGCTCAAATCCTTCCAACTACAGACCAATCGCTATAACCTCTCTCTTCTCGAAGATAATGGAATCCATTATCAATAGCCAGCTTCTTCGATACTTGGACGGCCAGGGATTACTAAGCGACAAACAATACGGGTTCCGTAAGGGTCGCTCGGCTGGTGATCTCTTGGCGTACCTGACTCATCGTTGGGCTCAGGCAATTGAGTCGAAGGGAGAGGCATTGGCTGTTAGTTTGGACATTGCGAAGGCCTTTGATCGGGTTTGGCATAAAGCGCTGCTTTCAAAGCTTCCATCATACAGGCTGCCTGAGAAATTATGTAAGTGGGTCACTGGTTTCTTAGCAGACAGAAGCATTCGAGGGCACATCTTTAACCATCTCCCCTAGCATTGAGATACTTGGCGTCAACATATCGAGCGAAGTCCAGTTCCGATATTATCTAGAGGGTAAGGCCAAATTAGCCTCGAAGAAGCTTGGTGTTCTTAACAGAGCGAGACAGTACTTCAGTCCGGACTAACGCCTACAACTCTACAAGGCGTAGGTTCGACCTCATATGGAATATTGTTCTCATCTCTGGGCAGGGGCGCCAAAATACCAACTGCTCCCTCTGGATCGTATCCAACGAAGGGCCGCTCGAATTGTTGACTGCCATAGTGTTTCAAACAGCTTGGACCCCTTGGAATTACGCCGAGATGTAGCTTCACTCTGCATTCTCTATCAGTTGTATCACGGGGATTGCTCTGAGAAATTGTTCGGAATCATACCACCTGCAACTTTTCGCCATCGTCCCACGCGAAAAACATACCATCCTCATCACCTTGATGAGTGGCAGTCTTCCACAGTGCGTTTTTCGCGTAATTTTCTGCCGCGCACTGTAAAACTCTGGAATGAACTGTCACCAGCAGTTTTTCCGGACCTATACAACCTGCAAACCTTCAAGAAAAGAGCGTATTCACTCTTAAAAGGCCGGCAACGCACCTGCAGCTCTTCTGATATTGCGAGTGTCCATGGGCGACGGTAGTTGCTTACCGTCAGGTGACCCGTTTGCTCGTTTGCCCCCTTATTTAATAATAATAAAAAAAAATATCCTGTATCTAGCCTTTATTCAACCACTTGGGCGCATTAATTACAATTTACAAGGCGACAACGGGTGCGAAATGAGGTAAGGGGCGGCGGGGTGAGGTAAGCGATCGGCCGCGCCATAGGCCGCGCGCGCACGAGTTGCCTCAAATGCGTAATGCATCCACATTTTTTAGTAGTTTAGCAGATAAGTCCGGGGCTTGATATTTTTGTTTTTTTGTTCCAAAGGGGTAGTAACAAAAATTGCTAGTATTTTTTATTTTTGACAACAATTACGTATGTTGATTATTGTACTGGTGAAAAATAATCCTGTATAATGTGAATACTTGTGTAAACTTATTATAACTATTCAATATTGACTCTGAAAATATAAAGAAATATTCATGATTTACATATGAATAAATATTATTTGAAAAGCTATAAGAAAGTTTGTAAAAAAGGCAATAAATATAACTTCCCTCGCCCACTCGCCGCGACAATCTTGTACGCACGGTATCGGAACAAAAGTAATTCCAGTTCTCAATCTCCACATAATCACCTTTAGTGACATAAAATTCGAAAGTAAGTTTTATACGAATAAAGGGAAACCTGCATAGTTTTCATTCTTCTGGTTTGGGTACTTTTAAATTTTTGTAACTACTGTTACATAGTTCATAATAGGTTTACCTTAGTAGTCCAATGGCTTAGAACGTGGCTCTTATCTCGAGGGTCGTGGATTCGTATCCCGCGTTCGACTCTCGGACTCTCTGTAGATAGGAAGAGAGACCCACTGTGTTACTTACCCACTTGGACACTAAAACGTGCCGGTGATTTTATTTACATTCATTGTTTACAGTTCAGGCAGTTCAAAATCGAAATGGAATTTCCACCAACTTACAAATAGTTTGTCATTTGCGGTTCGTTTGTATTTTTGTCCAAACTTAATTCGGTATGCCACAGCCCGTAACAATCCGCCTGCGGAGACAAAATAAGCTTCTAATATTACGACACAAAGACGTCGACTGTAATTTAGCCGGTTTCCGGGCAAAGGTTAAAGCGATTCATGAGCTACAAAAGCTAATGCCGCAATAATCTGCACCACGTGTATGAAATTGAGTGGACGGTAATGAAAGGATTAGCCGGCACGTACCGATAGAACAGTCACCAAATATCACTTGCAGTTCGTAACATTCAAAGTGAAATGAACAAATCAACTTGTTTTGTAAACTCAATAATTCGTGAGGGAGCGCTAGAACAAATTTTTTTGTGATTACTAACAAGCTAATTTTTTGTGAGTAGGTACATTTTGATAAGACAAACAACATTTTTATTTTCGAAAAATCTCGAAAGTGGTAGCTAACAGAGATGGAAAGGATTTCAAACTTTGAGTCGATGGTCCTAAAATATGGATTATTTTATTTGTAGGACAAGGTTACTCTTAAATTATTATACATATAACTATTTACCTACAAATATACAAAAAATCAACTGGTTAGGGTTCCGTTTTAGGGTTCTTGAATAAACAAAACTTGGTTAAACGCATTCTTTGCCCAGATAAGTATTGGGGTTTGACTAACCCCACGTGGTACGCGGTGTAACTTTTATCCACCTGGTGCACGGAGGGTTAAGTAAAATTAACATAACATGCCACCAAAAAGTAAGATTTGCACCAAAGCATATCCCAGGCTATAGGGCTTCCGAAGGTTCTGTTGCTGAACGGAACTCCTAATTCCATAAAAGAAGATAATAATATATTATGTAGAGGGTTCAGTGTTGTTTAAAATACTGGAAGCACATGCCACTCTGTCAATTATTTAATCATCATGATCACCAATCATACTTATGTTCATGTTCATATTCATGCTCATGTTCATGCTCATACTCATGCTCATGTTCATGCTCATGTTTATGCTCATGCTCATGCTCATCCTCATCCTCATGCACATCCTCATCCTCATCCTCATGCTCATGCATGAAACCTGAACATGAACATGAATATGAATATGAATAATTCACCACCATCATTACACCATCCATAAACACATTATGATGCTTTAATTGATTTTTTTTGTATTATGCTCATGCTTATGTTCATGCTCATGCTCAAGTTCATGTCATGCTCAAGTCTATGTCATGCTCATGTTTGTGCTCATGCTCATGCTCATGCTCAAGTTCATGCTCATGCTCAAGTTCATGTCATACTCATGCTCATGCTAATGCTCATGCTCATGCTCAAGTTCATGTCATGCTCAAGTTCATGTCATGCTCAAGTCTATGTCATGCTCATGTTTGTGCTCATGCTCATGCTCAAGTTCATGTCATACTCATGCTCATGCTAATGCTCATGCTCATGCTCAAGTTTATGTCATGCTCAAGTCTATGTCATGCTCATGTTTGTGCTCATGCTCATGCTCATGCTCAAGTTCATGTCATGCTCAAGTCTATGTCATGCTCATGTTTGTGCTCATGCTCATGCTCAAGTTCATGCTCATGCTCATGCTCAAGTTCATGTCATGCTCAAGTTTATGTCATGCTCAAGTTCATATCATGCTCAAGTTCATGCTCATGCTCATGTTTGTGCTCATGCTCAAGTTCATGCTCATGCTCAAGTTCATGTCATGCTCAAGTCTATGTCATGCTCATGTTTGTGCTCATGCTCATGCTCATGCTCAAGTTCTTGTCATGCTCAAGTCTATGTCATGCTCATGTTTGTGCTCATGCTCATGCTCATGCTCAAGTTCATGCTCATGCTCATGCTCATGCTCATGCTCATGCTCATGCTCATGCTCATGCTCATGCTCATGCTAATGCTCATGCTCATGCTCATGTTCATGCCCATGCTCATGCTGCTTTATGCGTAGAGCAAAATGTAACTTATGGCCTAAATCATAATATAGTGGCTTTGTATTTGAATATCTGTCGGTCGCAGTCGCTTGTGGCAATGATCGGAAAGCCACCTTTATAGAGAACCTAGCAATAACGTTATTGCCTACGGGTCACTTCTCTATACGTCATATTGATATAACGTATGGAATATAGACTACAGTCTTTTAAGTAAGGATAACCTACAGTCTATCAGAATCTCAATTGTTAAATGTATAATGAAACATATTAAGTTTAATTACAATTGAGATTATAATCTCAATTGTTTGTATTTTAATCTAAATGTGAAATTGTAAAACAAACAAAATATGTTATATTTAAAATTACTGGCGTATTCCGTACCTATACCTGAAATTAAAAATATTTTTTAAAATATACACAAAACTTGTTATGAACTTGACCTTTAAATTTTAATCTTTTTACTTTTTATTTAAAAATCTGGACTGTATATCGAATTCTACCACAATTTGTTTTGTTAAATATATCCCGGGTTAGTTAAAATACTTACGTTCACCTTTGACCTTTCGTTTGGGACAGATTGACTGGACTAAACAAACATGTCCCAGGACAAAGAATATATACACTACGCGAACCCAAGACGAGTACAAGTTTTTTGCTGAGCAAATAAAACCGCTTGCACACGGCACATCTTCGGCAAATATATAGTTTCTGTAGATTTTGCTGGTAAAGTGAGACTTCGCTTTCAACAGCCATATCCGCCCCCTAGACAAGCGGCAAGCGATTATCGTAAACGCTAACGCCAACGCCACAAAATGTATGGGATTTGACATTAGTATTTGCTAGCGAAGCGATGACTTAAGGGTCCGTATACGAAATTTGCCGATTTCGCTGATTTTACAGACGTGATTTAACAGTTAAAATACAGTATTTCTATAAGTTTTAATACACAACATGTAAGATCACTTCAATTATACTCTAGCGTTGGAGCTAGATTTTTTATTTTTTTAAGTATTTTTAAATAATCCAACTCAAACCCGCGACAGTTTTGTGATTTTTGCTGTAAAAGGTTTAGAATATCACCTGTTTATGGATTGTATTGACGTCTTAACGGTATGAAAAAAATACAATGTACTGTTGAGAAAGTCGTCTATAAAATGTTGGAATTACTTTTTACCACTTTAATATGAAATAGTTGAGTAAAAAAATATGTAACTCGGCAAAATTTTAGAGAAAATGGGCAAAGAATTGCTGTTAATTTCGGCAAATTGGAGCTGTAATTCATAAAAAGAAAACGACAGAAATAATCTATAGATAAAATTCTATCCAATTCGAGAAAAAATAAAATAAAATAAAAACAAATTGTGCCAAAAAAACACGATTCAAAACAACCTTAATCTCACATTATATTTCTCTCCGCAAGTTCGAGTCGGCTTTCCGCGCTTAAATATATTTTAAATCTAATAATTAATATATATTTTTTCAGTCTGATAAGGGGAAAAAATCTAATAATATTTCTGTAGCGAACCTTTGCAATTTCGGCTAAATCGGCAAAATTTCGTATACGGACTCTTAATATGTCAAATCGCATACATTTTATGGCGTTAGCGTTAGCGTTTACGATTCAACTTTTTGGCCTAATCTTTTGAAGATTCTTTTTTTTAATAAAATAAGGGAGCAAACGAGCAAACGGGTCACCTGATGGAAAGCAACTACCGTCAGAAGAGCTGCAGGTGCGTTACCGGCCTTTTAAGAGGCAATATGGAAATAGGGTAGAGGAGGGTGGGGAAGGAAATAGGGTAGGGGATTGGGCCTCCGGTAAATTCATTCACTCGGCAAAACAACTGTTCCACGCCGGTTTTCTGTGAGCCCGTGGTATTTCTCCCGGTTGAGCTGACCCATTCGTGCCGAAGCATGGCTCTCCCACGTAAAGTTTATGCTTATGAGATTTATTACAATCAAAATATTTTTTTACCTACACTTAAATTATAACTTTACTGTAAATGACCCACGGATTTTAAAAATACGGATGTAATCTTGTCTAATCCCGAGTGAAGCATAGTAATGGCCGCCCGTGTAGGATGTGTGCGTGTCATTGGCGCCGTCACTCTATGTACAATGACAGCGGGTTGTAGTACCTAGTTGCGTGTGTGAGTGTCGGTCACGTGTACAATAAACGTAATTGTGACGAAATTGTCGTACCTTGCACGCTTTACCTCTTTATAGTGTAATGCTCCATCCGTATTTTTTTTTTTTAAACCGTGAAATGACCATAGTTGTTACAAGCGACCTTTAAATAAATAAATAAAAAATATAAGTAATTAAATTTTAAGATTACGAGACAGATACTAAATAACACTATTATATTATTTTAAATCCAAATGGCTTGTAAAATATATTATATAAGTACAAATAAAATCATAGTTAATAATAAAGATCACAAAACTTTAATAAGATATGCGATAGAATACAACACTATTTTTCTATTTTTGTCGACGCCTACAGAGTTCAAAGATTCTAAGCCTCCATAAGAATTCAGCAACATGAGCACAACATATACTTACTTTTATTTAAAAATCTATGACGCACTTCGATAATAATATACAGTGTTTGTTTGTCGGCATTTCTACGTAATGGATGAAAAACATAAATAACTACAACTCAAGTTTTACGACTACAAAGGAGTAAACATCGGTAAACAGTATTATAAAACAGTGATGTATGTACTACTAGAGAAATTCAGTGATAGACTCAAGGCAGTCCTACGAAATTTGGCCGGATATAAAGCCCAGCAGCCAGATCACGAATAACATAACCAAACAGGACCAAATAACGTAGATTTGCTATCTGCAATCGAATGAATTTCTCTGATCGTACATATCATAATTCATAAATATGGTGGTTTTCTTATGAGCTTCTTCGCTCGATAAACATTTTGATGATCCAGATTCTAGAACAATTGGTATGTGCGAAATATGAGCTGAATTTTCATTTGATGTCTACGTGGCAATGAACCGCTAATCACTATGAATTGACGACCTCTGTGGCTCAGTGGTGAGCACGTCGGTAGCTCAAGCCGGGGGTCGCGGGTTCGAATCCCGCCGACGGAACAAAAAGTTTCAAAAGTTCCTGGGTCATGGATGTGTCACGGCTATCTTATAATAAAAATCTTAAATATATGTATAAAAATAAAAATAAAATAAAAATTGTTTTATTTCCGAATAGATTTGCAACAAATATTTTCAGAACGTTGATACTACTGGTGCCGGTTCGGGAACTATCCCGGCGAGAAGAACCGGCGTATAGTATAAAAGTATTAAATAATATATTTCCGTTGTCTGGTACCTGTAACACAAGTCCTTCAGGTACTTACCTCGGGGCCAGACTGACGTGGTGTGAAGCGTCCATAGATATTATTATTATTATTATTAATAGATCGATTATATTATACTTCTTATAAAATTAAGCACTGTCTGTTAAGGTAACAGACAGTGCTTATCAGTTAAGGAGATACTTAGAGTTCCCAGAAAGGATATAGGATACTTTTTATGCCGAGAAAATGAAAGGGCTCCGTGCGATGAATTTTGGTGTAACAGAGTTGTGGGCGTCATATTTTAATACCATAAATACGCAAATATCTATAAGGTAAATCACTAGTAGATTGGACAGTACCAGTCATTGGAAAAAGCACAAAAAAACAATATTTATCAATGTTGCTTTAAAAATTTCCTGTTTTTAAAGTAAAATAACGCCTGTTTTTAACCCTTAAGTAACATCGTGAGGTAAATTTCTACCCCACTCGCATAATAACTACAATCTTTTTTTTCTACTGAAAGTACATTTAATTCCTTTTAAGTGTTCTCAGTAAACCGCACATTTTGAAAGGTAGTGGACTCATAGTAGGTGAAAAGTAATCTGTTTGAGCTGTACAGACCTATGGGATATTATAAATCTGAGTATTTTTTATCTAACAAATTAGTTGCTTACATACTAAAAGACGAAGCTTTCGAAGAAAAACAAGATTTGTGGCATTTCATTGTACAATTTTAGAGTTGTTTAGAAGACGCGCCGTCGTACCGCTGAAATCATGAAACTGACACTGAAACGGAGCTGCAAAGTGGTAAAAGTATGAAAAATAGAAGAATTACATAGAATTGAATCTTTCTAATGTCTGGAAGAAAAAAATGTATTTTTTTTTTGAGAAAATTTTGCAACATTTTTGTTGCAGAAAAGTAGTTGACATTGCTTTTCTGTTTATTTCATTATGAAAATTATAATTAAAATTTTATTAGCTATCCTGCATTAAACAACTCAAATATATTTTAGAAAGTCAAGCTATACCTTTTTACTGTTATAATTAAGAATTTTCTACAAGCCAAATGTAAAAATGTTTAAAAAGTTTCTTCTTTACATAATTAGAATTATAAAGATATTTTATTAAACAGATGTTGTTTTTTTGTTTATATATATGTTTATAATATGTTAGTCTAATATATAAAATAATAAATTAGAGTAATTTTTTAAGCTTTACATCATTTCTTGAAGTTTTTATTTGGCGTAAATTTTTACCCCACGATGTTATTAGTGTAACAAAAAATCACCATGTTACTTGAGGGTTAAAGAAAAACAGTCAGTTTTTAAAGCAACATTAATAAATATGGTGCTTTTGTGCATTTTCCAATGACTAGTACTGTCCAATCTACTAGTCATTTACCCTATGTTTAAGTGTGCCTGTTTTTATACTCTATAACCTATTAATTATTATATTAGTTAAATTAAATTATTATTTTACTGATTTCATTTATTAAATTAAAAAAATAAAAATAAAAAGCCTTTTATTTCACGTTTGTTCAATAATATACATTAAGCATGTTTTTTTATAGATTTAAGAATACATAATATAATATTGAAATCGATTTCATTTGTTATACTAGACTAATTTATGTATAGTTGAAAAGCGGATACCAATATTGCAAGTATATTGGTTTCCACGGGTTAAAACTTTTCTTTGTCTAACTACTAAAAATCTATCTACCTTTTATTAAAATCGGCAGCAAGAAGTTATAAACAAGCTTTTACATTTTTATTTTTTGGTTTGAATTATATCAAAACATTTTAAAATAATAATTAATGCATTTTTAGAGAATATCTGATTGAAAATGAACTTTAAGGCGGGGATTAATCTCAATCTAAAACGATAACCTTGCACACAACCAAAGACCAAGCGTATACGCATCGCAATAAGATTCATTTTAGCTTAGCATAAAACTGTAGTTACTAGGGGCGGATCTTCTCTATTTTTAGAGCCACCGCACACCTGAGACACGGCTGTCTTAAGACAGACTATCGCATAATAAAATGCACTAGATGCGCACATTTGAGACAAAACGTCTCATAGACAAAGTTGTCTAACGGTTAAGCGCCCCGCGACAAGTCTGACTAACGACAGTCGGCTTCCCTTTGAAGTGTATGCGAGCGCGCACATCTACGACAAAACTGTCTAGCCACAATAGACATAACTTCCAGTAGTTCGATTCAGGGCTCGGAAACCTGATTATTTGTGTTTCTAACGAACAGGATCTTCGCGATCCTGTTCGTTAGAAATGCCATACATTTCCAAAAGAGCGTTTTCATTTCGATTAACCGATTGACCAGGTTAATTTCAGAAATAATACCGCACGCATCTCTATTTCGCTCCGAACGAACACTTATCCAAAAGCCTGGTTATAGAGCGTATAGTTACGTGTGCGAAGATAATATAAATAACTCACTAAGAAGTCGATAATGTCCGTTTATTGTCCACGTACACACACACTATTGATTGAAAGCACAGAAGGAGAATTATGGATAGCAAGCACAATTTATAGTATAAAAGAAAGTCAGTAACTGCAGTATAGAAAGGAACGATTAAGCAAGGAACTAGCAAAGCATCCGCGTCGCACAGGCGTGAAAAGCAGACTGATGGTCAAGAGAGGGAAAGCGGTCGGCGGCGTGCGTCGGCGCAGCGACTAGCCGGTTCTCGGACGCGCTCCTCGCACTCGTATGCTCCGTCCATAGCTCCGTCTCATTGACGTCACCGCGGTCACTTGTCGTGCGCGGTTCCATACTACGAATTTCTAATAGCAACGGCACGGCACGTAATCCGTATGGTTTAATTTATGTTGTGCATAATGTTATTAATAGTGTAAGTATTATATTATTTAATTAGGATAGGGTTTTATATTAAGTACTTTTATTATTAGTGTATAGTATGTAGTGTATATATATAATGTAAATATGTAAATATTAATTTTGTAAATAATAAATATAATAAAATAATAAATATTATATATTAGGACTTAGGAGGATCCCTACATCACTCCCCTCCAGAGACCGTCACTACGGGCGATAATAATCCGGGAATCTAACTTGTCTTCCGGAACGAGTTGTTTTTCGCACAAAGTGATCGCTCTGTGGTGACTGTGGTGGTTCTTCTGGAGTGTCAGTTTGTGGTGTATGTGTATCGGACAGTAGATAGGCTGGTTTTATTCGATCTATACTTACTGTCACGGGTTTACCCTTAACTAAAATTTTAAATACTTTATCCCCTCTCTCCACAACTTCATAAGGGCCAGTGTATGCAGGATATAGTGCTCCTTTATTAATTTCTTCCCTTAAAAATATGTGGCTGGAGGAATTGAGGTCTTTGAATATAAAACATTTATCGCGCTTATGTCGCGATGCAGGTACGGGTTGTAATTTATTAACAACGGAACGTAAACGGGCAGTGAAATCGGTTATGTCCGTCGTGCCGTTCACATTACTGTGGAAGAATTCGCCTGGGAGTCGCAATGGCTCGCCGTAGACGAGTTCTGCCGAAGAAGATTGCAGGTCTTCTTTGAAAGCGCTTCTAATGCCTAGGAGAACGATAGGTAACGATTCTGTCCAATTATGGTCAGCGTGACACTTTATAGCCGTCTTAAGCTGCCGATGGAATCGTTCCACTAGACCGTTGGAGGCTGGGTGGTAAGCAGTGGTTCGACGATGTTTGAAACCAGCCACCTTGCCTAAGAATTGGAACAGTGACGATTCAAATTGGCGTCCTCGATCAGACACTATATCGAGAGGGCAACCAAATCTGGCGATCCACATTGACAATAGTGCCTTGCCAACTGTCTCCGCTGTGCAGTCCGCTATAGGTATGGCCTCAGGCCACCTGGTAAAGCGGTCCACGGCTGTTAGACAGTAACGGAAGCCATTAGACAGTGGAAGGGGTCCTATAATGTCAATGTGGACGTGTTTGAACCGTTCACGAGGCAACGTAAAAGTTCCGGTTGGCGCTGAAACATGTCGCGTGATTTTTGTGCGTTGGCATGGTAAACAAGTTTTGGCCCAATTTCGGCAGTCCTTTCTTACACCGGGCCAAACGTAACGCTGAGCCACTAATTTAGCTGAAGCATTGGCGCCGGGGTGAGACATACTATGAAGGCTGTCAAAAACTTGTTTCCGCAAGACTTTGGGAACATAAGGTCTTGCTAAGCCAGTGCTGACGTCGCAGTATACCTCAGTGTTGTAGCCGGGTTGTTGCATCTTTTGCAGACGAAGGGATGTCTCGTCGCGTAGAAGCTGTGACAACTCTGGGTCAACATCTTGGGCTTTTACGAGCTCTTTGAGATCGACTGGACTTTGTAACTCGTCAATTCGCGACAATGTGTCAGCAACAACATTGTCCTTGCCGGAAATATGCTTGATATTGGTCGTGAATTGCGAGATAAGGTCTAGATGCCTGTACTGACGCGGGGAACAATTATGTTTCCTCTCGTGGAAAGCGTAGCACAGGGGGTTGTGGTCTGTATAGACGGTGAAATGTCGGGCTTCCAGCATGTGGCGGAACTGCTTTATCGCCTCATAAATGGCCAGCAGCTCGCGATCATAAGGCGAGTATTTCTGCTGGGCCGGGCTGAGCTTTCTTGACCAAAATGCTAGGGGTTGCCATACTTGGTCTTTTTGTTGCTGTAACACGGCACCCATTGCTGAGTCAGATGCATCTGTGGTGAGAGCAAGTTTGGCTTCGCAATCTGGGTGTGCTAACAACGTCGCGTTACAGAGGCTCTCTTTGGCAGTTTCAAAGGCTTCCAGCGATTCACCTACGAGGTAAATTGGTTGAGAGCCTTTGACTGAGCCAGTCAACAAAGCGTTTAGTGGTCCCTGAATTTGTGCGGCATTGGGCAAAAATCGCCTATAAAAGTTCAGCATGCCTAAAAATCGCCTAAGTTGCCTGACGGTTTTGGGCTGAGGGAAATCCTTTATAGCCTGAACCTTAGAAGCAAGCGGCTTAGTGCCTGCGGCTGATATAAGGTAACCCAGAAATTGCACTTCGGGGGCGCCAAAAACGCACTTCGAAGTGTTGATAACTATACCGTACTTCTTCATTCGCTCGAAGAGAAGGTTGAGATGCTGTTCGTGCTCTTCCTCTGACCTAGAGAACACCAGGAAGTCATCAAGATAGCAATAGCAAAAGTCTAGCCCTCGAGTCATCTCATCCACGAACCTTTGGAACGTCTGACCTGCGTTTCGAAGTCCAAAGGTCATGAATGGGAATTCGAATAGGCCAAAAGGCGTTGTTATTGCTGTCTTCTGAATATCCTCGGTACTTACTGGGATTTGATTGTAGGCCTTGACGAGGTCTATTGTAGAGAAGACTGTACAACCTGAGATGCTATGAGCAAAGTCCTGGATATGTTTGATGGGGTACCTGTCCGGGATAGTCCGAGAGTTGAGAAGACGATAGTCTCCGCAGGGGCGCCAACCATTATCTTTTTTGGGCGCTAAGTGGAGTGGAGACGACCAGGGACTCTCGGATGGACGTGCAGTACCGCTGCTCAGCATCAGCTCGAACTCTTGCTTAGCAATTCTAAGCTTGTCCGGGGCTAACCTTCTAGGGGAACAAGAAATAGGTGGTCCGGGCGTTGTTCTTATGTGGTGAACTGTGTTGTGTGCTACGGAACGTGTCGTGCCTGCTGGTTTCAGAATATCAGGAAATTTTGAAAGTAACGCGTGATATCTAGTGTTGCCAGACGGAATTTTGACGGAACATACGTTGCTAGGCATATTGGCAATATAAGCTACAGATGAAAGCGATGTCGTATTATCTATTAAGCGTTTGTTATGTACGTCTACAATCAATTTATAATGATTTAGAAAATCTACGCCTATAATAGCTTTTACTACATCAGCAACAATAAATTTCCATGGGAAACTGCGCCTTAAGCTAAGATCTAACTTAAGTTCTATAACACCATAGGTCTCGATGGTACTTCCGTTGGCTGCAGAAAGTTGGAAGGTGGTCTTGGCTCGTCGTTCACGCAGCGCAGATCGGGGGAAAACGCAAACGTCGCTTCCGGTGTCCACTAAGAATTGGACTTTTGAGCTGCGGTCTGTGACGAAGAGGCGACCAGTGGATGGTAGGCAGTCGTCAGTCGCCATTATCGACCGCCTTGCGCGTTTCCCGAAGTCTTGAAGTCACACGGTTTGATACATTTGTGCGCCTTCGCACCATACTTGCTGTGGTACCAGCACAGGGGGTACTTGCGGTAATTTGAGTTCGACCTGCTTGAGGACCTGTGCCGGCTACGGTCTCTTGGACGATGTTGGTTGCGAGGACGACGCTCCAGCTGCATGGTCAGGTTCTTGACGGCCTCCTTCAGCTCAGCTATCTCTAAGGCCATGGCCTGGGTACTTGGGCCTGGAACGCTTGCTGCTGCGGTTTGGAGGGTAGGCGACACGATGTCTTGGACTCTGTCTGCTAGGTCTGCGAGGACTTCCAGTGAGCTCGCTGGTTGTGAAGCCAACAACGTTTGAATGTTGCTCGGCAGACGGCTGCTCCAGATGGTTTGCAGGAAATCGTTTTGCACCGATGGTCCAGCCAAACTTTGTAGGTGGCGCAAAAACTGGGATGGTTTTCTATTCCCGAGTTCTTCGTGCATGAGAAGTTGATGCAGCTTCTTCTCACGGGATGCAGAAAGACGCTTAATCAGCTCTTGCTTCAGCTTCTCGTATTTATTCGAAGTTGGTGGGTTCGTTATAACGTCCTTCACTTCCTTTGAATATTGCGTTTCTAAATTACTTATGACGTAATAAAATTTCGTCGTGTCCGAAGTAATATTAGATATGGCAAATTGTCCCTCAATCTGAGCGAACCATATTTCGGGCTCTTCGGGCCAAAACGGTGGTACACGTATTCCGACACGGCAAATGTCGGACGGTGCAGTGGAAACGGGATCTCGTCCGTGTTGTGTACTCGGACCTTGCCGTGCGCCGCCATTATCTGACACGTTCGATTTTGCAGTATCACTGTCACTCATAATCATACTCTAGTACTTGCGTTTATCCTGAGCGTCTTCAGAACGGGTCACCAGTTATAGTTACGTGTGCGAAGATAATATAAATAACTCACTAAGAAGTCGATAATGTCCGTTTATTGTCCACGTACACACACACTATTGATTGAAAGCACAGAAGGAGAATTATGGATAGCAAGCACAATTTATAGTATAAAAGAAAGTCAGTAACTGCAGTATAGAAAGGAACGATTAAGCAAGGAACTAGCAAAGCATCCGCGTCGCACAGGCGTGAAAAGCAGACTGATGGTCAAGAGAGGGAAAGCGGTCGGCGGCGTGCGTCGGCGCAGCGACTAGCCGGTTCTCGGACGCGCTCCTCGCACTCGTATGCTCCGTCCATAGCTCCGTCTCATTGACGTCACCGCGGTCACTTGTCGTGCGCGGTTCCATACTACGAATTTCTAATAGCAACGGCACGGCACGTAATCCGTATGGTTTAATTTATGTTGTGCATAATGTTATTAATAGTGTAAGTATTATATTATTTAATTAGGATAGGGTTTTATATTAAGTACTTTTATTATTAGTGTATAGTATGTAGTGTATATATATAATGTAAATATGTAAATATTAATTTTGTAAATAATAAATATAATAAAATAATAAATATTATATATTAGGACTTAGGAGGATCCCTACAAGCGTTTTAACCTGGTTAAAACAATACCGGTTCCGAGAGTTACTTTCCGCGAGAAATTAACCAGGTTAATTTCAGAAGCAATACCGCTCGCATCTCTATTTCGCTCCAAACGAACACTTATCTAAAAACCTGGTTATAGAGCGCTTTAACCTGGTTAAAAAAAAACCGGTTCCGAGAGTTACTTTCCGCGAGAAATTAACCAGGTTAATTTCAGAAGCAATACCGCTCGCATCTCTATTTCGCTCCGAACGAGCACTTTTCCAAAAACCTGGTTATAGAGTGTTTTAACCTTTTTTTTATTATTGGGGAAATGCAATTACGCATCTCCGGCGGTCTGGGGATGGCTACCGGGGTATGTGGGACTCCCCAGGGCGGTGAAGGCCGCGCCCGGGCATACCCACTAAAACCCCAACGAGTGTTCCTACTTTCCGCTTTAGGCAGAGTCACGAGATACGCGGGATACACAACCGCGAAGAGTGTTTTAACCTGGTTAAAAAAGTACCGGTTCCGAGCTCTGGACTTCGACTGCAAAGAGACGGACAGGTTTCAATATATTATGTCAAATTCGTCGGGTTTCACTAAGATTATGAATGGAATGTGCCTCGCGCTGGCTGATATAATTTATTTTTAAATACTTATAGATTTCAAAATTAGATTCTGACAATTTTAATCACATGTGCTAAAACATAAACAATAATACAACCAAAAAGAGAAACACGTCCAGCGATCCAACTACTATCTTTCCCGTCGAGTCTTTCCCGTTTATTTTTGAAGTTATTTTTATCCGAATAAGAACTTTTTTATCTATATCTATAAAATCTTTTAAAACTGCTCGCAACAGACGCAAAATATATTTTTCAGTAACGTAATACAACAATTTTTGTGCTTTTTAACCAACTTAAAAAAAAAAGATTTCAATTTCAACCTTACGTATGTATACATACGTAAGGTTCAAGCTGAAAACTAGGCAGTAATTCTAGAAATATTATACAACAATATTTCTAGAACTGCCTAGTTTTCGTATGTTATGAGTATATTTCATTAGCATCTGAACAAACGAGTCCGATTTAAGTTATTCTTTTTTTGTTTTGTTGACTTTATTGTTTAATTTAGGTAAGTTTCATCAAAATTGGTTCAGTAGTTTTGAATTCGGTTTTAATTTTATTAATATACAACTTGTTATTTGTAATACCTAAGTTGTAAATATAAATTATTTCAAATTGACGTGTTTCTCATCCCATTTTTAACGTATTTAACATGTTTAACATCCCAGAGAAATACAGTAATAGAAAACCCTAATGCCTGTAATATGTCATAGTTTTAAGTTCGTAATGACAAGTTAACAACCCTAGCGATTTTCGTTATATATTTACGTCAAATTTAAAAATTTCTAACTTCTAAGTCGGCATACTCTATAATTCTGTCTACTCCGTCCGGGCGTTCTCTACTGTTTAATATTATACAATTGTATGCGTTGCGTCATCGAAGTCAAGACAGTTTTGACTTGGTGTGCGCCACATGATAGACACAACTGTTTTGATTGTGTCGTAAGACTGACTTGTCTATGTGAAACAAGATTGTCTAACTACAGTCGTGTCTCCAATGTGCGATTGCACTTAATGTTTTTTTTTTTAATAACTTTGGAAATAAATATTAAGAAACAAAATTGTTCGGTTCAGAAGATTTTAATAAAGATTTACTAACAACTTATTCAAATAAAATGTATAATTATCCTAGTTGATACTTATACTTCGATGAATTAGAGTTTTATCGGAGGTGAGTTTGTAAATTAATTACAGCAAAAGTATTACGTTTTATTAAAATGTTTATGGTTGAAAGTATTTTAAATATTGTGTTTTATATCTCATATTTTTACATTTCGTTATTATATTGGAACTAGGTAAACCGGGAGTCACGGAATAACAAATTGGGGTTTATCCTCGCCTTAAGACTATGGTACGTTTTCCGCTGTTTTCTGGACGGGAGTTAAGCTTATATTCTAGAAGTTATCGTTATTCAAATTCCACATATTAACTTTCTCCCAGAGAGAATACTTTCATACATGTTTATTTTATTTTATTTGTATGTATGTTTGATTTGTAATTCAGTTGGCATTTGATTTCACAGATCATAATATAATATTATTTGTGTAAAACTTTATAAATTTATAAAACTTTATTGTCCAAATTCAATCATTTTACCTTCATAGTTGTAAAACGTTGATACAAACGTAGGTACGATAAAAAAGCATAATATTATGAAGTAAGTAGTACATTTTTCTATTGTTACTTGTCTCTGCCACAAATACATCATATTTTATTTTAATCGTATTTTCAGTATCCACAAGCTCGCAAAAAAAAAAATTGTTATAGTAAACAATATATTTTTTTTGCGAGCGTGAAAGAAATAACGATGTATCAATTTTGTCTGGTTTCTGATAGGAGAATATTATAGTTGGGGAGGGGAAGAGGAGATTTCGGGATAAGCTCGAGCGTGTCAGATTAAGCTTTGTATAGGCTTCTGACATGTGTCTAGTTGTCATGGTATAGAAATCAGATTTCTCACGTGGTGGGTTAAACATTTTCTTTAACTGATGAATGAATTAATGTCATCGGATCTGTCAGATTGAGATAGAGAATGTTTAGTATAACCCAAAGAAGCTTCCATATAAAGCACTGACGATTCAAAGGTCAGGTAAGCCTGTAGGGACATTTTAAAATATTAAAAAAATAAAGCTTCATATTTTTCTAAGCTTCGCAGATTTTGTTTTGCACTAAACTAAATGATTTAGTCCTTGTTGTCTAAAATATATTTATAATTTACCTAAATAAGCTGAATATATTTTCTTTTTCAA
Source organism: Lysandra bellargus (assembly GCA_905333045.1). Classification (NCBI taxonomy): domain Eukaryota; kingdom Metazoa; phylum Arthropoda; class Insecta; order Lepidoptera; family Lycaenidae; genus Lysandra; species Lysandra bellargus. Next base: position 8,866,552 of record HG995350.1, on the reverse strand, counting down.
AACTTTGAAATGGCTGCAGTTTCTGAACGCATCGCTAAAATAAAAAACTCTCTTATGATTTTTATATCAGTTTTACCTAATGTAAAAAACCTACTAGGTCTCCACGACGCTCGAGTGACTACACAATTAGCACCTTCCCCTTCCTTACTATTAATTGAACAGCGTTGATTGGTCAATATTTTGACGTTAGCCAATCAAAAGTACAAGAGAAAAAAGAAACTTCAGTATAAATCTCAGAAACTGGACATTAAACATGAAACAAAAGTATCCTTAATAATAGCGCGTTTAGGAGATAACAACACAATAAGAGTTACAGACGCTCCACTTTATTTATTCACTCCGTCTCCGGCTCGCGTCGTACGAAATATTTTGTGCATCCAAACGGCGCTCAAAAGGTCACTTCACGAACGTAATACTGTACCTCCGACTTATTTAACCTATGATTTTGTGATTGGGAAAAATTGTGATTTAACTTGGAATATTCATATTACACAGTAACTCGTTTTATGTAAAAAGTATAATAGCTATATTCGTCCTACGTTTGACCTTTAGGAACTACACCATAGTTTATTAATGCGATGCATTTACGCCTACGGCCAGCTTCACATCGCAATATCCATCGCCGTACAGCTTTTATTACGGCACTTAAGACACAATATTAATTATATACGGTAGACCATATTCATACTTGACTGCTCGAAACAGCCCATATACGTCATCAGCTTCATTATCAGCTATCTGCTACCGTCCACTGAATTTATGCCACCTTTAATAAGCTCCTATCCATGACTCCCATCCAACCATTTATTTATTTATTTATTTATTAACCATGACTGCCCACCATCTTCTTTAAAAGGTCGGTCCATCGTGCGTAAGCTAGGGGAACGTTGGAAAGAGGAATCGTGGTCTACACTCACAATAATTCTACTTTAGCCTAACTTTAGCTACTGTTATGAAAAATATTACTCACGCTCGATTCTAGATAACTTCAAAGATCAATACAATGTAGTGTTATGTTGCACGTGCTGCAAAACTTGTCTGAGTCGAGTCTATTTTCAAGTCAAGGGTACAGCAGAGTTACCTTACTGTATCTATACAGCACTTAAGATTTACTCCACAACACATTTACTTAGCGACGATGACGTATTTTATTCCAACTTGATCACAGTTGGATTCCAATCACGCTATTGTCCAATTTCGATATTGTGTGACCTAAAAATCCTTGCTTGGAGAAAAACAATGCAAGACATTCATGCCGGTTCTCATAACTAAGACTAAATATACAGGATGTAACAAAAATAAGTGATAATACTTTAGGGTGTGTACGTGTTCCTTGTAGAGAGTTAAAAAAAATATTTTCAGTTTTGTATGGGGACGCTCGGGCCCTTGCCCATATAAAAGTGAAAAAAAAATTCGTCTTTCAGAGCTGCTACTTTTACAGTGAACTATCTACAAGGAACACGTACACATCCTAAAGTATTATCACTTATTTTTGTTACACACTGTATATCAGTAAGTGAAATTTTTAAAATTTGTTATTCTCACTAAAACTCAAGAACGGCTGAACCGATTTGGTTAATTTTAGTCTTAAAATGTTTGTAAAAGTCCTAGAAAGGTTTATATTAGGAGGAAAGTGATACGAAGTTCATCGGGTCTTCTAGTTTTAAACAAATTCCATGCAAAAGCATAGCTGTCCAATTTTGTAGTGTGGTAGTCAAAAAAATCAAAAATCAAAATCAAAATTGTTTTATTTCTGAATAAATTTAAAATAAAGATTTTCAGAATGTCCTACATGATGCCTACCACCGGTTCGAAAACTAACCCGGCGAGAAGAACCGGCGTAAGAAACTCGCACGGGGCCCACTTTTTTACCAAAAAAAGCGAGAAAAAATTAATCTTTTAAAATAAAGTTTACAATTTTGTAACTTAATATTATATACAATATCCACATACATAATCGAAGTCATATAATAATATAGAAGTAACCTTGCAAGAAGCCATCCTACTCCCAAGGTGTGCCATCGTTTATGAAATCATTGACCTTATAGGCTTTGGCATACAAACGTTCTTTAACTCCTTTTTTAAATTTATTAATGGAAAGATTTTGAACGTTTTCTGGGATTTTGTTGTAAAGGCGTACACATTGACCTTTAAAAGGTTTACTGACTTTACTAAGTCTGATCACCGGCATATCTAGCTTGTGCTTATTTCTAGTATTCCTACAGTGAATGTCACTTTTAACTTTAAATTTTGTTATATTTTTTCTAACATATATTACATTATCCAAAATGTATTGAGAGGCAACAGTTAGAATACCAATTTCTTTAAATTTATCTCTCAGAGATTCTAAAGCAGACATTTTATAAAAAGAACGTATGGCTCGCTTCTGCAGCACAAATATTGTATTAATGTCGGCAGCGTTTCCCCATAAAAGGATTCCATATGACATCCTACTATGAAAATAACTAAAATATACTAATCGTGCCGTGTCTTCGTCAGAAATTTCCCTAATTTTTCTGACTGAGCCTACCTGCAAGATTAAAAATGTGAGGACCCCACTGTAATTTACTATCAAGTGTAATACCTAAGAATACAGTGTTGTCTACCAAATTCATCTTTTCATCATTTAATACTACATTGGTTTGGACTTGCCTAACATTAGGCAAAGTAAAGTTTATACATTTTGTTTTACTAGAATTTAAAAGTAAGTTATTAACATTAAACCAATGTACTATTTTTGAGAGAGCACTGTTTACCTCGTCGTAGTTCGACTGTTGTCGCTTTACTTTAAAAATAAGTGAAGTATCATCAGCAAAAAGCACTATCTCATTATTATTATCCTTAACTAGATAAGGTAAGTCATTTATATAGATGAGAAAAAGAAATGGGCCTAATATAGATCCCTGTGGGACACCTAATTCTATTTTGGTTCCATTGGACCTTTTACTATTAACCTCAACCCTTTGAGTCCTATTTTTAAGGTAAGAAGTCAAAAGGCTGAGAGCAGAGTCTTTAATTCCGTAGTGGCGCAATTTCCTGATCAATGTAGCATGCTCAACACAATCGAAGGCTTTGAAGAGATCGCAAAACACACCTAAGGCATCCTGCGACTCCTCCCAAGCCTCAAAAATACTGCAAAGAAGTCCTATACTAGTATCCGTTGTAGATCGACCCTTAGTAACTCCGTATTGATTATCATGTAGTAAAATATTTGAATTAAAATGTACTAGTTATTGTTTTAAAATTTTTTTTTCAAATATTTTACTAAAGGTCGGTAGAATTGATATAGGCCTGAAATTCGTGGGATCCGATTTACTTCCGGCTTTGAATAAAGGAACAATCTTGCTATGCTTCATTAAGTCAGGAAAAACACCATTTTTTATGCAGTCATTGCAGTTTAACATTTCATTTCATTTGGTTAATATTATCTCATATTTTACGAAGTAACTGGAAAACTCAAATATTTTATAGGCATAAAAATACAATAAAGGTTAATTCGCAGCGCAGGAAAGCTTAAAACTAAATCCGATAGAAAGTAATTAAAATTATAACAGTTTCAACAGCCAGGTTATTGGCATGGCATTTAAATGGACAATTTCATCGATTTCAAATTTAAATTCACGATTGGAGATTAATCAGTGTTCTAATTAACACACATATTATTATGCCCATAATATGAATATCTGGATTTTAAATATACTGGTAAACTATTGAATTACTAGCTATTTGACCGAGCTTTGCTCGGTATTCGATAAAGCACGAATAAAATGACATTTTCTAAAAATGATTCCTAGCTAGATCGATTTATTGCCCCATGAAAACCCCTATATACAAAATTTCATGGAAATCATTGGAGCCGATTCCGAGATTCCAATTATATATTTATATATATTATATACAAGAATTGCTCGTTTAAAGATATAAGATAATGAATAATACTGTACTCGGCTAAACATGGCGGTAGCGGTCATGGACTCCCTGTCAAAAACTTGTCATTTTCTATATAAATAATGAAGTGTCAGATGTTGTCAATCGCGGCTTTGTATAGAAAATGACAAGTTTTTGACAGGGAGTCAATGACCGCTACTGCCATGTTTAGCCGAGTACAGTATAGATGTTACCCACAACTAAGTGCGACCGCACATCGGAGACACGACTGTAGTTAGTCTTGTTTCACATAGACAAGTCAGTCTTACGACACAATTAAAACAGTTGTGTCTATCATATGGCGCACACCAAGTCAAGACTGTCTTAACTACGATGACGCAACGCATACAATTGTATAATATTAAATAGTAGAGAATGCCCGGACAGAGTAGATAGAATTATTATAGAGTATGCCGACTTAGAAGTTAGAGATTTTAAAATTTGACGTATTATGACGAAAATCGCTACGGTTGTTAACTTGTCACTACGAACTTAAAACTATGACATATTACAGGCATTAGGGTTTCCTATTACTGTATTTCTCTGGGATGTTAAACATGTTAAACAACAAGACACTGTGAGTTCATTCTGCGTAGATCGGAACGCAAACAAAAATTGATGAATCGTAGGGTAGTTGAATAACTTCAAGAAATTGGACACCTGTCACCTCAGTCCGCCTGTGACCACGGCAGCTGTAAAGCAGCCGAAACGTCGGGATTAATATAGTGCTCCGCGACAAAATCCGTAAGTGTTTAAACTTATAATATAATAAGTGATACTCGCGAAAACTTAAGAAATCATTAAGAAATCATAATGTTAAACACGTTAAAAACGGGTTGTGAAACACGTCAATTTGAAATAATTTATATTTTAAACAACTTAGGTACTTATTTCAAATAACAAGTTGTATATTAATAAAATTAAAACCGAGTGCATTTTGCGTCTATTGCTAGTAGTTCTGAAAGATTTTATAGATATAGATAGAAAAGTTCTCATTCGGATAAAAATAACTTCAAAAATAAACGGGAAAGACTCGACGGGAAAGATAGTACTTGGATCGCTGGACGTGTTTCTCTTTTTGGTCGTATTATTGTTTATGTTTTTGACTGACTTCTAAAAAGGGGGAGGTAATATGTTCGGCTGTATGTATCTTTTTTTTTGTATGTTCCAGGATTACTCAGCCGTTTGTGGTCCGATTTTCAAAATATTTTTTGTGTGTTCACAAAAGTGGTGACCTGATGATGGGATCCATTGAGTAATCGAGGGAACTCCTCGAAATTTATATGGAAACATATGGTGATTTTGGTTTTATGAGAAGCATCCTAAGCATATGCTACCAAAACGCAAGATTTTGCACCGAGGTATACTATGGTTCCGAAGCTACTAAGAGAACTCCGGATTCCTTATAGATACAAGTTTGGGAGTTTAGGCGCTGTTTTAAGAACTGAAAGCATATGCTACTATGCAAATTACATTCATCATCATCATCATCATTACCACGTCAGGGTCACCAATGTCACCAAATTCAACCTTATCTCCAGAGCATAAGGCACACATTTGACATTACTCCTGAGAAGTTAAAGTTGCTTCGATAACGTAAGATTCTGTTTCACTTCGCCGAGATATTCTGGAAAACAACCTAATTTCAACCTTTTGCATTGCGTTTAGCGTTCATAGTATAATAACGCATCGCATCGCATATCTGCCAGGGCTGTCAAGCAAGCGGCGCGGCGGCGCGGGCGCGGGCCGGGTACTATGCACAGAATACAAATTACTCACGGAGGTACTATGTGCGCTGCGTGTCACGTGGGACAAGTCGAGCGAGTGCCAGCCTATTGAAACTAGTCCGGTGACCGGCTACTTAGCACGTCACACGTGTTCACTTCAATTTTTTTTAAATGTATTGTTTAAAATTATCTGCAGGCTGCAGCTGATATTATAATATTTTGTAAGTGTGACTGTAATAAGATACGTAGAATAATATACAGGTGTATTATTCTACGTATGGTACGCGTTTGCTTACTAGGTAACTAAAAAGAGTGAAATTATTATTTTTAACACGGTAGCTCTTAATACGTTGTGCCGTAATTCATTTTTTACGCAAAAACCGTCATTTCCGGAATTGAAACTGTAGATATAATCCATTATCCATAATATCCATTTTCAGTGCTCCAAAAAACTTCAGACCTTTCAATAAAATCCATTAAATGCAGGTATAAGCGAGTAAAGGTTAGACAGGAAGTAAGATAGACATCAGATAAATACACTTTCGCATTTTACATTTATAATAATACTAGATGACGCCCGCAACTCCGTTGCGCCTTAATTTGTTTATCGCGCAGGAACCGTGCACTTTTCCGGGATAAAAGGTATCCTATATCCTTTCTCAGGACTCAAAGTATCTCCATACCTTTGGGCGTGAAGAGATAACAAACAGATACACTTTCGCATCTATACATAGTATAAAACAAAGTTGCTTTTTTCCCTCATGTCCCTTTGTTCCCTTTAATCTTTAAAACTACGCAACGGATTTTGATGATTCTTTTAGTGTTAGATAGCCCATTTATTGAGAAAGGCTATATTTTATCACGCTAAGACTAATAGGATCGAAGAAATAAAGGAAAATGTGGACAAAACGGGGGAAATTATTTGAAAGAGCTTATTTGAACGCGCTAATCTCAGGAACTACTGGTCCGATTTGAAAAATTATTTCAGTGTTAGTAGCTCATTTATTGAGTAAGGCTATATTTTATCATGCTAAGACTAATAGGAGAATGTAGAGAAAACGGGGGAAATTATTTGAAAGGGCTCTGGCGAACTACTGGAGCAATTTTTATGATATTTGGCACAGATAAGAAGTACACCACGTGAAGGATCATAGGATATCGATTTTAATCATTTTGTCAGTGGTTATATATTTTATACCCGTGTGACGCCGGGGCGGGTCGCTAGTTTATAATATTTGTAATATGGATACGTAGGAATTACTAATAGATTGAATGTCTAACCGCTATCCTCGATTTCTTATTAGTTCATTCTATTTAGTTTGGTCCATTTAGCAGTTACTGTCACAGAGTCATAAAACACTATGAAACTCAGTAACCTTGTAAAAAACTGATTTCACATAATTTCGCCCTCATTAAAACGTTTTTTTAAGAAATATGGCGGAATGTATTTATGACATGCGTAAGTTGCCAAATGACCAAGTGACCATGAACTTGCGAAGATAAGTTACAGTCGAGGCTACTCGGATATGAAATTGTTCCTCTACATTAGGAAATTACGTTGTATTTGCGAGCTTTCGCTTTGAGTTGGTTTTATAATTTTTTTTCAATTTCAATTTGCTTGTTGTTTCTAAATTCTCAAATTACAATGTTACTTATGTCTCGTTATTTTGATTAACTTGTATAGTACATACGTAGTTGAGTGATAAAAAGGGTAAAACTGTAAAGATCAAAGTTAAAAATTTTGTTTAACAATGCACAACAAATATAATGTTAAAATTTTATGGGGCACTTAAATTTCATTTTTAAACCACCTGTTGTATCTACTTATGTACTCGATCAATAAAATACATCAATTAAAACGTCATCATATCTGCCTATTCCCAACAACTTCAAAGATCCAATAAAAAAGGTGATATTTAAAGCATAGTTTTCGTTAAACCTAAACACTCAATATTCGTCTCGAGTGTGTGTTTTGGCGAGAAATATGTCGCGCCGCGCCACCGCACATTACACTGGCTACTGTGAATATAATACTAACGTAACTAAAGGTTAATAACGAGGAAGCCCGGAGTGTGTCAAGGTAGTGCCCGGATCATATTATATTCAATGTCCTGACATAAGCATAAGCACACAAAGTGAATCCTGATTCACTTTGTGTGCTTATGTTCGCTACGTAGAAATCTAATATGTATAATGGCTATCATCATTTACAATATAAACAGAAGCCCGTGTTAAACAAATTAATTTTCTCACCTCAGGGCGGAAAACGTCAACTTTCTTCCCGCTTCGCTTACGGATGTTGCCGTTTTCCGCCTCCGTCGATGAGAAAAATAGTATACGCATCATAGGCAGTAAATAAGAGAGCCTCAGATCACATATTTGTGTTAGTATATGAAATTCTTAAAGCTTGTTAGCTTTTTCATGTTATCAAAATATCTTAAATCAACGGAGTTTTAACACGTGTTTAATCTACTTCTCGGCTTCAGAAAAAATAAACTTTCTTCATCTTTACATAATCTTAGGCTCTCATATTTCATAACTGTACACGTGATCCGTCATAATCTTAAAACAAAGGTATGAAACGTGCCCGGAGCTGTGGGATTACGAAAATCGACCCGCCAGGTGGGGCTAATGCCCGCCCATTTGCCCGCAAAAAGTAGACAAATGCGTCGCATTTTACGTAATATAATATACGCAAACCCACGTAAGCCCGGCCTAAGTGACGTCACACCGTAACGAGACACATTTGATATTATCATCGATTGCATTCGTCGCATTTAAATTGTTTTGCTATCGTAATCGTTGCTTTTGACCTAAAGGTATATAAAGTCGAACACTGAAGGCGCTTCTTTGACTATGAATTATATTATACAATCAGTTAAATTGATTCATAGCGGACCGTTATTTAGTCGGGCTATGACAAGTCAATGTATATTATTGTATGTCGTGCCTTTTTTTAAACGGGCAAATGTAGTGCATGATATAAACCCACTGAATAACGTAGACCCACTATCTTCCTTTGAATCGCTCCTTTAACAGAAAGGTCCTGTCGCGTCATCGCACTACCATATTTGTGATTCGCGGCCTTAGCGAGTAATAATATCACGTGTTGCGTTGCAAGTAATTACCCCGCAAGATTCGGGAACTCCCCGTGTAGTCCATTGAAATGTTACAATTTTAGGACCGAATATTGCATTTATTAGAGGACGCAATTTTATTTTTGGAATATGTTGGGGGCTTTAATAGAAGCTTAACCTCAAGTTTGTGGGGTCGCCACTCTTGTCCCCTGGCCGCCATCTTGAAAAAAGGGGTGACAACACTATTATTCGTGATATTCGTGATATCTTGGAAACTATAAGTCTCACAAAAAAATTTTAAGAACATAATTTGTTGCAAATTATTTTGCCTACAAATATGTTTATATAACTTTTTACCCTAAATTAAAAATTTTAAAAGTAATAAGCAAAAAAGTGATATATATATATATATTTTTTAAAGGTTTATTATCGCTCTTTAAGTTTGTTTAATACATTTTACAAAAAAATTACCTTAGAACAACCTTGTTAATGATCTTTTGAGAAAAATAACCCCCAATCCCCCCCGATCTCATGAAATAAATTTTCTGCAGATGCAAAGGAAACTGTGAAAACATGTGTCGCTGCAGAAAAGCAAACCTAAAATGCTCTACAGTATGCCTACTATTCTGAAAAGCTTTTAAGGCCTGCTTTTCTGCAGCCACAGTCTACAGTATGCCTACTGGCTACTACAGTACATAAATATATGCAAACCATATTATAGTATGCCTACTGTACTAGTCTGCATATGCCTACTATACTATAAAGCATTTCAGGCCTACTTTTCTGCAGCCACACGTGGTTCCACAGTTTCCTTTGTATCTGCAGAAAATTATTTTCATGGGATCGGGGGACTTTTTTCTCAAAAGATCATCTACAGGGTTGGTCTAAGGTATTTTTTTTTTGTAAAATGTGTTAAGCAAAGCTAAAAAGTGATAATAAACCTTTTCAAAAATTTTCTCACTTTTTTGCTTATAACTTTTAAATTTTTTAATTTAGGGTAAAAAGTTATATAAGCATATTTGTAGGCAAAATACTTTGCCACAAGTTACGTTCTTACAAATTTTTTGTAAGACGTATAGTTTCCGAGATATCACGAAAATAGTGTTGTCACCCCTTTTTTCAAGATGGCGGCCGGGGGACAAGAGTGGCGACCCCACAAACTTGAGGTTAAGCTTCTATTGAGCCCCCCAACATATTCCAAAAATAAAATTGCGTCCTCTAATAAATGCAAAGCAAATGTAACATTTCAATGGACTAGTGGGCCGCGCTCGTAACAAATGTACGCTATTTTTCAATTTATTTATTTTCATTGAAACGTAACTTTATCTGATTGCGTAATATGTGTGATTGCTTATAAGTTATAATCATTTAGCTTTTATGAGCTAAATAATTTAGGATTTGAGTTTTATTTGTTTTGGTTCAGCAATAAATATTTACGTATTCGATAATATTGTCTATACAATATTCTACTTTACGATACAATCTTGTTTTATATTTGATCGGTTTTTCGGCAACGACTGCGAGTACTTTTCTATAGAATTTTGTGATATTTGGGGGAATAAAAATCTAGCTAGGTTTTGTTTCTGAAAATTCGCGTTTTTGAGCAATCTACTATATCAACACATTCTGTTTAAGGCTATATTACTTAGGTACTTTATAAAAAGTAAACCACACTAATATTATAAATGCAAAAGTGTGTTTGTCTGTCTGTCTATTATCTCTTTACGCCCAAACCACTTAACTAATTTTGCTGAAATCTGGTATGAAGATACTTTGAGATCCCGAGAAAGGGCATAGGATACTTTTATCTCGAAAAAATGTACGGTTCCCGCGCGATAAACGTATTTTGGTGCAACGAAGTTGCAGGCGTCATCTAGTAAATTATATTACACTAAGCTTGTAGTTTATATAATATCAAACCAATAGCACGTCACGAGTTTTACTATCACTAGATGTTCATACGTAATAAGGCAAAGCTCTGGAAAAGTACGATACAGCTGGGCCATTTGAATAAAATGCGTGTTGATCATAGCTCGTTGCACGAGATAATGTGAGTAAATGAGCTGAAAAATTGGCTATTTGTTATGCGACTTTAAAATTTGTTACGGTTTGTCGACTAGTCGCCGATGACCGGCAAAAGGTGACCAAATATAGAAGAACCATCTATCAATTGACAACATTTCAAATATTTTTTGTTATTGTTTTATGACGAAATATAAAAGTAGGGGTTAAATTAGGGGTCCGATATTTTTTATTTTTGAAAATGTGGACATTTTCATATATAAAACTTGAACTTTAATTCTGATCATTCTAAAATGACTTAAGCGCCAAATGACGTCATTGGTATGGTTGAACAACAAAATACCTTTGCACGTCATATCTGGGTGAGGCCGCCAATTTTTGCTGATATGACGAAAATCTACGCTGCTTGTGACGTTTGAGGCACCTAAATTGTAGGGAATTTATTATTCTACGCTATCATAGCGTTGAGATATATGCCGTTGGAGCACCAAAATGATAGCGTAGAGGCTATCATAGCGTAGAGAAAATCAAACTTATCTCTGTAAATAATACACAATGCGGTTTGTATTATAGCCCCAAACATGGCCCTTTTGACTACTCACATGATGCATTGATCGTTTTATGTGAAACAGTAATACTTACATTTGTGTCACAAAAAAACTTCCTTTGAAAAAACTGTGTACACAGCCCGACTGAGGTTCAAATGTGAACTGTTGAGATTTCTCAAAAGTTCACATTTGAACCGAATATTACGAGAATATTACGAGATTTTCCATAGAATACGTAAAAACTCAGCGTTTCCACTTCCCGATTTTACCTTCCCTAACACCCAACGATAACAATAAATCGGTATTATTGATGACGTTTAAAATGTGGGGTAGAATTGATGTTCCTAACGATTAATTTGATTTGAAAAAGTTTATAAAGAAACTTATCTTAAAATACTATAAGAATTAGAAGAAATATAGAGGTAATAGCCATTTATATAAGTATTCATAACATATCAGATTTATCTTCAAATCTGTCATACTTACTGCTACAGCGACAGTTAAAGTGCACCTCTTCCACGGCGTATTGTATATTTTAAGCTATTTTCTTACCTTTTTTATGTTTAATTGTAAATATATTTTTAGACTATTATTGAAACTCAAATAATTCTAATGCATGCTTGAGTACTTTGTTTTCTTCGTTAGAATCAGTTTTAGAGCATAAGATAAACACAATACTTTTTAAAATACAAAGGGCGGAGAAAAATAATTGCAAAATCAGCAAAAATTGACGGCCTCGCCCATCTGATTTCTTAAAAAAAAACTGTCAGGACTGTCACTGACTTTGTGGTACTTTACTTTGAGGTTATTGGATTTGTTATTGTGTTTATATCTGCATTATTTTCGTTCCTACAAGCAAAGGTGTGTATCGTATCGTATTCTGCCGTACCAATGACGACACAAGTGGATTTTTCGTTTTAATTTTTTTTCTCGGAAATTAATGATTAAAATTCTGTAATTTTTTTTAGGACTTCGGAAACAAAAACAAAGAAATGGTATTTTTTTATTTTTGATGATTAATTAAATGAAATGTTGTCAATTCTGCAGATTACCAAAATTGGTTTCACTACATGAAAGTTACATTACATACAACACATTATTATATACTAGTGACCCCATCCTCGTACGAGTCAAAACTTCTAAAAGTATCAGTATATTTCCTTAATGTTATGCGTTGTTTAAAAAATTCCAAGCACACATAATATGTATCGACAGCAACTTTATATTATGTATGTCTAGTATAGTTACAGTGAACGTCATTGACAGTGCGTAGTTTGCTACGACATCTGCGTAGCGTCTTGTAACACTTACGTAGATGGTACTACGACATACGACCTCCATTAAAACAACGCAATGTCTCGACGTGACTAAACTATTATAGTCAAAACCACGAGTCTAGACCCACAATTTTATAACGACTCAAGATTTTAATATTATTTTTTTCAAGTTTTTTTAGCGAATTTGTGTACTTTTTTTGAGAAAGGTACAAAATTGACAAACTCGCGCCAGAACACGTGACATTATCGTAAAATTGTAAGTTAGAGGATTGTATCTATGAATGCATCCGTTTGCAAACGTATTACCTGATGAAAAGCGACTACCATGCCTATGGATTACTACAATCAGGAAGCTTAATAGTTCATTGCCGGTCTGCTTCTTTCACTAACGTTTCTATGTAAACGTCGTAATGGTTCGGAAATACCTCTGACGAGGGCAGTGAACCTTAAACTACTTTGTTATTCGTAGGACGAGGGTCATTTCAAAGTTTTAATGTTACATAATGCTAAGTTTTACGATATCTTAATATATATACATGAATCTTCTGTACGTGTATTTGTAATATCTTCTAAGCGGCTGGCCCGATTCTGGTGAATTCTTTGCGTGTATTCAAAGGGGTTTGAGAATGGTTTATATTCACAATCCGGCTTTAAAAAATCCGTGGATATATATTTGTGACTGTACTAAACGGTATCTGAAATTGTTAATGCAATACTTATTAATGCAATACTATTAATATAATTGCTTGAAACGGCTCTGTAAGGTCGCCGTGTTATTTTAGATTTCATCGCCACTCCTTGAGCAATATCCAAATTGCATCAAACCACTCGATACTACAATTATGGCAACCGCTCAGGAATTACGCCTTAGGGTCAGTTCAGATTGCGCGGAGATTTTTGAAAGTTCGATTTACACATACCCTTTATAAAGAGACAAGGATCGATAGATCGCGATGTATTTCTGTTTCGATTTGAATAGCTCATTTAAAAGGGCAGCAACGCCTCGTCGCGACGTTGCAATGCGAATTGAATCTTAAAGCGAGCGCTCACTGAGACACGATATTTTTAAGACAGACAGACAATTAAAATGATCTGTCTCTAAACTGTTGCGTCTCGTGTGAGCAAGCCCTTACACTGATTAAGACAAATTTTGTAAACACTTGTACATAGCACATTACTGCGTGTGCCAAACCTCAGGGCCCCTAGCCAGCACGTTTTCTTTATCGCTTTTTTATAGAATCGATAATCAAAAATGTATGAAATTGACATAAGTGTTCGATAATATGAAGTCGACATCCGTCTTGTGTGATATCGATTTATACATTTTGATCGGCGATTCTATAAAGAAGCCATAAAGAAAACTTGTTGGCTAATGCCCTGTACACACTTGCGTCATCCACTTACTTCGAAAGTCCGATAAAAATAGGTTAATGGCAGTTTTCACAAAATAGACACTTTTAAATATATCTTATTCATTCCCACATTGCGACGAAATGTGCAATTTCACCTTTTTAAGGCTATTTATATGCTAAAGGCTCGAACGAGAAGAAAAGAAACTGTTATGCGTACTTTTTCAGCTTATGTATGCATTAAACATAAACTGAACATGTATATGTCGCAGTCATCTGGTTTAATCTGCGATTCGATTGAATGACTAACCCGTTCATTAAATGACACCATTCAATTGAATGACTCGGCCGAACGTTAATCACGAAAACAAATATGGCGTCGAACAGCTCACACAGCTGATAGCACTGTAGTGATATTTTTTCGATTAAATTTACTTTTAACGTACGTTATTTGTTATAAAATAATACGATAGCGTGGATTTACTTATTATTAACGCCGCCAACGGCTACTTAAAAAGATTTATAAAATCCCATTTAACGACTTCACTGTCTTGTCTTTTAGTCAAGACGTTAAACGTCACAGTCAACGTTTTGACGAGTTGTGCTTTAGTCATTCAATTGAACGGAGTCATTCAATGAATACGCTAGTCATTCAATCGAATGGCAGATTGAACTAGATGACTGCGACATATACAATGTGTCCCAACACCGGTGTCCAATCCTTTAATCCTTCGATCGCGGATTTTTGGAAATGCTATTGTATTCTATTGTTATCGTGATCACCGCGGTGCCCTTATGGGGCTTGAAGGATTAATGTTATTGAAATATGCCATGCATGAAGGATTAATGTTATGAAATATGCCAATTTTATCTATGACACTAAAGGATCGGAAGCGGCGGCTTGAAGGATTAATGTTATTAAATATGCCATTTTTTTATCTACGACACTAAAGGATCGGACACATTGCATATAAATACTTAATAGTCACTTATACTGTTTAGTTGCTTTACCGGCAGCTGTAGGCATTGACAGTAACGTATTCGTATCATTGCAAATACAAAATATTTTCATGTAGTAGTGATTTTTAACATGATCTTTCGATAATGTTGCAAATACGTAGTTATTTGTTGTTCCTGCTAAATTTACATCTTATTTTTTCTGCAATAAGATCTGCAGTTCTCGGAGTGTTAAAAAACTTTGCCCGATGAACGCTTGAACAACTTCCTTCAACTTCTTGGTCATTGCAATCTTAAATTCGATTTGTATTACTTAACATAAATTATTTTAGGTACTAAAGGAATGCTTTAGTTAGATACCATAGATATCAGAAACAAACGGATCGTGATCATTATCCATGCTTTTAACATATCGTACGTTAAAAGCATGGATAATGTTCATTATTATTATTTTTATTATTACAAAAGTCATCTATTTATTTATAACTAGCGACCCGCCCCGGCTTCGCACGGGTATAAATATAGTAAAGCCTATATCACTTACTGAAGAGATGATAAAAAATCGATTCAGTAGTTTTTAATTATATTTATTACTACCCGTGGCCCGCATTGGTCGGTAGCACCGCAAAAGCTACGTCCCGCAATTTTAGAATCGTAATATCTTCACAAATATTCATTTAAATTATATCCTGTAAAGGGCCATATATATCTATACTAAATCAATAATGTATTTAAAGTACGGTATTAAATTGTATAAAGATTAATGCCGTATTCGTTAAAATCGCTTCGAAAATTAGCCATTATTTGTCGTTAAAAGTAAATGCCAAAAATTGTTATTGTGGGATATCCATAAGAGATAAACATATACTATTGCGAAGTTTTCTGTAGACCTTTTGATAGTGTACAATACTTAGTACATTATTTTCATAAATCTCGTAGGGTTCAGCCTGCGTTTGCAATATAAGCGGAAAAAATGTAATTATTTACGATATCGCATTAGAAACCCCAATAAAAATAAAGTTTAAAAAACCAAAACCCGACTACTAAAACGCGCTCTAAAAAGTACAAAACAAGAAAATAGTTTATAGGGATATGGAATTAATGTTTAAAGGATAGCCGTGGTCGTGTATATGCCCATTTATTATCTTTAATGAATCTGTTTTGCTATAATAGTAGGTGGCATACGACCACGGCTATCCTTTAAACATTAATTCCATATCCCTATAAACTATTTTCTTGTTTTAGAGCGCGTTTTAGTAGTCGGGTTTTGGTTTTTTAAACTTTTTTTTATTTCAATTATTTTGGGGCTAAGATTCGCTCGATAAATTTCTTAACCTTCCCAACTCCTCAAATGATCGACGACCATAAGGATTTTTTACAATTTATTTGATTCTCGTAAGCAAATGAATAATTATAGTTATTTATTGTTTTACCAGCTGTTGCCCGCGATTTCGTCCGCGTTAGCATAGCATAATAACGGAGATGGTTAGTTTTCTCTTTTTTATGGTTCCTACTCAAAGGGTAAAAACGGGACCCGATCACAAAGATATAATATCAGCCTGTCCGTTCCAGCCGAGAGTGCAAGTACCATATACTGGAGTGTAGGGTACAATAATTTCACTTTCAATTTATAACTTTGTTCCGTAGTTTGTTCCTAAAACAGGCGAATGAAAACTCAACACTTACGACGTGATTTCGATTTTCAGGAGGGAGGGGAGGTTTGGGGGGGCAAAACCCCCCCAAGTTCCAGGCGAGAGTGCAGGTACCACATGGTAATCAAATGATACTCAAAAAGTATATGTTTAGTTTAGAGTACAATAATTTCACTTTCAATTTATAACTTTGTTCCTAAAACAGGCGAATTAAAACTCAACACTAACGACGAGATTTCGAGCTGGGCCCCATTGTCCAAGTTCCGGACGATTCTCATATCAGTGAGAGTGATGAGTAATTTTTATTATTTCATGCAAATATCAAGTAATTGCAAGCAAAGTCGTACACCATATTATACAGTAATCTAGTGCCCGACAGCACCTTTGACTGATTTTAGAGTTACTTTGAATTGGTGTTGCTATAGATAATTAGTTATTGTTTCATATTGTATTGAAATGATTCATGAATTCATGCAATAATCAGGTGATTGCAAGCAAACCCGTGGGAAATAGCTAATAAAATTTATATATTTGAAATGTGCTAACAAAGTTCTTTCATTTGATACCCCACACAACATAGTCAGGTAATTTTTTTTGTTCTATACTTTAAGTGCCCTAGATGGCGCTATAGTCAATTTTACGTAAAGTCATGTAGCCTATAACCAGCGGACAATCAAGACGCTTCCAATAACACCTCATTTTTCTAAATAGGTTAAGTAGTTTTAAAGTTACGAGGGAACAGACAAACATCCATACCCACATACATACATACATACATACATACAGGTCAAAATCATAACCCTCCTTTTTGCTTCGCTGTAGTCGGGTAAAAAGCATATGTTTAGTTTAGGGTACAATAATTTCACTTTCAATTTGATAACTTTGTTCATAAAACAGGAGAATAAAAACTCAACAATATCGACGCGACTACATTTTCAGGAAGGGGGGGGGGGGTTTGGGGGGGGCGCAGCCCCCCTTAGTTCCAGCCTAGGGTGAAGGTACCACATGGTAATTAAATGACACACTATTTTAGAAATTCGAAAAAGCGATTTAAGAATTCTTGCAATTATAAGGTGATTGCTCGCAAATTCGTAAGAAATAGCTAATAATGTTTACATATTTGTTATGTGCTAATGAAGCTCTTTCAAATGATACCAAACACGGCATATTTATCTTAACTTTATTTTTTTACTCTGTATGTTTTGTCCGCTAGAGGGCGTCACATTAGATTTTGTGAAACCCCATATAGCCTATAACCAGCGGACAATTAAGACGCTTCTAATGATATGTCATTTGTCGAATTCTGATAAGTAGTTTAGAAGTTACGAGGGAACCGATGAACATACATACATACATAATTACATACATACATACATAGCCTGTCAAAATCATAACCCTCCTTTTGCTTCGCCGTAGTCGGGTAAAAATAACAGTATTTCTCCACTTTTTAATGAATATTATTATATTTATAAACCTTCATTTTAATCACTCTATCTATTAAAGAAAACCGCATCAAAATCCGTTGCGTAGTTTTAAAGATTAAAGCGAACAAAGAAACATGAGGGAAAAAAGCGACTTTGTTTTATACTATGTAGTGATAACAAAATATACTATATCTTCCGTAAATTTTGAGACAGTCGACGGCAGACTTGGCTGACACTGAATATTCAGTGATTCAGGTGTTGCGGATACACCGCAAAGGGGCGCGCGGGGCGCGTTTACTTAGCTGCTCCGGCGCATGCGCCTTAAGCGCGTGCGCACACTACACAGCTAGCTATACTTATAGTTTTGACTAATGCATTCATCACTCTTACATTGTCTTCGTAGGCGATCAGTAAGTACTTACACCTAATTGTAAAATTGTAACTTTAATACAGTCCACTCAATCTCTCAATCTTTTATTCAAAACCTGGTAGCCTACAAGGATTGAAATCAGAAAGAAATGTATGCAGGATCAAAGATCAATCAAAAATTACCCCAGTAGAGGATGATTCTATTAAAAAAGTACGAAGTGACTCCCTGAAATAGTCTGAGCGTCATCACACCAAGCGCGTAATTGTAGAGTTGTGGGCACATTGAGTGTAGCACCTAAAGAGTACCGTAGGTAATAGTTCGAAAACGGGTCAGTTGGTGTGAGCTCAACATACAAACAAGACAAGCTCAACATATAGAGGTAATAGTAGAGTAACGTTGTGTTCTTGAGATCATATGGATCATAGGACGCACACATGACGTGATATAATTACGCTCTTCAAATCGACTGTATTCATACACGCTGATGTGTGCGTGTGTGAGGTACGACCCACTTTACTCAAAATAAGGATGAATATAAATGACTATTATTTCAATAATAGTCATAAATAACATGATGTATAATGGTAACAATGGTTTTGTCTTATTGTTTTGCTATTTACTTTAAATTCTTATGAGAAGTACATATTTCAATAATTCATGTGAGTTGAACTAATTATTATTAATAATTAATTCATGATATTTGGACAACAAATTATAACATTATTTTTGAACACGTCAATTAATCTTTTTGACAATAATTATTGTTGTTTCCGGTTATGATACTTTTGTTACAAAAGATAGTACAGTTAATAAATTAATATAAAAGTGTTATAATTAAATACTTGATTTATAATGATTTTCAGGATGATTGTAACTATGAATCATTGTATTTATGATATTAGATGCAAATCTTGGTAGTCAGACGTGGGGTGGAGTGATGGCGGTGGGGTTGTTTTTGATATGGCAGTATTTAAGGCGGGCTGTCTAATGGAAGGGACTCACTCTCTCTCTCTCTTGTCGTAAGCCGTCACTCTGCCTCCTGTCAATGTGAATTGGCTCTGAGTACTTCGAACAAAGATCGTTATAAGATAAGTATTTATTTGGTTAAAACGCTTCTTGGCTTTTTGTGTAATATCAGTTCTTTCAGCTTAATAATTGGAAAAGAAGAAAAGCTAAGTGAATAATTGTATTACGTAGTTACAATACGTATAAACTACGGTTTATTTATTGGTGTTTATGATTTATACAATACTTTTATTTAGCTAGCCTAAGCTATTTCTGACATCAGAATTGGGTCTGGCCCTTACGCCGTTGGATTTTAATGCATTTTTTTCCTTCCAGTAAAAACAAAATGGACGCCAAGTGGTTAAAAATATTCTGAACCCAATAATAAGCGAGAACAAAATGGATGAGGCAGTTACATCAAATTTAAATCTAATAACGATGCCAAGTACCAACGAAAGAAACAAGACGGCTGAGCTAAAGTATAGTGCAAAATATTGAGGTGTGGATTTTGAATTTATTTGTTGAAAAGGCAGGTAAGGCCCTGAAGGGCTCTTATTTAACGTGGTTTGAAAAAACGGAGACTAGATAACTTTTAAATCGTATCTGCAAATCTTTGTTCTGCTTAGAAATATATAATTTTGTTTTATAAAATTGAGAGAGAACTAAAGCTGTAATGTACCACTCTGGTTCCGTTGAATCGTACTTTGAATTTTATTTTCGTGAAACGATTTTGTTTTGTAACGGACAAGGATGTCATTAAAGGAAGCTAAAGTTTATTTTAACTTGTGTACTGTGTAATGCGGAATATGCGATATAAATCATGGTTTGGCCATTTAATAATAGATCTGTCATTGGTGTTAATAAGCTGCTTACATTCTCGTCAATTGAGAATATTTTTCACGAAAATTTATTTTTACAACTTACAAGATTTCTAAGAATATAGCCATAGACCATTTATAAAGTATTTGTATAATATAAAATATGTACTTACATATTGTATTATCCAAGAATATTTTGTTTTCTTTCCTTTCACAAATGGCACAATAATTCACTAACATAAGAGAACTCACAATTACTGGCGAGTGGAGTACTGTTTGTATGAGCTTGCGGATAGTATATTATGTAATAAACTTAGCACAGTTATTATACACTTCACAAATAATAATGTAATGAATAATTACAAGTACAAATAACTTATGTTCCAACAAGAATAAAAAAAAAATTACAACTACTGAGGGTAGTTTGTAAAAATTTGCGTAAAAAATAGAATGCCATAGATGTCGTATTACTAGATGTGGCAATCTTGTTGTACGATCTAATATTATTACGTTGTTGTACGTAATACTTTAGTGGTATTCGTTTTGTTTAATTTGTTTAGTTTATCAAAGGCGTAAAAAATGTTGAGAAAGCTATGGAAAATGAATAATATTTAAACAGGAAAGAGTAATTCATGGATTAAGTCAAAATAACTGTCGTGATGATATGAGTAGTTGAGAATCTGATAAAAACTTGTGAATAAAAAGTTTTTCTTTACTATTGTTTTGCTTGTTACTGAATAAGCCAATATTTTAATTGTCACTGAAATTATTCATTTTAGCAGTTCTGATAAAGAGTTATTTTTACAATAATTGAGTAAACAGGCTGATATATTTATTTTATTTGCATTTGTTGGTGGAAAACATTAGTATTATAGACAAGGATAAAAATATTTTATTACAATTCTGTGTTATTTTATCCAGGTACACATAATTTATTATGTTACGTATAGATTGAAGGGACATAGATAAATTTGAACAGACACAGTTAAAGGCATGTTAGGTATATTGTGGTGTTTCACAATGATTGTTCACCTTAGAGGTTTTTGTTTAGAGTGTTAAAACTTGATAGATATTTTTGAATAAATGAGATTATAACTATAATATGTGTTGTATGGGTGCCACACAATGGAAGTATATTATACTGGAATAAGTGCTAAAATATTACACGAGGGAGCAATGTCAGAATATTAGTACTGTAATGTGTTGTGAAGGAGCTAGATCTTATCCTAACATTTTATGGGCCTTATAGTGTTAACAATTTTATAGTTATTTAGTGCCATGATCGCGGATTGTATTAGACAACGTTCAGACAAAGCGGATTGTATTTAGATACCCATCTTCTAAAGTATAGTTGAATCAGTTTACCCACAAAAGTAAATGTAAAGAGAAAAAGAGACTGATAATTCCTTCATAATAATACAATTTTATTGCTAGTAACGAACATTCTTTCTGGTTAGATCAGGTGTAGTAAGGAAACTAGAAAACCAGTATTGTCAAAAATAGAGAAAATAATTTTGAACAATAGAATATCCAACATAACATTATTTGTGCTTCTCTAAGGTTATGGGGGAACATCTAGAGCCACGCTATGGCACTTGTTTTATATATTGTGGGCTGGAGGTTGGGAAGGCCGTGAGAGCAACTCTAGTCCATATAATGTTCTTCCAATGGGTTGTTGGTGTTTAGGCGTCTCTGTGTGATCCGTGGAAGGTGTAAATGGGTAGTCCACCCGGTGGGGCGGCGCAGTAGCCATCTGTATCCCAATACTGGGTTGGTCTTCTCTTCATTATAGTTATAGGGTTAAATCTAACTTAAGGTTTGGGTTAGGTTTTGGTTAGGTTTTGGTTAGGTTTAGGTTAGGTAAGGTTTGGGTCAGGTTAACCTAACCTGATTTTCAGATTTTCTTCATAATGTTTATGAGATTGAGGATTGTTGAACCCAAATTTTCATCGAATGTAGAATCCCAAAAAAAAAAAAAAAAAAAAAGTTTCGAGTGGTTTCCAACTTCCAGGTTTTTAGGAAATAAGACCATGGGTTTGTATTTGTATATCCATTGTAAAGAAAATATACTTTGGTGAGAAAACTGTTGTGAAGTAATTAATATGGGTACATCTAAAATTGATGTTGTTTTGCAAAGCGATATTATTATTCATCGTATTGCGAATTTACAAGTTAGATAGGAGCCATAATTGAAAAGGAGAACAACATACATTTTAAAAATATTTATATAATTTGAATATCAGTTTTGATAAGGGCTTCAATGATTGAAAATAAGTTTTTCTGACATTATAATATGGTCGACAAGAAGCCTTCGACAAACAAAAATTTCATTTCAGGATTATAATTTTCAATAGGTACAATTAATGGAGCTATAATAAATAATTGGCGATATACAAATAATCTCGCAATTATTGGGGTAAAAGATGCAAATTTTACACTTCGAATTTAAAAATAACTAAAGTTGTGAAAAGGAGTATGATATAGCTTGCTGGCTATTATAATAATAATTGAGTTAAAAGCCTTATACAGGTCGGTGAGTACAATCGACTGGTTTTACATGGGTTTTACTTTGTTTTATTATAGATTAATTAGTAAAGGGATATTATCCATGGATTTGTTATGGCACAATTTTCAGAATTTTCAGAAGTTATAAAACCTATTTAATTAAAAGTGAATTTTCAATTCTGTAAGACTGTTGAAACTCGAGAGGCACTAAACCGATTTGGCTAATTTTAGCCTTGAAGTATTTGTGGAAGTCTAGGAGTAAGTTGACAAAATATCTTTGAAAGGAAGTGATACGAAGGTTACCAGGTTTAACTACTTTTATATTGGTATTAAAGTCTAGACAGAGATGGTGTTGATAGATAAAACAAATTGATAATAATCACACAGTAATAAATACAGTATCAATAAGTTGTGGTAATGAGGCAGAATGACCGAGCTGTTTTTGTAAAGTCAAGTGAAGTTATATTTTGATGAGTTATTTTAAAATTTGCATTTAGTTGTGTGATAAACTTAAAATTATTTGTTTAGAATTTGATAAATGAGTTGCTAATGATGGTATTTCTCAGTATTTTGACTATAGTCTGTTTTGGGTGACCAATCTTTTAGGTCTGAGCTCTGGCTACATAAATTAATATTTTTTTAGAGGAATAATTTAATTTCCTTGTGATGTGTCAACCTGGTGTAAGATTCTAATGATGGATCTATCACGACAGGTGTGACTGGCCGTGTGAGGTATGTTAATGCCGTGAAGCTGGTGTGATGTCTGGACACTATGTAGTGGGACAAAACACGACAGTTTGTGAGAGACGTAAATGCTGTGCTGGTTAGCCTACTGTGATGATGATGAAACATGAGTTTGACAAAAATGGTACTGCCTAATCGGACTGATGAATCAATTTGGACATTACATGGCAGTAGGTAATGGGATTGATCATGACAGCCCGACGACTAATTGGACTTTGACTTTTACTTTCCAGAACTTAGATTTTTCTTTTTCAGAAAAGTTATTAAAACACTTCGAGAACGAAGTGTCTGTCAGAATGGCCGTGTGAGGTACGACCCACTTTACTCAAAATAAGGATGAATATAAATGACTATTATTTCAATAATAGTCATAAATAACATGATGTATAATGGTAACAATGGTTTTGTCTTATTGTTTTGCTATTTACTTTAAATTCTTATGAGAAGTACATATTTCAATAATTCATGTGAGTTGAACTAATTATTATTAATAATTAATTCATGATATTTGGACAACAAATTATAACATTATTTTTGAACACGTCAATTAATCTTTTTGACAATAATTATTGTTGTTTCCGGTTATGATACTTTTGTTACAAAAGATAGTACAGTTAATAAATTAATATAAAAGTGTTATAATTAAATACTTGATTTATAATGATTTTCAGGATGATTGTAACTATGAATCATTGTATTTATGATATTAGATGCAAATCTTGGTAGTCAGACGTGGGGTGGAGTGATGGCGGTGGGGTTGTTTTTGATATGGCAGTATTTAAGGCGGGCTGTCTAATGGAAGGGACTCACTCTCTCTCTCTCTTGTCGTAAGCCGTCACTCTGCCTCCTGTCAATGTGAATTGGCTCTGAGTACTTCGAACAAAGATCGTTATAAGATAAGTATTTATTTGGTTAAAACGCTTCTTGGCTTTTTGTGTAATATCAGTTCTTTCAGCTTAATAATTGGAAAAGAAGAAAAGCTAAGTGAATAATTGTATTACGTAGTTACAATACGTATAAACTACGGTTTATTTATTGGTGTTTATGATTTATACAATACTTTTATTTAGCTAGCCTAAGCTATTTCTGACACGTGCAATTGATTTGGACGTTTTAATGTTATATCAGGCAATCCTAAATCGCGCTATTAAATTTTCTGACTTTGACGGGTCATATAAAACGTCTCAAACTCAAAAACTCAAACTCAAAATTTTTTATTCAAAATAAATTTTTGCAAATATTTTCTGAAAGTCTACATGATGCCTACCACCGGTTCCCGAATCCGGCGAGAAGAACCGGCGTAAGAAACTCTAAAACTACAACTACTGGCGGCCTTCGGCATAACCGACCACGCCTCGCTTGGTCAGAAAATATTCCTTTGGGAATAAAAAAAAATATAAATATAAAGAGGTCATATTCCTACTGTACGAGAACCGATCTACTGTATATTTTTATATTGTGCAGACCGTATAATAGTTTCGACACCGCTGTTCGACACTGAATACATAATAGTTACAGCTCACATCAATCAACCTGTCATCATATATTTTCAACGAAAACTTTATACGAAAACTAATTAATGAAAATTAACCGATAAAGATGTTTAACATTCTCTATCAGTTTCGTGAGTTTTATTACGACGTTAAAGTTTTTATCGTACTTTATTAATGTAATAAAATATAATATGACTCACACGTTCCTATATTTTTGCGCGGGCGTAAGCTTTTACTCGTATTTTACCAATGTATATGTTACCGCTAGAATGCGGAATAGGATAATATGCACATTAACGAGGTAAACTGCATATGTCCATAAACCATACATTAAAGAGTGAAATTTAAATAAAAAAAGCTTATATTCGCACTTCATCTAGTTAGTTTGCATAGTAACGAATAGTACATCGTTAAATTGCGTAAGACAATTTATGACGGTAGGCTCGCTCGGCTCCCTTTGTGTTGTGGACTAAGTTCTAACCTAACCTAACCTACTGTTGGACTTTCTGGATTGTGTTTGTTTTTGTTTTGGTGGGGGGCTGCGCTTAGGAATTGCACTCTAGAGGTTCAACCTCAGATCTTCAAATCCATCATCAGTCATACCTAGAGACCAATGACCCTCAATATGGCACAACTAGCTTCAATTATCAGTTGACGGAGCGCCGCTACGCGGGGCTCCTATTTTTGGGTGTTGTGGTCTAAGTTCCAACCTAACCTAACCTACTTTTGGACTTTCTGGATTGTGTTTGTTTTTGTTTTGGCGGGGGGCTGCGCCCCCCGAGCTCCCCTGAAACAAGGTGTTTGTACGTGTTTACATACTTTAAAAGCGTGAATCGAACCCACATCCACGTCGACCAGTCGAGAGCCACACTCTAAGGCCTAAGCCACTGAACCACAGAAATACTAAATAAGATATTTTAATTCAATGTTATCAAACGTGTTATTGACGTGGGTACGTACATGTAACATGTTTAATGTTTATACTTAGCTTCAGCATTTCCTATTTCAAGCTCTACATCTGAAAGCGTGACCTTGTGAAAGCTATCTAGAATGTGAGTTATTTTTGTTCCCAGCAATTTGCATAAATCACATTAATCTTAGTCGATTCAATTCGGATTAAGCAGTCGTATACTGGCTTTATGAGGTAAAACATCCATATTTTTATAACGGGAAGATAGCACAATGCCACCCACGCGAAACCGCAATCTTTGTTAGCGAGTCAAACTGTTATACAAAAGAACATTTCTGTTAAAAATACATTTAAAATAGGAATTACAATTTTGTGAGTGAAAAGAAAAAGTAATTCTGAGAAGCGAAACGGCTAGTGAGAGTAGCATTTGAAGGTGTTTTAGAAAAGTAGCAACTTTTCAAGTAGTTTTTTCGCAGCTTCATAAGATTATATTATAGCGCATAGTTAAGCAGTACTCATCAACACTCTGTTAAGCTCGGTAGTCGGTACTCATTGAGCAGTATAGCATGTAACGTAACAGATATGGTATCAAATAATACATAGACACGAGCCCACGTCTTGACGTACAGTTTACACGACCAATTTGCAGGTTGATACAGTGTTTGAAACGTTACATGCAACACTGCTAAATAGGTACCCAGTTTTATACATAATACATTAGATTTCTATAAGGGATTTCAATGCCTTTGGTAACATACACGGCTCGTCTATCACATCTCAATACGATTACTACTCTCTTTCATTCTGCACTGAAACACATATTACGAACGTGAATCAGTAGTAATTCTGATCAAAGGGAAAAATATATTTTCTGTAAAGCCTTATGTTCGTACAAGAATGGCTCGTTAGGGTAATAGGAGAAATTATTTTGTTGTCGGATAAAATATAATGATTCTATATTTGTATAAGGGCGAAAGACGAAACAATGCTATTATTTGGCCTTTGGGTTAAAGGGTTACGTGCCCTGGAAATAAAAGTACCCGTTGTGAAAGGTCGGTTTGGAAAGGTGACCAGATGCGATAATGCGACCTACCTATTCGGACTGATTTGTTAATAGCATTATCGAGTTTGGTCGCACTATACAGAAAATAATTTTAAAGTTACCCCAGACTAATAAAGGCGAAGTTTGTGATTGTGTATATTTGTCACGTAAAAAATACAGTACGTAATTATTGATATGAAATGGCAGTAGATATTATAGAATATTTAGAATTGGCTACTTTATTAAAAATGTGGTGTTCTCAATGTAGGTATTTTACTATGTATTTACTAATTTTTTTCATCAAAATCGATTTTCAGATTTAGGGCCTGTTTCAGCACTTCCTGATAAAGTACCGGATAGGCTAGCACAACTTAATATATTCTCCATACTCTATCTGTCAAGTTAAGTGGTGAAATAGGCTCTTATACCTGTATAATACCAAAATAAATATGGATGAATTATAATAACATACCTTTTTTGACAGGTGACAGCGGCGGGTAAGGCGGTGCTTGTGACGGGATGCGACAACGTGCTCGGGAATGCCCTGGCTCGGAGACTGGATGACCTCGGCTACCACGTGTTCGCTGGCTTCCAGTCCAAGGCCGGCAACATTGACGCCGACATGCTGAAGGAGGACTGCTCCGGCCGCCTGCACACGTTACAGCTGGATGTCACTTCTGAGACACAGGTAATTAGGTATCATTGCGTTGCGTCGTCAGAATGACATAACGGTGTGCGGTACCCACAATTCGCCTAACATTCCTGCATCGCGCTATCGAAGTTTTCTAAGCGCGTCGGTATATATACGACAGCTGAAATGTATCACGTGGGCTTCAGCCTGACCGGGCATAACACCTCGCTCGGTCGGAAATCTTCCTTTGTGGTGGCCATGCATCTATCCCACTTTGGTGACCCTCGACAGAACACGCCTCCTTCATCATCATCACTCCCCGCCCCTCCGCACCGCCTCATCGGGTACCTCGTCCACTAGCCGCAATGTACCGCGGCCTGGGCGACTCCGCATCGGCATCATCGGGCTTTCTCACTACACCGATCGGTCAGCAGAGCACATCTCTCCTGGTCAGCACGTAGCGTCGGCCCCGCACGGCAGCTTATCCGACTGAGTACACAACAATAAGGGTCAATTCAGATCGCAACGCGACGCGTATAAATTATGCATTTCTAAATTTGTATTGAATAGACAGATTTCCAAGACGTCTCACGCAATAGAATGTCAAATCCATACAAATTTAGAAATGCATAATAAGTAATAATAATAATAATATAATAATATCTATGGACGCTTCACACCACGTCAGTCTGGCCCTGTGGTAAGTACCTGAAGGACTTGTGTTACAGGTACCAGACAACGGAAATATATTTAATACTTTTATACTATACATATATTTAAGATTTTTATTATATGATACACATATTTAATACACATCCATGACCCAGGAACTTTATAAACTTTTTGTTCCGTCGGCGGGACTCGAACCCGCGACCTCTGGCTTGAGCTACCAACGCGCTCACCACTGCGCCACGGAGGTCGTCAAACGATAATAAGTGTCGTGTTGCAGTCTGAATTGACCCTGAGGCTGGATTTATACGCGTCCCCCCGAACGCGCGGTTTAGCGGCTACATCGCGAGATGATAAGGAAATGTAAATGACAGCGCAACCACGCCGCTATTTAAATAAATCGTAATAGCCTAGGATCCCTTCATAGAAGGACCTTCACCGAGCTGTTTACGGGATGAAAAGTATTTTATATTCAATTACGTATGTCAACAAATTAATTGCAGGTGGGTTGCCTAAAAAATTTCAGTCCAGAATTTAAAAAAAATAGAAAAAAAAATAACATTTCGCTGGTTTGGTTAATAGACAAATTCTATACCAATCGAAATTATGGAGCCCGTAGAGTATGAAAACGTTAGGTTGTCTATTTTTTTCCTGTCACAACTCTTGGGTAGGCAGGTAAATCGATACTAGTACCGGATGGTACCGGTCTGGTTAATGCTTAATGCATATTCTATGGGCTTCATACTTTCGATTGGTATGGAATTTGTCTATTAACCAAACCAGAAAAATGTAAAAAAAAACTTTTTTTTTATTCTGGACAGAAATTTTTTAGGCAACCCACTTGCAATTAATTTGTTGACATACGTAATTGAATATAAAATACTTTTCATCCAGTAAACAGCTCGGTGAAGGTCCTTCTATGAAGGGATCCTAGGCTATTACATGCATTTGTGAACTCGCGCGTCGCCACTTATAAATCCAGCCTAAAATAAATGAAAGCTGAACGCTTTATTCGCCCGCACTGAAGTCATCTCAACTTCATTTCATTCACGTTGCGGACACAACGCATGAATGTACTTTACAATATTATGCTATGGGATATATTAAACTTTGTACCTATTTAAGACGTATGACTGAAGTATTGCGAGCAAGTTATTCCTATATATGCGTTTTCATTTGCAATAAGCACTACAGTTCGATGCCCAAGCAGCAGCTTTCTAGCAATAATTACAAATGTATAACTACATAGTTACCAGTGAATTGTTACATTCAATGCAACAGGTAGATTGGGTGTGATATTACGCGTGGCTATTGCCTATTATAGTTTGTTCGTTCTAAGATGATATGGGTGACAGTTCTCATATTCCTTGCTACGGATTTTTTTTACAAGAAAACAAAAAAAAATCAGAATGTAATAAATTATATTCCATCTACAAAAATAAATGTTTCCTGTAATTGTAAATGAATAAAAATGAAAAGTTGCTAAATGCTAACTTATTGATATAGAATTATAAATATTAACTTTGAAATAGGAGTATAAAATTATTGTTACGAAAATATTTGAAAAATGTCAGATGCATGAAACGGAACTTATGTCAATAGAGATTGACACAGTTGAATCGAAATCAAATCGATAAAAAAGGGCGGCCATCTTAAATCGCCGGCGTCACTCTGAAACATCAGTACGAAATCGATAATTTTGATTGCAATTCCTTTACGAGGTGATTCGATATTTTTAAATTATTCGATTAATTTTTTTAAGTAACTTCCCTACTATTGTCAATTATAATGTGTCACGCATATCATCATAAAACGAACAAACTATAGTCTTCAAATGAACAATGAAACGACCTTTTAATAGTTTTGAGTCTTTTTAGTTTAGTTTAATATCATGAGAAACGGAGGTCGCCTTTAAATATTTGTTTTCAAAATGTTGTATAAAAATTAAACGTACATATTTTAAAGAAGTTGATTCCTATGCAGATTTGACGGCTGGATTTGACCTACGCAGTTTGGCCGTGTTACGTCAAATCCAGCCGACAGGCCACAACTCACAATTAACATTGAGTTGACATGATCCGACCAAATGACGTTGGTCTGTCAACTGTCTAGGAATCAATTTCCTCGATGGTACATATAAGCCAGACTATATATAGCCGCTAAAAGGAAAAGGTCACACATTCATATTTTTTTTATTTCACCGTGCGTCTCAGTAGAATTCTCTAAATTGATTTTCTTGTGAAAGTTTCAATTACTGTTCAGAAATCAAATCATTAATAAGTAATGACATTGTGACCTGCCATTTACCATTAGGAATTTTAAAGGCAACAATTATTAATGTTGGAGTAAGCATCGTAGGTGTAACTTCCATTGTAGGTTCGCGTGTTGGACTAGTTTCATGATATGTTAGGTTAAGAAGTAAGCATCTCAATCATCAATAATAATCAATGTACATCATATTTGTGGGAGAGCCATGCTTCGGCACGAATGGGCCGGCTCGACCGGAGAAATACTACGTTCTCACAGAAAACCGGCGTGAAACAGCGCTTGCGCTGTGTTTCGCCGAGTGAGTGAGTTTACCGGAGGCCCAATCCTAGGGGATTGGGCCTCCTCGATTCCCTTGGATAAGGGAATAGGGTAGGCCCTATTCCCTTCCCTACCCTCCCCTATTACCCTATTCCCTCTAAAAAGGCCGGCAACGCACCTGCGGCTCTTCTGATGCTGCGGGTGTCCATGGGCGACGGAAGTTGCTTTCCATCAGGTGACCCGTTTGCTCGTTTGCCCCCTTATATCAAAAAAAATAATTCAATTAGAATAATATACTTTAAAAATTGTACAAAATATTATGACTCCCTTTATTGAGGTAATTCCTCTGCTCGAATCCCAGAGGTATTTTTGCGAAAGAATTTCTTATTACTTCGTGGATCAGTAGATCACGATGACTTTGAATTTTAATTCGGTTTGATCGATTCTCTATTTTAAGATTTTTAATACAGATAATAATTTATTCACCCCTCGCGTTCTTTGGGATCCGCAGTCCTAAATTTAAAACTTTGAACGCTTAGTAGCTCGTGAAGCTTACAACTCTGATGATTTATAGCTCGATGTACTTTCGTATCTCATTGTTCTACTATTGTGAACAAACTGTGAACATAAATAGTCACAAAGGAGAGATAATTCTACAGTTATAATGTGATCCTATCCGCATTTAAACAAAGAGTTGAGCTGGTAAAGTAGTAGATTTTTGTAGAGATACGAAAAAAAGTTAAATTTTAATATCTGTTTCAAGGTCTATATGTAACAGTTAAAAAATTTCCGTTTTTTGCTTAAATGGAGGCTCTAGGGCCGGGAAATTATTTGAAATAAAAAAAATTGTGAATTTTATGTATAGCCAGGAGTATAAACCAGATAATGAAGTAAGTAAGTTACAACGTTTGTTTAAATTATAAGGAAGAAATGAGTAATTATCCTAATGTTTTAAAATGTAGTTATCTTGTTACTCCACTCACGTCTTTCAATTATTTTCCATGTTATTAAGAGAAAATGTAGACCTAAATAACGCAACACAAAAGAATTTAGTAACGTTGAAGATTATACTATCTTTGTACCTATTATTATAATGTTATTTCAAAGCCTGTTAAGCGAACCCTTTATGAAAACATTACCTATTAATGTAATTTGATTAAAGTTTAGCTCGAGGTACGCCTGTTAAAGACGTTTATTAGTGAACAAAATTACACTAATAATATAACATGAACATGACTCTTGAAATTTCAATTGAAAACGTCAGTGGAAGAATCGAACAAGTACCATTTCGTAACATACGGACAATAACTCATTTTTTCCCATATTATTTTAATAAAATTTGTAACTTATCTACTCGATAACCTAGGTAATATATCTGGCTACACATATAATCCACAGTTTTTCTATGTCAAATAATTTTTCCGGCCCTAAAGCCTCCATTTAAGCTAAAAAACGGGAAGTTTTTTCATGTTACTCGCCTTATTCTTCCATTCACGTCTTGAATTATGGAAGTATTTATGAGAATCTCGCTCTATTGTGTTTCTTACATTTCAAAACTTGTGAGCATTATTATAATTAGTAAATTCAGATTTAATAGCTAAGCATCGTACTTATTTTATAAACAATAAAAGATTGTACGGACAGGAGGGCAGTTCTATCTAGTTTTTTCCCTAGTCCTACTGCGTAAATAAAGCATACTGTATTTTTACGAGTTAAAAATAACTCATGTCCTTTTTCTAGTGATCTACTACATTTATAAAAATTTTACAAAATCGGTCCAGTAGGTTCTGCAATAAGAACAAAGTAGAGACATAAAACAAGAGTTTATGTTAAAATAATTATTATAAATATTGTTGCAAAACATTGTTACGGTATGTTTTAAAATCTAAGCACTGCAATTTCTTTTCAAAGAAATGAACACTATTAAAAAGAAAGAAATGAACACTATTAAAAAGATTTAATGAATTTAAAAATAATATGGGTGTTATACAATATATTATAAGGTTGGAGGTGCTTATTTATATATTCTCAGTTTTGCCTCATTCATATCCTGCTTCACGGAGTGTTACAAGGTTCTAGTTAAATTATCAAACTAAAATCAACTACAAAATACGAGTAGCGTAGGATGTTTCAGTAACTTGAATCCACATTGTGTTTATAGAAATTGTAAATTTAATTTAACAATGTAAATAGAACGGTTATGTTTTTGGGATAATTATGTGTGTTAACCAAGAACTTCAACTACATATTATTATTACAATGCCGAATAAAGATTAATTTCACAATTTTTGCGTGAAAAACTAACAAATATCACAAACTTTTGCTTACATAATATTAGTCTGTTAGTGCGATAATAACATTAACCAGAATTATCCATACTCTACCCTTGATTTTTGTAATAAAATATATATTATATTTTAAGGGTCAACCCTAAGATAATATTTAAAAATGTAAACCATTGAGACATCAAATACTTAAATACGAAAACTTTTCTTACTGAAGTGAAATAAATTGCGTCTAATAAATACCCGGCTGTCTCTTCTTAACTCCCACAAATTGCTAATTTAAGTAATAATTAGTAGAAGCTTCCTGATTAAATTAGATGGACTAATTGAATAAGGGCCTGTTTCACCGCTTCCTGATAAGGTGCCCGATAGGCTTATTTGACAGATTCTCCATTCTCTATGTGTCAAGTTAAGTGGTGGATAGCCTTATCAGGAAGCGGTGAAACAGGCCCTAAATGTTGGATCCGCCAAATTAGGCAGTTTGACAATGTTCTGATGAATGTGTGCCTAGTAGTGAAAATGGCTATGATTACTTGCATAATATAAGAACATAAATTACTATAAAATTTACTATTTAGTAATTTACCATTGAAGGTATGAAATTAACAACAATTTAAAAGATGTAAGTGCCTATAATATTGGACTACTTTTGAAAGAAAATATCTGTATACAAAATACTTTATTTTGTGTCAATTTCTTCCTTCAGATGTCGAAATGGCGCCAAATAGTACTGAAGATCACGCTTCATTCTTTGACAGTCCATGAAGTCTTTGTGTTACACTAAATTCTTTTTCTCTTTTAAACAATTTACCATGTCCCTGGATATCAAACTAGTAACTACAGCTGACATCAGACATCAGATATTTTGAGCGCGTTTGGCGATATAAAAACTGTAGGTCGATTCCGCTAAATAGTGTTGCAATAATATAGTTTCGATATCGTTTTGGCACTCGATATGTAAATATCACAAAATAGTACTCTCCTACCATTTTGTGTTCTCATATCATCTCACAGCTTTAGACTTAAAGTTAGCAATAATCGTTAACTATCATAATTCATGACCGCGAAAGGTGGCTTAACATGAGAAACCCATTACAGACGAAATGGTACTAGACGAAGCTCGTGAAATTAATCGTTAGTCATCTGTTTGTCAGAACAGTTGAGACTACAATAATTTTTCATAGGAACTGTATCGAATCTGAAACATCAGAATTTGGGTACTGACGTCACGTTTTTTCCAGATTCTGTCGGCGTCGCTGTACATTGTTGATCACCTGCCAGAGGGCGCGCAGGGGTTGTGGGCGATTGTCAACTGCGAATCCTGGTGTGCGCTCGGTGAACTAGAGTGGGTGCCCTTCTCCGTAGTCCGACGAGCGATGGACGTTAATCTTTTAGGTAAGCGCTGAAACCGTCGTTTTAGTTCATCGAAACAAACACAGATGGCGCTAGGAGTCACAAAGTAGCTTTCAGGTAGCTGAGTATTTTTATGTTAAATCTGAAGTAATAAGAATACTATTTTGATCTAATCTAAAACGAAGTTTTACAGCTCAATTATTTACTAAGATACTTACTCAGTGCATATATGCAAATAGTGGAAAAGATTAACTCATCAAATAGGGATGAAAAGCTCAACGTGAGAAACATTTTCACAACATGAAATTGGAATGTTCGCATGTCATTAAAATTTCAGAACATTTGCCATTCCACGTATCTATTTATTTGATAGTCATGTATTGCGGTACTTCACTTTACGGTTTTATTAATGTGGGGAAACGTTGTCTTCTTTAAAGCTAAATGGTTCCATCGGCATCAACTTTAACTTCCTTATTCAAACGAGATTTTAAATTTGTTTTAAAAAAATTAGAGAAATCCCAAAAAGTAGTTTGTATCCTTACCTAATATTTTTATAGTCGATGATCATTCCAGTCAATAGTTTCGGAGCCTATTTAATACAAACAAACAAGAAATCATAAATCCTTCAGAATATTTACATACCCAGATAAAAATAGTATGGAAAATAAAATCTAAATCTGGGGCTTTGATGTACACACATATTTTTTACTTCTGTATAAAATAGCATGTAGATTTTGAAACCTTTTACCGTTAAATCTCGTTCAGAAAGAGCGATTTTCTTCGCGCGAAGACATTTCCAAGTCATTCTAACAATAATTACTATAAAATAAAGTATACTATTGATACTAGTAAATAAAGATAAAGACTTGGCTTAAATGTGATCTGAAAACTTTTTACGATAGAAATATTACATATATCTACATGTAATATTTCTATCGTAAAAAGCCAAGTCTATCTAGACTTGGCTGTCCTTTTTACATTTGATGCTTTTGGTGGGAAGATTCATCATTCTTATAAGGGCATGGATGAAAATCTGAGTGCATAGAAAACTTCCTGAAGTTGGAAATCAAAAATGTATGATAGTGAGAGAGCCCTAGAATATTTTTTTTTTTGTGATTACTAACAAGCTAATTTTTTGTGAGTAGCTACATTTTGATAAGACAAACAACATTTTTATTTTCGAAAAATCTCGAAAGTGGTAGCTAACAGAGATAGAAAGGATTTCATACTTTAAATTGATGGTCCTAAAATATGGATTGTTCTATTTGTAGGACAATGTTACTCTTAAATTATATAACTATTAACCTACCAATACCAAAAATCAGCTGGTTACGGGTTCCGTTTTAGGGTACCGTAGTCAACCAAATTTTGTTGATTACAGAACCCTAAATTTTTCTGTGACATATCAAATATACGCGGGCGAAGCCGGGCGGGATAAAAATACCGTGTAGGTCCTTATAAATCCCGCAATTACGCCGCTTGTGAACAAGGGCTTACAAGGCATTAGCATTCACAACGCGACACATAACACTCTTTCATTTAACGTTCATCACAGGATTATGTTTCTCGTTAATTTTAGTCTATTTTATAAAAAATGTAAGCTCATAGAAATTGTTAATTAACGAGGCACTACTTTCCTTCAAATATTCGTACAAGTAGATTATTTTTATTGTTTTAGATTTACAGAGCTGTTGCTATTTGTATAATATAAAATCAAGAAAAGTATTGTATCAATACTTGTAAATTTACAATCTCATAGCTTTATTATTTCCATTAATCCAATGGCGTCACACAAATATAGTTATCAAAGCATTCATCATTAATTTTAATAATTAATCCGCAAAATGTGTACGTTGTAATTCATACAGCTGATAAAATATTGTAGTTAAAATTAACAACGGTTTCAATGTATTTTGATTTTTGTGTAATACATATTTGGTCATAATTTGATTACCGTTATTACAGTACCTAATAGTCTATTTCAGGATACTTCGCTAGCATAATCTCTATACTTGTAAACTTTCCTCTTGTTTCGTCATGTATATCCATGTTATATAATATATATGAAAGAAAGTGTGTATATCTGTTTTCACTCTTTGTTTCTCACATACATTCCGGGGTGGGAACCGTGCGTTTTACCGTGATAGAGACTATTCTATAGACTTTCTTCGGTTTAGATTAAACAGACAGACGCACAATCTATATATATATATATAAAATTCAAAGGTGACTGACTGACATGGTGATCTATCAACGCACAGCCCAAACCACTGGACGGATCGGGCTGAAATTTGGCATGCAGGTAGATGTTATGACGTAGGCATCCGCTAAGAAAGGATTTTTAATAATTCTACCCCTAAGGGTATAAAATAGGGGATGAAAGATTGTATATAATAATACTTCTTAATGCGAGCGAAGCCGCGGGCAAAAGCTAGTTTAATTATATGTGTTCTTTAATATTTAATAATAATATTAAAATAAAATAAAAAATAAGGGGGGGCTCCCATACAAAAAACACAATTTATGGCCTACTTTTACGGAACAGGATTTTGATGAATTCCAACCTCAAGGGGTTAAAATAGAGGATGAAAGTTAAGGAGTATACTTCTTAACGCGAGCGAAGCCGCAGGCTAAAGCTCGTTTATTTATAATATTTGTATGGGTAGCCCTTCCCCGGGTGTAGGTAGTTTATGTGATGTAGGTATAATCTCCCACAAGTATCAGACCGAGAGCGGCTCGTTATAATACAGCGAATCCCCCGAGAAATCGCCTAAGAAACCTTTTCAAGGGCTCCACGTGTAGACCGTAATAACTGACAGTTATGTCATAAGCATTGCTTTATTATATCCTTGTAAGCTGAAATTATTACACTTTAAAAGGTACTGTCTTGTTACATTTTACAATTAATGATTTCTCGGTAAAGCTTTTCATTACTTCTAATAAAACATTTAAGAAAATTTAGGGGAGAAACGAGGTAGATAGGTCTAGACCCTAGGGACAGGGAAACAAACCTAAATTAATTTAAAAAATACTGTCCTACAGTATTTTTTAAATTAATGTAGGTTTTTTTAATTCAACACCGAGCTTTGGTCTATTGTCTCAGAGGTATTATGATTTACAGCGTATTTTTATTCCAATATACCCAATCTAATTAAGTATCAATCCATGACATAAAATCTCTTAAAATAAATAAAACAGCGCATCTGATATTTACATAACTTTAATACATTAAGCCAAGGCTGCTCAACCTTTTTTACAGTGGGGCCAAACGGTGGATTCCAACATTTATAACGGGACATTAAATATATTACCAATCAAACTTCAATGGGTTATATAAGGATATATTTTTTTTTTTATATTAATGAGATTTTTGCAGTTGTATGTCTTTTAACAATTTATTTATGTTGGGTGATAAATCTGATGTTGACAGTAGCAACAAGTCAGAAATATGTTGTTCAGTTAATGATATGCGGTATTTATTTTTAACATAATTAAGGTCTGAAAACACTTTTTCACAGACATAATATGTTGATTCAAAACTACATAAAAACTGTAACGCTAGATCAGTTACTGCGGGAAAGTCTTCTTTTGGAACCAACTTCCAGAAATCTGCAAAATCTTCTGAAGAATTGAGGTTTCGACGACACTTTTTCAACAAAAAGGGTTTTCAATGTTTGATGATTTTGCAGTTCAACTTAGTAAAAAAAAAGTTAAGTATTCAAAACTTCCTTGTGCGGGCCATTTAAAATTCTTTCGCAGGCCACATTGTGGCCCGCGGGCCTGGGGTTGAACAGCCTTGCATTAAGCCATGAATCTGCCTTTGAGCGCTCGCTATTTGCATACGTAGCCATTATCACAACTACGAGTATTTATTTTCATAGTTCTTTACCCAAAGAGCAAAATCTGGACCCCATTACGAAGACTTATCTGTCTGTCCATCTGTCGGTCCATCTTAAGAACCGCGATAGTTAGACAGTTGCCACAAAATACGTATAAATTCTGTTGCCGATATTACAACAAATACTAAAAATAAATTAATTGTTTAAGACTTCCATACAAACAACGCCACTTAACGCTACGGAACCCTACGTGCCCAAGTCCGCCTCGCGCTTGGCCGGTTTTTAAACTCCGTATATTCAGTCTATCTCTCTTGTTGTTATTTCATGTCGTGTCTAATCCCTACTATGGCTTTGTTGGTCCAAACATCGCTTTTCCGCGAATTGTTTATTTTGAGAGAACACAATACAGATTAATTCTATTCAACCCCCCCCCCCCCCCTGTGGAGTGTGTACTCAAGATAGACTTAAACAAATACTATGTTTGTGATCACATAAAAGAAAACCTTGAACTTTTACTACTTACTCCTCATGTAACGTACACAGGGCCCCCGCTACCATATGTGCAATGTGTGCAATGCACACGGGCGCCATCCTCTAGGGGCGCCAAATCGCCATCTTTAGGGGCGCCAAAACCAAGGACCCAAACAATTTGCCTAAAGAGGTGCCAAAATCCTTTTTTTGCACACAGGTGCCAGTAGCCCTTACGGGGCATAGAATTATAATCTTGTTACGGGGGCCCTGAACTTACAATACAATCATTCTCTATGATTAATGATAGAATATAATAACATTTAATGCAAATTTAATAACTCCGTTGGCACTCCGGTGGCACCGCGAAAAAACGGCGAAAAAACGACAGTAAGTTAGGTAACACATTGTAATACCATTTACCTGTAAAATAGAAGAACAACGGTTTTTTGGTTCTTTTCGATAAACAAATAGAATCTATGTCACTGCCTCACAATAAACCTGCCTCCAGAGCCTCTCAATACGTTTTCTTTATCGCTTCTTTATAGTCTATAGAATTGCCGTTCAAAATGTATGGAAGTAATTTCATATATTTTGAACGACAATTCTATCACACTAGTCGAACGCCAACTTCATACTATCGAACGTTTATGTCAATCCCATACATTTTGATCGGCAAAGAAGCGATATAAAAAACGTCTTGGTTAAAGGGCCTGTTTAATCTCGTATCTGTTCCTCAGGTCCGGCCAGGTTAGTGCAGGTGATGCTGCCTCTAGTCCGTCGTGCGCGAGGTCGTGTCGTGCTCGCCTCATCTATCCTCACGCACGTGGCCGCTCCGGTGCGTGGCGTGCATGCAGCCTCACTCGCTGCGCTCGACGCTCTGGCTGCCTGCCTACGTAGGGAGCTCAAGCCACGAGGAGTTGACGTGGTATGTATACGGCGTATCTGGACCAGTTTTATGACGTCAATATGAGATAACATACCATACCGGTACCGGCATTGTATTAAGTATGTAGCGCTGTAGCTAATAGTGAAGGGATTTCATGACATGCTCGAGTGGGTGATTAAGCTTGTGGCTTCCGACATGTGTCTAGTTATCATGGTATAGAAATCAGATTTCTCACGTGGTGGGTTAAAAAGAAGTTATTTTTAAGTATTGAAATGTCACCGGATCTGTCAGACTAAGATAAGGGATGCTTAGTATACCTTAAAGAATGCCGATTTAAAGGTCATGTGAGCATGTAGGGACATTTTAAAATATAAACAATAAAGCTTCATATTTTTCTAACCAAGCTTCGCAGATATTTTATGTTGCACCAAACTAATCCAATCCTTGTTTTCTAAAATCTTGTTATAATTTACCTAAATAAGCAATTTTCTTAATATATTTTCTTTTTCATAACCTTCAAATGGCTGCTCATAAACTCACCGCTAAAATACTAAACGCTCTTATTATTATTTTTTATCAGTTTTACCTAATGTAATATACTAGGTCTCCATGACGCTCGAGTACACGAATAGCACTCTTGACTCCCCTACTATGAGCGCGCAATTTGACTCGTCACCGCGCTTGCCGCCTGCCTGCACAGGGATTTCAAGTCACGAGGAGTCGATGTAGTAGGAATACAACTATACAGGCATTACCGGGAAAATAGCGTAGAACTGTCGCTCTAGATGTCTTACGTAACTTGTATGTCTTACGTGACACGTAACTGACATAATATAATCGCTAAGGATATTTTCGCACAGAGACGCGACTATTAGCGATACCATCTCATAGTCTCCGTGTCACGATTTTATCTGACATTAAGACAAGCTGTCGAATCTTTAAACATAACCTCTGAGTGTGAAAAAATTACAACAGATATCTGCAAACTTCACCTTACTGCTTTAAAGCAACTCCATTCACTATCGCTACCCAAATTCCTATATCGCTTACCATTAGCTTATTAATTAAGCTCATCTATTCGCCTCGTTTGCTGATCATTGCTTGTGTAATTATATCAGGCTGCCAGCCGCTGATTAAATGCACCACAGCGAGTCAGTTATCGCGTCTAATCGAGATCCCGCTAACCATCTACAAACATAACACTAAAGGTGGGTTGCACCAGAGGCGTTGTTATAGTTAAGGTTAAGGTTATCGTCAAATATGGCGTTCATTATTGAATTTTACTAGAGATTTGACAGTTCATTTGACATTTTGTTATAGTTAAAGTTATAGTTAAAGTAAGTTAGTGGAACCCATACTAAGGGTGGGTTGCACTACAGGCGTTGTTATAGTTACAGTTATGGTCAAAGTTAAGGTTATAGTTAAGGTTAACTTTGACAATGACCACAGAATTTGATGTCTATTGCTTAACTTAATGGGGTCGAGAGTATAAAAAATCCTTTTCCTTCAATTCCATACAAATCGAAGGAAAAAATAGTTGTTATGGCAACACTGTGAGCTTTAAATGTCAAATTTAACTTGAACCGAGCGCGGTTACGGTTATCGTCAAATACGGCGTCCATTATTGATTTTAACCAGAGTTTTGACAGATCATTTGACATTTTGTTAAAGTTAAATTATGTTGGTGCAACCCACCCTAATACATTACTAACCACCGTACAACGCGTCGCATCTGTGATGTTGATGCTATCTATGTAGTTTCACGCATTTGGAAATGGTTATAGAATAAGTTATGTTGTTCATTTGACATCATGTTGCAGTTGATTGTTTAAGGCAAAATATGGAAAAAGAATTCGTAAGTCGCGGAAAACGTGTGTATGAGGCCAGCATAAATACAGTGTGAAAATAAAGAAAAGAATAATAATATTTTCTATTGACAAGAAAACTTCTGCTGGGTTAATTACCCACTTATTACTATTTAATTAATGCTATTTAGTTGTAAGTAGTCTTGGTAGTTTACATTATCACGATCATTTTATCGTATTTAGCAAATTAATAGTAATTATTAAGTATAAAAATGAATAGTGTTATTTTTCTTTTGTTATATAAACCTTTACTTCTTCCTTTCACATTATCTCAGGCTTAAGAAGACATTAACAGACAAACGACGTTTCAATTTCATTAAAAGAGACCTTTTATAATCGGTTATGATGGATGGACGGACGGATGGACAGACAGACAGACACACTTGCGCATTTATAATATTAGTATGGATAATCTAAGTGGTTAGTCTGCTTGCTTTTGTAGGGACCATGTATGTGTGAATGTGCGAGTGTCAGCAGTTTTGTGTCTGGGAGGCGATGTATGCTAGAGACGACGGGCAGTCACTCACACGTGAGGCCTTGTCAGAATGTACGAGTGTTTAGTTTCGGGATAATAAAACGACAAGTTTAATATCAAGTATTTGTTTTACTGTTGCAACTGGGGACTTAGTAATGAGTGACTAGACTCTTCAAATACTTTCATTAGGATAATAAGTATTAGATCACTCGGTTTTTAAACTACTATTTTTCACGTCATTGGGATTAGACCTATACAAAAATCTACTTTTTAGTTAACCTATTTCAGAAAGTAGAAATTCGTTTGTCATCTTCATGAAAATTGCATTTGCGATAAATTCGTATCGAATTTAAATTCGAGCTATCGTCGTGTCGGCCTGTTGCGACCGAAATATCACTCAACATGATCCAATAAATTAAACGAATTTTAGTGCCTATTCGAACTGGTGTTATTCATTGGTGACGTTTGGTATATGTTTATGTTCTAAATTTTGCTGTCATATCGTTTTGTGGTCGTATTTCTTTGGGTCGTAATCGTATATGTTTGTAGTATTATATTATAAATGTTTGCTACAAAAGTATCATAAACTAGAAGACTTTCTTTCCTATATAAATCTTCCCTTGACTTCCACGAATATGTTATATTTTCACTTTTATAAATATTATGTTTTAATTTTGTACATAAAGAGAATAAATATTTCAAGACAAAAATTTGCCAAATCGATCCAGCATTTCTCGAGTTTTAGTGAGACAGCAACAAAAAATATATTTATATAGATAGATACTTGGTTCTAGTAAATTAGGACACAAAATAATACTGGACGTAGTGATATTTTCGAATGGAAAATTTTCGTTTCTATTTACTTATTCAAAAACGAAACTTGAAAGTTTTTAAATTTCCAGTACTATCCTCGCGGCTGGTGCGGCTTAAGTTTCTTCATTAAATAGGGCCCTTCACTACGATTGCCTCTACCGCAGCGAAACTCAATGCCTGTCTTTCATTGTAAGGATGGGAAAATATTCTACGATAAGAACTGTATTTCACTTAAATAAAGGCCCTTTTACTAATAAAGATAATATTCTAGTTGCGGCGTGTTACTACTTAATTCAAGTTTCACTGTATTTGTCTATCAAAAAGCTTTTCTAATAAGACAGACAATGCAAATAGACCAGCACGAGTCGGCGCATGAGTACCGGAAACTATTCCACCTCAATTTTTTTATGCGATCCTCTTCAAATTGCCCTCCTGATGATATAAACGCATGTTGCCATGGTGCAACCCGGTGCCATATTGTTAGGAATTGTTATTTTTTAACCGGACAATTTTTTTTTATATTCTTTATTGAAATACAAATAAAAAAGGTCCTATGACTTTTCACGATAAAGG
This sequence comes from Lysandra bellargus, assembly GCA_905333045.1. Classification (NCBI taxonomy): domain Eukaryota; kingdom Metazoa; phylum Arthropoda; class Insecta; order Lepidoptera; family Lycaenidae; genus Lysandra; species Lysandra bellargus. Next base: position 8,823,319 of record HG995350.1, on the reverse strand, counting down.
TAATATTTTTAAAGATATGAATTTGAGAATGAAGTTATATATTTTTTTTAATTCTCTATACAATAGTTAATAATATCGTTAATAGAGATTGAAAAAAAAAATCATTTTTTATATCTTTTTTTATCTTAGCAAAAGCAGACAAAAAAATGTGTTTTTTGTATGGGAGCCCCCCTTAAACATTTACTTTATTTTAATTTTATTATTAAATATTAAAGTACAAATATAATTAAGGATTTTGTGAAATTTTCAAGTGCCTACCTGTTACCATTATTGATTACGAACAAAAAAGACCAAAAAAAATCACGTTTCTTGTATGGGAGCCCCCCTTAAATATTAACTTTATTTTATTTATAGTATTTGTTCTTATAGCGGCAACAGATATACACAATCTGTGAAAATTTCAGAAGTAACTAGCTATAGCGGTTTTTGAGATACAGCCTGGAAACATACAGACAAACGGACAGACAGTATCTCAAAAACCGCTATAGCTAGACTTCTAAAATTTTCGTAGATTGTGTATATCTGTTGCCGCTATAACAACAAATACTAAAAATAAAATAAAGTATAATATTCAAGGGGGGCTCCCATACAAAAACGTGATTTTTTTGGTATTTTTTGCTCAATAATGGTAACAGCTAGGCACTTGAAAATTTCACAAAATCCTTAATTGTATTTGTACTTTAATAATTAATAATAGAATTAAAATAAAGTAAATGTTTAAGGGGGGCTCCCATACAAAAAAACACAATTTTTTATCTACTTTTGCTAACATAAAAAAATATATAAACAATGAAATTTTTTAAAATCTCTACTAACGATATTATTAACTATTGTATAGAGAATTTAAAAATTTATATTACTTAGACATTATTAGTTTTTTAAATATATTTTTCATGGCTCGAATGTACCCAAATTTGAGATTTTTCGAACCTTTAAAAATTCATATCTTTAAAAATATTAACTTTATCGTAAAAAGTCCTAGGACCTTTTTTATTGGTATTTCAATAAAGAATATAAAAAAAATTGTCCGGTTGAAAAATAACAATTCCTTGCAATTGTTTAAATAATGTTTGTTTAAACAATATGGCACCGGGTTGCACCATGGCAACATGCATTTATATCATCAGGAGGGCAATTTGATGAGGATCGCATAAAAAAATTGAGGTGGAATAGTTTCCGGTACTCATGCGCCGACTCGCGCTAGTCTAAAACTACTTATTAGTAATCTTAAGTAAATAGTTTAATAAGGGACCTGTTTAAAAATGTCTTTGTTTAAAAGACATTTTTAATCATGAAGCTTGCAAGCTAGGCTAACTTGACCGCCAAAATAATATTGGGCTTATATAATAAATTGGAAATAACGCTTACGTTCATTGATTATGTGAATTCATCAAGGCTCAAGTATGGTTGAGGATTTTGAGGACTTGAAAAACATAGGTATTGTGCGTGACATCAAGAGGTATCAGTGAAGTGTAGGTACCCGTCATTGGTCCAGTTAGTTACTATCCTTCCTTTTGTTTTTGTTGTTCTTTTTACCTTTTAAAACAAGGTAAATTCATATTTCAGAGGAAACAAAAAAGTGTATTGGTACGATTAAATTTTAAGCCGAAGAAATAAGCTATGAAATCCACAACATTTTAGGCCAAACTTCACCTAAGTAGAGAACAAAATTATTGAAGCACCTCTTTAACTATACTGTGGCTTTCGACTGCATTAAATTTAAATTTCACGTGAATACTAGTTGAAATATAATATAAATTTTCGTTTTTTTTTTAACTTCACAACATTGATCAACAAAAAATTATAGAAATAATGTTATACTTAATAAGTATTTTCAACGTAATAAACTTCAGTAATTTTGTTTTTCATTACTTTACAAATCAAAAGTAGCCCGGTAGTAGCAGTATTCAGCAGTTTTTTAATAACAAACATACATATTACACACACACAAACACTATTTCTTTCATTACAATATTAATGTGATCATTTTAAACTAAAATTTCCATGACAATTCTGCCGTGCAATCACTAAAGTGCAGTAAGTGCAAAATCATGGTTCGGAGAAAAACGCATTTAAAGTTTAAAAATGTAAAAAAATATATTAAAATATATGTGTTTTGTTCTTTGTCTATTTTATCTCAAAGGGAATAACGTAAACTTAATCCAAGACGTAATGAATGCCCTGAAAACCCCATGAATAATTTTTTACAGGCATTAATATTTTAGGGGCCCCTTTACTGCACAGAAAAAAAGAGAGAATTACATATTAAAACGCAGTAAAAAAGGTGCATTACTGCACCTTAGTTAGTTTTGTGTTCTGGGACATAAAAGCAGTATTGCATACAAATGAAACAACATAATAATTTAATTATGAAAATTTTATTTTTAATAATCAAATAGGATGCGTTTTTCATTTGAACTTCGTTCCTAAGCTAAAAATTTCTTAAAAAGTCTGCATTTTTGCATAAAAAAACTAACAATTATTATCTTATCTGAGGACATTAACATCGTTATTTTAAAAAAATGCTTGAAACTGTAAATACCTAGTGCTATATTTAAAAAAAATACCATTTTTAAGTGAATTAGGAATACAAAGCACTTGCATTTTACAATTAATCAGTCCATAATTGGCATTGAAAGGAACACAACAATCTATAAAATGGTGGAACTGAGAAATAAGTGGTATATTAATAAGTAACTTCTTCTATAAGTAAAATCAGTATTATCAGGGCATATAGCTTATGCTATAATATCTAAGCGCCTCTTTTTACTTTAAAATCTATCCAAGAACTCCTGCTCAATACAACCACATAATATTTTCTATAACATGTCAAGCAATAAAAAAGTTTTGTAACTTATCAATTGTCATTAATAAAAATTAAAACCGGCCAAAATTAAGCGATTATACTTATCGTTTATTAATATGGCGTCATTTTGACCATTGTTGATATAGTGAAATCTAATATTGACCTCACCATGCAATTAATAATGATTATTATTGCATGGTGAGGTCAATATTAGATTTCACTATATCAACAATGGTTAAAATGACGCCATATTAATTAACGATCATTTTAATTGAATATTAAAATACGATTTAGTATAGCCTGCAACTTGCAAGTACTATCTTTTTATAAAAGATAGATGTTCGTACATACAATCTCTTTCAAAGAATACTATACAAATACTGCATTTTAGTAAGTAGTATAGATTATATCAATATAGCAATTAACTTTTTAAAATGCAGTATTATACCTGAATTTACTGCATTTTAATTAGTAATCACTAGTACTGACTAAATGCAGTAAAAACTGTTTGTATGGAGTTAACATATACTGCGTTTTAATTAGGTTTTCACGTGACTGTGCGTGTATACGGAACTATTTAAAAAACAGTATTTTATTTGTATTTACTGCGTTTTAATCTGGAATCACAAAAAAATCCTTGCAGCAAGTGATTTTACTGCGATTTAAATAGCAATAATGTCTTTTTGGCGGTAAAAAGGGATAGTTACTGCATTTTCGAAAATATTTATGGTTAAAAATAAAATACTTCCATTTAACGTAGGATAATGTGAGTAAGCCAGAAATAAAGAGAAAAAAATGTAGATTTAGAATATATCAAAAACGGAAAATCACAAAAATGCGCCTTACTGCACTTTAGTGATTGCACGGCAGAATTACTCCCATCCCTATCTGTTACTTACACGTAATTAACAAGACTCGGTAACGCAAACGGCACACATCAAATTGTAAATGTAAGAGCATTTGCTAAATTAGTACATCTGTACATTCAAAGTGTAACTGTGTGAATTTCCAGTTCACAAAAATTTAATATGGAATAGCTATTATGTAAGGTAGTATGCTTATCAGACTGTTCCATTTTTGGCTCTGCATACATTAGTGATTAGAGTATGGTGGAATGATATATTATCGAGAAATGGTACAAATATTTGTGTACGTAGCTTAAGTTACGTCCGTGTTGATACTTTGATACAGACATTATTAAATATAAGCTAAAGTCCATTTGAGGAGTGCATCAAATTACTCAAATACATAAAATACTTTTAAGCTCAGGCAGGAATATAAGAAAGTTCCTGTAAACACACAATATAATATTATCAATATAATTTTGTGGTAGAGAACTAAGAGACGAATGGAGAGTAAGTGCAAAGAGAGTAGACTCAATGTGATTATAATGCTTGTAATAAATGTATTATCAAAAAATCACAGGTCTATGAATCAATATTCGTACAGACCTACTTTATTTTGTGAGATTATTTTGTCAGTTGCATTTGTCGACTGGAATTGAAATAAACTATTTAAATGTTTTTCCGGGAATGTGAATTTCTCTAACAGTACATTGTACAATTTTAACAAGCAGTAAAATGATGCCTAGCCTAATTTACAAGACTTTGCGGAAGTAATTATTTATGATAACTTCGCTTCAAATTAATAGCTGAATTGATGTAATTGGTTCTCGGTATATGATTCCCAAGAATATTCGACACGGAAATTGCCTCACGGATAATTTATCTTCCCAGAATTTTAATGTACGCCATCAGCTAACCTATATCGACATAAATTGGCTTCTAAAAATTATGTGTTATTAATTCAACTTCTTTAAACACGTTTAGTACTTTTAAAATAGGAAAACCTATCTACCTAGTATATTTCTAAAATGGTAATTCGAATTAACTATCGCTTAAAAATTAACTATTCTATAAGCGTTTTTATTCTACTTCGGAACAGCCATGTTTTTGGTTAACTTAGGTAAACCCAACGACAGTCAGTATGTACTAAGTAGTAACCTTCTTTCAAACTTTCTCACATTAAAAAGTCTCCTATTAGCTGACGACAATGTCGATGATGATGACGATGATACATTCCAGGACGATAATGACAATGATGATGATGATTACTTTCCAGGTAGTGGTAGCAGCCGGCGAATACACCACAGGTAGCGCGTGGCTATCGGAGGAGAAACTTTTAGAACAGGCCAGAGAGATGTGGAAGAGATTGAGCGACGAACAGAAAGGCGCTTACGGAGAAGAATACTTCGAGCAGGCGCTGCGCAGCCTCGAGAAGTACACTAAGGGCGCTGTATGTATATTTACCTATTTTTATTTTATCTTGTTAGATAATGTATGAAACTTCTAAAATATCGACTATATTAATAGGACATTTTAGATTAAAAAACAATCCACTCCTTTAGTTATAGAGTGATCTCGTGCGAGTTTCTTACTCGGGGTTACGTACCGAACGTGAGGCACTCCTAAAAAAGTTATTTTATGATTAATCAGAAAATAAAACATATTCCATTCAAAATTTGCTACCTCATCCATATACCGCATACTAATATTATATTATATATTTCAGTAGTGCAATGTAAGAGGGCACTGAATAGAAAGAAATACAGGTTTTTTTTATTTAAAACTATTTTTAAATAAATAAATCACATAAAATCAGCTATATTCATAATATTATATAACTTACATTTCCAAAAAAACCTTATTTATGACCTAACCTAACCTAACTTATTTCATACAACTGAATTTTCACTTAATTGAGTTTTAAAAAAATTATGCTCATTTCAAACGCAAAAGTTTTTTTCATTCCGGCGCACTGCGCAGCCTGCAAAGTTTTCAAGCCCTGTGTGTTCGATGAAACCTTTTATTTCTGTCGTACTGTCGTAGATCTGAATTTTTCACTCTCTCGTTTCTATTTTCATGTTGTTACCATTTCATCGTATCGCAGTATTTATTAAGAGAATCCCGGAACTCAATTTTACTGCCTACATTTTCAGGATAGTATGAACTTCCTTTTTCAATTCGGAACTTGTAGCTGATAAACATTACATTCATGACATCTACAGTCTTATTAATGGTTACATGCTACCTGCATTTTGCAGGTGGAAACCTGAAGTAACCTTTTTAAAACAAATGTCATTCTTCAACTTAATACAATTTACCTACTTTCATTATATTTTACTCCCATAAAAACCTACTTTTTAAAATGATACTGAGAAAATAGTTGATTGCAGGCCACTATTTTAAAAGAACAAGGGAGGCACATAATTATTCTTGATGGCGCTTACTTTGTTCACTCGAATTTATACAAAAATAGACAACACGGCCACGGTCAACCTGTTTTAATCCAATGGAAATAATTCACATGGCACACAATATACTGGTAAATTAAAAAATTTAAAAACAACCCCTGATTGTTTATAATAATTGGGGCCTGTTTCACCACTTCCTGATAAGTGCCAGAAAGGCTATCCCCAACTTATCTGACAGATACTCCATACTTCATCTGGCAGATAAGGTTGTGTATAGCCTATCCGGCACTTATCATACAGTGGTGAAATGTGCCCTTAATGTAAAAATAACTATTTAAATAATATTGAATCGATCAAATCACTGGAAGTTGTTTACAAATTATACAATCTTTCATAAATAGAAAGAAATATAAGCAGATAAACCCAAATATTTCAGCACTGAGCGGGCTGATAATATGAACTATTGTTATGACTTAATATGAACATTCTCGACCATAACAGCATTTAAATAAAAATACTAGATCAAAATCATAATTCACATGGCATGGGGATAAAAAAGGTTTAACGGAAATTCCGACGTATCCGGCTCTTGTAACATACAAACGTAAAAACGTTATTGGCTGTCGCCTGTCACATATCCGGTGATGAATAATGGACGTAGATATTTACAAGCCGAATATGTTTTTTATTCGAGTCAACTATAGCATGGTAATATTGAAAAGTTCAATAATCAATGCTCTTTATTTAAAGCAACATTAGCAATAATCAAACATAATTAAGAAGTATTAATAGTGGAGTGCCTAGAGCGTAAAAATCATGCTAACCTCCGATTTCCGTAATAGTGGATGAAAATTGAAAAAAAAAAGGAATATGTAGCTGATAACATAAATAAATAAGTTTACCTATTGAAAAGTTGTGCTTTTAATTTTTTAATTATTCTATGCCGCTTTAGTTACACTCATAAATTTTAACGACGACCTCCGTGGCGCAGTGGAGAGCGCGTCAGTAGCTCAAGCCGGAGGTCGCGGGTTCGAGTCCCGCCGGCGGAATAAAAAAAGTTTATAAAGTTCCTGAGTCATGGATGTGTATTAAATATGTGTATCATATAACAAAAATCTTAAATATATGTATAGTATAAAAGTATTAAATATATTTCCGTTGTCTGGTACCTGTAACACAAGTCCATCAGGTACTTAGCACAGGGCCAGACTGACGTGGTGTGAAGCGTCCATAGATATTATTATATATTATTTTAAATTTTGAAGAAAACCTGCATTTCTTTCAGTTCAGTTATCTAGCAAAATAATAAAATATATTATCATTTTTTTATTCATATCGTTGCTTATATTCCAAAAAAAAATAAGTGGGAAAAAATCTATGCATATAATAAAATCGTAAGAAAGTCAATTCTGTACATTGAATATTTTTGAAAAATAATACTTAGGACGTGATCTACAATCGATATGGAAGCCAAAAATATAGTTTTTAGAATTTTTGTCTTTTGTCTGTTTGTCTGTATGTATGTCCGGGATAAACTCAGAAAGTACTGGATGGATTTACTTCAAGTTTTGCACGAATATTACTTAGCGGTCGGGTCAATACATAGGCCATAAATTTTAACGATATCACCTAAGGTGCGGTGAGGGGCTCCATTTTCCATATTTTTAGTTTTTTGCTCATATCGCTAAAACGGCGCGTTGTAGAGAAAAAAAGTCCAGTACATAATGAAAGCTCATAAAATTTCCTACAAATTAGTCCTTTACACTTTGTATCTATCTCCACTCCTTGCCTTGCTACGCGCTTTTATCAATCTTATCTTTACCGATTTCGAGTGTCGTTTGATTAATATGCGACGAGCTTCGGCATCGGTCGTTTCGCCGTGGCGTTTGTATTGCGTTTTATTTCTCCTTTTTACGAACAAACTAACACATCATCTATCTATACATCTTTATCTATCTATCTATACATATAATAAAATCGTAAGAAAGTCAATTCTGTACATTGAATATTTTTGAAAAATAATACTTGGGACGTGATCTACAATCGATATGGAAGCCAAAAATATAGTTTTTAGAATTTTTGTCTGTTTGTCTGTATGTATGTCCGGGATAAACTCAGAAAGTACTGGATGGATTTACTTCAAATTTTGCACGAATATTACTTAGAGGTCGGGTCAACACATAGGCCATAAATTTTAACGATATCACCTAGGGTGGGGGGAGGGGCTCAATTTCCATATTTTTAGTTTTTTTTGCTCATATCGCTAAAACGGCGCGTCGTAGAGAAAAAAAAAGTCCAGTAGGTAATGAAAGTTCATAAATTAATGAACCCCCAAACAAACCCCCCCCCCCTCATGGTTCTGTTGCTTATAACGAAATTGTGTCGTGGCGTTTGTATTGCGTCTTATTTCTCCTTTTTAGGAGAAAACTAAGTCAATATAATCATCATATAATAAAATCGTAGGGAAGTCAGTTCTGTACATGGAATACTTTTGAAAAATAATACTTGGGACGTAATCTACTATGCTAACGCGGACGAAGTCGCGGGCACCAGCTAGTATATTATAGATTCAAAAATTAATATTTTTATTGTATCCAGATGAGCATTGAGCATGCCTCCGAATATATTTGTTGTGTGCTTCGGCAGTAAGTACCTGATAAATGGCGTTCCTACTTTTTTTTTGGTTTTAAATAGGAAGTTTATAATTACTTCTTAGGCTTAATAAAGACTTTTGTTTGTTAATGCGTAAATTTTTTTAGCTCTTAATTTATTAACTTTTCCGAAAATGTAGCACAAACTTTTCGCGTATATTTCGAAGAAAATCTGTATTTTATTTCTTTTAGGTTTTAACACAATATATTTTTTTCATCGATTACATTTGTTAAAACATATTGTGTATGTAAAAATTGTGATGTTGATTAATTTTCAATGTAAACAATCGGATAAGAGTCATTAATTAATAACAAGAACAAGAATTTTTTTTCTTGACTGGTTTATATGGTGAAATATTAATTTTTAATCAACTAAAAAATTAAAAGCACAAAAAATTTTTGGTAAACTTTGCAAGTTATACTGTAAAAAAGAAAATGACACCTCAAAAACAAAAATCCATTCACTATTACAATAATTTTCGGAGGTTAAAACCTCTGGCGACTCCACTATATTTAAGTAGCATTGCGAATCTATTAATAAAAAGCAGTTTAGACCTCATGGTGAAAGAATAAACCTGCTAAAATTTAATTCACAGTTTCAGCGCAGTTTGAGCATGTTGCCTGTAGTTTTAGTATTAATATGTTTACCGTGTCCTTAATGCTAAACTACGTCGTAGAGAGGTTAGTTAAATTACCTATACACTGTGTAGTATACGTATACAAAGTGTACGTATAGAGATCGGAATTCTAATACCTCGGATGTCACTTCTATCTTAAGGTACGAGTTGGAAGCCGGTGACATGAAGCGGCAGCAGATGACGTGACGTGTCGTTGCGACACCACTGGTTTCTACGTATTTTTATAAAATACCCTGAGCAGCTAGCGACACAAACCTAGCGACACTTTTCATAGAAATACATAGAAACCAGTAGTGTCGCGACGACACGTCGTCTGCTGCCGCTTCATGTCGCCCGCTGCCAGTCGGTACTGCTGCGATTACGTCTGAAATGTCAAACGCATACAATATATTATACAACGCGACGGAATTTTGGCATGGTGTGTCATCGGTAATTTAAAACATTGCAGGCGGAATCATCCCGAACTTCCGCCGCGGAACTTCGGCATGATGTGTTTAGACACTATTCTATCTTACTCGCGCGTCATACACATGTGTGTGTGTGTGTGTGAGTGATTCTGCGATCGAAACTACGTCCCACGTATGAGAATCGGACCCCAGGTCAGCAAGCTTGCGACCTGCGTTTTATGTTTCGTATAAACAATAACTACAGTTTGTTCAGCTTTATTTTACCCCAACCAAGACCTTTATGCCAAGCATATAAGTATTAGTTTCGAAGATGCTCCGAGGTCAACTGACGGACTTTAGCTCCCCAAGCTCTATTGTCCCCCGAGATCACGTGTCCGAAGGACCTGGGTCAGTGCACTCGTCTATTTTTAAGATGTGACGTTTACAATGCTATGACAGAAATGTACCACCGAGGAAATTGATTCCTAGGCAGTTGATAAACCAACGTCATTTGGTTGGACCATGTCAATTCAATATTAATTGTGATTTGACGGCTGGGTTTGATGTAAGGCGACCAAACTACGTAGGTCCCCCATCTGCCTAGGAATCAACTTCTTTGTTAGTACCTAATACCTCCTATTTTATAAACAACGCCTTAAAGTGACCTAAACGTATATGCACATTATATAAGGCTCGCCCAATTGCTGCACTAAATAATGTAGACTTGCATTGAGGCTTACTTTATTTTGTAATATAAAATATTGGCAGGCGCGCAAAACTGTAATTTAAACTTTGAAATTGTATCTACAAGATCTTGTTGATGTGTTTTGTATCGTAGCTCACAATGTGTCAAAAGATTTTTAACCGACTTCCAAAAAGGAGGAGGTTTTAAATTATGTTAGTCGGTTCTATTCCCATAAATTGCAGATATTCTGGCATAGAACTCACGATTAAGTTAGCCAGTAACGACTTCAAAATAATGAAAATTAAGAACAGAAATACTGAGTACAGAGTAACAATTATTATTGAATACTTTTTAGTTCATTTACCTCGGTTGTCGATTTCACCTCAGAAGACGGCTTAATTTTTTTTTAATGATGATAATATATTTTTTAGAAGTTGCAGCGTGGCATCGCCCCCTTCTTAAAGCGAATATACATTTGCATTAAGAAGAGAGTGCCTCATCAGCGAAATGTTAAATTGGGCCGATTCGTGCCACTACTACTTTATTAGTGACGAGCTTTTGCCCGCGGCTTCGTTCGCGTTAAGAAGTATTATTATATACAAACTTTTATCCCCTATTTTAACACCTTGGGGTTGGAATTTATCAAAATCCTTTCTTAGCGGATGCCTACGTCATAACATCTACCTGCATGCAAAATTTCAGCCCGATCCGTCCAGTGGTTTGGGCTGTGCGTTGATAGATCACCATGTCAGTCAGTCACTTTTGAGTTTTATATATATATATAGATTATTAGTGATTCATATGGACAGGGCCTTAATGTCTAACTAGCATTATCGGCGATCTTCACAAGCTTTTTTCGAATCATAACTGAACGCTGTTAAGCATTTATGTATCATCCCACAAAAAAATTACGTATTGAGTTATGAATGCAGTCATTTAGATCATTCAAAACAAGACTGCATTCATAACTCAACAAAAAATGTGGGTTAATACACAAATGCCTAACAGCGACCAACTACGAGTACAAGGTGTAACAAAACATAGTGATAATACTTTAGAGTGTGTATAATGTATATGTATTCCTTGTAAAGAGTTCACTGTAAAAGTAGCAGCGCTGAAAGAACGACCTTTTTAAACTATTGTATGGGAAAATTCGTCGCGCTGGGGCGCTTGTCCATACAAATAACTTTTATTGTCTTTCAGCGCTGCTACTTTCACAGCAAGCTCTACATAGGAGACCCATAAACAGTTTTGCTACGCCCTGTATAGTGATGTGCCAATTTGTCCCCAGGACGCCGACCTGACTGCCGTGACGCGCGCGCTCAGCGACGGCGTGACACGCACCTTCCCGCTGTCACGCTACACGCCCGTCTCCCCGCGCGAAAAGCTCAAGTCTCTACTCGCCGAGCACATGCCCCGCTCGCTCTACGAGGGACTCTATAACGATTAAAACTAGTCTTCCGCACTATACTCACGAATCATTGGCGAATTTTATACTGCGAGTAGATTTAGATACGAAATTTTCTAGACAATTTATTATTAATTTTTTTATTTTGTAGGTACTCAATACAGAAATGTCACAAATTATATTTTACTATTTATTGATCAATATATTTTACTAAAACAGTTGCATTACATATTTAGATAAAAATAAAATAAAAAATGTTACTGAGATAAGAATATATTATGTTCAGAAGTTGTAGTTATATCAAAATATGATGCCAAAGAATATCGAGCTTACATTCAAAGAAATATGAGATGACAAGGTTACTTACGTAGAAACGTATCTAGAAGTAATGTGGAAGCTACGAATAATAAAAACTAAGGAAGAGTAACTCAGTCAAAAAACATGCTCCAAAATACTTGTCAAAAAAGTGTACCTTAGGTTCACTTTTCATACATTTGCAATATTTAGGTGACCTTGAGCGGTATAAAGGCTGACGTTACATGACAGTTCGAATGGAACCAAATTTAAAACTGTATTAGTATTGGAGTTACGTTTCCTTAGGTTTTATTATTCGTAGTGTGGAAGTCTTAAAAGCATCCATATTGACATGAAATGTCAAGTGTCAGCGTCAAAATATCACATCAGTCCTCACTTTACCCAGCACTCAGCAGCAAAGTTCGAAGTAATAAATGAAAATATCTGACCTTTTTGAAGCTGGAAATAACAAGCAGCTGCAGAATGCTCAACGAGGTTTTGACTATTAATTCAGCTAATTATAAGCTAGTGAGGAGTGGTCTTAAGTAATTGCTCCGGGAATAAATAGGACCGAACTTTTGGAGCTGTCCCACGTGCTAATTTTATCATTAATGAATCTTATTTATCCTCGTATCTATTATTGTCTTTACTCATTTAAATTTTGATTCCAACTAAATGGATCGTTCAATTGTTTAATTACGTAATAATCAAGGCAATAAAAAAGTTAATAGAAATGACAATAATATTTTGACAATACGTTCTTCTAAAAATAACTTAAAAGAATGTAACCTTGTTATATTTTATACAATGTAGGAAAATAGTAAAAATAATTACATTAAGTATACATTTTTAGTAGTGATCTTATTCAACCTAGAGAATACATTCTACACCGTATAAATCCAAAACAAGCTCCGCAAAAGCCCTGTATGTTGTATATCATATAATAGGTTAGTTGCTTACCAAATGAGGCCAGCAGCTTTTCCCGAAGCTCGCGTAAATTACACGAGCTTTTAAGGTCTAGTAAGTTTGCTGATCATTTATGCAAGTTCCGCACTTGATCACGTCGCCGGCTTAGATCGATATGCGTTTCTGAAAGCTTAGGAAGCTCATGATTTACGTATCCTTATGTAGTAAATTATGATAATAAAATCGGAAAACAGAAATAAATATTGAACATTATGATTTCTTCTGTCATATAAATTATTATGAGTGTAGATCTATTTATTGCGGCAGCAAAAAAGTTTCACTTCGATGCTTAGAGCACTATTTTATTTAGTACTAAATTAGTTATTTGCTTTAAAAGTATAATGAAAACTTTGGTAAAATCTAATTATAGAACAAAGTAAAATCTACTTTATAGCGGTTATGACGTAATCTGAAGGTCACCCGTAGACATTAAGGCTGCGATGGCCGTCACAGCCGCCTTTTATTCGGCTAACTACTTTTTAATGATAACAAATTGTAAAGGCCTTTTTAGCGTTCATTCAAATTTTGATGTTTTATTTTGCCAATTACGCTTCGTTACTAAATTTTGACGTCTCATTAGTTTATTAGCACACTTTTGAATTATAAGGTCAAAATGTTATTTTGGCGCTCATAAAATATGGGATCATTTCTACGCTGGTGTAGCGAAAAATATGTTTTTCCTCATAAATCCCAGGATTTTGGCTTTCAGAAGTATCTGCGACTCCTATTTTTATTGCGTAATGTAATAAGGGCATCATTAAACACTTATTTGTAACGCGAACGTTCTACTAATTACGAGTAATCCATACTAATATTATAAATGCGAAAGTGTGTCTGTCTGTTACCTCTACACGCTTAAACCGATTTAGCTGAAATTTGGTATGGATATACTTTTTATCCCGGAAATGTGTACGGTTCCCGCATGATAAACTAATTTTGGCGCAGCGAAGTTCCGGGTATTGTCCAGGGGGGTGTGCCAAAATCTTTTGTTTTCGCTTCGTTATAGAATCGCCGATGAAAATGTACGGAATTGATATAAGCGTTCGTTAAGGCGCTATATTGATAAAAACTGTCATTTTGACGTAATACTATAGGACCCTCAGAAATGTTACAAATCTGGTAATGAGATATATACATATCTTCATAGCCTTATCTAGGTTTGAGAAGAACTAGAAACACGATTAATGTATTTTGCCTCGATACATTTCTCGATCGAAATGATCTCTAAAAAAAACTAAATTTGAAGATTATTTTTAAGCGAAAATAGATGTATTGTAGGAAATTAGTCTAATTGATAGACACCTTTGCAACTCAAAATCGTATAGAAGCATTTTGCTTAAATGTTCCTAGTTATTTTTTAAATAATTAAAATTGTGCTTTTCGCATGTTTTCCGAACGAGCCGATAGCTTCTGGCCGCAGCGTATTCACGACTTTATAGTCATACAAATTAAGTATAAAATTGCCCTTGCGGTAAAATTACTTTCAATATAGCGCCTTAATATGACGTTGACGTTCGACTCGTCTTATGTCAATTCCATACATTTTGATCGGCGATTTTATAACGAAGCGAAAACGAAAAAGTTTCGGCTATATGGCCAGTTTTTTATATGGTTTTAAATGTAAAGTATTTTGTTTTATGCGATTATCATTAGACTGCAGTTTCAGCCCACGCTCCAGTTTTGCACAAAGCTGAAGCGCTGTGCAGGTAGTTTTCAATTATAAAAATAATATATAATTATAAAGTGTGCTGAAATGAATGGCTAAGTGTATTTTCATATCGCCGAGTGACAGCGTACGTTTTTGATAATTAATTTTTAGTTACACTGGTTGAATTTTTGCGTATGTTTCGCTCATATGCTATAAAACTCATGTTTATAATGTAACTATGATAAAAATGAAATGAAGCCAAGATAAAAACCAATAAACACAACATAAGCGCAACATCTTCAAATGAAAATATTTCAAATCTCTCTTTGTCAAAGGTTTTCATTTCGAAATATATAAAAAACTGGAACTAAAACCAATTAGTCAGCTGGCAAATGAACACGTCGCTGGCACGTGTTAGTCATGTGACTGATATGTTTCGCGATCAGCCCAGCTATGTGCAACATGATTTTAATTGGGAACATAGCCAGTGGACATCCACATAGATAAATTAACGAGAGATAAAGTATAAAAAAATATCCATACTAATTATATTATTATAAATGCGAAAGTGTGTCTGTCTGTCTATCTGTTACCTCTCCACGCTCTAAACGCTGAACCGATTTTGTTGAAATTTTATATGGATATCCTTGAAAAATGTACGGTTCCCGTGCGATAAACTAATTTTGGCGCAACGGAGTTGCGGGCATCATCTAGTATAAGAATAACACTAGAAGTGTATCCAGATTTGGCAGATTTTGACCGTGACGTTTTAGAAGCGTACAGTGCATAATCATCATAGGTATATAGATATTATATGTCACGATATATGTACAATTTCTAAGCGATCCATCCATACATAATCTGGACGCACCATTAAAGTTTGTTAAGATAAACTATAACCTAGTTCATTAAGAGCCCGGGTTACCCTCGAAATTCTCATACATACGTAATACCAAAATCATTTTCTCATACGAAAATATTTAAGATGTTTGAGTTATTTTTCAGCTTCAAATAGTAATTACCTAGGTTCCTGTACAAAAATTAACTTCAAAATATTTAAACACTAAAAAATTTTTTTTTGTGTATAATGTTTTTTTTACTAAATTTACTACTAAATATTTAAACACTAAAAGATAGAATAAAACACTATAAAATATATACATAAATATTAAATTTACTACAAAATATTTCAACTCTAAAAAATATTTTTTAGTATTTAAATATTTTGTAGTAAATTTACTATTTATTTATATATTTTTTAGTGTTTTACTCTATTTTTTAGTGTTTAAATATTTTGAAGTTAATTTTTGCTCAGGAACCTAGGTAATTACTATTTTAAGCTGAAAAATAACTCAAACATGTTAAATATTTTCGTATGACAAAATGATTTTGGTATTACGTATGTATGAGAATTTCGAGGGTAGCCCGGGCTCTTAAAATGTACTTCTAATGTTACAGAAAACCGTAAATTATTAAGACCTGTAAGGGGGATCTGGGAAGAAAAAAAGAAAAGAGAGAAGGAAAAAAGGGAATAAAAAATATCAATATTCTATAACTTAGCATAAGATTCATTACGTACAATGATGTTCTTTACGCTGATTATTTCACCAAATGTTTAGTGTAAATGAGGTGCTATAAAACTGTTATTTCTGACATAAACAATGAAAGCTGTTTAAGCTTTTAATAAATTAATGCATCGTTCATGAGCACCGTATTACCGCTTTAACGGATAAACGAATAACAACACACATTAACCTACTGTTTAAAATTCATTATGTTTTAACCATCAAATATATGAGCAATCACAAACATGTTTACTTGGTAAATAATAATTAAGTAATATTTTATACGTATTATGAGTTATAATTATTGAAACATGATGTTTAGACAAAGGTATACATAAATCTTATTATACATATATCATATCATATTATCATATATCTTATTATACATATATCAACAGTTTTTAAATACCTTTGTCTAAATTCGTGACCCGACTTGTTAACTTTAGGATGTTTTCCCTTAATTTTGAATTAAACTAAAACGTTTGAGTGGTCGTGAAATGTACGCAGCTTCACAAAATTGCACCTTAAATTATAATGTTTAAGGTGCAATTTTGTTAATACCTTTTGCTATATTATATTTGAATTTTTTATACTTATTTATTTATAATGTAGAGTAGTTTATAGATTAGAGAAAATGTCAGTGAATTAAATCGTTTCGTTTAAATAATATCTACAATCTATTAGGCTTACTGTAAATTTTAGTGAAAGTATATTCTGTTTCCTATATTTACCGCAAAAATATCTCGATATAGGTACTAATTAATAATTGTGAAGTTCATGGTTTTAGTCATTTACCATGAAAAGTTACATTTTCTAACGATTTTTTCTTTGAAAGTGTAAGTTTTAAAGTAAGGTAAATTATAACTCTGCTCAATTCATTATCTAAATGTAAATAAAGATTATTATAGACGGTTATTATGTTACCAATTTTGAAGAGTATTTTTATTATACCTACGCAATAAAGAAACACAATGACAATTAAAGTCGCGTATAAAAAATAATTGAAACAGAGTATACAAAATTTAGGTGCCATCAGGGATAATGTTAAAAATGCATCAGGTAATATAGGACGAGTTACATCTAGTGCCGCTCGGCAGTCAACGTGCATTTACGGTAGCAAATGTATCGAAACTCTGTATTTACGTGTGACGATGTATTTATTATGTGCTTTTTAAATAAACTTGAAATCAAAAATAATGTTTTATTTACCTCTGACATAGGTATGTATAAATTCAGAAATGTAAAAGAAACCACCGAAAGACACATACACAGAGAGACCGACAGACAGAGAAGTCATCAAACTTATTAAAGTCTCTGTTGGTCTTTATGGGGTCTGTCCGTCTGTTTGTCTGGCTGTGTGTTTAAAAGTAAAGTTGCAGAGGCTAGGCCGGCTGAAGACTACCATAGTTTTACAGGCAGTAGTGTAAAATAACGCTTAACGTGTGTTTTGTCAAATAAGGTTTCTAACGCTAAGAGAGGTTGGTACTTCTCAAGTTCTATCTTCTCTTTTTCTGATCCAATTCTAAAAAAGAACTTAAAAGCTGAGATGGACCTCTGTGCATTATCAAATGCTTTAAACTTTAAGGAAGTACGCCTTTTGTTTTTATTGAGAGCTCGCCTGTGAGAAAATGTAATGAAGATAGCCTTGCGTTTGGGTTAATATTTAAAAAGTTTGCAACGTGTAACAATTTTCAACTTCAAACAATATGGCGCATAGTTTCAGGGAAATATAGTTACAGCATTTCGTTGTATTTTTGTTCCGTTTCTGATCAAAAGAATTAATTGACTTATTTAAAAGAAGTTTGAAAAGAGGTCACAAAACAAGTAATTATGATAGTTTAATATATCCAGAAAATATTTCTTGGAACATTTCGTTATTATAATGGAAAAGTAAAAGCTCGTTTAATAACAGACATGACTTTATAAGCATTCCTGAAAGATTTTAATATCTCTAGGCAAAAAAACCTAACTGAAGTAGTAGTAACCGATGACTTTAGGGAAATAAGAGAACAAACGTGAAACGAGCATATGGGTCACCTGTTGGATAGCACCGTCACCTGTAGACACTAGCAATTAGCAACATCAGAAGAGTTGCAGGTGCGTTGCCAGCTTTTAAGAGGAGATATTATGCTCTCTTCTTGAATGTTTGCAGGTTTTGTTGATCCGGGAATACTATTATATTTTATTCTTTTCTTTACGATAGCACAACCACATTCATAGGAAAACAATTTCAATATAGGTAACTTGAAGACTTTAAAACTTAAAATAATAGAAAATCTATGTTTGGCCCAACTTTGCAAGTGTTGTTTGTTCCAACAGGATTTAACAACGTTATTCCATCGAGGTTGTTAGCAAACTTTAATATTTCTTATTCCAAACTTGCAAATATAATGTTGTTTCAATATGAGGCCCGATTTTTAAGCGTCGAATGTTTTTCTATGTCACTCGTATGCACACAATAATAATTATGTTGTCTCATGTGCGAGACGACTTGCGATTGAAACGATATTCGATCGAGGCCCGAGGAGGTCGAAGCTTGAGAATCGGGTCCCTAGCTCGGAAAAGCTAATACTGGCCGTTCGGAGGCTTACTTCGTTAATCTCGTTAGGAGTATAATATCTCTATTCCATAAGCAACGCTAGTTTTATAACGTAGGCTAGGTCTTATTCTGCGAGGAAAAAAGCTGTATCACACCAATCAAATTGAATTTTCTAAATTAAATTAATTTACTGGAGAAATTTCGTATGCATTATTCAATATATAGATGCTAAGTCACTATCGATTCAAATTCAAAGAACAAAGAAGCCTAGAAGAAATTTTAAGTTGAGATTTTTATTACATATTTAATCGCGTAGGAACACGTGATAAGAACTGTCCTATGTACACGTAAGTACATTCCCGGAACTCAAAGTATCTTCCAAAAGGATCAAAATTGATTCAGCTTAAAGCATGAAGAGGTAACAACCACTCAAACTGGTACACATTTTTTCATATAAGTGTGGATGATAAATTAAGCCAATTTTGCATAAACCATGGATGAAAAGTTTTGATAGCATTTGCGATGAACAAGAATATCTCCAGTACTATCAGTTTTAAGCTATATTGAATATCGATTTGTATTTTCGCAAATACCGGAATCACCGCAGCTAAGTGGAGTATTGTGTAGAATGTTCTAGAATAGGAAATACAAACGACAAATGCTTGTGCAATTTAAACTATTAGTTTATCATATAATAGTGCTATAAATTTAGGCTTCTGATTTAAGTCTCTATACAGGGTATAACAATTCAAATTGAAAATAAAATGTAAGGTATGTATGAGTCCCCTGGATAGAGTTCACTGTGAAAGTAGCAGCGTTGAAAGAGTTATTTTTTTACTTTTGTATAGAAAAATTCATGACGCTAGTGCGCTTGCCCATACAAATCACAAAAAAATCCTCTTCGATGCATTCTTCGATACGTCAAAGTATAATGTGAGTCAAAAGGACATGAATGGATAAAGTAGGTAACTAAATATTTATAACATACTAGCTGTCACGGTGAACTTTGTGTCACAGGTCACTTTAAAACCTTCCCTGGACTTTTAAGACCAAAATCAGCCCAATTCGTTCAGCCGTTTTTGAATTTTAGCGCGACTAAAACATTTGAAAATCAATTTTTATATATATAGACATATACATATATGTCTATATATATAAAAATATTTCCCTTATATATATATATATATATATATATATATATATATATATATATATATATATATATATATATATATATATATATATATATACATTATTTCCCTTATATAATTTAAACAAACCTCGTAACTTACCTACTTCGCCATCCAGCTATATACAAAATCATTTTTTTTTAAATTATTTTCCTAGTCCAAAAGCCTCCATTTACGCAAAAAAACGACAATTTTTAAGTTGTTAGTTACCTATTTATGTCTTAAATTAGGGCAGAAGTTATACTCATGATGAAAAATTAATGGAAAATTAGTATGCCGGTAACTTCGAACCTCCCAAAAATGCCAATGAGGCTCGCAAATTAACTTTCAAGAACTCGCAAAATCAGCGCGAAAATAACAAGCAACTCTACGTAGTTGGTATAATTTAATCACCGAATTCCGAACTGAATTTGGCTCGCCATCTTTTTTTACCAAACACCTAGCTTGTAATGTAAACTTTTGTGGCTATCTGTTTTAAAAAAAATATAATGTTGTAAAAACAATTTCGTTACTTTTTATTATGTTTCTAACTAGAAGAAGCTTAAAATGTGTGGTGGCTTTCATTAGGATTTACTATTTATATATAATATATATACTGCTTTCATTAGAATTTACAATTTATATATAAACTGGTCATATTCGCATAGTAACATTTTTTTTCCATGAATTGTCCTTAATATAATATAGTCCGAGATTAAAAAAACATTTAATTTAATTATCTGTCGTAAGGTCCTATATTATTGGGTGTTAGATTATAGGCTAGCTCTGTGATTTTTTTTTGAACATGAAACAACAAGGTCAGGGTAAATAACGACTTAATTTATATTATCTATTTTATATTAAGTGTAGATATAATATGTGAAATTATTATCTTTCCTTTGGCATTTTGAGATTCCAGTTATGCGTGCAGTCAATGTACATTGTGTATGTTAACATTCCAGATGAAATAGGTCGGTATGCCTCATGACTCAATGACTCAATTATTCGGACAAAACGCGCGAGCCAACGCTGCGGTTGCACGGTGGTCGTAGCTAGTTCTGACCACTGTCGTTGGCTGAGTTAGCATAATTGAATTATTGTTAATCGCATGTACAAATGTTGTAATCTCTTTTACACATACGTAAAACGACAGTGAAAACATGTATCCTTGAAGTTACCAATCTTGATCAATTATGTGAATATCTCCTAATCTTTATTCGCTGTGTGAGCTTTAAGGCACTGCAGGCACTAGATATTTAGAGGTATTGTACGCAAAAGACTTACTCGGTCCTGACTCCTATCCTAGAAGTCAATCCTGCTGACGTGTAACGTATGCTCAGCGTGACGCAGCATTGTTTTCTTACTCAAAATCTGGACTCCACACTATTGTACGTACGCCCAATTCAGATGGTCTACTCCTAGTAAAAAGATGGTATAATATGTATGGCTGACCCTCCTACATAAAAATCTCGTATCCTAGTAGTGAGAATTGAAATCCTTTTATTTGCTTAATCGAACCTTTAATACATATTCTTCGAATAACATGTTTTCTCTTTTCGTAGACGAATATTCTTAAATATAGATCTTCCTACACGAAACAATCGCAAAACGATTTCTCGATGTTTGTCTCGATTGGTACATTTGGATGATTTATACACCTACCATGTATCTTGTATTACCAAAAATATTTGCAATTTAATATATTTTATACAATATCTTGTTTAATCAAATATAGTTTAAATCAGCAAAAAGCGAATAAAAGTGAATGGGAAAATCTGAATGGCGATTAATTAATAAAAATCCATTCACATCGAAACAATAAAATCAAATGAAATAAAAGTACAGAACAAATTTCAATAAGTCATTAAGCGTTTGAGGAGGTAACTTTGTAAGTGGCGAGAATTTCGAAAAGCAATTATTCCGCTTAGTTATTAATTTTTCAATATGAAATTGCGCTCTTGGCACTCTATCAAATTTCGTGGTGCATTTTAAGGAGACCTCAAACATTAATACTCAAATTGCAATTTTAAAAATAAGCATATCAATAGGCTATATATTAAAATGCATTTGAAATTGAAAACTCAAAAAAATATGTAACAAACTTGAGTTGCAGCGCAGCAGTAAATATTTTAGAATTTAGATTATTTAACAACGATAAAATTGTTTAATTTTTTAAAAAGACTTTGCATGTCTCAAACTAAATAAAACAAAAAATATATTGCGAAATAAACTACTGTTGCTAAAAAAGCATTTAAAAGGCTTAACACAGAGACTACAATTTTCAGCACAATATAAGCATTTATGTCACAAAGTCAACTCACGAGCAACATACAATGGCAATATTTTTCCTGGAACGATTTCTTTAGCAACAATTGTGGGAAGCGCTTTGTAAGTCGCTCTGAACATCGACCTTATACTTGTCCAATTTTATAACGAGCTGTAAAGTTTCATTAGAGTAAAATCCTACTGTCCCACTATTTAAAATGTGAAAGTTTGTAAAGATGGATTAAAGAAGTAATGAGTGGATTTTTATGTTTGTCCTGGTAAGTTAGGCTATTTTAATCTCGAAAACTGTTGAAAAGCTATATTTACGAAGGTAAAGCTATAGACAATATAAAATACTTGAAATGTATAATATTAACAGCCACTACAAAAGTATCCATTTACTCTGAGATTGATACTTTTCTACTTTCTAGTAAGAAGATAATAATATTATGACATCAAAAATTAGATGATAAGAGTAATAATTTATCAATAACTTTGTTATTTACTACCAAGTCGTTGACAGCTTTAGTTTTCAAGGAAACTTTTTTAGCTTGATGCATCATAAAATAGAAAAGTCGACGAGCTGATAAAAGAGGAATACGATACGAAAGGTATATCTGTAGCGAGCGGCACGTGGAGTGTCTCCTGCATAATACACACACGGGTCACCGCGCCCGTGCACGCCTCACGACAAACGATACACTTACAATGTATACATTTTATATGTAAGCATAGTATAGTAAAGAAAAATGCCCCCTTAAAGTACAGCGAAAGTGAGGTGGCTTATAGTGTCAAGTTCTTTAACAAATGCTTAGAGTCACTCATCCACAATATAGCAATATTGAATATTACACAGTACCTACAGTACCCTACAGTAACGAAACGCCTTTGATGTCGCACGATGCCGCCACCGGTGTAGGTACCGAGCAAATATGCCAGGGTTGTCACGAAACGGGAAATAATATAAAAATAAAATGTTGTGATTGTAATGTTATCATAATCAGTTTAATCAGCGTGTTATATTTACAAATTACTATGTCGTACTGCCAGATATTTACGTGAAACTTTATTTTTAGATGATTTGAGTTCTCTATTTAAAAATTTAATTAACCCATCAAGCCTCATAAGCTCACCTATTAGCGAGATACAATAGTATAGCAATTATAGATTTCCAAGAATCCACGAATCACGATCAAAGGATTAAAATAATGAAGATGCATTCGAATATACAGGGTGTCACAAAAATAAGTGATAATACTTTAGTTTGTGAATGTGTTCCTTGTAAAGTGTAGAGAGTTCACTGTGAAAGTCACATCGCTGAAAGACCAAACTTTTTTTTCACTTTTGTATGGGAAAAGTCGTGTGACGCTCGGGCGCTTGCCCATACAAAAGTGAAAAAAAATGAAACTTGAGCTCCTCCCCCCACCATAGGCGATATCGTTATAATATAATATAGCCTATGTGTTGACCCGACATCTAAGTAATATTCGTGCAGAAGTAAATCCATTTAGTACTTTCTGAGTTTATCGCAGACATACATACAGACAAACAGACAAAATTCTAAAAACTATATTTTTGGCTTCCATATCGATTGTAGATCACGTCCCTAGTATTATTTTTCAAAAATATTCAATGTACAGAATAGACTTTCCTACGATTTTATTATAATATTATGTATAGATTTTTTCTCTCCTTGTTACACTTCTTAGTTCTTACAACGTAAACAATAAAGCAGAGATGCAAATAAATGCCGTCAATGCCAACACAATTATATTATTAGTGTGAACTGTGAGCTGATGTTTATGAAATTTTAAATCCTTTTTATTTTTTGAATCAGATTTACATCTGGTACACTGAATTATTTATTATATTATCCCATTGTTTATAAGATAAGTTATCGTTTTACAACACAAAACTCGTAGAAAACGCGCCAACGTCACCCCTGCGCGCGAAGGTAAGCGAACTCCGCGAGTTTGCTTACGCGGGCCCGCGCCGCCCGCTTCCCCGCGGGTACCCCTCCGTTGCTATGCGCAAGTACATTCGTTTCACTACTGTAGGGATATGTCATATTGCTATCTCATCTAAGAACCTACTATTAAACATAAAATTGAGAACATTGTCCAAATGACCATACAATCTAGGCAATCTTTTTTTATTGTACAGTATTATTAGAGGTATTAAAAATAAAAACACTATAATAAGCAGCGTAGCAGTTCGTAGCAAGGCGTAGCAGTTCGTAGCACAGGCGTAGCAGTTAGCAGCACGGCGTAGCCGTTCGTAGCAGTTCGTAGCACAGCGTAGCAGTTCGTAGCACGGCGTAGCAGTTCGTTACAAGGCGTGGCAGTTCGTAGCACAGACGTAGCAGATCATAGCAGTTCGTAGCACGGCGTAGCCGTTCGTAGCTCTACGTAGCAGTTCGTAGCACAAGCGTAGTAGTTCGTAGCGCGGCGTAGTAGTTAGAAGCGCGGCGTATTAGTTCGTAGCACAATAGGACATGGTTTTAAAAAGTTATGTTCTTAACATTCTAATAAGATTTAGAAGACAGAAAATATTATTTTACATAATATAATTTTTTAAGTGCACAGAGAAATCAGCTTTACCTAAATGCCTGAACTCTAATAAACCTAAAAAATTTCAAACACTAGATCACTAACGATAAGATAAAGTTCCATCAACGGAATCAAAGAAAAAATCGAATGAAAATAATCTCCCAATTATCGGGGTAATGAGTATCGAATGTTTCAGACTGACTCCGGGTGTGGGCGGGAGGGGGCGGGGGCGGGACAAATTACATCTGCAGCACAATATACCTGCACGATCCGCGACCTCGACATACTAACCGTAAAGGTCACGCCGGTTATTACGTGACGATAGCGATCGGTATTAAATATTACTTAGCCTATGGAGAGTTTTTCGAAGCTGATTTTTTTTTTGTATTTTTTGTTTATTCGAAATTAACTTCACGTTTATAAGCATAATTTTATTTAGATGCGAAATTAGAATTAATTTAATATTAATTAGTATCTTATACCATTCAAAGTTTAGTAACAATTAAAAATTGTGACCCTGTGATACGGTATGTGTTGTACGGTGTATAATCTTCAGTAATAAAAAAACAAGTTTTTTTATATCTACAAATATACCGCATATATGCATTTACCATAATTTCAATAAAATACACTGGACTCGTCAGTAATAATAATTATCAGGTAATAATAACAAAATTATTTTATAAATAAAATGAATTGCTATTACGTAATATCCCCAATTCTCTTGGGACCTCCAATGTCACAGCTAGTGTCTGCTAGAATATTTTAAATGAACCCGTTACTATCACAGGCGGATGTTTCATTTGTAGTAATCCATTACCTCGTGTAACGTGTGAAACACTTTTCACTTAGCCAGTACTTTTATGTAAAGTAGATGCATTAATTTAAAACTTTCAGCTCTACCGCATCGCCGTTGAAAAGCTTCATTGTATCATATTTTGCATAAAATTTCATAAGACCTTATTTATGTAGCCTCTAACGAGTTTTATGAATAATTAGACGTTGCTCACAACATTGTTTGCATAGATATTTGTAGGCACAGGAACTGTGTACTTTGTTGGAGTATATCCAGTGTCTTTTCTAAAATTCAGAGTATCTACATACTAAGTTGAACCTAAATTGGTGTTTTGGGTAAAGCGTAAGGAGATAAGGGAAATTTTCGTTTTTATAATATAAATTTACAATAATTCATCAAAGAATGTATAATGTTAATTGCCTAAAATTTCAATTATTAGTTAGGTATATTGAACTTTCATAAATGATATTAAAGAATGAAGGAGAATGATTTTATTAAAATATCAATTTGCGCCGCTAAAATCACCTGGGGCAGATGTCTCCCTGATTACATTCACTAAGGCTTTATTGATTTAGCGACAAAATTGCTACACCTCCCAGGCTATAATTTACAACTTTGTAAGGATCTACACAGACGGACCGCATTTCAACTGCAATCCAACTGCAAATTTCAACTGCATTCAAACTGCACTTGAACTGCAATTTGCAGTTGGATTGCATTTGAAATGCGGTCTGTCTGTGTAGACCCTAATACGTGGTTGTGGAGCAAATGGAATCAGTACACGTGTAAAAGGTAATAAAAGACGATAAAACCATACATCGACTTATTTTAGCTACCTCGCTTTAATTGACGGATCTACGTTATTTGGACGGGTTATATCAAAGCTAGCCGTGGTCTGTCGGCTGGGTTTGACATAACGCCAGCAAATTACGTAGGTCCCCCATTCGCATATGAATCAATTTCTCTCGACAGCACAATTAACCAAAATATCAAAAATTGCTTTATTATTATTTATTATACATCTTTCTGTTAGTGACTTACTACTTTTTTATAATTATTATGTAATGAAACATTACAAGCCTATAATAAAATCCGCAATGGCCGTATTTCAAGCGACGAGTAGTATTCCGAGCTGTGCTCGCATTCCTTTTGTGAACTCGTCGTCTGCCATCATTATAACATTTTTTCAGTCGAGAACTGTTTGAGATTTCTTCCCGGGTCCTGGGAATAAAATATTCTTTTCCACTTGTGTCTTTATGCTTTGTACTAAAGATTTCTCCAATGAATGCTGTATCTGTTTCTGCTCGAAACAGACTTTTCAATTGTAATGTTAAATCGTTCCCAATTAAACGGGGGTAAAGTATTTTAAGAATACCTTTTTACAGTTGAACGAATTTAATCTTCTGTGAACGAATCGCATTGAAGAGAGGCGAACATTTTATATTTGGAACTTTAATACTAGATTTTTTTGTACTCTTTTCACGCAAAATTGTTTACCACGCGGGAATGGTACATTTT
The DNA here is from genome assembly GCA_905333045.1 of Lysandra bellargus. Classification (NCBI taxonomy): domain Eukaryota; kingdom Metazoa; phylum Arthropoda; class Insecta; order Lepidoptera; family Lycaenidae; genus Lysandra; species Lysandra bellargus. The sequence goes on along the minus strand of HG995350.1, from coordinate 8,796,183 downwards.
TACGTTACAAAAACGTATATTCTTTTTCGTAACGTAAAGTATGTAATTAGCGAGTTTTATCTCAATCTATTTGGTAGCTTGCGCGTAAAGAAGCAACAGTTAGACATATATACTTTCATATTCGTATCTTAACATAATATTTTGTCGGACAAGTTACGACTTACGAGCTATACAAATAGTGTTTATTGACAACCTGTCAATGACAGGTCGCTGACCATGAAAGTTCATTAGTTAGAACTGCATTGTAAAGTAGGTCAAGTGATTCGTGGATCACGTTTCTGTTCAAATTTAAAACACCCTTTCTAATAACAAAAGGTTACAAAGAATAACCTAAATAATGCTACATCTTGGTCTGTCAAGAAACTTTTGTTGCTGTTTATGTTGTATGTTTTTTTCTAACACATAAAATGATACATCTAATTATGTATTAATACAGCATAAAGGTGGTGTTTTTAACTAATCTTATAAATACAAGCTATTTTTTTAATAATAACAATCAGAAATCTACTAAAATATAGTCCATAGATCGTAATGTCTCAATGTTTTTACTGCCAATCTAACTTTGTAGACAGTAGACAAAATTCAAGTTTATAGTCAAAATAATATTTTATATACATCCTATACACTATGTCTAGACTCTAGAGATTTGGTGCGTGATAAAGGTTCTTGTGTACAATTTAAAAGGTTGTAAATAAAATTTCGAAAAAGAATTAAGTTTTCTCGTTATTGATAACGGAAAACTAGAGAAACGATCGATATCTATTATGACTTATGAGATATTTGGATGTTGTAAATGACGTTTCTGTATTTTTTCATTTTCCGTATTTCATTTTTGTCTAATTGTTACAAAGGTTTTTGGTGTTTTGGTCAAAATTTAGATTATAGGTTAATAGCTATGCAGACAAAAGCTTTACAGTTCACTATTCATACTAACCACCTTAATAAGAATGAAAAGTCCTAAAAATATCAGTTAATATTAAATTTTATTACACTTGACAGACAAAGATCTCTAGTTATCTGGTGTATAAATTATTATTAGCTGTAATATAATGAAGCTGTACTACATAATGTAATAAAGATTATTACATTATGTAGTACAGCTTCATTATACTCAATTACTTGACTTAATTGCTACGTTTCCGATAAAATGACACATTATCTATTTGAATCTAAAAATTCATTGTTGGAAATTCTGTAGAAGAGAAACCTAAAGCCTTTAAGCTGTTCTTGGGGATTACACTTTCATAAGTATGGATAAAATCTATCGGATCTATATTTAAAATTGTCTAAGTTCAGGTCAAAGTACTTAGTAGAAGATCTGAGATTATTTAGATGCTCTTAATAACATTTTGTCACTGAAAGACTGTGTTTCTCATTCATATTAAACTTTTCATTTTGTCCTAGTTTCGGCAGCTGGATGAACTGAAACTAAAAGTTCTGTGTTTTACTCTCAAGCTATAGAAACATATCCTTTGCTTTGACCTTTACTTTAAAAAGCTGTCTTTTTAATTGTAACAACCTATCTGAGAGATCAGCATGTCGAGTCCTCGTAGACAGCTACGTAAATCTATCCATACTAATATTATAAATGCGAAAGTGTGTCTGTTTGTCTGTCTGTCTGTTATCTCTTCGCGACCAAACCGCTGAATCGATTTTACTGAAATTTGACATGGAGATACCTTGAGTAATGGGAAAGGTCAAAGGATACTTTTTATCCCGGAAAAATGTACGGTTTCTGCGCGATAAACAAATTTTGGCGCAACAGAGTTGCGGGCGTCATCTAGTCTATAATAATCGAATATCGATTGTCAAAGTATGTGATCTATCAATTACTCATACGAGTACGTTTTACTTCTCAATAGTCTTCTGAAGTAAATTTCCTTTAAGACTTGAAATTCTATCCTGCGAAACTAAATTAATCTCCGTTGCCAATGCTTATCAATCAAGGCGTAAATGCGCATTGAATTAATATTTCACTATTAATTGATTGCTCGTTGAGTTTAAATTGACTGGAGATCATCACTTGTCTTTCGGATCTTGTCCTCATTTCGTGAGCCTTATTGACCGACTGGCCTCAATCAGCCACACTCAACATTTTCTTCACCTGATGACACAGTTATTTAAGTATTAACATGCAGCGTCGCTTTACAATCTACAGTCTCCTAGAATCTATAAGCTTCCTACAAAACAAAAGACCTAGTAAGACCACAGGTATTTACTTTTCTTTATAGCGACATAGCGTACTATGACGGGTCCTAAGGTGTGCAAGACAATAATGATATATTACATAAGTGAACCTGTACACCATCTTATATACTTGTAGATTTAATCTATAGCTTTTCAAATTTTGAATTCCTTACATAAAACATAGGAATCATACAAACCAGACACTGAAATGAAGTGTTTAACACTCCATTACACGCAGCTCGATCCGTCACATATTTTTCTTCACCGCATTTCTGACGCAGTAGATGGAATAATTATAGTTCCATAGTTATTAGTATGTTATTCGGTATCCGAGCCGTTGAGGTGCCGCTCTTAACGTTGATTCCGATAGTGTACCATTAGAGAATTAATTCGTAAATACACACACATAACAATATTATTGTGTTACTACTTATTAGTAACAATGGACTTGACACGATCCGACTTCACCCCGTACGTCCGCCTATGAATCAATTTCTGTAATGCTGCCTATGAAAAAACCTGAGAGGTGTCAAGGGTCACGGACGGAACGAAGTTTTAAATTTCCCGCCAGTTGACGTCATCGCTACATCAACGCCCTTAAGCTGCGCGTGCACTGGATCGGAATCGGAGCGTACGGAGCGTACGGATTTGTTGCTTTGTATTGATTTGTATGGTACTGCGTGCACTGGATCGGCATTTTTGCGTCTGAGACCGATATTTATGCCGATGACGTCATCCGCAGTGAACGCGTCATTCGGATTGCGAAGGTTTCAAGTACTGACGTGTTTGCGACGACGCGACGGCTATACGTAAATACTTATTCGCGATGAATGACGACATTTTAATTACTAATTAGTGCAAAAATATGAAGAACTTTGAATAGATAGTAATCTAATCAAAAAAACATTTTTTTGACTCATATGAATGTACCCAAAAAATATTTTTTCATCTTCAAATAAATCAGGATATTATTGCGTATGAAATTCTCCGAAAATTTATCTTTTTGAGTTTATTATTATGAACCTATAATATCTTTCGTTTCCTCTTATTTCTATTTTCCTCTTCATACAGCTAATTACAAGAATATCCTCGTCAATATCCTCCATAATGCAAATGCACGCAGGCTATGACGGACTAAGAATAACTAAATTGCCGATGCGGAATTCGAATGCAGTGGACGCACCCCATTGGAATTTCATAAATGACGACGCTCCGTACGCTCCGATTCCGATCCAGTGGACGCGCAGCTTTATACTTCGCAGGTACTAAAATAAGTGCCAGTCAAAATTAAGTGTCGTTACAACTTTTTCTGTCTAGCCCCCTTTCGCATCGCGCGATAGGGAACTTTGTTCCAAAAAATCTCAACTTTCTAATTATTTTTTTAACAAAAGCCGTTAATGTTTCGGTATGTGAGTCGAGTTGAATGGAGTTGTGCATAATTGACCGCGGACTCCGGCTGCAGTGGTAATTAATGAATAACCCCGCGAGGTTTCACTCGCTCTCACATACATATTTCATACTTAATTAACACCCAAGTGAATGCTAATGTCTTGTGTGATTTGTATACAAAGTTATCCGGGGAAACCAAGGTTAAACAACGGTTTGTCGAGTGGATATTCAGACTTTAAGTGCCAATTTAACGCTCGTTTAAGTTGTATGTTGATTTAGAATGTTAATTGTTATCTCTTTCGTTTTAGGTATTTGCAAATGAGAAGGCAAGATATTTTGGCAACCGATTAACATGACAGGTCCTGGTAAAATTGGAACTAATTGTTGGGTTAGTAAGTCAGACTTTGTTTTAAACATAGTACTACAGCAGCAGCGTTAGGGGAGGGCGACGCATGGGCGATCGCTTAGGGTGCGCTAATTTTTTCAGCACTATCAGCACCCTGGGTGCCGAACTGCCGAAAAACTCACACCCAGGGCGCTGGTAGTGCTAAAACCGGCCCTGACTACATACCATTTTTAGTAAGGTAACATCTGTGGTCCAAACCACGCGATAAATCACAAAGACATCAAATCTTAGTGGCAAGAGCCGTTTACTAAAACGGGCCTAAAACGTTGAAGGAAAAATAAATCTTTGCAAAAAACGATTTACGCTTTTATGGATTTTTAAAGAGCACTTCGGTGCACAAGTTCAATACGAATTCATTTTAGTGAGCCAGTTTCAATAAAGTCCGCATCGTAACATGTTTTTTTTTTCTTTTTTTATCGTAACAATATGATGAAAACTGAAATTGAAACCCGAATACAAATGATATAAATTCGTATTTATAAATGTTTAATTATAATATTTTGGTTCACTCACATGTTACAAATATAATATTAACAGTAACAATTTGTATGTTACGAGTTATAAAACAGCAATACCACAGCAAGATAAACAAACATCCAAGCTTTAGCAACAATACCACAGATTAAGCAGGCCATAAACGCAACCAAGAAAGTCGCGATACGCTTTGTGTTCCTGCGCATCACGACACAAAGAAGACGACCGGCCTATGCAAGGCCCCCATGTGGGGCCTCTGTTCGGCCTAGGGGGACAAGAAACCCCAACAGCGCGGGCCTGCTTTGGGTGAGCAGGCGAGCGCGGACGGAAGCCACGGAAGACGTGACGTAACAAGCCCTCGCGTCTCCGTCCTGCGCGGAAGTAGGAACACGGTCGGGTTTTAGTGGGTACAGCTGCGGCCACTTACCATCTCTTCGGCCGTAGCAAGTCCCACATACCCCGGTGGTCCTTCCCCAACGCTGCCGGGGATGCGTAATAGCATTTCCCGACCCAAAAAAAAAGGCCATAAACGCAAAGGCCTGACGGGCTTGTCTGTGCAGTTACGCCTGTAAGGCAAAGTTGTGGCAAAACCTGCACAGTGCACAGCTCTGTAACATACATGCAGGTCGGTTTATCTGAACAGTTGACCTATTCAGGCAAATCTATCTGGTACACCCTTCGTGTATGGCCTGCTTTGCTAAATACTTACCTACTACGTAAGTAATAATAATAAATACCTCTTTCCTCTTTATAATATCATACTAGCGACCCGCTCCGGCGTCGCATGGGTATAAAATATATAGCCACTGAATAAATTATTAAAATCGACAGCCTGTGATCGTTCACGTGGTATACTTCTTATATTCTGTGCCAAATAACATAAAAATTGCTCCAGTAGTTCGCGAGATAAGCCCTTTCAAATAATTTCCCCCGTTTTTTCTCTTTTAACAATAGATGCGGTACGAAATTCTAAAAACTAGGCTAAATCTACAAGGTGCATTAATGAATTCAGTTGGACCCTTCTTTATTTTGTCCTTTTATAAGGACAACAAAATGAAAATAAAGAGTTCAAAAGGCTGTGAATTTAAAAGAGTAAGCACAACACAGCGACGAAATCCGTTGTGTATACAAACTTTATTACTGTGTGGACTCGTTATTAAGTCCAATTTATTACGAGCCTGTTTTCCCCTGTCCTCGGGGAGATTTCCAGGGGATGAATAGTGAATAGGTATTATTAGCTCTTTATGATTAGCTAGCATTAGTTGTTGTTAGTTATTAACAGACACTAAAGCTCGTTTACATTATTCCAGTGATCGAATACACTACTGGATTGCCACTGGAATAATGTAAATGGATACTGGAATGCACTGGAATGTAGGGGAGAAGTGCCTATTGCGGTCACTGTACCTAAAGCGGGCACTTTTCTTTATATTCCCATTTTTAAAAAGCTGGCGCTCTCAACACTTGTATAACAATACTAGCTGTCCCGGCAAACGTTGTTTTGCCCATATTATTTTATTGAAGTGACTAAAATATAAGTATGGCGCCATGGTCGTCCGACCTGGCTCTCTTAGGCATTTTAAAATATTTAAGAAAATGTTAATAGCGTGTAATATTCTAGCTCTGAAAAGAACTGTTGTTTAGCCCTGAAAAGAACTGTTGGTTAGCCCTGAGAAAAACTCTCGCACGCGCCTTGATGACGCCCATTTCGCAACGGGCCGTGCAGTTGAAATCGTAATAATATTTTAATTTCGCCATAACTTAAAAACCAAACGTCCAATTTTAGTCATTCAAAGACCAAATATTATCTACATAAACTGTACTTAGTGATTAAATAATTTATTTTGATAAGGATTAATAGCATGAGTAAAATAAACGCGTTTAAATGTAGTCCAAAAAAAATCAAAATTTTTTAAATAAAAAATGGTTGTTGTGCCTCATTCGACATAGATAGGTATAGTGTGTCGCGGACTTTTTTGTAGATATTTATAAGATCTACAATTAATTGGAACATTATATGATTCTATATTTTATAGTTTAGGCAGCGTATGCAAAATAAGTAACTTTTCTGGTTGATTTTTTGCACCTTGTGTCCGAAAAACCCAAATATCTTACGGAAACCAATTTTTTTTTCAATAAAATGTACCCTATGTTACTCGTGGATAATGTAGCTTTCGAATGGTGAAAGAATTTTTAAATCGGTCCATTAGTTTTTGAGCCTATTCATTACAATTATACAAACAAAGCTTACCTCTTTATAATATCATACTAGCGACCCACCCCGGCGTCGCATGGGTATAAAATATATAGCCACTGAATAAATTATTAAAATCGACAGCCTATGATCCTTCACGTGGTCTACTTCTTATATTCTGTGCCAAATAACATAAAAAATGCTCCAGTAGTTCGCGAGATAAGCACTTTCAAATAATTTCCCCCGTTTTTTCCACATTCTCCTATTAGTCTTAGCGTTATAAAATTGCCCCTATTGCCTTCCTCAATAAATGGGCTATCTAACACTGAAAGAATCATCAAAATGCGTTACGTAGTTTTAAAGATTAAAGGGAACAAAGGGACATGAGGGAAAAAAGCGACTTTGTTTTATAATATGTATAGATAGAAGATGTATAATATTATAGATGAACAAAAATTTTACCTCGACAATTTTATTATAATATGTTATATCATATATGTATAGATATAGATAGATATATACCTATGGATAGATAATATATACACTAAAACAAATAATAACTAAATATAAAAATCGGCCAAGTGCGAGTCGGACTCGCGCACGAAGGGTTCCGTACCGTTGTAGAACAAAAATAGGCCAAAAATTGTGTTTTTTGTATGGAAGCCCCTTTAAATTTTATTTTATTTAAATATTATTATTAATTATCAAAGAACACATATATTTAAGGCCTTTGCGAAAATTTCAAGTGCCTACCTGTTGCCATTATTGATATCGACAAAAAAAGGCCAAAAAAATCACGTTTGTTGTATGGCAGCCCCCCTTAAATATTATATTTTTAGTATTTATTGTTATAGCGGCAACAGATATGCACAATCTGTGAAAATTGCAGAAGTTTAGCTATAGCGGTTCTTGAGCCTGGTGATAGACGGACAGACGGACAGACGGACAGATATCAAAGTCTTAGTAATAGGGTCCCGTTTTTACCCTTTGGGTACGGAACCCTAAAAACGGTAACGGTTCGGAAACCTAAGTAACCTAATAAACCATAAACTTATCCATAATTCAGTGCCCGCTCTATCTAAAGGGTGATGCCACATGAAAACGCGTCACTGTGTGACATTCTTACAGTGAATGAAAGTTAACATTTTTAGATATTACTTATAGTTTCCGTCTGTCCGTCCGTCTGTCCGTCCGTCTGTCCGTCCGCCTGTCTGTCTGTCTGTCCGCGGTTTTGCTCAGAGACCTACAAAGGACCTACAAAGCTGCAATTTGGCATGATACACATATTTATGATGCCGACAAAATGGTACATGAAATCTTAAAAAAATATTTTTATGGTACCTTCCTTACACATCAAGTGGGGATGAATTTTTTTTTCGCGTCCACCCCATCGTGTGGGGTGTCGTTGGATAGGTTTTTTTTAAATATTATGAGTATTCGTAAACATGGGCGCCGGCAGAAATAATTTCCAAGGGGTGCAGATTTTAGTTTTCTTTCTGTTGTCTGTCTATTTACGTCAACATAAAACATTAGTGCCGAAATATTACGAACTTTCCTTGTACGGCATGGTAATAGGGTTACAAAATGCTTTTATTTCAATAATTCCTGTTGATCCCGAGATTCCCAAGGGGTGCAAGTGCACCCCCTGGCACCCCCCTGCCGGCGCCCATGTTCGTAAATCATTTTCCGATTTAGGGATCCGCTTGTGAGATATTAAGTTTTAAAGTGGAAAAAATCGTTAGAGTTCAGAATCCCCCCCTTCTACAAGCTAAACGGTGGCTTCTGTAAATGTGAAAAAATTCACAAGAGTAGTAAATATATGCTGAATTTAAAAGGAAAACTATCACCGCTAAGAAGACTTCATAAGTTATTGAGTAATAGTCGATCGAAGCGAAGTAGAAAGGAACTTTTCGTTCAAATTCCTTTGAGAGTAACTGAGATGATGTTGTTAGTAGTGTAAAACACGTTATAAATGTACATTCATTACCCATACAATTTTTTCTAAACTAGCGGTACTCAGAAACCCTATATATTATATTGCGCGTGGCCCGACACACACTTGGCCGGTTTTTTTTAATAATAACTATACTACGCACTACACAGCCCGGTGAAGTTCGAAATTTAATTTCTGGCGGTAAAATATTATTAATATGTATCAGCTGCACGTAAATACGTTCTGGATTTCCAATTGCGATTTGATTGCCGCACTTAGAGACATTTAATTGTGATTAAACTTTAATTAATTGAAGAGTTTGGCAGATAATGTATTGAGCTTATGTAAAAAAAAATATAGGTCTACCAGAATCTGATGGCAAAAAGTGAGAAAATAAATTGACTCTAGCAATACCGGGGTAATAGGAATAAAACATTTTCATACTTTTTTATTCCTTTAGCGGCTTATTTCGTGTGTGAAATATGAAAATATAAAAATTTATCCAATGATCAAGGATATTTTTTGAAAATCTGCTGTCAAAAATTGCCATCAGATTCTGGTAGACCTATAATTACCTTAGTATGAATTTATAACGTTACTCTTAATTAGGTCATTTATTATGTATTCTGTTTGTTAACTTTTACTGTATCAGTAGCTTTAATTTTTCCATGTATTTTAATCCTTCAGTCCCCGCGCGAGCACCGGTGATCGCGACAACAATAGAATACAATAGCAATTCCTGGAAATTCCGACTGAAATATTAAAATAAAATATTCGTGTCTGAGTGCGCTGTGCGGCAGTTATTATAATGCAGCGCCGCGTCGTGTGCCGTCGCCGTATGACCTGACCCCAAGATATACAGTACGAGCAGTCTTATTTATAATTCAGCCTTTGCTATTGTTATTACCTGTAACCCAGAAACTGTAACAAGCTTTTATGCCGCACCATCAAACTGTCTTGCATGAAACTCTGTTTTGGTAATTAGTTTTCTTTGCCTCATTTATGCTTCGCTAGTCTAATTTTCCGTTCTTAAATTGAATATAGATTATACTTCAATACAAGATAGGGATTTTTGTAACTAACCATATAATTATACTTGCAAGCTAAGATTTAGTTGGTACCTAATAATCATCTTGGTTAACATAGACACATGTCTATGTTAACCAATATGAGGATTATTAGGTTAGGCTGTAACTCAAGAAAGATATTAATTTACATAAATTAGGTACCTTTACTCTTCTCTGCATACCGTAAAATTACAATTATTCATGATAGGTACCATAATTTTTCGTGACACGTTAAAATATAATTAACCTAACCATAATTCAATACTCAGTTTAACTGCGTAGCATTGGAGGTATCCAAGACCCGTAAGCACCCTTGAGGCAAATTTTAAACCTTAGAAAATCGTTTGCTCTGCTTAGTACTAAATTGTAGGTACAGACGACCGCCTTAGCCCTCAGACTCCTAAAGGTTATGCACGGTCAAACCGTGACGCGACAAATTCAGATCAATATTAGGTACCTGTACCAGAGGCGGCGTAAGGCGGGGGCGACGTGGGCCACCGCCTATTGCCTCGCGTGCCTTGATGGAGTAGAGAAGTGGACCAAAAGATTTTTTTTTATTAAATTCACAAAACAAATTTTTGTAAATGAAAATTTGAATACTTATCAAAAATGATTTCTCTCAACCAAATCCGTCTTCTTGCTTCATCCATCAAGCGGTCTCGCGAAGTATACATCATGACTGGTGAGACATGTTCAATACTTAAGGGAGTACTCTCCTTAAGTATTGTTACGGATACGGACACGTGGTGCGATCTAGCATCGGACCAGCGAACTTACCAAGGGAACACAGACAACGTAAATCCCCTACTCGATACTAGATGGCGCTAGGTGTACCTACGAGTAATTTCTAGAAATATCTCATGCTTGTTTACGCATATCGGGTTAATTCTGGGACGTTCCGGAATTTTCTGAGATTCGATCCGGCCCGTGTAAATAGTCGCAGACAGTCCAGCCGGAATTCAGTTTGATACAAGCGATCATCAAGGCGACTTCGAAGTGAGAACAAGTGATCAATAGTGAGTGACAGTGATAGTGCTTAGTGTTTGGACTTAGTGCTTAGTGTTTGGACTTAGTGATTTGTGTCAGCTAGTGTTTGTGAATAAAGTCTTCAAGAGAGTCACCAGATCTTTCTCTCCGAATCCAACGAACCCTAGCACGTAACAACTGGTGTTGGAAGTGAGATTTGGAGAGTAGACTTCAAGGGGAGTGGCAGGACAAGGGCGCAGCGAGCTGCTGCCATTGATTCCGAGAGAGGAGTTGGAGGTGGAGCTGCGGAGGCCACACCCACTGGGGACCAAGCTCCGCCCACTGCGGGACAGGCCCCGCCCACTGGCCCCGCCCACTTGGCCCCGCCTGCTCAGGCCCCGTCGACTAGCTCCATCCATCCTGCCGCGCCCGTAGTTTCTACGGCCCCTCAAATGGCTCCTGAATTGGAAAGCATAATTGAGTTAATTCAGGCTTTGCAAGAGGCCCAAGACCGCAAGATTCTCGGCGCTTTGCAAGATTCTCAAAGGGCAATGATGGAAGCACAAGACCGTAAGCTCGGTGCTTTGCAAGAGTCTCAAGAGCAACAAAAGGACCTCCAAGAAAAAGCGCTATTGGCTATAAAGGATGTTAGTGACACGGTGACTAAGCTTCGGAAAGATGTCGATGTTATGGAAGAACGAGTTACCGGGCTAGTAGTGGATATGGAAAATGTGAAAACCGGCCTCACAGAACTACAGAAGTGGAAAGTGCGCCTGGAAACCACAGGAGTCCCGACGTCTAGTGGTACAAGGACCAAGAGTTAAAGTGCCACCATACGACGGTACTACTTCTTGGAACGCTTATCGTCAGCAATTCCAGACGGTTGCTTCTGCCAACGGATGGACTGACGAACAATGCCTGACCGCTCTCACTGTCGCGCTCAGAGGGCAAGCCTTGTCGGTCCTGGAAGCACATACAGGAAATGGGTTCAAAGACCTGATGGAGGCCCTTGAATCCAGATACGGGGAGCGACACCTGGAGCACGTGTTCCGTGCTCAACTTCGTGACAGAGTCCAACGCTCAGGAGAGGGACTACAACAATGGGCGTTGGAAATTGAAAAACGAACGTTGTCAAGAAGGCACACCCAGGAGCCGACGCCAAGATGGTTGACACGAACATTGTTCAAGCGTTCGTCGACGGAATCAGGGACCTGGAAGTCAGAGCTGCAGTGAGGCTACGTCACCACACCTCACTAAAGGAAGCGTTGGCGCATGCTTTGGAGGTCGAGGCTGTTCGCCGTGACATACGACAGACCCATAAGATCCATGAGGTCTCTAAGGAAGTTAAGGCGGTCAAGGCTCCCACGAAGAGAAGTTTTGGAGCCATGTGCTACAAGTGCGGTGAGAGGGGCCATCTTCAGCTCAACTGCCCGCAGAAGGAGACTCAGATGTCAAGGATGAAAAGGCTCGAGCAACAAGTAGAGGAGCTGAAGAAGCAAGGAGCTTCGTCCCCTGCCCGGGATCAGGGAAACGAATAAAAGTCAGGACTAAGGGGCGAGTACTGGCTGACGCGGAGGAAGCCCCCATAACTGTTATCTCCCAAGCATGCAGCGGGAATAGTCTTGTGATTCAGGGGACTATTAACAGAACGGCCCACATCAAATTTAGGTCTTGCCCCGCCACTGGGTATCTGTACCTCCGTCAGTTTATAACAAACTGTTCCTTTCAAGGGAGACGTGCATGAATTTTGAACAGCACTAACGACTGAGACGACACTTAAAGTGAAAATTGTGTGCTTACACGTATTAAAGAGCATAAATTATGTAGATACCAGCTTAGCTTCATAGCGATAACTTCGCTCCGAGTTTTACATTCAATTAAGTAGGCTTTATCCACTTTTATCGTAGGTAATAAATTTAGTATATTTGGTTGGTTTTTATGGTATAGGATACCTAGGTGTTCTCTTAAAATAATAACAAAGAACAATAAAAAATCTACTTACACAGTAACCTAATAAAAACAAAATATTATATTGATGAAATAGGTCCTTTAGGTTGGTCGTTCACTCGCGAACTGCTCGACTATGGCAAATTGACGAATACTGCCTACATATTTACCCCTCACAACATTCCATAACTCCTGCAAGAGTAAACTATAATAATACGAGATGACTCCCGCAAAGTCCGTTTCGCCAAAATTCGTTTCTCGCGCGGTAACCGTACATTTTTCCGGGATAAAAAGTATCCTATGTCCTTTAATTCCCGGGACTCAAAGTATCTCCATACCAAATTTCAGAAAAATCGGTTCATGGTTTGGGCGTGAAGAGGTGACAAACAGACAGACACACTTTCGCATTAATTATTATAATATTATATCTTCTTCTTAATTATTACGATACATAAGGATTTTAATTATTATTAAACCTAATCAAAGTTAAGATTTTTGTCTTCTGAAAGTGAATACTTAGGTAACTTTTATACTTGGGTTAAATGGGTTCTAGGGTCAAGGGTGTATCTATGTATGTACTAGTTTAATCTGTAAGGTAAATGACTAGTGATTGGACAGTACCAATCATTGGACAAAACACAAAACACAATAAAAGGTTGCTTTAAAACCTGCCCGCTTTTAGGGTTCCGTAGCCAAAATGGCAAAAAACGGAACCCTTATAGATTCGTCATGTCTGTCTGTCTGTCTGTCTGTCTGTCTGTCCCCATAGGTACAACTGAAACAAAAAAAAAATTTCGTCTAACCTATGCGTATAGGGCAGGGTTCCCAATCTTTTTCAGCCTGCGGCGCACTTACAAGTTAATATTTTGTCACGGCGCCATAGTCTGCCTAGGAATATTATAATTTTATTTTATAATATTTGTGGTTATGGATAATGATGAAGGTTTGACTCACGGCGCCCCTCTTGCCTTTCCACGGCGCACCAGGGCGTCGCGGCTCACAGTTTGGGAACCCCTGGTATAGGCTATCTATGGATATGTCTTCAAAAATCATATTGAGGTTTCTAATATCATTTTTTTCTAATCTGAATAGTTTGCGAGAGCGACTGAAATATATATTCATTATTTTTTAGTTTATATTGTTGCTTATATTCCCAAAAAAAAAGATTGAAATGAAAATAAATCATAATTTACATTTAAAACTTAATATTTTTTTGTATCTAGGTGAGCATATCCTAAGTATATCTTGTTGTATGCTTCGGCAGTAAGTACCTACCTGATATAATGTGGCGCCCCTACTTTTTTCTGGTTTTTACAAGGATGTTTAAAACTAGATGACGACCTCTGTGGCTCAATGAGTAGAGTGTATGGCAGCTCAAGCCGGGGGTCGCGGGTTCGAATCCCGCCGACGGAACAAAAAGTTTTTCAATGTTCCTGGGTCATGGGTGTGTATTAAATATGTGTATGATATAATAAAAATCTTAATTATATGTATAGTATAAAAGTATTAAATATATTTCCGTTGTCTGGTACCCGTAACACAAGTCCTTCAGGTACTTAGCACGGGGCCAGATTGACGTGGTGTGAAGCGTCCATAGATATTATTATTATTATTATTATTATTATTATTATTATTATTATTATTATTATTATTATTATTATTATTATTATTATTATTATTATTATTATTATTATTATTATTATTATTATTATTATTATTATTATTATTATTATTATTATTATTATTATTATTATTATTATTATTATTATTATTATTATTATTATTATTATTATTATTATTATTATTATTATTATTATTATTATTATTATTATTATTATTATTATTATTATTATTATTATTATTATTATTATTATTATTATTATTATTATTATTATTATTATTATTATTATTATTATTATTATTATTATTATTATTATTATTATTATTATTATTATTATTATTATTATTATTATTATTATTATTATTATTATTATTATTATTATTATTATTATTATTATTATTATTATTATTATTATTATTATTATTATTATTATTATTATTATTATTATTATTATTATTATTATTATTATTATTATTATTATTATTATTATTATTATTATTATTATTATTATTATTATTATTATTATTATTATTATTATTATTATTATTATTATTATTATTATTATTATTATTATTATTATTATTATTATTATTATTATTATTATTATTATTATTATTATTATTATTATTATTATTATTATTATTATTATTATTATTATTATTATTATTATTATTATTATTATTATTATTATTATTATTATTATTATTATTATTATTATTATTATTATTATTATTATTATTATTATTATTATTATTATTATTATTATTATTATTATTATTATTATTATTATTATTATTATTATTATTATTATTATTATTATTATTATTATTATTATTATTATTATTATTATTATTATTATTATTATTATTATTATTATTATTATTATTATTATTATTATTATTATTATTATTATTATTATTATTATTATTATTATTATTATTATTATTATTATTATTATTATTATTATTATTATTATTATTATTATTATTATTATTATTATTATTATTATTATTATTATTATTATTATTATTATTATTATTATTATTATTATTATTATTATTATTATTATTATTATTATTATTATTATTATTATTATTATTATTATTATTATTATTATTATTATTATTATTATTATTATAGATGATGCCTGCAACTCCGTTTCGCCAGAACTCGTTTATCGTGCGGGAACCGTACATTTTTCCGGGATGAATTGTCCTTTCCCGGTACTCAAAGTATCTGCATACCAAATTTCAGCAAAATCGGTTCAGTGGTTTGGGCGTAAAGAGATACCAAACATTCAGACAGATAGACAGACAGACGGACAGACAGACAGATAGACAGACACACTTTCGCATTAGTAGTGATGGTTTCAAGCAACGTTGCATAAATCTTAATGTAAAAAAAAATAATAATACAAAAAAAAATAGTAGTAGTAGTAGTAGTGAAGTATCTTACATTGCCATTTTACAAAATAATGAGCCATTATATTTATCAGACCTTCATTGTCCATTAAATGCAAAGAATGTGTAATGTAAGTATAGTAGAAGATTCGTCCTTGAAGTTTTGATGTCTCCGATTTAGTCCAGATTCGGGGAGGGGGTAGCCGAGGTATTGCCTTTGAGGTTGGAAGAAACCCCGTTCCTCTAGGCCTATTGGGAGCGGAGTGATGGCTACTTTTGTAAGACATTTGACAGTTGCCGAGCTGTCAATGTCAAAGTTTGAATGCTTGTAACTCGGCAACTATTTATCCTGGATATGAGGTTCTTCGGCTTGTTCTTTCTGGATTTTTCTCCTCTTTTCGATCTGGCCTCAGAATTGAGAAAAAATTTGATGTCTCCGATTTAGTTCAAATTCGGGGAGAGGGTAGCCGAGGTGTTGCCTTTGATGTTAGAAGAAACCCCGTTCCTCTAGGCCTATTGGGAGCGGAGTTATGGCTACCTTTGTAAGACATTTGACAGTTGCCAAGCTGTCAATGTCAAAGTTTGAATGCTTGTAACTCGGCAACTATTTGTCCTGGATATGGGGTTCTTCGGCTTGTTCTTCCTGGATTTTTCCCCTCTATACGATCGTGTAGTAGCTTTCGTGTGTGCACAATACACACGACCAGTTATGCAAGAGTAATTTTATAGTGCCCAAGTGTGTGCGCAATACACAAAACCACTCTGGTTTCAATAAAACCAGGCCAGTTACGCAGGAATAATTTTGTGTCGTGTCGGGCCTGGGTCACAATGACCCGTCGCCTTTATATCAACAAAAAACCAGCCACGTGACTGACGTGAGTCTTTGTAAAATATTGAGAAGTAAGCCTTTTTTAATATGCAAACGAGAACCAAGCCACATGATTCTACTTGCCTAAATTCAAGGGACTCTGCAGCTTGGATCTTTTTAAAAAAAACAATACTCATTAATTTGTTAGTTGGTAACTTTGTTGTGAAAATGTTTTGTTCTGCCAAAATGTTTAATTTGTTTTTGTTGTTGTCTGTTTAGTTCTGTTAGATTTGCATGATCTTCATAGGGTCGATAAAAGGTCCATTTTGGAATACTTCTGCATTATTAACTCAATTTTGGCAATGGTGTGGATTGGACTCATTTTGCATAAATAGGGTCAAGAAGAGGTTTTCTCATTTTTAATCTCCACCAGGTGGCGCGACGATAGATACTTCTAGATTTTCTATTGGTTCCCCACCGATCTGAAATTATCTGTAGGCTGGCATCACGGATACATATTGGTTGTGTTTCTAAAAAATATCAGTGTACTGTCAAGTGTGGCATAAATCAAAATATCTTAAACCTAAGCAATCATTGGCCTAAGCGATTAGGCCAGTATACTGGTAACTGTTTAGGAACATGCAAATTGTCAAACTGAAAACTGACAACTGAAAGAATTTTGGCGGGCATGTCATGGGCATGTCACTTTCAAACTCCTACTTTTTATTGTTGGTGTGGTTTTTATTATTTTTTCCCAAATTGTGTTATTTGGGTCTTTGATGTTCATTAATGGTAAAATATTAGCCATGAAATACTCGTTATCTGGCACAAGTGCAGGTAAGATGTTGTCAAAACCAAAATGTATAATTCCTGTGATATTTGGTGTGAATATCGGTAAATAGGGCTATTTCTTCAGTGAGTTGTAATTAAAACATCGTTGTAATAACTTTGTTATCCTAGTCATTGGAATATTATGGCGTCGTTTTCAAATTGAAAAGTATCAAGTTTTACATTATTTTGACCAGTTTTGTAACAATTATTGATGGTATTCCCTGGTATTACCGATAGTTATCTACCCATACGCCATCTAGTTACTAAAATGGAAACTGTTTGACAATCAAATTAAAAAGTTAAGAAAATCATAAAGCAGGGCTTCATAACGTTATCAAATAACAGACAAAATATCGTTACGTACCGTTATTTTCATAATGGTAGCCAGATAACGTTATTTTTATAACGATATCTAGTAAAATAACGTTATATTTACCGTTATTATTATAACGTTATTTTTTCGTAAATATAACGTTATTTTCTTGTATCAGGTATGCGATCGTGCACGGTGCACCAAATCTCACTCATATTTAAAATGTAATAAGCGTTCTCTGTGAAAATACAAAGAAAAAATACACCTTAAAAGCGTGATTACGTTTAGAAAATTTTCCCGCCTGTCATGACTTTCTTGATGGACTATAACGTTATCAAAGAACATATATTTACCGTTATAAATCCTATATAACGTTATAACATTTACCGTTATTAAATACATTTATAACGTTATTTCTAGTATCGGTTTAATTTTCATAACGTTATCTATGCCCTTGAAGCAATAACGTTATGAAAAAATAACGTTATTTGAAGCCCTGTCATAAAGGTGAACGCAGATTTGGCCGCACCGCACGCACCGCAGTCGCCGCATTCGTAATTCTTCATATAAAAAATGTGATAAAATATAATAATGTGAGCTTGCCTATAACTTCATATAAAGAATTCCGAATGCGGCGACTGCGGTGCGTGCGGTGCAGCCAAATCTGCGTTCACCTTTATTATGGTATTTAGATTTTTTGAAATGGCAGCACGGCTTGATTGTCAAACGTCAAGTCAAGTGTCAAATTTGAAAATTGAAAAATGAATTTTCCTTTTTCAGTTTGCGAATAGAAAACGAGGATGAAGGTTGTCGGTTCTAATTACAAGTGCCAAACGTAATAAAGAGGGTTCTAATTTATTCCAATCATAATATTATTTACTCTTGTGAACACATAAGACAATGGAGGACGACATTAACAAGCCTTATAAAATTTGTGATGTGAATCGAGAAAAGAAGAAGGGCATCGTGGCGTCGTCATTAGAAGATCTTATAAATAAAGTGCCCGAAAAATTGGGATTACCTTCCGAAAATCTCACGGTAGTTCTGGAGATCGACGGAACCGAAGTTGACGACGAAGAGTATTTCTCAACATTAGACCCGGATACTGCTCTCATGATTTTACACGGGAACGAAAAATGGGCACCGAATATGCCCAAGTGCCAAGTTTCTTTGGATCAAACAGACGACGTTTCGTTGGGCGAAAAAGGTCAAGTGGCGAACCTAGTAGGCCGCCTGCAGCACAACCTCTGTCATATTTCCTTGCTTGGAGGTCAAGATTTGGAACTGCTGTCTGATATGGACCCTGATAGCCTTGCTGATATTGTGACTGATAGGGACAACAGGATAATACTCGAACACATCAAGGAAGCCTCTGGAAGGTAAGCTTATTGTTAAATAGCATTTTCTATGACTAGGTAGGTATTCAAGTTTTCACTAAATCATAACAAAAGTCTTGGCTTTGCCACTAATAATAATAATAATAATAATATCTTTATTTCAGGCCAAAATAGCCCATATAGTAGCCTAAGAGTTACAGATTATATTATTTACATGATGACTGAAAAATAAATAAATAATACACTACTTACAAGACAAAAAATAACAAACAAACGAACAATTAATGTGTTAGTAGCTTAACAAACAATTAATGTGTTAGTAGCTTAGCACAAATATCAAAGCTTAGGTAATAATAAAGAGTTAGTATTTGTTAGTAAAACATAATTTAGGTAGGTAATGTAGGTAGGCTTTACAGCATATGACATACATTATAATCATAGCTAGCCCTAACTAACTAACCCTAGCCTGGGTCCAATTTATGAAAATTTATTGATCATATTTCAATTTTAAGTTCTGTAAACAGTTGAGTGGTACAACACAAAAACAATAATAACTTGTGGCATATTCTATCAGTATTTTTCTTTGTATTATTCTGAGTGTATTATGAGTGATTCATAATATTAAAACACAACTTATTAGAATTTAATAAATACTTTTTTGCTGTATTTCTAGGATTTTAGATTAAAATAGGTAAACAAAGAAACTAATTAGTAAAATTGCTTTTGAGTATTTGTTACAATGTTGTGGATATGTTGTTACAAAATATGGATTACCCATAAATGTTTTGCTTTCCAGAATTTTGCTGGAGAAACGCCAAGCTCAAGATGCCATGGAGCTACTGAAACTTTACCATCAGAGTGTTGCAAATGGGAATGAAGATGTTTCTACTCCCGGTCAAGAAAGGGTATAAGAATGAACAGCATGTCTAAATGGAACTTCTATCTAACTTCGAGTATTTGTTTAACGGTGGACATGTCTCAAAAGTTTACAAAGCACTTGCTTAGAAGAAGCTGCTTGTGAGACATTAGTGTCTATAATAGTACTACAAAGAAAATAAAAAAATTGCTAATTTGTGACGTAACTTACTTTGCCACAAAACTACATAATATTGTCTTTTGCAGTAATTTTAAATTTTAAAATTGAGCAGCAGCATAATAGTATATCCAGTGCATGTGCAATACTAATTCTGCCTTGAAAGGGGCTTTAAGTTATGTAGTACTATTATGTTTATAGACTTACTTGTCAGTGTAATATGATGGTTTTATGTATTTGTATCTATTACATACTAAGAACTAGATAGATAGCTGATAGATCTTGTAATAACAAAGGAACTCTTCTGACAAGTATGTAAACAAAGACACACGGGTATGATTCATCCTGTAATATCATAATTATTAAAATTATTTAATAGTATACACCAAGTAAATGAGGCCTTTTTTTTACTAGAAATCTGAATTTATATAACTTTATTTGATGCATAGTCTCACTATAATTTATGTTTATATAACAATATATAGAAAGTACTCTAGTAGATTTAGTTACATTTGCTAAAAATACAAGTCTGTACAGTAATATTTTATTAAACTCCTTTAAAAAGTTGCAACGGGGAAGTGGAACCGTCATAGGTAATCTTAGGTGTGGTAAACAGCAGTTCTTATGAGTACGAGCTGAAATCATGTAATCATGATAGTATCATGTAATATTTAGTGTTAATCGATATTGTATTTACCATTGATAAACCCTCCCATTGATGTATTTTAATAATCGCTGTGCACTTTAACTTAAGTAGTATTACTAAAATGTCCTTTTATATAATTGAGTATGTTAGAGTATTAAACTGTAAGGTGATAGAATGAGATACAATATAACCAATATGTTTAGTATTGTAATCTGTATGTGTATTTTAGAGTTCTTAGACACTGTATCTGTTTTAGTTTTCAATACCTCCTGATTATTACAAATATTCACACCATGCACACACTTATCTATATTACACTTTGTATGATACATTGGAAAATCCACTTGACAGAATATGGAGCAGTATAAGCATGGAGTAAATATTTTTATTGATACAGGGGAAAGTAATAAATAAAATGTACGCTTTGTAAACATGGTTAATTAGTTATGGTAGGGCTACATAACATCTACGGTATGGCCTAATGGAGTTTGGAAATATAAGAAATTCTTTTAATCTATTCAGCCTTTTTGCAAAAGCCTGACAGTCCGGAAGCCTGACGGTCAGAAGTTAGGTGTTCAAACTGTAGAAGGCATATTTTCACTACGTAATTTGTTTTCACAATTGAATCCTAATGTAACAATTATTTGTAAATGTTGTATACCTATGCTAGTAGAAGGAATTTTATACTTACCTGTAATAATAAATATGACAATAGGGATGCTAGCGGATAGGCCTTTACTTTTCAGGTTTAAGGTGTAACTTAATTTATTTGCTTTTGTAAACTTTTGAGAAGCAAATTGCTACAAGGTTGATAATCAACATCAATTTAAAAGACTGATAGTTGGTAAAATTTAATTTTTTTATATAGTTTTACCCCTAGTATAAGATTACTTCATTTATTCCAAATTTGCTCAAACGATTTACAAATAATATATTTATAAGTTTTATCTATTTTTAATTCCACTGCCAAGAAATTGTTCATCAAATTAGAAATGAAGTCTTTATGGTACCTACTGCTTTGGAGTCAAGTGTATTGTAATCTTCTTTAGTACTGTATGTTAATGTAATGTTAATAGGTAGGTATTTTAGAGAGTAATTGTTATAAACTGGTCACACAAAGCAGTCGTTACTGTAAAGGCTTGATTAGGAATTGCATATACAACACTATATGCTTGCAGAAGTAATTAACATTGCATTTTTGATAGGGATATGTGTAGTTCAAATTAAACATTTATTGACACACCGCACAAAATTCCTCACAAACATCCTACTATTTTACAAAACAATATCACTAGCACATCAAAAACATAGCTCTAACATTTAATTATAATTTATTATGTCATAATAGAAAATTTAATGTACCTAGCATTTGAATTGAATGCCTGATAGTCACCGGTTACATGGTCAAATTTTCATCAATCTGATCCATCAATCAGTACCGGATTGATGAATCAGATTGATTAAAATTTGACTGTGTAACCGGCGACATAGAAAGTATGGTCATATCCACTGTGTACTGTCAGGAAATGTAATCTTTAGCAGATTGACCATTGTCAATCTAACTGGTATAAGATAGCAGATTGTTGATAGTAACAGATAGTAACAAATAATGATGTTGGTCACTGCTAGACTAGATGATCTGGTGGTACTTTGTGAGCAAATGTGTATGTGGTAGTTATAAAAGTACTAAAATATCACATCAACATCTTAGAAATACCCATTGCAATTTCAAAGTACTGGAATTGATGTATGCTTAGTTTTAAGTTTTTTACTGTGCACAATTAAAGTGTTTAGCAAATTTTAGATTTTTCATTATTTGTTTCTTATTCATATTATTGAACATAACTTAACCATATTAAAATAAGTTAAATCATATTTCATAACTTGGGTAGTGGAAAATTAAAATACATATTTTATGCTTATTTTTACTTCAATGTGATTTCAAGATATTTTATAAGATTACTAGAATACCTGCTTGTCTAGCATAATTAATTTAATTATACTGATTAAATTTGTAAAAATAAGCCTTAATTTGAAGTTAATTAATTAAAACAATCAAAAAGTACAAGTTGCAAGGTTGTAAACAATAATATTTTAAAATAAAACTGCTATTCTCTTCACATATTTTTATTCACAGAAATACATAAGTCATACAAAGGCTGGTAAAATATTTTAGAAACACAATCACATGAAGGGTATAGATTCATGAAGGAAAGCGTACACATCTTTCAGAAAACTGTTTCAGCAATAAATAAAACTAGAATGTAAATAGTAGCATTTAGAGGACAGAACATGAGCTCTTTTCCCTGAAGGGGTTAACTTTTTGACTGGAAAAGCCAACCAGGAGGCAATCTTCCTGCTCGTGTTCATTGATATATCTCACAATATCTGAAACCGCTACAGAAACCGGCACGCGCTTTATAGCGGCCTCCCTCCGCAGTTGTTCAGTTACAGCACGTTGCTGTTGTAAAGTTGATACCATCATATCCATAACGGCAGTGTCTGAGAGGCCTATGTTGGAAACAAAAAATTAACAACGCAGATGAAAATATATCGTAAGGGCGTAGCCTTGTTTGTTTGTTCCTGGAATAATAAATTCATTATGTCGCAAGGTATAACTGAATTCTATGTAAATATGAAAGAGAAACAAACCACTTACTGCGTCGAAAGCAACGTTAAAGCTGAAAATATTAGATCAGTAAAGTTATTTCTCAATTTTTTATGTACTTATCATTAAAATTTTGTGACAGCAAAATGGATTCTCAAAGGAGACGTCAATTTGACAGTTATTTTTTTTAAGATTAGGGCGAATTGTGATACGCATAGACCATAGATTTAAAAGTATCACTTAAGCTTGGCCCACACTTTGACGGAGCGTGCTGACTGCTGACTGCTGCGTGCCGGGGTGGACCGTGCCCGTGGGCTGTGGGTGGGCAGTGGCTGGTGGGTCGGGGCCAAAGACCTTATAATTTCTTATGTCAATGGTCGGGGCTCAACGCATCGCAAAATGCGTAGGTATATAATTTAAATAGTATAGCGCACCTTAATTGACGGGTCGGGTCTCATGACTCATCGCGTTGACGGATTTTAACGCTCACTATGCTGGAGCGTGCTGGGGCGGGTCGGCGCGGATTAGTGGCGTGCATTTGAGTTCAGTGTGCTTCCGGTATCGCAGTGACGGAAATCCACCGCTTGCTATAGCACACTATTGACGGGGTGCGGCGGGTCTTGCCGGGCCGTGTCGCATTGACGGAAATCCGCCGAGCAAAAATTTTCGCCGATGAGCCCCGGCGTGAGTAATTTGTATTCTGTAGCTCCAGCCGCGGCACAGTGAGCGATACAGCTCCACAAGGCTTTACAGTTCGACAAGGCTTTATATGAACGTGGGTGACATTGACGGGAGCTCTGCTAATAAAGGAGAACTGTCAAACAATTAATGTCAAAAATGATGATGATGATCATACAAAAACGTATGATTGAACATAGAAGCGTTTAGTTTCTTTTCTCGCCACGTTCATTTAAAGACTCTAATACAGGCACTTCACATGGCTTATGGCTATTAATTGTATTTGCGTATTTGATGTATTCGCCAAACAATCACCATGTGTAGACGGTATGTTTGACAAATATTGGCCTTATTTGCCTATTTGACAAATATGACCAATACCAAATATACGTATCCATACCTTTGTCGGTTTTTGTCGCACATCAAAGGAGTCAAATAGGCAAACTGTATACAAATAAACCCACAGACTACTAAGGGATACTGCGTATAAATCTAGCATATTATATACTTTAATCAGTGCGTATAAACTGGTGCTGTAAACTTGGTTGTATTTTCAAATCAAGTGTTTTTCAGCAATTAATTTTCAGTCATTTTCACTTTTTAGTATATCGTATCGTACGTAACCAAAAATCAAATTAACTGGGAATTCCAGTTAATCTGATTTTTGGTTCCCAGTCTGGGATACTAAAACGGTCTTGAAATTCCTGGAGGTGTACCAAATTAATTCATGTATTTGGGATCCACAGCATGAATCTCATAAAAATCGACAGTGCGTTAATGACGCTTGGAATAATATTAGGGAAAATTTGGGGATAAGCAGCACTATTAAAGATTTGAAAAAGAAGAAAGAGTCTTTAATGGCACCCTATAGAAACTATAAGACGAAAATAAAGAAATTTGAAAGATTAGATAGTAAAATCCAGCTGCCACTTCTCAGCTTCTCAGCTGCTATCTCCATAATTATTGTATTGGTGAACACAAACCAATCGAATGTTTGTAAGTCATGTATATTTGACCGCCATATGTTTCGGTCGTATTTGCCTTTATTTGCTAGTTTGCGTATTCGTCAATAATATTGCCAAATACAACAAATAGCCAATAGCAAATACAAATAGCCATGTGAAGTGCCTGCATAAAGTCTAAGCACATTGCAATATTTGCATTTTGCAATGCCATCGTTGATCGTGGTGGCAATTGGCATTGATCCAAGGTTTTATAGCCGAAGTGCCATATTATAGAATAAAAACAATTGACAAGAGACAACTGACAACCAGGGCTTCAAATAACGTTATTTTTTCATAACGTTACTGCTTCAAGGGCATAGATAACGTTATGAAAATTTACCCGATATTAAAAATAACGTTAAAAATTGATATTAATAACGGTTAATGTTATAACGTTATATAGGATTTATAACGGTAAATATATGTTCTTTGATAACGTTATAGTCCGTCAAGAAAGTCATGACAGGCGGGAAAATTTTCTAAACGTAATCACGCTTTAAATAAGGTGTATTTTTTCTTTGTATTTTCACACAAATCTCGCAAAAAAGTGGGCTGCGAGTGAGATTTAGTGCACCGTGCACGATCGCATACCTGATACCAGAAAATAACGTTATATTTACCGTTATTATTATAACTATATTTGTTCGTTTATACACAACGAAAAAATATCGTTATAATAATAACGGTAAATATAACGTTATTTTACTAAATATCGTTAAAAAAATAACGTTATCTGGCTACCATTATGAAAATAACGGTGCGTAACGATATTTTTTCTGTTATTCGATAACGTTATGAAGCCCTGCTGACAACAGGGCTTCAAATAACGTTATTTTTTCATAACGTTATTGCTTCAAGGGCATAGATAACGTTATGAAAATTTAACCGATACTAGAAATAACGTTATAAATGTATTTAATAACGGTAAATGTTATAACGTTATATAGGATTTATAACGGTAAATATATGTTCTTTGATAACGTTACAGTCCGTCAAGAAAGTCATGACAGGCGGGAAAATTTTCTGAACGTAATCACGCTTTTAAGGTGTATTTTTTTCTTTGTATTTTTACAGAGAACGCTTATTACATTTTAAATATGAGTGAGATTTGGTGCACCGTGCACGATCGCATACCTGATACCAGAAAATAACGTTATATTTACCGTTATTATTATAACTATATGTGACGTTATCAGCGTGAAGGGACCTTATTGTCGGTATTGAGTTATTAGTATCTCCATAATCTACATTTAATAGGCTATCGAACCATGTAAATAACATGCGTGTAGGTCTGGAAAATATTTTTTAAAAAAATGTTTAAGCTCGAAAGTCGTAAAAGGTGATATTGAGAAAATTGCATTTAAACTTCGACATTCTAAAAAAGTATGTTATTGTAGGAAGTTACATGGATATCATCTTTTTTGAGGAGTAAGTTATATGGTCTTTTAGAATTTAACTTCAATTATATAATTTTATAACTCTATTCCTGTTGTTTACCACGCAAAAGTGCATGATGTAATGAAAATGCCCAAGATGGTTTTTACTCAATATTTCACTTATAGTATGTTTTCTATTGGATTTTATAAAAGTATAATATAAAACGGATTAGTTTTTACTAAATAAAGACGTCTTCGATATTAAAGAACATTGTATATTGTATTAAAAAAAATATATGGACAAATAAACATTGTGCTTCTACTAATCTTATTAATCAGTCAAAATCAACAAAAATATATATTTACTACACTTAAACATAGTCAAATGAGATCAAATATATAAACTTCTGTTTAAAAAGTAACTTTTTTCTGTCTTAAAATTAAAGGTAAAGTTTAGTAAAAAGCTGGTACAAACAATTAACAAATTTCAAAAGGAACCTTATTGTCGGTGATTAAAAGTTTAGTAATATGACATAAAAATAAACATACATTTTTATTAACATTGAAGTTATTATGTTTTAAATAATTTTAATTATCCTTTAGTAACTAAACGTGCACCAAAAACATGTAATTTCTCTTAGTTACCATAGAAGTATTCATAAATATTAAAAGGGACCTTAATGTCGGTCGTTACATTTTTAGTAATAAAGTCAAAAGAAGATACAAAAATACTTTTAATTTCGTGGTAATTGTAACATTATTATTTATTTTTACTTTATTTTTTTATTTTATTTCAATATTTATTTAATAATATTTTTCATTATTTAATTATATTTATGAGATATCTTTATAAAAATAAAGGAACCTCAGACTTGGTACGACTTTGTCTAGATTTCAGAACTTTTTAGGGTTCCGTAGTCAAGAAGGAACCCTTATTAGAAATAAACAAGCAGCTCCATCGAGATTCGAGACTCGGCTTGTTTTTTTACAGAATGTATTTGGTGGGATTTCACTTCTTTTTATAGATACGCGCGTGCGTGCTCACTCGGCGAAACACAGCGCAAGCACTGTTTCACGCCGGTTTTCTGTGAGAACGTGGTATTTCTCCGGTCGAGCCGGCCCATTCGTGCCGAAGCATGGCTCTCCCAGGTATATTTTTTAAGCTGAGCCGTAAGTAGTGGGTTCCATCATATCGCTTGTGTAGGATTGCGCGCTCGTGTAAATGTCACCATCAGCATCACATGTGTTACATTATACATACGCCTCCGTGGTCTAGTGGTTTAGTGCGTGGCTCTTGACTCGGAGGTCGTGAGTTCGATTCCCGCGTTGGAAACGTATTATTTCCAAGTTTGGTTAGGACAGTGCAGGTTGATCACCTTTGGCTGCGGTCGTGTATCACGCGTTTCCCGTAGTCCCACCTTCAGGAGCAGGAACACCGTTGGGGTTTTAGTGGGTAGGTCGTCCGGCCCGGGTGCGTCTTCCGTCCGCCCGGGGAGTCCCACATACCTCGGTGGTCCTCCCCAGGCCCCGGGGATGCGTAAATGCATTCCCCCAACGCAAAAAAAAAAGGTTGATCACCTTTGAGGCTTTGATCAGGATTAAATTGAAATTAAATTTTAAGGGGGGCTCTCATACAAAAAACCTAATTTCGAGTCCGACTCGCACTTGGCTAATTTTTATGGTTTTTTCCTATAAATGGCCATTAAACCCTAAACTCTGTGCTAAATTTCAGCTCTCTGAGTTTATGGAAAGTACTAGTTCTTTTTGATGATCTTGAGTGAGTGAGTGTCTTAAATGAAAAACTTTGCTTTAGCTTAACTTCAGAACTAAATGACCTCTAGAGGTTTTCAAATAGGAGCCTAAAATGCGGTGAAATGGTTCCTGTAAATGATGGTACTGCAGTGTTTGCTTCGCGCTCTACTTGGCGGGGGCACTGCCGTGCCCCCAGATATTCTAATCAATGTTACCGATTTTCAGTTTGGTGCAAATTACTAGTAGTATAGCAGTAGATACCGTGCCGAAAGAAAGCCGCAATCGACTCTCGACTGCAGCACCGACAATAAGGTCCCTTTTTTACTAAAGTTTAAGATATATTTTAACCTATAAAAAATCGTTTTTAGAACTTGTGTCTTTGTCATATCAAAATTTAGAGTCCGTTTATTAATATGGAGCAAAAAAAGAAAAAATGATTTTTCTCGACATTTTACTTTAAATGCGATTATCTCGGAAACTAAAACCTTCCATAAGGTCCCTTTTCCCAGATAACGTCACATATTTGTTCGTTTATACATAACGAAAAAATATCGTTATAATAATAACGGTAAATATAACGTTATTTTACTAGATATCGTTAAAAAAATAACGTTATCTGGCTACCATTATGAAAATAACGGTACGTAACGATATTTTTTCTGTTATTCGATAAGGTTATGAAGCCCTGGCTGACAACTGACAACTGACAGCAATTACTGACACTGGCTATTCCTTAAGGGAGGCCATTTTTAAAGAAGAAGAAGAAGAAGAACTAAAAATTTGACAGTCGAATTCCGTATGAATTGGCAATTGCTCATCATAAATAATTTTAAAATTATTTATTAGTTTATGTGGTAGCCGGTAAGATTTCAATTATTCTTTATTCTTAATTTCATCTTAGCTTGAAGGGATTTTCAGTTCTACCTTTGTACAGGTATTTATATTACAAAATATTATAAAAGTAGTATGGAAGGCGACGCTGCTGAAAATTCAAAATCCTTTTCTGGAATACCAGAAGCTACATTTGTCGTGAGTATGAAATGAAATAGATTCTAATTTAATTATTACTATTTTATTTAAGATTCATGTTAAAAGTCAAACATAACATGTAGTAAAGATGTTACATCTCTATTTGAGGTTAGGATCAACCATCTGATATTTTTAGCATCAATATTCGACGACTAGGCCTATACTGGATTATACAAAGTTGCGGAAGCG
Organism: Lysandra bellargus; assembly: GCA_905333045.1. Lineage (NCBI taxonomy): Eukaryota > Metazoa > Arthropoda > Insecta > Lepidoptera > Lycaenidae > Lysandra > Lysandra bellargus. The sequence continues at coordinate 8,766,995 of HG995350.1, read as the reverse complement.
TATATTTAGAGATAAAAATTATTCATTGTATATTTTTATTTCAGGACAATGTAGATGAATTCATGAATTTACCAGAAAACTCTAGTGGAGTGGAAAAAGTATTGAGAAAACTGGATGAACAGCATGGAAAATACAAATTCATGGAGTACACATTAAATACTAAGCGGAGGCGCTTACGTCAGCAAATACCAGACCTGGCGAGATCTCTCGAAATGATTGAAAAATTAAAAACTCAAACTGAGGACACTGAGACACAATTTCTACTAAGTGATCAAGTATTTGTAAAGGTTTGTATTATAATCAAACTTAAATTCAACTGTACTTGATAATGTAAGTGAACCTTTTAATTTTTTTTTGTTTTTTTATTATTCTAGGCTAATATCAAGCCAACAAAATCAGTTTGTTTGTGGCTAGGAGCTAATGTTATGTTGGAATATACTTTAGAGGATGCTGAGAAACTACTAACAACCAATATGGCTACAGCTAAGAAAAACTTGTCATGTGTTGAGCATGATTTGGACTTTTTAAGGTTACTATAAATTTTGTTAATAATTGTACATTTGTATTTATTGAATCAGTAAATTATTAAACTATATATTATTGTAGCGAATAATGCCTACAACTTTTGTAAATTATGAAAGGGATACAAAACAATTATTAGGTACAAGATATAGTCTTCCGTGCTTGAGTGGTACTAGATTCATGTACTGTGAGATAAATTAGTATGTCGTTATTAGAATAATCGACTTAAATAGGTATTTAGGTTATTTTAAATTAAAATAATTATAATTACAGAGATCAATGGACAACTACAGAAGTGAACATGGCTAGAGTGTACAACTGGGATGTGAAGAGACGTCAAGCTGCAAGAGCCTCTAGTTAATAACTCAATTTTACCGTGTATTCATAGCAATATTTAAAAAATTTAATGGTTTACAAGCATAAAGTCACAATATATTTGAAACTTACTGTGAAAATTGTTGCTTTTTCTAAAAATCTAAAGTAATATCAAATATATTACTGTTTTAACATTTTACTATCATTATAAGTTAGAACTTTGTTACAATTAAATTGTAATTAGGTAACAAACAGTTTTTACATAATTGCTGAAGAAGAAATTTTAAGTACTTATAGTGATTAGATTACTCATCTTCAATATTAAAATCTCATTACAATTTTTAACATTTCAATTCTAATGTTATATACCATGCAAAATTTATTTACTCTTACTTAAAAGCTGTTTTTATTTATGCTTTCATGAATGACTTAAGAATAAAAAATATTTGCATTTATTTAAAACAAATCTTTTATTTTTACCCAAGAGCAGAACTGTAAACATTAATAGTGGATTGGTCGTTATATCTATCGTGTATTATATTTCTCTATGCTATCTATCTACATTAATATTATTAATGTGTGTCCCGTGTATTATATTTCTCTATGTATTGTGAAATAATTTCTGTATGAAAATTTACCATGGCCTTTGGGAATATTTAACAGGTTTTGTTGACATAATTAATTGACAGTGACATTGACAGCAATTTACATTTGACAGCTTATTGACACGTAGAAGTCGTAGACGGTAGAACAAATTACTGTGTTTTGGTTAAAATTGTATGGAATTATTGGATTATTTCCTAAATAAAATTATTTAACAGGTAAATAAGAAGCTGAGGTATTTGTCCTGAGATAGGTATTTATTTTATCTACTTATACTTTTAGTAGCTGTACAGAGATGTTATTTACACTTCACGTCTGTAATTACAATATTAATTTCAAATTTTTCTTGTATTCTGTATTCATTTTAGTTATTTTTTTACTTTTAATTAACGAGATTTTGTCCAATAATAAAATTTCCCTTCAATTGTCCTTTTCTTAAGAAATGGCGCCCTCCACGGATTGGGATGAAATTAAAAGATTGGCAGCTGACTTCCAAAAGGCTCAATTGAGTTCAACTTCTCAAAGGTATGTTACATGAATATAAAATGCTTAATTAATTGCTTAATCTTTCGATCGCGGATTCTTGGAAATCTAGCCGTATTTGGCGGCTTGAGTGTTGAAGCGTTAACCTTTCAATCTTGCCATGGCACCTTTTGTGAACCTTATTTAAATTATATACTTTACCACTATTTTCAGGCTTTCTGAAAGAAACTGTATAGAAATAGTTTCAAAACTAATAGAGCTGAAACTAATTGATGTGATATTTACAAATGATGGAAAAGAGTATTTGACATCACAGCAGTTGATCAGAGAGATAAAAGACGAGATCTATGTTCGTGGAGGCCGAGTCAACACAGTAGAATTAGCTAAGGAACTGAATGTTGACCTAAATCAAATAAACTTAAATGTAGCTGACATTGTCAAGGGCAAGGAGGTTCAACTGGTGTCCGGATCATTGATTACAAATTACTATTTAGAAAAAATTGCAAGGGAGATAAATGAAAAGTTACAGCTTTTGGGCCAGATTTCAGTTGGTGATCTTACATTACAATATGATCTACCCGCTGAGTTACTTCTGCACAATGTTCTGGAGAAATATTTGGGCAAATTAATAATTGGAAGGCAAGATCCATCTGATAACAGAATATTTTACACTGAAGAGTATCTTATGAGGACTAAAGCTAAGATAAGAGGTGCCTTAATGGGTTTACTGAAGCCTACACCTGTTAATTTCATAATCAGCTATTGTAATTTAACCGAGAGACTCTTTATGTATCTATTTGATCAGATTAATGCTCCAGGAGTACTCACTGGTCGTCAATCTGGGTCTTTGTACGTCCCTTCATGTTATACAAAATCACAAAATGAATGGGTCATAAACTTCTATAAACAAAACAATTATCTTGAATATGATGCTCTGACTCGCTTGGGCATTTCTGATCCTAAGGGTTACATTAAAAAGATATTGTCAAATGAAGATAACACATATTTAAGCAGCTGTGTCATTGGAGCTCAAATCAAACAACAGCTGGAGACAGCATTGGAAGAATGCATAGCCTCGAAGAGCTATTTGGATGTTGTTTCACTGCTTCCGTCCGTTTTGTCAGATGAAGATATTGAAAATGTCTTAGAAACAATGTTAAAGAGCAATTCAAAATCAACTATGCTATTTGATAACACAGGTAAAATATTTTGTACTAATTCTGGTTACTTTTACATACAGTTTAATTACTTTACACTACAATATTATAATAATTAATATTATAACTTGATTTTTTTAGTATTCAGCAACCATTTCATTGATAACCTAAAGAAGTCTTGCCTACCTATGGTACAAAAGAATGTTGATGCGGTTGTGAAATCTGGAAAATATCAGCAGTTTTATCTTGAAAAGCAGATGAGCAAATCAGATATGCAGAAAGACTCTCATGTAGACCATAAAGCTGAAAGGCGGGAGGAAAGAAGAAGGAAAGCCAGCTCAGGTAAAGGAGGAGGTGGAACTCAAGGCCGCGAGACAAAGACTAAAGCAGTTAAAAAGCACCCCAGATCCAAACAGGTAGCTCAAGACTCCGATTCAGATGAATCGTCAAATGTTGTAAAAAAGAGTCAAGCTAATTTAGAAATTGTGTCCGTCCAAGATGTTGAGAAAAATATAAAGGAGGCCTTAGATAATGAGGGTCTGGAAGATCTTACTACTCAAATAGCTGAATATATTCAAGGGTAATTTAGTTTTGTGTCTTATATTTCATATAATGCACATATCTTATAATTCTTTGACTACATTGGTATTAATTTTTTAGGCAACTTAATCAAGAAGCTCTCAATATGGCCAAGGAAATGGCTGACAAATTACTACAAGATGCCAACCAAAACAGGAAGCAAACTCACTCCTCTGCCCAAGATCGTATTAACGTCCTTATTAATGACATAAAGCTGTATGAAAAGGGGTTGAAGTTATTCCCAAGTGATCAGCAGCCAGGTTTTATAAAGTATCTGTTGAAAAGTCTGGGTGGGGACATACTATCAGAGTTCTGTAAGTATGCAGCAAATCAATGCAATCTTCCCATACAGACGGACACTATAACAGTGGAGCAGAGAAATAAAATATTAAATGATGTTTCTGATGAATATATGAAACCACTGAAATCGCTCAATGCCACGTTGTCCGAACAGACTATGGAACAATTTTACCAGGCGGTCGACACATGCTTAGCCGAATGTGGAATGATTTTGAAGAAAGTAGACAAGAAGAAGGACAAGTGAGTTTAATTAATGTGTCCAAACCGTGATTGACATTCAATAATATTTGTTTATTTTTAATGCAGTCAACAGAGATAATGACTTTTTATTATGTACTGATGTGAGTGACTGTCTCTTGCATTAAAAAACAATTGTTACACAAGAAATAAATTTTAGCTTCTTATTTACAGACTCCTTATACAAAACCATAGGGAGAAGCTCATTTCTGAGCTAGAAAACTGTAATGATCCAGCATTAGCCCTTCACTTTGTGGTTTTGGCACTGTTTACCCTGCTACACCAAAATATGCTGCACGCATCTGGCAGACAAGTACCTTTAATTATAGTTCAACTGAAATCACAGTTAAAAGATGAGGACTTCCAAAAGCTTCAGAAGTTTCATGGTAATTTTCATAATTTAATAACTTTTCTTAATTCTTATTTAAAACCTTGATCGTGGGAATCGCGGACATAATATATTTTCAATTCTTATGCGGCAGCCGGGTGCCACTTAGGGATAGATGGGTTAAATATTATACATTGTTTTCATTCTTTTACTATTATGTTTTCCCAAAGAGATAAAACAATTGTAAGAAACAAGTTTATTTTATAGGTAACTTATTGGTAAATTTTTTAAATAATTTTCAGAACTAGTTACGAAATACTTGATAGCCAAGGATGAAGACAAAGAAGAAATTGAAGAAAAACTTAAAGAAGATCTACCTGAAATAAAAAATCTTGTTCAAGAAGTGAAAAGGTACAAATAACTACAGTCTAGACCAGTGGTCCCCAACCTTTTTTCATGCGGGCTACAAACATGTTTTGGTCTTGGTGTCGCGGGCCGCAACAAAAATTTTTTAGGGTTAAAAAATGACATTCTTAAAAATTAACGTTTTAAAAGTGGAAAAAATTTAACGACTATCACGTAGACTACGTTATTTTGCCGGTGGGCGTGAATTTCAAAATTGTTTAACATCACGCGGGCCACAAATAAAGTCCCGGGGGGCCGCGGGTTGGGGATAGCGGGTCTAGACTCTAGAGCAGTGGTCCCCAACCTTTTTTTCATGTGGGCCACAAATATGTTTTGGTCTTGGTGTCGCGGGCCGTAACATAAATTTTTTACGGTTAAAAATAACATTTTTCAAAATTAACGATTTAAAAGTGGAAAAAATTCACGACTATCACGACGTTTTTACATTATTTTGTCGGTGGGCGTGAATTTCAAAATGGTTTAACAACACGCGGGCCACAAATAAAGCCCCGGCGCGGTGCGGTGGCGGGCCGCATGCGGCCCGCGGGCCGCGGGTTGGGGATAGCGGCTCTAGAGTCTAGTACCGGGGTCACCAAATGGCGGACCGCGGTCCGCATCCGGACCGCCGGCCCATTGTGTGCGGACCAAGCATTTTCGTAGATGAACTTGTTAAAAATAATTCGGTCTCGACTTGCGAGCTTGCACCACTTCCCCTCCAATCTTGTATACAGATAATAATTAGCAACAAAAATTGACACATTTCTCATTGAAATGTAAATAAATACCTTTGGGCTTTGTAATTTCCGGAATTGCCTATGTTTAATGATTATTTTTTTATAAAATGTGCGGACCGCGAAGGTTATTTCATTTCTTAAAATGGACCCCGAGCAAAACTAATTGGTGACCCCTGGTCTAGTACAACACAATCACTATAAATGATGAATTTGTAGTAGAATGAAATATTATGTTATTGTTTTTAAATATACTTATTAATATATTGTTATTTGAATTATTATTTTAAATATTATACTCGTTAAGTATTTCAATACAATTTCAGTTTCTAGCCTAAAAGTCAAGTTACATCCCTATAACTTATTAATACAATCATAATTATTATATTATTATTATGATTTAGCTAAAGAGGTGATGAAACTTTGGAAGATGATAGTTCACGGGCTAAGTAAAACGTTTTTAATAGCAAGGTTTCTTCAACGACTTTTAATTTAAAAAAAGTTCTAGAAAAAAGGTTAAGAAAATTAGAAAGAAATCAATGCAACATCGTGGGTTGATCGTAGACAGAGAAAAATAATATACATATCTGGCATTGCTGGCTGCAGCTATAAGTGCTGTGCCAAAAAGATTTCGCCCAGGGCGCTCCGCGCTAGTAGTCTAGCGCCCTGGGAGAAATTTTCTTGGCGTTCAGGGTGCTGGTAGCCCACTGACTTCTATAATACACCGGACCGGCGGTCGCTATCAATAAAATGTTCCTATTTGAAAGTCGCCATATTGGCGCTGATTGCTATGTGAAAGCAGTAGTGAGTGTACTTGGAACTACTATTTTGCAAATGGCGGTTGCAATTTTCTATGTAATTAGTTCACTGTACGCTCACCAGTAGCGCTTCGAATCGGCACAAAAAATAGCTGTCATTTTGTACGGCATAGCCAGTCCAGTGTATTAATAGAGGTCAGTGTGGTAGCCCTAAAAACAGGCGCCTGCTGCGCCCCTTTTCGATTGCATTCGACGCCCCTTTTCATCCGGCGCGGCACTCAGGGCGGTCGCCTATCGTCGCCCCACCCTGCTACCTGCTACTGCTACTGCACTGATATAGGGTAATCGTAGCGTACGGTTACAGTCTACGTTTTTGGTATTACGTAAGCGGTAAGAGTAATAGCTATTGCTATTGCTAATAAACTGTTAGCTTCATATTCATATTTTGAAGTTGTGGGACAGTAACATTTTAACCAATATCGTGCCAATATCATTTGAATTTTGTTAAGATTTGTTGTGATCGGTGCTTCTAAAGTCTAAACATGGTCTAAACACCTTACACCATAGTGATTATATTATTTATATTCTCTTTGATAAACACCTCCTTGGCTCCCTTTACTCAATAGTTTTAGATTGTTCTTTTTGTATTAAAAAAATAAACTGACATTGTTGATTGACATTTGTCATTTTCTACTGTCAATGTCAAAGTTAATCTCAAATTGTCAACTGTTGTCAACTCACATTTCACGTTTGTCATTTGTGCCTTGATTTAAAAATTCTTTTAATTTAGAATGAAACTCGCCTGCCTAGTGCCTAGCTCTTTGATCTTTCAGAAAATATTCATTCGTGTTATTAGATTCACGCTCGCGCGCCACTCAGTTCCGATAAAGTGTTCTAACCTACTCGTGCATGTGTTTATTTCTTCTCTTCACGATAGTTCAATAATTTTACGAAAACTTTACAAATTTTGAATGAAATATGCACTAAATCCTTTTAAAAAGTCTAATAAAGCAGTACATATATTACCGGCTTCGTATTAGACGTATAAAAGTAGTGAAGAGGCAATAAGTGATGTGATTTCATAATTTTTGACGAGGCATGTGATCGGAAACCCAAAGGATTTTTTAATTGAAAGAAACCTAGAAATTACACAAAAATGAGGGAAACAATACCAATGGAAGATAGTGATTTGCTGGAAGTAAATAGGACAAGCAATGGAGTAAAACCTGAGATGAATGGTAATGCAACTAGCAATTATACACATGAGCCTCCAGATGGTGGAATCAGAGCTTATTCTATTATTATTGGGTCGTTTTTGACGAATGGCTTATTGTTTGGAGTGATCAACTCATACAGTGTTATAGGTGATGAGCTTTCCAAGAGACTGCAAGTTCAGAATGTGACCAACTATGACACCAGATCAGGTACAGTTTAAATATTTATTATTTTATTGTTTACTGTGCACTATTTTTAGTTTTTTAAATCTATTTTTTATATTTTTACATGCTATTATTGGCAATAAATTAGATACTTATAATTCTCCAATCTTTTATTATTCAAAATCACATACAAAACGCTGTCAACATTCTTTAATCATTATTTTCCTTCTGTTCTCCTTGAAGATTGATTTTAACTTGTTTTGCGGCAGTACTTTTTGCTCTCTCTTGCCCTCTGTCTTCGTCACCGCCTGTCAGTCAAAATCAATCTTCCGGAAATCAAAATACTTACTAATTATAATTTATACTTTGTAATAATTAAATATTTGTTGACCTTAACATATGACATTCCGAAGATTTGACATAACTTGTTATCACAATAAACATAAAGCTTACAACTCGGCCATCTGACTAGTTGAACGTCCCCGTTCCTAACAATATAATAAGTAGTTATTAAATTAAATAAAAATAATTGCAATCAAAAACATGTTAAACTTATTATTTTATCTTCTACTTAAAAATAATAGTAATAATCACAGTTATCAAAAATTCAAAGATAATGTATACTTAGTACTTACTATCATAAATTATTACTGGAAGTTACTCCAATGTTGACAAAAACAATAGATAAGTTAATAGACGAAACTATTTTTTTTTTTCATTTCTAATCAAGTAATCACTAATAAGATCATATATTATAAATGATATATTTACTTAAACTCATTCGTCGTGGTCACTGTCATCATTGTCATTGTCATTGTCGGTAGAACTATTTAAGTCAGTTGTAAGATTAAGCTAAGGGCAAATTTTATCCAAAGGCACTATAGATTCATAACGCCTTTTAGTTATCTGCGTTACAGGCGTATCCTCCATCAAAAATCGATCATTAGGCCACAATTTTATAATACGGTAAGGACCTTGAAATTTAGGTAAAAGTTTTTTGGATTTACCATCATTAGAGCAAATTTCACGCTCAACTTGTACAAGATCACCGACTTTATAAACATTACCTTGTTTCCGTTTTCTATTAAACCTTTTGCTATCTTTTTCTTGTTGCTGTTTAATAAGTTGTGCTGCTTTTTCTCGCATTTCATTTAATTGTTCCGAGGTTGTTACTTTAATAGTATCATTAATGACATCATGTAGCTTACCTTCTGTAGTAGTAGTAGCTCTAAACCCAAGTAACAGTTCAGAAGGACTTCTCTTTGTAGTTTTGTGAATTGTTGTATTAATACCAATTTGTATATCTTGTACAAAGTCGTCCCAAGATTTATCACTTTTGCCATGAGTTTTTGTTGATAAGGCATCTAATATGGTTCTATTGAAACGCTAGACTTGTCCATTTGCACGCGGTGTAGCAACAGCATTAAAAATATGTTTAATTCCAGTCTCTTTAATAAATGATTTAAAAAGGTTGCTAGTAAAACAAGTGCCTCTGTCAGTAATTAGTGGGAACTCCAAAATAACTTATGTGTACTTTGATAATTCGAATAGTTGTAGAAGCCTTTACATTTTTAGCAGGTGTTATATTCACATATTTCGTAAAACTATCAACTATAACCAAAATATAACAATTTCCGCGTTTACTTTTTATAAAGGGATAAATAGTCAGCATGAATAGTGTGAAAGGGTTTGTCAATTTTGGGAATGGGGTGAAGAAAACCTTCACGAGGTCCCCCTGATGTTTTATGATGGGCACACTCTAAACATGCACCAACATATTTTTTTACAAATCGACGCATTTTAGCAAACCAAAATGAATCTTTTATCCGAGCTAAAGTTTTATCAAAACCAAAATGACCTATATCATTGTGATTCATTTTTAAAATTTGCCAACGCATAGGTTTTGGAACTAACCATTTTAGACCAGATTCGGTTTTCCGATAAACCATGTTATTCTTAATTTCGTAATTATTTAATATCTCTGTAATGTTTTTGCTATCTGGACTTTTTAAAATAGATTTTATCGACTGAACTTCTTCATCAACTGATTGAGCTGTACTTAACCAGTTGTTATCGGACTCAACATTAAATACGTCCAAAACATGTGTTTCTATTACTTTGGAGCTAACGGGATGTCTGCTAAGTGCATCCACATGAGCCATTTTATCTCCGGGCTTATATTCAATCTCACAATCAAATTCCTGTAACTGAATCCACCATCGCGCTATTCTTGGCACGAGGTCTCTCTTTGTAAGAGTGGTTCTAAGGGCGTTACAGTCAGTATAAATTTTAAAAGTTATTCCCAAAAGGTATACCCGAAATCTATTTAGGGAAGCTATAACAGCAAGTGTTTCTAACTCATATGAGTGTAATTTTTGCTCATCTAATGTAGTTTTTCGACTGTATTACGACACGGGACACAATTGACCATCTTCGTTCTTTTGTAAAAGGATTCCGGCCACACCAAACTTACTTGCATCAGTATGCAATTCAGTCAATGCATGAGGATCATAAAGGGCTATAACAGGGCATTCAGTCAATTTTTTCTTAATACCATTAAAAGCATTTTTTTGTGATTCAGTCCATTTCCAATCACAATTCTTACATAGCAAATCAGTCAAAGGCCTAGCAATAATAGCAAAGTCTTTAACGAATCTTCTAAAAAAACTAGCAAGACCCATGAATTGTCGCACTTCATGTTGGTTTTTTGGGGTTTGGGAATTTTGAAACTGCATCAGTTTTTCTACTGCCTGAACGAATACCAGCAGAACTAACCTCGAAGCCTAAAAAATCGATACTTTCAAAGAAAAAGTGACATTTACTTAATTTAAGTGTCAATCCGCCCTTTTTGAGCAATTCAAGTACTTTCCTTAGTCTTGTAAGTCCTTCAAAATCATGGGCCGGTATTAGAATATCATCCATGTAAATAACGGCATATTTTTTTTGCTTCTGTCAATATTTTATTAATTGTGCGCTGAAAGACTGATGGCGCATTAACTAAACCAAAGGGCATTCGTAGGTACTCGAATTGTCCTTCGGGTGTGACGAAAGCAGTTTTGTGTCGAGACTCTTCTGTAATTGATATTTGGTAGTATCCTGACGCAAGATCTAACGATATGAAATATTCATGACCGGCAAGGAGATCTAGTTGGTCTTCTATTCTTGGAATCGGATAATGCTCTTTGATGGTTTTCCTGTTTAGAGCTCTATAATCGACACATAATCGCTTGTCACCAGTTTTTTTTTGTACTAATACAATTGGACTCGCATATGGTGATGTAGATTCCTGTATAATTTTAGCATCAATCATTTCTTGGATCATACCTTGCACTTGATTTCGTTCAGCGTAAGATAAGCGATAGGGCCTATACACGACTGGCTCAGAGTCTTTAAGTCTAATCTCCATTTCACTCACTGTTGTATAACCGAGGTCTTTAAGACTGTTGGAAAAACAACATTTAAATTCCTCTAGCAAAGCCTCTAACCTTTTGATTTGTTGAGGACTAATATCGTTACCATGTCTCATTTCGTAAGTATCTATTGAGTCATGAACCGTAGTAATTTTGTTTACATTAACAATTTTGTTATAAGGCATGGCACGCGTTATTAAAGAATCTTTAACCATTTTTAATTGATTTGTTGTTAAATTTTGAACAAGTACATTACCAACGCCATCTGCAATCACATACTCTCCAGGAAGTAAATAAAATCGATTTGCTATGCATCCTCTAACTGAACCGTTCACATAAATATTACCAGTAAAATTACGATCTGTGTTAACAGGTATAGCTTTAATGCTCAAAGGTTCAACACAAATATAATATTGAAGTGTAAGAAATAGTTTGCTATTCGCTTTTATACTTTCAAAAATTAGTCGGCTTGATGTTTTCGTAATAAAAATTTCAGGCTGTAAAAGAGTGTCCAATTAAGACTGGATATTTCGGTACGCTATCTTCAACTACAAACATTTCAATCGAAGAAATGGCTACACCCTGTATCTCAATAGTAGCTCTAGTTTTTCCTACTCGCGTTACGAGGTTTCCACCTAACCCTTTCATTAATGGTAAGTTGTCTAAGGTCATCGGTAATTTCAATAATTCAGCACTAGAGCTTTGTATCAAAGAACACTCGCTACCGAGATCTACATAACACATTAATGGATTATTATTTACTTTAATTGTTACGACATATTTGTCATTAGACGAGTACGTCTTAATTTTACGTTCATATACATTATTTTCTTTAGTTTTTACAGGTACATTTGAATCTTCCTTTTTTGAAGTAGATAAATCTAGTTTAAGCACAGTTTTATCGTCATTTGACTTATCCGTTACGTTTTGAGTTTTTGTCAAATTTGGGCAACTTCCAACATAATGACCCAATTTGTGACAGTTATTACACTTGATTAGGGGCTTTGGGTATTTAAAACTAACATGTCCCTCCACATTGCAGTTAAAACATTTAATTTGCGGTTTGGTATTAGTGATTTGTTCAGTTTTGTTAGGGTAAGTCATCTGCGCTCTTCTGTCAAGTCTTGGTCTAGAAACTGCATTCAAATTAGTTTTTATTTGACCTACCTTAACCGAATTCAAATACTTTAACACTTCTTTAGGTGTCTGGAATCGCACAGCCAGAGCACCTACTTTTATAGCTCTATCCTCAATACCGTGCAAAATACAGTCTACTGCTTTCTTCCCAGTTATTTGACATCGGTTAAGAAGGTTTAGTTTAGAAAAATAATACTGCTCTAACGGTTCTCCAAATTTAACTTTTAACGCTAGCATTTCTGTCAAAAGTTCCGCATAATTATCGCTACATGGAAAAGACTCAATAAGTTTGATTTTCCATTCACTTAGAATTTAACGCTAGGAAGACTCTCATACCATGACTTAGCTATGCCAACAAGTTTTGGTATAGCATAATTTATAGTTTCGCGCTCACTCCACTCATAAATTTCGGAATATTAATCTACCTTACCAATCCAGTCAGTCATGGTCTGAGTTTTATTCATAGGGTCAAATTCCGGTATTACATTGTTGACAGAATTGAGTTTGTTGCCATTTTTGCCAAGACATTTTAAAGCATTTATAAACTGATAAAATATATCACTTGATTGTCCACTATTATGAGCATAATTATTATCGCCGTGGTTGACTATGTTTCGGGAAGAAGAAGCTCGATGATCGGACGGACGTCGAAAAGCTCGATACTCAGACGGACGATGAGACATTCTTGTTTGCGTTGTTGAACTGGCAGGTCGAATCGCTAACTCGCGATCTCTATATTCGGTGCGTCTCAACTGTGATCGATCGCGATACTCATCCATTGAACGTTGCTCAAGCTCACCGTTCGTTTCGTTATGTCTCGGACAGGTAGTCGTAGAGATCGGCCGTCGCTCAAGCTCACCGTCCGAAACTCTACTCCTACGTCTCATACCTTTGATTAATTCATCCCTAAGACGTTGCTCAAGCTCACCGTCATTAGGGCTGGGTGTACGTAAAATTCGTCTACAAGGCTCACGCTCACGACTGCCTCGAGGTTCTTGCAATGCACGAGAAGCACGTGGTGTCGGTCTCCGCGGAACTGGCAGCGTTACACTTGCACTTGTCGATCGCTCTCGAGATCGAAGACTCGTTCCTCTCGTCATTGATGCAGACGCTCGAGAATGGCTGCAGCCAGGCTCAACACGATCCATCTGAAACTTGCAATTGTTTGTGTGAGATCACACATTTTTTTTGAAAGCCCTTTAGTGAACATACAAATATACATACTTGCTTAAGTATGTATATTTAATATTTTCTGTTGTTAAACTTTTATAACTTAAAATCTTTCATTTTTGTGCTCATCACTACATTTGCATTTTCCAAATTCCAAGTAAAATTAAAATTATAAAAAAACTTTTAATTGTAATCTTGTTGTAATAATTCAACCATTTTCCATTCAATTAATACACTTATCAATATAAAAAAGTACCCAGCAGTCGATTCTCAGACCTACTGAATGTGCATAAGTATAAAGTTTGGTAAAAATCAATGAACCAGTTTTGGAGGAGACCGGCAACTAATATTGTGACACGACAATTTTATATTTAAGAGATAATGCGATATTATGAAGTATGTATTATACTCGGCGCGGCGAACCTTGATCCCTATGACACTGACAGCTAATGTCATCATATAACATTGTAGTGGCGTCACCATTAAATTGGGATCATATTGGGGGCGTCTAAAAATGCCATTTAAAAATTTTACGTAGCTTTATACCATTAGTAATGTATTCCGTTGATATTTTTAACAAATCTTAACATTTACGAGAAGTTATCTCAATCTCAATTTATGTTTACGTCCTGCAAAACTTACGTCGTGTGACGTTTATCGACTAGGGCGGCAAGTATCGATAAAAAAATGTCGGTAATGGAAACGAGTGCACAACGTTCCTTATATAGTTTACACTTTACAGTGAAAGTACTCAGCGCTGAAAGCGAAAAAAATGTTTTGTGATTTGTATGGGTACGTTGTCAAGTGGCAACAAAGGGCCGCCATTTTGTTGTTCACAAGCAAAGTAATCTCGCAAACGCACAACAAACTCCCGCGTTTCACTGTTGAGTACAGTTTTTCGTTGTCTTTTCGGCATTTTTCAATACCAGCAATAACAAAACAGCAACAAAAACAAAAAACAGTAATAACAAGAAAACAGTAATAACAAGTAACACTCCGATAACAAAAACACGTGGCGCATACAAGGCGTTAGCACTCGTACTGAAGAAGCGAGCGCCCGGCGCCCGCGCCGGCCGCCGGGCGCCAGCCGCCGAGCGATCGTCGCGTCGTTAGTGACCGACCAAATAGTGTGGCTATATCTAAATATATCCTATAATATTATAACCTACAATAACAATTATTTTTCAGACAAAATAAATAAATGGGGAACATTCATTTTCATGATAATTAAATATATACTTAAATAGCAAAAACGTGTTCACCGGGTTAAAAGTCCGTATACGAAATTTTGCCGAACGAAATGCACAACATGTGAGATCATTTTAATTATAATCTAAACTGGAATTGGAGCTAGATTTTTTATTTTTTTTAAGTATCTTTGAATAATCCAACTCAAACCCGCGACAGTTTTGTGATTTTTGCTGTAAAAGGTTTAGAATATCACCTTTTTATGGATTGTATTGACGTCTTAACGGTATGAAAAAAATACAATGTACTGTTGAGAAAGTCGTCTATACAATGTTGGAATTACTTTTTACCACTTTAATATAAAAAAACCCTTTAAAAACAGAAAACCTCTATCTGCCTGCTAACTTGGCTGTACCATTGGTACATTATCGTTGAAGGAGTAAATTAAACACGTAGAATACTGTATTACTGAACACTCTACTCCCGGCCGCGGCTGGTAAGCAAGTGGTCGATAGCTCTCACTCTGGCGACCATCTTGTCACCGCCTCAACCTGATTGGCAGTAAGGCGGCCATCTTTATTTATCAATACACTACATTGGCGATCGTCCTTTTTCACCTGGCATATGAAAGGCGGGCGTGAGTGTGAAGAGAGCAGTAGAAAAGAGAGTACGGGCTCTTAAACATTATTAGAAAATAAGAAGGTTGGAAACTTTCGTTTTACTTACCTACTTAATCTATGCCAAAAATCTTAAAATAATACAACAACAACATAATGCACATTAAAAATGCACATTTTAATATTTTTTAAAACATGTTTACCAACGTGGCTGAATGCAAGCCACGCCTTTGTCAAAAAAAAATAATTTATCGACACGACCAAAAACACGACCCATCACTAACACGAACTGTCATAGGGATCAAGGTTCGCCGCGCCGAGTATAAATCATATATCGGGATATTAACACATTCAATTATTCATACAACAAATTCATATTGTAAGAAATCGTGCTGTCATAAATTCTGTCTTACTGTTACTTTATACATTAATGATTTTACTAAAATCTATATGAGTAATTATCGTTATTAACACGTTAAATCAATAGTTAATAGCATTTTCCAAAATATTATACTTGACATTGTAAACGATGGACATTAGTTAACAATTAACATAGAAACCATAAAATCATGATCAATGGCAACGGCTAAAATAACAATAATTAATAGTTTTCGTACAAAATATTAAGCAACTTACTTGTTTATATTATTATTTTAAATGTTTCTTTATTGAAATATAATCGTTACGCAGCGCAAATCTATTTTGTTGACTTAAAACTTATTCAAGACGAAAATATCCTGTTTTATTTAAAGAAATTCTTCTTCTTCTTCTTTTTTTGTTTTTTTTGACATTTGCATTAAGTGCGTGCATCATGTGCATGCGCGCTCGCTGTCTTAAAAACAAACTATAAGACTATAATCTGTGCAACTTACCATCGGAACCTCACAATTTTATCAATATAGGTACTGTTTTACCATAATATTATATTCTGTTTTACCAACAACGATGGTATATGGCGGAATATACATAAAGTACTGTTTTACCATAATATTATATTCTGTTTTACCAACAACAACGATGGTGCAAATTGCATTCCATCATTTATACTAGTAATCTGTGATTCCATCTATGATTCCATCACTAGGTACCTTCTAAAACTAACAAAAACTAGAAGAGAAAAAAAAAACGATTAAAAAAAAACGTCATCATTATGAACAAAAATATAGCTCACAATCACCATGAACAGCTGAAAATCTGTAATCAAGTTATTAATTAAATCGGTTGTGATAAACACAGAAACTCTTCAAACACATAGTAATATACCACAAAAAAATGAATGACCTTACGTTTTCCATATGGGCGCCGAATTGGATCCACTTCTGAAGATATTGGCAATAAATTAGATACTTATAATTCTCCAATATTTTATTATTCAAAATCACGTACAAAACGCTGTCAACATTCTTTAATCATTATTTTCCTTCTGTTCTCCTTGAAGATTGATTTTAACTTGTTTTGCGGCCGTACTTTTCGATCTCTCTCGCCCTCTGTCTTCGTCACCGCCTGTCAGTCAAAATCAATCTTCCGGAAATCAAAATACTGACTATTATAATTTATACTTTCTAATAATTAAATATTTGTTGACCTTAACATATGACATTCCGAAGATTTGACATAACTTTTTATCACAATAAACATAAAGCTTACACTATGATCATAGTTATTATTTTTTGTCCTTTTTAAATTTTTATTGTTTGAACTTAAAAATTTTTTTCAACTGCAGAAAGGTCTGTATTAAATTTTGTTAAAGTATATAAGTATATTATGTTTATAATTACACTAGATACAAACGACAAAGTTGTGCAAAAAATAACTGATATTGAAACAAAATGATACCAATAGTGATAATTATACCTTTCATATATTATTATCACTATTGGTATCATTTTGTTTCAATATCAGTTATTTTTTGCACAACTTTGTCGTTTATATCTATCTGGTACAAGTTGGAAGCCCGCTACACGAAGCGGCAGCAGACGACGTGCCGTCGCGACACTACTGGTTACTATGTATTTCTATGAATAAGTGTCGCTAGCTGCGCAGCAGGGCTTCAAATAACGTTATTTTTTCATAACGTTATTGCTTCAAGGGCATAGATAACGTTATGAAAATTTAACCGATACTAGAAATAACGTTATAAATGTATTTAATAACGGTAAATGTTATAACGTTATATAGGATTTATAACGATAAATATATGTATTATGTTCTTTGATAACGTTATAGTCCGTCAAGAAAGTCATGACTGGCGGGAAATTTTTCTAAACGTAATCACGCTTTTAAGGTGTATTTTTTTCTTTGTATTTTCACAGAGAACGCTTATTACATTTTAAATATGAGTGAGATTTGGTGCACCGTGCACGATCGCATACTTGATACCAGAAAATAACGTTATATTTACCGTTATTATTATAACGTTTTTTTTTTGTTATGCCATAACGAAAAAATAACGTTATAATAATAACGGTAAATATAACGTTATTTTACTAGATATCGTTAAAAAAATAACGTTATCTGGCTACCATTATGAAAATAACGGTACGTAACGATATTTTTTCTGTTATTCGATAACGTTATGAAGCCCTGCTGCGCAGGCCGCAAAGTATTTCATAGAAATACATAGAAACCAGTAGTGTCGCGACGACACGTCGTATGCAGTTGTCGCGTCACGCGTGTCGCTTGGTTCCAACTTGTACCTTGATACTGCATTATGTATTTAGCTACTTAAAGTAGGTAAGATTACTTAAAGTGAGATTTCAGATGAATTCACGATGATATCTGCGTGTGCAAAATCATGTAGTTTTATATCAACACATGGTCTTCTCCTTCTGTATAATATTTACTTATATTGTGGTAGACACTAACACACGGACGGGCCTACCGTATAATATGAATCCCGATACAATCGACACTTGCGAAAATTTATTGAATGGACAATGTTGGCTTTAAATTCCCTACAATGTCTATTCTTGGAATCGGTTTAAACAGACGATCCTTGAAATAATTGATGAAATAGTATATCGGAGTGTTTCTTTAAGTAGTCAATATTTTTTCCTAACTACGGTCTACGGCAAAGTAAAAAGTAATGGTACTAATGATTTTGACAGTCTACTTAAATGTGCCTTCGTAGCGTTAAACTACTAGTCTGATTGTGTTGTGTCAATAGATTAGTTATGGTGCCGTGGGAGACAAAAACTATTATAGTATACCATTATATTTTTTCTGTTTAATGTAGCCAGGTTATACTTTTCTTCGTTACTTGTATCGCATGATCATTCCATGGTAGTATTTTAGCGTGTCTTTCATTAAAAGATAAGGATTTATAAGTTGCCAACCGATGCAATTTCCGTACTGCGCACTTGCGATGCACATATTGTACAATGTGTTATAACTTATAATACGCAGTTATATTAAAATACTAGCTGTTGCCCGCGACTTCGTCCGCGTGGACTTCAGTTTATAGTAATTGTTCCCGTACATCGATTCTTTTCCGTCCTTTTTGTGGGGACCGTATATTTTTCTGCTACAAAATATATCCTATGTTATTCCCTGGAATTCAAAGTATCTCCATACCCAGCAAAATAGATTGAATAGCTTAGGCGGAAATCATAAAAGTTTATTGAGCGGGAACAAAACTTTTGGGACAAAATGTATCTCTTGTCCTTCCCGAGACTTAAAGTATCTCTATTCTCCATACCAAAATTCATTAAAATCTATTGAATAGTTTACGCGCAAATCATAAAAGTAGATAATATCGTGCGGTAATCGTACATTTTTCCGGGACAAAATGTATCCTATGTCCTTTTCCAGGACTCAAAGTACATACATATATCTATAGCAAATTTCAGCAAAATCGGTCCAGCTGTTCACGCGTGATGTCGTAACCAAGGGAAGTATATGAATTCATTTTTATTATTAATATACGTTCCGCGCGGCTTCCCGCTTCGCCCGCGTAAATTAGATATTTCACAGACAAATTAGTCCACAAAAAATAGCCTATGATCCTTCACGTGCTCTACTTCCTATCTGACCCAAATAACAGAAAAAATGCTTTAGTAGTTCGTAAGATAAGCCCTATCAAATAATTTCCCCTGTTTTTTTCCACATTTTCCTCTATTTCTTCGCTCCTATTAGTTCTAGCGTGATAAAATATAGCCTATATCCTTCCTCGATGAATGGGCTATCTAACACTGAAATAATTTTTCAAATCTGACCAGCAGTTCCTGAGATTAGCGCGTTCAAATAAGCCCTTTAAAATAATTTCCCCCATTTTTTCCACATTTTCCTCTATTTCTTTGCTCCTATTAGTTTTAACGTGATAAAATATAGCCTATAACCTTTTTCGATAAATGGGCTATCTAAGACTGAAAGAATTTTTCAAATCGGACCAGTATTTCCTGAGATTAGCGCGTTCAAATAAGCCCTTTCAAATAATTTCCCCCGTTTTTCCCCATTTTCCTCTATTTCTTCGTTCTAATTAGCTTTAGCGTGATAAAATATGGCCTATAGCCTTTCTCGATAAACGGGCTATCTAACACTGAAAGAATTTTTCAAATCGGACCAGTAGTTCCTGAGATTAGGGTGTTCAAATAAGCCCTTTCAAATAATTTTCCCCCGTTTTTTCCACATTTTCCTCTATTTCTTCGTTCCTATTAGTCTTAGCGTGATAAAATGTAGCCTATAGCCTTCCTCGATAAATGGACTATCTAACACTGAAATAATTATTCAAATCGGATCAGTAGTTCACAGTAGTAAACAAACTCTTCCGCTTTATATTTTATTAAAATATAATAATACTAGACGTTTCGCGCGGCTTCGCCTGCGTAAATTAGATATTTCACAGACAAATTATTCCACAAAAATAGCCTATGATCCTCAGCCTATCCTCCTTCTGTTATTTGGCACAGATAAGAAGTAGACCACGCGTCCAAAAAATTGCTCCAGTAGTTCGTGAGATCAGCCATTTCAAATAATATCCCCCGTTTTTTCCACACTTTCCATTATTTCTTAGCTCCTATTAGTCTTAGCGTGATAAAATATAGTTTATAGCCTTCCTCGATAAATGGGCTATCTAACACTGAAAGTATTTTTCAAATCGGACCAGTATTTCCTGAGATTAGCGCGTTCATATAAACAAACAAACAAACTCTTCCGCTTTATAATATTAGTATAGATTATGTATCTGACTTTTAAACAAATACTGGTTTGCATTAAAAATCTTGAATTTTCTGTTATCTTGTCTAAGCTCGACAGCAATACTACATCATGAATGGTTATTTTATTACAGATTCATTAAGAAATTTAAGTTTCATTAATTTCTATACTACATTATTTGATCTCCTTCTACTTTTAAATATTTCAAAATAAGTACATAAGATTATTACTTATTAGTATTATAACATACTAGACGACGCCCGCAAAGTCTGTCGCGCCAAAATTAGTTTATCGCACGAGAACCGTATATTTTTTCGATAAAAAAGTATCCTATGTCCTTTCTCGGGACTCAAAGCACATAATGTTATCTGCATTATGCATACCGAATTTCAGCAAAATCGGTTCAGTGGTTTGGGCGAGAAGAGGTAACATAATAGAGGTAGAGAGACACACTTTCGCATAAATTATAATATTATATAATATAATAATATTATAATTAGTCTGGATAGTATCATCAGCCCACATGCATATAATATGTAGGTCAGTTGTAAAAAATTTCTGAACCGAGGGTGTTGTGACCACAGAACAATAAAAACAGTAGAAATGACATACCACGATTTGTTTACCAGATCCACTGTCGCCAAACTCACACAAACAAACAGAGAATAGACCGTTGCACTACTAACAAACAAATGTTTTGATTGGACGCGTAATTCTAAACCCAAATAAGCCTAAATTTATTAAACCGAAAACAAAAACACACCTTCAGTGCTCTATAATAGAGTTTGCTATGCAATACACAAAACAGACACTTGAGACATTTCGTATTAGAGCATCAGTTTATTGTGCATTTACTAAACAGTTTAGCTACTTCACACTAGATATCAGTATTAGGGCAAACAATTTTCATCAAATGTTTATTTCAAAATTATGTTTTATTTCTCAGGTAATAAGTTTGTTTTTGGTTTGAATTTTTCTACATAATATTGTGCATTTACCAAAAAGTTTAGTTACTTCACGCTAGATGTCAGTAGTATAAAGGAAAAACCAAATATGTTTACTTCAAAATTATGATTTATTCCTCAGGTAATAAGATTGTTTTTGGTTTGATTTTTTTACATATTATGCATTTACTAAAAAGTTTAGTTACTTCACGCTAGATGTCAGTATTATAAGAGCGAACAATTTTCATCAAATGTTTACTTCTAAATTATGCTTTATTTCTCAGGTAATAAGATTGTTTTTGGTTTGAATTTTTACAACCGACTACACCTGTTGCCGCCGTACAAACAAATGACTCGACTGATGTTGAGTTTGCGTAAGTACTTAGCGAGTTTGCGTTACAACGCTAACGACAACGACACGCGTGCCCCGCCCACTTACCATTTCTTTCATTGTTCTGTGGTTGTGACGATATATTCAGATTTGGAATATTTATCTATAGTTTTAAAGGCGACTTTGAAATAGATCACCTATTTTCTACCATTGCAAAACGTTAGATGGTAACTTTTAGCCATTAGTTGGTGGTTTCTATCCTACTATATCCTACGCGTAACACGTAGTACTAGGAGTTAGGACCATTAAGTTTTTTCTATTTTCTACCATTGCAAAGTGCAAACTGTTTTAACTAATGGTAACTCCTAAAGATAATCCTCTGAGCTCTTGGTTGGGCTTTTAGCAAATATATTATTTTATTTTCTACTATAGCTAAACGGGCACTTGGGTAGGACTTTTGCAAATATTTTTTTTGTTTGGATTCTCCTGTATATCACTCTTGCTTGGTAAATGCCTTTTGCCGAGACGCCCGAGACCAGTGCCGTAAATAGCCTTTTTTGCGCCCTGTGCGAGTTTCTATAACTGCGTCCTTGCCACAGGCCTGGTCATTCTTGCGCCCCCCCAGAGTCTGCGCCCCGTGCCTGGGCACCGGTGGCACCGCCCTATTTACGGCACTGGCCGAGACTCAACTTTAGAGCGCCTTCACATTACGTCGCAAGCACCTTAATGTAACACCTTATGACACGAATTATGACTCTCTAGACCCGGCTGACGATAGTAGCACACCACAGAATTATTTGAACACGTGATTGTAGTAAATCCAGATGAAATTCAAGCCAGTATTTCTACCAGCACCAGCATCAGAGACAATTTCTTGTGATACCATGGTCAATCTCCCAAACTCATGAAAAATCAACCTTCCGCATTTTCCAGATCGGGATGCTGGAAAACAAAATGTTTTGATATCATATGGACCATATTAGTGGGAACCCTTCAGCACGGTTTGGTCGGTTTTTAGAGACTCGTTGCTCTCCTGGAGCCTTTTTACTGATCGCATCGGCTTAATTTTTGGCTGATTTAACCACATTATTCTGGTTTTGAACTGGTCTACAGGCTGTTCTGGCATAAATTCGGCCTATTGTGACTAGAACAGGCATTTAAAAGATTTTTTAGTAACTTAGATAGCAGGAAAAATGATTACTTGCAATTACAAAGATTTTTGAGCCTCACCGCAGAAAGACTCAAAAAATGTATTTTTAGGTGAAAATAGTCTGCACTAACCATAGATTAGGTAGGATTCATTATTATTAACTTGACCATTGGCAATAAAAATGTTGAAGATTTTTTCTCATTAGAATTAAATTTTCAGTTTTATAAAACGAAGTAATGATTTGTTGGTTACATACGAAAGTTCTATGGCCATTGAAAAATCAATGATTTTTCATAAAGACAAAAAATCCAGAAAAGTTTTTTATGTTTTATTAAAGACCATAAAATATGCTATTATTTATCTGTTTACTGTCTTCAAAAATTCCTGATATTTTAGAAAATACAAATATCCTTAGGTCGTATTGATGTGTGTATTTGAAAATCGACCAATTTTAGAAGCTCATAGCAAGGCAACGATTGGAGATAGATACAAAGTGTAAAGGACAAAGTTGTAGAGAATTTTATTAGCTTTTCTTATGTAGTACAATAAAATTTCGTAGGAAGCACCGTTTTCGTAAATTAGTCTAAAAACCAAAAAATGGGTCCTTCTTTTCCCCCCCTCCCCTCCGGCGCACCTCGGAGGGGTCATTACTTTTAGTATGTTTATCTCCTAACTAGTCCAAACAAAGTGGCGTAGTCATAATTTCTGCTTTCGACTTTTCCAAGCACACCCCCATTTCGAGCATTCGTTTACTAGGCTATAATTGCATGAGTCGGCTTTGTTTACATTCTGATATTGTACACCTATTCTACTGCACAGTTACACTAAGACTTAGTACACATTGGGCGATTTTAAAACGCGCGTCTCGGGACAAACGTTATCATAAGATAAGTACACCTTCTAGGGTTTTTGACAGCTGTAATATAAAATAAGAAGTTCAGATAAAAATATTCGTGGAGCTTTTAAAATAGAAGCAAAAGTACTGGATACTAGGGTATGTTCAGATGGCAGAGGCTAAACGCGCGATTGCAATTACATAATTTATTTTATTCAGATTTCAGACCACCAACTTTTGAATGCTTATAGGTACAGGTTCGGGGATTTCAGCGTCGCTTAAACTACTGAAAGCATAAGCCAACACATCAATTTGATTGATCATCATCACCACAACCATAATTATACCATGGGTATAATTATTATGGGTACCACACTATGACCCAATTAATGGTGGTACTTTTCGTGATATTTTGCATCGAAGCAGATGTTTATGATGATTATTTAACTATTTCTGGACCGATTTTTAAAATTCTCATGTTGTTGTATAGGATATAATCTTAATTTTGTATAGCAGTTACGAAAGTGGTAAGCTGATGATGGGATCTATGAGCAATCGAGGGAAATCCTTGAAATTTATCAAAACACTCATAGTGGTTAAAATGTTGTTTCTAGTAAGTTAAACATATGTTACGAATAAGAGAAATTTCATACAAAGGTGTCTCTTGGTCCAAATGCACTGAACAGAACTCCTGAACCTTTAAAGATAAAAGTTTGGAAATTGCACCATCGCTTAGATAAATGCAAGCATTTACCACAATTTGCTTACAGTAACATAATGTGAATAGTTAACATTCGTATTGGTTATTTACGCATCTTTATGCATCTTTATCCTTATTTTGTAGAAAACTAAAAAGAGTGAAATTATTATTTTTAACAAAAAAATTTAAACCGACTTCCAAAGTAAAAACAACAGTAATATGAACTAAAAAGTAATAAATAACTCTTACTCTTTAATAGTGCCTTTTTCAGAATTCGTCTAATTCTCAACTATTTCTGTACATACTACAGTCTTCATTACTTTGAAGTCGGTACCAGTCCTAAAAGTTTCGGATATTCTGACATTACTGAACTCACGATTAGATTAGCTGGTACCGACTTATTACTTTTTAGTTCATATTACTATTGTTTTTACTTTGGAAGTCAGTTTAATTTTTTTTGTTCAAAATAATAATTTACTTCTAATTTAAAACATAGTATTCGTTCGGGTCTCAGCGTAAATGGAGTGTTCGCTTGTCAATTCTTTATCTGGCGAGTGACTGGCGCCAGTCATTTAAGCACGTGCTCAGCGTAGCAGACGATATCAATCTATACTATTGTATCAATTTCATTACAATATGGTTTTGCGTCTGATGCGCAATCATTGCAATGACTTTGACCATCGCTCGTTAAAGAAATTCAATTTTAATGTAATGGCCAGTCTAATCGATTATGGTGGCTCAGCATTTGATTGATTGGGTCACAGTCTCTGACGCATTAAAATAAATTGAAATCTCTTAATTTCGTACGTCAGTCATCAACCAAGAATAACCAGTGCCACAAAATGGTTTTTGGTTGAATGGTTGAATAAATAATAAAAATAAATGGAATGAATTCATGACTATGCAGGGTCCAGGGAGCTATAGAATTTCCTAGGTGTAACTAAGTCGACATTATCCTGCTAAGTCCAGATACAGAACAAAATTAGAAAGAAAGAAAGTGATACAAAATGGACCGGGTCATTTAGTGTTTGATAAAATAGTCAGGAATTTGCCAATATTTTTCCTGTCATTAAAGTCATGGCCTATATAGAATATTTTTTTAGGAAAACCCCGCCAATTACTATTTTCAGTATGTTAATTGGTTCTTTATACGAATTAATTTTGTTTGTTTCAGCTCTGGTTGGATCCTTGACTATGGGAACGACATTCCTGCTGTCGCCGCTTTCTGGAGTGCTAACGGCGATCATAGGCCTCAGAATGACCGCGGTGCTGGGAGGCAGCGTGGCAGCCGCCAGCTTATTAATTTCATCTTTCGTAGTCAATTATGTCGACGCTCTGTGTTTGACCTACGGTTTCCTCTACGGTTTGGGCGCCTCTCTTGCCTACACGCCGTCCTTGGCCATTCTAGGCCACTATTTCAAACGGCGTTTAGGTCTCGTGAACGGTATCGTCACCATAGGTAGCTCCGTCTTCACCGTCATCATCCCTCCTCTGATGGACTTCGCGGTGAGAAACTACGGCCTGGAAGGTCTGTTCAGGGTGCTGGCCGTCATCACGTTCGGTATCGCCCTCTGCGGCCTCCTGTACAAACCCATCCCGGTGGTCGTCATAGATAAATCGACGGATACGATAGAATTGAAATCGCTCGTGAAAAAGGTTTTCGATATTCACATCTGGAAGGTCAAAAAGTATAGATACTGGGCCCTGTCAATGCCCGTCGCGTTGTTCGGCTACTTCGTTCCGTACGTCAAGTTGAAACAATTCATGAACCTGAACTTCCCCGGTAAGAACGACAATATAGCGATTCAATGTATCGGCGCCGCGTCCGGGGTGGGGAGGCTGGTGTTCGGCTTCTTGGGGGACCGGAACGGTATCGACAGAGTGATGTTGCAGCAGATCTCCTTCTATTGCATCGGCTGCTTCACTATCCTGCTGCCGTTCGTTAGTAACTTCGCACTCCTGATCGTTATCAGTTTGTGCATGGGATTGTTCGACGGTGCTTTTATATCCCTGATTGGCCCGATCGCTATTCAGTTCTGTGGCAGCGCTTACGCCGCTCAGGCTATAGGCGGCATGCTCGGGCTGGCCGCCGTCCCGCTGTCCATAGGTCCGCCTATCGCTGCCCAAATCTTTACCATGACACAGGACTTCACTTTACCTTTCGTCCTTGCGGGTATTTCGCCTATAGTCGGTGCTAGCTTGATGTTCGCTATTAGGTTCCAGAAGAAACGATAGAAGCCTCGTGAGGAGAAAATTATGACAGGTAATTTAGTTTTTTTTTTTATTGAAAATCTAGTAACATTGAAAATTTTGCAGTGGTCCAAGGCAATCTAAAAGATTACACCACCTTGAACCATAAATTATTTTTACTACACTATTTTTGAAATTTCAGCAGATTTACTCGGAGAGTCGAGACGCATTATGCGACATTCAAAAACTTATGTTATTTTTTTAATTCCAGGAACTCGAATACCAATTTAATGACAATATCTGGAAGTGTAAGAAGAAATACAAGAAATATTCTTAACCAGACAACATGACCACCTCAACTAATAAAATTAAGTATATCGCAGAATCTCCTATTAACATAATATAATAAGTTATTTGTTATTCTATTTTATCAGATATCATATCTAATTCTATAGTATAAAAGTTATCAGTGGCATGAATATGTTCTTATCTTTGAGTGATTTCAGGCGAATCTTAATCAATCAAACTGTTTAGACTAAATCTGACCCAGATGAAATCAATATAGCATAAAATGTACTTGATGTAAAAGAGATATCTAGTTGGTTAAAATTTTAATAATATACATAATATTTTATCTTTGACCGCACGTCATACTGTTTACTGTTATGTTAATTTATATAGTATGTATTTGTTATCGCCGCGACGCCCCAGTATTGTGTATCGTTGGCATACAGCACAATATGTAGATAATTGGCTATGTGGTGCACTAGGTACATAATAAACAATATATCGAGGTTAAACAGTAAACTTATCAAACATTCTGCTTGCTATATTATAATGATTTTCTTTCATTAAAAATATACCGTTAGTACGTCACGGGCGTAAGCAAGTTTTGATTTCGGGGAAGGCTTAAAACTGTATTTAATACTGTTATTTAAGTGATTTAAAGCAATATAATATTATAAACAACCCTTCAAACCTTCAACCCCTCTGGCTACGCTGCGTCGTTGCTGTAGGGATAAAAAGTACATAATGTAGTAATTTTTATCCCACCAAAAACATAAAATATGTAAAAATGGAAAGCCAAGTTCCATACAAACATTATTGTTGTCTATGGACTTCGCCGTAAAAAGGATGGAGATCTAAATGAGTGCCAAGTTCCATGGAAAATCGAAATATGTATGTATAGGAACCAAATAACATTATGAACAAATAATGGAGTCTATTTCTTTGCTTTATTGAATATCTATAACAATTAATGTTATTTAAATAATGTGGGATCTTAAACTAGATTAGATTTGACTTGGCCAGTTTTTATTACATCAGTCATTTCATAAAGTTATGAACATTTTAATTCTGATGAAAACTAGCCAAGTCAAATCTAATCTAGTTTAAGTTCAAGACTCGCACTTGACCGATTTTTTTGTTTTCTGATTTTTCCCTACGCTTTCACACAATTACCGAGCTGGATTCCAAATTTCAGCCTTCTAGGTCATCTGGAAGTGGGTTAGAATTTTGATCTGTAGGTCAGTCAGTCAGTCAGTCAGTGATAAAAATGTAGATATTCGGACGTTAATATCTCAATAACCGTTTGAGCTTTGCTTATGAAATTTGGAGCATGTAGTTATCTCGCAAGTCTCGTTATATAATCCAAATTTGAAACGTTTATGTGAAATAGTTTCTGAATTAAGAGGGGGTCAAAAGTAGCTGCAAATGGTTCGTGTAATATTACACACGGTGCAGCTCGCCATTCTGTTATGCTGGAACTTGGCTTGATACGCTACCGCGTGTCTAGATTATGTTTGCTACTCAATAAGTTTTAGTTGGATCTGCTAATGTAAGTAAAGACAATAAACGTTTTACTTTTTATAATAATAGCGCCATAAAGTGCAAGTATATTTTGCCATAATCCGATATTTTTACCAAGTTTTTCCGCCTCGATTACAAATAAGCACATATCACCCAAAGTGATTAACATAGTTTTGTACTCATTCAAGTTCCTACGTTGTTTAAAAAAATCATTTGTAAATATTCTACTAACGTCATTTATGGCCGGTTTACACGTATTAAGTAGTTATGTAGTAACTAAATTCTAATTGTCATCTAGTTTAGGACTTACTAAATTTTAACTTGCTACTTGCTACTAAATTTTGTGCTTACATGCAATTAACAACTTAAAATTAAGTTAAAATTTAGTTAACTACTTATCAACTTAAGACGTGTAAGCCAGCCCTTAGATAGGTTGAAAACATCGTTATTAACATATTTATCTAATCAAAGAATTGTCAAAGTTTATCAATAGAGCGGTAAAAACAAAATTCTACAAGATATTTAAAATATTATTGTGAATATAGTTTAATATAACATTTTCTGAATTCAGTAGTAAGTATCTACTTACTTACTTAGGTATCTACCAACTGATACCTACTAATTTGTTCTAGTAAACGTTTTCGCGTTAAAACACGTTTGTCTTAACGTGAAAACCTCACTTTTATTTGGACAATTCTCAAATTCACCCTGATACAATAAAATTTAATTTGATAATAATATGTACCTAATTTTACCAACAATAATAAATTAAATGTAACTTTCTACCTATCTGACTATGAACCAAATCTTTTATTAAACATTTAGATAGAATATTTTCTTATTTAGGTGTATTAGATTATTTTTAATTTTCGAATAATATAGATATACTTAATATTTTTTGTATTTTTATAAATAAATTCAAAATATGTGGAGCTTATAATGCTGGGGTCACACTAACAAAAACGCAACGCAAATGGGTTATTTTGTTTATTTATCATAAATGGCAATAATTATTGTGGCAAATTGGAATGACAATAGTGTTAGGTTTTATTTATTAGAGTTAATTTAAATCTAAGTATTCTATATTCTTGCAAGTTGATTGCTTTATTCTACAATTACTATACCCAAAGGAATTCCTAGTTTTAAAATATATATATTTTTTGAATTGTTTTACTTATAAGTAGACATCGGATTATATGCATTTGCATACTTGCATATGCAAATGCATATAATGGCACTTTTTAGGCGTTAGTGCATATTTCGGTAGTTTTATGCCCTCGTAGTCTCCAAACTAGCTATCATGACACACACTGAGACCACAAAACAGATGTAGGATAGATTAAAAACACTTCAAATAATGTTGCTACATCCCCACTAAAAGAATGCAATACACCCGATAGGTGCGACCTTTCTAGAAACAAAATTTTTCTATGTAGCTGTTGGCAACATTAGTAAAAAATTGGAATAAAGTAGTTACCGATTTCTTAAACTTCCATGGTCATTATGATTGCAATTGGAAATAGTTGGTAGAAAATTATTATTGATGCTGTATAAAAAATTAAAAATCCTGGATTTGATGAAATTATAAAATTGACGCTTTTATTAACGGCACCACAGGAAAACTCTTAAAAAATAATAAATTTTAATAATAAGTGACTTTTGATTGTGCATATTTTTTGCATATTTCGGCCATTTATCATGCATACTTGCATGCATATTTCGGCACTTTGATCGTGCATATAATCCGATGTCTACTTATAAGTATGTTACTTTTATTTAAGAAATTGTATTTATTATGTTGTATTTAGTATGATACTGACTTGTTGATTTTGTGACCTAAAACGTGATTAAAAAGCAAAGGCAAACAAGCCGCCAAAATTACGGCTTCTTTATAAATGTGTGTTTGCTTTGATAACTGAAGTGCCTAACTGTGTGATAAAACTTATCGTTTCCGACATATCCTGAACCTTAGATTCATGCGAATTGTAGCCTTTGTTCAAAATTGTATGCTGTCAGTGCGCACTTCATTCTAAATAGCTAAGTGCCAAATGTGGCCTACGAGTTGTGTGTGCACACGTTTATTAATTGTCTAAAAATATTTATTATTTTCTCTACTAGCCAATAGCCGTAGACATAAGACATAATTATCATTATGGATGCTTTTAGACGCTTGTAAGTTGGAGTAAACCAGAGAGTGTTACAAAAGCACAGAGTCTTTTTCGTGGTATAATTTAAATTGAAGTGTATTAAATTATATTAACTTACCTACTTGACGGCTGATTCTGTGCGGCAAACCAATCAGATATGTTATGTCATATGTGTATGGCTAGTATAATGGTTAATTTTAATTTACATTTTATAAATCATTCATAGTCTGATAATTTCAATATTATTTACATAACTGCATCAAAATTGCTTTAAAATAGTACAAACTACTTATTTAACAAACTTTAACGTACCTTTTTGATGTGCATTTCTTTGGTGTTCATTTTATTTCTTAAATAAAATGGTTGTATAACGTGCCTAAATATTGCATTTTAAATAATATTGCATTTTATTTTTTAATTGGTTTTGCAACCTGCAATTTTGTGTTATAATGTAGTTCCTATGTTTTGTTGTTAAATTAATATTATATAATATATAATATTTATTGGGATATTTTACTAAGACTTATTCAAAACGTACTCTCAGGGTTTAATAATTGTTATCGAATTGACGAAAATCACTTTGGCGTAGTGATTATCTTTATTGTAATTGTCTATTTTGTCCAATTTATAACGTTTATATTTTAGTTCCTTACACGATCGAATAATTGTTATGTTGTAGTTTCTATGAAGTAATAATATATTTCTTTATATGATCGAATATAATATATTTTTGAATAAAATACCTAGTTAGTTTTTAAAAAGTTGTCACGTACGTTAAAAGGTGCTAACGGATTAGGCCCGCTCCTGTAGGCCTACTACGAAACTGTTTTCGGACACAAACAATCGGACGAGAATGCCGCGTCCTGCTCTAACAACGTCATTTCACGTTTGTTAAAGCAGGACGCGGCATTCCCTTGCGATTGTTTGAGTCTCAAAACAGTTTCATGGTACAAGGCCTGATTAAGAATATGAGACCGCACTACGCGACACTACGCAGCAGCGACGCGACGCGACACTTTACCGTCAATAAAGAACTGACGTTTTACAAACGTGAATCTGACGTTCAACAAACGTCAGTTCTATGGAGCGTTTTTCGCGTCGTGTCGTGTCCATTTATTGTGGTCTCGTCTTTGCGAAGAATCGCTAATGCAAAATGTGCTCTACACTTTTCGTGCAATAGTTTTTTTAAACTTAAGTACTTTAACTTTTAAATTAAAGATGACAACGGTATTTATGCCTTGTTACTTTGAACCGTAGGTAGATTTTGCTTGATGCGCACTGACCTCCATTATACAAGTACGCTGAACAGATGATACCCAGCTGTTTTTTGTGCCTATTTGAAGCGGAATCAGCGCCCCCAAAATCGGGGGAAGAGAACTAAATCTGACGTAACTTGCAAATGGCCGCTCAATCGCTATTGGTTGTAGAAACCAAAGAGAATATAATCACTACGGTGGTAGAAACTAGTATTAGTTCCAAGTACTCCCACTACTGCTATCAGCGCCAATATGGCGACTTTTAACGTCATGTTTACGTCAGATTTAGTTCTCTTCCCCTGATTTCAGGGGCGCTGATTCCGCTTCAAATAGGCACAAAAAACAGCTGTCATTTCAAAGGGTATCATAGGTCCAGCGTACTTGTATAATAGAGGTCAGTGTTGATGCGATATTGTTTTTATACACTGACGTTCCATAGAACTGACGTTTTTGAAACCTCAGTATCACGTAACTTGGTCGATTCTATGGAACGTGAAGAATCGTGTAGTCTGCGGTCTCACCTTAAGTGATCTAGCGCAAAGTTTGTCCGTCAAAATATATTTAGCGTTTTGTCATTACTTGTACGTATAAATTATAATATATTGTATCGTATCCATGTCACCGAAAGACTGGTGAATACATTCGTACACCCTAAGGGCCCCTTCACATTCCACACGACGTTTTTTTACGCTCGTTTGTATCGATACAAACGCAAGTTGAACGCTCAGCAAACGCAATGAAGCCTAAAGTTTTAAACTTTATATGTGCCAAAACGCGATGAAAACGCACAGAAGACGAGCGCACTAGAAACACGCGCGTCGTCAGTGCGCAAAAAATACGTCGTGTGGAAGGGCCCTTACGCTCGTGGCTGACTTGTTCTTTATTTTTTTAGAGTACAAGAGGTGGTGCTATAATAATTTTGTGCTTGTATGAATAGTATTGGTGATTATGTTTATTTTTTTTTTGTTTGCTAAGGTATACTATGTTATTTAAAGTGTATCGCTCCCTAGCAAAGTAATTTACGTTTTAGTACTTATTTATTAATATAATATTTTGATACTGTGTCAATTAGTAGTAGAATATTTATGACGACACCTGTTGTGAAACAATGTAAATTTTAAACTATTCAAAAATGTAAATTAAATATTTATACACTTGAAATGTAATAAAGTTATTTTGAAATATGTAAAAGGATACATTTTTGAGCACCCATAAATTTTCAGTAGAATCTTATTACAGTATTTAGTACAAACATTAGATAATACTTTTTAAATTTTATTTGTTACGGAAAAACAGAAATAGTCTAGTACTAACTATAAACATTTTTCGTTTGCTCAGAAGTAGGTATTGTGAGGCTTATTACCAAGCAAAAACGAAATTAATGATAGAGAATTTTGCTTAGTCCAATTATCCATCCTATCGTGTTGGTTCTCAAATATCGTGTTTACAGTTTAGATATAACGCAATACTTACTATTCGATTTTTTACATAAGTATTATCTTGATTTCTTTTGTTTATATAAAAAATATTTATAAAGTCAAAACAATAGAAGCTAAGGAAATCATTATGTAATATTTCACATTTCCAAAATTCCTCGTCTTGTTATAAAGTACCATGTTTTATTAGTTATTACCCACTTAGTGCTTACGTAGTAAACAATAAGTTATTTGTGGTGCTTAACTGTATAACAGTATAACCCATCAAGCCACGTAAGGCCCATATGGGCCGCGATAACAAAAGATTTCCAGGAATTGGTGATCGACGGAATAAAACTGCATACTTACTATTATAAATTACTAGATGTCCCGTACGGCTTCGCCCGCGTAAATTAGGAATTTTACGGAAACGTACATGTTCCTGCAAAAAATAACTTAATACGTCCCTTAACGTGGTCTACTCTATATCTGTGCTAAATAACATAAAAATTGCTCCAGTAGTTCGTAAGATAAACCCTTTCTAATATTTTTTTCCCGTTTTTAGGGATCCGTAGTCAACAAGGAACCCTTATAGTTTCGGTCTGTCCGTCTGTCTGTCTGTCCGCGGTTTTACTCAGAGACTATAGGACCTACAAAGCTGTAATTTGGCATGAATACACATATTAATGATGGCAAGAAAATGGTACATGAAATCGTAAAAAAATATTTTTTTATGGTACCTGGTAATTTTTTTTTCGTGCCCACTCCATCGTGTGAGGTGTCGTTAAATAGATTTTTTAAAAATATTACTAGTTTTCATAGATCATTTTCCGATTTAGGGATCCGTTTGTGAAATATTAAGTTTTAAAGTGGAAAAAATCGTTAGAGTCCAGTGTCCCCCCCCTTCTACCAGTTAAACGGTTGGTTCTGGAAATGTGAGGTTGGGTCTGTTTACGGGAGTAGGAAATATGCTGAATTTAAAAGGAAAACTATCACGGCTAAGAAGACTTCGTAAGTTATTGAGTAATAGTCGATCAACTAAAAAAAAAATGTATTCGGCGAAGTATAAAGGAACTTTTCATTCAAATTCCTTTGAAAGTAACTGAGATGATGTTGTTAGTAGTGGTAGTAGTAGTGTAAAACACGCTATAAATGTACGTTCATTGACCATCAAAAAATTATCAAAAACTAATAGCGGTACTATATTGCGCGTGGCTCGACACGCACTTGGCCGGTTTTTTCCCCACATTTTTCTAATCTATCTGAAAGATTTTTTTAAAATAAAACAAACAAACTTTTCAGGTTTATAATATAAAATATTAGTATAATCATGGCGCTGCACGGCCCAACGATCGCACACTTCGAGGGTGTGCTGGGCTGTGTCCTCCGCAGCGCCGCACTCATGGCAGGCTGGCGTAGGCCCTCCTGGCGACCTTACACAAGTACCGATGTACCGAAACAAAGTGTAACAACAGTGTAAGGCGAAAGGTTTTCTCTTGCGACGCATCCACGCCGCAAGAACTGGACGCAGAGCCTGAGCAGTACCTACGCTGACCGTACTGGGCCTGCGCCCTGCGCCAGGTCCTCGTCTCTACACACCCTAAAGTATTATCACTTAATTTTGATACATCCATGTATATTCTAAGAGTTATTCAATAGCTATAGGACTTACGAGTACTTCATTACTAATCATTGCATTTTGATTTTTGATAGAGAAGCCTTCGTTCAGTACTAGATTGAAGACAGCGAAAGCAGATGATAATGATGATGAAGATATAAAACAATAAACCTCACAACGATTATTATTAAAGTAAATTTTAATTTCGTAACCACCACATGAGATCAGAAATCGCTCTCAGTATGTTCCCAACTCTTCTAGGCGGTAGTCTGCGAGGCCGACTCTCTGCCGAGGAGTTACGGTTGGTGCTCGGGTAGGAATAAACTCTGATCTGTATCTCCTCGTGTGACGAGGAAGAGTTCTTGTGAGCCGCCCATCGTAATGGTTTGGATGACCTGAAACGTAGATTATGTTGCCACCACATGTTAGATTATGTTTTTGGTTAAAAATGGTCCCCGTTTTTTACGCCGGTTCTTCCCGCCGGGTTAGTTCCCGAACCGGTGGTAGGCACCAATAGCAACTACGTTCTGAAAGTATTTGATTCAAATTTATTCAGAAATAAAACAAGTTTTATTTTATGTATATTTTTGCCGAAATAGGTCATGGCGCCGATACCGTAGACCGATTTTCCCGGGATGAAACTTATCTAATGCCTAATGCCTAGGAGCTTTTCTGGCGATCGTGATATCTCGATACTAAATTTCATCAAGCTCTGTGGTGTCGATACTCGAGGTACACTTTCGCATTTTCGATAGTTCGCTTGGTAATAATTTTTCAAATTCTAGTAATAGCTTGGTAGAGTGTTGGGCGACCATTAATAAAATTACGACTAAAGAACCTTATTAGGGCAATTCCCAAGTTGATAAACCTAATTGAAGCTACATAATTCGAAATAAATAACGAAATTAAATACTCCGAAAAATAATCCATGTCTTCTATCACGTCCGGTAACTCTCTTCCATCGACGTCTGGGAGCAAACAGCACAGGCATAGCAGGACGATGCTCAGCACAATATTCGCGATCATTAGGGAGATGCTATCAATGGCATTCAATAGTATAACAATGGAAGACAAAATGGCGCCGAGGTGACCAGCCGAGTGACAAAACCCGAGAAGTGTAGCTCGGACGTGAGTGGCCAGCAGTCGAGGTGTGA
Organism: Lysandra bellargus; assembly: GCA_905333045.1. Taxonomy (NCBI): domain Eukaryota; kingdom Metazoa; phylum Arthropoda; class Insecta; order Lepidoptera; family Lycaenidae; genus Lysandra; species Lysandra bellargus. The sequence continues at coordinate 8,730,973 of HG995350.1, read as the reverse complement.
TGTTCAGTATAATCGCTTGCACCATCACACCGCAAGATAGTGCCGTCCACAGCATTATATCGACCGTGGTTTCCTGGAATTGATAAGTGGCCATCTGGATGTGAGTCATTTGATAAATGGTTATAGGAAATTCGTTTATTTGGCTATTCTGAAAAAATTGGTCGGGCAGGGAAATGAATACAGGCGGGAACTCTATATTTAAGGCCCGATTTCACCAACGTCTCATGGCTTGTTAAAATGTCTTCTCTTTCGTTAGCATGAAAAAATCCACAGCCGAATATAGAACCTCCTCCTTTTTGGAAGTCGGTTAAAAACGAGAGGGGTAACGTGATACTAATTCGAACATTAGGTAACTTTAGGTAATAACAGACGTTGATGAAATTGGTACTTAGGATGTTCTTCTTAAGGTGACGCCGCGTTATAGTAAAAAACCGTGTTGGATATTATGTTAAAAAAAATAATTAAAAATAGCAATGGAACAGAAACAGAAAAATGGAAAGGGCGTAAGCGACAAAATGGTTTTTGTCGCGTAATTTAAAAACCATAAATAAATTTCATATAAGCTGCGGGCAAATTAAAGTGTATGCTTGAACCAATTTATGTAAAAATTTTGGAAGCTTAAATCACTCTCCTCTGTTGGCAAAATAGGAATCCCTTTTTTATAGAGATCTTTTTGATTGACTATTCTGTGTTATAAAAGTTGACCAATCATGTTATGCTATGGGTAATTGAAAAATAAATATATTATGAATACTGACAATGAATTTTAATTTCTTAGCTTTAGTCATTGCTGAGAAAAATCGATATCGCTCCAGCCAAATTTCCAAGGCGTCGCCTTAAAATGTTATCAGTGAAATAAATGTAGAGATTCGATAATTTGTTACAATGCTAAGTTCCTTTTAATTTATGGAATTACTTTTTGTCTTAGGTAAATAGGTACATTATTAATTATGACTTAGAACTTTAATTAGTCTATTTGAATTTAGGAAAACAAGACTTACTTGGTAAATACTGATATGAACGAGCAGAAGAAAAGTTTCCAAGAACACAATTATAACCAGATTCATAACGAGCAATTTCCTTAAATTAAATTTCTTCATTAAACTTATATTTAGGAACAACATTCCTAATACTAAACACAATACTTTTAATATAATATTGTGATCTTCTTTGTTGTAAAACACTCTTATGTACAGGCTGCTCCAAATGAAATAGTAGAGACACCAAAATGCTATAGTTACAATGACTAAAGATCGCACATTATATTTTGTGCAAAGTTTCATGCAGTCGCGAGTTTCATCCAACACAATGTAGGCCTGAAAGGATAAAAGGTGCTACTATTTAACTACTAAGTTACTGGAAAAGTTTTTTCGTATAAAAGGTGTAACAAAACTAAGTGGTAATACATATTTTAGTGTGTATGCGTTTCTTATATAGAGTTTACTGTGAAAGTTGCAGCGCTGAAAGAGCAAACGTTTTTTTGTGATATGTATTAGAATTAGTGCGTAGCGCCCGCACGTAGGTAATGAAATTTTCCATACAAAGATGAAAAAAAAAGTTACTCTTTCGGCACTGCTACCTTCACAGCGAACTCTATATAGGTCCCCATAACACCCTAAAGTATTATCACTTAGTTTTGTTACATCCTGTGTAGAGCAAAGGCTATTTTTAACCGACTTCCAAAAAGGAGCAGGTTATATGTTCGTCTGTTTATATATTTTGGTTTCTAGTTATATTAAGGTAGAAGAGACGATCTACTTAACATCATGTATTTGTATACCGGGTTACAGGTGTAATATTATATCAATTAACAAGTAGGCATAATAATATTATTATGTATGGTACCTACATATATTTTTGATTTTATTTGGTGCACAAGATAAGTTTAATATGGACTACTTTATATAATAATGAGTTCAACTGTCGATAAAATGATTAGCACAAGTTGGCCTGGAACTAGGTCATATCCACATTACTCATTCATTACTGTTGATAGGAAAATTGGTGGTTTTAGCAAGAATTCTCGGTGAGGTCTTCCGACTTCGGTTCATTAGCTCAATCCGTGAAATTGTAAAACATGGGAACGTAGATGACCTAGGTCAGAGGCCGAACCTAAATGATCTATCCGGAAACATTAGATTTTTTTTGATTGCTTTGATGCACGTTTGATTGTCTGCGCTGCTGTTTGATAAAAACGTAAATTACATCAAACATGTTTGTCAAACAAATTTGATCGTTTGCGGGGTACTTATAGTTTGTTCGTTCTAAGATGATATGGGTGACAGTTCTCATATTCCTTGCTACGGATTTTTTTTACAAGAAAATAAAAATTCAGAATGTAATAAATTATATTCTATCTACAAAAATAAATGTTTCCTGTAATTTGTAAATGAATAAAAATGAAAAGTTGCTAAATGCTAACTTATTGATATAAAATTATAAATATTAACTTTGAAATAGGAGGATAAAATTATTGTTACGAAAATATTTGAAAAATGTCAGATGCATGAAACGAAACTTATATCAATAGAGATTGACACAGTTGAATCGAAATCAAATCGATAAAAAAGGGCGGCCATCTTAAATCGCCGGCGTCACTCTGAAACATCAGTACGAAATCGATAATTTCGATTGCAATTCCTTTACGAGGTGATTCGATATTTTTAAATTATTCGATTAATTTTTTTAGGTAACTTCCCTACTATTGTCAATTATAATGTGTCACGCATATCATCATAAAACGAACAAACTATAAAATTGTAAAGGATAGTCAAGTTGTCTGTCAAATTAGGCTACTTAAAATTCTGAACGACGTGTTTATGTCCTATCGTGGCCTAAGCTGTGAGACGAGCCATGAAACTTTATATTATTCGGTTAACGCCATCATTAATGTAATTTTATAAGAAGAGTGAAGACCATGATTAAAATTTTGTTAAAGTCTACTTACTTGTAACAGGAAAAAGTCCTCCATTTCTCCAAGCAGTCAGGCAAAATGATTGAATTTGTATCATCGAGATAATTTCCAGGCAGTTGACGGACCTACGTGATTTGGCCGGCTTATCTCAATTCATAATATGTTAGCTGTGCTCGGTCGGATCTCGGATGGGTTTGACTTAACGCGACCAAATGACTTAGCTCCGCCATCTGCCTAGTATAACTAGCTTCTCTGATAGTACATGTTTACGTCTACATTTCAAAATTTTTATTTCATAATAATTACCTCCTGATCCACAGGTTTTAATTGAAAATTGCTATCCAAATATTTTCTATTTATCTTTGCTGCTTTCGACAAAATTCTCTCGGCTTTCGAAACCTTTCCGTCGAATAAAAGCCACGCAGGTGATTCGGGGATCCATCTGGAACCAACTGTATGTAATCGCTAAACGAGTTAATATATTTCAAATAATGTTAATAAAGATATGACGCAACTGAATAAACGTTATTGCTTAATGTATTTTGCAGGCGTTTAAATATTTTCATCCTATGCAAACATCTGTTTTAATCCATATTCCTTTTAACCATAGTAATGATTAAGCTCGTCACGGGGGGTCCCTAACGTAAAAAAGCGGCCAAGTGCGAGTAGGAATCGCCCATGAAGTGTTCCGCAGCAGCAAATAGGCAACGTGGTTAGGAAATCAAAAATAATTTTTAAAATACATGTATCGCACCGATTTTAATCGGCGAGGTACATATATTATTGTCGATTGGACAAGTAAGATGGATAGTAATGGGGGGGGGGGGGGGGTCCGGACCCCCCAGGACACCCCCCTTATATACGCCCATGAAGCTCGTCGTCGATCGTTAGACTTACAAAGTTCCATTACCTGAGTAATATTAGTACCAGCACACTGCACACAGCCACTATAAAGTCGAACGTCTCATTCGGTACAAGATTGGCCATGGACACCAGACATACTGCAGCGAGGGCTTGAGGCAGTATCACGATCGCGTTCAACCGCGTCCGCCACTCGTTACTAGCTATTTCACATACTGAAAACCAGAATTTTGATACAAGAACCCTGGAAAACTTATATCTACGTCTCCTATACAATATTGCTTAGACTATAACACAATGGGTTCCTTAATTTCTTGAGTGAGTGGCGCAAAGTTTTAAAAACTAAGTAGTAAGTACCTACTATTAGTAGGCCTTTAATTAACCCGGCATCAAGCCCCTCTACATTGACAATATTATTACGGATACGGGCAGTTGTTTACGTGTTACGAATACGGGCAGTTGTTTACCTGCGCGCGACAGTTGCGCGTACCTTCTAGAAAAGCCCGACCCTTGTTTATGTGATTGCGTGTTTACGTAAACAATCCAAAATAGAACGCTCCAGAATTCGACGCGGGCCATATAAAAGGTAAACAAGCCGGCAGTCAACTCAGTTCGATCCGAGCGATCATCAAGGCGACTTCAAAGTGAGACAAGTGATCAATAGTGAGTGATTGTGATAGTGAACTAACGACTCGGCTACGACCTAGGACAGTGATAGTGCTCAGTAATTTGGATCTAGTGCTTAGTGTTTGGACTTAGTGATTTGTGTGAACTAGTGTTTGTGAATAAAGTCTTCAAGAGAGTCACCAGGTCTTTCTCTCCGAATCCTCGAACCCTAGCACGTAACAACTGGTGTCGGAAGTGAGATTTGGAGATGCCATTGACTCCGAGAGAGGACTTCAAGGGGAGTATCAGGACAAGGGCGCAGCGAGCTGCTGCCATTGACTCCGAGAGAGGAGTTGGAGGTGGAGCTGCGGAGGCCACACCCACTGGGGACCAAGCTCCGCCCACTGCGGGGCAGGCCCCACCCGCTGGCCACGCCCACCAGGCTCCGCCCACTGACCACGCCCCCCAGGCTCCACCCACTTCGGGTGAAGCCACGCCCACTGGCTCCGCCCACCGGGGCCCGCCCACTAATCACGCCCCTCAGGCCCCGCCCACTCTGGACATGGCCACGCCCACTGGCTCCGCCCACCAGGCCACGCCCACTCAGGCCCCGTCGACTAGCTACGTCCATCCTGCCACGCCCGTAGTTTCTACGGCCCCTCAAATGGCTCCTCAATTAGAAAGCATAATTGAGTTAATTCAGGCTTCGCAAGATTCTCAAAGGGCAATGATGGAGGCACAAGACCGCAAGCTGGGCGCTTTGCAAGAGTCACAAGAGCAACAAAAGGACCTTCAAGAAAAGGCGCTTCTGGCTATAAAGGATGTCAGTGACACGGTGACAAAGCTTCGTAAAGATGTCGACGTAATGGACGAACGAGTTGCGGGGTTAGGATTGGATGTAGAAAATGTGAAAACCGGCCTCACTGAACTTCAGAAGAAAGTAGTGCGCCTGGAAACCACAGGAGTGGCGGTGTCTAGTGGAACTACCGGAGTGGTGCAAGTGGTACAAGGACCAAGAGTTAAAGTGCCACCATACGACGGTACTACTTCATGGAACGCTTATCGTCAGCAATTCCAGACGGTTGCTTCTGCCAACGAATGGACTGACGAACAATGCCTGACCGCTCTCACTGTTGCGCTCAGAGGGCAAGCTTTGTCGGTCCTAGAAGCACATACAGGAAATGGGTTCCAAGACCTGATGGAGGCCCTTGAATCCAGATACGGGGAGCGACACCTGGAGCACGTGTTCCGTGCTCAACTTCGTGACAGAGTCCAACGCTCAAGAGAGGGACTACAGCAATGGGCGTTGGAAATTGAAAAACTCGTCAAGAAGGCACACCCAGGAGCTGATTCCAAAATGGTCGACACGAATATTGTACAAGCATTTGTCGACGGAATCAGGGATCTGGAGGTCAGAGCTGCAGTAAGGCTACGTCACCACACCTCGTTAAAGGAAGCGTTGGCGCATGCTTTAGAGGTCGAGGCTGTTCGGCGTGACATACGGCAGACCTATAAGATCCGCGAGGTCCCCGAGGAAGTCAGGGAGGTTAAGGCTCCTACGAAGAGAAATTATGGAGCCATGTGCTATAAGTGCGGTGAGAGGGGCCATCTTCAGCTCAACTGCCCGCAGAAGGAGACCCATCTGGCAAGGATGAAAAGTCTCGAGGAACGCATGAAACAAATAGAGGAGCTGAAGAAAGGAGCTTCATCCCCTGCCCGGGATCAGGGAAACGAATAAAAGCCAGGACTGAGGGGCGAGTACTGGCTGACGCGGAGGAAGCCCCGATAACTGTTATCTCCCAAGCATGCAGCGGGAATAGTCTTGTGATTCAGGGGACTATTAACAGGACGGATTGCAAAATGACTCTAGATACAGGAGCCTCTAGAACGATAGTTAACCCAAATCTGGTAAAAGCCACAAGAAGACACAAGAGGAAAATTAACTGTCGGCTCCTTACTGCCTCCGGTCAGCCAATACCCGTCCTGGGAGAAATGTCAGTAACGATTAATGTAGGGGGATCCTCATACCCCCATGACGTTATCGTGGCTGAAATTATGGATGATTGCATCTTGGGTTTGGATTTCATGAAGAAGCATAACTGCAGAATTAATGTCGCTGACGGAGTTTTCAAGTGTGGCGAAGAAGAAATTTTCATCCTTGGAGGCGCCTGCGGGAAAGTCGCATGTGTAAAAGAAGTCATTATACCTGGACGAGCGGAAGCTAGAGTGCTCGTAAAACTACCGCCAGCTGGAAAGAAGATGTCAAACAGATGCGTGTTGATCGAAGACATACCTACCAAGACATCAGCGCGGAAACTAATGACGGCGAGAACCCTTGTTAGAGGAAGCAGTAACGCTGTGGTCAGGGTTTTGAATCTGGGTGATCACGAGATCTGCTTGAACAAAGGTGACGTCATTGGAAAGTGCGAGGAAGTTGTCTGGATGAGAAAGTGTAGTTCAATTACAGGCTCAAACTCAGCAAACAGCAGCAACTATGGATTAGTGACTGAGCTACTCGACGACTGCAAGAGTAATCTGACTTATTCGCAGAGCATGAAAGCTAAGAAGTTTTTACAACGCCACGCGAATATCTTCTCCAGTCAGGAAGGCGACCTTGGAAGAACGTCGATGGTTCAGCACAGGATAGATACTGGAAACGAGAACCCAATTCGTCAACGAGCAAGACGGATACCCATTGCAAAGGAAAAAGAAGTTGAAGGCCTTTTGGAGGACATGAGAAGGCATAAGATTATTGAACCGTCTGCAAGTCCGTGGTGCTCACCTGTTGTATTAGTGAAGAAGAAAGATGGCAGCACAAGATTTTGTGTGGACTACAGGCGTCTCAATGATGTCACTAAGAAGGACAGCTATCCATTACCTCGAATCGACGACACCCTGGATACCTTGAGTGGCATGAAATGGTTCTCGACCCTAGACCTGAAATCTGGATACTGGCAGGTCGAAATTCATCCAAAAGACAAGGAGAAGACAGCTTTCTCCACCGGTAAAGGTTTGTGGCAGTTTAACGTCATGCCCTTTGGATTGTGCAACGCACCTGCCACATTTGAGCGACTCATGGAGTGTGTACTGGCAGGCTTAGTTGGAGAGGCTTGCTTAGTCTACTTGGACGACGTCATCATTGTTGGCCGCGACTTCGAGGACCATTTGCGAAACCTAGAACGAGTTTTCGCTAAAATAGAGGGGGCCAAGTTAAAGTTGAATCCGAAAAAGTGTCGTTTATTCAGGAGTAAGGTCAACTATCTCGGCCATGTCATCTCCAGTGATGGAATCCAGACGGACCCGGAGAAACTGGAAGCAGTTCAAAATTGGCCAACCCCTAAGAACAAAACCGAAGTGCGGGCATTTCTCGGCCTATGCTCCTACTACAGGCGTTTTGTCAAGGGATTCTCAGAGATAGCCAAGCCATTACATCGGCTGACGGAAGATAAACGACAGTTTATGTGGGACGAGACTTCTGAAGATTCTTTTCAGAAACTGAAGAAACATCTGTGTGAAACACCAATCCTGGGATATCCACAACCTGAAGGTCAGTTTATAGTCGACACTGACGCAAGCAACACGGCCATTGGAGGGGTGTTATCTCAAAAGCAGGGCGAAAGAGAAGTTGTAATTGCATATTTCAGCAAATCTTTATCTAAGCCAGAGAGAAACTACTGTGTGACAAGAAGAGAACTCTTGGCTGTTGTAAAGACGCTACAACATTTCAGCAAATATCTCATTGGCAGACAGTTTTTACTGCGAACTGATCACGCAGCGTTGAAGTGGCTACTGCAATTCAAGAACCCTGAAGGTCAAGTAGCTCGATGGATTGAACAGCTCCAGGAGTACGACTTCAAGACGGAACACCGCAGCGGAAAGGCGCATGGGAATGCCGACGCCCTTTCACGAAGACCGTGTTCAGAGGACTGCAAACATTGTGTTAAGCAGGAATCTAATGAAGTGACATTAAAGTTAACGAAAACAAGTCCTTGGGGTCCATGGGAGAATGATGCTATGAGGGAGGCTCAAGAAACAGATGACGACCTACGGCACATCATCACATGGAAGAAACGAGGTGACGAAAAACCAATCTGGAGTGAGGTTGCACCCACTGGCGCTGTCACTAAGGCGTACTGGGCGCAATGGGACAGTCTGATACTTCAAAATGGAATACTTTACCGAAAATGGGAGAAGACTAACGGCAGAGAGTTCCATCTTCAGATAGTTGTCCCAAGAACGAGAGTACCGGATGTTCTCCGTGAAATACACGATGGCGTATCAGGAGGTCATCTAGGTGTTAAGAGGACGTTAACAAAAGTGCGAGAACGATTCTACTGGTTGCATTGTCGAGATGATGTACAGGATTGGTGCCGCAAATGCACTACTTGCGCTGCAGTGAAGGGACCACAGACCAGGAGCCGTGGGAACCTGCGGTTGTATAACATTGCCGCACCGTGGGAACGAATTGCAGTTGACGTAGCTGGGCCATTTCCCGTGACGGAATCGGGAAACAAGTACTTTATGGTCGTCATGGACTACTTCACCAAATGGCCCGAAGTGTTTGCCATACCAAACCAGGAAGCTACAACAGTTGCTTCTAAGCTAGTCGAAGAAGTGATATCTCGCTTTGGTGTGCCTCTCGAAATCCATTCCGATCAGGGCAGGAACTTCGAATCGCAGGTCTTCCAGGAAGTGTGCAGAATTTTGGGAATGCATAAGACGAGGACCACCGCGTACCATCCACAGTCTGATGGAATGGTTGAGAGATTTAACCAGACTCTAGAGAGGCATTTGGCGAAATTGGTAGATGATAGACAAAAGGATTGGGACAAGTATATACCACTCTTCCTTCTCTCGTACCGTACCGCCGAGCATGAGAGCATAAAAGCTACCCCGGCATTTGTCAATTACGGTAGAGAACTACGAATACCAATAGACCTCTTGACAGGAGCGTCACCGGGAGAACCAAAGACCGTACAAGACTATGTCTGCGATTTAAGGGAAAAGATGCACTACATACACGCCATGGTTCGGGAAAATGGGTTACAGTCAAGTGAGAACATGAAGACCAGATACGACCGGAAAGCGAACACGAGCGGCTTCGAAGAAGGGTCACTGGTATGGCTGCATAACCCAACTCGCCGAAAAGGGAAATCTCCAAAGTTGCAGACCAAGTGGGACGGCCCATATAAAGTGGTTACCCGATTGAATGATGTGACTTACAGGATTCAAAAGCCACCAAGAGGCACATTCAAAGTGGTACACATAGACCGTTTGGCGCGTTATCATGGCAGTAACAACGATGCTCGGGACGAGCATCTCTAAGAGGGGAGTAGTATTACGGATACGGGCAGTTGTTTACGTGTTACGAATACGGGCAGTTGTTTACCTGCGCGCGACAGTTGCGCGTACCTTCTAGAAAAGCCCGACCCTTGTTTATGTGATTGCGTGTTTACGTAAACAATCCAAAATAGAACGCTCCAGAATTCGACGCGGGCCATATAAAAGGTAAACAAGCCGGCAGTCAACTCAGTTCGATCCGAGCGATCATCAAGGCGACTTCAAAGTGAGACAAGTGATCAATAGTGAGTGATTGTGATAGTGAACTAACGACTCGGCTACGACCTAGGACAGTGATAGTGCTCAGTAATTTGGATCTAGTGCTTAGTGTTTGGACTTAGTAATTTGTGTGAACTAGTGTTTGTGAATAAAGTCTTCAAGTGAGTCACCAGGTCTTTCTCTCCGAATCCTCGAACCCTAGCACGTAACAATATAATTCAAGAGTCAAGGATATAACCAGAACTAGTTTACAGATTAAATATTCCTCTTATGTAATATCCGCTGACCGCTGTCTACCTAATATAGAACATTTTTAAAGAATCTTTTTCTTTCCTTCTTCGTTTTATTGTTTTTTAATAGTCCACAACTTCCAGGTAAAATATTTTTACAATATATTTTCTACCTAGACAACCTTGAGTTTTGCAACTTGTTTTTTTTTTTTTTAATTTTTTTAATTTTTTTTATATATTTATTTATTTAAATCAGGCTACCTAGGCCCATACAATATATACCTTAATGTCTAACATGCATATCAATTATAATCTTAATAACTACACTTTATCACCAATTAACGGCGACGTGACGCGCGCTTCATTCCGGAGTCTTCCCCGGAACCTTCGGTAAACCACATCAGTCTGCCAGAATTCCTCCGCTTCAAAGGTCGACAGAAGATGCGTCGGTACTCTCACCACAAAGGAACTGAAGTTGACCTTGTGGCGAGACTGCAGACGTTCGACCCTCACGCGGAGGGATGTCTTCTTACTGATGTAGTCCACGACGTCCTCGACCTCCATGGACCAGTGCAGGCGGGATATGTACAGGGGCGTCGCGGGGACCTCGCTCCGCAGATGCAGCTCAGGTACATAGGGCGCGGTGCCGCGATGGTTGCGGGCGGCGGGCTTCTTCCTCTTCTCCACCAGTATGAAGCCCTCCTCATCGCACCCCCTGTTCTCGTCCTTGCCAGGTAGAGAAGACTTGGCCTTGCGACTCTTCGTGGCCTTACAGCCTTCCGTAGTCTTGCGACTCTCCGAAGCCTTACGGCTCTCATTTCCCCATTTTTATTCGCCCGCGGGGAAGGCGCGGGGCGACCAGCAACAGTCGCGTAGTTTTGCTGAGTCGCCTGTGGACTCGGCGTCGGCGCAACCGGGAGGGGAGCGCGGGCGGGGGACGCAGCGGCGGTGTTCGTTGACCCGTCCGATAATGCTGACGGGCTAAACGTGGCCGTCTGTGCGCCTCTACGGCGGGTGACGAATGCAGCGTCAGGTGACCTACATAATGAATTATTACTTTTTAGTTGTGACTGACTACGTAGATCACTAATGATTGATTCTGACGCCTGCAGTCTACCCCTGACTCCGGCCAGCTCCTCCTTCAGGAACCTGATGTCCTTAATTAGGCTGACGACGTCGATGTGGTCCAGCGTGACGGGCGGCAGCTTGTGCAGCTCCTTTGCCACAAAAGCCGGCACCTCATCAGGATCCGTCTGCTTCAGCAGGGAGATGATGTCCTGCACGCTTCTTTCCGTTCCGTCTCTCCGTCGTGACGGCATGTTCGCGCTCTGGCCGAGCGTCTCGTACAGCAGCTGCTTGCCCTTGCAAATCTCCTCACTGGTGAAGGAGGACTTGCAGATCTGCATGATGCTGACCTCGTCCATGGTGTCGATGGCGTGCTGGGTAAACGCCAGCAACTCGTTGGCCACGAGCGCCATGGTCACGTGCAGCGGCAGTGTGCCGCGCGATTCGCGAAAATATTAATTAATTAATATTTGCGGCGTGTGTAGGTAAAGTGGAGCACGACCGTTCGCTAGCTCGACACATTACACCAATTTATGAAATAAGGGGGCAAACGAGCTAACGGGTCACCTGATGGAAAGCAACTTCCGTCACCCATGGACACTCGCAGCATCAGAAGAGCTGCAGGTGCGTTGCCGGCCTTTTAAGAGGGAATAGGGTAATAGGGGAGGGTAGGGATGGGAAGGGAAGGGAAAGGAAGGGAATAGGGTAGGGATTGGGCCTCCGGTAAACTCACTCACTCGGCGAAACACAGCGCAAGCGCTGTTTCACGCCGGTTTTCTGTGAGAACGTCCGGCCGAGCCGGCCCATTCATGCCGAAGCATGGCTCTCCCACGTATAATATAATAATTTATTTTAGTGCTTGCCAAGAAAAAATTAAGATCAACCCTTTCACGCCTTAATTGGTTGGTAGAGTGAGATATAACGTACAGTTACTACTTACTATACTATACTATACTATACTATACTATACTATACTATACTATACTATACTATACTATACTATACTATACTATACTATACTCACACTACTATACACTATACTACGTTGTTGATATCGGGTTAACAGCTTTATGATAGTTATAGCCAGAGAAATTAACTATTCTTACACTCAGAAAAAATATAATGGTTAATTTCAAATATTCCTACATTTTCAACCTGAGGTCTCACGTTATGCTAGACGGAGGGTGAAAATGGAAGGGGTCAAAATTTTAATAGATGGCCCGTGACAAATGACAACGCAAATATTGGTCGTAAAGAAGCCGCGCCAGCAGTCAGCACACGCCAGTTCTTGTCGCCGAGCTAGTTATAACTAGAAGTAAACTAATTAAAACTAGCTTTATAAGAAGACATGACAATAAATAATATTTAAATTTTTAAAATTAGAATTTGAAGTACCTAAAATCAATGCCATAAACGTATTGGCCTGCGAGGACAGAGTTTTCAAGAACACGAGCAATTGAAACCACACGTCAGAGTCACAGAACACCATCACCACCCGGAAGCCCACCTCCGCCAGGTAGCTTATCCACATACTGCACTTTCTTCCGAAGCTGAAATACATAAACATGCTAGAAAATCAGTGCCTACGTAATATTTTTAACCGACTTCAAAAAAAGGAGGTTATCAATTCGACGCGTATGTATGTAATATTTCCAGAACTGCCCAGTTTTTGTATATTGTTAATCTATGACGGCTTCTGAACAAATGTGCCAAATTTCAAAAGTGTATGTATGTATGTATGTTTTTATGTTTGTGCACGCATATCTCCGGAACCGCAAGTCCGATTTTAGTGATTATTTTTTTATTGTACTAGGTATTGTTCAACTTAGGGAATACTGCAAATTTCATCAAAATCGGTTCTGTAGTTTTTGAGCTATAGGGAATTTTAATTCTTAATTACGTACAAAAATTTGAAGTCGATCTTTTTAAAATACTATCATCGTTATTTAACAACGACTTAAGTTATTAAGAACCCCGTCGCCGTAAAAGTTGCGATGACGATTCGAAAAAAACGAATTGCTCAGGTATTTTCTTGTTTTTGAATTTTGCTATTGTAATTATTGATAACAACTTGGCGTGAAGTAAAGGTGGGAAGTAAAATAGTCTCTACATTACAGATTTCACAGTGCAAGGTGAAGGAAGGGTGTCGTTTAAAAGCAGGCAGTTAAAAATATGATAATAATTAAGGAACGTGAGATACTAATACGATACGATACGTAACGTAATATGCGGTTGGTCGCTATAGTAGAGGGGAGGGTGCTATTTTTGTAGTCACTCGAGCGTCATGGAGACCTAGTAGGTTTTGTACATTAGGTAAAGCTGATAAAAAAATAATAAGAGCGTTTTTTTATTTTAGCGGTGGGTTCAGAAACTGCAGCCATTTTAAAGTTTTGAAAAAGAAAATATATTCTGAAAACTGCTTATTTAGGTAAGTAAATTACAAATATATTTTAGACAACAAGTACTAAATCTTTTAGTTTAGAGCAAAATAAAATATCTGCGAAGCTTGGTTAAGAAAACATGAAGATTTATTATTTTATATTTTAAAATGTCCCTACAGGCTTACCTAACCTTTGAATCGTCGGTGCTTTATCCATATAAAGCAAGGTGAAGGAAGGGTGTCGTTTAAAAGCAGGCAGTTAAAAATATGATAATAATTAAGGAACGTGAGATACTAATACGATACGATACGTAACGTAATATGCGGTTGGTCGCTATAGTAGAGGGGAGGGTGCTATTTTTGTAGTCACTCGAGCGTCATGGAGACCTAGTAGGTTTTGTACATTAGGTAAAGCTGATAAAAAAATAATAAGAGCGTTTTTTTATTTTAGCGGTGGGTTCAGAAACTGCAGCCATTTTAAAGTTTTGAAAAAGAAAATATATTCTGAAAACTGCTTATTTAGGTAAGTAAATTACAAATATATTTTAGACAACAAGTACTAAATCTTTTAGTTTAGAGCAAAATAAAATATCTGCGAAGCTTGGTTAAGAAAACATGAAGATTTATTATTTTATATTTTAAAATGTCCCTACAGGCTTACCTAACCTTTGAATCGTCGGTGCTTTATATGGAAGTTTCTTTGGGATATACTAAACATCCCCTATCTTAATCTGAGAGATCCGAAGACATTTCAATATTAAAACAAAAAATTACCCACCACGTGAGAAATCTGATTTCTATACCATGATAACCAGACACAATATGTCGGAAGCCTATGCAAGCTTAATCTGACACGCTCGAGCTTCTCCCGAAATCCTCTCTTCCCCTCCCCAACTACTAATATAATTTCTTTTGTTTGTTTGGAAAGCATTAAAAACCCTTTTGGACGTGCTTAGGTTTATAAGGAGCATTTTTTTACCTGTCCGCAATGAGTCCGAAAATAACGCAGCCGAATATTGATCCTAGTCTCGATATAACGCTTGTGGAGACTATTTTTACTTTTGGGTCGCAAAACATAAGCCACTGGAACATCAAATAGTTGTTTGAAAATATTTAAATAATTATTGTTTAGATCTTATTGTGGTTTAGATACTGCGTATTATTTTGTTTTTTTTTTTCAAAACAAAACTCACTTTTTGCAAACATCTAGGACCCGGAAGTGTTCTGCCTTACAAATAAGATATTTTTAGAAAATAGAAGACTGCCTTGACATTGACACAGCCTGGCTTATAATATTATGGCGATAAAATTAAAATAACCATGAGAACAGTATTCAGAATAGACTAATAAATGACTATGGGCGAAATCGTCCCCACCCATCAACACAAATGAAATGTAGCTCAATTGATAGATCTTGGCAAGATGATATTTTTATACACCATAGTATTTGCCCAAATAGATGGATGGGGTTTTCGTGGTATCTTACATTTAAAGAAATATTTCGCTAACTTATTATTGACGACTAATTACAAAATACATGCTCATTTATGTATTCATTAGTGCACAGCACCGTGGGAGAGTCATCCTTCGGTATGAATGGGCTGGCTCAACCGGAGAAATACCACGGGCTCATAGAAAACCGGCGTGAAACAGGACTTGCGCTGTGTTTCGTCGAGTGAGTGAGTTCCTTTCCCTTCTAGGGAAGGGAAAGGAACTCACTCACTCGGTACTACACAATATAGGGTAATAGGGTAGGCCCTATTACCCTATATTCCCTCTTAAAAGACTGGCAACGCACCAGCAGCTCTTGATGTTGCGGGTGTCCATGGGCGACGGAAGTTGCTTTCCATCAGGTGACCCGTTTGCTCGACGTTTGCCCCCTTATAAGTGAAAAAAACAGCAGTGCTTTCAGCGCTGCTACTTTTAAAGTGAAGTATATGATAGGAACACATACATCACTTAGTTTTGTTACGCCTTGTATATTTGAATATATATAGAAAACTAGCTGGCCCGGCAAACGTTGCTTTGCCATAATATATTTGCCATATTATTTTATTGAAGTGACTAAATAAGTATGTCGCCATGGCAACGTTGATCGCTATCCCGTCGCACAAACAATGGTCGCCGTCAGTCTCAGGTTGTAATAATTTACTATTATTTATACAACAAATGCACTTATCAACATATAAAGTACCCAGTAGCCGATTCTCAGACCTACTGAATATGCATATAAAATTTGGTAAAAATCAGTAAAGCCGTTTCGGAGGAGTTCGTGGACTAACATTGTGACACGAGAATTTTATATATAAGATAATAATATAATAAAAAATATTTATTGAAATAAAAACACAGTACAAAAAATAATATGCACGGTGGGGGCTTCAGAAGTCATAACTATGTTACAGCCGCTAATGCCCACCTCCAAATGAAATATTAGACAAAATCGACCCGTATTACAACTAGATCTTGGCGAGGTCTAGTAGTAATATGGTTGTTTTTAGGGTTCCGTACCCAAAGGGTAAAAACGGGACCCTATTACTAAGACTTTGATGTCTGTCCGTCTGTCCGTCTGTCTGTCACCAGGCTGTAACTCGAGAACGGTAAAAGCTAGAGAGTTGAAATTTTCACAGAATGTGTATATCTGTTGCCGCTATAACAACAAATACTAAAAACAAAATAAAATAAATATTTAAGGGGGGCTTCCATACAACAAACGTGATTTTTTTGGCCTTTTTTGCTCTATATCAATAATGGCAACAGGTACAGGTACTTAACTTTTTCACAAAGTCCTTAGTTACATGTGTACTTTAATATTTAATAATAATATTAAAATAAAATAAGAAATTAAGGGGGGCTCCAATACAAAAAACACAATTTTAGGCCTAATTTTGCTCTATAATGGTACGGAACCCTTCGTGCGCGAGTCCGACTCGCACTTGGCCGATTATTTTTAATATATATTCCGACTGATTTATCTAAAACAAAGGATTTTAATTAAATAGGGGGATTGTTGGTAGGTGGGGACGGAGCCCATACATTTTTGTCCATAGCCTTTTATGATATTTGGCGCTATGTCTAAAATCCAAAATTACCGCCCATATAGTTTTTGTTTATAAATAGAATTAGCTTTTAGGATGTAATGCAGCTCGATGTAGCTTCTCTATTTAATTTTAGCCAAGGTAGAGCGAGAACGATTTTGACGCTGTTTGATTTTTTGACCGACTTCCAAAAAGGAGTCAAAATTCTTTTTGTGTTGTATAGGGTTTAACTCGAATTTGGTACCATGTTCACAAAAGTGATGATCTGATAATGGAATCCTTGAGGAATCGAGGGGACTCCTTGAAATTTGTATGGAAACATATAGTGATTTCAATTTTTTCTGAAGCATTCGAGGTAAATACTACCAAAAGGTAAGACTTTACCCTGGATCCGAAGGTACCGAACAGAACTTTTGAATACTTATAGGTACAGGTTCGGGGATTTCGGCGTTGTTTAAACAACTGAAAGCATAAGCCAACACATCAATTTGATTAATCATCATCATCACAACTATAATTATATAATGGTCATCACACTATGACCCAATTATTGGTACTTTTCGTGATATTTTGCATCACAGCAGATGTTTTTGACGATGATTTCACTGTTTGTGGACCGATTTTCGAAATTTTCGTGTTGTTGTATAGGATATAATCTTAATTTTGTATAATAATTACGAAAGTGGTGAGCTGATTATGGGATCTATGAGCAATCAAGGGAAATCCTTGAAATTTATCAAAACGCTCATAGTGGTTAAAATGTTGTTTCTAGTAAGTTAAACATATATAACGAATAAGAGAAATTTCATACAAAGGTGTCTCTTGGTCCAATTAAGGCACTGAACAGAACTCCTGAACCTTTAAAGATAAAAGTTTGGAAATTGCAGCATCGCTTAGATAACTGCAAGCGTTTGCCACAATTTTGCTTACAGTAACAGTAAAAGTGCGTATTGGTTATTTACGCATAAAGCCTTATTTTGTAGACAACACTAAAAAGAGTGAAATTATTATTTTTAACAAAAAAATGAAAACCGACTTCCAAGGTAAAAACAATCGTAATATGAACTAAAAAGTATTAAATAACTCTTTAATAGTGCCTTTTTCATAATTTGTATAAATCTCAACTATTTTTGTACATACTACAGTCTTCATTACTTTGAAGTCGGTACCAGTCCCAAAAGTTTCAGATATTCTGACATTACTGAACTCACGATTAAATTAGCTGGTACCGACTTCAAAATAATGAAGACTGTATGTACAGAAATAGTTGAGATTTAGACAAATTATGAAAAAGGCACTATTAAAGAGTAAGAGTTATTTAATACTTTTTAGTTCATATTACGATTGTTTTTGCCTTGGAAGTCGGTTTTCATTTTTTTGTCTATCTCTTTTATTCGCAAAAGAGCGTCCGTTGCGTCTGTGGTCGTGGGAAATCATAAATCCGAACAAAAGTTGAACCTATATAATTATCACTAACCTAACCTAACAAGATCTAAAAATACCAACCGACTTCCTTATCCAAACGAGCTCTAGGAAATTAATTTGCCACCTCGTACATTTCTCTATAGTAGTTTTGTTGCCAAACTCACATAGCGAGGCGTTATTCGCTGGTTCAATACATTCTGCCGTTGGCTGCAGGAGGTAGGCGTCTGCGTACTGGTTCATGGCTGGGATGACCATGCAGATGCTACACATGATGGTCACAACCCACTGCCAAGGTCCTATCACTCCGAGGACATCTGTCGTGATGTCTTCATGAATCGTGCCGATCCTGAAAACATTATTGCGGACTAAGGAAAGAGGGAGACAGCATAGACGTCTTATTAAACTTACTAACGTTTAGTTTCGCATGTTTTGCTTTAAAAGATTTCGTCCAATCACAACAGAGCTAATCGCAGCGGTCGACCGGCGCGTGCTGTCATTTCAATTCACTTAAACAATTATATTACGCGCTCATTTGCACTCATTTTGTACTGTTATTATTGTAATATGCAAAATTTTGTTTATTAAGTTAGTGGGCTAGCTTGATTGTAATATTATATAGTTTAAAAGAATCGAAAGTAGTGAAATTTTACTTGCCAAGTGTTGTGTTGTGTTTTTGTTTGTTACATCGTAAAGGTTGGTTTGTTTTACTTACTTTGTAATTTGTCGTGACACGGTTAGGTGAGAAATGGCAGCATTAGTACAAATTGACTGTTGTCTTACGGATTACTTATTAAATGACTTAAATTCGTTCTCAAAACAATCGTTCGAAAATAAAAAACATATTAAACAATGACGGGCGCGTCCCGATATGAAAATTGATTATAGGCGTAAGGATGGGTTTTTCAAACATTTTCACAGTTGCAAATTAAATAAGTTATTTTGTTTTCCATGTTTGCTGTTTTCCGATACAAATAGTGCTTGGAACAAAACGGGTTTCTCAGACATCAATAATTTGACCAATTCGGCTAGGAAACATACTGAAACCGAAAAACATTTACGCAGTTGTATATTATTACACAATTTTGGAAATAGTAGAATAGAAACATTTCTCGGAAATAATTATGAATCCCATAATCGAAAAGTGGAACGTAATCGAAACTTAATGAAACGTTTAATAGACACTGTTGTTCTTCTTGGAAAACAGGAGTTATCTTTCCACGGGCATAGTGAAAACGTTAATTCAGACAATCGTGGCAATTATATAGAAACATTATTTTTTTTAAGTAAGTACGATAGCGTTATAGACTCCCATCTTGAACAATGCTCATCTACTTCAAACTCCGTGTTTACCGGTCTATCGGGAGACATTCAAAATGATCTTATACAATGCACCGATCTTATACAATGATCTTATACCATGCGGTAATTTTAGACGAGATTAGACGTGAGATTAGCCATGCCAAATTCGTTTCAGTAATGATTGACGAAACCCCAGATGTCAGTCACAGAGAACAGTTGTCTGTTATATTTCGTTATTTGTCCGAAAATGGTCTGGAAGAAAGATTTGTAGGTTTTTACGACGTTAGCGAAAGCCGGGCTGCGACTGTATTAGCGATTCAGTTGCTCGATATTCTTGAACAATATCGATGCAAAGACAAACTGATCGGTCAGACATATGACGGTGCCACCGTTATGTCAGGTGAACGTGGAGGCGTTCAAGCACTAGTACGGGGTCAATGCCCTCTCGCGCGTTTCGTACCGTGTTATGCTCATATCTTAATTTGATTTTAAGTAAATCTTTAGAAAATATTTCCGAATTAAAATCATTTTTCGGCCAAATCAATGGAATTGTCAGGTTTTTCAACAAATCGTCGAAACGGTCAAATCTTTTAAGACAGTTTTCCGATCGTCGTATGCCTGGAGTAGCCGAAACACGGTGGCATTATCATTCGCGCATTATTAATGTTATATTTAATTGCAGGTTAGATATGATTGAAACCTTTAATCATATAGTAGATAATCCCCAATCGTGGGATGTTGTTTCTATATCCATGTCGGAGTCGTTTGTAACTAAATTACAAGATATGCAGTTTTGTTTCCTTTTGCATATTTTTTCAGAGATTTTTGCCAGAACTGACATTTTGTTTGCTTTGCTTCAAAGCAAAAAGTTTTTAAAACAATTTGATTTTATTTTCAATAGTATTCAGGAATATTGTGAACTACCACGACGGCGCCGGCGGATGGATACAGAAATTGACTTGAAAACACAATACAAGCGTTTATTCGTTGAAATAATAGATAACATCAAAAGCCAAATAAACTCCCGTTATTCATCGTTTCAAAACTTAACTTTTCTTGATTTAGTCAATAAGTCTAAATACGCGAGTTACCGTAGTAGTTTTCCCGAGGAAAGTGTGTCTGCATTAATATCCGAATTCTCGAATATATTTGATTTTCACGCATTAAAAAACGAATTAAAAGTTTTATACAGTACTTCAACATTTAATAATTTAGATATCTATGAACTTTATTTACATCTTTTTAAATCCGCGTTGAGTGAAGCTTTTCCTCAGCTTTTAATGTTATCTCAAATTGTTTTGACTCTTCCTGTATCGGTGGCTTCCGCTGAAAGGTCGTTTTCGACATTGAAGCGAATTCATACCTATACACGAAACAGCCAAAGTGAGGCTAGATTGTCAAATCTCGGTGTAATTTCAATTGAAAAATATGTTTTATTAAAATTGCATCAAAAAAGCGACTTTTATGATAATGTTTTGGCACATTTCGTAAAGAAAAACCGTAGAATTATGTTAGAATATAAATAATAATTCTTAGGTAATTTTTCAGGTTGTAGAATAGGAATATTAAATAACGACGACAGACAACAAATAACAAAATTAAACATTTAGGTACGTATTTCTGCTGATATTTTTTTGCTACTAGCTTTTGCCCGCGATTTCGTCTGCGTGGACTTCAGACAGGTAGCCTATGTTCCTTTCCATGTTTGACATGGGATGCATGCAAAATTTCATCTAAATCCAGTTTTTGCATGATTGAGTAACAAACATCTACACTGGCAAGTCAGGATTCACTTATTTTTGGTGTGTGAGTGTGAGTGACGTGTGCTTAAAACGGCTTTTTTTAAAGCCACTTTTATCATACTCGACATGCACTGTTCATATAATACCAGTGATGTCATGTATGGTGAAGGTGGTGAATACTAACAACACTAACACTGCATGCAACGCACACAATGAGAGCAAAGCACCCTAGTAGTTATGGAAAAGGTAAACTAACACACTTAATACAGGTATGTAATTTATTGCACGTTTTTTTTACAAGAATTGAAATTTTGCTTATTCACGAGTTAGCCGTTTTTTGGTCCGGCTTTATTTTTTTTCACCCCACGCCACTGAAGTATAGTATATAGTACTATAGATAGATTACTATTAACTATTAATATTATACTTATTAATAATATGATAACTATAATGCGACTATAAACTTTGATTAAAAAAGAAAATAAAGGATAACTTACCTAGACATATCCAAATTAATTTGTCGTCAAATATTTGCACGGCTCGACCATCTAGATTTAGTATTTTTTTTAGTTCGACTCCATGGTAAAGACCACCACAATACCAATAAATTGATGTAAAAATATGTTACCTCTATATAGATCCACCCTCTACGAATGAGTAATTTTTGGTGCTACGAGATGCTACGTTTGTGCTACGAAACGCAACTTTTCCCATTTATTTTTGGGATAACATAATATTAATTATTAAATTGTTATTAATTAGTAATTACATTGTTGCAATAATATTGTGTTGGCAATATTATGTTATGAGTGTGTACTTTGTATGGTTATTACTTATTACTTCTTTCGACAAAAACGTTGCACGTATTTTGATTCGGCATGGCAGTAGCTTAGTAGCTTAACATACTACCCATGGGATACTGTAATAAGTAGAAGTTATCCACGAATACGACGCGGGTAGAAACAATATACAAATAATTATTTTATATCTAATAGACTTTCCGTTCTAATTCCTAATTCTACGGAAATAAAAAATCTTGGCATTTCCGCAAACAGTTAAATATTGTATGTGTGGTATATTGTTTTAAAGATATAAAAATATATTTATTTATGCTTAGTTGTATCAAGTCGTATGGCAATATTGACACAATATTAATTCGGTAAATAAACATCCAGCACCAACTGATACGGTAGTACAACATAATATTATAAGCGGAAGAGCATAAAAAATAGTATCAATAGCGTAAGTCACGTGTATGATAGTGTGTATTGATTTAAAATGTAGGTATCTTGGGATTTTTTTAAAACAAATTATCTAGTCTCTTTAAATATTAATAATAATAATAAACATTTAATAATAAACATTTATTCAGTACAAACACATTACACCACATTACAATAAACATTTCATAAAAAAGACAATGAGTATACTTAATATAAAAAACAAAATTAACAAAAAATAACATTAACAAATAAGTGCCAGATGGACATAATATACTGTGTCTATTTGGGAACAGATAGCAAACAACAATGCAGTGTAATGCGTATTCCACCGAAAAGGACCCACGCAGGTGATGATCACAGTATAGTACCTACACCGCGATCCCTGGTTATCTGTGTGTATATTCGTACAATCTTACCAAGCTTAATTGAAAACCTAATAAAGCTTATTTTTTTTCATCAATGGAAGTTATAATATAATTATTATAGTACCTACAAATAGTGTTTGCTGCACATAGTAACAAAAACAAGTTTTCAGTCATTTTAACCTTTAGTAGCTATTGAAAGTGCCGAATTTTTAGAGTTACAGCTGATATCTAAATTCCAAAAGGCGAATCGAGGTATAAAATGTTTATTTAAAGCCTATCGTGTAGTTCCAGCATTAGAGTCTGGTCAAAATCTCGACTTTTCACCTTTAGGCTGCGTTTCCACCAGAGCTGAGCGGATCTGTGCTGCGAGGAATGTGTTTTTGATAACCAATAGCATCGCCGCGCTGAGCGATGTCATGGCAAAGTCATGTCAATGAAGCGATTCTATTGATTTTCCAAAACACATTCCTTGCAACACAGCTCCGCTCAGCTCTGGTGGAAATACAGCCTAACGCTTGTACCGGAAGCAGTTGTCAAATTTTCATATTGACTCGCCTATTCTCTAAAACTGTCAAAACAGTCGTTAATGCCACCACAATGTTATCATTACATTAGTATATGCAAATATTATATAATCTAAACAAATAACATGTTATCTAAATTAAATTACAAATATTATAATGACTAGATATACATTTTGAAGATAACTTGAATCTGACAACGTAACGTTAATAACACTTAAATCACGTACAAGTTACAACTACGTGACCTTGAATGCAACACACGTCAGCACAAAAATATGATGAAACAATTTTTTATCATACTTTCGAAGATTCACCCTAAAGAATGCCCATTGTAGACTTGCATAGTAGTTTTTAGGGTTCCGTAATCAACAAGGAACCCTTATGGCTTATAGTTTCGGTCTGTCCGTCTGTCTGTCTGTCCGTCCGTCCGTCTGTCTGTCCGCGGTTTTGCTAAGAGACTATCATAGGACCTACAAATCTGTAATTTGGCATGAATGCACATAATATTAATGATGCCGACAAATACTTACATGAAATCTTTAAAAAATATTTTTTTATGGTACCTCCCCTACACATCAAGCGGGGATGAATTTTTTTTTCGCGTCCACCCCATCGTGTGGGGTGTCGTTGGATAGTTTTTTTTAAATGTTATGAGTATTCATAGATCATTTTCCGATTTAGGGATCCGTTTGTGAAATATTAAGTTTTAAAGTGGAAAAAATCGTTAGAGTCTAGTGCCCCCCCTTCTACCAGCTAAACAGCTTCTGGAAATGTGAAAAAATTCACGGGAGTAGGAAATATTATGCTGAATTTAAAAGGAAAACTATCACGACTAAGGAGATTCCATAAGTTTTTGAGTTATAGTCGATCAACTAAAAAAAAATATATATCCGGCGAAGTATAAAGGAACTTTTCGTTCAAATTCCTTTTCAGAACGTAACTGAGATGATGTTATACAAGTGTAGAGATCAACTACGATAATATGGCGCGCCGCCCCAAAATTCAAAACCTTTGAAGTGCGTTGTAAAAACGTTTGAAGTGCTTGTCTTGCGCGGTAGGCTAGTTATGATTAGTTGATCAACAAATCTTGGTAATAAGTGACATTAACTGAAATATTACGTGTACTGTGATTGGTTGAATATTTACTACATACAAACTCTTTCATAAGGATATGACTACACACATTGAAACAGTCATTTGGAGGGGCGCGCCAAGTTATCGTAGTTGATTTCTAAAATACGTTATTTTATATTTAATGTCCTGTCATTGACCAATCAAAAATTATCAAAAACTAGCGGTACTACGGAACCCTATATTGCATGTGGCCCGACCCGCACTTGGCCGGTTTTTTTAACTGACTTTAAGAAAAGGAGGTTATCAATTCGACGCGAATGTATGCAATATTTATAGAACTGCCCAATTTTCGAATATGTTAGTCTATATCAGCGTCTGAACAAATGTGCCAAATTTCAAGTGTATGTGTGTATGTAAGTATGTAAGTATGTATGTATGTATGTTTTTATGTTTGTGTTCGCACATCTCTGGAACTACCGTTCCGATTTCGGTAATTCTTCTTTTATTGTACTAGGTATTATTCAACTTAGGGAATAGTGCAAGTTTAATCAAAATCGGTTCAGTAGTTTTGGAAATAGGGAGTTTTAATTTTCAGTTACGTACAATTTTGAAGTCGGTCTTACCTTTTTTTATTATTATTTAAAATACTATTTTTATAATCTTATACTGTAAAGAATTTGCTTCCGTTGTGTAAGCACGATATAACTTTAAACCCAGTATTTTATGAATGTTTTCTGATTACGACAAAGTGAATATATTGAGTGTAAATTAAAAAATTTAATTGACATTACACTCGAGCAAAGCTGGGGTGAGTCGTATTAATTTAGTAGTGTTCTATGAAAATGATATTGTATCAAAACAAAACTGTATTTCAGAATTAGTTATATCACTGATTTAATCCTTCGATCGTGGTTTCTTGGAAATCTAATATCTATTGTTATTCTATTGTGTCTCGCTCACCGGTGAGCTAATAGGGCTTGATAGGTTAAATTACCTATATCTTATACCTACCTACCGATAGCTAATAAAATGGAGGTATTAAAGTAGTTTTGAAAACGAGAAGAACTTGAAAAAGAAAAGCTCAGCATTTAATTCATCGTTATATCTTACCGCCCAAATTAACATAGATTTAATTTCGCCCACGAAAGAAATTTATGTTCGTCGTCGGAATATAAATATCGTCATTTGTGTTAATTATTATAACGCCAGCAAGTGGCAAATATATTTTATACGCCGGATATGACAAACCAAGAATCACTCGTCCATAAAAACATAGAATTTTGGAAACTTTTCCACTGGTAGAATATTAAAGTAGGGAGTTGAAACTAGGATACATTTTTTAATTTATAAATTCTAAAAGATTTTGGGTACAAATTAAATAATTCTTTGAAAGTCGAAGGAGTGAATTTATTTAAAGTGCAGCGATTATGTTTTGGGATCCCAATTATAATGTTGTAGAAAAATTTGAATTGATAAAATGAATTTATTATATAAAATATTTAAGAAAATAAGAGTTTAACTTTTTTTTAAGTTCTTGTCATCGGTAGTAGGTATCAGGCTGTTGCTTATATGTACAGGTTCGGGGATTTCGGCGTTGTTTAAACAACTGAAAGCATAAGCTAATACATCAATTTGATTAATCATCATCATCACAACCATAATTGTATCATGGGTCATCACACTATGACCCAATTATTGGTACTTTTCGTGATATTTTGCATCGAAGCAGATGTTTTTGACGATGATTTCGCTGTTTGTAGACCGATTTTCAAAATTCTCGTGTTGTTGTATAGGATGTAATCTTAATTTTGTATAACAATTACGAAAGTGGTGAGCTGATGATGGGATCTATGAGCAATCAAGGGAAATCCTTGAAATTTATCAAAACACTCATAGTGGTTAAAATGTTGTTTCTAGTAAGTTAAACATACTTTACGAATAAGAGGAATTTCATACGAAGGTGTCTCTTGGTGCAAAGGCACTGAACAGAACTCCTGAACCTTTAAAGATAAAATTTTGGAAATTGCAGCATCGCTTAGATAACTGCAAGCATTTACCACAATTTCGCTTACAGTAACATAATGTGAATAGTTAACATTCGTATTGGGGTTTTACGCATAAAGCCTAATTTTGTAGATACTTAACTAAAAAGAGTGAAATTATTATTTTTAAACAAAAAATTAAAACCGACTTCCAAGGTAAAAACAATAATAATATGAACTAATAATAAAAAGTATTAAATAACTGTTACTCTTTAATAGCACGCCTTTTTCAGAGTTCGTCTAAATCTCAACTATTTCTGTACATATACTACAGTCTTCATTACTTTGAAGTCGGTACCAGTCCCAAAAGTTTCAGATGTTCTGACATTACTGAACTCACGATTAAATTAGCTGGTACCGACTTCAAAATAATGAAGACTGTAGTATATGTACAGGAATAGTTGAGATTTAGACGAATTCTGAAAAAGGCGTGCTATTAAAGAGTAACAGTTATTTAATCCTTCAGGCCCCGCGCGAGCACCGGTGATCGCGACAACAATAGAATACAATAGCAATTCCTGGAAATTCCGACTGAAGTATTAATACTTTTTATTATTAGTTCATATTATAATATGTAACGACGCATGTGGCTGATGGTACCCAATAAATCCAATTAGTAGCTGATTATTTCTCTAGTGCTCATTGCCAAGCTACTATAATAATTATAAAATAAAGAAATCTATTGATACATTTACTGAATGTTGATTTAAATTACAAAATAAGTTGAAGGCTTGGCTTGAATGTGATCTGAAAACTTTTTACGACAGAAGTATTGAATAGCTATGCAATATTTTGCTTGGCTCCTTTTACATTTCATGTTTTGGAGGGATCGTTATCTTTAAAATAAAATTCACGACTCAGCCTTAGGTACCTACTGACTTATCAAACACTAATGAAAAAAAAAAGCCTATACTCTTATATGTAAATTAGAAACAAACATAATATTTATTATTGTCACGCAGACCTGCTGATGGGAATCTGAGCTAAGGGCATTGCACTGACTAGAATAGCTTGACCTACAATCCTAAACCATATTTTAGCAGCTACGTACCTATGTCCTATTATCAAAACGAATCGTCCCATAAATTCTAAAATTAAATATAATTATAAAAGTCGATATATTGTTGAAATTGGTACATTGTAGGTTTTTTATCGTACTAAATACAGCATAAATCATGATAAAATGATAAGGTACTACTGCTACTAGCGCTTATTTAGACTTAGCGGTGCATAATACAGTGTGTTTGTGTAAATACCGTTATCCTTGAAACCATCAAATGAGCCCGTCAAAATGAACAGCTTTTTCTATGAGAACAATGCTGGGAACTCAAAAAAAAAAGGCGTTTTCATACCCATACGGATGCCCGGATCGGCAATTTGTATGGGTATGAAGACATATTTTTAGGGTTCCGTAGCCAAAATGGCAAAAAACGGAACCCTTATAGATTCGTCATGTCTGTCTGTCTGTCTGTCTGTCTGTCCGTCCGTATGTCACAGCCACTTTTCTCCGAAACTATAAGAGCTATACTATTGAAACTTGGTAAGTAGATGTAGTCTATGAACCGCATTAAGATTTTGATACAAAAATGGAAAAAAATTAAAAATTTAAGGGGTCCCCATAGGTCCAACTGAAACAAAAAAAAAAATTTTTTTCGTCTAACCTATGCGTATAGGGTATCTATGGATAGGTCTTCAAAAATCATATTGAGGTTTCTAATATTACTTTTTTCTAATCTGAATAGTTTGCGAGAGAGACTCTTCCAAAGTGGTAAAATGTGTCCCCCCCCCCCCCTCTAACTTCTAAAGTAGGGGCATGATAGTTGTAAAAAAAATAATATGATGTACATTATTATAAAAACTACCAACGAAAATTGGTTTGAACGAAATCTAACAAGTAGTTTTTTTATTCGTCATAAATGGTAAACCTTAATTTAACTTTCATATTTAAATCAACTAAAATATAAAAATAAATCAAAAACCTTTTAATTTTATAAAAATAAATCTTACTGCTGCTGCGGAACCCTTCATGGGCGATTCCAACTCGCACTTGGCCGTTTTTTTTATTCCCAGCATTGTTCTCATAGAAAAAATTGTTCATTTTGACGGGCTCATTTGATGGTTTCAAGGACAACGGTGTTTACACTAACATCTTGTATCTAAGGCTGCGCATCTGTTTAAGATCGATGGAAGAAAATGGAGGGGGTAATTTCCCTATATTACCCCCTCCATTTTCTTCCAGCGATTTTTAATAATAGCTACCAGTAAAGTACAACAGGCAAGAGCCAAACCAATAATATCATCGTCTGATCGGCAATATACCATAATAATAATTATTATCAGACAGACAGCATACAGAGTACAAGCAATTCATTCAAAGAAAAAACATTTTCGGGGGCAGTCAAAAATTAAAAAAAAGTCTTAAAAAGGTTCCGCCGCCATCGGCCTAATTAATTAATTTGTACATAATAGAATTCGTAATATGAAATATCTATTTTATTTTTAAGTTTCATTTACCGACTTCCAAAAAGGAGGAGGTTATTTTGCAGTAACCAGGCATCGCATCAGAGATCGTGGTGGGTATGTGTGTATGGCCGCGCTTTATATGTAAATTGTAATATTATTTTGAGTTTGTCAGATAAATAATATAAAAATCTTCATTAAACTAAATTTAAATAGTCATTAAATATATAGGTACCTTACAGAAGTGTAGAGAGGCTATGATGTTAGGCTGTAAGTGTGGCTGCATAATTTGATGTTGGCGCTAAGGAAATTGAAAGGTGAGCTTAAGGTGACGCCGCGTTAAAGTAAGAAACCGTGTTGGATATGTTTTAGATTGCTTGTTTTCTATGAGAGGCCGGGCCGGCCTCTCATAGAAAACAAGCAATCGAACAGCAAAAAATGGAAAGGGAGTAAGCGATAAAATGGTTTTTGTGGCGTAATTTAAAAACCATAAATACATTTCATATAAGCTATGCACATATTAAAGTGTATGCTTCAACCAATTTATGTACAAATTTTGGAACCTTAAATCACTCTCCTCTGTTGGAAAAATAGGAATCCCTTTTTTTACAGCGGTCTTTTCGATTGGTAATTCTGTGTTATAAAAGTTGTCCAATCGTGTTATGCTATGGGCAATTCAAAGATAAAGACATGATGAATACTGACAATGAACTTTAGTTTCTTAGCTTTAGTCATTGCTGAGAAAAATCGGCATCGCTACAGCCAAATTATCAAGGCGTCGCCTTAACGATAAGGTACAGTGAGGTGATTAGCCACGAGCACGAGCACGCGGTGTCGGCGAGTCGGCGACTGGCGAGTGGCGAGCCAGCCGTCACTTTAGCGTCATAAACTCATTCGCCAGCCGCCGGCGCGCACGCCTGGCGCATGTCACTGCGCGCTCCTCAAATATTGTATTATATCCATGTTATATGTGACACACAAAACAACCAAACACCATGGATAAGGACCACGCACTCGAGGAGATGATGGGGAAGCTGGGTACGTTTTAACACTTCCATTACCGCTGCTGTTCCTATTCATAAAAAAAATCCAATTAAAAAATTGTCATAAAAACTCACATGCAGTAGTGTATTTCGTACATTATTTATATTGGCACTTAAGAGTCCGTATGCGAAATTTTGCCGATTTCGCTCATTTAACAGACGTGATTTAACAGTTAAAATACAGTATTTCTATAAGTTTAAATGCACAACATGTAAAATCATTTCGTCCTTTTTCACCTGGCATATGAAAGACGGGCGTGAGTGTGAAGAGAGCAGTAGAAAAGAGAGGACGGCCTCTTAACTACCGTTTTCCTATAAATCTAACGTAGTCGTGGACCGTGGTATTCGGATCGCGTGCTATGCGGTCACGGGTATAACACGTGTCGTAAGCTCTATTGGCACGGAGCTTTCATTTTTAATTGCGAGTATTGGGTAATTATTTCGAATCGATCATTGTGAACATCGAAAGTAACTTCGCAAACCGGTCACGTAAGGTCGACTGCAAATCTAGGCTGAATTTTTTGAGCTTTTAGCGCTTGAGTGTCGATAAAAACTTTTGTCTCAAGGTTAAGGAAAATGATAAAGTTATACATAAAAGAAATTATTTAATAAAGTACGTACTCCCTTAGTTTTTTTTTATAGAAATATTTTTGAAATTCTGTTTTTTAACTTTTAAAATTAAAAATTTTAGCAAGCTTACCCAAATATAATTAATTATAGTTTTTTTACATTGATCGTTGACATTTTTGTGTTATCATAATGTATAACAACTTGCCGATAACACGATAAGCAGTATACACAAATTTGATACTTGAGCTATGTTAATTTCAATATAGAATCACAATTTGGCAGAAAAAATGGAAATCTGTTAAAAAAACTAACAAACAATTGGTGAATTCAATAAAAATTTTACTTTTTTACTTAACCCGTTTACTGCTTCTCGCTTTGACATTTGCCATACAGTGTCACAGTAGTGTAATGTGATTCATGATTAATATGTATGAAACGCTCCTTAGCGGTGTTCGCCCGACGAAAGTACACGGAAATGTGACGAAAAATCAATGAATGCTGATAAGTGATAACACTATAAACAAATCACAAGGTCTTACACAGGCTTAAGTAACATAATTGTATTTTTAAAAAGATAAAACCGACTTCAAAAGTGTACGTATCTGAGAATAAAGATTCCCTATCTCAAAAACTACTGAACCGATTTTGATGAAACTTGCGGTATTCCCTAAATTGAATAATAATTAGTACAACAAAAAAGAATTACTTAAATCGGATTTGTAGTTCGGGAGATATGGGAGCGCAAACATAAAAACATTCATACATATTATACACTTTTGAAAGGCACATTTGTTCAGATGATGAGAATAGGCTAATATATTATGCGAAAACTGGACAGTTCTGGAAATATTACATACATACGGGACGAACTGATAACCTCCTTTTTTTAAAGTCGGTCAAAAATCACACTAATATTATAAAAGTTTGTGATTGTGTAGATATATACGTTTGAATTGCTTTTTCACTCAAGACGGAAAAATTTTGAGAAAATTTGGCATAACACCTGGGTTCGAACTTTTGCTACAATAATAAACCATGCTAAATTATTTTATACCTAAAAAATTGAATTATAATAAGTGCCTTCCAAAATTATGTTTAGGTCAGAAAAGATTCTAAAGATAAGTTAATTTCAAATGTTGGAACTATTTTAAAATGAATGCATCTAACTGCAATGCGACGTAGACTGTGTGGAGCCAAACTAATGTACTTTTTGATTGACTTGCAGTATTTACTTTCTAAAAAAACTGGCCAAGTGCTAGTTGGACTCGCCCATGAAGGGTTCCGCAGCAACAATAAGGTTTATTTCTATAAAATTAAAAGGTTTTTGATTATTTTTTTTAATTTAGTTGATTTAATGAAAGTTAAATTAAGGTTTACCATTTATGACGAATAAAAAATACCATTTATGACAAACAAAAAAAACTATTTGTTAGATCTCGTTCAAACCAATTTTCGTTGGTAGTTTTTATAATAATGTACATCACATATTTTTTTTAGAATTATCATGCCTCTACTTTAGAAGTTAGAGGGCGGGACACACATTTTACCACTTTGGAAGAGTCTCTATCGCAAACTATTCAGATCAGAAAAAAATGATATTAGAAACCTCAACATGATTTTTGAAGACCTATCCATAGATATCCTATACGCATAGGTTAGACGAAAAAAAAAATTTCGTTTCAGTTGCACCTATGGGTACCCCTAAAATTTTTGATATTTTTTCCATTTTTGTATCAAAATCTTAATGCGGTTCACAGACAACATCTACTTACCAAGTTTTAATAGTATAGCTCTTATAGTTTCGGAGAAAAGTGGCTGTGACATACGGACGGACAGACAGACAGACAGACATGACGAATCTATAAGGGTTCCGTTTTTTTGCCATTTTGGCTACGGGACCCTAAAAACAAAAAAAAATGTTTTCAAAAACTAGAAAAATATGGTTAATGAGGCCACAGAGGCGAGAGTAAATAACAAATAATAAATAACTCTGGTATGTTGTTGTCACGTGTCTACTATTCTGTTCTAATTTCTAAAGGATAATGTTGTCATTCATAAGTTAATTTTAAACGTAGCCTAGTTTCTAGCCTACATGTTTACGTGTTATTAAACTAAGAAGTAAGACGCCAGATTGATGGCTATCAAAAGTATCAACATTCAACATATTAAAAAAAAAACCAGTCCAATGTCCATCAATCTGTGTGTTAGATGTTCAGTTTCGCATCAACCTTTACCAGATTGATGGATCAGCGCGGCTAAAATGATAATATTTTTTTATTTATTTAACATTTATTGTACACAAGAAACTTATTCTAACACAAATTGACATGGAAAGACGACACAAATTAACTGCTTATTTCTACAGACATTTCTTACAGCGGCCCTACGAAGAGAAAATACGATGTAAGAAAATGGACAGAGCGTGCACAATCACAAAAAAAAGGTCTTAGATCTACATACTAAAAGTAATGAATAATAATAGCAGTATTAAAACCAGAATAAAAAATTTATAATACCATACTAATTGAAATAAATACAAAATAATTCGCCTATCTTAATATATATAAATCTCGTGTCACAATGTTTGTCCTCAATGGACTCCTAAACCACTTAACCGATTATAATAAAATTCGCACACCATGTGCAGTTCGATCCAACTTGAGAGGTAGGATAGTTTAAATCTCAAATTATAGTCGCAATTTTATTTTATTGCAAAATATTTGTCTATAAAAAGCGACCATTGTTTATGCGATGCGGGTCACGGGATAGCGATGGACGTTGCCATGGTGATATACTTATATTTTAGTCACTAATTCAATAAAATAAAACGGGCGTTATACTTAATATAATATGGCAAAGAAACGTTTGCCGGGACAGCTAGTAATACATAAATACTATATGTATATTTAATAACGGTATTTATATGAATTCTTGAAGATAGTGCTCTTGTAATCTTTTTTTGAATAAACTGATAGTGGGGCTATCGCGAACAGCATGAGGAAGTGAGTTCCACAATCTAACTGCATGAACAGTGAATGAGTAAGAATAAAAGTTGGAACGATGTGGTGGGAGGGAAAGGTTCATTCTAACACTGGTTCTACATGGGATACGGAGGGGTCGGGAAAGGTTGAACCGATCGACAAGGTAGGAGGGAAATAGAGGATTATACAGGACATTATACAGTAAGCAAATATTTTGCAATTCCTCCAGAAAATGAATTGTCAAAACTGTCAAACAGACAAATCTCAAATTGGTACAAATTGTGCAAATTACTGGAAATATGAATTGCAAGCAGAGTGATTTTAAAAAATAAATCATATTCAAAAATCACTCTGCTTTTCTAGTACATATAATTTGCACAATTTGTACTAATTTGACATTAAATTTGTCAATTTGACAGTTTTGACAATAATTTTCTGGAGAAATTGCAAAATATTTTAGCCCCGCAGATTGATGAGAAACTGAACGTGTAACCTACGACTAAGGTTATAAACGTGTATGAAAGTCTGATGAATCTTCACGCTTAATCAGTTCACGCTGAAACAATTTGGATGTTTGTCTTGAGGATTTATTCTAGAAAAAGGTACGGTTCCCGCGCGATTAATAATTTTCGGTGCAAGGTAGTCGCGAGCAAAATCTAGTATAGTAATGAAAGTCTGTAAATATTCAGGTGAATCTGGCTTGGAAATGAAATTTGGCTTGAGGATATTATATTAACTGCCTTTAAAATATACCTAGGTTATTACTAATTTGTTCCGGAAAATGTACGGTTACCGTGCAATAAATATTTTTAGCCCAAGTTCGCGAGCAAAATCTAGTATAGTAACAGGAACAAACTAAATAGCACGCACAAGTACTAGCGTATGCATGGCACATGGTTGATTTTATCGTAAAATATTGTACCATTGAGTTCAAGGACCTTATTGACGATGCTTGACTAACCTTATTCTAATCTTTACCTACTACCTAGTGTATGGTCATTGAATTTTAAATTGAAAAACATGAGCACGCTTTATGCTCAAATTAACATAATTTCTAATATTTTTTAGGTCAAGCCAAAAATAGATACCCTATATCTATTTTTGGCTTGACCTAAAAATATTACTGATACTTATCGGTGTTGTCGTGATGAAGGGTGATGAATTTTTCACTCGTGATGTATTTTTGTTGCCATCTTTAGAACAAATAAGTAGGTACTCAGAATAGAAAAGAAATTGGGTGCATTTTTCTTTTCCGTCGAGACTTTGCAAACCAGGCGATATATATATTCTCATTTATTATTTTTTTGCCATAGAAATATTATTAGTATCAATCAGAAGCGAAGCGATGATGTCAGAAGCGTATTCATCGTCATAATATAACGAAACGAATAAACATTCACAAAATATAACCATCTATAATTCTGATCGGAACCTTTCGTGCGCGAGTCCGACTCGCACTTGGCCGATTTTTTAAATCGTGCCTACCAGGTTTAACTAGTCATTTAATTTAAATATTAGCTGTGAGGTACTGATTTTGCATCTCGTGCAACTTGTCCAGTTTCATTCCACGATCAGTTAATAATTAAGAACGGACAAAGTCAGTAATTATCATTCACAATAGGGATGATGACAAGGTCAAAGATTAGCGAATTTTGTTAGTAAAATAAAGAAAATGGTAAAAAATAAGGGTTACCAAAATTTCAGCTCGATAGCATTTGTATTTTTTTTTTGTTAAGCGCCTTCAAAGTTGGATAATCAAGTCGAATTTTTTTTCAATTAAATTTTTTAATATTTGTATACCATTCGATAACTTATGCAATTAAAAGCAACTTTTGGTATGAAACCACTTTAATAAACGCAATATTTAATATACCTATCGAACAAAGTTCACTCCCGATCCGTACAAACTACGAAAGACTGACGTCAGTCTTTCGTAGCACTTTGTATGGAGCGTTTCGGGCAGGTCTATTTTTTGAGATGTTTGAATTGTTCATATCTTGGTGAATTTTTAAGCTATGAGAGTCATTCTTTCAGCGATGTTTCTATTTTTTAAGGGTCTTTCAATTACCAATAAGAAAAAAAATTAGTCATCAAGCTTATTGAGTATAACTTGAAATAACTACTTTTATATCGTTTGTCCTATTTACTAATCGGACTTTGCTCAGCTAAAATAAAAAATAAGAATTCTTATTTTGTCCATTGCCCTTTATTTTATTACTAGCGACCCGCCCCGGCGTCGCACGGGTATAAAATATAATATAGCCACTGAAAAAATGATTAAAATCGATAGCCTATGATCCTTCACGTGGTCTACTTCTTATCTGTACCAAATAACATAAAAATTGCTCCAGTAGTTCGCGAGATAAGCCCTTTCAAATAATTTCCCCCGTTTTTCCACATTCTCCTATTAGTCTTAGCGTGATAAAATATAGCCTATAGCCTTCCTCAATAAATGGGCTAACACTGAAATAATTTCAAATCGGACCAGTAGTTCCGAAGATTAGCGCGTTCAAGTTAGCCCTTTCAAATAATTTCCCCCGCTTTTCCACATTTTCCTCTATTTCTTCGCTCCTATTAGTCTTAGCGTGGTAAAATATAGCCTATAGCCTTCCTTGATAAATGGGCTATCTAACAATGAAAGAATCATCAAAATCCGTTGAGGGAACAAAGGAACATGAGGGAAAAAGAGCGACTTTGTTTTATAATAAGTATAGATTTTCGTAAAATTTATTGTTACGTTTAGCCTGATAGAAATTTCAAAACTTATTTGTGTCACTTCACTTTACCATGATTAGGGGACTCCTATCCATTTTTTAAAAGCAAATTATAACATTGTAAAGCGGGCTCCACACTCGCGGCGCGAAAGCCCGCGAAGGCCGCGAAACGCGAGTGTGGAGGGTTTCGCGGCTTCGAGTTCGCGCTTCGCGGCTGTCCCCGTCCGGTGTCGGTTCTTTGGCCCACGACAATGATCTCGCGAAGTGCGAACGCAAACATCATCCACACTCGCTTTTATTCGCTGTCGCACACCACGTCAGAGCAGCAGCAACAGTGACTTCAACGTCCATTTTACTCAAATGCGCGAACGTAAATGCGAAGATTGCGCGTAGTATCCGTGAATCACGGCCGCAATTCGCGCTGCGAGTGTAGAGCCCGCATAATAGGCAGCCCAACACCACTAGTGGCAAGTCTGTTAAATTAATGTTCAGTATAAATATTGTTTTTTTAAATACATTGCATCGTATGTCTTGTCTCGTCTCATTGCAACGTGAACTGACACTAATGCCCGGTTTTGAGGTTTTTTGACAGGAGTTTATCTTTTCACTAGCGTTGTTAATTAGTTAGTTTTTGACACAAGCAAATCAAAAGCAATCGTAAAAAGATAAACTCCGGTTTAAAAAACTCAGAAACTCATTAGCATTAGCCGTACTTAATTATGAAATTGAGAGAAATTACTTATATTATGTATTATGTATTGTCAGTAACAGTGGCGGGGCAAGACCTACATTTTATGTAGGCGAGATGTATCTTGCGAGGCCCCCTAAAATATATTATGCGATGGCCCCTGATGGATGATGCTAAAGAACGGATTTGTTGAGAGAAATAATTTTCGATACCCAAAGTTTAATTTATAAAGTTTTTATTTGTGAATATTTGAGTATTTCAACTCGTAAAACCTTTAAAAAACCTCGTAGTCCAAGGGGCGCGAGGCCCCTTAAGCCACGAGGCCGTGGGCGATCGCCCACACCGCCTACGCCTTGCGCCGCTTCTGGTCAGTAAGTCATTATTTATTGTCATCAACTCGGGAGAAAATACGCTGATCTCAAAGCCTCGTCAGTCGTCACTGACGGCAACAAATTTGGCTTACAACTAGCAAACTTTTTATTCATACCTCCTTTATCCTTACAATGAAAAGATCGTTTGTTGTCTTTACGTTTACTGTATTATTGTGTACTTAATTAATGGCTGAACTAAATGTCAAGGAAAGCGAATCTTTTAACAAATTATGCTAAAATGCGGAACAGTTTCTCTTGTAATGATTTCCTATATTTAAGATGTCCAGTCCATTCATTTTGAATAATTCCCAGAAGATGTTTATGAATTCTTATATTTGTGTTGCAAAAAAGAGAGATCTATGCGTTAAAAATTGTAAGCCAAAGAGGTCATCGAACGTAGGTTGTATCAAAAATATAGTTTCGATGTTATTTTTTTATTTTTGTTTCTTTCATTTTACATATTTTATGTTTACAAAAATGGTTAAAAAAAAGTTTTTTCTTCTTTTGTAAATACATTTTTGGCATTCGTTACCTTAACTTCCAATTAGGTACTTAATTAAAAATCTCAAAATCTAATAATATTTGCTTCAATAACAATTCGCTAATCGATTCAAATAATATTCGTGCACGTCAATCAGTCAAAATGCGATCAATTAAAATTCCTCACCGTCTTTTTCAGTTGACAATTACGCGGTCCAGTTGCTTCGACTTTTTCATGATTTCATAACACTTTGTATGGACAAAACAAAGGAATCCCAGTCGGTGGTAATGAATATGTATGAGTGTCATTTACTGTCTACCTTGAGGCTATTTTTAATATGTTAGTAAATCGATAAAGCCGTCTGTAAGGGTTGACTAGGCTAGGGATGCTCTGAAAAGCATCGATAAAATTAATCGATCAAAATTTACAAGAAGATAAAGATTTAAAGGAACAATCGAGATAAGGGTCTGTCCACATCTCCACGTCACGACGTCGTCAACGTGGAACGGTGCGGGAACGTGTGACGGTACGTTGACGTGACGTGTCACGTGCATATTTATGTTAGCGTAACGTAAAATGCAAGTCACGATTGCAACATTGTACGTCGCCATGCCTTGTAAAACTGCTACATTCTTCACTACTGATCTAGATGTGGACCGCACAATACGTACTTTTGCTATTGTTAAAAACGGAGAAAGAGAAGAAAAAAGATGTGCATTTTTACGTTACGTTGGCGTAAATTTACACGTCACGTCAACGGACCGTGCCACGTTCCCGCACCGTTCCACGTTGACGACGTCGTGACGTGGAAATGTGGACAGCCGTAAGGTTTCCTCAAAGATTTAGCAATAATATTTATAAATACAATACTTTCGGTTCTCATTTATATTATCTTAATTTCCAAAATGCTGCAGTCACTTTTTCCATTAGAAAACTGACAAAGAAATGTAACTTGAAAAGTGAAATAACATTACGCGTTAATGATAAAGAAGCAATTAAAAAAAAATCGGCCAAGTGCGAGTAGGACTCGCGCACGAAGGGTTCCGTACCGTTATAGAGCGAAAATAAGGAAAATTTGTATTTTTTGTATGGGAGCCCCCCTTAATTATTTATTTTATTTTAATTTTATAATTGAATATTAAAGTACACATATAAATGAGGGTTTTGTGAAAATTTCAAGTGTCTATATGTTGCTATTATGAATTACGAGCCAAAAAGACCAAAAAATAACGTGTTGTATGGGAGCCCCCCTTAAATATTAACTTTATTTTGTTTTTAGTATTTGTTGTTATAACGTCACCAGAAATACATAATCTGTGTAAATTTCAGAAGTCTAGCTACAGCGGTTCTTGAGTTACAGCCTGGAGACAGACAGATAGATAGACAGACAGACGGACAGACATCGAAGTCTCAGTAATAGGGTCCCGTTTTTACCCTTTGGGTACGGAACCCTAAAAACGAAGGTTACGCTCGAGTACTTCTTTTGGACTGGTTCATTTTATTTACTTTCACTTTCACGACTTCGGAAAGACTTTGTACAGAGGTTTTCGCTGTTTTCGAAGTTTATTTTGTCTGTTTATTCAATTGCTTTCTTGCCAGACAGACCATATTTTCAAGGTTTTTTTAGTATGCACGTAAAACGAGTAGATAATAAAGTAATAATTACATACGTAATTGTATATCTGTTGTAATTTGTAAATGAAGTACCTAACATTTTACAAGTATACCTAATATTTAATAATATGTCAATCCGTGTGAACATTTCCCTGTTATAGGAAAAAATGTAACAAATAATACAGTTATGCAACGGTTAAGTAATATTTAAACAAAATGCAAAATGACTATTTTCATCTAGACCCAGATTTATTGACAGTAAAATTACAGGCGGAAAATTTCACAACCCTAGTCCCTAAGCCAGGGGTTCCCAAACTGTGCGCCGCGGCGCCCTGGTGCGCCGACCGCCCGCGCCGTGGAAAGGCAAGAGGGGCGCCATGAGTCGATCCTCCATCACTATCCGAAACCACAAATATTATAAAATTAAATTATAATATTAATTATGTAAAGCAGGTAGATGATTAAATATTTGTTTGTTACTATTTATCTGCTTAACCTAACTATAATCATTAAAGGTATTTATTAATGTATCTTAATTTCTAATAGCTAGGTAGAGTAGGGCGCCGCACCGTGACAATATATTTTACGTGTTACTGCGCTGCAGGCTGAAAAAGATTGGGAACCACTGCCCTAAGCGTTGCAAGTCTCCGACGTTTTTTGTCCCAACTTTCAAATTATGAGCAAATAAGACGTAAGGCATTGCCAAGTTGTATAAAACCTACATGTACTTACCAATATCAAACAATCGTATTTAGTATGGGGTAAAAATGCTAGTTTATTGTGTTTACTTGTATGCCTGGCCGACTGACGCAGTTAGCCGTTTATAAATAGAGCTACAGAAGGCATTACATGGTGGGATTTGGTCAATCGCATTTCATTATCTGCTTTATTCATCCATTATTTATCTTCTTCTATAAAACTCAAAGGTGACTGACTATCATGGTGATCTATTGACGCGCACAGCCTAAACCACTGGACGGATCGGGCTGGGCATGCAGGTAGATGATATGACCTAGGCATCCGCTAAGAAAGGATTTCGATCAATTCTACCCCTAAGGGGATAAAATAAGGTTAATTCTTAATGCGAGCGAAGCCGCGGGCAAAAGCTAGTAATATTATAAAAGTGAAAACGTATGTCTCACTTTATATCTGTTATATCCACAAGCTTGAACCAATTAAGAAAAATGAATATAAATGGGGATACTTTGAGTCCTGCGAAAGGACATAATTATCACATGAGTGAGAACAAAGTTGCGGGCGAGTAGCATTTAGTATTAGTATTTTCCTTAGTCTATAGTAACATTTAATAATATAATGAATAGATAACAGTACTTTACAATGTGACACAAATACATAATCAATTAAAATAATTTAAGAGCCCGTATACGAAATTTTGCCGATTTCGCTCATTTAACAGACGTGATTTAACTTAAAATACAGTATTTCTATAAGTTTTAATGCACAACATGTAAGATCATTTCAATTATAATATAGTGTGGAGCTAGATTTTTTATTTTTTTTAAGTATCTTCAAATAATCCAACTCAAACCCGCGACAGTTTTGTGATTTTTGCTGTAAAAGGTTTAGAATATCACATTTTAATGGATTGTATTGACGTCTTAACGGTATGAAAAAAATACAATGTACTGTTGAGAAAGTCGTCTATAAAGTGTTGGAATTACTTTTTACCACTTACACAACTTTACAATATAAAAAACCCTTTAAAAACAGAAAACCTCTATCTGCCCGCTAACTTGGCGATCGTTATTTTTTTACCTGGCATATGAAAGACGGGCGTGAGTGTGAAGAGAGCAGTAGAAAAGAGAGGACGGGCTCTTAATCTAAATAGATTATGTTACTTGGTCGACACATTTTTGGGATGTAGAGATAAGCGGTCGTTGGTCGTACTTTGCATAATAAATTCTAATATTTGGATATTCACTAGTAAACTAGTAAACTTTATAAAAATCTGTTATCACTTATCACTTGTCAGTCGACGATCTATACCTAGTTTTCTACCTTTAGACCCTGTTTCTAGGTAGTGACCAGTAATTTAAATGATAATACACTACTTAGTTGTAGAGCACGCGTTTAGTGTACAATCGTGTCAGGTATGACCTGAACAATTCACAAAGAAAACGGAACGCTCGTCAATATGTACTGATAATAATATGTTTTTCAAATTAACGTCAATAGATTACAGTCGAATGCAGTCTCTGGAGTCTGGCAGGACGAAAGAACTACTATGCTAAACACATACTACGGTAATCTCGTGGACAGCTCT
Source organism: Lysandra bellargus (assembly GCA_905333045.1). Lineage (NCBI taxonomy): Eukaryota > Metazoa > Arthropoda > Insecta > Lepidoptera > Lycaenidae > Lysandra > Lysandra bellargus. The sequence goes on along the minus strand of HG995350.1, from coordinate 8,689,420 downwards.
AGGAACTTCCATGCCTTCAAGCGTTTTTGTCACAATTATTATTGGCAACAGTCAAACACAATAAACTCCAATATTAACTTAGCTTTAGCTTAGGAGTCACAATTATTAACCTTATTTCCGTGGTGCTCCCCCTTAAGTTCTTTGACTTTCGGTCATTGCAACTTTGTGCTGTCTCCCGCTTTTATGGGGAGGGAAATTGGAATCTTCCTACTCCTCCTATTTTCTTCTGATTAATTTCGTTGCGGGTCCCAACAGTTTTAGCATGTCCCTCGGGCTCTCTGAGATAATATCAAAGGGTTTTCGTGGTTGGATACCGCTGTCGATCCTGGCGACACAGGAGATGCAGTGGTGGGAGTGTGTGGTGGGCCAAAGCCCGTTTAAAAAAAATAGATTACAGTATAGGTCTACCAGAATCTGATGGCAAAAAAGTGAGAAAAGAAATTGACTCTAGCAATACCGGGGTAATTGGAATAAAATATTTTCATCCTTTTTTCCCCTTATAGCGGCTGATTCTGTGTGTGAAACATGCAAGTATAAAAATTTGTCCAATGATCAAGGATATTTTTTGAAAATCTGCCATCAAAATTTGCCATCAGATCCTGGTAGACCTATAACTATATTAACTATATACTAAGTATAGGCACAGAACATAAAATATTAACCTGTCGCTAAAAAATTTAACTTATGATTTATTAACGTATAACAGCAGATTCTATAAACTTACTTTTCCCGCCCGCCCAATTTTCATCTATTTTCCGCCTAACCTGAAAAATTTATAAAAACATGAGTATGAAATGAATATCAGTGTAGCGGCGTAGTACTTGATGGGGTGTTTAGAACAAAGGTCTATAAAAACAAAATAGGTAAGTACTCCTATTGCTGTTACTAACTTAACATTGTGCTTAAATACTTATATTTTGAGTAGTAATTAGTTTAATTTTGTTTTTTTTTTGTAGTATGAATTATTACTTGTTCGATTTAGTATATTTGTATAAAATACAAATGTTAAATCAGATTTATTTAACTGGATAACGTAAATACAGCAAGCATCATTTCAATTTTGGTATTTGGCCCAATGAACCATGATAAATGTAATTCAAATATTTTAAAGATAATACCGTATTTATTAAAGTTTTATTCTCAGATATTTGCTTAGCAATATTGTCTCATACGTTATGTAGTTACCGTCTCTATTAATACAAGTCCTTGATCGGACGACGATTACGAACACGTTTCTAGTATGTTATTGTGTGTTCTATAGTCAGTTAATCGTTATTACTTAGAAAGATTTTATCAATGTTGTGGGAGTGGATAATAAATAGTAGTTATTATTAGGGATTGCAATCCCGCGGGATCCCGCATATTTGAATATATTGTTATAAAATTCAATAAATTGAAACTATAGGTTTATGTTTTATTAAAAATCAACTTAAATTGTCTCATATTATGCCACAAAAATATTTGTTTTGTATCAAATTAACAATAAAATTATGTAATCACTCTAGTTTTATTAGATCTTAAAATAAAATGCTTTGAACGCCTCAGCAATCTTGAAATCAAGGACCTCTCAACATTATGGCTCCGTATTGATTGCGACGACCACCCTCGCGTTTTTGCGTGCCTATAATATCTCTTTGAACACCTGCAAGCAGCTTCAGATTTAGTGCAGCAGCAGATCCCATTCGCAGAGATCATAATACTTGGCGACTTTAATGCCCACCGCGCTGACTGGCTCAATTCCAGTAAAACTGATTATGCGGGAAGATCTGTTTGCGACTTTGCTCTAGCGAACGACTTAATACAACTGGTTACTACGCCTTCGCGAATCCCAGATGTAGACGGCAGAATCCTCCTCTGTTGGACTTTCTGCTGACTTCAAATCCTGATGGCTACCAAGCATCCATGACCGCACTACTTGGTTCATCGGATCATTGCCTTGCCACTTACGACGACATGTCGCAAAGTGATGTTAAACACCGTCGTGTATGGCTCTACAAGTTAGCGGACTGGGATGGTAATACGGATACCATCCCAGTCTGCTAACGTTTTTTGCATCCTATCCTTAGGGACACTTGTGCTTCTCGCCGGATGATCCCGACAATACTGCCAACTTCGTTGCCAATGCAATGTGGTGGTGTAAGGGATGAAGATTTTAATTCCGTCCTCTGTAGTGCCAACTTGCGGCAGATTTCGTCCCTGGTTTGGTTCATCCTCCAAAAAAGCTTCTCGCCGGAAGCAGAAGGCTTACCAATCCTGGGCTAATGCAGTGTCTGCTCGGGATTTAAATACTAGCACATATAAAATGAAGTACTCAAGAAAGAGATCACTCGGGCAAAAAACAGCACGTCAATAGATTTGGTGAGAGATTCGAGCGCCTTCCTTCGAGAACCCGTGCATTCTGGTCTCTGGCCAAAGCTATTGAAGGGAATTTCTACAAGCCAACCCTACCATCTCTACACGTCGAAAATGGCATTATATACCGGCTTCCTGGAAGACTTGGTGTAACCGATCTCCAAAAAAGGTGACCGCTCGAATCCATCCAATAGTAAGACCAATCGCTATAACCAATTTATAATATAATGGAATCAATTATTTAATTATCATTAGCCAGCTCATTCGATACTTAGATAATTTACAGTACGGGTTCCGTAAGGGTCACTTGGCTGGTTATCTCTTGGCGTACCTGACTCATCGTTGGAATCAGGCGAGTGTGTCGAAGGGAGAGGCATTTGCTGTTAGTTTGGACATTGCGAAGGCCTTTGATCGGGTTTGGCACAAAGCGCTGCTATCAAAACTTCCGTTCCATCATATAGGCTCCCCGAGAAATTATGCAAATGAGTCATGCGGGATCCGCGGATCCCGCGGGATTGCGGGATCTCGCTTTGCGGGATTGCAATCCCTAGTTATTATCTTACTAGATGATGATGATAGTTTATCGCGCCGGAACCGTACATTTTTCCGGGATAAAAAGTATCCTATGTCATTTTTTTGCCATTTTTCAGCAAAATCGGTTCAGCGGTCTGAGCGTAAAGACTGAAGGAGTAACAGACATACAGACACACTTTCGCATTTATAATATTAGTTTGGATTATAAAATAATAGTATTTCTTTTTTAAAAAAGCACTCTTTTTTAAACTAAGTGTTATCAATAAAATAGGCGTTTCTCCTAACAGCACTGTTAAATATCGCGCTACTGTTTACGCCATACCGTATATAGTCTATACTCTATAGTCTATACTGTTAAATATAAATACTTAGTTTATCAATGTCTGCAGTCGTTTCGGTCGCTTTGTTACAATACGTATACCGTACTCTTAAACATATCGATGTTTGCTGTCAATTTTTTTTGTATTAGTATGATTGTACTATCAGAGAAGTTGATTCCTAGGCAGATGGCGGACCTAAGTAATTTGGTCGCGATAAGTCAAACCCATCTAATCGATCACAGATAACATTGAATTGACATAAGCCGACCAACTGACGTAGCTAGGTCTGTCAACTGCATAGGAATCAATTTCCTCGATGGTACATTGCAATCAGCGCTAATAACTTGGCTAAACGCTACTGTTTTGTCTCTGTCTCAAGTCATATTATAACTCATATTATTAATTATTGACCGTAAGTGATAAGAACAGTCACATTGTGCGTAAATTTTAGATCATCAATTACTGTGTACTAATTATGTATCATCATCAGGCAGACAATTTACTACTTGATGCAGGTAAAGGGTAATTAGTCTGTAATACCTACCTCATACCAACTCATTCCTAATAAAGACTTATTTTTTAAGTATTTCTTTGCAAAATAATATTAAAAAACTTCTTTGCGTAAATTATGTCGCATAATATGTTAACAGGTAATGGTGAAACTAACACTCTAGGCTCTATGTTACAGCTATGTTGGATAAAAATATACCTAAAACTGTTAGGTTTTTTGCTAGGCCGAAATATATTGAAACATAGTGTAGCTATATTTAACGATGTAGCAGTATTTTTTAATCTGTGGGTCGCGACTTTCTGGGGTACATGTATATGTTACCGTTAGAATGCAGAATACGTTAACGTGCACATTACCTAGGTAATCTGATACGCTATTATATTAGATAGATTCCCTGATACCATCCGTTAAAGTGTGAAATTTTCAAATAAACAAAGCTTATTTTTGCACTTTACCGAGATAATTTGCATTCTATTCCTTCGTAAAAGTCCTAAAAACTTTGACGTAAGCTTGTCAACCTAAGAATATTATTGTTTTGATTGCTTTTATTCTAGTTGATACGAACTGTTATATTTTATTAGTGGAGTCAAATTTTAAGTAAAATATAAGAATTTGTACTTTTGTTTATGTCTAGAAAATTATATTGAATAATTCTCTACAACTAAATAACATATTTTATTCAAACAAAAACCAATTTATGTAATTTAATGAGAATGGAATAAACTTTTTGCACTTTAACTAACTCACCCAGGTAATCTGCAGAATACCTTGTTAATCTGCAGTCTAACTGATTTACGCACATTAGCGGTAACATATGCATGCATGATATCAAAGCAAAGGCCAAATACTTTACTCATACCGGCGGGTCGCGTCATAAAAATGGTCGAAACACACTGCGATACAGCAACGTGATGTATAAAACGCTACGAATAATATAAACTAAGGAAACGTAACTCCCATACTAATACAGTTTTAAATTTGGTTCCATTCGAACTGTCATGTAACGTCAGCCTTTATACCGCTCAAGGTCACCTAAATATTGCAAATGTATGAAAAGTGAAACTAAGGTACACTTTTTTGACAAGTCTTTTGGAGCATATTTTTTGACGGAGTTACTCTTCCTTAGTTTACATTATTCGTAGATACAACGTAATACTTACAGTTAGCAATTATAATATACGCTCGTAAAACTGATAAACTATTGACTTCTATTCGCAAGTCCTATATTAACTTGTTTGTTGTTGCTCTCTGCTAACGTTTCCATTCACGCAGTTAACTAATACAAGATAAATATATTTACATACTAAATACTAATATTATAAATTCGAAAGTATGACTGTTTGTCTATCTGTCTGTTACCTCTTCACGCTCAAACCGCTGAACCGATTTTGCTGAAATTTGGCATGGATATACTTTGAGTCCCGGGAAAGGACAAAGGATACTTTTAATTCCGAAAAAATGTACGGCTCCCGCGCGATAATCGAATTTTCGCACAACGGAGTTGCGGGCATCATCTAGTATTTAATAAATTAAATGAAATATGGTTTTGTTTCCGAACTGGTTAAAATAGGTTAACTGATAACTCTTCCTGGAATGTCCATGTGGCACGTAACTACCAATGCGCCGGTCTCTCTAAAAATGTTAGGAAATCTGCAACTTTTTTCGTACCTTGCAGAAAAAGGTAACCAACGGCTTACCTAAGCTTGGAATTATTATATTACAAATAGACAATAATATTGTGATTTGTGAATTAATACTTATTAGATAAAAAGGTTAAAGGACGAAGACTATGACGAGGATGTTTAGCTTTTTTTACATACAGATTCAAAATTTGCAAATTATTTATGCAAATGATAATATTTTTTATCGTGACTTACATAACCTACACGTAACTGATAATTATATTAATAAGTGATCACGTGATTGGCCAACAGTGTCCTCCCTCCTCATACAGGGCGTTCACTCACTGATAGCTGTTTATAGCACTGCATTCCTACAAATCACTTTAAACATTGAGAAACCTAGTAGGGAATGCGAACAGCTGTGCCTCGCTTTCCAGACTTTTTCCACGGAAAACTTACTAGGTGAATTTCATCTCTAAATGTTGTTGTCAATTCAAAAAGTATTAGGGTGAAACCAAACGAGCGTAATTTGTGAGTTGTGAGTCGCAGAATTTCTGTCGCGTAAATATCTTTTTATACAAATCATGACTCACAAAATTACGCTCGTGTGAATCAAACAGGAATTTTGTATGAAACTGAATGCAGCAGAATAATATTCTGCCGAGCCGAAATTCTGCGACTCACAACTCACAAATTACGCTCATTTGTCTTCGCCCTAAATCGATGGGTCCTACGTATACTGGCGTAAGTGAAAAAAATAGATTTTACAGGAGAGCCAATTAAGTTGTCAGAACCATATTTTTGGGTCATATCTTGTGACCTATTTTAACGAATTTAGTGAATTTTTGCATGTAGCCTTATCAATTAATGCTTTTCTTATTACTGGTAGCAAATTTTATGCATATTCAATATTTTTTGAGATTTTACACATCGGCCCTTTTACGTCGTCGTATTTCTATAATGATATGCTTATTGTTCAACGTAAACAGATTTAAATGATCATTCGCCCTTTTACTAGGCTCAACGTAAATATAATATTTTAAGAGATTCCTGTTTTTTTTTAGCACGTAATTATTTAACTGTTATCACGTTTTACTGTCTACAATGAATCAGTTGCAAAGTATTGCTCATTGTGTAGTTATTTCAGTTTAACGCAGCTACGCCCATATACTGTGCTATACATTAGAATGTTTAAGAGGCCGGGTGCCATCGAAATTATCATACACACGTAATACCAAAATCTTTTTCTCATACGAAAATATTTAACATGTTTGAGTTATTTTTCAGCTTAAAATAGTATTTACCTAGGGTTCCTGCACAATTTTTTTTTCACAAAATATTAAAACACAAAAAAAATTATTGTTTAAATATTTTGTAGTAAATTTACTAAGTACTAAATATTGTATTTCAACTTAAAGTGTGTAAATTTACAAATAAAACAATCTGCATAATTTTTCACGCTTTTATTTATGATAAATTGTTTGTAGGCGGCAATATAATGAAGTAGGTTCAATAATAAACTAAAAATTTCTTCATGAAATCAAACGACAATTTAGAATGCAATCAAGTATCTACTACAAAATATGATAAATAATATTATTGAATATAAAAATATAATGATAATCTAATCACAACTTTTACTAGTAGAGTATCTCTCAAAAAGCAAACAACAAGAAATAAAATATTATTAAACCTTTTCTGTACCCACTTAATTTGAATCTGGGTGCACGGTAGTGCACCCGCCGAGACGAGCCAAGCGAAGCGCAAGGGCACTACCTACCTTTTCTCGAAGTGTTTCGCCGTTTTTTTTAACCTTCATAGAATTTGTTTCCGTTGTAGCAGACGGTTCATATTTTCAGGATATAATGTCATCAATAAACTTATTAAGCATACAAAGTCTCAATTGAATAGCTTCTATACTTTAGATTTTATTGATATCCAAAATACACCGATTTCGTCACTGACACACTGATGGTCATCAAAATGTTTGGCTACTTCCTGAAGTGCTAGAAAGCTGAAATTTGATATGCAATCTTAGTTTAGTATACAACCAACAAAAAAATTAATAAACTTGTGATTTTCGTCCCTCATCCCCTAAAATGGGGGTGAGTGGAAGTTGACCCTCGTAGAGTTGGTTTCCGATGTGCCAGATAGTTTATATTCTCAGGATATAATGTCAATAACAGACTTATTGAACATACAAAGTCTCAATTGAATTGGTTTAATACTTTATATTTTATTGATATCTGAAATACGCCGAAATTTGGTTATACGCCGTAAAATAAGTTTAGTAGGGGGGTAATGGAAGTTTAAATAAGACTTTTATCAATTTTATGAATAACTTGCTGTCCCGGTGAACTATGTGTCACTTTAAAACCTTCCCTGGACTTCTACGAATATTTTAAGACCAAAATCAGCCCAATCCGTTCAGCCGTTTTCGAGTTTTAGCGCGACTAACACATTTGACAATCCATTTTTATATATATATAGATATAAGAAGAGGACATAAAAGTTTACACGGGATGGACATATTTAACTAAAAACCTCTTAATAAAAAACACTAAAAAGACTAAAAATACTGCCTAGCAAGTAGCGACTTACAAAAAGGGCTGAAATCCCACCAAAAACATTTCATGTAAAAGTTACCTCGACGACCACAAAAGGTTTGCTCTGCGAAAAAGACATCAGATCTTATGTAGAGCCAAGCTTCTGAATCAACGCGGCCTAACTCTATCGATTCTAACTACATCAAATTCTACATATGTACGTATGTACGGCTGGTATTGCTGTCATTAATACGGGATGCCTCTACGTAATCATTAGCGCTTGTTAGTTGTAAGTCTGTATTAGTAAGAAGATCAAAAGACAAATCTTCAACTGCATATTCCGCACCAGAACCAGAAGGAAGAGGAGAAACTGCAATCAAAGAAAATTTATGATTACTTTAAAACCATCAGTTACTAATAATAGGAGTGACGTCACGGATGTCATTGACCTCGCTAGTGGCTCCGTAATAATTGCTTATTTAAAAATCTTAGAATTATTTTTAATCCAAGTCGAATTAAACTCAGTGTGGCAAACAGTGCCAGGAACGTTATATATTGTTATCTAGTGTTTATGTGAAGTGCAAGGACAATAAAACCAATTAAAAGTGAACGATTTCTCCATTTTTATCTACAAGTACCCTTTATTAGTTAATATAAAACAAAAGTGTTAAATCAGTGACATTGTGCTTTATGCGAACACTGTTAATACCGGGATTCACAAGTTGACATCCGTTCGCCTCGCCGTACGGCGGGCTTATGGTGCGCAAGTGCTATTAAATTTCCCATTGATAATAATTAATTAATTTAGAGCAGCACCAGCGCCATCTGTCTTTTGCCGTGCGAACTTTTTAGTAAGCCCGATAATGACCCGATGCAAGAAGTGTGGTCAATTTGTGGCGCAAATAGATGTCGCTAACTGTGTGTTTTGCTCTGAGAAATATCACAAATTATGTGTGGGACTAACTGCTAAAGCTAAAGTCCCTTCTGAATGGAAATGCCCGAGTTGCGTGAAAGCTTGCTCTACACCAGCTAAGCATAATGACCACGATCTCTCACAAGGGAGCGACCTTAACAGCCGTTTCTCAACACCGGTCCAGACCACGAGAACTGGGGATCTGATGTATAATTTCAAAACGGAGTTGAAATTGGCCACCGATGAGATCATGAGCCACATTAAACGGGAATTCCAACTGCTCCGTGAAGAGCTGGGGGCACGCATTACCAGTCTCGAAAAAAGGGTATCGGCTCTGGAGGACGAGCAGCAGCGTGGACTCCCTTCCTCGGACCTGGAGAGCGTTGTGGAAAAACTAAAAAATGAAATCAACGAAAAGGACCAGGAGATGCTGTCCAATGATGTGGAGATCGGAAACCTGCCCGAGGTAGACAAGGAGAATCCCACCCATTCGGTGCTGCTGGTGGCCGCGAAAATCGGCATGAAGCTGGACGAGCGCGACATTGTCAGCGCGGAACGCATCGGCGCCCGCCGCATCAACGCCACTGATCCGTCATCAACTTCTGGCCAGCCCCCCGCCCGCCCGCGCCGGCTCGTCGTGCGGCTGACTCGGCGCGACCTGCGGGACCAGCTACTAGCCTGCGCGAGGGTCCGGCGCGGCGCCACCACCGCTGACCTCGGCATGCCCGGAACACCGACCCGTTTTTATATTAACGAGCGCCTGACAAAAACGAATAGGCAATTGTTTCATCAAGCGCGCGAGACAGGTAACCGTCTTGGATGGAAATATGTCTGGACAAAGCGTGGTCGCATACTTGCCAGACAAAAAGCAGGCGAATCGGTTTCCACCATTCGTAACGAGGAGGACATACGTCGAGTCTTTGGGAGCCTGTAGAATTTATAGAGTAATGTATAAATATTTGTTGCAGCCATTTTTTGCAATAATATCAGACCTTGACATGGATATAGTTTCTATTTTTATAAATGTTACCTTTAAGATTTTAAGATTGTCGGTCTCTTACGTAAAATCGAATTGCTCAAAATTTGTTGTACATAAACCTCTAGATATTGGCCTCCTAATTTTGTTTTATACTACATTCTATTCATGTAACTTGATTGGTCATTATATTTTTAATTTTAGCTTTAGGTTGTATTTTTGTATTGGACGATGGTTGCCAGACGAATCACTTATCTTTTACTTGGTTTACTATAATTATACTAAATTATTAATAGTACATAAGCGTAAGTCACTGAAACATTATTACAAACTATCAGAATATTATATCTACATTAGATTTTACATCAGCAATATACAAATGAACCTAATTAAATTCCTAAATCAACAGAAGGTAGTAATTTGCAACAATATTATATTATCAAATACACTGTTTTATCTCACAATATATATGCAACTTAATTTTTGTTTCATTAAGAGCAACACATATAAAGGAATACATTGTTTCTCTCAGATAATTCGCATACAGGGTTTCCTAGTCTTAACATTTTTAAATAATGATTTCCAAAAGTCTTAAAGTTGGGTTGTACAATGCAGGCTCGCTAGGTACAAATCATGACAACATTGTCTCAAAGGTAAATTTTCTAGACTTGGACATACTTGCTATTAATGAGACATGGCTAAAACAAGGTGAAGATGGCCGAGCCCCTCACTTGTCTGGTTACCGTCTTGTCCATAAGCCACGTCGACGAGAGGTCCGATCACGTGGTGGAGGGGTCGGATTTTATATCCGTAATGGCCTGTCTGCACATACCTTGTCAACTCCCACTGATCCAAAGTATTCAAGTGTTGAGCATATGTGGCTTAAGTTGGCTATAAATGGAAAAAAACTGATAGTCGGAACTGCTTACCGGCCACCTTGGTTGGATGTTGACATCTTTTTGGATGCTCTTACAGAAGTGGTCAGTGCAATTCCCACTCATGACTATTTAATTTTAACTGGTGACTTTAATATTAATCTTCTTTGTCCTAATACTGTGAACACTAACAAATTAAAAGCTTTTCTGAGTTGTTTCGGTTTACTTCAATTGATTACAACGCCAACACATTATACCGAGTCTGCTCAAACTCTGATAGACACTATCAGCTCAAATCTAACAGCAAAAACTATATTTACAGAACACATAGGTTCAATGTATGGGCATTGCTTGATTGGGTGTGAGTTTAACCTAAAAAAAGAAAGGAACAAACCACACACCATTACATATAGACCAATTAAGCATATAGACATTGAAAACTTTAATATTGACTTACAGGCTATAAACTGGCATATTATTCTTGGTTTAAATGATGTTGATTTGATGGTTGAGTATTTTAATTCACATATTTTAACACTTTTTAATCTACATGCACCCGTTAAAACTACTCATATAAAAACATGTTCCCATCCCTGGATCACAGATACCATTAAATTAATGATGAGGCATCGTGACAGGGCACTAGCAGAATATCGCAGATCAAAGTCTGAAAGTAAAAAAGAATATTATAAAAGCTTAAAAACTTTAGTAAATAAGGCATTACACTGCGAAAAAGTTGCATATTTTAAACAGAACATAAATAGTAAAATAAACCATCCTAAGAAACTATGGAAAAACATAAAAAATACAATAACACCTAAAACTGAATATGACCTACCCCCACATTTTAATGATCCTAACACTATAAATCAACACTTCCTAAAAATACCCACCGCACCTGTAACTCATCTCTCATACATAACATATTATGAATTCCACAAATTTAGTGATGCAACATTCCACCTTGAGACTGTATCCATAAGTACTCTGATTCGTATTATAAAAACATTAAAATCTAAAGCAATAGGCAGTGACGGTATTAGCTTAGACATGTTATTTTTATCCCTGCCAAACACTTTAGAAGCAATACTTTGCATTGTTAACATGTCTATAAAAACGGGAACTTATCCTGCGAATTGGAAGCAGGCAGTAGTAAGGCCTCTCCCAAAAACTTCCAACCCCGTTGAGTTAAAGGATCTAAGGCCAATAAGCATTCTGCCATGCCTTTCGAAAATCCTAGAGAGAGTCGTATGTGAGCAGGTTACTGGCTACCTGGAAAAAAATAACATGTTACCAGAGATGCAGTCAGGTTTTAGAAGGGGTCGCAGTACAGTAACAGCATTGCTTGATGTCACTGATAATATCCTTAGTGCGCAAGATAATGGTTACTGCACCCTGCTTGTCTTACTAGATTTCTCCCGGGCTTTCGAGACATTAAATATAAATATTTTGCTTGCTAAACTAAGCTATTACGGGTTTGATATCGCTACCATAAAATGGTTTAATAGTTACCTTTCTGGTCGTCGCCAATGTGTTAAACTCTCTGATAGCAGTGGCACCTCTGCATTTTCGGACTTTAGGTTTGTTACAGATGGTGTGCCCCAAGGTTCTATATTAGGCCCCATACTGTTCATCCTATATACAGCTGATGTTGGTAGGTATATTAGGTATTGCAAATTCCATTTTTATGCAGATGACACCCAAATTTATTTGTTCTTCAAGCCAAATGAAATAGACATTGCAATTAAGCAACTAAATGAAGACCTGAATAGTATAGCCACATGGGCCCAGAAAAATAGTTTGTGTCTCAATCCAGCAAAATCTAAATACATAATCTGTGGCACTAACAGACAACTCAGTCTTATAAATCCTTCAACTGATGTTATGCTGATGGGTGAGCCTATTGAGCGTACATATGTGGCACGTAACCTTGGTCTGCTTCTTGATTGTAACTTGCGTTTTCATGAGCATGTTACTAACCTAGTCAGTAGTTCATTCTATAAACTAAAAATACTATACAGAATAAGACCATATCTGTCAGAAGAGATGCGTATCACTCTGGTTGAGTCTCTAGTCCTCTCAAAGTTGAACTACACCGATATAGTTTATGGCCCCCGTCTAGTTTCAGGTACCAAAAGACTTATTCAAAGAGTCCAAAATGCTTGTGCTCGATTCTGCTTCAGTATTCCCTCCAGAAGTCATGTAACGCCTTATCTTAATAAGCACTCAATATTAAAAATGAAACACCGACGCAGGCTTCATCTTGCATGTTTACTTTTCGGGGTGCTGAAGTATGAAGAACCTAAGTATCTTTTCAATAAATTATCAAGAACAGCTAGTCTTAGGTCTTGTGGGTCACGGATATGTTCAGCACAGTTGGCAATTGAAAAACACCGAACAACCTCTTTTAGAGGCAGTTTTCGGTATTCAGCGTCTAAATGCTGGAATAACATCCCGCCTCCCATTAGAAACACTAAAAGTCTTAAATCATTTAAGAACAAACTACGGCGGTTTCTTTTGGATCAACAGTTGTCTCATGAAAACCTCGCTCAGGATATATCCGTGATCTAGTCTTTGTATTGTATAAGTTAATTGTTTTCATAATTGTAATACCTAAAATCCGATAAAATATTAGTTTTAAGAATTAAAAACCGGCTGGCATCCTTATTAGATAAAATATACTTACGTTCATCTTACGTTTTACGTTTTGAAGTTTTTTTCTACGTTCATGTTTTGAAGGAACTTTCGTTTTGTTTTGTTTTTGGTTATTAGTTAATGTTAATGGTGTTGGGTACTTTAGTTGATAATTAATTTAATTTTTGTATGTACAATAAAAACATTATTTACTGTATAATTTAATAAGTTTTTGCTGAGGTTTTTTTGTTTTGACTTGGTTTTGACAAGTGACAGATCATAGACAATTTGTCTTATTGTTTGTTGCCAATATAATACTTGTGGCGGCGGCGGCGGCGTGCGACAGATGCTTGTCGCGTGTGCGACAGCATCAGCGTGGGCTGTCGCGCTAAATTTTATTTGTCTAGGTCATGTCTAGGTATGTTAGTTAATTATTTTTATTGTTATTTAAGTTGCTTCCTGTTTGTGATTAGTTTATAATGATTTATGATATCCATGTCGTCACTTATGGCTCTCGCGGAAGACCGGCGCTGAATATGCCTTCGGGTGTACCAGCATATGCCGAGCGTGGGCCAATTTGCAACTGCTATTTAGAATTGCTGTATATAATTATATGTAAACATGTACCGTGTTTGTAGTGGCAAATAAAGCTTATTATTATTATTATTATTATTATTAATAACCAAAAAATATTTATTTGCACTGATATCAAGAAATAGGCATACGAATATAGATTTAGAAAAAAACCCTTATAAATAATCCGCCAAGTGCGAGTCGGACTCGCGCACGAAGGGTTCCGTACCGTTATAGAGCAAAAAAGGCTAAAAAATGTTTATTGTATGGAAGCCCCCCTTAAATATTAGTATAACATATTTTGTTTTAAGTATTTGTTATTATAGCGGCAACAGTTATAATACACAATCTGTGAAAATTGCAGAAGTCTAACTATAGCGGTTCTTGAGATACAGCCTGGCGACAGACAGACAGACAGACAGATGGACGGGCGGACGGACGGACGGACAGACAACGAAGTAAGTTGGGTACGGAACCCTAAAAACGTACACAAATGAAATAATTTATTTACTTAATACAAGATAGACTTCTGTACATACGCACTTACGCCACTGTATGTTTTAATGACTTTTAATAATCACGTAATAATTTGCTTACTTTAGGATAAAAGGTGATAAATAATCATTCAAAAAAATAAATAAAAAAACCGTGTTGCGTTTCATTAGATGCCAAAAATACAATTTTTAAATCAAAGGCGTAAGTGATTACCCTAAAATTGAACTACGTAAATGGGCGAAAGCGAGTTCACGCCTTTTTACGAAGTATACCATTAAATTACTACTAAATGTTAAATTTTTTGCAACAGTGATATGTAAATATCACTTCACTAGACTAAATAACAACAAAAAATAGTTGACTCATCTTACCTGGACAATCAGTTTCATTATTTTCGTCTTCGGTGTTTAAATCACTACTGTATTTTCTTTGGCCAATAATTTTATTTAAGATTTTTTGAGCCCTTGTGATTGGCATTCTTTTTGCTGGCGGCATTTTTGTTAAAATACTTATTATTATATTATAAAAAAAAACATTATACTGCGCTGAAAACGAGCGAGCATACCAAAGGTAACGGACGTCGCCGCGACACAGTATAACGGCCTAAGCGGCACCTCCGCCCGCGCGCCGCTCCCCTGACGCTTAGCTTTGGCTATGTAGATGGGCGAACCGTCTGATTGGGCTTTATACGTGACGTAGATTTACATTTACGCCTTTCTGACTAAAATTTTATTTTAAAAATAATCAACAGAAAAAAAAAAATCTTCACGATATTATAGATTAGAGCAAAGTGAAATCATAGGTCATATAATTGGAAAAAGGCGCAAGCGGCACTTTCGCCTCTATACGTAGGACCCATCGAAATATTATGTAGTTATGTAGATTACAGAGTTCTCTATCGATTTTTGGTAAAAAGTTATCTGATTAAATGCTACCGTTTCAGGGCAAGTCAAATTCCCTCTACCTTTCTTACAAGCGAGATAGCATAACAGAAAATTTAATGTTTCTTCTCGCTTGATAATATAATCTAGCTAAATAACCTAATTAAATTAACTTTAAGTAATCATCAAATTCTAATGTGGCCGACAACAGCTCTCGCATTAAATATCAGACAACAGTTAACTTTTGCACTGAGTGCGCGTGTAAAAATAATCCACAGGTCAACAACCTCGATGCGTCTTGAATTTAGCTTTCGTGTTGAAATCGGTCAATTATATCTACAATTTATTTGCATGTTTAAATATAACTCTTTTCTGAAACCAGGCCAACGTATACTAATACTAGATTACTAGATGATGCCCGCAACTCCGTTGCGCCAAAATTCCGAGAGAGCGAGCAAAATACGGCGAGAGCCGTACATTTTTCCGGGATAAAAAGTATCCTATATCCTTTCCCGGGACTCACAGTATCTCCATACCAAATTCCAGCAAAATCGGTTCGGCGGTTCGGGCGTGAAGAGGTAACAGACAGACAGACAGACACACTTTCGCATTTACAATATTAGTATGGATTATAAATGCGAAAGTGTATGTCTGTACCTCTTCATGTATAAATCGATTTTAATGATATTTGGACAGTAACTTAGAGTCTCGAAATATTGTATGGGGCAGTTTTTATCCCAGAAAATGTATGATTTACATGTGCTATATAATATTTTGTTTGAAATTACTATATATGTATATTATAGACTCTATCGTTTACTAATATTATAATTATTATGTTGTTGTACGTTAAAATAACTTATTTCCTTTATATCTTCTATTGTAATTTTCGATGTGACAAAAATATTCAAGAGCCAAATCCGAAACGTCTGAATTACTTAGAACGCCAAACTCTTCTTTCTTAATGGGGAGCATATTACGTGTAAGTTGATGTTATGTTAGAGGAAATGAAAGATAATGCGGTGGCCGGTAAGATAATTATAATAATTGGTTTATGTAAACGCCGGTATACGTAGTGTGGTGATTGATAACCCTCTATTATCTATGTTCTATATCTAATAACGGAGAGAGGTGATTTAGCAAGATATTTGCATTTTTTTATGAAATAAGGGGGCAAACGAGCAAACGGGTCACCTGATGGAAAGCAACTTCCGTCGCCCATGGACACTCGCAGCTGAAGAGCTGCAGGTGCGTTGCTGGGCCTTTTAAGAGGGAATAGGGAAGGCTAGAGATGGGAAAGGAAGGGAATAGGGGAGGGTAGGGAAGGGAATAGGGTAGGGGATTGGGCCTCCGGTAAACTCACTCACTCGACGAAACACAGCGCAAGCGCTGTTTCACGCCGGTTTTCTGTGAGAGCGTGGTATTTCTCCGGTCGAGCCGGCCCATTCGTGCCGAAGCATGGCTCTCAAACGCGTGTAACTTAAAGATGAACTAATATTATGTTAATTAAATAAAAAAGTATATAGAGAAAACCTAATACATACTGATAACGTTTATAACAGTATCTACAATTATCTTTATACTAACAACTGCCTGAAAGGCGTAGAGCGTGCTCTATCTAGCGTAATTCCAGTAGTTGCTTCTAGTAGATAACAGCGCTTAACAATTTTATTTACGTAATTAAACATTTTTCGATTTATTAATGAATGAATTACGTAACGGAATCATTTATAATATTGCTTACTACCTCTATATAATTATTAGTATTGTCATATTTGTTACTTCAATTTTCTTATCTCATGTTTGATTATTTCTTTGAACTTTAAAGTGCAAATAAACGAATAGGTTTATTGTTTCTTGAAGCTTCCTCTCTAAGACTTTCCGAATTTGGCATAAAGTTCCAAAGCTATCCACCAAAAATTTACTGTACATGAAAGTAAAACACAAAATCATTTATTTTCTGAATTATATTTATTTCATACGATTTCGCAATAAAGCTAGCATCAAATAAGATCTGATTAGAGCGTTTAGTTTATATTTACATGGATATTTACATATTTATCATGCAGAAGTAGGCTAGGAACATAAACGCGATTGTCACGAAATGACATTAGCGATTCAAGTGGATGATTACCGCGAATTAACTAATCGGCCTTTATGTTCGTAGAAGCTAGTTTACCATAGCTCTACTAGGTACTATTCTAGGCCTCACTAAATGAACTATAATTATACAAAAAAAAACTATAAAAATGCTAAACGAATAAGTATTTACATTGAAAAGTGTTATTTATTGACGAAATAGCGTGATAATTGCAATCTGATTGGTATAATAAAATTAACAGCATAATAAATTAATATTTATGTAGTTACGAAGTTTATAAGTTGGTATATCAATTACCTATTTCTGAAAGGCGACAAAATATAAATCGATATTTTATTTGAAAATAAATTTTTTTATGAAAGATTGCAATTTATATACAATCGAGGAAATTGATTCCTAGGCAGTTGACACTTGACAGACCAACGTCATTTGGTCGGATCATCTCAATTCAATGTAAATTGTGATCTGCCTAGGAATCAACTTTGACAGATAATTATATCTGATAGATACATCTGACAGATCACAATTAACATTGAATTGACATGATCCGACCAAATGGCGTTGGTCTGTCAACTGCCTAGGAATCAATTTCCTCGATCTATAGTCAGTAGTCTATACCTACTTCTTAAAATAAAAATAAAAGTCTTAACAATTATTGGAAGTAAATATATTACGTTAATGAAATTATTAATAAATTAGTTTACATAAACAATTCAGAGTAAAGCTCTATATTTTTATCTACAGTTTTGTATTTTAATACATTGACTTATCATTTCCAGGCGACTTCGGGCGGTACCAGGGTTTCCAGTTCTTCCTCCACATCCTCGCTGCCATGACAGCCGGTCTCCACATGCTGTCCCTGGTCACGGTGGCCGCAGTACCTGAACATAGGTATGTTGGATATTGACCATGCTATTTATCTCCACGTTGGCCCGTGATAAAAGCGATGAGAATTGAATGTACTGTAACTTGTTGGTGGAATTCATGTTGTTTTTTTTTTATGAAATAAGGGGGCAAACGAGCAAACGGGTCACCTGATGGAAAGCAACTTCCGTCGCCCATGGACACTCGCAGCATTAGAAGAGCTGCAGGTGCGTTGCCGGCCTTTTTAGAGGAAGGTAAGGGAAGGGAATAGGGGAGGGTAGGGAAGGGAATAGGGGAGGGTAGGGAAGAGAATAGGATAGGGGATTGGGCCTCCGGTAAACTCACTCACTCGGCGAAATACAGCGCAAGCGCTGTTTCACGAAATGTTATGTATAATTGAATTTCAATTGAAAAAAATTATTGAATTGCGATGAAAATAATTATTGTCTATGTATACCCATGATTGACGTTGATTTAACAAAGATATTGATTCATAGGAAGATGCCGAACCTACGTGATTTGGTCGCGTTATGTCACGATTTACATTGACTTAACCCGACCAAATAAAGAAGGGCCGCCCGCCGCCGCCACCTACTTATGAATCAATTTTTGATGGTATTAAGTGTATATGAATATTAAGCTATTAATATCTTTGCAATCATGGTGGCATTCACGCTTATCCATCATGGCCCAACGTGGAGAGGCAACGTTAAAATTTCTTGCGAAAAGGTCATTGAAAAAAGTTACTAGTTCCATTTTCAATGACTCGCTGAAAGCAACGTACCTATATAACCTACTTCTCAAAGTAAAAAGAAGTCTTAACAATTATTGGAACTAAATATACAACGAATGAAATTACCAATTTTAATAGTAACAATAATTAGAAACCTCTTAAATGGGTTTACATAAACGATTCAGAGGAAAGCTCTATATTTTTATGTATATATTTCCTCTCAATTATTATAAATTATAATACATGGAAGAGCATATCGAAAATAAGTTTAATACTTTAAAATAATAGGCTTACGACCAAACTTATGACCAAAGTATTTTAACTTGTTTGAAGGAAGTAATTCCTTTAAACAAGTGTATACTCTGTTCAATACACAGGTTCAATATGTACTCAATACCTGAGTGTTAAACAGTTTAGGGAAAACAGTTTAATGAGGAAAGAGACCATGTTCTCATTATTGTCCTCAAACATGAGTACAACATCAATGATCATTAGAGTGGGCACACATTTACGATCGATTGTTTCAATCTATCTCACGTGTATTGGTATAAAGTGGTTTCTTAGAAAAAAAAAGAAACTCCAAAAAACTCATAAAAAAATACCACAAAATCCTACTATTATAATGCAAAATAAATGCACCTTAGTCCCTAATTCGATCACGTTAGTTTCTAATTGAACTAAAAAACAGTTTTTACATGGAAAGCAACAATTTTTTGATTTCGTTTTTTTTACAAAAAATTTATCCCACAAGGAACGAAGCTACATTATTGCTGCATTCAAATAATAGAATTAAGGTGGATACTGTACGGAGTAGACGCCTTTAAGTCGCTATATCGAAAGTAATTTAGAGTATAGAATTTTATACTTAATTTGTGTGACTATAAAGTCGTGAATACGCTGCAGCCAGAAGCTATCGGCTCGCCCGGAAAACATGCAAAAAAACGCAATTTTAATCATTTAAAAAATAACTAGGAGCATTTAAGCAAAATGCTTCTATACGATTTTGAGTTGCAAAGATTGATAGACATCAATTAGACTAATTTACTAATATACATGTCTATTTTCTTTTAAAAATAACCTTCAAATTTTGTATTTTTAAGAGGTCATTTCGAAAATTAAAAGTATCGAGGCAAAATACATTAATCGTGTTTCTAGTTCTTCTCAAACCTAGATAAGGCTATGAAGATATGTATATATCATTACCAGATTTGTAACATTTCTGAGGGTCCTATAGTATTACGTGAAAATGGACAGTTTTTTCAATATAGCGCCTTAATATAATTTATCCATTAAGCCTTTTCCGAGAAACATCGTCACAGTAATTCACAAACAAAACACATAAGTATTACCTGATGTTGCATAAGATTTTCCTCACAGATACGTACAAACTTTATACGTGTGCTCTTGGTAGGTACTAATGAAAACTTCAATAAACGTGAACAAATACATATAAGACCTTATTCACACCTTATGTAGATCTTCACCTCTATATTTAGCCTTAAATAATAAAATTAATGCGGCAAGGTAAAGAGCTTTAATATTGGCAGGCCCATTACTGGCTTTAAATGTCGTTACATGTATCAGACAAACGAGAAAAATAATGCTCGACTTGTAGAAGGGATTATTATTATGTATTAGCTTCTGTTTTACTTATCTCAGACTAGCGACCCGCCCCGGCGTCGCACGTGTATAAAATATATAGCCACTGAAAAAGTGATTAAAATTGATAGCCTATGATCCTTCACGTGGTCTACTTCTTATCTGTGCCAAATAACATAAAAATTGCTCCAGTAGTTCGCGAGATAAACCCTTTCAAATAATTTCCCCCGTTGTTTCCACATTCTCTTATTAGTCTTAGCGTGATAAAAAAGTAGCCTATAGCCTTCCTCAATAAATGGGATATCTGACACTGAAAGAATTTTTCAAATCGGACCAGTAGTTCCTGAGATTAGCGCGTTCAAGTTAGCCCTTTCAAATAATTTTCCTCGTTTTTTCCACATTTTCCTCTATTTCTTCGCTCCTATCTTATTTCTAGTCTTAGCGTGATAAAATATAGCCTGTAACCTTCCTCGATAAATGGGCTATCTAACACTGAAAGAATCATCAAAATCCGTTGCGTAGTTTTAAAGATTAAAGGGAACAAAGGGACATGAGGGAAAAAAAGCGACTTTGTTTTATAATATGTATAGAAGAAGCAGATAAATCGCACGGCCGAACACTTTGCATGCACATGCATATTAATTATAACTAGATGACGCCCGCAACTCCGTTGCGCCAAAACTCGTTTATCGCGCGGGAACCGTACATTTTCCCGAGACAAAAAGTATCCTATGTCCTTTCCCGGAACTCAAAGTGTCTCCACACCAAATTTCAACGAAATTAGTTCAGCGGTTTGGGCGTGAAGAGGTAACAGACAGACAGGCAGACACACTTTCGCATTTATAATAATATAAATATTAGTATGGATTTATTAGCCAGTACATGCTTACATAATATATTAGGTAGTACCATACTGGCTACTGCTTAGGAGTGCTTAGTGCTCGTCAGAGAGCATTGTTCTGTAATTTTGGTTGACATAGTCAAGGCATTACTATTAAGCGCCAACAAATAGCATAAGGGTGAAGCCAAACGAGCGTAATTTGTGAGTCTTGAGTCGCAGAATTCCGGTCGCGTAAATATATTTTCATACAAATCGTGACTCACAAAATTACGCTCGTGTGAATCAAACAGGACTTTTGTGTGAAATTGAATGCAGCAGAATTTCTGTCAGCCGAAATTCTGCGACTCACAAATTACGCTCGTTTGGCTTCACCCGCGTCGACATGGTGTCACATACATCGGACGTATTGCCAATATACGAAAATTAACGTGATCCACACAAACCTATGATTATCTTTAACGGCATAAGTATACTAAACAAAATACGTCGCATGCGAATCGTTAGATCCGTTGAACTATCAATAAAGTTTCACAAACAATGTGCAAACAATGTGCAAACAACTGGGAGTTTACCTTATACATATATATTATATACTTTCTTTATACCCCATTTCTGCATGCGCATGGAAAAAAGATGCATTGGTTTTTTCGCTTTTCGGTAAAATGGGTTTAAGCTGTGTGAGCATTTAAGGAGAACCGCACAGTGCATATTATACAGGGTGTAACTAAACTAAGTGATAATACTTTGGGGTGTGTATATTCACATATACAGTTCATTGTAAAAGTAGCAGCGCTGAAAGAACAGAATTTTTTTGTGATTTCTATGGGCATGCGCCCAAGCGTCATGAATTTTGAAAAGTAAAAAAGTTACTCTTTCAGCGCTGCTACTTTCACAGTGAACTATATAAAGGGATCTCATTCACACCCTAAAGTATTATCACTTTCTTTTGTTATACCGTGTATATTATCAGAATTTCAATAGGAAAATCCTTTATTGTATAAGATGAGGGTGTAAATATTTGCTTAATTGACTCAGCTCTTTTCATTAACGTTTTTCTAAATGTTATAGGTACTCCTACTAACGAATGGCCTTAAATCTATTCTTAATAGAACATAGTATATTTTACTTTACAATAGAAATATGATCGACATACACAATATAAGTTTTACACTAAATCGTTTGTATTGAATATATTTTTCAACAGATATTTTATACGAAGTTGCTGTCATTGTAGAAAAAGTTACTTATCAGACAAAAATAACTTAAATTCAGGTGAGGCATGCTTTATTTTGGGATTAACTTTTGCTGTTATGCTGTTTGAATTTGCTTTAACAAATTTTGATACTAAAAAAATGTAAGACGTTGCAGCAAACCTAATGTAGACTTAGGGTGGATTGCACCAGAGGCGTGGTGAAAGTTAAAGTTAAGGTTAAAGTTATGGTTATAGTTAAATATGGCGTCCTTTAGCTTTAACTTTAACCTTAACTTTGACCGGAGAAATTCACAGATGTCTGTTGCGTTTATTTTTTTATTTAAGCTACAGGTAACGGGATTGAGGGCATTTGAGGGTATAAAAAATTGAATTATCCGTAAAAATCCACAAATATAATAAGTACTGAATTTTCACGAAAAAATTATATATACGTATGAGCGGTTATGGTTAAATATGGCGTTAACTTTAACCAAAGATTTGACATTTTGCACTGTAGTTATAGTTAAAACTTAAAGTTATGGTTAAAGTTACAGTTATAGTTAAAGTAAGTTGGTGCAACCCAACCTTAATAAATCTTTGGTAATAAACAATAAAAATATGTACAAAAAAATCAACCACAATTTCAATAAACAAAAAACAATTTTGAAAATAACATATTCTACCTCTTAAGTTATCCTAAGTGACAGATGTTAACAGAGTGCGACAAGAAAACTATTGCAGGCTACGCAGACCAGAAATTGCTACTTATTATTTTAAGAAATTGCAACTGATCCTAACAAACCTTTTTAGGGATTTTTATGTTCCCTAAGTTTTTTAATCCTTGGGTCTGCAGCCTATGAATTTTCTGACTTTGCTATTTTAAACTGCTTTATGGGTCTAAGGATTTACTTCTTATTTACATAAATAAGACAACTTATCGCCTTCGAGTGTTTTCCAACGGTGTAAAATTTGGAAAGTAAGTATTATTCCCTAGCAAAAAATATTTATGGATATGGCTTTTATATAATTATTAATTATAATTACTAATATAATTAATTAGTAATTACTAATCGCTTATTTTTATGTATTTTATTGTCCCTATCTTGTTTTTTCTGACGCTTAACCTCTATTAATCAGACAATATATTATAAGTACTAACAAATTATATTCTGTGACGTTGCATGGGTTTTGGAGTGCATGCATGATTAAAAGTATTAGGTACATTTTACATCATTTCTTTACGACATCATCGACACTAAAATCACATTTGAATCATCAAAATCATGTAAATCGACAACATGGTTTTAAATATTTAAATAACAATAGGAAATTACGGCACTGAATATTTTAGCTCTTCACAATAATTATGAAGCTTTACACAATTTTGTTGTTATTGTTTTGTCAACTTTATGTGCTTTAAATGTTTTATGTTTGACATACTAAGCAGGTAATTAACGTGTTTACTTATAATTTTCAGATGTGCTGTTGACGGCCTCGACACCGCCAATTTTACGGAACCATGGAACTCCACGCTTCTGGAGAAGGCGATACCTTTGAACGCCCACGGAAAGCTGGATTCTTGCAGCATTTACGGGGAGAATAATACAGTCGAGACCTGCGACTCGTGGGTCTACGACACCCAATTCTATTCGTCTTCGCGAGGTATAGAATGGGACTTCGTGTGCAGCAGGCGATGGATGGGAGCCGCGGCCCAGACCGCGTACATGATCGGTGTCCTGGTCGGCTCCATAGTACTGGGAAGACTGTGCGACAAATTCGGAAGAAAAACCGTATTCGTTTGGGCGGGAGTCCTCCAACTGTTGTTCGGAGCTTCGGTCGCCTTTTCGACAGATTACTACACATTTATCGCCCTCAGATTCTTGTACGGTATATTCGGGTCCGGATCGTACATCGCTGGATTCGTACTCACGATGGAGTTGGTCGGACCGAGCAGACGAACAATTTGCGGTGTCGCGTTCCAAGTCATGTTCGCCATGGGAATCATGCTGCTGGCCGCATGGGGATACTTGATAGACAATAGGTTCTATTTGCAGATCCTTTATGCGTTGCACGCGGCTGTACTGCTTCCTCATTGGTTTTTAATGGACGAATCTCCCAGGTGGCTCTGGTCCCAAGGCCGAGCGAGAGAATCCGTCGCGATAATCGAGAAAGCTTTGAAAATGAACAGATCGAATGAGATTATCGATACGGCCACCCTGGTGTCGCATTGCAAGGCGACCTGCGCCAAGTATTCGGACGATGAGATGGCGAGTACCGGTGACCTTTTCAAAACTCCCAACATGCTCAAGAAGACCCTAATCATTTGCGGCTGCTGGTTCGCTAACTCCGTCGTGTATTACGGGCTCTCACTGAACACGGGGAAACTAAACGGCAATCCCTACTTTATTATGTTTTTGATGGGTGTCGTCGAGCTCCCTAGCTACGTAATAATTATATACTGCCTCGATCGCATCGGGCACAGAGCACTGATAAGTACAATGATGTTGTTGGGAGGCGTGTCATGTTTAGTAGTAGTGGCTCTACCGCACGGGTCTACTTCAGCTACCGGAGTCGTTATGATCGGAAAACTATTTATATCGGGCTCGTACTCGATAATTTACAAGTATTCAGCTGAACTATTCCCGACGGTGGTGCGTAGTTCTGGCGTGGGCTTAGGTAGTATGTGCGCAAGCGTGTCGGGTGCCTTTACTCCTTTAATAAGTCTGTTGGATACGCTCGATCCGAAGATACCGACTATTATATTCGGATTCCTCGCCCTGTTCTCGGGTTTCTCTACGTTCCTGCTCCCTGAAACGATCGGCCGTAACTTGCCTCAGTCTATTGAAGACGGTGAAAAGTTTGGAATCGGTGACACCTGCTTCACAAACTGTAGCGGGCGACGAATTAGCGACAGCTCGATAGAGGTGCCCGAAACTATGATACCTCTCGATTTAAACGAGAAGAAAGCGTAGAAAACTGACCCACTTAACAACATTATTTCTATTTACAATGGTATAATATAGAGTAAGAAAAGGTGTACTTAATTATACTAACAAAAGTCATTAACCTTGGAAGGTGTCATTAACCTTCAGACCTGTTAAGTTTATTGTTAACTTTACAAAGTCTTGCAAGATCTAAGATATTATTGTATTTCTTGGATTTTCCTTTTTTTGAAAGCGTAGACTTTGTAAGCTTTGCACAATATGTTCAGGAGATGTTTGCTTTGTATATTTGGAGGTTTGTGTGCTAAATCAAATCTTTGTCAGATAATGCGTTTTTTATTTTTATTTTTGTGAAGCAGGCTGCAGGATCCTAAAACTTAGTGCATTAGATACATTTTAAGGGAACAATGCTATTGTCGACGATAAATATGAGTGCTTGCATTTAACATTTTTCGATGTATGTGTAGATTATAGAAATTATAAAACTATGCCAGTGAGTTCTATCCAGTAAATTACATAGATATAGATATTTAGGTTTGTAAAGATAAGTATCAATTTCCATATTTTTACGTTTTATATTATACTAGCGACCCGCCCCGGCTTCGCACGGTTATAAGATATACAGCCACTGAAAAAATGATTAAAATCGGTTCAACAGTTTTGATTTATATTCATTATTACTACCCGTGGTCCGCATTGGTCGGTACCGCCGCAAAAGCTACGTCTCGCAATTTTTAAATATGTAATATCTTCGAAAGTATTCATATGCTGTAAATGGCTATATGATCTATATAGCCACTTATAGATATACTAGCTGTCCCGGTGAACTTTGTGTCACAGGTCACTTTAAAACCTTCCCTGGACTTCTATGAATATTTTAAGACTAAAATCAGCCCAGTCCGTTCAGCCGTTTTCGAGTTTTAGCGCGACTAACACATTTGAAAATCCATTTTTATATATATAGATAGATTAAATCAACAATATTTAAAGTGTTTAATTGAATAAGGATTAATGCCGTATTGGTTAAAATCGCTTCGAAAATTAGCCACTATTTGTCGTTAAAAGTAAATGGCAAAAAACTGTTATTGTGGTATATCCATACGAGTTAGACATAATAATATACCATCGCGGAGTTTTCTGTAGACCTTTTCATTGTGTATTATAATATTTAGTACATTATTTTGTTAAAGCCTGCGTTTGCAATGTAAGCGGAAAAAAATGAAATTATTTACGACATCACATTAGAAACATCAACAATAACAGTATTTCTCCCTTCTCCACTATTTAATGAATATTATTATACTTATAAACCTTCCTCTTGAATCTATCTATCTACTAAAGAAAACCGCATCAAAATCCGTTGCGAGACATGAGGGAAAAAAGCGACATTGTTTTATAATAGGTATGTAGTGATCTACTACATGTGTTCTACGTGTGTATCAAGTTGATCAGGATTTTTATAACGTTTACTGTTTGTTTTTATTGTGTTGTATGTTATACCTATATAATATGTAACCTATCTGTACTTACCTTTTCATAAAAAATACAGCACATCATTATGGGAATACATAGGAATTATATATGCATCACTATTAATTATATTAATTTCTCGACAATACTCTATCCCAGTTATGAATCAAATTAAGTTAAGACTTAATAATGGTAAATGGTTAGTGCCAATTATTATGCTTATGATGTCTAGTCAGATTTCATATTATGAATCATTAGACTGGATTTTAGATTATCTTCCTAGTTTTAATTTTACCTATTTTTTCTCACCTCAGTGTTCGCAAGTTGTAAGACGTGTTGTGACTTGTGCCATGCTTGTGAATTATAATTATTTTTTCCCGAAACAAAGAGCATCGATTTTTTTTGTTTGTAAATTCGTTGATTAAGTTTTCAAAAAAAGGTTCGATTGTAAACGTAATCTATCGATTATGTACGTAGCACGAACAACGTTAGCCAGATCATTTTTAATTTTTAAAATATTTTTTAATTTTAAATACCTCAGTGAATACCAGACGCTTTGTCATGTACCATCAAGGAAATTGATTCCTAGGCAGTTGACATAGCGACGTCATTTGGTCGGAATTCGGATCATGTCAATTCAATGTTAATAATTGTGATCAGCCATGCATAGCATACGCATAGCATACGCCAACGAGATATCTCGTGGATATCTCACTCTTGTGTGTAGTTATATTGTCGATAACGTCATAATGTCAAAATTATTTTTTGACATTATGTCGATAGATTTTGACGACAGATCTACACGAGAAAACATGTATGTCATGTTAGGGTTAATAGAGATGAAGAGATAAGCCAGTTAACATCGAGAAAACGTGTAGACAACATTTTCTCGTTGGCGTATGCTAGCACGGCTGTCGACGGCTGGGTTTGACGTAACGCGACCAAGCTACGTAGGTCTTCCATCTGCCGAGGAATCAACTTCTCTGATAGTACATATTGTTTTAATATGTTTTTAGCATAACAATATTAATATTATATAATATTATGTTTCATTCTGTATCTAAATGCTACAAAAATAGTTACTGTACCTACTACAATTTGTACTATTTTTTTTACTAGAATGACCGAGTGTTTTTTTAACCATTGCAAGCCTTCACTGCTAAGCCTGCTTAAATAATAATTTTATAATATTATACTACAATATTTTTAAGGATTTACAAAGAATTTTATGAGAACTAAGGAGGCAGTTACTAAATTAACCAAAATTAAAATTGGACCAATATTATTGATAAGTTGTTTGTTAGCATTAGGAAAAACTAAGCAGATACGCGACATTTTGAAAAAATGTGTGGTAACTAAGTATGGCTAGTCTATAAAAAAATATGTTTCGCAGATTTTGTGCCGTTAGCTATTATAATAATAATTATATTTCTGTGCCGTTAGGAACTTTGTTAGATGCCTGAGCGTGTACAACTTGCAAGGTTGGGTAGTTTTTTTTTTTTTAATTATTTCTTACAAAAACTTTATCTTTTATTTCATGTTATTTTTTACTTTTTATTATACTTTTACGCATTTCGTATAAAATCATATCTGAGTGCTATATTAAAATATTTTTTGTGTGACTTAAGTTTTTTACTTAATAAACCATAATAAATATAACAAATTTATTAATTTCATTCCTATTCCCTAGTAGTAATTTTACCACGTAGTTCATAAATATATATTTGAAAGTCTAGCTAAATGACATAAAACGAACTATAAAAATACCCAGATGTAAGTATGTATAATTTAATAAGTACCTATGAAGTAAAATAAGTAGAGCATAATTATTATTTCTCTTTGCTCACATGACGTATCTCTAGATGTAATAAGCAGTGTAATAGATGGATTCAAATATAAGAAAAGTTGTAAGTATTATTTCAAATTTAACAATCTTCTATCCTATCAAAACGCCATAATTATTTAGTAAGTTTACAGAAACAATATTTATGAGGTTGGTATACCGTACAGGCTGCAAAAGAACGCTACCACGGCGATAAAGATTAAGACGTTTCCCTTTTTCCTAATCTTGATTTTTGATCCAAGTACACAACCTTGACACAGGAAATTTTCATGTTACAGATGCTGGATCGACGGCGTAGACACCAGCAACACCACCGCAGCGTGGAACTCTCCAGAAATCCTCGCTGCCATACCCCTCACACCCGCCGGAGCCTTGGACAGCTGCCACATGTATTCCGAAGACAACGAGACCATATCCTGCTCTAAATGGGTCTTCGACACCCGGTACAGGACCTCATCCCGGGCGATCGAATGGAATCTCGTGTGCGACCAAAGATGGCGAGGAGCGATTGCACAAACCGGATACATGTTAGGAGTCTTTACCGGAGCCATCTTTTTGGGAGGCTTGGCTGACAAAATTGGACGCAAAACTGTGTTCTGCTGGTCGGGAGTTTTGCAGTGTGCGCTCGGTGTAGCCGCTGCCTTTATACCCGAATACTGGAGCTTTTTAGTTGTAATGTTCTTTTATGGAATCTTTGGCTCGGCGGGAGCGTATATCCCGGCCTTCGTGTTGACGATGGAACTCGTCGGAGCCAGCAAACGTACAGCCTGCGGAGTCACTTTCCAATGTCTCTTCGCATTCGGTATTATGTTAGTGGCCGGTTGGGGAGCCATAATAGACAATAGACAAATCTTGCAAGTGGTTTACGGACTACACGGTCTCCTCCTCTTCCCCCACATTTGGATAATGGACGAATCTCCCCGATGGCTGTGGGCCCAAGGCAGATGTAAGGAAGCCGTAGAGATAGTACAAAAAGCTTTAAAGTTCAACAAATCCAACGAAACCTTAGATAAGGCAGACTTGATAGCTAGAGGAAAATTATCGACCACAAAATCATCGGACGAGCCGTCGGCGAGTACCGGCGATCTGTTCAAGACGCCCAATCTTCGGAACAAGACGCTCATCGTTTGCTTGTCTTGGTTTGCGAATTCCCTGGTATATTACGGGCTGACTTTGAGTACGGGCAAATTAGAAGGCAATCCGTACCTCATAACGGCAGTGTTCGGTTTAGTGGAACTGCCCAGCTACGGAGCCGTCATTTATTTCCTAGACATTTGGGGCCGGCGGTTGCTGATCAGCTCCATGATGTTAATTGGAGGAACGGCGTGCATTACCGCCGCTTTCATAGATCCCGGCACGATATTATCAACAGTGATAGTGGTAGCTGGCAAGCTGTTTATTGCTGGATCTTTCGCCATAATTTACAACTACTCAGCTGAGCTGTTTCCGACTGTGGTTCGTAACTCTGCGATGGGCTTAGGATCTATGTGCGCCAGATTGTCAGGGGCATTGACTCCCCTGATAACCTTGTTGGATTCGTTCGATCCGAAGATCCCAGCCGTTACATTCGGTCTCGTCGCTCTCGTTTCGGGCTTCCTATGCTGCTTGCTTCCCGAGACAATGAACCAACCTATGCCTCAGTCGTTGGCGGACGGAGAAAACTTTGGGAAGGGCGACACGTGCTTCACCAGCTGCTTGGGCAAGAAGAGGAAACACGAGGACCCAGACGAAAAAGCGGCGGAATCTATGCTTCCATTACAAGATATGGCCAAAAAGGTTTAGTTTATTGAACATTCGCGAAATTCGGAAAGTCCGTCCACCATTGAAAATTCTGAATGACCTGAAAATACTTTTTTATAATGCTCATTGCCAATTATTATTATTATTTAATTGTTATAAATTCAAATTTTGTTATGATTTTTATTAATTTGTAATTGAAAACAATTTGCTTTACAAATATTATGTGTTCAACGAGTACCTCGTCTGAAATTGATTTAACTATTATACTATTATAGCTTATCGTTCTACATTTTCTTAACCATAAATATACTGTATCTTCTAGCGGTTATATCCAATAATAGCATTCTCCATAAATTGGCTTATTATTACTTATATTAAATACCTAAATAGGGGTGTACCTAATTATTTACCAAAGTTATGAATATTGTAAACTGTAAGAAATGTTAAATGTAGGTATTATTTTATAGTATTTAAATAATGTGAAAATGTGAATTGCATCACAGTCGACTTACCATTTCGTACAATTTAAGGCTTCCTATATGAATTACCGTAAGTAGGTATAAAACATATCATTGCTTGGCTGTGGAGTAAATTTGTTACCTACCTAGTAATAAAATTATTGTATTTTATCTAAAAAAAAATGTTGTAAAATATTATGAAAATGTTATATTTACCTATAATATCATACTGTAAATATTGTTGATATCAATTATTCAATATTTTTATAAATACTGATAAAATTATTCAAGATATAAAATAGTATAAGTTAGCAGGTCAAGCTTATAGGTAATAGATATCGTATCTGCATGGAGTCATACCTATTTGAATTGTGTTGGTAAACCCATCAATTCAGGGCTCAGGCATACGATTCTGATGAAGAAATAATCGTAGGTAAGCCTGAATGACGTGCTCAGAGTGCCCCTGCATAATTACTCTTTACTTTATCTGTTTTATTTAGCCAAGATACGTTCCTATATTGTCTACACCTCACCATTTCAAAATTCCAAGAAAAAGGCTTTTTAAAGGCATTTCAAGACATGGCATTTAAAATAAACTACGAACTGCCAAATTGTGAAAACCCACCGGCCATTGCATGTAGTACCTATTTGAAAAAATATTGTGGCTTAGAATAATGTCTTTAACAGTGCTTTAAAATAAATTTATAGTGATATAATATAGTAGGTAGGTAGCTAAAGAGCACAAAATGAGCTTCGTATACAATTTTCAAAATTATGAGCTTGTTGTAAGCAATTGATACAGATTGTGGAATATTATATTGTAAAGTAAATCCCATTAAAATACCTGTAGTCTGTAGACCTTAAATTATATACGTCATTAAGGTGACGCCGCGCCGTGTTAAAGTAAAAACAGTGTTGGATATGTTTTAGATTGCTTGTTTTCTATGAGAGGCCGGCCCGGCTTCTCATAGAAAACAAGCAATAGAACAGCAAAAAATGGAAAGGGCGTAGCGACAAAACAGTTTTTGTCGCGTAATTTAAAAATAAATATATAAATAAATACGAAATATATTTACATAAGCTACGGGCGAATTAAAGTGTATGCTTAAACCAATCTATGTACAAATTTTGGAAGCTTAAATCACTCTCCTCTGTTGGCAAAATAGGAATCCTTTTTTTACAGAGGTCTTTTTGATTGATTATTCTGTATTATAAAAGTTGACCAATCGTGTTATGTTATGGGTAATTCAAAGACAAAGACATAATGAATACTGACAATGAACTTTAATTTCTTAGCTTTAGTCATTGCAGAGAAAAATCGATATCGCTACAGCCATATTATTATCAAGGCGTCGCCTTAAGCATAGCCGCGCGTGTTAAAGCCAAGTCTACAAATATTTTAATGGGGTTATATTATATTCTGTGTATTATTATATTTGAATAAATTATATTTGCCAAAATATTAGGTGAATTGTGTGCAAAAGTCGAATCACCTGTAGGTATACCAATTACCAACAAATCGTAGCGTACTTGCTCGAGCAGGGTGATGAGAATTGTGTCCAATATTGACTTCTGTATGCCTGATATGAGTACAATATATGTTTATATGACTATATGATTTCGTGTCTTTGATTTTACACTAATTTTCGTCGTTATATTACATTAAATAATCATTAAAATATGTATCTTGGTGCGGCTGTAATGCAAGGATTTGTCAAGGTCTACAAGCGTACAGGTGAAAAACCTACTAATCAATTAACGCTCCCTGGAAATAACATTTAAGTTTTAACCTTCCCTGGACTTTCACGAATAATCAAAAACTGAAAATAGCCAAATCAGTTCAGCCGCTTTCGAGTAGTAGCGAAACAAAAAAAAAACATTTAGGTATTATATCTATTATAAGTAAGTACCTATATGTTATTGTCTGGTGAGTTTGTGTCATTATAAATTTATTTGTGTGTATTCATGTCATCGACGAGTCACGGGTAGAAACTAATAGAAAAGTAGTTTATCATCCCCAACATTCAAAAGGCTTCTGCGGAGAGCTCATGTTTCTCTGCAGATAAGGCGGTGGCAGCGAGAATAAATATGCAGACTAAAAGGGTAAAAAGGCTTTGCTGTGTTATGATAAACTTCTTGGTATTGGTAAGTTAATAATTATTATGATTTATGACATTCACAAGCATTCACATCGATGTTCTACTACAAAAAAGGGCCTGACCGCACTACGAATTTTAACAATTCTCTAACTGCTAATAGTCGTGTGCGTAAAAGACAAAAAAACGAGGAATACGGCTTTTGCTGAACCAAAAATTTCCTTTGGTAGGATTGATCTTTATATCCCTAATATGGGCTTACGATGTGGAGCCACCTGAATAACTCATGCTGGTGGGGGAGGGGGGGGGGGGGTGTTTTAGCTTTAACAAGGTATAAGGTAAAAAACTGCGTGGGATTTAGGTATATAGTCGAGTTTGGTATCATTTTCGATTGAATCGAATGTTTAAATGCCAATTTTGGAATAATATTTGGATAAAAGATAGTAAATTATTATAGTAAATTATAATAGTATAACATTAACTAAATGAGACAACAAAATCGATATTATTTAGTTATTTTATCTATCTATAATGTATGTAATATATATTACTATTTTTTTTTATATTTTATATTTAGTAGTTTATTTTATACATATTTATACATAATATTGTGTAAGTATATATTTTAAATATGTTTGTATGTATATTGTATGTATTATATTTATTTTATTTTGAATTAAGTATATATTAAGATGATGTACCTATATATTTATTTATATTATCATATTGTTAATTACAAAATATTTTAATCCCTCTGTCCTCTAAATGTTTGCATCTACCTCACTATCTCTGCAACACCCTAAGGTTTGGCTGGAAGAAAATGCCACAAGGCATTAAGCCCGCCTTTGTGCTACAATGTGCAAAAAGTTTTTAAATAAATAAATAAAAATAAAGTAAAATAAAAATTCAGAAAATATGATTTTCAACCAACGAAAACGCTGTTGACAGGGCTTAATTAATATAAGGAGGCTGATAGCCGCATTATTCTGCATGCCATAGACAGGGTGATGAATGGAGCAATAAACATATTAATAATATTAACAAAAAATTAAAACCGACTTCCAAGGTAAAAACAATAATAACATCCTTATAATATGAACTAAAAAGTATTAAATAATTTTTCCTATCTCATGGTGCCTTTTTCCGAATTCGGCTAAAACTCAACTATTTCTGTACTCAATCTTCATAATTTTGAAGTCGGTACCAGATATAGCTGAATCCAGATGCCAGATTATTTGAAACATTTGTAACTGGCACCGACTTCAAAATTATGAAGATTGAGTACAGAAATAGTTGAGTTTTAGCCGAATTCGGAAAAAGGCACCATGAGATAGGAAAAATTATTTAATACTTTTTAGTTCATATTATAAGGATGTTGTTATTGTTTTTACCTTGGAAGTCGGTTTTAATTTTTTGTTAAAAATAATAATTTCACTCTTTTTAGTTACCTAGTAAAATCATCGCGTACTATACGTAGATTAGGGCCGATTCACACCGAATGGCAGAGGCGAGGCGAGCAGTTTCAGTGTCATGATTTTAAACTTTATTGTAATACATAGTATCGCTTGAGAAATTGATGCCGCCGGCGGCCGCAAGAGTCCAAGAGCATCCACGGGCGGCCGTAGATTTCTCAAGCGATACTATCTATTACAACAATGAAGATAAAGTTTAAAATCATATGACATTGAAACTGTTCGCCTCGCCTGCGCCATTCCGGTGTGAATCGGCCCTAATACACCTGTATACTATTCTACGTATCTTATTACAATTTGTTAACAGTCACACTTACAAAATATAATATCAGCTGCAGATAATTTTGAACAATACATTAAAAAAAATCGAAGTGGACACGTGCCAGAGCCGCGCCAAACCGGAATTTTAGCAGCGCGGCAGCGGCGAGGCTTTCATTGTCATATGATTTTAAACTTTATCTTTATTATTGTAATACATAGTATCGCTTGAGAAGTCTACGGCCGCCCGTGGCCGTGATTGGTAAGTGTGACAGCTGTGCACTCTAGCATGTTACTTGTATTATCGAAGCAACTTACTTCTCAGAAGTAATGTCAAATGTGTGCCTTACGCTCTGGAGATAAGGTTGAATATTTTGTTATGTTCAATTTTGGTGACATTGGTGACCCTGACGTAAAAATGATGATGATGATGATGAATATCATTTGTATAGTAGCATATGCTTTCAGTTCTTAAAACAGCGCCTAAACCCCCAAACTTGTATCTAAAAGGAATCCGGAGTTCTCTTAGTATCTTCGGAACCATAGTATACCTTGGTGCAAAATCTTGTGTTTTGGTAGCATATGCTTAGGATGCTTCTCATAAAATCAAAATCACCATATGTTTCCATATAAATTTCGAGGAGTTCCCTCGATTACTCATGGATCCCATCATCAGATCACCACTTTTGTGAACATGGTACCAAATTGGAGTGAAACCTAATACAACAAAACAAAAATTTCGAAAATCGGTTCACAAACGGCGGAGTAATCGTTGAACATACAAAAATAAAAAAAAAATTAAAAAAAAAATATCCACAGCCGAACATATAACCTCCTCGTTTTTTGGAAGTCGGTTAACTAGACGTTCCGCGCGGCTTCGTCCGCGTAAATCTGAAATTTCACGGAAACCGTATATTTTTCACAAATTAATAACCCATGTCTTTGTCAAAATTGCTCCAGTAGTCTGTGAGACATTAGCCCTTTCGAATAATTTTCCCCGTTTTTTACATTTTCCTCTGTGTATTTGCTCTTATTGGTCTTATCGTGATAAAATATAGCTTATAGCCTTCCTCGATAAATAGGCTATCAAACACTGAAAGATTTTTTCGAATCGGGCCAGTTGTTCTTGAGATTAGTGCGTTCAAACAAACAAACTAACCAACAAACTCTTCAGCTTTATTTTCACATTTTCCTCTGTATCTTTGCTCCTATTGTTTTTAGCGTAATAAAATATAGGCTTTAGCCTTCCTCGATAATTAGGCTATCAAACACTGAAAGATTCTTTCAAATCGGATGAGTAGCTCCTGAGAACTGAGATTAGCGCGTTCAACAAACTCTTCAGCTTTATAATATTACTAGTCGTTCCGCGCTGTTTCGCCCGCGTAAATTAGGTATTTCACAGACAAATTAGTCCACAATAAATAGCCTGTGATCCTTCACGTTTCTACTTTTTATCTGTGCCAAATAACAGAAAAATTATTCCAGTAGTTCGTGAAATAAGCCCTTTCAAATAATTTCCCCCGTTTTTTTCCACATTTTCCTTTATTTCTTCGCTTATATTAGTCTTAGCGTAATAAAATATAGCCTATAGCCTTCCTTGATAAATGGGCTATCTAACACTGAAAGAATTTTTCAAATCGGACGAGTAATTACTGACTCATACTAAGATTAGCGCGTTTAAATAATGCTTCTTCTTCTTCTTCTTTTTACGTTGTTTAACATGTTTATCGTGCAAATATGAGTCCTAAAATGAATTAAGCATTCTTAAGTCATCCGAATATGGTACCGAACTTGGAATATTACCATAATTAATGGCTCTATACAGATTGATACTCCATTTTCCTCCAGAGCAGAAGCTGCTAAAATTTTAAAAAAATTACATCAAAAATCGCGGTGGCTCCACATCTTAAATCCATCTTTGGGCCATAAGGACCAATCCTACCAAAGGAAATCTTTGCCGTACACACGCAACTATAACACATTGAATCATATTATGACGAGAGTATCCGCACTGCTGATGAAAGATTTGTATTCAGAATAAATTCACGCGAATAAAAATCGCGCAGTGCGGTAGGCCCCTGAGCGTTACTTATGTATATCATCAATTACTTAGGTTAGTGGGTAAGTAAAAATGAAACAGAATATAAACTCAATAATTTATTTATACTCAATAATATTATAATATATTTACACCAAACAATAAACATTGAAATCACAGTGAGATTAAAACGACATTCAAATATGAATATGACGATATATTATGCCAGTTTTAACATATTCACGAATATATCTCATAATTAGTAACATTATTATACCTACATTGTATTCAATATGGCTTATGTAAAATTACAAGTTTTAGTAATGTCAAATCACATTTCTGTAACATATTTTGTCTGTATAACGCATACAAAACAAGATTTCTCACTTTGATTGGCTTTACTATTTCTTAGATAATATCATACAGACGTGGCTGTGACGTGGTGTTGTAAATAAGTAGCCTTAAAAAATTAGACCCTCACAGTTTTTAAGAACTTTACTTGACTTTTCCACAACATGTCGAATTTCTGACCGACTGTTTCATGAGAATCATGACCCAGTATAAATTAGACACAGTTTACAAACATTTTAACAATAAGTAGATTTAAGTCATTTAAAGGGTTTGAGGAACTATTCTACTGACTACTTGCAGCGGATATCATGACATTCCTAAATTTAAATTAAAAAATAATAATTTTAGTGTGCAACCAAAACAAATTATCATTAAATTACTTCTTTGACTTTATATGGAAATTGTAATACATAGGTACTTCGTTTTTTTGGACGGAGCGACAGTCCAACAATAATATAGTAACAGCATAATAAAGAATAAATTTCATACAAAAAAAATTATAAGAGAAGGATTTTGATACAATAACATAAATAATAAATAAAAATACACTTAGATATACACACCACGTTTTATGCAATTCCAATAATTTAAATAAATAATTTCACATTTTTAATTCTGATATAATGAAACTTTTATTAAGATTTCTGTACTTTACAAGCATTTATATTTTGTCTAAGACTAGATATTTTAAACATTGATGTCATGACAGACTTAGGCAGTCTTGCTGCATTTTTCTCACACTTTGATACCACATAAAACTCAACTGTCGCTTAAAAACTATTCTACTATGACTGTAATTTGTATGTCACATACCTTTTTATGTTCAATACATAATAGGTTGGTATGTTTTAAGTTTTTTTTTTTATAAAGCTGCTACTTAGTCAAAGTGTTTTGTGTAGCCTAAAAATATTAGCATCTACTGACGTAAACACAGAGCCGAATGTGTAGGCCAGTGTAGTTGAGCTAGAAATACATAGACAAACACAATCCAACCCCACATAATATATTAAACTTGTCATTTTCTATACAAAGCCACGATTGACAACATCTGACACTTCATTGTTAATCACGGTTTATATATAGAAAATGACAAGTTTTTGACAGGGTGTCAATGACCAATACCGCCATGTTTCGTCGAGTACAGTATCGAACAGCAGTAGGCAACAGGCGGACCGCAGTCCGTTTGCGGACCGCGAAAGGTCGAATCTCGGACTGCAAGTCCTAATGTATTTTATACAAAGTATCAATTAATAGATAGATAAGGTATAGGTAGTAGGTAGGTATACCTTTATTAATTAAAATAATATTTTTAAGCTACATAGGACAAACATGTTTTTTTTCTGGACCTCGTAAAAAAATTGCCACAGTATCTGGACCCTACCTTTGCCGATGCCATTACTTGCCGACCCCTGGTATAGAATATACAACTTTGTTGATTTCATCCATAAATAATAGTGATGACTGATGCAGTAGAATAAGGATTGTGTTTGGTAACATATTTCTAGTCTTATATATAAATTATCTGGAGTAACTATACCTTATAGTACACAAAAAATACCTAATTACAAACAGATTTTCACCTATTAATATTACAACTATCTCACTGAGCTAGCCCATAGCACTAGTCTACATTTCGTTCCAAAAATAGGACTCTTAGCTTGTAAAATATCCATAAAAACTAAAATGTATGAGCGCAGTTGATTGGCACCATACATTTTCAGATTTTTTATTTTAATATTAAATTTTAATTTTGAAGCGAACCCTGCATTCATTAAAATGTGCTGATATTAATTTTAAACAAACAAACTTAGGTAAACTATTATAATACTAGGTTTGTTCTAGTTCTAGTCTCTTAGCTATGCCATTCATCTAAACTAGAAGCCAAACTGGTTACAAAAAATTTATATCACATCATTCCTTACTTTCTTATTAGTCAGAAAAAACATAAGCTGCTTAAGCTTTATATTTTTAAAATAACAGTTTGTCTGAGAAAGTAGTTAAATGCAAGGACATACATTTTTACAATGTTTTGAGATAGTTAATTATCATAAAGTGGTATTGAAAATGTGTATTAGTATACATGATAGTAAAAAAGGAAGGCCAGACATTTTCATGAAAATTAACTACAATAATACAAGGAAAAAAAAACTATGTAATTGTATCTATGTAACAAACATTATTCTGCAATTTCTTTAAAATAATTTCACATAAATAGTACAGTCCTGATATTTCTCAATAACGATTATTTTGAAAACAAAGAATAATAACTATACATATTATAGTCTTATTATTAAAAAAGTCATGGCAGAGACAAAACTGTATTAGAGGAAAGTAGATCAATTATTATGTAACCTGTTATAATAAAGTGTTATTATTTAATTATAATACTTCTAATAGGATATGCTATGTTGCATAAAATATAATATTGTCATATAACAGTATAATCCGAATATACTATAGGTGCCCAAGCATTCTTTTACAAAAGTAAGTAGCTAATATTAATTAGTATAATATATCATAATTCATAATGTAGCACCAAACCAAAATAATAACCTAAAATTGTACACTTAATTAGTGTTGCTAATCTTTCTGACCATAACTAAACTAAAGAAAAAACAAAGAAACATTTAGTAACAGAATGTTGTGTTTCATACTGCAAAGTTAATTGTTTATCTTCTTTGGCATGTATGAATTGACAAGACTGAGTGAAAAGCATCCAACGGCTACTCTATGTTTGAGTCAGAAAAATATCAATATTCGGGACAGCGTGTATGGGGTATTTGACAGCTGACATGTTTTGGTACACCATTGTCTGCAGATAGTGCGGTATGCACCACTATAGCGGGCTGAGTTGGTGTTGGCGCGTGTAGCTCGTGGCTCTCACCTGGGGCTAATGTGGCGAGGGCCGCTAACAGATCATGATTCACAAGTGGCTCACCTTCCTCGCGAGGCTCCCACCCTATAGGCGGACTGGCTGGCGGCGATATAAGGAATTGTTTAAAGGGCTTCGGGGGTCTCAGGTTTTTTAAAGATATTGGTGTCACAGGTTGTGCGAAATAACAATTGATGCATGAGTTGTAAAACTGATACTGATGCAGTTGTATTCGAGCGCTCGCCGCCGCCAGCGGACTGTCGTAATTAACACGCAACCGTCTAAAACTCCTTAGCCACTGAAATGTAGTATTGTCAGAGAATGTACGAAATAGATCTTCCATTTCTCGCTTCAGTTTCTCGTCGCCGAAGACATGACTGGGAATATTGGTGACGATTACCGACTTGGGGAGGTCGTCGAGTTCGTTTAATTCATCTTGGCAATCACTTTCTTGTTCTAAATCAGGTATATTTGGATGGATGTTGGGCATCCCATCTTCGGGATTGATGTAAACTTCGTCTTCCTTGAATGTTTCGTCCTCCTCCTTGTTCGCCATTGTACTAATTACGTAAAACACTAAAGTTTTTGAATTTTCGGATTCACTTTTACTAAAATTATCGATCACTTTAACATCACAAGCACTTTTGTGTCGCAAATATTTTTCAAACAAATCGATTGACGAATGACGAGTGACGACCTCAATTCACATGTCAAAATTCAAATGTCAAAAGTCATTACTTTTTTTTAAAATGTTATTTGTGAAGCAACTGGCAACAGCCTGCGCCCTACAGCAAATAGCAATACAGTAGAGACTAGAGACTAGAGAGAGTGTAGAATGCCGAGTATAAAGTATAAACTATAAACTAAAATACTGGCATAATGCGAACTAGCCTAAAGCCTTAAAGTCTGCGAGTCTGCTTTAGAAATAATAAAAAAATGCGATGTCATTTTGACATTTCATGAATTTTGACAGCTGACATTTGACAATTCTTAATCGGTAATCCGTGTTTTTACTTTTTATATTTTTAGGTTAGCGTCTGAACTAAAAATATTAGTAACAAAATAAATATTCCTTTTTGTGTTTAATAATCAAAAAATAAATAACGTCTGGAAAATAATGAAAATGGCAGGACTAGAGTCAATGGTAGTAGAAGAAGTTAAACCAGTAGAAAAGCCAGTCGATAGAGAGAAGGTAAACAATTTAGCTTAAAATCATTGATCAGTAGTTAATCTGTTTCTTTCGCATTTTATTAGCATAGCAATATCTCTCTTGGTAATTTAATTAAACTTTTAAATCATAGGATAGACGGAAGAACCCGCCTAGCTATACTTACTCATAGTAATTATCTTAAAAATGTAGGTAGGTAAGTACTACCTACGTAGACATTTTTAGATTCATATTTTTTAAACATTTCACTCTTACCTATAAAGCCAGAATGTTTTTATAAAACTTATCCACTATCGCTACTATTATATTTAAGTTAATGTGTAATTTTTTCTGACCGTAATGTTCTGTTACAGACTTGCCCTCTTTTGCTTCGTGTATTTTGTTCTACTGGCAGACACAACTCACCTGGAGACTACGTGCGAGGAAATGTTCCCCAAAATGAGCTCCAAATATACACATGGATGGATGCAACTCTCAGAGAACTAACGGGCTTAGTGAAAGAAGTCAATCCTGAAACCCGGCGCAAGGGAACTTATTTTGACTTCGCCATAGTATATCCCGATCAGAGAACTCCGACTTACCGAATGAGAGAGATCGGTGTCACTTGTTCTGGACAAAGAGGTGGGGATGATAACAAAACACTCTCTCAACTAAAATTTCAAATTGGCCATTATCTGGATATATCTATCACTCCACCGAACAGAATGCCGCCACAAATGAGAAGACAACAACCATACATTAATAATAGACCATATTAATAGGAGATATATACAGTTTGTTCTTATAACAATAAACAGCTTATAATACATACGATGTTTGCCTATAATACATAGTTTATCATGACATGATTTCAAAAAAAAAATATGCTCTTGAGAATCTAGCATGGAATAGACATTATATGGTTCTTTTAAATGTTTACTGAAAGCACAATAAACCTCATATTATATACGAGCTTTTGCCTGCGGCTTTGCTCGCGTTAAGAAGTATTAT
Organism: Lysandra bellargus; assembly: GCA_905333045.1. Classification (NCBI taxonomy): domain Eukaryota; kingdom Metazoa; phylum Arthropoda; class Insecta; order Lepidoptera; family Lycaenidae; genus Lysandra; species Lysandra bellargus. The sequence continues at coordinate 8,647,160 of HG995350.1, read as the reverse complement.
ATATACAAACTTTTATCCCCTATTTTAACCCTTCGGGGTTTGAATTTATCAGAATCCTTTCTTAGCGGATGCCTACGTCATAATATCTACCTGCATGCCAAATTTCAGCCCGATCCGTGCACTGGTTTGGGCTGTGCGTTGATAGATCACCATGTCAGTCAGTCACCTTTGAGTTTTATATATTTAGATTTCAGGGCACCGTTTCAGGGCCTTTACTTTCCTAAAGTAATTTCAAATAATAAAACAATATACTAGTTTTAAAATCATATTTATTATTGCATGATCAAGCAGATCAGCTCAATAACAAATACATTTTGATACGCGCCACACGACGCATACCCGTCTTAACATTAGGCTCCTAAAATAAATATTTACTTAAAAATTACTGGTGACTCGCCGCCCTGAATGGCCTCTTCGATTTGTTTTTGCCCATAGCGGCAAGATCTATGGTGATACCGTTGGGCAGCACGGCCTTGTTTTCCTGGTAATCCACGTAGCCCTTCTGCTCGGGCGTCTCTTTCGTTTTATCGCAGACAATTCCAGTCTCGTAGTTGTACTCCCTCTTCACACCGTCGGGGTCGATGTAGCCGTACTTGCCTCGCACGGTGCAGTCGACGCCGATGGTCTCCTCCTTGAAGGAGCCGTCGTCGTTCTCAAAACCCCACACGATCGTTCCGTCCTCGTTTTCCTCCCTGTACTTCCTGATGATCTGCGCCACCGGTTTCTTCTCCCTGTTGTGTGATGGCACGTATCTCTGGGGCGCGGCGTTCTTGACTGGTGCGCGGGCCGGCTCTTGCGGCCTCTGCCTGACGGGCTGGGACGGGTAGTCCTCCTCCTCGTCGACGAAGGGCTTAGGCTCGGGCCGGAAGGACGGGCGCTGCGGCCTGCTCGACAGCGGCTGAATCCTCGCCGGCTGAGGCCTAGCCGAGACCTCGTTTCTTATCGGGCTGAAGGACTGAGGCAGGAGGGGCCTGTACTGGGTCGGCCTGACCGGCTCCGGCTTCGGCGGGCTGGGAGTCGTCTCGCGGGGGTACGAGTTGTAGGCGCTCGGCGGCTTCGGCTGGGAGGTCGTGGTGAAGTCGAAGAAGTCGTTCTGCGAATCCTGCGTGGAGTAGTTGGGGGCGTACGCGGTGGGGGTGTTAATTTCGATGTCGTCCTCGGGCTCCTCCGTGACGGGCTTGGCGGGCTCGTCTAGCAGCTGCAGGTTGGGTCGGGGAGGGTCGACCGACTTGAAGGACGGGCGCGACAGGCCGGGTCGGCGGATCCTGGCGACCGTCGGGCCCTGGACCGGGGCCGCCTGGAGTCTGCCCTGCCGGAAGCCTCCCCGCGGGGGACCACCTACGGGGACAGCCCCGGGAATCTGAAGCCGCGGCGGTGCGGGCCCATCAAACTGTGCGTATACTGTTACTATCGACAGCAAGCATATCTGGAACGAAGAAAACAGACAATTAAAATTTAAATAACTGAAGGTAGGTGAAAACTTGATGACAAACTGCAGCACTCATAAACATATTTTATAATGATGATAAACTTCAATTTAATAAAGGGTTTGACAGAAATAACGTATGGGTCTTATGTCAAAATCTTCATTTAATTACAAGTAATTATTTAATTAATAATTATTGTCTCTGAGTGCAGCATTTTAGTATCTTAGGCTGGTATAAATAGTCAGTACTCAAGATGCATCTCAGACCCAAGACACTGTTCAGGCTTTGTGATTGGTTGGCTGTCAAAATTTAAACCAATCACAGAGCCGAACCGCGTCTTGAGACCGAGATGTATCTTAAGTACTGACTATTTATACCAGCCTTAGTTATTGAAATCACTGACTGACTCAAATCAAAACCTTAATTTGAGGTTTTTAAACTCTTTCATGTCATAATATCTAGGAATTTGCATTAAAATGTAATATATCCGACCAATGAAACAGTTTACAAGGCGTCTGAATTAGTGTAATATCAATTTTATAAGGAATGCGGCCCGCGCCGAGCAATCGGCATACTTTCGAGCGTTTGGCCTTTCCTGCCTAACCTGCGTGCAACACAACAATCATGCAAAAATGTGATTGACAACATCACTGTTACGATTATTGAACATAAAAACCGATTACAATGAGGGCAAGACACGCCTAATACTCGTACCTATTTATTATTTTCATACGTGTTTATTTCTTGAGGGCGAATAATTTTCCAGTCATAAACACAATGTAATTATTTCGTTTTAATAATTATTGCGCTTAATAAACTAGTGTTCTTCTTAATGTTTTCATTTGAAACAACGAAATTAAAAATTCTAAATTCCAACACAGGCGCCGGCAGAAATAATTTCCAATTTTCCTGCACCAGAATCTCTGCCAAAAGAAATCTGCACCAGATTTTAGTTTTCTTTCTTTTATTTATACTTTTCAGGAACAACAGTGACTGTCTATTTACGTCAACAGAATACATTTGGTGCCGAAACATTACGAACTATATTTTTTGTACGGAATGGTAATAGGGTTACAGCCTTACAGGGCTGTTGATCCCGAGATTCCCAAGGGGTGCAAGTGCATCACCTGGCACCCCCCTGCGGGCGCCCATGAATTCCAATAACAAAATGTTGTCACTTGTCATCAATCATCATCCAGGATTAAAGGATAGAAACATCAAACAATAGAATTTAGAAAAAAATATACTTAGCTAGAGAATAATTTAATCTGTCTAAAGAAAAAGTCTGTCTGTCTAAATAGTTAGAGCTGGAAAATATTAATTTGCGTTAAGATAAAATACACATTAAACATCTAGGTAGGTACACCCTGATAACACAAAAACCGAGCAATTATAGGGTTCTGTATTCAAGGCGATCGATACAATGTTGAATTGGATAATTGAAAAATTGGTCGATTTACTGCAATAATGACAAATTGAACCAATTTTGTAGCGGATTTTCGTGTAATTCGTGGAGTTTCTCCAACACATCCGGTGTTGAAACTATCCAAATTATGTTTTTTACACGATAATAAATAAACATTACCTTAACGTCCAAGGCCAACTTATTATACGTGTTTATGTAGATAACTTGTGAAAAAAACTTACATATTAATACCTAAATTTCTAAGAAGGTATTAGATACCCAGGGTGTACCGTATAATAATATGACATGTACCTACATAAAAAGTTAATTTTTTCTCTTTGGTACTTATTAGATAATAAAAGTATTGTGTATATCATAATATATTGTAAGTACTGTGTATATCGTGAATTGTAAAATTTATGGCCATCCCCCGAGCAAACGACCTTGGCCATACATTTGCCGCGTCGCCGAGATCGCACCAAAACCCTATTTTTTTACTTATCTTAGTCCAAAATTGACCTAAAAAAATTTTAAAACGTGGAATATGTAGTTTATGATATTGTCGATCTATTGGCGTGTGTTTCAAATAACAGTAATTTGTAAATACTGAGGAGATGCTGAATGTATGCTTGAATTTTAATAAATCGGTTTTACTTTGGAAGCTGATATCATTAGTATTTATAATAAAAATAGAAAATTTAAAACGTGGAAAGGAATGTTGATATGCTGAAGATTATTGCTGTATTTTTATTATAACTTTGTAGCTTTCAAATTATGAGTTTATAAGCCCCTAAATACGGTAAATTACGGAATCTCCGTAGGGAATGCCCTTAAATTGGTAGCAGCATTTCGCCTCAAATAGTTTTTTTCATTTAGAAACGGAGTATATAAATGGTTGCATTACACATAATATTATTTATTCTTATCGAAATACCTATGAACCTTATAAATAACACATCAAGTGAAAGAATTAGACATGGCGGAATGTGCGAGGTGAGGCCGAGACAGCCGTGGCCGTTCAGAGTTATATTATCTCCGACGTAATCTTTAGATCGACGATATAGGGGCCATTTTCGTAGTAACATAGCTATAGTGTACATGAAAGTACTGTGTAAGGACAACGGCTCCGCTGGCAAGGTTGTCCCGTCGAGCAATATGTGCACCAGATGGTTAAGTGATAATAACTTCCTCTTTCTTCCTGTGTTCTTTATAAGAGTACTAAGTTGCCTTCGTTCATGTATTTTGTGTTTAAAATCAAACATTCTTGCCTACATTTATACTAAGCGACAAACAATACGGGTTCCGTAAGGGTCGCTCGGCTGGTGATCTCTTGGTGGACCTGACTCATCGTTGGGCTCAGGCAATTGAGTCGAAGGGAGAGGCATTGGCTGTTAGTTTGGACATTGCGAAGGCCTTTGATCGGGTTTGGCATAAAGCGCTGCTATCAAAGCTTCCATCGTACGGGCTGCCCGAGAAATTATGTAAGTGGGTCACTGGTTTCTTAGCAGACAGAAGCATAAAGGTCGTAGTTGACGGCGAATGCTCGGAAACTCAGTCTGTTGATGCTGGTGTCCCTCAGGGCTGTGTGCTATCGCCTACTCTATTCTTACTGCATATCAATGACATGTTGCAGACCAGCGGCATTCATTGCTATGCGGATGACAGTACAGGTGATGCTCCCCGAATATTTCTCGGCAAAATGTCACTGAGAGTCGAAACGAACTTGTGTCTAAGGTGGAGAATTCATTGGAGAATAGTGGCAGTCTTCCACAGTGCGTTTTTCGCGCAACTTTCTGCCGCGCACTGTAAAACTCTGGAATGAACTGTCACCAGCAGTATTTCCGGACCTATACGACCTGCAAACCTTCAAGAAAAGAGCGTATTCCCTCTTAAAAGCCCGGCAACGCACCTGCAGCTCTTCTGATGTTGCGAGTGTCCATGGGCGACGGTAGTTGCTTACCATCAGGTGCTCGTTTGCCCCCTTATTTAATAATATAAAAAAAACATATACACAATATAGCAGTTATGGAGATAGTATCAATTGATAAACCGTAGTTGGTTATTGGTACACCAACTTAAGACGCTGATAACTGCCAATGACCTTGAGAATTCGCATATCTCACATCACTCTCGCATCACTCTCTATTTTCATGCGAGAGAGACAGAGATGTGAAATGTTCACTCGGTAGCGTGGATATATTTTTCATTTGTTAGAAAAAAAAATATTATGGGAAATCTAGATGTCAGAACCGAAAATTAAATCTTACAAGCTTTGGATTTTTGTAAAAGGTATCAAATAAATTTTTAAAGCATAGCTAAGTATATTATTTTAGTTAAAACTGTTTTAAGTTCCTGGAAGATGTGACTTTGGTATTTTTGTTCATCCAGTAGGAGTACATTATTTTCTTATTTAAAGTATTTTTTTTTGTGCCAATAAATGAAATACATACGTCTAGAAAACTGCACAAAGATGTCGAATTGGCAGTTGTCTTCGCCTTAAGGCGAAGTATACCAAGTTCGATTAATATCAAAATACCTTTTTAAATACCAGAATATTTCAAACCAGCCGGTATACCTATTATATGTATTTTTTTCAGGTTTTCATTATACTTTCACTTATACTTACAGAGTATAGCCTGAAAACAACACTGACTATACCTAAGTATTTGTGCTTAGGGAACATAACATAGTTTGCTATTTGTTACTTGTTATTTGATAGGTAAGATACTGGGTTTCGAAGTATTTGAGTCTGTAGCGTGTTGGCAGCGATTACATTTCTAATGAAATGCAGATTGTACGCAGAAAGCATTTGTTTACATAATGTGCAGTTGAAAGCGAAATTATATCGGTTTTGTTATTCGTCTCAAGTGGAGATTATGCAACGAATTCAAAGTATCCACTTAGTGCAATGTACTCTAGTGTTTTTTTTTTCTAGCAATACTTCTTTTGTTTGTGGTATAATATCTGTAGTTTTGATTGACCACCATATTTTGCAGATAGACCAATATCATATGCATCATTATTAATCTACCAACTATAATTAACAATATTTGAATTGGAAATGAATTGTTAGCAAGTAACTTCATGTACTATCAGAGAAACAACATATTATGAGCAAAACAAAAAGCTACAAGAACTTTGACAATGACAACAAACGCATACTATTAATGAACAAAGGGCTATATTGTCTATTATAGAATTAACTTATTGGTGACGTGTGAAAATCGCAAAATAAATACTAAAAGTTAGTTTTAGTTCTGTCTGTTAGATGCACAGACATAGATCAAGATAGATACCGTATGTCGCTCCATTTGTATGAAAACGAGCGTGCCACTTTTTTACTAAGTACCTACTGTGACGTACCGATGATAAGAAACGTGGCCATTATCAAGACCAACGTTTTTATTTGAATTTCTACAGCTCAATGCGGCACTTTTAGGCATTTAGACATTTTTAAAATTCCGATTGACGTCCGATTCCGATAGCAGACTAAAGAAAAGGCTTTCGAAAGACGAGCATTGCTCGTCGTTTGGGAACGCGATATGGCACGCGAAGTACTATCAGGAAAGTTGATTCCTATGCAGATGGCAGACCTAAGTCATGTGGTCGGCTTATGTCAATTCAATGTTAGCTGTGATCGGTCGGCTGGGTTGACGTAACGCGACCAAATTAACTTCTCTGATAGTACATACACATGCGGTATCTATCTTGATCTATATCTGTGGTTAGATGTATAATGTTATTGTGAATCAACAAACATGCGCACTTTCGTATTTTTAATATTAGTGCGATCACATATCATATCGAGTTTGCGGGACAAATATCAAGACAGGTGGTAAAATCAGTTTCAATATTGTTTGTGTTATTTACTTTGAACTTGTGGACTGTTAGATGTAATTATAAAAATAAGATATAATTATTACGTTTATAGAAGAAAGGATGATGCGTTCCCTGGCCAGGGATCGGATGTAAGGTGAAGTCGTCTGTGAAGTGAAGATATATCCGGTATTGCCAGTGCTTCTGTGTTGCCAGTTGACACAGCCGGAAGACGTCTTGATACCTTTGTGTTTTGCCCGTAAAAAAAAGTGATAACCGTTTATGGTTACTCTAAATGCGATGATCGCGTACAATATTGAGTTTAATATTATGTATTTACTATGTAGGTACCCCGTACCATTACAGTAGTCTCATGCTTGGTTTACTTTAAGGTATTTTCATTACAAGGATCTCTAAGTGTTAAACAAAGTTACAATATTTCCTTGTACATTTGCATATCATTACAAAAGCATGAGTTTATTGCATTTCATGACGAAAACTATTCAATTACTTTAAGGTCATTGGCGAGTAATTTTTCACTTTTTGATTTTAACTGTGTTTTATATTATCACTCTTAACAATAATTTATAATTACTAATATAACTTACTAATTAACACACTTTTATTAGTTTGGGCTGTATGGATGTAACGGAACCTTTGAGCACGATTTTTACCTATATCCAGTAGTCTAATTAATTCTAAACTTTGCAAATGTTTTAAGAGCCAATGACTATGCAAGAATTTGTTATAATTTTTGAAATAAAGCATTTATTTTAGTTTTTTAAGGCCGTCCCCCGAGCAAACGACCTTGGCCATACATTTGCCGCGTTAACGAGATCGCACCAAAACTCTATTTTTTTTACTTATCTTTAAGTCCAAAATTGACCTAAAAAAATTTAAAACGGGGAATATGTAGATATTGATATTGATATTGTCGATCTATTGGCGTGTGTTTCAAATAAAAGTAATTTGTAAATACTAAGGAGATGCTGAATGTATGCTTGAATTTTAATAAATTGGCTTTACTTTGGGAGCTGATATCATGAGTTTAATAAACCAAAATAGAAAATTTAAAACGTGGAAAGGAATGTTGAGATACTGAAGATTATTGCTGTGTTTTTATTATAACTCTGTAGCTTTCAAATTATGAGTTTATAAGGCTCTAAATACGGTAAATTACGGATTCTCCTTAGGAAAGGCCCTTAAACTATCAATTTTATTGTATTAATATTATAAACACATGATTTTATATGCATCTTTAAGTATATAAATGAGTTACTAATTAAAGGATATATGGATCTTTAATTTTTTTGAGCCTAAAAATCTTTTCGGACCAACGAAGCAGAGAAACAAAATAGTGTTTCGTAGCCCCTCGCGCGCGTTGATGTCTTTTGTACTAGGGCGTTACGCACAGCTTACAACTTACATCATGACTCATTTTATTAATAATACTTTACTACTATAGAGCGTTTTCATTTGAGTTGATATTATTTTTAGTACACTCTTAAAGTAAGAATAGTGTTTTCTTCAAATTGTATTAAAAATATACTGGCCTAATTTTTAACGTACAACCACTGAGTATTTAGATGAAAAGTAATATTTTAGCTTTGGAATAGTATATCTTACTATGGTTTTTATTAATGATTTAGTAGCAGTTTAGTCCTGGAATTAAGTAAGCTACATTTATCTGTAAGCTGTTCCAACGAAATGCAGACTTATTGTAAACATTTTTTTTTTTAATTTTCGACCATAACGCCAAAATAAATCGATAAGTGAGGACATATCCTTGTCATTCGAGCCGCAAGGTGACGGGACGTATTGCGGGTCCGGTTACCTGCAGTTCCGCTCCGCTGATGTCACTAGTACTGCACACATATTATAGTGATTACTGATTATACATAATATTGGTATTATATATTTGGTACTGAGTGATTGAGAGTTAGGACCTGTTTCACTGCTTCCTGATAAGGTGCCCGATAGGCTCATTTGACAGATTCTCCATACTCTATCTGTCTGTTAAGTGTTCTGTTGAGACTGTTAAGTGGTGGATAGCCTTATCAGGAAGCAATGAAACAGGCCCTAAATCTTCTAAATAAAAAACTTACTAAATTTGCTCATGTATTATAATTTTGTATTTGAACTATATGAAGTTCTTTTGCCCTTTTGTCACTTCGAGGTAACATGATGATATAAGATAGTCTAAAGTCATTATTTTAATCAATTTTATGTTTTTCAAAACGTGATTTGAATATTTTTGCTAACATTTTCTATAGTAGTGAAAAAAAGGTGTGCGGTTATGATAAAATATCAAACTATATCATTTTAGATTTCACAGTATCTCTTTCCGATAATAGAGTATGAAAACTAGTTATCAAATGTCTAAGCTAACGAGCATCAGACATCCCATACAAAAGCCTTATGCATGATGCGTCATTATTATCATTAATAATGTTTATTATATTGTCACAGACGAGCTATCAATACATTATTAACTTGTTACTGTCATTGCTGCTGAAGCTAACGAAATAACGCTATTCAAAGTGAGTTTTGAAATACTGATTTTAAGATATCTATACTAATATTATATTTATGCGAAAGTGTGTCTATCTGTCTGTTCGTCTGTCTGTCTATCTGTCTGTCTGTCTGTCTGTCTGTCTGTTACCTCTTCACGCTTAAACCGCTGAACCGATTTTGCTGGGCATGGTGATTGGAGATACTTTGAGTCCCAGGAAAGGACATAGGATACTTTTTATCCTGGAAAAATGTACGGTTCCCACACGACAAACGAGTTTTGGCGCAACGGAGTTGCGTGTGTAATCTAGTATCATTATAAACTAGATGATCCGGTGAACTTTGTTTCCTTTCCTCCTAATACAAGCCTTCCCTGGACTTACCACAAACATTTCAAGACTAAAATTAGTCAAATCGGTTCAGCCGTTGTAAGGTTTTAGCGAGATAAGAAACATTTATATTTATAAACATGATAAATTGACACCTAAAAGTAAGGATGTAAATTCAAATTCCCAAAAGGCACGGGTTCGAATTAAAAATAAATTTAATTTTATATAACGAAAAACTTCAAAAAGATAATAAATTATATGTATTATATTATTTAATTATTAAATCGTTTTTAAGATTTTTTTACTATTACTCAACCAATTAATTCTTAATAAATACAATTGAAAATATTGCGTGTAATTTACGCAATAAATTATACAATAACATCTTCTGTAATACTGTAATTATAACAATTTTCGTTGACTTTTTTACTTCCATTTTTATATAACAATATAACAATTATAAATATTTATTGTTACAAACGCTATCGTCCTAAATATAAAGGTCGTGTAGAGAATTTCAACACTCTGTATATAACTGACGATGTATTGTGAGCTTTTATTGAGCTTTCTTCACGCAACCTTCAGAGCTTGCGAGATTTTGAACCTGTTTGAGATCGAGTTTACAATACCAAGTTGACAGAAAATGTATGTTAAATATGATCGGTTTTCAGGTCCCGTAAGAATAAAAACCCTTATAGGATCGCTTTCTTGTGAGTATAATATTGAGACTCTTTGAAAAATAATATGTTATTTGTACCGTACTTAATTATAGGGAAAAAATTAGGATTTTCAATAAATAATAAAAAATATTTTTTCCAAGTTATTAGATTCTTAATTACTCTATGAACACTCTGTACAAGAATTTATAGCGATGTAATAAATAGTACCTACAGTATAATTTGTGATAAGTAACGATATTTAATAGATACAATACCCGTGACTAAGCAGCCTACTATGACGAAATATAGCCTAGTTTCTTGTACTAGTACAATAAATGCAAAAATGTGTCTGTCGGTCTGACTAATAAACAATATTTGCGCGAGCCAAGTCTTAGAGAAATAAATTATAAAATAAAGGTAAAAGTAAAGTGCAAAAAGGTAATTTTCTATTATACCTTAAACTAACTTTTGAATAATAAAAAGAATATAATTTTTTCGGGTAAGGACATAGTAAATTTTAATTCCTGCAAAATGTAAGACTACTGTGATATAAACGACACTGCTTCGCGAACTAATCTACAGGTGTCGGGCAACGTCTACTTTCTAATAAGATTATGTTGACTACCGAATACGGATATCAAAACTACTGATAACATACTAGTAGAGCAGTAAGAAATTAGTCCTACAACTACAAGTTTTTCGTTAAGTTTATATAAAAAGTGGTTTTGTTACGAATAAACTCCGAAACATTCTCTAATAGCGTGTTCTTGTGGTCGAGCCTGAAATTTTTAAGGGTAATTTGCACTCAGAAGTAGCTGCTCATTAAATTCCGTTCGCCTGTCACCTTATGTTGTTAATTAAAAACTAATAATTAATTACAATGCAATCCAAAGAAAAATTCAAGACTGGAATTCTTACAAAAAAAGTATGCAGCTCAAATATTTTCAGGGCTAAAGTCTGAGTTATCAATGATACAGAAACGTAGATGTTGTCAATTTTGTATGCAGATGTAGTAGACCAAGGGTCACCAAATGGCGGACCGCGGTTCGCATCCGAACCGCCGACCCATTGTGTGCGGACCAAGCTTATTCGAAGATGAACTTCGTTAAAAATAAATTTCGGTCTCGACTAATACTGATGAACATTTCCAGGATTTAATGTGCATTGTACTAATTTCACTCTAAAGTAACAAAAATTGTCACTATTCTCATTGATATGTAAATAAATTTCCATTGGTAGTAATTAGTAACGAATGTATCGTTTAATAATTCCGTTTTATACAAAAAGTGTGGACCGCGAAGGTAATTTCATTTCTTAAAATGGACCTCGAGCGAAACTAATTGGTGACCCCTGTTTAAAGAGTAGATCAAAGAATCATGTACGGTAAGTATTTCATCACTGTATGTCGCCCGCAATTCCGTTGCTCCAAAATTCGTTGATCGCGGGACGGGATAAAAAGTATCCTATGTCCTTTTCCGGGAAATCGGTTTAGCGGTATCTGTTAATTATTAGCTATTGCTAGTGATGATTATAATTATTAAATTCCTGTTATCAAATCTTATATTATTGTAGGATTTAAACTTTGAATAAAGTACGCTTAAAGCAATGTAATAGCCGACATAACGATTAATCTTTTAAATGCTAACACAATTAGAATGATCGCAGCGGTAGATACAAAGATCTCTTTGCCCTTGATTTTAAATAGTTAAGTATATTTTTTATTATATTTTGTTGACATTTAAATTGTACATAGAAAGGAAGTAGATTTACGTATGAATCTGTTGTTTTTTTTAAATCAACACTTTGTAAGTGTTAAAGGAAAGTTTACTGCTGATAGTATTATAATATTGTATAAATTATTATTAATAAAGAGTAAAAATGGCCGAAAGCGTCAGACAGTACAATATTAACGTCTAATTATAGTAATGCAAAATGTATATTCTTATAACTTTAAAAAATAGGCAGAGATAATTTTGTTTAGTAGAGAAAATAAGAATAATGAATAGTCACCAACAGTCAAAGAAGCCGAAACGGGATTAAGAAAAGTGCTTCACGACAAAATCCATAAGTGATGAAACATTACAATGAAACCGGAGGTTCACAGAAAAATAAAGTTGCTCCAGCCTCCAGGATCTAAGTTTAGCAAGGTGAGACAGATAATATTATTATAGTGAAATTAACGCCCGATAAGTAGGTTAAATACCACATACTAGGCCTATTAGCTCATAGCTGTTAAAGTGTTGAACGCTATAGATGTGAGGAATGATACAAATGTACTTTTACGTTTTTGCATTGACTTAATTAATGCTTAAGCAACTGTCAAGGTTGTAAGGTATTTTATATCTATTTTTAGAGGACGTTTATATGTTAGGTTACTTTAAGACTTTCTTTTTGTTATATTTTGTTATCTTGCAATTATAACGATTGTAATGCTTACGTTTTTCGTTAGATCTTTTTTTATTCCAAATCGTAGTTATTCATTTTAACACGACAAAGATGATCTTTTTTGTTGCATCGAATATAGGCTCTTGGACTGTTGGGCTCTCTTTTGTTTGGCATTAATATATTAGTAGTATTTCCTATAAGGAAGGAGCCTTCTTGGAGAACTCTCTACTTTAGCGCCAAATGTACGTAGCGGAAGTTCCTTTTACACGCAAGAAGTTTTGGGCATCGCCTAGTAGTCAGCACAATAGTCAACTTGTTTTAAATCTGTAAGGCCGTTTGATCTAGAGTTATTGTACATTTTGATAACTGAAATTATGTTTTCGATACACCTCTTTCCACATAGGCTCTAGGCGTTGAATGCCAAGGAATTCTATTGTTGTCTACGCCTATACTGCTGGATATTGTTATGCAAGACTCACGCCAAAGAATAGTATTAGCCTATTATTAATTCTATTACCCATATTTTGGCAGTATTGACTCGATTTAAAATCTGGCTACAAGGCTTTCTTATTACTCAAGTTGTTTTGATAATATGAATTGTTCTGAAATATATGTACTATGTACCCAAACCAATATATTTGGCTTGTAGCGATTTGAAAAGGTTGTTAATAAGATATCAGTGAGAAAGTTGAAAAAAGGAAGAGAGAACAAGAAATTGCGTAGCGTTTCCCAACCCTCGGAAGATTTACACTTAATTTCCCACTTTTATATTAATGTGGCCCCATCGAGACAAATATTTGCTCTCATTTCTGCTGTCGCCAATCTTACTTATATCTGCTACAGTTTACATTAAGGGCATAACTATTGCAATATTAATTATTCTATGTACTTTTCTGAACCGGTCTTTCGCAGTGAATGGAGCAGTTTAAGTATAACAGTAACTTCTGGTTCGGAGTAGGACAGTGTGGTAACTCGTTATCTATCGCTTTACGTAATTTAAATCACAATTATGACAACTTATATGTTTCAAATCGTACCATTAGTTCCGCGTACTGCATTTTTATTATTTAGTGATGAAAGGTAAATAGATTACCGCCCTCTCGTTTTATTCAAGGCTGCAATACGAAATCGATATCTATGCATATCACTGACCTAAAAATATAAATTGTATGCGCACTGATTTTATGTTCACTGCTCTGTGTTTATTGATGTGTGTAGTCTGTTATTTTATTTGATTTCACAATTATTACAATACTCAAATTGCTCAAATAAGATTTTTTATTTGATCACTTTGTTCCCTTGGTCATTTAGTCACTGTAATTATGTAAGTGCATTTCGATGATCATATGACGTGTAGTCTTAAGTTTAAAAAGTTTTGGGTAGATTATTATTTGAAACACTTTCAAAGGGAGAAAATATTTTAAGTACATAATATTTGGTAATTTAAAAAAATATGAAAAACACTAAACAAAAATATCATTGAATAAAGAAATTACGGAACTTTAAAAACACTTCTTCAAAAATGATTTTTTTTACACGAATATCAAAATTAAATAAACATCACTATGCAATAATTTTAAATGGTGAACATCACTTTTTTCTTAAAATAATTAGATGCACTGACACTCACCACTAACGAACGCATGATGTCCTGACGGCACTACCGCGTAGCGCACAACTGACAAATAAAGGAGGCGCCTCCCGCGCAGCCTATAAGAGGGCGCCCACTCCGAGCCCCTACGCGACAACCATACGGAGTGCAACCCGACCAACACAAGTAGCCATCACCACTCAAACATTCAACAATTAAGCACAACACTCTCCAATCGGTCGGCCTATACGATACCGCTACATGAACCATTTTTTCCATCGAAATAGTAATAAGGATATCGATTTCCTATGACATTTAAATGATGCAATTAATGTTTAATTACAACGAAAAAGTGCCTATAATTAATTTAAAGAGTAATGAAAATTGACTGCAAATTGTATCATTGCGCCGAAAATAATGTCGTCGCTTCAAATGTTACTTCCTTAATAATAATACCTAAAAATCAAAAGTATTTTAATGCTTTTTGTTGTTGTAGCTTTTATTTAAAAAAAGATGGGTAGGTTTTTCTTGTGATGGCATTATGGCATCCACTGAAATAAAAATAAAGTGATATTTTAGTTAATACCATCTGCCTGAGCGAAATATAAGTTTATTTGGACCATAATAAGAAAGTAAAGAGAGGAGATAAAATGATTCTATTGCAGCACGTAATACTGGAAGAAATCATTGAGGAAATTGGTGTTATACAACTAATAAGCGCATCAATTTCCTATCATAAGCCACTTAAAGAAAATACAATACCTAAGTGCAGTTTTTAAAACACTAGCAACAAAGAGAATGTGTTCGGAAAATATAGTTTTTTACAACAAGAGTAGGCAATTTTTTATCAATTTATTTAAATTTATTATTAGTATCTTATTAGTTATTAATATCTTCAGAGGTGAGAGGTTATCCCTTTACCGGGACCACGGGCGTATAATATATAGCTTTGATAAGGGGGGAGTACCTAACGTAAAAAACGGCCAAGTGCGAGTTGGACACGCCCCATGAAGGGTTCCGCAACAGCAAAATATAGGTAACGTGTTAAGGAAATCAAAAGTATTTTTTGAAATTGGAATATTCTGATATTCAAATTTTAAAAAATACATGTACTATCAGAGAAGTTGATTCCTATGCAGATCGGGGACCTACATAGTTTGGTTGCGTTACGTCAAACCCAGCCGACAGATCTGCAATTAACATTGAATTGACATATTCGGCCAAATAACGTTATAGTTGGCATAGGAATCAATTTCCTCGATGGTACCTCGCCGATTAAAATCGGTGCGGTACATATTATATTGTCGATTGGACAAGTAACATGGATAGTAATGGGGAAGGTCCGGACCCCCAGCCCCCCCTTATATACGCCCATGAGGGGACTCATAATATCTACAGTGTGTAACAAAAATAAGTGATAATACTTTAGGGTGTGTACGTGTTCCTTGTAGAGTTCACTGTGAAAGTAGCTGCCAAAGTATTATCACTTATTTTTGTTACACCCTGTATATACCAAATTTCAGAAAAATCAGTCCAGCGGTTTGGCCTTAAGAGGTAACAGACAGACAGGCAAATAAAAAGCATTTAATATGGATTTTGGTGTAATCCACTGTTAACGTTGTCTGCATTAGGAGTTATTTGTCACAATATAAACTAGAACAATAAGTTGTAAATTGCATGGTGTCCTCCTAGGAGGCCAGTGCGTCTGCGTCCTCAATTATATCGATATTGCCGGAAATCTACTCATTAAAGCCCAACGTAACAATGGTGATAACCGAAAATTCATTTACAAAATTATGTCACTCAAAATACTTTTAGCCTCCTCGTCAAGTAGAGTCAAGCCATTTAGGTCGATGTCACAATCTTCTGCAGCATTATTGGAGCCACTATTGTCATTCAATGATGCCTCCATTTAGTTAAGAATATGTCACATATGTATAACAATAGGTAGGAGTGACGTAACATCGATATACATCTTGTATCAATAGGCATGATGACTATTTTTTTTTCTTATTGGTAATTGAAAGACCCTTAAAAAAAAGAAACATCGATGAAAGAATGACTCTGATAGCATAAAAATTCACCAAGATATGACAATTTCAAATATCTCATAAAATAGACCTACCCGAAACGCTCCATACAAAGTGCTACGAAAGACTGACGTCACTCTTTCATAGTTTGTACCGATCGGGAGAGAATTTTGTTCGGTAGGTATATTAAATATTGCGTTTATGAAAGTGGTTTTATAACAAAAGTTGCTTTTAATTGCATAAGTTATCGAATGGTATACAAATATTAAGATATTTAATTGAAAAAAAAATCGACTTGATTATCCAACTTTGAAGGCGCATAACAAAAAAAAATATAAATGCTATCAAGCTGAAATTTTGGGAACACTTATTTTTTACCGTGATTTCTTTATTTTATTAACAAAATTCGCTTATCTTGGACCTTGTCATCATCCCTATTAAGAGATCAATTCGTAATTCAATATCATGTAATGTCTTAGTCAAGCTACATAGTGAGTAGTCGATTTTATTGCACTGTTACAAGAATACCTGTGCACATGTCACCTTAAATCATGTAAACTCCGTTATTGTGCCAAGTCAATTGGATAGTATATTACTGCAATGTATTCTTTTCACACTACAGGCAGCATTAAAAGTTTTGTTCGGCGTTTGATAACGTTTATGTCAATATTCTGATAATTACGACGTGTGCAATTTCGGGTTTTGGTCGGATTACTGTATATGCTAGTAGAGATCAAGTATCAACTACGATAACATGGCGCGCCCCTCCAAAATTCAAAACGGTAGGCTAGTTATGATAAGTTGACCAACAAATCTTGTGACATTAACTGAAATATTACGTGTACTGTGATTGGTTGAATACTTAATACATACAAACTCTTTCATAAGGATGTGACTACACACATTGAAACAGTCATTTGGAGGGGCGCGCCATGTTATCGTAGTTGATCTCTAGCGCTCTTTGCATGATATTGTATGCTGGTAGTGGTGAAATTTTTAATACAGCTTACAATGTGGCCATGTATCTGTTCCTCTTTACAAATAACTATGTGGTGTCAGATGTAGCAACTATTGTATAACATAAATACCAGAAGAACCTTTGGAGATAATATGAGATAATATTTATAATTATCGTATTATCTAGGTCAGAGATTCCCAAACTTTTTTTTCTCATAGACCACTTGAAAGATTTTGCTGGATCCGGTGGACCCCCGACAGCTCCCCCCCCCCCCCAGTTCAAGGCCGGTCTGAAAGCGTATTCATCCAACAGTACCTTTACTTTTTTGTATTCTAAATTTGACTCACAAGTCACAGTACAAGGAACCAATAAGCTTCCACTTTGGAGTGGTAAAAAGTCAACTACCTATTTAACACAAACATTACCACACTTTTACTTATTTCTAAATCTCCTCGCTCTGTAATATTTAATCTTCTAATATCATATTGTCTACCTATATTCATAGGAGAAGTCGAGTCGGGTCACCTAATTTTTATAGACCCCCGTAAACGACTCGTGGACCCCCATTTTTTTTCCACGCAAGCGTAGACCCCTATCGGGCTCCCGTGGACCCGTGGGAGTCCACCTGGACCACTTTGGGAATCAATGATCTAGGTGATGCCTGCAACTCCGCTGCGCCAAAACTCGTTTATCGTGTGGGAACCTAATTTTTCCGGGATAAAAAGTATCCTATTTCCTTTCCCGGGACTCAAAAGCATGTTCATACGAAATTTCAGCAAAATCGGTTCAGCGGTTTGGGCGTGAACAGGTAGAAACACTTTCGCATGACAAAAACCTAACCTAACTAAATGACGTCTGCAACACCGCTGCGCCAAAACTCGTTTATCGTGCGGGAGCTGTAAATTTTTCGGGGATTAAAAGTATCCTATTACTTTTCCGGGACTCAAAGTATCTTCACACCAAATTTCAACGAGATCGGTTTAGCGGTTTGGGCGCGAAGAGGTAACAGACTGATATAAGTTCGCATTAATAACATTGTTGTATTAGATAATGTGTGTAATTGCTGCGTTTTGGCAGAAATGGAAAGCGCATGGGCTACCCGCCGGGTAAGGATATAACAATTGGGGAGTTACATCAGATGTTTCGCGTGCGGCTCACGTCAGACAAGTGGATCGACATCGCAACAAGTGAGAGTGAAAAATACTGGAAATGTTCTTAATAGTAATACAGAACAACATGTTTAAGGCGCTATATTGAAAAAACTGTCCTTTTTGAGGTAATACTATAGGACCCTCAGAAATGTTACAAATCTGGTAATGAGATATACATATCTTCATAGCCTTATCTAGGCTTGAGAAGAACTAGAAATACGATTAATTTATTTTGCCTCGATACATTTAATTTTCGAAATGATCTCTTAAAAATACGAAATTTGAAGATTATTTTTAAACGAAAATAGATGTATTGTAGGAAATTAGTCTAATTAATAGGCACATTTGCAACTCAAAATCGTATAAAAGCATTTTGCTTAAATGCTCCTAGTTATTTTTTAAATAATTATAATTACGTTTTGTCGCATGTTTTCCGAGCGAGCCGATAGCTTCTGGCCGCAGCGTATTCACGACTTTATAGTCATACAAATTAAGTATAAAATTACCCTTGCGGTATAATTTATTTTCGATATAATATCGCTTTAATAAGATTAACTCATAAAATATTACATAATTAATTAAAATACTTGAGGAGTTTTCTAAGTTTGAAATACCCATATATATATATATATATATATATATATATATATATATTTATATTATTTTATTATTTTATTTATATATTATACAGAGTGTAATAAACCTAAGTGATAATACTTTAGAGTGTGTATAATGAGATATTATAGAGTTCACTGTGAAAGTAGCAGTGCTAAAAGAGCGATTTTTTTTGTGATTTGTATGGGCAAGCGCTCCAACGTCATGAATTTTTTCATACAAAAGTAAAAAATAAAGTTACTCTTACAGCGCTACTTCCTTCACAGCAAACTCTAAATTGGGGGCCCATACAAACCATAAAGTATCATCACTTAGTTATGTTACACCTTGTATGGCCATTTCAAAATCAACTATTCAATTTCAGCAGGTCTAAGATAATCAAATAATATTTAAAAAGGGATTTGTAAAATATCTTTAACTATACCTTATACTCCTGAGTCTTTGTATAAATTTAAAGGATATTGCGCCCTAAATGTTATTCAATATACATACATCAGATGCAGACAGTGTTCTGCTTAATATTTTGAGTTCAATATTAAAAAGTATAATAAATAGTGCTTGGACAAGGACGGGGCTCCGTTACGTGTCCTGTATAGCCTTATTCTACGGTTCATTTAATTCGACACATACAGCAGCAACAATAGGACATGTTTCGGGGTCGTAATGCTTAAGTGCCATGCATTTGTGTCAGGAAGGTTAATGACCAGAGTGAAATACAGACTTTTCTTTTTTTTAACGTACAGTTACCTGCACGAAATGACCAATATGAATCACTCGAATATGACCAAGGGCTCAGAACCAGACTCGCGAGGTCGGCCGTCGATTTTTTGTACTTTTTAATTATTTATTGAACTTGATTTACATACCTTTGCCTGCAGCAAATTATGTCTTTCAGTTACAAGTTGTGTTTTGAAGATCATTGTTTTTTGTTACTTATTGTTTTGAAGGACAGACACTTTGCTAAATATACTCATTTTACTTGATGATTGACTTAACATAAAGGCCTGTGTTCACTTTGATTAGTGATAAGTGCAGGTGATTAGTAATCAGGAGAAAGCATGTCTGTGGACAGCGACTGGTTAGTGCAAGTTTTTTATTTTCTCCTAATCAATAGTAATCTTTTGCACTAATCACCTGCACTCGTACTAATCAAAGTGAATACAGGACTCAGTATTAGTTTTACCTACTATACAAGGTAAAATATACTAAAATAGGAAGATATTTTCAAATTTATGTAAATGATTAATCGTTTGAGAGACGCATCTTGAGATGAAAACTAAAAATGGAAAAGTATACCAGGTGAAAAAGTATGCTTACAAAACCATGACTGCACTAGCAAATCGCAAAAATAGCACCGCAGACTAGCAAATCGTCGGAAAATCCTTTACGACAGAGACCCATTAAAAAAATATTACTCTGTCGAGTCGAATTTGATAATCATGGCGATGAACGTGTAAAAGCTTTACATTCCACCTCGTGCGAGTGCACTACAAAAATATCAAAGTATGTGCATTTCAAAAGAATTACGTAATTAACATGCAACTGATCTACATGCGACTTTTTAAACTCAATGGTTACCACTTACCAGTCATTACAAGTCGAGTCACGTGTAGACCGACGCCTCTAGCGTCTCCGGTAATAACGCTTCGTATGTATGTTCTCACCCTAATAGAAGTTTCCTGTACGGTCCTTATACTACATTACATTACTGTATATTTTAATTCTGATTTTGATGCGCTAGATATTCAGTCTCATCTTTGCGCATAAAAGTATCTATTCAAAAGTGCCAGATTAAACCTTCAGTTAAACATTGATATTTCATTAAATAACAAGACTTGTTATTGTTATATCTACTTATACTTATACTTGGTTGGTTGGTTATACTGTAGACTTGGGCAGGTCGGTTATACTTAGTATAATGCTAAGTGCTCACAGGTTTTGCTCGATCGAGCAATCACATAGAGCAGGGTTTCTCAAACTTTCGGCTCCACGAACCCCTGTAAATTTCCAGGTGGTAGCGAACCCCTTGGCCCTTACTAATTAATGAAAACCCCCCCCCCCCTTCCCCAAGAAAATAATAAAATAATTGACTGTTGAGAAAATAAGGTTTTTGTTTGAATAAAAGGTAACAAGTAAAGTGCCAAGTTATCAAGCCACCATTACGTAAATCTTGTCGCGAAACCCCTGCCGTCGATTGGCGAACCCCTAGGGGTTCGCGTACCCCACTTTGAGAAACCCTGACATAGAGTAAAAAGACTAAAAACCATGGCTCGGGCTTTCGTCCACACATTCAGCATTGCTCGATAGTTTTACTCCAAAGCGATATATTTAATTCCATCGAGCCGGCTCGATGCGAACCTTCGAGCTGTGAGTTTTGCGGTCCACACAGTAATTATTATTACTCGAAACTATCGAGCAAAACTGTATATTAATATGTGAGTACTTAGCATAAGAAACGTTTGCGCCTGCTTGTTTGCATTGTAATGTCATTTTAATAATTGCCGTGTCAAATTTCCAGGCGGTTTTCAGTTACAATTTTTTACTCAAAAATCTAAAACTTAGTTAGAAATAAACTACGATAACATGGCGTGCCCCTCCCAAAATCCAAAACGTTTAAAGTGCGTTGTCAAAACATTTGAAGTGCGTTGTCTTGCGCGGTCGGCTAGTTATGATTAGTTGACCAGCAAATCTTGGTAATAAGTGACATTAGGTTTTGTCCACATCTGATCATTTGCGCGATCAGATCTCCGTCGCGACCATCGCGCCGTATCATTATCGCTAGTGTTGACGCAAAATGATACGCGTATCATTATACGAAGAGGTGAAATACGAGTACTGGTTGATTGGTTGAATACTTACATACAAACTCTTTCATAAGGATGTGACTACACACATTGAAATAGTAATTTGGAGGGGCGCGCCATGTTATCGTAGTTTATCACTACTCCCAGTGGCTGAGCAGTGAGCATATCCACCAGGCTAGCACGGCCACCAGTAAAAATGCGAAAGTATGGACTATGGACAAACTGTGGCCATAAACTTAAGGTCCGTTCCGATCTTTACCGCGGCTAATCACAACCGACAAAAATGCAATTAAAATGCCACTTTATGACAGACTATATATATGTCATAAAGTAGGATATTATTTGAATTTTTAGGACAATAGTCTGTCATAAAGTGGCATTTTAATTGAATTTTTCGGAACGAAAAAAGATCGGAACTTCACCTTAAGTTTATCTCCACAGTTTGTCTATACTTTCGCATTTCTACTGGTGGCCGTGCTAGCCCGGCTGAGATCGTAAGTTATTAACTTATTACCAATACTTAGTTATTAATTTTGCAAAAATAATTATGTTATTGATAAACTATGGTTAAAATCAATTTAGTTTTCGTCATAGCCATGAAACAGATGAAAAAAGTGTTTATCAAATGCTTACTGTTACGAAGTTGTTGAAGTTTCTTATTTTTTCTCGTCTAGCAGATTGATAATTATGAATTCCATAGCCATGTTTTGACCAATAAGTCTACTAAAGGTATACATCATCAAATCTTTAAATATGAATCTAAACTACGTTTTTTTTTAATAAAAAGCCGTCGCCGTGGTGTTTCAAAATTTCGATTTACTAACAAACGTAACCTCTCTATTGGGCCCACATTGGGCCAGTGGGTCAAAAATTATTATTATTGGCCACGTCTGTCCGCCTGTCACCGTTACCGATATTCCGTAACCGTCAAAGAGCCCAGTGCCCTACACTAGACGTGTCAATATCCTTCATTATTTTAGGTGCTACCCAAGCTTCGTTGCGTAGCAATTTGTTTTTAAAATCTATACAAATATTACTCATACGAAAGTGTGTCGGTCTGTCTGTCTATCTGTCCGTTACCTCTTCAAGAACTACGTTACTTTTTTGAAAACGGTTCAGCGGTTTGGATAAACCGCTGAACCGTTTTCTATCAAATTTGGTATATTTGAGACCCGAGAAAGGACATAGGATACTTTTTATCCCGGAAAAATGTACAGTTCCGACGCGATAAACGAATTTTGGCGCAACGGAGTTACGGGAATCATCTAGTAAGTAAATAAATAAATTTAATATTGTTTTATTTCTGAGTAAATTTGAATCAAATCTTTTCAGAAAGTCTATGTGATGACCTACGATCGATTTTTGCAGAGGAACCGTAGATTTTTACGGCAAAAAACAACCCTAAGTCCTTTTCCGGGATTTTATAAAGATCAGGTACCAGTTTATTAAATAAAAAGCTGCAAAGAATATCTCATATTGTGTTATTTAATAATTTACTAATTTGTACTTAATTAGAATTATTCCTTATAACGTACTTATTCACTACTAATTACAATCAATTTTATATTACAAAAACATGTAGCTTACAACTCGGCGAAAGAAAGAATGTCTTAAAAAATTGATTTTTACAATAAGTTTTAATAAAGCAACAAGGTAAGAAGAAACAATAGCGCTTAAAATAATTTTAAAATATTGTCATGATTAGAAAATATTATTTTTAAATATAATTTTGCAAAATTTTATATAATACACTGTACTTCAGGGTTCAGTATAGTAGCAACAATCTCTGACAATAATAATTGACTACAATCACTACATGTTACGGTATCTAAGGCACCTCTTACAATAATGGGTAAATCGAATAAAATGATAATAATTGTACTTGCAATTACAGAATTGCAATGAAGAAAGAATAGAAACGTATTCCTGCGGCATCCATTACATGGGCATGCAAGCGTCAGTCAATTCCGTCAGTCATGAATCTAATGGATGCCTATACCTTTGAAAATTTTGGCTTTGACTGACATAAAACTGAAGAGAATTGAATGACCGTCTAATACCATTCGTCAGTCCATCAGTCACCATCAGTCAAACATAATTCATGACTGACGAAATTGACTGACGCTTGCATGCCCGTGTAATGGATGCCATACGTTTCTAATTTTTTTCCAATTTTGTCAGATGTGAGTTGTGACAAAACTCACTCAAAATTCGTGATTGATGGTTGCATGAAGCAAAAATCAAAATATCCAGATTTTCATCAATCAGCTTCATGCAACAGTCAGTCACGCTCTTACACGGCAGGTTATCCATCAGTCACAGTCATGACTGTGGTAAAACTGACAGCAAAACCTACCGTCTAATGGATGCCTTAGGCCTCCATTAGACGGTGATTGACGAAAATCTGGATACATTCGTCAGTCCATCAGTCACCATCAGTCAAACATAATTCATGATTGGTGGAATTGACTGACGAGGAACCTATCGTGTAATGGATGCCCAGAGGTCAAGTTAGGCCCGCAACGCGACACGTAGATGCATTTCTAAAGTATGGATTTTACAGATTTGCAAGACGACTGGACGCAATTATTGAAGTCTATCTTTTCCTAGTCTTTTCAGTACAAATTTAGAAACTATGCATAGGTCTACGCGTCTCGTTGCGGTCTGAGTTGACCCTAACTCATATTCTATGACTGTATTAAATACATTGTCGGTAAGATAATATTACTTGTCCAAATCAGATTGTACAATGCAATATCTTGATCCTGATCAATTGTATCACAGATTTTTTATTGTTACTGAAAAAAAAAACCATCAAAAGAGGTGCATACAAAGAATATAAAACAACACACGTAAGAAATAACACATCTATTTTCTACGGTCAGTGAGAAAGGACAGAATAAATTAATCATTGTATTTTATGTCAAATAAGGCGTTTAATATTACCTACCATGCTATAAGTACATGAGCCCTTCAAGGTTTAAAGTTCGAATTAGTTCAGAAATAATAATAATAGAAGTCGGTGGCAATCTTAGATATTATATGCCTATTATATAAAATTTGGAATCTCTTTAAAACTACAAAATATTGATCATTAATACAGTATTATAAAGCCGGCGCCAGACATGTGATCAAATACGCAAATACCTACAAATTCGCCAAGTGTGGCACTGACATTTGTGCAAAGTTTGAACACATATTTGTAGTTTGCCATCATGATTCATGAGTTGCTTTTTCTGCGCACATCAAAGTAAACAAACTTCAAAGTTTGTGCCGCCTACTACACTTGACGCAGGCCGCACAAACTTGGAGCAGTTGTAGATTTGAACGACAATATGGAGTGGAGTAATGAAGTAGTTACCGAATTTCATGATCTACTTCAAGCAGATCCTTCAAAAATTTAATTATATTATAAAAAATTAAATGTAATCAAATAAAACAGATTGACGGCGTCCACAAAATCGTCGTCTAATCTGTCAGCCATCTTTGCAATAACTTGACAAGCATATATTTCGTGATCCTTTTTGCGCACGTCACAGTTTTCAAAAAATTTGCTCAAACTTTGAAGCCCATGTCTGGCGCTGGCTTTAGACAAACACATTCGAAAATGACTCATTTTCTCGCACATTTATACAGTAAAATTTACTTCATATAAAACTAAAAATCACAAAATAAGTAAAGCGATTTTATGAATTTAGCCCTGAAAGATTATGCATATTTTAAAACTTTTTAAGCCAGTTTTAAGTAAATTGGTCATTCATCGGTTTTTACCCGACTAGGACTGCCGGGAGGGTTATGTGTTTAGCGCGTATTTTGTATGTTTGTAATATTCTTCCGTACCTTGTATCTTCAGAACCGCTGAACGGATTTTCACATTTGAGGTATCGTTCGTTATCGTTCGTTCGTCGTTAAACTTAGCTTTAGCTTAGGAGTCACAATTATTAACCTTATTTCCGTGGTGCTCCCCCTTAAGTTCTTTGACTTTCGGTCATTGCAACTTTGTGCTGTCTCCCGCTTTTAAGGGGAGGGAAATTGGAATCTTCCTACTCGTCCTATTTTCTTCTGATTAATTTCGTTGCGGGTCCCAAGACAGATTTAGCATGTCCCTCGGGCTCCCTGAGATCATGTCAAAGGGTTTTCGTGGTTGGATACCGCTGTCGATCCTGGCGACACAGGAGATACAGTGGTGGGTATGTGTGGTGGGCCAAAGCCCGTTTTAAAAAAAATTGAGGTATCGTTAGATTTGTCTTAATGACCCAAGTGTTCTTAGATAGGTGACATTAAAAAAAAATCAAAATGGCAGATGTTTGACGCCATATTGTGAGGTAAAAAAAAAAAAATCTACCAAGCATATCGAGTGGGGTATCAATATAAAGGATTTTAAACACTGATTCTAAATATGTATATAACTTGTAGTTTTAATATTAAATAGAACAATAAATCTACACTAATATTATAAAGAGGAAAGATTTGATTTTTTGTTTGTTTGGCTCCGAAACTACTGGACCGATTTGAAAAATTCTTTTACCATTGGAATTCTACATAATTTTTGCTGAATATAGGCTGAATTTTATTTTGGAAAAAAAAGGGTACCATAAGATATTTGGGTTCTTCGGACGCAAGGTGTAAAAAATCAACCAGAAAAGTTACTTATTTTACGTACGCTGCCTAAACTATAAAAATAAAAGATAGACCCATAAAATTCTAAGTAATTGTAGAACTTACAAATATCTACAAAAAAGTCCGCGACACACTATACCTATCTATGTCAAGTAAGGCACAATAACCATTTTTTTATTTAAAAATCTTGAAATTTTTTGGACTACATTTAAACGCGTTTATTTTACTCATTCTCTTAATCCTTATCAAAATAGATTATTCAATTACTAAGTACAGTTTATGTAGATAATATTTGGTCATTGAATGAATAAAATTGGACATTTGGTTTAGAAGTTATGGCGAAATAAATATATTACGATAATAATTGGCGTCACCAAAGGCGGGTGCGCGTGCGTGAGGAAGACAATCTTTGCAGGGTGCAGCCTGCGTATAATGACTGCATCGTCGATGTTAGTGTCGGAGTCTGTGAATTGACCTGGGAATCATTTTGCTGACCGAGTCGTTCCTGGGTATGCTTTTTCCAGAGCTCACCGACATCCACGTGGGCGGAGCCATAATATTTTATGATTTATGAATTAATGTTAAACTTTGTGCGACATGCCTCCGACTGCATTTTATTATCCACTTTCTTCTTCTACATTTTTCTATGTAACCTTCTATTTATCCTGGCATGAAACTCGTAAGCAAGAGTCGTATCAATTAAAACATGGATTCGATGCCTCCGGCAGAACTAGGTCTTGTTTCGTTATTTTTAGTTAAGTAACATTTTTTGCAGTCGGGTTTTTTGATTTTTAATTAATTTATTTTATTAATTAAATTATATTCAAGCCTGAGGGCGATTTAAGAATATCGGCATGGAAACAAGGTATGTACTTCGTCAATACATCTATGCATAATTTTCAGACGCACATTTGGTAAATTATTATACCTACTATCGGAGAAGTTGATTCTGGCAGATGGCGGACCTACGTAGTTTGGTCGAGTTATGTCAATCCCAGCGAATTACGACGAATCACGACCATTGATTTGGCAGAATCCAACCAAATGACGTAGGTCCACAATTTGCCTACGAATCAACTTCTTTGATAGTACATTTAAGATTAAGTGTGTGAACAGTTTTTCAAGCCAGGCCAAACTGTTCACACGCGGCATATACCAAGCCAATACTGGCTGCCAGTCTTATTGGCAGCCAGTACTGGCTCTTTGAAAACTATACTTTACATTTATTTAATTCGTAGTTTAAAACAAAATAAACCATTTTCTTTCAAAACAAAACACGTATCACACATTTTATCAAAAATACTAGAATAACTTAGTACTAATTCCTGAGGGTAGTTCTATGTACACTTGTAAATGTCACTGTCACTTTGGCACACACTGTTTAGCGCTCTCTGTTGTCAGTAGCGGTAAACGTTCCGTTACACGCCGAAGTATTATCCGGAGCTTGCCTGAAAAACATAATCAGAGTTTTGAAATCATGAAATAGTTCATTTTACTTAGTATAAATTAAAAAGGTGACAAAAAATAAGTTATGCTAGTCTGGGTTAACCTTTCGAGCCCCATATTAAGAGCATCGGTGATCGCGACAACAATAGAATAACAATAGATTTCCAAGAATCCACGATCGAAGGATTAAACTCAATAACAGTGTTATAATTAATATCTATCATAGTGCTATCTTGCTCATTCTTAGTGTTATGAAAGAGACAAACCAGATTAACTTGCAAAATATAGACCTACTAGATGACGCCCGCAACTCAGTTGCGCCAAAATTCGTTTATCGCGCATTTTTCCGGGATAAAAAGTATCCTATGTCCTTTCCCGGGACTCAAAGTATCTTCAGACCAAATTTCAGCAAAATCGATTGAGGGGTTTGGGCGTGAAGAGGTAACAGACAGACAGACAGACACACTTTCACATTTATAATATTAGTATGGATATTAGTATGGATTTTAGTTACTAGCAAGAATACTTACGTTTTATGGTCAACTGTATCAGGCAGTAGCAGTATGATGCCGCCGCCTATCGCACTCAGAACGGCAATCGTCGCCATCGGCAAATGTAGATTTATTTTTGTCTGTAAAGATAACAATTAATTAGTTTAAATAGATATTTTTTTTTTTTTAGATTTAGAAGATTTTAAACGGGTTTGGTAATTATATATTTTATACGGGAAATCTTAACTACTTGATATTTTTTCTAAACTTGTTTAATGAGAATGTATTTAATGAACATGTGTTTTCACACGATACATGTGAAACAAACGATTTGTATAATCTAGCTATTTAACTAAATTATTTTTAGAATCTAACTGCCGCATTCAAAGACGGATTTTAATAGTTTTGTTACTCGTAGGCCTTAACTGTAAATAAATGAAGATTTTGACGTAAGCACCATTCGTCATCGGTCAAATTTTTCATTAAATTAAAGTTAATATGCACTTACCAAGTTCCACAAATATGGAATGCACATGAGCGCCAGGCCCGCTGCCAGCTGACTGGCCCCGACTCCGAGATTCCTCAGCAACGTGGGGTACAATTCCGCCGTAAATATGGGCAGCATCATATTCGTAGCTCCGATAGCAAATTTCCCGACCATCAAACATATGATCATTATCCAATCATCCTCGAACGAAATCGAGAACAGCTCGCTCGCGACGCAAGACAGACCGCACACCATCATGGTGATAAATATAGGTATCCGTCTGCCAGCTTTCAGAAGGATGGGTATGCTTAGAGCTATCGCTGGGATCTCAACCAGCGCTAATATGATTGATGTCAAATGTAGGTTTCCTAGATTGAAATTGCCTATATTCAGTAGGAGGCCATAGTAGGCGATTGTCATGGAGAACCAGGCAAGGAATAAGCATGTGGTGCGTTTGAAGAGGTACCCTTTGAACAGCAACACAACGTTTGAGTTTCCATTCGAGTTTTCTTTCTTCTGTGTGCTCAACAACTTGTCGATTTCGGTCGTGTCTCTCTTATTAAATCTGGCGACTTTTTCCAATATTATTTTGGCTTCCTGTGTCCTGCCCATGCTTAATAACCATCGAGGTGATTCGGGGAGAACAAGCCTGAAAAGAATGCAGTTAAACGGTTAATTACAATATGTCGATAACGATAAAACCATGACATTGTAAGCATAGTTGTATGGTAGGTTTGGAACATTGTTCTTATCGCGAAATTTGTAGAATAGTTTTTGCTCTAACATGCTTGGAATATTTACGGCACCATTCATGATTATTATTGTCACTTGCATGTACTATTTACGCATGAGAGTTGATTACAGCGAATAATTATTTTACTTAGGTTGGGGACAACCAAAAAGTTTCGACTTAAACAAAAAACTTACCCTAAGAATATCAGGAAACATCCAGGTATCGACAGGGCTAGCTGCAAATCCCTCCAGTTTGGCAGCACCAGCGAGACTAGGGACACGATGACGTAAGCAAGCGGGAGCGGGAAGAAATTGCAGACGCCCGCAATGGTGACCCACTTCCCGCCCACTAGCTCCACACTCAACACGAAGGCAGCGTATACCACGGACACGGAGACCAGACCCATCACCAGACGCACTCCCACGTACTGGATGTACGTGTTGACTAGCAGAGAGAGTATGGCGAGCGCGCTCTGCGCTACGATCATACTGATAAGTATCCTCTTTCGTCCAAACCTGGAAAAGTTAAGAAAATATTGTCAAAACTTGCTAAAGTTTATGCTATCATAAAATATCAAAGTATTTGAAAAAAATAATCAAAAGACTTCGTCTATACATATTGTATCCTTTTTAAGCATTTTTGTATCAGCGAAAGTAGATAGGTATTAAAAAACCGGCCAAGCGCTAGTTGGACTCGCCCATGAAGGGTTCCGCAGCAGCAATAAGGTTTATTTCTATAAAATTAAAAGATTTTTGATTTATTTTTATATTTTAGTTGATTTAATGAAAGTTAAATTAATTAAATTAAATTAAGGTTTACAATTTATGACGTATAAAAAAAACTACTAGCTAGATGTCGTTCAAACCAATTTTCGTTGGTAGTTTTTATAGTAATGTACATTGTACATCATATCTTTTTTTTACAACTATCATGCCCCTACTTTAGAAGTTAGAGGGGGGGGGGACACATTTTACCACTTTGGAAGAGTCTCTCTCGCAAACTATTCAGATTAGAAAAAAATGATATTAGAAACCTCAATATGATTTTTGAAGACCTATCCATAGATACCGTACACGCATAGGTTAGACGATTTTTTTTTGTTTTAGTTGTACCTATGGGGACCCCTAAAATTTTTAATATTTTTTAAATTTTTGTATCAAAATCTTAATGCGGTTCACAGACTACATCTACTTACCAAGTTTCAATAGTATAGCTCTTATAGTTTCGGAGAAAAGTGGCTGTGACATACGGACGGACAGACAGACAGACAGACGGACAGACAGACAGACATGACGAATCTATAAGGGTTCCGCTTTTTGCCATTTTGGCTACGGAACCCTAAAAACGCTTGAGTTTAAGTCCAAGCAAAGATTATGGTACATAATATGTAAAATGGCTAAACAAGACTTTAAAGTTGTTTGCACAACACACAGTACAATTCGTTAAAAAATTATGGAATAAGAACTTACTTATCAGATATCCAGCCACCAACAACACCTCCCACACCGATTCCAACTAGGAACACCACTTCCGCCAAATTTGTGAGTCCTGATCGGTCGCATACTAAGCTCCATTCTGATATGATGGTGTTGCCAACGTCAGATCTGTCGAATTCCCATTCTGTGCACTTCACTAGTGACGTCAGAGGCGCTGTGTAGTTCATGATATCTTCCACAGTGACGTAGGATGGTATCGCACGAACGTGGCAGGCATCGGTAGGCTGGCTGTAGTTGAGCCATATGTCAAGAGGTACACTTGATAAGTTTTCCGGCCTTGCGCACCAAAACTTCGTTTGTGTTGCCTGGAATGGAACAAGAGCAAATTGTCTTGAAAAGGCCTAGGAAAATGTCCATAAAGGAAAATAGACATACATTTTTTATGTAGTAGCCGCGCTATCAAACTGTATACTTAAGGGGCCGGGCTTTACTACAAAATATTTCAACTCTAAAAAATATTTTTTAGTATTTAAATATTTTGTAGTAAATTTACTATTTATTTATATATTTTTTAGTGTTTTACTCTATTTTTCAGTGTTTAAATATTTAGTAGTAAATTTACTACTAAATATTTAAACACTAAAAAATAGAGTAAAACATAGATAGTCAAAAAATTTATACATAAATATTTTTTTTTAGTGTTTAAATATTTTGAAGTTAATTTTTGTACAGGAACATAGGTAATTACAATTTTAAGCTGAAAAATAACTCAATGTTAAATATTTTCGTATGAGAAAATGATTTTGGTATTACGTATGTATGAGAATTTCGAGGGTAGCCCGGCCTCTTAATTGGGAATAATAAGGTAATGTTTTGTATCCCTTTTGTCGTAGAGATTATTGTAGACAATAGTAAACATAATTCAATTGTACCTTCTAAGCTAAGGTTTATAAAAATTAGCCGTTATTACATAATGGGTTCCTTAATATTTATTTTAGGCAGTGTTTTGACCATAAGTATTTTGTTGACACCAAGGTTACAAAAGACTCTATCACTGTAAGTGCAGTATTTCCTCTATGATCTTTGTTTTGCTTTGTATGAAATCAGCATGAAGATAAAACAAACAACCATCTTCAGTGTTACTAATTAGTGAATATATAAATATTATTTTTTATGTAACTTTAGTTAAGTACAATAATTATACGTATTTGAATGTAGCTCAACCAAATCCAATAATAACAACTATGGTAAATACTTAGATTAAAATTAACTTTTCATGCTCTAATTATTCCGATAGTATTTATCCTTAAAATTCTTACCGTAAAAGTAGGCAGGTAAATGTGGAATGTGCAGGGGAAAGAGAAGAGTGAGAGCAGGAAGGTGATCATCAACTGCCAGGGCCCGTAGTCCCCGATGATCTTTGACACGACGTCTGGTTCTACGTCATCATGTTCTGGCACCTTCGGTTTGTCCTTACTGAGTCCTTGTATTGGTATAACTGAAAATAAAATTTTCACATATTAATTAGAGTTGTTAAGATTATTTGTCTTAAACACCGTTTTCAGATACAGGTCATTGCGATTTATAATATTAAGTAGAGCGAATTAACACGGATTACACAAAGGCTTTAGATAAAATAAGTCATGCACTTCCTATAAAATGAATGCACGTAATATCTTAAGCTAATTTGTATGTACAAGTTGTGGCCTTTGGATACTAACTTTGGTCACCTAATAAGCCATATTATGTACTACTTTTTGGATTTTTCTTTGAATTTTTTATGAAGAGTTCCTCACGGGCATTGTAGTAGGACCTCTCCTTTATAATACTTATGCTAACGACGATAACTTTGATTGTTATATTTTCAAATTGTATTCAAAATAATAATATTGTGTTTTAAATGAGAAGTTTGTTGTAATAACAAGCAATAATATTATTATAAGGGATAGTCGACCTTTTGTAGAAGGAAATTATAACATGTGTAAAGATTATCATGACCTAGTATTAGAGGTTATTGATAACGTCTGAGGCTACGGGCTAGTGCGATTAGCTTAAAAAGTAATTAAGTCTGCGTTTTATCATTGTTACATATTTGTGCGTAATTAATATTTATATATTTAACGCCAAGAAGCAAACAGCCATGTTATCGTAATATTATAATATTATGGTTATTAAAATTGCCTTTGATAATTGTAAATTGTAGTAATTACCTCACAATGTTATAGGAATTACATAATAATATTCAATTTAAATAGGACATTAAAAAGATGGAAAAATCTTACTCGTGCAAAAAAACGTGTTCCTTTCTATGTGCAAAATTAATATTCAGCTACAATTTAAATATGGTAATGTATCAAGATTATTTGTAGAATTAAAATAACTGGATCGATTAATTTTGCATTGAAAATATAATTTATTTTAGGCTTCTAGAAAAGACATTGACACATAACGGATGCTACTAGAAATATTTATAATGTTCGTTAAAAAATTAGATATTACTAGCTGACCCAGCAAATGTTGTTTTGCCATATAAATGATTTTTGGTATGAAAAATAGATGTTGGCCGATTCTCAGACCTACTCAATATGCTCACAAAATTTCATGAGAATCGGTCAAGCCGTTTCGGAGGAGTACGGGAACGAACATTGTGACACGAGAATTTTATATATAAAATTTTAAATTTGTCATATTTGGTTGGTTTAGACTTTAGGGTCTTATTTATTTTGGTTTGAAATACTATTGAATATATGCATATATGCATTAATAGAACTAAACAAGGAACAATGACCTACAATCTTCATGCAAATGCATGACGATGTTAATTTAAAATTGTGACTGTCACCGGAACTAAACCATTGGAGTTATGATATCTGGTAATTCAATAGACAGTAGGATTTGCGGCCAAGGCGACTGATTATGTTAATCTAAAATGACAGTAAAAAAGCACAAAGTAATGTGTTGGCTTGTTGTATTGAAATCAATATTATTTAAATCATTGATACTACAGTATTTGCATCATTCAATTTGCTGATAATATTCTGTTATGGGACTCATTATATCTTTACACTAATCAAAGTCATTTTAGAATGGCAAGACTTAAGCATGAAGAGGTAACACACAGACTGTCAGACAGGTGCTCGTAGCGTACGGACGGATTTATAAAAGTATTAATTTATTATTCGTTGACCACATCAGTAAGAAGATATCCCTCCACTTGAGGGTCAAACGTCTGTAGTCTCGTCACAAGGTCAACTTCAGTTCCTTTGTGGTGAGAGTACCGACGCATCTTCTGTCGACCTTTGAAGCGGAGGAATTCTGGCCGACTGATGTGGTCTACCGAAGGTTCCGGGGGAAACTCCGGAATGAAGCGCGCGTCGCCGATAACTAAGTGACAAAGCGTAGTTAGTGTATACATAATATATAATATGTAATATGTATGTTTGTCATTAAGTTTGTGCCTGAAATAAATACATAAATAAAAATAATATATACTACTTCCTTTATCTATTTTGGCTAATTCATTCAAGACCTTAGTCTATATTTGGCGTACAATATGATTATTCCGGATCAATTTTTGATATTTATAGAAACCGATAACGGATATGCAAAAATATATTAAGAGGTCGCTTGCCTTCAATATCGCAAAAATTGCGACGTATTAATATGAATTTAAACGTGGGAATCTAAGAATATATTTTCAATAATGACAATCTAATGGTATCTTTATTAATAATAATTAGGTAACAATATACATAAGTCAAAATAAAATTATACAATTTTATACAGTCCTTAATTTTAAGTAAAATTTTAAAATAGATTCTGCATTATCTGATCCTATCAAAATAGAATCATGATAGTTCGAGCGTTTTTTAAATTTGCTTACAATCTACTCAACGTAATCTAATACAAATCTCCATGTTTGGTTAGATGTTCCATTTATCATTTTAAATTGAATGCAGCAGTGTAATGTTCTTTGAAAAATATTTAAACTAGCTAAAAGCCGTTCTTTGTGAAGGCTCGCGTCGTTTTTCTGCGAGGTAATAATCTTTAAGGCAGTTTTTTTTTATATATTTTTATAGTAACCAAATTTTGATTGATGATAACACATGCACACATATAAATAAAATTACTACATTAAAGCACAAATCAATAGGCGTGATAGTTTTTCTGTAAAGTGTACCACAAAAGTGCTTACTAGGGCTCGCTTCGCTCGCCCTGACAATCTCACCTGTCTTCTCAGAATTCCATAACTTAGAGACTACACCGTATCTAGAAACTAGGAAGTCTCTAGATGAAGGTTATTTATTAATAGCGACTGCTTAATTAGGTGTAGCTCTCAATTACAGACTCATATGAAACAATTAATACAAGAATCACTTCCATTAGCTGCACTTCAAGTCTCTTCGCTATTTGCATCACTTATTATCTTACTCTTTATACTGGACCACTTTATAGTACCAAAAATTTGTATTGTATGTTTATAAGTTGCAGTGTATAATTTTAAAATTATTAGGCTTCAAAATTGTTAAAAAATAGAAACCTATAACCTCGGCTTTGCGCCTTTGAATATCTTTATATTCAAAAAGTATGGTAAAATGCCTCTATATATATTACTTTTGAGCGTGTTCACTTTATTCTACAATCTTTGTATTTTGATTGATTAGATGCACTTCGTAATTTACCTCTACTTACTGTCTTTTGTTTTATTTGTAAAGAAAATAATATGTATAGACTCATAACTCAGTTATGATATAGAATCATATATTCTAAATTTTAATGATTAAAAAAATACAATACCGTACAATAATATAATACAATGCAACACTCTTCATATTCCCTTTAAACATTATTACAACATTATTAGGACAGTAAAGTGGGTGTCATTGCATAACACTCGTAATAGTGTGACAATATTAATTAGTGTAGACGCATCGTCTCTGGACATTGTTATCTACAATTATTACATATTATAAATCAGACATATTCTATAATACTACAGAATGTATAATAGAGTAAACGTGGACTTATAGCCAATCTAACTATATAGGCCATGCTTGAGGTTTTAGGAATTGCATATGAGGAGCGGGCAAGTCGCTGGCCCCGGGCAATAAAGGCGTAATATCAAAAATCGTTTTGTTCCGGAGAGACAAAATAAGCTAATTTGTTTATAGTGCAGCGTACAGTGGTCCAAAACAAGCGTTTGAAGTGTTATATGAAAGCTATTTTTTTACTTATTTAACCATATCAAAATAATTGTAATAGTGTACAAATTTATTGAAATAATTGAAAAAATGTATAATACAACTAATAAGCGATATTGTTTCAATTGCAATATTGTTTATTGACTTTATAAAAACACCATACCGCTTGAGATTTACGGCTGTAAGAACAAATTACGACGCATTTTTCGCTTTAGATTTCGAGCGTACCAACCGATTACTCCCTTCTTCTGGGGAATCTTACAGCGAAAGCTTATCTGTATTGTATCTTCACCGGTTTTTTTAGTTATGTTTCATAGAGTAATGCAAGAATACAGTTTTAGTCGTAAGAGAATTTTCCATTCCATAAAGCTGTTGTCATTTATTATACCTAAAACGTTATTTAAAAAAAATAAAAAAGATAGGGGTGATACTAGGACTGGAAGGATGAAGATAGGACTAATACTCAGAGAAGCCAAAAATCGAATAACATTAAAAAGGGCGTAACCGGCGTTTACCTTTTATTGCCCGGGGCCAGCGAAGTGTGAAATAGCTTAACCTGGAAAATCCTTATTCTTGATGTACCATCGAGTAAATTGATTCCTAAGCAGCTGACAGACCAACATCATTTGGTCGGATCATGTCAATTCATTGTTAATTGTGATCTGTCAGCTGGGTTTGACATAACGTGACCAAACTACGTAGGTCCCCCATCTGCCTAGGATACAACTTCTCTGATAGTAATTTTTCTTTTAAAAGAGTCAGCATAAATTTATCCTCTGTGGAATATGATTTTGAATCTTCTATACTTATCTATACTTATTATAAAACATAGTCGCTTTTTTTGTCCCTCATGTCCCTTTGTTCCCTTTAATCTTTAAAACTACGCAACAGATTTTGATGATTCTTTCAGTGTTAGATAGCCCATTTATCGAGGAAGGTTATAGGCTATATTTTATCACGCTAAGACTTATAGGAACGAAGAAATAGAGGAAAATGGGGAAAAAATGGGGAAAATTATTTTAAAGGGCTAATAAGCACTTTTGTGGTACACTTTACAGAAAAACTATCACGCCTATTGATTTGTGCTTTAATGTAGTAATTTTATTTATATGTGTGCATGTGTTATCATCAATCAAAATTTGGTTACTATAAAAATATATAAAAAAAAACTGCCTTAAAGATTATTACCTCGCAGAAAAACGACGCGAGCCTTCACAAAGAACGGCTTTTAGCTAGTTTAAATATTTTTCAAAGAACATTACACTGCTGCATTCAATTTAAAATGATAAATGGAACAGCTAATCTCAGGAAGTACTGGTCCGATTTGAAAAATTCTTTCAGTGTTAGATAGCCCATTTATTGAGGAAGTCTATAGGCAATATTTAATCACGCTAAGACAAATAGGAGAATGTGAAAAAACGGGGGAAAATATTTGAAAGGGCTTATCTCGCGAACTACTGGAGTAATTTTTATGTTATTTGGCACAGATAAGACGTAGACCATGTGAAGGATCATAGGCTATCCATTTTAATCATTTTTTCAGTGGCTATATATTTTATACCCGTGCGACGCCGGGGCGGGTCGCTAGTATAATAATAATTGAAGTCTGTTCATTGTACTTGGGTTCGCAAGATTAGACTATTGGAATTGTTTGACCGACACTGACCCGCTTTCGCATAAACGCAGTTTTTGCCGGTGCAATGTTTCGATGGAAATTTATGTTTTACAATGCCATCGTTAGTAACAGTTTGGAGTCAGTAAAAGGTTTTTTCAGCAGCTGCTAACTAGCTCTTCAACTGGTTGCTGTCTAACGAAGTATTTAGTCTAAAATAGGTGAATTCTAAAGTGTATAGAATTCATGAATTTGCATACAAGTTGATGTATTTAACTATATTAGAATATCATCAAGCGGTCCCTTTTGATCTCAATTAATGTCGTTAACTCGAGAATTCGATGTCTTGTTTTTCATTAATTCAATATTAGCTTGCTCATGGGTGATGAGGCTATAAACCTACCCTAACATTGTGAACAGTAACTTGACCTTAATGTTAAGTAGTAGGTCCAGTTATTTTGACTTTTAAATTGTTATATAATTAACAAATTATCAATTAATTTTAACAATAATATTTAAACACAATAATATTTGTGTTTCATTAACTAATAGATCGCTTGTTATAGCGTTACAATGGCATGTATGTACTTTCAAACACTGCCAAAACCCTCATTTAGCATCGCTTACATATATATCGCTTATACCACGTGGCATACATAATCACGAGGTACAATGAAGTGGCATAAGTTGGCATAATACAGAGCAAATGATTATAATAGATGATTTATAATGATAGTTTGCGTTTGAGCATTAATAGCAGATTTAACTGCAAATTATAGCATTGCATGTTTAAGATAAAATTCGAAGTTATAATATTAAACAGTCTTCATAACTGATTTACTGGGAGCAAGAAAAAACATTTTAAAATTATTTTGTATTGATTTTTAAAGACCAGCTAGTATTTTGACACGTGCCGTGGAATAAATTGTAACTATAGGTCTACCAGAATCTGATGGCAAAAAGTGGGAAAATAAATTGACTCTAGCAATTCCGGGGTAATTGGAATAAAACATTTTGATCCTTTTTTTCTTTTCGCGCCTATTTCTGTGTGTTAAACATGCAAATATAAAAAAAGACGGATTGCACTCCGGGAGTGCCGGCAGAAGTGAAAACTAGATTATTAACGTTGTGCATTATTTTTGTAACCCATTTAGTATGAAAATCGATTTTAAAAAAATCGATTTTTTTTAATTAATCGAAACTCTTAATTTTTTTTAATGAAAATCGATTTTTTAAAAATCGATTTTTTTAATTAATCGAAACCCTTACAATCGATTAAATTTTTAACCCATTTTTTATGAAAATCGATTTTTAAAAAATCGTTTTTTTTATCAATCGAAACCCTTACAATCGATTAAAAAATATCGACAATCGAAAAAAAAACAATCGATTGTTTTAATAGTTATTTTTAATAGCTCAAATTTAAACTAATGCGGTGTCATTTTGCTAATGCTGCTTCGCAAAAAAACAGTCGCTCTGACTGAAACACCAGAAACTGTCAAAATCGTAGTTAAATGTAAATTAGCTACAAAAAAAATCAATTACACCTGCATACTGAATTGGACATAAAAAGTAATTACTTTGACGGTAGCCTGTGTCTTGCTGCAAGCCCTCTCTAATGACCCGTTAAATTGCCTCATAGGAAGGAAATGCGAATGAGATGTTCATTATAACCAACTTTATACCTTTGACTCATCTTATTCAGCGGCGTAGCTACTAAGGCATACGTTGGGGCCCTGAGGCCTCCAAGCTTAGGAGGGCCCTCAATGTCTAATCTATAAATTGTAGATGCCATTTTTTTTACGTTTTTTCTCAAATATCAAGACAGTAAGATAGCAAAATATTGCAGTTGGCAGGGGAAGTGAAATTTCTTAATTTGTTAAGTGACATTACACAGTACCCGCACTACATTGACGCTACATTATTTTTTGGCCGGGGGTTCTTGGATATCTAGCTATGCCACTGATCTTATTAGGTTGTTTATCGTTTCTTCTCTTTATTCTTTGACTCATGCAACACGTAGTAGCGTACGTGCTCAATCGTGGGTCATGCCACAAAACACACAATAGCTATATAAAAGGGACAGAGATGCTGGTTTTATCGCCGTTTCGGCAGCGCCGTTGAAGCGCACGCGTTCGAAGATGTATGGGGGTAGTAGTAGCGTTTTATACAGGGCCCCCTTAAGGGCTACTGGCGCCTGTGTGCAAAAAAATGATTTGGCGCCCCTTTAGGCAAATTTTTTGGGTCCTTGGTTTTGGCGCCCCTAAAGATGGCGATTTGGCGCCCCTAGAGGATGGCCCCCGTGTCCATTGCACACATTGCACATATGGTCTACCGAGCACGCTGCTCAAGCGCAGAGCAGCGCGCTCGACTCTACTAGTCCCATAGGCTAGTTTTATCGTTAAGAGCCCGGGCTACCCTCGAAATTCTCATACATACGTAATACCAAAATCATTTTCTCATACGAAAATATTCAACATGTTTGAGTTATTTTTCAGCTTAAAATAGTAATTACCTAGGTTCCTGTACAAAAATTAACTTCAAAATATTTAAACTCTAAAAAAATTTTTTTGTGTATAAATTTTTTTTTACTAAATTTACTACTAAATATTTAAACACTAAAAAATAGAGTAAAACACTAAAAAACTAACACTAAATGGTAAATTTACTACAAAATATTTATACTCTAAAAATATTTTTTAGTATTTAAATATTTTGTAGTGTATTTTTGTACAGGAACCTAGGTAATTACTATTTTAAGCTGAAAAATAACTCAAACATGTTAAATATTTTCGTATGAGAAAATGATTTTGGTATTACGTATGTATGAAAATTTCGAGGGTAACCCGGGCTCTTAAAATAATTTCATGATTGGTTTTTCTAAATTTGGCTTAAATTTAATGATTTAATATAATTCAAAGAAATAAATCACTTCTGTCATTTACAGACTATAGTTAATTGAGTAACTTTTACGCATATTAGAATAAAATGAAATGAAAAAGCATGTTAAGACTAGTGTTATTTAAAAAAAAACTTGATAATCTGGTATTTGGATTTAATATTTTATTAAAATTAGAAGAATATTCAGATTCTAAAATTAGAACTAGACGAATATGCGTTTTAACTTTTACGTTGAGTCTAGCTAGCTGCCAGATAGAGATGCGAAAAATTAATTTCCTATTACAAACAATACCTAAGAGAGATTAAACTTTGCTCTAGGTAGATAAAAAATACTTAACAAAAAAATATCGAACTTAGGCTTTTTACTTAAAATTAATTATGTACAGACAAAAAGGTCGTCTTAAATAATCCATTCTTCCATAATAATCCATGCCAATATTATAAATGCGAAAGTGTGTCTGTCTGTCTGTTAAGGCGCTATATTGAAAAAACTGTCCTTTTTGACGTAATACTATAGGACTCTCAGAAATGTTACAAATTAGGCCTACTACGAAACTATTTTGAGACTCAAACAATCGGACGAGAATGCCGCGTCCTGCTCTAACAACGTCATTTCACGTTTGTTAGAGTAGGAGGCGGCATTCTCGTCCGATTATTTGAGTCTCAAAACAGTTTCATGGTACAAGGCCTGGTAATGAGATATACATATCTTCATAGCCTTATCTGGGTTTGAGAAGAACTAAAAACACGATTAATGTATTTTGCCTCGATACATTTAATTTTCGAAATGACCTCTTAAAAATACGAAATTTGAAGATTATTTTTAAACGAAAATAGATGTATTGTGGGAAATTAGTGTAATTGATAGACATCTTTGCAACTCAGAATCGTATAGAAGCATTTTGCTTAGATGCTCCTAGTTATTTTATGATTATAATTACGTTTTTTCGCATGTTTTCCGAGCGAGCCGATAGCTTCTGGCCGCAGCGTATTCACGACTTTATAGTCATACAAATTAAGTATAAAATTGCCCTTGCGGTAAAATTACTTTTGATATAGCGCCTTAACTATTCACACTCAAACGGCAAAACCTTTTGCTTTGAAATTTGGTATGGAGATACTTTGAGTCCCGGAAAAGGACATAGGATACTTTTTATCCCGGAAAAATTTTGGCGCAATGGAGTTTAATCGGGGATCATCTAGTAAATAATAAAATTAGAAGATTATGTAAATAAAAAGACATTATATTAATACCCTTAATTATTCTGATGCAGTCGAACAAAAACGACTTATAGCTAGTAATCTGTTTCGTATTGTTTTCGGTTCCTCGTCCTAACGGTCAGTCTCTACATGCGTAGTCCTCTTTGGATGAGGGCTTCCTCTATTTATGTAATAAAATACGTATGACACACATAAGCAAATGTTGAGACAATTTGGAGCAGTAGATCATTGGAGACAATCATTCTTTTAGGATAAACTGTATGGTAATCTTGAATTATAATAAGAAAACTGTTTGCAGAAATTTAGGGTATACTAACAGACACGGCAATTTTTTTGCCAATTGTTTTGTTATATAACTGTATTTTATAAAAAGACTAGCTGTTCCGCGCGGCTTCGCCCGCGTAATTTATGAATTTCACACAACCGTACATTTTTCCGCAAAAATAGCCTATGTCCCTTCACATGGTCTATTCTTCAAGTTTGCCAAATAACATAATTTTTCGGTTTCCTCTATTTTTTTGCTCCTGTTATTCTTAGCGTGATAAAATATAGCCTATAGCCTTTCTCGATAAATGGGCTATCTAAAACTGAAATAATTTTTCAATTCGGACCAGTAGTTCCTGAGATTAGCGCGTTCAAATAAGCCCTTTCATATAATATCCCCCGTTTTTTTCACATTTTCCTCAATTTCTTCGCTCGTATTGTTTGTATCGTGATAAAATATAGCCTACAGCCTTCCTCGATAAATAGGCTATCTATCATTGAAAGAATTTTTCAATTCGGACCAGTAGTTCCTGAGATTAGCGCGTTCAAATAAGCCCTTTCAAATAATTTTCCCCCGTTTTTTCCACGTTTTCCTCTATTTCTTCGCATATATTTGCCTTAGCGTGATAAAATATAACCTATAGCCTTCCTCGATAAATGGGCTATCTAACGCTGAATTTTTTTTTCAAATCGGACTAGTAGTTCCTGAGATTAGCGCGTTCAAACAAACAAACAAACAAACAAACAAACAAACTAACAAACTCTTCCGCTTTATAATATTAGTATAGATAAAACCGACTTCAAAATTGTACGTAATTGAGAATTAAAATTCCCTATCTCAAAAACTACAGAACCGATTTTGATGAAACTTGCAGTATTCCCAAAGTTGGAAAATACCTAGTACAATAAAAAAGAATCATTTAGATCGGACTTGTAGTTCCGGAGATATGCGTGCACAAACATAAAAACATACATACATACACTTTTGAAATTTGGCACATTTGTTCAGAAGCTGTTATAGATTAACATATATACAAGAACCGGGCAGTTCTGGTAATATTACATACATATATTCGAATTGATTTCGACTTTTTTTTAAGTCGTTTAATTAATATTTCTAGTATCAATTTCAAAAGCAGATGAAAACCTATTCTCAGGCCTAACGAATGTACATACAAGATTTCATTAAAATCGGTTGAGCCATTTTGGAGGACTTCGCGCACAAACACTGTGATACGAGAATTTTATATTAGAAAAAAATATAAGGATAATTTATTCCTAATTTATCTAAATGAGTATGCGGTGTGAATAGATTGAAGGGCGAGGTCTTAAAGGTCACTAGCCCCGGCTTCACAGCTGATTTTTACATAAATTGTGTCTGTATGTTACCTCTTCTCTTCACGCCTATATTGCTGAAGCAATTGGCATGAAATTTAGTATGGAAATACTTTTAGTCCCGGAAAAGGACATAGGATAATTTTTATCCCGGAAAATTTACGGTTTCCACGCGATAAACGAAAAGCGCAACAGAGTTGCGCGCGTCATCTCTTACTTTCTAAAATCAGCAATTTCCTTTCCCTTTTTATGTAAACAGAAGGTTATGGTGGTTACTGATAGAATACAGTTACCGATACTTGTGACTCATAAACGAACCCGGAAGAATCATCATCATCAATCTACGATCAGCTGGTATTATAAACAGGTGCCATAATGGTGAAAATCGTATAAACAATTGTTTAATAGGTGTATTCTTGTTAGTGTTTACAGAGGTGCCGCTGTGTTACAAGTGTGGCCACACTGCACTTATTACTTCGGACATTCCCATATTAGTATAGTAGAGGTACATAATATTATTTTGTCCGAAAAATGTGACATGAGATGATCTGCTTATTACTACAAGTAATTTTACAATACTTTAACTCCTCTCATTGAAACTCTGAACTACTCTGGATGGAGGGACGAACAGTCAAATCTTGACATCTAGAGAGCAACGTACGTTCTTGATATTAAAACTGTTACCGCATGAAATTACAAACTGCTGTTAAAAGAAACGGAACTTAAGGAAGAATGCAGTAAATTTTTTTTGTTCACCGAATTCGTACATGTTTTTATGGCGGAGGTAAAAGATAAAATTTACTACGAGGAAAATTTGGTGACCCTAGTGGGGGAGATCTCCGGAAGCAAATCTGCTGAACGAAATTGGTCCGATGTGAGCGCGCGGTCACTGTG
Organism: Lysandra bellargus; assembly: GCA_905333045.1. Classification (NCBI taxonomy): domain Eukaryota; kingdom Metazoa; phylum Arthropoda; class Insecta; order Lepidoptera; family Lycaenidae; genus Lysandra; species Lysandra bellargus. The sequence continues at coordinate 8,602,838 of HG995350.1, read as the reverse complement.
CTGGTTACTTGCACCCGTATTGTTGTACCTCAAATAACTAACGGCTAGAAACTATAATCCGACCAAAAACATAAAATATGTAAAAATTGAAAGCCAAGTTCCATACAAACATTATTCTTGTTTATGGACTTAGCCGTAAAAAGGATGGAGATCTAAATGAGTGCCAAGTTCCATGGAAAATCTAAATATGTATGTATAGGAACCAAATAACATTATGAACAAATAATAGAGTCTATTTCTTTGCTTTATTGAATATCTATAACAATTAATGTTATTTAAATAATGTGAGATCATAAACTAGATTAGATCTAACTTGGCCAGTTTTCATTACATCAGTCATTTCATAAAGTTATTGAACATTTTAATTCTGATGAAAACTAGCCAAGTAGAATCTAATCTAGTTTAAGATCTCAAATTATTTAAATAACATTAAAGAAAACTTTCCAAGCAAGGGTAGACAGTAGACATCTTAATCTTCCCAGTTCAAACATACATAGTGTTCGACTATATTCGATCACAACCTTAAGGTGTTATTTCACCACTTCCCGACGAGTATCGGATATGCTATCCGCAACTTATCTGGCAGATACTTCATCTATCAGATAAATAATTTATCTGATAGATGAAGTATTCACAATTATTGTGGATAGCCTATCTGAAACTAATCAGGAAGTGGGGAAATAGCCCCCAAGCCTTGTTGAGTATCAGACGAATAAAACAAAGAAAATTCAAGCGAATGGAAAAAGCAGCTACCATCAGGAGGCATTGGAATAATACGGTATAACACAAGTGTATTTCCAAGCATTAACTATAGGGTACAGCTTATTGTGCGGAAGTAAAGAAGCTATTATTATAGCTGTCTAACAGACAGACAGACGGACGGACGGACGGACAGACGGACAGACGGACGGACAGACGTATTAAAAGAATTCTATATCTATTCCCGGGACTCAAACTATATCTCCATACCAAATTTAAGAACAATCGGTACAAGCAATTTGGGCTTGAAGAGGTAACAGACAGACAGACATACTTCATAAAGTCACCTTCTATTAATTTCCTAAAGTTTTTTCACTTCACAAATAAATATTTACGGAGAGCTCCCATACAATAAATTGATTTTTTTGGCCTTTTTTGCTCAAAATCAATAATGGCAGCCGGTAGATACTTGAAAATTGCAAAAAATCTTTAATTATATTTTTATTTTCATAATTTATAATAAAAGTAAAATAAAATAAATGTTTAAGGGGGGTCTCTATACAAAAAACACAATTTTTGCCTAGTTTGGCTCTGTCCGACTCACACTTGACCGTTTTTTTTTTTTTTTTTTTCTGATTTTTCCTCACGCTTTCACACAATTGCCGAGCTGGATTCCAAATTTCAGCCTTCTAGGTCATCTGGAAGTGGGTTAGAATTTTGATCTATTGGTCAGTCAGTCAGTCAGTCAGTGATAAAAATGTAGATTTTCGGACGTTAATATCTTAATAACCGTTTGAGCTGTGCTTATGAAATTTAGAGCATGTAGTTCTCACAAGTCTCATTATAAGAGCCAAATTTGAAACGTTTATGTCAAATAGTTTCGGAATTATGAGAGGGTCAAAAGTACCTGCAAATGGTTCGTGTAATATTACACACGGTGCTGCTCGCCATTCTGTTATGCTGGAACTTGGCTTGACACGCTACCGCGTGTCTAGATATACTAGATGACCCGGTGAACTTCGTGAAGTTCTCTGTTGTGTTCTACATCTAGTATATTATATTATACTTATATCTATTAATATAAAGTAATTCTGAGCAATGGACAAAGTTTTTAAATTTTTGAAATTAAAATACTATATTACCTAATAATAATTAGTGTCGCTTCTTATAACATAAAATTGCATTAGACGTGAAAATCTTAATTTTAGTTCTTAACTAGGATAAACTAAATCTTAATAAATAATTTTTAAATCTATCGCGGATTTTATCGTGTAGCATGTTTGTTATGCCGCGGCCGCACATGCGTCTATCGTCACGAAGCTTCGTGCTATGAGATGATACCATTGGGTCTAAACACACTAGGCTGAATTACGCCGGCGTAAATTCCGCCGCGTTTACGCCGCGTTTAAATTGCATACAAAATACGGGTCGAATACTAGAGGTGACGTACTATTACGTCGCGTTTTGTATACGTTTGACATTTGCGGCGGAAATTACGCCGGCGTAATTCAGCCTAGTGAGTTTAGACATTGGATGATACACGCAGATCGTCTAATCACTAATGGTATCGTTTCAAGCACGCATGTACGGCTGCAGCACTAAAGATTGAAAAATTAAAACAATAGCTAGGTATACGTTTTCAGCTTCAAAAGGCAATCCGAAGAAATCTGCGTGGAAGTTCTCTTAATCTCTATCCGAGATGAATATTCTACAATGACGATTATTTGCGAATGTAGATAGTAGAGATATTAACAAAAGCACATTTTGTTTGAGCTACTCTTTCATATTTCAGTTCAGTTTTCTTTCAGACAGATCCGCTTTCTATTTTGCGGTCTTTTGAAAACTTTTTTTTATACAAGACATTCTAAATATTATCTTATAAATAGTATCTATATATATACTTTATTTTGGTTCCGTTGTTTGTTGTTTCAGGAATGTTCCGTTGTTTCAGGAATGTTTTAAGCTTCGAAAATTTTGGATAAGCTTTTAGAAAATATTAACTTTATTTTAATTGTAGTTGCGATAAGAGAGCCTATATTGGTAGCTTGTAGTTTAATCCGTCGATCACCAATTCCTGGAAATCTTTTGTTCTCGCGGCCCATATGGGCCTTACGGGGCTTGATGGGTATTAATTATTATTAAATACATATATTGGTAGCTAGTGGTTTAACATTGATCAAACGAAGCATCTGATGCAAACTGGCTGAAACGCGATCTAGCTCATCTCTAGAAGTTTCAATTTACATACAGTCTAGTTCTTAACGTACGGAATTTTATTTCAAGGTAAAATCCAAAATAATCAGTTAAGAGGAAAAAACATGCTTCCGGCTTCTCGTATTGTCCCCACTCCCCACAATCGAAAGCTACACGCAAAGCACGTATTATTGTAACGATCTACGACATTGTAAAGTTGATGTAAGATTTCATTTAACCTTTGCGACAAGGAATAGTATGCGCAATAAAAAACGGAAGAATAGAGTCAAGTAATAGGCGAATTGGAATATCCGCTTGGATAAAAACGAGGTCCTTGGCCTTGTGAAAACATGATTTTCTAAATTAATACAGGAACTGCATCACGCTGCAAGCTAAAGTTCGTTTTGTAGGCTATCTGTGAATAACTAAACAGTTTCTTGAGACTATAATAGTAATGAGACCTTGAACTTTTAAACGTTTTCAAATCCTATATTTATAATTACTAATTACAAACAAGACTCGGAAAACCTCTTAATTTTAGTTGGTACTAATGTACACCTATACTTATAAATAGTACCTAATAATTAGTAGTAGGATACTTTATCAAACTGTATCTACTAAAATGATATTATAGCTGTAACTTATTATTATAATTATAGAATGAGCTATCAAACCAAATATTTATAATATAAAAATCCTTTTAATACAATATATATATATATATATATATATATATATATATATATCGATGTTACATAGTATACGTACATCGTTATAAAACTTTACAACATACAACTCCTAGTTTTGCAAGCTATTTTTCTGATGAATACAATATACAATCAATAGTTTATCTAAGGAAGAAATATTGTGTTAGCGAAACGTCTCCATACAGAAACCTTGTGTTAGTGAAACGTCTCCATACAGAAACCTTGTGTTAGTGAAACGTCTCCATACAGAAACCTTGTGTTAGTGAAACGTCTCCATACAGAAACCTTGTGTTAGTGAAACGTCTCCATACAGAAACCTTGTGTTAGTGAAACGTCTCCACACAGAAACCTTGTGTTAGTGAAACGTCTCCATACAGAAACCTTGTGTTAGTGAAACGTCTCCATACAGAAACCTTGTGTTAGTGAAACGTCTCCACACAGAAACCTTGTGTTAGTGAAACGTCTCCATACAGAAACCTTGTGTTAGTGAAACGTCTCCATACAGAAACCTTGTGTTAGTGAAACGTCTCCATACAGAAATCTTGTGTTAGTGAAACGTCTCCATACAGAAACCTTGTGTTAGTGAAACGTCTCCATACAGAAACCTTGTGTTAGTGAAACGTCTCCATACAGAAATCTTGTGTTAGTGAAACGTCTCCATACAGAAACCTTGTGTTAGTGAAACGTCTCCATACAGAAACCTTGATTGACCCTGCACGACTTAGAGATGCACAAAACACGAACTGCAGCACTGAGCGTGTATATATATACATTTACTACTACATATACAGTTACTTGGTACAATAACATCTCTGAATATTAATAACCTGTAACTCAAGGTGAAGAACTACCATATTTTTATATTACCAATAGCTTTTACTTTTATTTATCAGAATACAAAATAGCTGAATATATCATCTTGTCAAAGGTTAGTCTTCTGAGTTCTGCCATTCTACTGCTATTGGAAATTTAATCGTTTAATACATTTAGCGTGAAGATGTAACAAAATATATACACATTTACAAACATTTGCATATTACCATTATATTATACCTACCCATGACAGGTTACATATTCGCATAATGTTGATCTTAATGATCTTTTGATCATTAAGATCAACATTTTGGCATTGTAATTTGTAGGCAGTATATTTGCCTTTGTCTTTAAATTAGCTTGAAAATATAAACTGGATGGAATTAAATCAGCAAAATTTGAAATCACTTATTTTGATAGCATTTATTAATCCTCGTGTATTGCAAAATCGTTTATTGTTTAACATAGATATGTATCTTAATATACTTATTAATTACTCGTTATCAACGGGGGGTAGATATATTATTAATTATTATTATGTTGCTTAAAAGGCACCATTTACGCGTAAAATATTTTGAACTTATTATTTAATACTTTTTATAATTAATTAAACTAAGAGAAAAAGATACAGAATTAAACAAATGAAAAATTAATGCAACAGGAAATCTCTTGCAAAAATTATCTTAATCGCAATATCGTGCCCAAGAATTTTCAGACAATGTCAAAACCGCGTGTAAATACAGAGCAAGATTGTACAGTTATTATTTATAATGTGATAACGACTATGTCAGACCAGATTACCTGCTATATTCTATAATCCGTTTGTAAAGGAGTGCATGGGAAGCAAAGAATCTTTTATAAAACTACAGCTTATTTTCAGATTGAAAATGGTGGATACATCTGAAGTACAGTGTTAGGGTCTAAACACACTAGACTGAATTACGCCGGCGTAAATTACGTTCAGCCGCTTACGTCTGATGCGACACACTATAAATTACGCGAAGAGCCGAAATTTCGCGGCGTAATTTCCGTTGCGGAACGCGCGCGTAAGTGAGTATTTAAAATTCTCAGATGTAATGTGTGCGTCAACGGTTTGGAGTTAAGGTTGGATTTGTGTCTAAACACACCATGCCGAAGTTCCGCGGCGGAAGGCGAAGTTCAGCAATGTCAAACGCATACAATATAACGCGACGTAATTTCGGCCCGGTGTGTCATCGGTAATTTAAAATACATTGCTGGCTGAAACATGCCGAACTTCCGCCGCAGAACTTCGGCATGGTGTGATTGGACACTTAAGTCTGAAATAGCCTTTCATTTGGACAGTTAAATAGAAAATTCGTGCCATGCAACAAAAATTAAATTCCCATGGATCTCGTAAAAATATAATTATTACCAAACTTATGATTATAGGACCGTAATACCTCGATCGTGGGAATCGCAGACACAATTGATCTTCAATTGCTATGCGACAGCCGGGTGCCGCTTGGGGATTTAGGGTTAAAATATAGTTGTGGGAATATTATAAATCAGTAACATTTATTTTTGACAATAGCCAAGACAAACAAGAAGAGTAAATAACTAGGTTTTTGTCGTTTCCATGAGTATTAAGGAAGGTAAATCGTTCAATTACTTTTCCTAAAAAGTAATTCGCTGTATTTAACCTTCTTGCCCTTGAGAAACCGTTTAATAGATGTGTACGTAAGTGAAAAACTTAAGAGAAACTGTCACAAAATTAAGAGAGGTTATAATTTCATTTTATAATTTGTTAGTCTTTACACGAGAACGGCTGAACCGATTTGGCTAATTTTAGTTTCGAAATATTGATGGAAGTCCAGGAAAGGTTTATATTGTTAATACGAAAGTGATACGAAGTTCACTGAGCCATCAAGTTTTCTTATTTAAAAATATATCTAGTTTTATTACGTTATATATACATTAAAAGTAAATCCGTTATATTATCTCTTGTATATGCGGTAAAAGACTATTACTATAATCAGAGTTAATGAGGCTAAGCACGCGACGGGAGCATGGTTGTTATGATAGAAGAAGTTTCCTGCGTGGAAGGATGTTCGAAATACGAATATTCAAAACGGCGGAAACTAAGATATGCTTGAGGTCTTATGTGTTACGAATATAATTGAGGCGCTATTAAATATGTTGTGAATTGTGATGTTGCCCCCGACTTCTTTCGCTCAAAATTTCAATCTCGCCGAAAAACTTTTTCAAAATTAACCAAATTTTGTGTCGTTTTTCAGAACGCAAGAAAATAATTTCATTATTTTAAGTTCAGTGATTTTAGCGTGAAGAGGTAACACTGAGAGGACTAACGAACAGAATTAAACTTATATGTTTAATACTATACCTAATAGTTATAGCTATTCTTTATTATTTCGTGTGTCTGTAACGTCTTATATCAGGATTATTTCCAGTTTCCACGTAAGAAACGAATTTGTTTTTCACGAAGGACGTTGCGAGTAGGGAATGCAAATCTCGCGAGATTGGGGCTCAAGCGAGATCCCGCGAGTTTATGAATACAATAATTACGTTATCGTGGAAGCCGGCGTCCACGATAACGTAAAAGCGCACTATCAAACACAAATCTTTTAGTAATAAAATAGTTCTTTTATAACTAACAAAACAACGAGAAGTCAAAATTCAGGACCTAGTTGAGAGTGATTCTCAACTAGGTTCTGAATTTTGACTTCTGTGGACGCACAGTTGCTTAGGCCAGCTCCTCTTTGTTTTTACTCCGTGATCGCAACTCCGTCCATGTTAGTCCGCGCTTCTAATAAGGCGTTTTTATGCTCAAGTGCAATCTCGTCAAACTCGCGAGATCTCGCCTTTTTTTCGTCCGAGATCAATCTCGCTAAAAAAGGCTGAGATCTCGCGAGATCTCGTTCTCGCGAGAGATTGCATTCCCTAGTTGCGAGCAACATCTAGAAAAATTTATAATTTTTTTCTATGAAACTGTTATTCATATAGTAAAATCTAAAAAAAAAATAATTTCGAGACTCATTGAATATATTTTTTTTTTACTTTAGAAAAAAGTTTTAACAGAATTTACTTCTTTGATAAATACAACATGTTTTTTGTATAACACAGAGATCATGAAGAGATATTAAACATAATCACTACACCTTTACAAGTTTTTTCAGTCACTTTAGACAGGTATAATAAATTTTGAAGGCTCTTGAAACCAAGGATTATTGTAGGTTTTGAAAGGAGTCTGGCTTCTTTGTTTGTTGATATGCAAATATGATTTTCAATGAATATTTTCCGGCAAACAATTGCATATTTATATAAAGTAAAAATTTTACCTAATTAGTGTACCAGCTAACTCTATTTTTTTGAGCGTATTAGCTCCGTCAGTTTGTCTTAACAGAATCCTTCAATTCTTTTATTTTTCTGGTATGTTGTAGTCAGGTATGTTGTAATACTAAAATGTTGTAATATTAAATGAAAGATTTAGGTAGGCACACTATAACAAGCTAGTTGTCTATAATCTTCTATCTACTATTATTTAAAAGATTTTGCAAACAGGATAATAGTCTCAGGCTAAAAATGACACCAGTAAATTATTTCGAAATGTAATTATAAGCGATTATATTAATCACAAATCGTTTAAGTGACTGAATACTTTTCTATACCAATTGTTATAAACAACTAGATCGTTTTACATCTCTAGGACGAATTATAATTACTTAATAGTGGCTCTTTTATCATAAATTATTATTATTATTATTATATAATGATGATAATTATTTAAATATATTTTCATCTCCATAGGTCAGTTTTAACGCCGTACTTATAGAATAAATTAATGAAATTATATCCTTTAATATAAAGAGAAAATATTTGATAGTTTGTTTCAAAGGTTCAAAGATGTGAAACAACAGGGATTTTGATAAAATGCATAGACATAGGGACTACAAGTGCCGATATAATATTATGACATTTTCATAGCGGTAAAATGTACGATACTTCTGCGTTAAAATCTTGTATGTAATTTATTATATTTGTTTAAAATAATAAGATATACACTGAGAATTATATTCAGTAATCATTAATTATTTTTAATAAGAAATCCTTGAACTTTAAATCAATTTCTACTTATTAAATCACATATTTATAATAGTAAAATATTTATACAAATTAGAGTAAAAATTATCGTGAAGAATAAAGATGAGCTAAGGATATTTAAATTGGTAGCATTAAAGTATTATTGTCTTTTGTTATTAAATTGGAGCTGAAGAATATTCTTATGTCATAATACGGTTTAAGTGGCTCATAGTTTACATAAATGGAATGTATTTTATAGTCAAAAAGAACCACAAGCAGCAGCCACAGAAGTTAATATAACAAAATTACTACTAAACTGCTCCTAGAAACAATATGATTTATATGTGGTAAAATATTATGACAAGTAGTATGAGAAGTTATTAACTATATTCGCGTCCAATTTATTTTGTACTCTAGGGAAAAAAAATTATTGATAAAATAATGTTAACAAAAAAACAACTTCAAAGAGTATTAATTCCTTATCATTGGACTGCCTGTGAAGATATTATTCCATTCTTTACAACAAAAAAGAAGCATCAAAATCGGTTCACCAACGCCGAAGTTATCAGCGAACAAACACAAAAAAACACATATTTTACAGCCGATTATAGAACCTCTTCCTTTTCGGAAGACGGTTAAAGATGATATTTTACACCTTTGAAAATAACAATGCACGTACCTACTCTGTTAAAAAATTAAAGCTATGTGTTATTGTTTAGTTTTACGAATCATGTTATCCATATTTCCACACTATTATTATAAATTATAATATGCAAAAGTCTATTGTAACTGGTACCTTTTTACGCTTAAGCCATTAAACCTATTAGAATGAAATATAAGAGGACATCAAGTAATTTAAATTATGAAAAAAGGATGAACGTTGGCAACATTTTACTACATAGTACATACAATAAGTGTTTTAAAAATATCTTCAATCAGTGTTTTTACTGTTCATTCATAACAGCCTATATTCGTCCACTGCTGGACATAGGCCTCTCTCAATTAACGCCAAGATGACCCGCAACTATTGAGATCATCGTCCCACCTAGTTGGAGGTCGACCTACACCCCGGTTTCCCAGCCTTGGTCTCCATTCCACAGTTTTTACTGTTAGTTCGGCAAATGTCGTGGAAATTAAATAGTAAACAACAAAAGGCATCTCGTATCACAACAAATTAGTCTTATAAAGAGCAAATATGTCTAGATTATCAACGTGGTATAACGTGGTACTTGGATATTTTCTGTTTGTGAAACTTAATATAGGTGTTGTTGTCAACAATTGCAAGTAATATAGCTATGAAATGCAGATTAATATAAGTATTGCCGTCAGTTCTACGATATCTTATGTCTATGGCATGTCTAGACATTTCTAATGTGTAATTAATTATTCACAAATCAAAACAAAGCTGATTTGCTTATGTGAACGTTAGTTATGTATATACCGTAAATGTATGTGAGATAATAAAATTAAAATTAATTACCTCTAAACTTGCTTGAACACTAACGTTAACGTTAAATAGGTACTCGTAACAAAAAAAATTGTTATGGTTAATACAAAATATGCAAATGTTCAAAGCCAAGAGGCAATTATGAAGCGATTAATAAATGGATAAAAAAATATTTCAAGCTCATATATTTTAACAACATAATAATATTTTAAATGCAGTTTATCATTTGCATAGCAATTAAGCGTTATTAAGATACCCTTGTACCATATAAACTAAACTTTACAGTCTAGGACTCTAGGTTAACAAATCAATAAAAAAATAATCGATATGAAAAATAGACGGGAGCAAATGCCTTATGCCTTTCAATTAATTTTTTTAATAGCCAGTTCTAAGAGGCAGCCGAGCACAACGAATTCAATACTCAATCTAGTCTGGCTTAGCCCAAGGCATTGAAGGCTTAAAATTATGTCCAGGTGCCAGATGTTTCTTTGGTTCAATGTATGTAACTAGTTTAAGTTAAAGCTTATACTAATACTCATACGCAGTCTCGATATACTAAAACTACAAGATGTAATTACTACTAGCTATTTGACCGCGCTTTGCTCGGTATTCGATAAAACACGTATAAAATGACATTTTCTAATAATGATTCCTAGCTAGATCGATTTATCGCCCCCAAAACCAAATTTCATGAAAATCGTTGGAGCCGATTCCGACATTCCAATTAAATATATACAAGAATTGCTCGTTTAGTAAGATGTCATTTATAATCCACTAGATGAAGCCCGCAACTCCGTTGCGCCAAAATTCGTTTATCGCGCGGGAACCGTGCATTTTTCCGGGATAAAAAGTATCCTATGTCCTTTCCCGAGACTCAAGGTATCTCCATACCAAATTTCAGTAAAATCAATTCGGCGGTTTGTGTGTGAAGAGGTAACAGACAGACAGACACACTTTCGGATTTATAATATTAGTATGGATTGAAAGTAATTTGAAAGCCGAAGTAGAACACGAGAAATGAAAAATTACAAATATGCCAGCCACTACAGTCTATACTCTACAGTGTGTTGAACTCTAGATAGAGTATAACTTGATAAAAATAAATAAGTACTTTGAGTATATACTCAAAGTACTTATTTATTTTTACTAACCGACTTCCAAAAAACGAGGAGGTTATATGTTCGGCTGTGGATATATATATTTTTTTGTATGTTCAACGATTACTCCGACGTTTGTGAACCGATTTTCGAAATTTTTGTTTTTTGTATTAGGTTTTACTCCAATTTGGTACCATGTTCACAAAAGTGGTCACCTGATGATGGGATCCATGAGTAATCGAGGGAACTCCTCGAAATTTATTTGGAAACATATAGTGATTTTGGTTTTATGAGAAGCATCCTAAGCATATTATGCTACCAAAACGCAAGATTCTGCACCAAGGTATACAATGGTTCCGAAGATACTAAGAGAACTCCGGATTCCTTATAGATACAAGTTTGGAGGTTTAGGCGCTGCTTTAAGAACTGAAAGCACATGCTACTATACAAATTACATTCATCATCATCATCATCATTACCACGTCAGGGTCACCAATGTCACCAAAATTGAACATAACAAAATATTCAACCTTATCTCCAGAGCGTAAGGAACACATTACTTCTGAGAAGTAAGTTGCTTCGATAATACAAATAACATGCTATAGTGCACAGCTGTCACACTTACCAATCGCGGCCACGGGCGGCCGTAGACTTCTCAAGCGATACTATGTATTACAATAATAAAGATAAAGTTTAAAATCATATGACAGTAAAAGCCTCGCCGCTGCTAAAATTCCGGTTTGGCGCGGCCCTAGCACGTGTCCACCTCGATTTTTTTAAATGTATTGTTTAAAATTATCTGCAGCTGATATTATATTTTGTAAGTGTGACTGTTAACAAATTGTAATAAGATACGTAGAATAGTATACAGGTGTATTAGGGCCGATTCACACCGGAATGGCGGAGGCGAGGCGAGCAGTCTCAGTGTCATATGATTTTAAACTTTATTTTCATTGTTGTAATAGATAGTATCGCTTGAGAAATCTACGGCCGCCCGTGGACGCTCGTGGCCTCTCGCGGCCGCCGGCGGCGTCGATTTCTCAAGCGATACTATGTATTACAATAATGAAGATAAAGTTTTCAAAGGATTCAGCTATATATATCTAGTACCGACTTCAAAATGATGAAGATTGAGTACAGAAATAGTTAAGTATTAGCCGAATTCGGAAAAAGGCACCATGAGATAGGAAAAATTATTTAATACTTTTTAGTTCATATTATAAGGATGTTATTAATGTTTTTACCTTGGAAGTCGGCTTTAATTTTTTGTTAAAAATAATAATCAAGTTTGTTGAAGATGTAAGTAATCGATAACAATGATAGTAAGTAAACACTTTTAATTTTAAGAGTGCGTTTGACAACACTCTTCAATTATCACATTCACATCAACAAGAATGCGTACCCATTAAAAATTTCGATTTCCGACTTTTCGGATTTCGAAACGAATTTTTCAAAATTTTTCTAAATTCGAAAAACCTCGATGCTATATTATTTTAGCATCGAGTCATTTATTTATTATAATTTTATTACAATCATACTAATATTGTAAATATGATGAAAGATACAGAGATACTTTTAACTTCCGCAAAGGACACAAGAATTTTACACGGAAAAATGTGAACTTGTGCAACGTCTAGTTTGATCCTTAACGCGGTAAATTGTACCTCAGTTCATTGATTTACTAATTACCGCTTGTTTACCAACATTGTGGTTGCTATGCAATTATCGCTTACGACAAGTTTTTGGGCCTTGATCTGAAGCTAACCTTCCGGCTGTTGCGATAGCATTGACCATGGATGCTTTATCAGAAGACGTTGCGTTTTGGGGTTATCGAATTGCGACCGGGAAGCTTAAGGACGACTATGCAATATTTTCTTTCCCTTAGTTCAAGTTCAAGAGGTCGTGTATGTGAAGGAATTTGTTTTTAGTCGATAATAATTATTTATTTATGAATGTGACAAATACAAAAACGCCCATAATTTCGGATTTCGAACCTTTTATGATTCTATGGACTTAATTCCCTCATTTACATTTCAGGATTTTAATACATCAGGGTTTAGTATTTTACTATTATTATTAAGCTTTGGATTTTAACAACGGCTTTAGCATTACAACATTTCACTGCATCAAATTTGGTTTTAATATCTCTTAATAATTTTGTGGACTTTACCAATGACTTTGGCGTTTCAGGGCTGTGTAATAAAGCTGTTTAGTAAAATCTTTCAATTCGCTGCTAGTTAGCTTCCCGGGGGCCACAGCAATATTTCCGCACTGGGGAAGTGTGTAGGGAACAGGTGTGAATGCACATCGTAAAAGTCTATCATAAACTACACTATCCTATCATCACTACTAGTGGACCATACTTTGCATGTAGCCAAAACGAACACTACTAATAGTATGGACTAAAATTAGGTCATATTTTAAAATTAGAAGAAACATATACTTGGTACGAAAACCTTTACGATATAAATAACAAAATAAAAGGATATTGTGGCCAAAAAGCCCATAGATAGACGACAATAAATTGTAAAAAAAACTCTATGGTGTCAATTTGAGTTGTTACATTACAGCAGCTACTGTAGGTATGCCCGATAACAACGTCATCTAAGTATAGCCACATCTAAGGTGTGTAATTAATGTAATGCTTCTGTTTCTGTATCATTTATTTCAAAATTTACTTTTAAAACATAAATCAATTCTAATATGATAAATGGAAAAGTGTGTCTGTCTGTCTGCCTGTTACCTCTACGCCCAAACCACTCGACCGATTTTGATAGAATTTCATATAGAGGTACTTTGAGTCCCGGGAAAGGAGTAAGGACATAGGATAATTTTGACGCAACGGAGTTACAAGCGTCATTTATTGAATTATTTCTTAATATTTTATTTTATAAAAACACCTAATAAATCATTATAATTTTACTAGCCAAGGTTAATTGAATAGTTAGCAAAACTAAACCTGCCGAGTATAATCGTGACTTAATTACCTAGTCCACTTTGACCGCCTTAGCATAATGTTCCATAGACACATCTGGAATCAAATACTCCTATGCTATGAATAGGAAGTACATTTTGTTTCTAGATGTGTCGATAGAATATAAGGTAGAAATAAATATTTGTTGGTAGCACCCTTGATCTAAATATTTCCATGGTAGCACCACAGACATAATATATCAAGATCTTGATCTATTTCTGTGGTAGCACCCATATCGGAAGTGTTAATCCATCAAGCCCCAAGCGGCCACATCAGGCCGCGATAACAATAGATAAGCTATTGTGTCTCATTTTCCCCGATCGATGGGTTTATATTCGTATTATCTGAGTACGACTGTTATATTTTTACAATGGTTAGTACTTTATTACTTTGTCTATGGGTTAGTACTAGTTTGTCAGGATTGAAATGATTTTGTCAACGTCAGACAAAAACAATTACTTAGTCTTCAACGTCTGTTATAGCGTGGGTCTTTCAGTTACTAAGGCGGTTATTGTATTTTTAATCATCCTCCAATTTTTTAATCTTGTTGCAATGAGAAAAGTTACAAAAGTTATTAAATACAGTGAGAAAAGTTTTTAATAATGATATTTTTAAACGCATACCGGTAAAATGGGGCTATTTGGTACAACATTTGGTGAAAAATTATTATCAAAACGAACTAAGTACAGGTATGTACTTTGATTATTTCTAGTAACAAATCTCACTGGTAACTTCCCATACTGGTACATATTAAACGTATATTCATCCAAATCATGAAGCTACCCTAATTCAAAGGTGCCGTTCCAAATATCGCAATAGTGGGGCTATTCGAAATTTGACACAAAATAACTAAATTTTAAAATATTCTGGCTTTGTTTCTATTTATCTCATCAGGCGATTGTTGGAACAATAACACTTCACATTACTACGTACATACCAACACTGCATATATATTTTTCATACTAAACATTTTTATAAAGATATGGTGGTGCTAAATTTGGGGTTATTTGGAATAAATATAGCGATTGCTTTATAGTTTTAGTGAAGTATGTGGGGTATATTTGGAACAATTTAAGGGGAAGTAGCAGATATGCCTTTCCATTTCGTGTATTTATATTTTGTATATTTTCTTACATACGTAGGTACGCACTATGTTCATAAAACTGAAACAAAATGCAACCTACCCTTAAATACTCGAAAATTGCATTTGGGTTTATTTTTACATCACCTATAATCTTAACAAAACTATCACCAGCCTCGAAAGGGGCTATTTGGAATTTTGTTCCGAATAACCTTAAAACGGTTTCAAAAAGCTCCAATTTATAAAACAAAATAGATATGGTGATGTAAAAACGTTAGGAAACACCGGTATAAATAATTAGAATCACAAGACAATGTATGATATGTGACAAATTCCATATTTATCTTATCTCCTAAAACTTCTCGTAACACACCAAAAGTAGGCCACACATAAATAAGTTCAATTTTGACGATTTTTTTCTAAATTAGTTTTGCAGCACTCACAATAGTTTCACTATCTCCAAATTTCGTCTCCCAGTACAGTTTTAGTTGAAGTATTGCCAGATGAAAAAAAAAATGTAATACTTACTAGTAAAACAAAAGTTAGAAATTACCAAATCTTTTTTTTTTTATAGCCCCACGGTTTCCGAATAGCCCGAACTTACGGTATCTACTTTTATTTTATTTTTATTTTAACATACATGGAAAACTTACAGCTATAGTTACAATAAAATTATAAAACGGAATACATAATAAGGCCAATTAGAAGTTTTCACTGATAAAAGCTGTAGTCACATCATTCATTGTGGTCTTCTCTATACGCTCATCTTATTAAAATCCGCCCGGCAGTTCTTTTGCCACAAAAATAGTATTTTGCATAGTTTAAAATAATTCAGTAAAAACTTTATGTATAATTGAAAGGTACTATGTATACAGAAAACAATTCTATTACACATCTGTTTGGTATGCAAACTAAAATGCGTTTACCTTACTCTACTTTATAGATTCAGTTTATGAAATATTAATAGAGTATGCACTAAATAGTTGCTGGAATTGCATCAGTCTACATTCATATAACAAACTATCTATCTAGATTTATTGGATTTACTAACCAGCAACTTGTACAAATATTATTTATTGTTCTTGAGCAGGGAGAGTGCAGTTTTAGATTGAGTAGGCTTAACTTATTTTGTTGGTATATAATTGGCTGCTACACGTGGAGGGACTTAAGTCTTAACAATGTTACTTCACAATATGGCGCCAAAATTTCGCCAAAAACCTATAGCAAAAGTTCGACTTGCGCGCTCGTAAGTACAGGTAACAGTACGCATCAACCTAATAAAAATTCAATGTTCTAAATAGTATGAGTAATGCTTGTATTTAAAAAGCTGAAGAGTAAAGGTGCCGGTTGGCAGCGGGCGACATGAAGCGGCGGCAGACGACGTGTCGTCGCGACACTACTGGTTTATATGTATTTCTATGAAAAGTGTCGCTAGTTGCGGAGGGTATTTCATAGAAATACATAGAAAACAGTGCGACGACACGTCGTCTGCCGCCGCTTCATGTCGACCGCTGCCAAGCGTCACCTTTACAGTGAACTTATATACAGTGTGTAACAAAAATAAGTGATAATACTTCAGGGTGTGTACGTGTTTCTTGTAGAGAGTTCACTGTGAAGGTAGCAGCTCTGAAGACGAATTTTTTTTCACTTTTATATTAGCAAGGGCCCGAGCGTCACGAGTTTCCCCATACAGAAGTGAAAAAAAAATTGGTCTTTCAGCGCTGCTACTTTCACAGTGAACTCTCTACAAGGAACACGTACATACCCTAAAGTATTATCACTTATTTTTGTCACACCCTGTATACACCGGGTGTAACAAAACTAAGTGATAATAGAGTTCGTTGTGAAAGTACCAACGCTGGATAAGTAACTTTTTTTTCCCCTTGGTACAGAAAATTTCATGACGCGGAGGCGCTTGCCCGATACAAATCACAAAAAAAATTGCTCTTTCAGCGCTACTGCTTTCACAGTGATCTCTATATAAGGGACACATTCACACCCTAAAGTATTATCACTTAGTTTTGTTACACCTTGTATATTATATTAATACATTCAAAATCTTTATAGTCTTTAATTTTGAATGCACGTCACGGTGAAGTCACATTTTGGGCCTGTCCACATGTCCACGTCGTTACGTCGTGAACGTAACGACGTGGACATGTGGACAGGCCCTTATGGATGATTGACTACAGATTTATATACAGTTATCTATTTTTATAATGTAAACTTATATTACAAAAAACGACGTTTTTGAAATTAGTTAGCATTGAACTTGACTGTCCTATTAATATCTTGTTTTTACTGAATTATAATATTATACTTATTTATATTCAGTGTCTAGTAAAAGAGTTTAATAATATGTTTAGACATTAGTAGGATATTAATATGTATAAGAATATTGTATATATCTTAGAAAACTTGCTACAGCCAGCTGAATATTTATAACCTTTTTTTTCATTAACACAGTCATAAGAGAACATAATATTAGGATAAAAATTTTCTTTACAGAATGGACTCGTATTTCGGATTTAAAATCCAACGAACAACATAGATTTTAGGAACATAATTATTATATGTCAGAACCTAATACGGTTTCGGCACATAAAAAGTATTTCTTTAGTTTTTTCAAGCGCACTTTTCATTCTGAATATAAATGTGTGATTTTAAACAGAGTTTAATACTTTAAGAGTGTCTGGCAGTGGGAAGGAACTCAAAAATTTCCGGCAGTGGGAGGCGAAATTCCTACAGTTATCCTGAAGAAAATACGATAAAAAATTGAGCATAATACTTACTTTATCTTAGGTTTGCTAGACCTTCAGAACTGAAGTACTGAACTACTTCAGAACAGAACTAAGGTAACCGCGACCGAAATATGTAGTTCCTGCCTAGGGATCATATAAAGGCAAACTTTCAACTTTTATAAAATGAGAAATCAGGCCGTCGCTGGCTCTTGGGTTGTTACTTTTGTTAGTTATTATTTCACTGTCAAAATATTTATAACATTAAAGCAATGCATGGGTAATAACAATATTTATCAGATGTTTAACATCACAATTATATTTTCAGATATTGAAGTCAAGCAGACGCCTTTGTCTTTTTTTTTGTTTTTGGACTAGCCGACGTATCTTCAAGACAATACTTGCCAGTATTATTTATAGCTGTTATTCTTTTTAACATTATATATTCAAACATTGTTACATCGTTCCTAATTTGAATACTAATTTGCATGTCAATAACTGTTTAAATTAAAAGTAGTCTCCTTTTTCGTTTAAAGCATAATATCATTTCATGACAATATTTTTACTGTACGTAGAAATAAGCGTGTTTTTTTGTGAGACAATTAATTATCTATTTTACCAATGACCCCTTTATTAATCGAACTGTTATCACAATCACCGATTAACTAACACTTTACTAGGTGTTAAACACAAAGAAAAAATATAAAATTTTTCAACAAAATGGATTTTCAACTCACCGGTTTTAACCCCTACACTAAAACCGGCGAAGCTTTTCTTCTCTTTTTAATTTAATGAAAGCGACTTACTTTTAAACAATCCCATCTTGAAGCACTTCCTCATTGTGTCGGAAAAGTTTTTTTTATCTCCCATCAGATTTTCAGACACTTTATATCGCGGGCGAGTGAACCTACACTACGGTAGAGTTGTACTGAAGTACGGGTACAGCGCGCGCGCTCGCGCTCATTGCCAACACTAACTATCCACGGATTTAGGATCTACGTTATCATCACGTAGGATAATGCATGCAGATTGCAGTATCGCCGCGAATTGCTTTACAATATAAACAATCATTATCAACAACAACGAGGACTGATTGTATTTCAAACTTTTTTAACAAATAAACTTTACGTGTTAATTATACGTTAATAATAATACTCGTACTTACCGTAGTTTTCGCGGTATGTATGTATGTATATGATTTTACCGTAATTAAAGCGGTATGTATGTGTGCAAGAGCCATTTGTTTTGAAAATGACAAAAAAAGAAATGCGATTTCGTTTTCACGAGGCGAAGTCGTCAAAAAGTAGTTTCTCGCGAGTTTAACGATATAATATTGCTTGTACAGGTAGAGCTGACATGTAGAGCCAACATTTTGGCTTACTTACAAATTAGAAATATTAATATGATCGCAAAATCTACACCTTACAATTGGCTAGATTTCGCAAAGTTGTTATTAATAAATTCACAAGATCGGTGCTATTCAAACATAATGGAAAATTAAACTATTTTCTAACCTTATTTCATTATAGTAAGTACTTAAATGAGTCATTTAATTATAGTATTATTAGGATATACATACTTCAAATGAGCTAGGAAACTTTTACCTAATTAAGAATTTTAATATTTTATATTCGTGCAAAAACTTCGTTTAATAAAATATACCGCAATCGTATTATGATAGAAGCAACAAAAATAGTTTACTCCAATTTAAGTGATCTCTTTAACTTAGCACACATACACTATCACACATATTATTATCTATTCTCTTTTTGATGTCACAAATATCATTAACCTATGTCATCTTGTTGCCAGCACATAAGAGAAGACAAAGAAATTAGCGCTGTTGGCAGCTTATTAATCTTATCACTTAAAATAATATTAATAGGGCAAAAAAATATTCATAGAATAGGTACTATATTAATAAATATTGTTCTCAATATAAAATTAGTGTTACAAGACAAAGTGCTGATTGATAAACACTTGAGACGTGTTTGCGCTCTTAAAAAATACTGTGATAGGAGCAGCGCTAAAGGAGTTTAATTTTCTGGGCAAATTCATGACGCTGACATTTTTTATACAAGATGTAACGAAACAACATAATAATTAGACTGTATGAATATCGAGTTAAGTATAATCGAGTTGAAAAAACATATTCCCTTTTTGGCAGGTAACAATCAGAATTACAAATATACAAAGTGAAACAGTACTAATGGCTGGTTTACACGTATTAAGTTGATAAGTAGTTAACTAAATTTTAAGTTATTTATTGCATGTAAACACAAAATTTAATAGCAAGTAGCAAGTTAAAATTTAGTTAAGTACTAAACATGGAAATTAGCGGGCTACACGCTCCGCCACAGGCCGCGGCCGGCCGGCACGGGGCGCACGCGAGGGGGCGGGGTGAGCATTCGCCGTGGAATTACAGTTAAAGGGCTCGATCACCCGACTAATCAAATAATAGAGCAAATGTGGCTCTCTACAAAAATAAACAATATTAAATTTATAATAGGAACCGCTTATCGTCCCCCGTGGCTAAATGTTGACAGTTTTTTTTCATGCTATTACCGATTCTGTAAGCTCATTTTCCGGATACGATCACCTAGTACTCCTAGGTGATCTGAATATCAATTTATTAGCGGTGCAAGATCAGAACACCAAAAAATTCACTGATTTCCTAAACTTTTTTTCTTTCCATCAATGTGTTAACTTTCCAACCCATTTTACAGACCACTCAGAAACACTTATTGACATCATCTGTTCGGATTACAATTTAAAAAACATACTCGTGAATCACATCCCTGATTTAAGTAATCATGCTCTAATTACCTGCGAATTAAATTGCAAAAAAGTAAAATAGACAAGAAATGGCTTTATTATCGACCTTTAAAGAATATTAATAAAGAAAATTTTGATAAAGATGTAAAAGATATTAACTCGGAAGGATTGTTAGAAATTAATAAGGATGTCAATAGTCTTGTCACAAGTTTTAATGCATATCTCACTATACTCTTCGACCGTCACGCACCATATAAATGGCTGCTGTTTAGCATTGGTGATCCATTCCACATAAAATCGGGTTTTGAGTTAATAATGCAGTTTTATTCTTTAGAACATTAGGTTTACGACAGTGAAATCCATTATTTTTTAAGCCCACTATAGCATATTCTAGAGCACAAAAATGGTTAATGCTTATTCTTCTAATTTTGCTTTCCTGTCGAAGAGGTCATGTAACACTTTTATAAATAACGCAAACCTATTAAAAATGGAAACACGTCGATATCTTCATCTCGCCTCACTGATGTTTGGCATCATAAAATCACACTACCCTTCATACCTACACGAAAAACTGACTTACTTATATTTCCCATTTACACGAAGACCGCTTTTCGTGGCAGTTTCAGATACTCCGCTACAAAACGCTGGAATAACATTCCACCACCTTTCAAAAAATGCTTCACAATTGGAGTTTTTAAACGTAAATTAAAGGAATACCTTATAAATGAGCTAAAAAATTCTACTTATTATAATTTCTCAGCTCTCTGCCAATCATAATCTTTGAAATATGTACTCTCTTTTTGAATTTAGTATTAGACTTACCTTTTTACCGATTATTACCGTTATTACAATATTATAATATTTTATGTCGACAATTAGAATTGTTAGAATAAAGTATAAACGAATGTATGTTTCAATTCAACATAGGTAACATAATATTAAAACTGAGCACTGTTTTGTCCAGTCTGATTGTTTATTTCGTTTTGTTTTTTATTTCTTTACTTATTTCTCATTTTATACACTGAAACGTTTACTTTTGTTTATTTTTAAGAATAATATATTTTATTTTAGTTTAAGGTGCCCATTGAAAATCAGAGTTGTGGATCCGTCCGCAACACTCCTGAATGGGAACCTATTTGGTAATCACCTAAAGTGTACTATAATTGTTATTAGTTCTATAAAATGTTAATATTACCAAATAAATTTATTTTATTTCTTTTCTTTCTTTCTTTCAAAATTAGAATTTTGTCTATTTTTTGTTAAGTTGGCAGGCGGGGCTTGTCACTTGACACATTTCGGGCAGACACTTCAAATTAAGTTAAAATTTAGTTACTACTTATCTACTTAGTACGTGTAAACCAGCCCTTAGTGATAATACTATAGGTTGTATATGTGCCCTTTATAAAGAGTTCACTGTGAAAGTAGCAGCCTGCAACGCTGAAAGAGCAAAGTTTTTTTGTGATTCATATGGGCAAACGCCCCTGCGTCATGAATTTTTCCATACAAAGGTGAAAAAGTTACTCTTTCAGCTACTTTCACAGCGAACTCTTATATAGGGGACCCGTACACACCCTAAAGTATTATCACTTAGTTTTGTTACACCCTGTATGTTATTGCACAAGTACCAACTAATACTTAGTACTTAGTATTGCAACAACGCACTCAGACTAACCTCGACTATCTATTTCCAATTAATGGATTTTAAGATATAATCTAAGCTGCGAGTAAACAATTATTATTTATTGGTAGAGCAGTGATAAAGTTTACTATCAGTCATTAATCTTATTGCTTTAGGTTTAATTTAACACTAGAGCTGTAGGCTGCTATTTGAGGTAACTAAATGAAAAATATTTTTTTTTCTTAAACCATCATAAATATTCTCTCTATAATAATAAAAATATCCACATCAAACGTTAGAAAAGCCGCACGACAAACAAGCAAAAAACATTATTAATATTAAATAGGTAATATTCATAGTTGAAGATTTTTTAAATAAAATGCATGAGTTATTTGGTAAATATTGTTTAACTTTTTTAAACTCTACTCGCGCTACTTTACAAGCTTGATAATATGAATTATAGCTTTTATGCAAATAAATTTCATTTTAGTTATTTTAAATAGCAGAACCGGAATAAAGATTTGAAGTACAGACAAACAGACGAACGGACAAACGTCTACAGAATTAGTTCCTATAAGGTTCCGTTTTTTCCTACGAAAATAAGAAAGGTGCGGAACCCAAATTTGCATTACAAACTAAGTGTTTTTCTTTTGAAGATACATAAGGTACGGAACCCAAAAAGCATTATAAGGTATAAACTAAGTTGCATAGCAACGATCAAACTGTGAATTAGTCGTATTGCGACATTTAATAATTAAATTCTTTACGGTAATTAATAGGTGGTTTGTGTTCATAGTAATTCATGCATCAAATACTATTTTATGAGAATGCCTGAGTTACCACAAGATAATATACGATGAAATAATAATACCTATTATACATACTTCCAAAATCATTACTAGCATCTCTACATTTTTTTTTTTTTTTGTTTATAAAAAAAATATTGCGCTTAAAAAACTAAGTAATTATAACGTTTTCAGATAATATACAAAAAATTGGTTATGTTTTTTGTAACTTTTCTACGCAAAAAAATTTAATAGCCGAGCTAGTCTTATCCAGCCTAAACTTATAGGTACTATTTCTCATTTGTTAATACAAAATATAGTTCTATTTTATCCCAAAAAAATACAGTATTCCCGTGGCATATAGTAGTTAGGTTAGTTTTACAGATATAACCTAAGCTATGCGTGGAGGTGGAGCCGAAGGTTTAAAATCTAAATATGTAATATACATATTTAGATTTCGCAGTATATATAATATACATATTTTGATTTCGCAATATATATTTCGCAGGGAAATGAGGATATCAGGGATTTCGCGAAATCTCGGATATGACTAAATCCCGGGAGATGTCGAATATTCTTGTTTATAAGTCTTGTAACTGAATATTCTTGTTTCTTACGTCTTCTTACTAAAAATATCTGTGTGATATGATAAAATACCAATTTATCACTAGTGATAATATTATTATGTCGATTCACTAAACTAAGGGCCTGTTTCACCACTTTCTGATAAAGTGCCGAATAGGCTATTCACATCTTTTTTGACAGATTCACCATACTTGATCTGTCAAGTTAAGTAGTGAATAGCCTATTCGACACTTATTGTCAGGAGGTGGTGAAACAGGCCCTAAATCTAATAAAATGTCAGAAAAGCGAATACCGCCAAATAAATTCAAGGTGCCACAAATCACTGCCTTGTTTAAATAAATAACAGGCTGAGACTTTGATACCTAATTAATAATAATACTTCTTAACGCGAGCGTAGCCGCGGCCAAGAGCTAGTCTAGATTCATACACTAAACCTTAGATATGTCGCAGTCATCTGGTTTAATTTGCGATTCGATTGAATGACTAGCGCATTCATTGGATGATACCATTCAATCGAATCACTAAATATAGAGGACAACTCGTCAAGACGTTGACTGTGACGTTTAACGTCTTGACTAAAAGTCATATTATAGTAAAGTCGTTAAATGAGATGCTATAATTTTTTTAAGTAGTCGTTGTTGAGCAGTTATGGGTAAATCCACGCTGTCATGTTATTTTAATACAAATAAAGCACTTTAAACTTTAAAGTTAAATCGACAAAATATCAGCACAGTGCTATCAGCTGTGCGAGCTGTACTAGCGCCGCAGTGGAAAAAAAATGAAATACGTTCAATTATCTGACTGATTTCATGTTCGCTATTTTCAAAGGGCTATGTTACAAATCGCTAACTAGTTAGACGTTGAGTGACGATCGTTCAATCGATGTTCGGCCGAGTCATTCAATTGAATGGTGTCATTCAATAAATGCGCTAGTCATTCAATCGAATCGCAGATTGAACCAGATGACTGCGACAGATAGGTACATTTTGTAACTTGTAGGAAGGTCTTGTAAAAGATTCTTAAGTATGAAATCGTATTCAAATCAGTTATTCCCATTACATTTCAAATATGAATGCATGATGTATAATTTACGTAAAAATATTGCAAGCAGGGATTATAGACAAGCACTAAGGAAAATACACTGTACCTTATAAACTTAGCACAAAAACTTGTGATAATCCACCAGAATCTAGATGATTCGAAGTAATCATAAAGTCGTGATCATCACGATATTATCGATGACGATTCGAAGTAATGACGTTTATTCCGTCACCAATCATCTTGAGATCGTGTAATTGTGAGATCATCGTGAGATTGTGGTGAGATGTGGCTCTATGACGCAGGTTTATATTCTCACATATTATATAATTAATGTACGCTTCTCATGATTTCCATTCAAAAGAAAAAGGAAAATTGAAGGAAAAACAGGCAACGAATAACTTAAGCACTTGTAGTTGGAATTATTTTAGAATGCGCCTGGTAAAATTATGCGGTCTGGGCGTTTCAAGATCTCATTATATTTGTGTGCGCCTGTTAAAATCACCTGAGCAAACTTTGATTATTAAAACCTATATTAGAAACACTCAGTGGGTCCGATTGCGTTTCTTCGGTGCACTTAAATAAGGCCGATTAATAGACTTAAATTAGTCTAAAATTCGTACTAATATTTAAGCTATTGCGTTTGTGGATTGATTATGTCCACGACACTATTTATGTCCACCTCGGACATAAATAAGTTCAAAAGCATGTTTTAGCTATTTTGATTCTGTCAGTTTGGCAGTTCGTCGGCGATAAAATGAACTAAAAGATTGTTTTATAAGTTCACACTTGTTAAGTCCGTACGTAAGCGAAGCTACTTTAGAAAATTGTGAAATGTTAGGTACCTTATGGCTGGGCTACCATTCAAAGAAGATACAATGAGGAACGGCAACGGTATGCGTATGAAATATGGATAAAATTTAGATATTTCTTGTTTAATCATAAGCATGACTTATCCAAACCTTTTTCGTTTTATGACTGCGAGAAGGTTAGCGAATAGCGAATCGACGTATTCGAGACCATTCCGACCCTTTCGACGTGCCTGTTAAGCACGTGTTAACTGTTCACTTCGATTTTTTTAAATGTATTGTTTTAAATTATCTACCTGATATATTTTGTGAGCGTGACTCTAAACAAATTGTAATAAAGATGTAACGTAGAATAATATACGCGGTGGCTTACTAGGTAACTAAAAAGAGTGAAATTATTATTTTTAACAAAAAATTAAAACCGACTTCCAAGGTAAAAACAATAATTTTTTGTTTACAATAATAATTCAATTCTGGGCTTCTTTGTGTCCATATTTATTTATTTTTCTTTGCGAAGACCACGACTTTTTAGGAATAATAATTCACCCAGCGGTACCGTATCGCGTTCCCGCCTGCTCAATGACATTTGGTTTGGCAGTTGGATGACATTGACATCTCTCAAACGAACGTTATTATGTCCATTTCCATAGACGCAGAATTAAGTTCATATTTAGTGACGTGAACTTATTTTAACAGGAACGTAATAGCTTTTAGATAAGTACATAGACTAATTTAGTAAAGTTTTAGTCTGTCCTTATTTAGATACGGGGAGAAACGCAATCGGACCCAGTATGTTTACTACTAGTGAT
The DNA here is from genome assembly GCA_905333045.1 of Lysandra bellargus. Classification (NCBI taxonomy): domain Eukaryota; kingdom Metazoa; phylum Arthropoda; class Insecta; order Lepidoptera; family Lycaenidae; genus Lysandra; species Lysandra bellargus. The sequence goes on along the minus strand of HG995350.1, from coordinate 8,576,611 downwards.
AAAATTACAGAAATGATACTATGGTAGTATCTAAGTAAAATCAGCAGTAGCATGATTCGTGAGTCGAATGTTAAGTAAAATTTTTTAATTATTTATTGTCATTGTCATCAAAAACAACTTACTAAGGTTACGAAAACCATCTGCCTATTAGTTAATTGATGTTGGGAAATTACAATAATTAAGGTGTAACAGAATGTATTAAAGATCCAAAATATGTTAATATTTATTAGTCGACAGTAGCACTTGTAGTTAAAAGTATTCTAGAGGCCGAAACCTCAGAAACGGTAAGTCCTTTATTTTTTTTTATATAATAAACAAATACTTTCACTTCAATATACAGTTCCAGCTATATTTTATTTGAATACACTTTTATTTACTTTATTGATACTATTTTATTTTTAACTATGTGGTACCAGAAATTAAATTAATGTTTGTGCATGTATGTACTTGATATGAGAAAATATTTATAACAGTATCAAAGTACGAGAAAATAAGTAAACAAATTGAAGATGTATATGTACTGTTTCAGATGCGGAGAACTCTAGTCGTCCTTATGCTCCTCGCGAGCACTCAAGTCAAAGCCGCCGTAGACGAGAACCTCACGCGGGAAATAAGATCGCTCTTGAGTACGCCAGATGAATACCCCGGCATCGCATCCCTCATACTAGACTGTCTAAATAACGTAGAACCTATCCTGACATTCGTGAAAACGCAAATCAAAGATATATTAGTCGACATATCTATGGAAATCTGGGGTCTCGCCAAGCAAATCCTACGCGTGTACAAAATAAAACTCTTCAATAAAATCGGGAAGTACACTATTAGTGACGTCATCCGGTGCTTGTTTGATGGCGTCGCGGAGTTTGTGAACGAGGATGAAAAGTACACCGATCCACCCAAAGTTGAAAGTACTGACAGTCCCAAGGAAATAAAGAATGACAATAAGGAGTACGACACACTTCAGTCCGAATCGGAATTGGAACCGAATTATTTTTTGAACGACCCGTATTTAATATCGACGTTGATTAGACAGAAGAAAACCGTTAACTGATGTGACAAGTGCCGATGTTTGAACTGAATGTAAAGTAAAAGATATTGATTAATGAAATATGTTTTTTTTATTTTTCTACGTTCCTTTTGATATAGTCTTTAAAACAACTTGTGCTGTTGCTATTTAAAAGTTATGCTGTCACCTAATAATTCTAAGATGCCACAAATTACTCTTTATATATTTTCATAACTAAATGATTTTATTTCTTTGAAAATTAGAAAATATTCTGAATTGTATAATATTGTATAATATACACTTCAAACTATTTTATATGAAATACAATAATTTTGTGTACAACCTACTGTAAAAATATTTAAAAGACGCAATACTAGTGATATAATTTGCTATTTAATAAAATAAGGCATCAGAAATTTTATGTTAAGTGATAATCAATTCGCCTGAATTTTTGTTGATATAATTTATATCTTTGAATAATAGACATTATTTGCAATTTGATATTTTAACAACAATTTTGATGCATTTAACACTTTCAACTATCGCGTATAAAGAACATTAAAGAAGGTTTGTCACCTGCATGTTAAAATAGCAACCGACCATTGAGTGCTGCGGACATCTTTTGAGCACTCTTAAAGGGCCCATTCACTATCCTGTACTGCAGTCCTGTTGCAGTCCGCCGTGCAGGTCTGCAACACCATTCACTATCCTGCATAAGCCGGCGGAATGCACGCAGGATATATGGTGTTGCAGGCCTGCACGGCGGACTGCAACAGGACTGCAATGCAGGATAGTGAATGGGCCGTTTCATAGAAATGCTACGACTAAGTGAGACACTTTTGTAACTAGTTTTTAAAAATAATTTAAAAGTATTTATGTATCTAAGAGTTAAGACTAACGTATTTTTTACTATAGCTTGACTAAAACTTTTGGCCACAGCTTGTTTTATTTTTAAAATGCATACAAATATAGCAAACTTGCAATATATAAAGCATCAAACAATTTGATAGGCGATCATTATATTCAAAGGTGTCTACGAATAATATCTAAGTATTAAAGATAAGTTGAAATAACTGTATTTTAAAAAGATAAAACCGACTTCAAAATTGTACGTAATTGAGAATTAAAATTCCCTATCTCAAAAACTACTTAACCGATTTTGATGAAACTTACAGTATTCCCTAAGTTGAACAATACCTAGTACAATAAAAAAGAATCATTTAGATCGGACTTGTAGTTCCGGAGATATGCGTGCACAAACATAAAAACATACATACATATATAAATACATACATACACTTTTGAAATTTGGCACATTTATGAAGCTGTTATAGATTAACATATACAAAAACTGGGCAGTTCTGGAAATATTACATACATACGCGTCGAATTGATAACCTCCTTTTTTTTGAAGTCGGTTAAAAAAAAACTAAATTTGTGCAACCAAGTTATATAACTATTTATCCAAACGCCTATCAATTATTGTTTTATGTAAATTGTGTCTGCCAAGTTTTTGACGGTATGTGAACATTAACATAATAATATGAAGTCATATTTGTTTTTCACTGCGCACTACCACGAGCACCACGTATCGATATAAAACACACTTTACATTTAAACAACTCATTGAGATCTCATTATTATTCACCTTTAGACTAAATTGTAAACAATATCTCTGCTATATTAATCAACTAGATGAAGCCCGCAACTCCGTTGCGACCAAATTCGTTTATGGCGCAGAGCCCGTAAATTTTTCCGGGATAAAAAGTATCTCCATACCAAATTTCAGAAAAATTGGTTCAGCAGCTAATACAAGTATAGAGATAGATAACAGTCATATAAAGACACTTTCGAATTTATAAAATTAGTATGGATACTTACTTTCAATTCGACTCTACGAAATGAAGATAGAATTGCTAGTGGTTTATCTTTTTAATAAGTAATAACGTTGTTGATTGGTTGACGCATTTGATAGCCAATTTAAAGCACCAGTGAATAAATAAACTGTTATAATTATCCTCAGAATCCGAGTACAAAATACGTGAATCCTCTGAGTTTTGTTTTCTTCAGATCATAATTGATTGAGGCAGAGTAAACGTGTAAAATTGAATCAAGCGCCTTTCTTGTACATATTAATATTATGTTTTATTAGTATGATAATATATATTTACATTATTATTTAATTATTACTATACTATTGGCTATAGTTAGCCAATAACACCTTTATTTTATTGCATACCTAAGAGGTCATGCACCTGATGGTAAGCCGTAAGAATACAAAAAATAAAAAGAGAAGGTTTCAAGCCGCACGCCTCATCTTTTTATTTATTCACCAATTAGATAACCATAAATTAAATTAATTTTTTATTGTTCCAAAGAATAACAGTTCACATGTCTGTTATGATGATGTAAAATTATTAATAGCAAAACAGTAGGTAGCTACAGAGAACAGCCATAATAGAAAACGTAATTTTTTGGGTCTAATATTATCATAATCATAATTTTATTTGCTTGAATATGGTAACAAATTGATCTTAGCATTAAATATTAGAGAACACATATTCTGCTAAAAGCATGCAAATTTTTATATCTTAAGTGTTAATTAGTTACAAAATTTATCAAAACAATAAAATTTAAAAATGATTACATAATTAATACCACAACTCCATCAGTCAAATCCAATAAATAAAATAAAATAAAAAATGCATGCTATCAAAACAATAAAATTTAAAAGTAAGTCAATAAATAATATTACAAATATATCAGTCAAATCCATTAAAATAAAAAATACATACAATCAAAACAATAAAATTTAAAAATAAGTTAATAATTATTAATATTACAAATCTATCAGTCAAATCTAATTCATTAAAATTCTAAGGTACATTATGGTGGTCATCAGATAAAAAATCATTTATAGAGTAATAGCATTTCGTAAGCAACAATTTTTTCAATTTCTTTATAATGATATTTACATTAGTGTCACTAATACTCTTAGGGATTTTATTGTAAATTTTCGGGCCATGATGATTGGATCAAAAAACTGCCTATTATTAAAAAACGTATAATGAGATAAAAGCAAAGTAACGTTATCAAAAATGAATTTTTGGAGTTCACTCCTTAAGAATCGATTTTCATATATAAGGCGCCCGGTATGAGAAAAATCCGAGGGGTAAAACCTACTACAAGTAACGAAAAAATGTGTCACGTTTTTGGTGCGCACCTTTAGTGCGCAACTTTCTAATTTGGCTGTGAGTGTATTAAGACCATAAAGGTAATATACCTATCGGAATATTATATTATATTATTATATAATTACATTATTTTATTATTATATATTCCGATAGGTATATTAACTTTATGATTAAGACGTACATTATGGTATGCTGTATAGGCGACTATACCTATATACTATATGTTATTGGGCTTGTTTGTTTCTATCAGTGTCGATGTATCTATATTGCTATTTTTTTATAAATATCAATAATTAATATTGTTATTGTGAAGTTATAATTTTAATCATTATACTGGCTAAAGTGAACTAAAAGTATTTTGAAATAACTATGGCAGAAAAGGGTGTAGATAATATTGCCGGAACATCTGATTTCATATGATATTAATCTTTTTTCAGTTGAATAAACTCTTTTTGCGAATGGTTAGATACTCGTACTTAAGGAGTAAACTCCAGTCGTGCGTCGGAGCTGACACACTTTTTTTAAATATTTTATACATATATTTAATATTTTTTTAACATATTAAAAAAAAATACGTTCGGACAATTCGGGCATTACGAAGTTGGGGCCTTACTCCGGAAACTGGATTCGATTTCGACTACGAGTCTGATTCGATGTCGATTCTAATTTAGCTTTCACCGCGTCTTTTGCAAAAGTGCAATATACTCGAAGAATAAACTCGAATCAAAATCGACTTAGCGTTGACTAATAAAATAGATCAATCTCGAAACCCTATAATTGTCAGTAGGAAATAACCGAAACTAATGCCTGGAAAACTATGATTAATTCATTATTATAATCAAAACGTGACGCACAAAAAGTAATAGCAGTGATTTAACCAATGCCGCCATGCGACCGTAGTTAATTCCAATCACCTTCAAACCCGTAACAAAATTGTCTAAAATAGTGCTTTTAAGATCTTAGTACTTAGTAAGTATGCGTCAATTTAGTTATAATTTTCACAGTTTTATCAATAATTTGATTTTGGCTCATTAGAAACAGTCTTTCAAGATTTTACCTGAAAGGAAATTAAATTGGCGTTCTAATGTTAAATTACTTATAACTTATTTCTTGCTGCCGAAACCGGGTTCAATTACTTCACACAAATATTGCTTCAATTAATCTCTTAGCTGATAAAACCGATTTGGTAGAGTTTTTTTGTGCAACACTTAAAGTCACAAAAGGATTATAAAAAGTAGTCCAAACAAAAAATGTTAAACAAGCTGAATACTAAGTTGTCCTGACAGTGATGTAGTGAGGTTGCCGCAGTATATAAATGTAGAATAAGTCACTGATAAAAAATAATTAATTGTTATTTTATAATATATCAAACAATCATATTTCCTCACATTTTTTGCGTTAAAACCTGACCTCCGAGTGAGAAGCCACGCTATTATCTATTCTATGGTATTAGTCCATTGAAATGTTACAATTTTAGGACCGAATATTGCATTTATTAGAGGACGCAATTTTATTTACGGAATATGTTGGGGGGTTCAATAGAAGCTTAACCTCAAGTTTGTGGGGTCGCCCCGCCTTTGTCCCCCGGCCGCCATCTTGAAAAAAGGGGTGACAACACTATTTTCGTGATATTTCGGAAACTATAAGTCTTACAGAAAATTTTTAAGAACATAATTTGTTGTAAATTATTTTGCCTATAAATATGTTTATAAATTTTTTTACCCTAAATTAAAAATTTAAAAAGTTATAAGCAAAAAAGTGATAATTTTTTTTAAAGGTTTATTATCGCTCTTTAACTTTGTTTAATACATTTTAAAAAAAATTTACCTTAGAACAACCTTGCACATGATCTTTTGAGAAAAAGATCCCCCAATCCCCTCGATCTCATGAAATTAATTTTCTGCAGATGCAAAGGAAACTGTGGAGGCATGCGTACCTGCGGAAAAGCAGACCTAAAATGCTCTACAGTATGCCTACTATACTATAAAGCATTTCAGGCCTGCTTTTCTGCAGCCACACATGGTTCCACAGTTTCCTTTGTTTCTGCAGAAAATTAATTTCATGGGACCGGGGGATCTTTTTCTCAAAAGATCATCTACAAGGTTGGTCTAAGGTATTTTTTTTTTTGTAAAATGTGTTAAACAAAGTTAAAAAGTGATAATAAACCTTCTAAAAAAAATTCACTTTTTTGCTTATAACTTCTTAAATTTTAAATTTGTAAAACGTATAGATTCTGAGATATCACGAAAATAGTGTTGTCACCCCTTTTTTCAAGATGGCGGCCGGGGAACAAGAGTGGCAACCCCACAAACTTGAAGTTAAGCTTCTATTGAGCCTCCCAACATATTCCAAAAATAAAATTGCGTCCTCTAATAAATGCAAAGCAAATGTAACATTTCAATGGACTATATTGGTAAAAGTCTTTTTGATACATAGCACTAAAAACTGCTATGGGGACACATAGCGTTCGGGGCGATTGGTGTCTTTCTTTCCAGCCATCTTACTTCAAAAGTCATAGATATTTCTGTAGAATATTTGAGATACGAATAATTGTTGCTCAAAATCTTAGGTTTATCTTTTAGGAGTAGATTTATTATATATTTATTCATCCTTGAAAATACTTCACCAGATTACTAATTAAGTAGTTAATTCGTGTCCTACTGCGTCCTACTCAACATCCTATTTGAAATAGTTATTAGGTACAGTCATGGCAGATTAACGCTACCAACCTTAGTGACCACCCACTAGTACTACTAAGGCCTTAGGGCAGTTTTTAGGTATAACGGTCAATCTGCGTAGGTATCTGTCCAATATATATAGTATGTAACTAGATTTCCCTGTATAGTTTTAATTTCTATAAAATAACTGGAAGATTAGAACCAAATACCAATTATCTATACTTATTATAAAACAAAGTCGCTTTTTTTCCCTCATGTCCCTTTGTTCCCTTTAATCTTTAGATTTTGATGATTCTTTCAGTGTTAGATAGCCCATTTATAGAGGAAGGCTATATTTTATCACGCTAAGACTAATAGGGGTGAAGAAATAGAGGAAAATGTGGAAAAAACGGGAAAAATTATTTGAAAGGGCTAACTTGAATGCGCTAATCTCAGGAACTACTGATCCGATTTGAAAAATTATTTCAGTGTTAGATAGCCTCTTTATTGAGGAAGGCTATAGGCATAATTTTTTCAGTAGCTATATATTTAATACCCGTGCGACGCCGGGGCGGGTCGCTAGTAGTATATATGACACTATTATAATATAGCCGGCCGGGTAAGATTATATTATAACTAGCTGTTGCCCGCGACTTCCGCGTCCACGTCAAAATTTTTTTTCGTAAATATTTTTTAAATAAAAACCGGCCAAGTGCGAGTTGGACTCGCCCATGAAGGATTCCGCAGCAGCAATGAGGTTTATTTCTATAAAATTAAAAGGTTTTTGATTTATTTTTATATTTAAGGCCGTATAATTCTTTTGTTAATTCTTAGTTAGGCTAATTACATTTCATACTGCTTTTTCATGTCAACTTCATTTTAACTGTGTGTTAACGTTTTATTTTGTAAAGTAGCGTGGTGTAATGCCCAAAGTTCTTGAATAAATGTTTATTATTATTATTATTATTATTATTATTATTATTATTATTATTATTATTATTATTATTATTATTATTATTATTATTATTATTATTATTATTATTATTATTATTATTATTATTATACAATGAGGATTAGTGAAGTTTCATGTTTTTATTTTCACTAGAACTTTGACTAGAAGTAATTATAAGCATTTAAACATTTATTGTAGGTTTGTTACGTTCCTTACCAAGGTCCCAGTCAGCTTAGAATTTTGATTTAAATCCATTAACCATTAAAAAAAGAGTAATAAAGAATGATACTTTCGAAAATTTATTTCGACTAGAATTCTGTGAAAGTAAATGCAGGAAAAAATATTTTTACACAAAAATGTTTCAATTATGATTTCGAAGGTTAGGGTCAGCTTCGTTTTTGATAAATAGTCACAGTAATAAAGATAAATCGTTCTGATCACAAATTCGAACGATTTGTTGATTTGCAATAGCAATTTGCTTTTAAATATTTGCCACAACAATTCCACAGGCGTTTTGATGGATAATAATTGAATGACAATGTCAGTCAAATCTGTCTTTCAGAGACTGATTATCTATTATAGAAAACCTAGAGTACGTTCACAAATATATCCCAGTATACTGGCCAGAGCTCCTTAGGCCTAGAATCGCCGTGGTCCCATACATTGATTCGTTTCAAAATATTTGCCAGTGCATTATCGAATATGTGTTTGTTGTGATGTGATTATAATACGTCACACTTGTCTTACTAGTGGAATACCAGTACAATACAGCGTCGTAAGATGACGTCTTAATCACTGGTCAGTAAACTGGGTTTTATTTCGGAACATAGGCAATTTTGATTTACAAATATTACAATATTGTTTTGTAACCTAATTATTTGGTGAGAGACTACCTTATTAGGTATCTTATTGATATATATTTAATAATTTACATTCGCCAAACGATCATTTATACGTTTTTGGTAGGTTTGAAAGTCATAAATACAAATATTACAGCTAAGTCGGATAATAATGTACAGAGTGCCTCAACAAAGAGACTGATTTTAACGGATGTGTTAAAACATTGTAAAATGATAATAAGGACGCTAAACAAGAATTTTATTGAACACGTCCAATTCATAGCAATGGAAAGATATAGCACTGGAGTAAAATCGTAAATCTGCACAAGAAATAATTAAAAATAATATTATCAAGCGGATAGATCAACATTCATAGTAACACCTTGATTTTAGTATGATATGATATTATGTTATACTCAATGATATATTATATAAAAAACTCAAAGCAGATATGTTACTACCGCGCGCATTGTGAAGCTTCAAATACGGACCAATTGGCCCGTCCTTTATTTAGTCTGCATCGAACCATCGAACGCACTTCACGAACGTGCCGCGTCTTGTCTTACGTAAATAAATTGAAAATGACGTCGTGCGTGTTTCGAAAATGTACCAATTATGACTCAAAAGAAAACAAAACACATGGAATCTCTTACCACATATCTTGATTGCAATAAATACCTCGATTATTTACATTTTCAATTATTTTTTCGAACAATCTGGAAAAAATCGAATTTCCGTCACAGCTCAGGCGAAAAAAGAGACAGCGATACGATTCGACGTTTAAAAATATAACTGTATCTTTTATGTAAATAGTTTTTCGCATCTTTTATCACTTATCTGTCAAATTTGTCAATGTTTGCAATTTTGAATTTAAAAATTGTTCGGAACTTGTTCGGAACAGATTTGAGCCAAAAAATAGTATGAACGTAACAGATCTGTATAATATGTTGAATATCATTGATTGTCCGCTCATCTGTCACGAACTGTCAAACCATTTTCCATTTTCGAAATTTTTTAAATTTTCCAATTTATTATTATCTAAAGAAATTACCATGAAAGCTGCATATAATTTGTATATAATTAGAATTTTAATAAATAAGCTATTAGTGGCGCACATACATATAGTTTTATATTTGAAACAAAATATTAAATCGGTGGTCAAAGAAGAAGTAGCTACTCTTGCATAGTCTTACGGTAAGACGCCTATTTTGGGCGCTTGACAGACGAGAGGCTAAACTACAATTTTATCGAACATTATATCCATACTTTACACAAAAAATAATGTCGATCGAAAGTAAATACCCTAAAAGCTTATTTGATTTTATCAAAAATATAATATTTTGTGGATAAAAATCATGACGACACTTAAAAGTAGAGAGCAAAGAAATTACATTTTATGCAATTATTATTTTTTTACTCACGACAACCTGGTGCAATTCTTTTAAATTCTTCATTAAATGAGGGATGTTTGATTTCGTGTCAGTCATGCCTGTCTGCTATATAACTGTCATATTATTATTATGTCTATTATGACAGCTATATCGTGACATGTGGAAGCTATTTCGTGACATATGAAAGCTGTTTCGTCGTGAGTACAGAACAAGCATATTAAAGTAATACAGAATTTTATTACAATACAAAATTAATTACATATTCCGTTTATTAGGTTATGAACATGGCCTCTCTCTTAATCATTAGTCTGTATGTCGAGTGTACCACGTGATCACATTATTTCTTAAAATTGTTGAAATCGACGACGGCTTGAAAAGTAAATATGTACCTATCGAGCGCCATCTATTGAGCTAGTTTTCCACAAATTCTAAAATGTCAGTTGCCTATAATCCCGCCTACCATTTATGACGTATAAAAAAACTACTTGTTAGATCTCGTTTAATCCAATTGTCGTTGGTAGTTTTTATAATAATGTACATCATATATTTTTTTTAGAATCATCATGCCCCTACTTTAGAAGTTAAAGGGGGGGACACACATTTTACCACTTTGGAAGAGTCTCTCTCGCAAACTATTCAGATTAGAAAAAAATAATACTAAGAACCTCAATATGATTTTTGAAGACCTATCCATAGATACCCTATACGCATAGGTTAGACGAATTTTTTTTTTGTTTCAGTTGTACCTATGGGGACCCCTAAAAATTTTAATAATTTTTCCATTTTTGTATCAAAATCTTAATGCGGTTCCCAGACTACATCTACTTATCAAGTTTCAATAGTATAGCTCTTATAGTTTCCTAGAAAAGTGGCTGTGACATACGGACGGACAGACAGACATACAGATAGACAGACAGACAGACAGACAGACAGACAGACATGACGAATCTATAAGGGTTCCGTTTTTTGCCATTTTGGCTATGGAACCCTAAAAAGTATGCTACTTCTGATACTTAAAAGAGTATGTATGTGTACTTTAGTTTCATGATGATTGGTCCAGTAGTTTTTGCGTGAAAGCGTAACAAACATCTACGCTTTCAGATGTTTTATAATAATTATATTAATAAGGATAGTGTTTTAAGTGTTTATGGAAAGGGATGTCCAGATAACTAATATTAAATATTTCCCTTTCCGAAAACCTAAAAGTTAAAGTCTTATGAGATGACGGCATATCCTTAGAGGATTATGTCGAATTTTAACAAACGGATGTGCCTAATTTTGTTACTTTAATTATTAGTGGTAATTAATAGCGTGTCTGTCTGTCTGTTACCTAAAAGGTACAATTCGTAATAATAATAATAGTTACTAAAACTAAAACCACTCAATCGAACTAGATGGGGATTACGACTTTGAGTCCTGGAACATGACATAAGCAGGAAGCTTCTAGTAGTCTATTTACCTACTTACTGACTTCACTACCAGTGGCGTAACAATAGGGTGGCAGAGCTCGCAAAATGCCCCGCGAGTCCCAACTCAAGAGGGCCCCGGCAGAAGATTCCGCGACTCAGAAATATTTTTATACATTGATTCTACCTGATTTTTATTAACGTGACGATTTTTACTGGTAGGGCCCCATTCATTTGCTACGGGTATCGAATGGTGTAGAACTACGCCACTATACATAAAAACAACAACATAAGCTCACGCCGTTACGGTGTTTATTTCAACTGGTTAACACAAACAAGACGTTAACAGTTCAGGTTTGAACGAAGGCAGTCACAATAAATAAGGACTATTATTTATAACAACATAGTAATCATAATTCTATGTTATTCAAACGCACATAGATAATGAATGCCTTTTAAATTTGATTCTAGATATTAGTGCAGCATTTGTGCACTAAAACAAACTTCTGTTGTACAGTGTAGATTAAATAGAATTCTATTGCCTAGAGTTCCGCTGCAAAATCCTAGTGGTCACTATTTATTTTTTCTTTTCAATTTTTATTTAAATTAATGTTAAATAGGAAATGCTCAATACGAAACCCCTTTTTATCTCATGTTTGTGTAAATTATTTACAAGAATTCTCTTTGAACTAGGGCACAGTTGTAAGGTTTATAGAAACCATCTCCTAAGCTAAGTGCAACAAAAAATAAGCCAAGCTTTAAACCACTTGATCTGATAGTACATAAAATTATTATGTAATAATTATATTATGTGATAGTATATAAATATAATATTAAACATGGTACCTACCTGCATTTAGGTACCACATCACGATTTTCAATTACAAGACATAGCTATTAAACCATAAACAATGTACACAATCATTTTGCGTTTAATTGGTACTAACTCGTTTATAGGCGATGAGAATATATTGGAGTACATAAATATCGAACGCCATTATACGATATAATATGCAATTATGTACAATTATATAGCATTGAGGAAGATCATAGAATCCCACAACAGCTAATGGTCCCACATTCCGAAGGCATAAACACCGCAACACCAAGAATTATTTAATATTTTCCGCACAGTGCACAGTGCAGTGCTGCTGACAATTATACGAAGCCCCCAGATGCGCGGTTTGGTCGCAAGTCTCAACATCTCGAGATTATTTCATTGCCAGGGGGTGACAGACACGCGAGTAAGTACGCGCACTTATGGCTCGGCGATCTTAAGGGGGTGACACACGTACGAACTTAAAGTACGCGGGTTTTAAGTTCGCGAACTTACTCGGCTCGTGTCGGTGACACACGAGAACCGCTCACACGCGCCGCGAGTCGCGAGCCTGGGGGCATGGTAACCCTCAGGCTCGCGGCTCGCGGCTCGCGGCTCTATGCTGACACACAGGCGATTAAGATCGTCGAGCCATAAGTCCGCGTACTTACTCGCGTGTCTGTCACCTCTTTAAATCGCCTGTGTGTCAGCAAAAAGCCGCGAGCCGCGAGCCTGGGGGTTACCATGCCCCCAGGCTCGCGGCGTGTGAGCGATTGTCGTGTGTCATCGACGCGAGCCGAGTAAGTTCGCGAACTTAAAACCCGCGTAGAGATCAACTACGATAACATAGCGCGCCCCTCCAAACTTCAAAACGTTTGAAGTGCGTTGTCTTGCGCGGTAGGCTAGTTATGATTAGTCAACCAACAAATCTTGGTAATAAGTGACATTAAGTGAAATATTACGTGTACTGTGATTGGTTGAATAGGTACTTACTACATACAAACTCTTTCATAAGGATGTGACTACACACATTGAAACAGTCATTTGGAGGGGCGGGCCATGTTATCGTAGTTGATCTCTACTTTAAGTTCGTACGTGTGTCACCCCTTTAAGGGCTACATAAGGGTATACTTTATTTAAAAACTTATTGCCTTACACTACATATTATAAAACAAAGTCGCTTTTTTTCCCTAATGTCCCTTTGTTCCCTTTAATCTTTAAAACTACGCAACGGATTTTGATGCGTTTTTCTTTAGTAGATAGTGATTCAAGAGGAAGGATTCAAATGAATATTTCCGAAGATATTACATATTTAAAAATTGCGAGACGTAGCTTTTGCGGCGGTACCGACCAATGCGGGCCACGGATAGTAATAATGAATATACCTAAATCAAAACTGCTGAATAATCGATTTTAATCATTTTTTCAGTGGCTATATATTATTTTATACCCGTGTGAAGCCAGGACGGGTTGCTAGTTATTTAATAAACGAAATTTTACGAAAGAACTTACTTATCTATGTAGCTGTATTCAGTATTCGTCTGAGAAAGGTGAGACGTTGTTTGTCATGAGCAACATGGACCACAGACTTATCCATTAATTTCCAAGCGGCAGCCGGCTGCCGCATAACAATTAAAAATCTATTGTGTCTGTGATACCCACGATGGAGGTGTTAATGTTTTAAAACAAAAGTGAGCAGTGACTACAACCTTGCACTTAATATTTTTACTAACAAGATATTAAAAAGGTGTAAGAGCTACGGAACACGACTTCGCGCGTGACCTCTCGCACTTGGCTAGGTCACTTCCGTCATATTTACACTACCACCCACTAAGGAACTATTAGAATACCGAAGTGCTCAATCACTGAACTATGACATATTAATTAAAGATTTATAAGTGACAGGTAAATTAATCTATAAGACGCCGATTACGCATTATTCTCTACCTGTTATTATAATATGTGGAAAAACGGAAGCTCGAACACATTAAGGGTTATCGTACATTAGCTACATGCGACCGACTTTTTTCGCCGCGACGCGACGACTGACTCTGCAATTAGAATTAGATATATTATAGCAAACGCAATAAAAAACTTCAATAGCGTTTTCTTAAAATCATTAACTAAGTAATTTGTTATGTATAGGAAGTAGGTATTAGCGATATCATCTTGCAAATATTTTAAATAAACATTGTTCGTTTGATATTATCATTGTAGTTTTATGAAATGTACTTGATTATTAAATTATTATTTTGTTATTTATTTCATGTTTTAATAACTCATTTAAGTTATTTAAATATAAATTATGAGGCGAGAATCGCATCATCTGCTTGGTTGCGTCGCGGTAATTGGTCGCGTGTCGCGCCATGTGCGTAGCCTTAGTGTGCCTTAGTCCGAACCACGTTTACTCTTTATAAAAATTTGAATACTGTAGAGAACTTTTGGGAAAACCTTATTTGAATAGGCAAAGTATTTGCGCGACAAACAAAGTCATAAACCTGTTGAGTGTTAGTATCTTCCAACGAAACTGGTGGGTTTTTATACACTTCCTTAGATTCCTCGAACTATGAACACATTTATATCTCGTTTCTAAAATCAATATTTCTTATACTAAATACCATGAACAACGTTTTATATGAAATAAAGAAAATATATCCATGTGTTTATACGCAAATAAAAAAAAAATCGGAAAAGTGGGATCATATCCTGCTTTTCCGATTTCTTACCAATCGGTTAGTCACTGCAATCCAAATTAGCTAGGTATGTTTAAGTATGAAATGAATAAGGCCAAATTAAGTAATGATACAAAATGTAAGCGTTATTTGGTTGTAGCCTGCGAGGCAGTTAATCATAATTTTATCTTTTAGGCCATCAATACCACAACATTTTAGTAGTTCTAAATCTGTTCCTACTTCTATACATGTGCGCATTCACAATAACACTATTTCTCAAGAATTATTATACATACTATTCATATTGATCCAGCCTAATATTTAACTGTACTGTCTGTCGGTCTGTTCACTGTTGAGTGTTGACTGTACCCCTTCACACCTTAACGTTCACGCTAAACCGATTTTTCAAAAATTTGGCATGGAGATAGTTTGAGTCCGGAATAGGGTATAGGATACTTTTCATCCCGAAAAAATGTACGGTTCTTGCGCGATAAACGAATTTTCATTTATCGCGAATTTTTATTTTTCGGGGTCATAAAGTAATGGTATAAAAAGTAAAAGTTAAACAACTTAAATACTTATACAACTATTGATTTGCAGCCATAAGCGCTTTTTCAGTAAAGAATAATATGTCGCTCTATTATAATATTCTGATCATTTTAAATGATAAAAGGTCAATAAACCTATAACATGTAGGATTAAGCAGGTACGTGAACAAAAAATTTCAAGGAGATATACAGTCATAATATTACGTACGCACTTACGTACATAATAATATGGGCCTTTCAAGTTTTTATATATTATATTATGTCATTATGTATGTATTTGTTACTGTTTCACACAAAAAAACTAAAAATGTGAGTTATATAATTCTACGCAAATACCAGTAAAATAAATATTCAATAATAAACACTTCAATTATTTGACCGTGTAATGGAAATTTTTTAGATTCCACATGTCAAATGGAAAAAAGACCTTTATTAGATCACTTTTATATTTGTGTGTCTGTCTTAGTCTGACCGTACGCGTTTGTTGGTCCGTCGGTCCTTTCGACAGATATATTATAAGGATTTTATATCAAAACATTCATGATTCACTAAATAACTCTTCAATTATTAACAGTTAATTAATTGCTGTGAGTGCCATCGTAAATGCCAAAATTAATGAGTGACTAACACGGAACCCTCTCTGCCGAGCTAGACTCTCGCTTGGCTGGTATTTGTGCCTAACTGACCACCAAAATCAGCACAAAAGTGTTACAAGAACAATGTGACTTTAAATACCACCTGTCATGCGATGTGCACGCGCCGCTCAGCCGGTAATTGTCGCGAGTGATCATTGAAAACACGGCACCTAATAAGATAGGAGTAATTGCATTAATTCTTTCTATTTTAATTTTAATTATTCTTCCATAGTCGGTAAAACAGATTATCAGAAATCCGAAAGTGGGCTTGTATTTCAGACAGAAATCTGTTACCGCTAAACTTAAGTCTAATTTATTATTGTACTAATTATAAGTCACAGCTAACCCCAGACAGCTAAAAATTGACATAATACGACCAATTGACGTAGGTGAGTCAAATGCCTATGAATCAATTTCTTCGATGGAACAATGGTAGTATAACTAACTGCCGCACTCATAGACATATTTTAATGATGATTAAGCTTCAATTTAATGAATAATTTGCTGTTTGCCAGATAATGTACGGAGCTTATTAGTAATTATTTAACTTTAATTGAATGAAGATTTGACATAAGCCCTATACATTATCTGTCAAACTCTTCATTAAGTTGATCTTTAATCATCATTAAATGTCTCTTAGCGGAGCTTTTAGTAGATTATTTAGGATTTTTACTTTTTTGTCTATGATATTCGTCTTTTTTCATTGAACATAACCGTGTTGCTTGAAAAAATGTGTCCGTGTTCCTTATGTGTCAGTACAGATTAAAATTCTTTTAATTGTACGCATTAATCACCATAATAATATGCATACCTATGTCACTTTTTCATTCGTTTTATATATTTTATTAGCAGATTGATTGCTACATTATAAATTACTAGATGACGCCCGCAACTCCGTTGCGCCAAGACTCGTTTATCGCGCGGGAACTGTACATTGTTCCGGGACAAAAAGTATCCTATGTCCTTTCCCGGGACTCAAAGTATCTCCATGCCAAATTTCAGCAAAATCGGTTCAGCGGTTTGAGCGTGAAGAGGTAACAGACAGACAGACAGACACACTTTCGCATTTATAATATTAGTATGGAAGTATGGATATCTAATGATCAGTTACAACTTCAAAGCTCTAACTTCCGTCACGACACTCAATTGACTTCCGGTTAAAAAGCTCTTGCTTAGGGTTGCCTACCCGGAAATAAATGAATTTTGTAGTTGTGAAAAATCATTGTGAAACAAAGAACTTAACGATAGTAGTAAATAGTGATTGATAAGAAAAAATAATACAAATCTTTATGGACAGTAGTCAACCTTCATTTTTGAGTTTCCTACTTTTGCTGACACGACACTGTCTCAGGCCACAGCAATGTCTTTAGCTGCATTACTGTATATTTTGTAGACTATAGACTATATTATCCCAATTCTGCTAACAGAAAATGTTGTGTTCAACAAAAAAAAATTAGGTATACTTACCTGCATCGGCAGTACAAGAGTTTTCTAAAAGTACCTACATCATAATTATATTATCGCAGCATTCCGCACCGAAAATGAACGCAATATTTAAACATAATATTATGCAAGTGTTTACATTTTTTGACCGGTTGCAATGCAAAAATAAAGATGAAAACTCGTTTCAAAAGAACTGGACCAACATGGTCTGATTCTCGAATCGTCTTAGAATTGATTTTTGTTATTTATTATATTATTATTATCATTATTCACCTCAATTTACAGTCACAATAATATGTTATTGCAAATTATAGGGGTAACAGTAGTAGAAAATCAGTCATGGTCTCATGGAGGCCGCCATGTTTTTTAGGGTTCCATACCCAAAGGGTAAAAACCCCTAATAGGACCCTTTAATTACTGAGACTTCGATGTCTGTACGTCTGTCGGTCTGTCTCCAGGCTTTATCTCAAAAACCGGTATAGCTAGACAGCTGAGATTTTCATAGATTGTGTATTTCTGTTGCCGCAACAAATACTAAAAATAAAACAGGCGCGAGTGCAACCACAGTGTCTTCTTTCAACTTAACATCTGGTGTATAAAATTTTTTCTCCCCACCCCTCTAAAGGGACGAAAGAGGGGGTCGGATTTTGAATAAGACTTTTGCTTTAACACGAAAACTACTGAACCGATTTGCATACTGTTTTCGCATATATATTTGCCTTCTTCCAACCCAACATCTGGAGTATAAAAATCACCCCCCCACCACACCCCTCTAAGGGGACCAAATAGGGGGTCAGATTTTGTATCAAACTTTTTTCTATAATGGACTTACTTCATATTATTAACTGTTTTTCCAACTTAACATCTAGTGAATAAAATTTTTCCCCCCACCCCTCTTAGGGGACAAAAGAGGGTGTAAGATTTTGTATCAACTGATGAAGTAGAAATACTATGATGGCAAAACAATATTTGCCGGGACAGCTAGTAGCTAATATACTTAATTGAAAATTCTACAAAAAATTATGAAATAAGAAAAAATCTAACTGAAATCCAACTTACTCCCATACAGTACAAAAAAGGGGGGGAAGATTCGAGCGTAATCCTACATTAGAATAGCCGACGAGGATTACGTTTCGGAGTTATGTAAATTTAGCTATACGTACGTGTAAAATACAAATTCAATTACCTTCCCAAGCAGTAACAATTTATAAACCGTGAGAATTGGTCATTGTGTACGTTTATTAAAATTCCGTCGAACACTAAACTAACACACGCACTCACACACATCATTTTCATCATTTTTCACTCGCGTTTTATTAAAATTTATTTTCGACTTGTAATAGCCGGTAAATAACATTCATAACAGCGCGCCTTGTACTGTGGCGGTTAAGGTGACGCCGCGTTAAAGTAAGAAACCGTGTTGGATATGTTTTAGATTGCTTGTTTTCTATGAGAGGCCGGGCCGGCCTCTCATAGAAAACAAGCAATGGAACAGCAAAAAATGGAAAGGGCGTAAGCGACAAAATGGTTTTTGTCGCGTAATTTAAAAACCATAAATACATTTCATATAAGCTATGCACATATTAAAGTGTATGCTTAAACCAATTTATGTACTTTGGAACCTTAAATCACTCTCCTCTGTTGGAAAAATAGGAATCCCTTTTTTTACAGAGGTATTTTCGATTGATAATTCTGTGTTATAAAAGTTGTCCAATCGTGTTATGCTATGGGCAATTCAAAGACAAAGACATGATGAATACTGACAATGAACTTCAGTTTCTTAGCTTTAGTCATTGCTGAGAAAAATCGGCATCGCTGCAGCCAAATTTTCAAGGCGTCGCCTTAATACGACGCTCGCCGCGTTCATGATAGGGCGAAATAGGAGAAAAAACCTTTTTAAGGCTTAATATAATACATATTTCAAAAAAGTAAAAAAACCAAATTATTAATTTATGTATTGCAAAGCAGTAGATATTTTTTATATATTCTTTTGATAAATAATGAAGGAGTAAAGTGGTTTCATTCAACGATTTGGAGGTGATTTGGTTTTTTATTTCCTTATAAGTGATACCGATAGAAAAAATATGGCAAAACCAAATTACGTATCATATCATGTAGATTACTAATTATTTTATTCAGATATAATTTCTCTGTTGATGCCGATGAAAAGTTGTTTCATCTGCACGCTTTTTTCGAAAGAGCAGCCTTAATAGAAATATATTATTTTTGGCATGAAACAGTGATTAATTATAATTATTTTTTAATCACTTTTACGACAATTTTGACACATTTTTAACTAAGTGATTTGAGTATTTTTTAGTCTTCATGTGGACTACAAAATAAAAATTAAGTGTAGAAGATGGTTTCAACTTTTAATTTAAAGGTATACTTATGTCTTAAAAGTGATCTATCCAGGCCTTAGAGATTATCTTTAGGGAAAATGTTATCTATCTGATATTACATAAGTTACGTGAAATCTTGATAAATGCCACTAATATTTTATTAAATGGGGGAAAAACGTCGGAGAAACCCGCAGCACCCAAGCAGCGATACTCAACCTTTGGCCCGCTGAGATTTTTTCCATGGCCCAGGTGAAGTTGAAGCGTGTTGAATTCCACGCAAAGCGGCAAAATAGTACAATGTCATCGTGAAACTTTTAAAGCGCTAATTTTAAAAACATTATTATTTTAATCCCAAAAGATTTTGGTTGCGACCCGCGACGCCAAGGCCCAAGAGTCAAGACCAAAACGTGTTTGTGGCCCGTATATAACAGGTTGAGTGCCACTGTGGTAAAGTGTAGCGATGCCAACAGCCTCCAAGTAGGTAACATCTGCGTCACGTGACGATAGCACATACAACTTCACAAGTCACAACATTATTGACATTGACTTTCTATGACCCGCTAAAGGTCGTCGCACACGGCGCAGATACTAATCTTGCGAAGATCCATATTTAATATTAAAAATGTGAATGTGTGCTGTCTGTCTGCCCGTTACCTCTTCACGCCTAAGCCGCTGAACCGATTTGGCTAAAATTTGGCATGTAGATACTTTTAGTCCCGAGAAAGGACATAATAATATTATATTACTAATAACTATGTGATACTTTTTATCCCGGAAAAAATGTACGGCTCCCGTGCAATAAACGAATTTTGGCGCAACAGAGTTGCGGGCGTCCTCTAGTACTATAATATATGCTAGCTTTTTCCCGCGGCTCGTGTTTTCCCACGCTTGGAATTGTGTTCCTTGCATACAAATTTTGATTCCCTAATAAACTTTTTAAAAATTAAATTTTAAGAGGACGTAAGAAGAAGAACAAAGAATCAAGAAGAAGAACAAAGATCTGCCCGTGAGTTGATCTATAAGTCAGCTTTGCCTATGCCCTAATATATCCATTTTATCTAAATATATTTTTGCATTAAGGTATTAAGTAGGTAATAAGTTATTGGCATTAATTAATGTTTTCACGAAATAATATTCTCGATATGTGTGATGCGCTTGAAGCCAATATCTCAACTTACGAATAATAACAACCGACAAAATCCCATTACGTTTACCTATATCAGCCGAAATTATAACACTTAAGACCTGTTTCACCACATCCTGATAAGTGCCGGATAAGCTATCCACTACTTAACTTGACAGATATAATATGGAGAATCAGTCAAAAAAGTTGTGGATAGCCTATCCGTCACTTTATCAGGAAGTGGTGAAACAGGCCCTTACAAGATTTCATCTGTTTTAAAAGTGAGTCAGGAATAATTGCAACGTAACAAAATATGCTTTACTTTTATGCCTGTTTTTCATAAACTACTTGCTGGTATGTCATTGTGTGAAGACTACACTCTAGTAGTGGCGTAAATAGTTCCTATGTATCTTTTTGTTTCTATGAAAACGAATTGGATAGTTCACTAGGAATATAATTTAGTACTAGCTAAGAAATCGTTATAATATCGATTGTTAAAAAAAATATCCACAGCCGTACATATTATACCTAAACATACATTACATTTTAAAAGGAGGAGTACATAAATTATGATCCTCCTTTTCAGAAGTCGGTTAAAAACCTGTGCAGTGTACAGTGTACACTGTACACTTTTGTAACGATGCGTTACGTTGCGCTACGCCGTGCTACGAAGCTCTACGTCGGTCTACGCATCATGCGTAAAAAGATATCAGCCCCCTTATTACTTTGATGAACATGAATCTCATTGCTTACGGTCACAACTTTGACATTTAAACTTTTTAAAAGTCGATTTAAAATATATGAACGTCAAAATATTTAGTTACAACCTTTTAAATTGTTTTTAGGTAATAATTATGGGGCTGAATAAAGCATCAAAACTAATACTAATAACGCAAATAACTAAAATATAATCACTAGCTATGTAGGTTATCTAAAACTCGCTAGCTATATTTTGTTCGACTTTTGAGTATAAAATATAATATGAATAATAACGGTTGTATACTTTTCAATAAGATTTAGGTACGACAAGACACTAAAACAGATAGAGATTAAATAATAAACACATCCAAACCAGTATAAGGTCTAAGTGACCACAATTTAGCCTACGGTCTACCGTTTACTTAAGTTCATTGACTTGCAAGCCCTTAGTTTTATGCTGTGATTTAGATCTTGTTATTTGTTAAGAATAATTTACTGCGAATTAAACAATAACTAACCAACATCTTAAAGTATTTAAAACCTACAGCTTTGATAATGTTACGTAAGTATTTAATAATTTTATTTCAAGTCTTAGTCCTCCAACACTTTTCTGGTATTTTGCCCAAAAAATACAATATTTTTTAAGTAATTTACAAAATAATTGAGTGGGAATGGTGTGCGTCTAAATTGATTGATTGTTGTTAATTTCAAGTCAATGACATTTAATAGTTTTATTAATTTAAGTAATGAATATGTTTACCTCTAATTTAATTAGCCTTCTGTGAAACCACATCATAATTTCAAATGCGATTTCAATTGCAAACGATACCTGCTCAGACTTAATTTACAAACTTAATTTACAAAAATGGCAACATAAATTATTATTAATAACACCTAAATTAGAATAATTTAAAATGTGTGAACATCCAACAAACATAAATATTTTTTATCCAAATTAGAGTAATACGAGCGTGCTCTACTGAAAAAATGTTTTTGTTTATGACCTTACTGTCAATGCTTCGAAACCGATGACCGTATCGGAGATGTCGTGTTGTGGAACGAATCGGAACTCACTTGTCGGTCTCTCCCGCTTCTGCAGCAGCTCCTGAAGTTCGGGCTGGGTATCCATTTCGACACAGAGTCCAAAAATCCTAGGCACTACGGTATACAAGGTGTTTGAAGTGCGACGTGCTTCCACCGGTGTCGCATCTCTCGGAACTGGGCATGGGAAACTAAAGGAGGCCTTTATACGACGCGAGGGGTTAGTAAGGCAGACGCGCGCTGACTGCAAGCTACCGGCTGCTACCTCAAGGGTAACACTCCTCAAACGCCTTCACTTAATATTGTCCGGCCCCAAGGTTCCGATATTATATAATTAATTACACTTCGAATTATCTTCGGATTTAATTATTATGTTTAATGCATTTATTGTTGACATTGTGGTAATGTCCGTGTAGGTTAAGTTGTGCAGGTACCTCCTATTTTAATGTGTCTGTACTCTGTAATATGTCTATTGATTTGTTGCATGTGTGAGAAGAGATATTTGAATACCTACAATCTAGTACATAATATCTTTGTTCTAGAAATAAGGAAATTAGTTCTGAAGATTGTGATAAAATTAAATTATTAGGTCCAAATCTTGATAAATATTTAATTTATTTTTAGGAAGCGGTAACAATCGGGTCTGGAAGACCATGCAGATAATTGCTATATCTAACTTATATTTCTTAATCTATTTTTATTAATAAATAAAAAGGTATCTAAACAATTTTTAATTGAATTTTAGTAAGACGTAGGTATGTGTAAAGTACATGGGTTTTGTGGTAAGTAGATAAATACCTATCTGGCGCTTGTGAGTACTATATAGATACGTATAACGTTGGCGCACCGTGGGAACGAATTGCAGTTGACGTAGCTGGGCCATTTCCCGTGACGGAATCGGGAAACAAGTACTTCTAAGCTAGTCGAAGAAGTGATATCTCGCTTTGGTGTGCCTCTCGAAATTCATTCCGATCAGGGCAGGAACTTCGAATCGCAGGTCTTCCAGGTAGTGTGCAGAATTTTGGGAATGCATAAGACGAGGACCACCGCGTACCATCCACAGTCTGATGGAATGGTTGAGAGATTTAACCAGACCCTTAGAGGCATTTGGCGAAATTAGTAGATGACAAACAAAAGGATTGGGACAAGTATATACCACTCTTCCTTCTCTCGTACCGTATCGCCGAGCATGAAAGCATAAAAGCTACCCCGGCGTATGTCAATTATGGTAGAGAACTAAGAGTTCCAGTAGACCTTTTGACAGGAGGGTCACCGGAGGAACCAAAGACCGTACCAGATTATGTCTGCGATTTAAGGGAAAAAATGCGTTATATACACGCATTTTTTCCCTTACTAAAAAATATTTTTTAGAGTTGATTATTTTGTAGTAAATTTAATATTTATGTATATATTTTTTAGTGTTTTACTCTATTTTTTAGTGTTTAAATATTTAGTAGTAAATTTAGTAAAAAAAAATTATACACAAAAAAAAATTTTTTCGTGTTTAAATATTTTGAAGTTAATTTTTGTACAAGAACCTAGGTAATTACTATTTTAAGCTGAAAAATAACTCAAACATGTTAAATATTTTTGTATGAGAAAATGATTTTGGTATTACGTATGTATGAGAATTTCGAGGGTAACCCGGGCTCTTAAGCCCCATCCCAATCCTTGTCCCATTTTAAAATATAAAAAAATAAAGTTTCATATTTTCTTAATTAAGCTTCGCAGATGTTTTATTTTGCTCTAAACTAAATGATTTAGTCCTTGTTGTCTAAAATATATTTATAATTTACCTAAATAAGCAATTTTCTGAATATATTTTCTTTTTCAAAACTTTAATATGGCTGCAGTTTCTGAACCCACCGCTAAAATAAAAAAACGCTCTTGCCTCTTATAAATTTTTTATCAGCTTTACCTAATGTACAAAACCTCATAGGCCTCCATGACGCTCGAGTGTCTACATAAATAGCACCCTCTCCTCCTCTACTATTAGAAAGATTGACAATTGACATACTTGATGAAACGGGGGTCGCGAAATATTTCTTCAAGTCAAGGGGGTCACGTCATAAAAAAGGTTGAACAACACTGATTTAACAACTAATTACGTTAATTTTTCCCAGACTATTTTGGAACCTTGCCAGACGGTATAGGGATAGGAATTGCGCTTCAGATCTAAATATTACACGCAGATGGGTAAGAACAATTTGTAGAACTATTCACAATCCAAACAGTTTACAGTAGGTATCTACTGTTGTTACCTCCAAATGTAGGTTACCTACATGTAAAAAATTCTAAATAACAAAGTTAAAACAAAACCTTGATTATTCATTTTGTTTGTTAGATAGACAGAACTCAATATGGCAATGGTATCACGGTCGTAATTTTTTTACACTCACCTGCCTTACCTATAGGAAGTGGTAAGAAGATGGAATGTAGGTAGGTAAGCTACCCTATGAATATAATCATGGGCGTACCGAGGTAGCGGCAGGGGGGGGGGGGGCAGCTGCCTAGAAGATAAAGTAAACGTCAATTTTTCTGGCAAGTGGAAATTTAGAACGTGTTACCTACTCTGCGCAAAATGAAGTGTTGGAAACAAAATATGTTTTAGTCAGATTAATAAAAGTCAATTTCATGATTTTTTGTTTCAACTTTTAATATACCAGACCCTTGCTAAAATGCTGGGTACGCCCATGTATTATCATAATATTATCATGATCATGATTTTTTCTAACCTATGCTGTCCCACTGCTGGGTAAATGCCTCCCCCAAGGTCTTGTTTTGTCTTTGAAAGGCTCGCTCCTGTGCCACCGCTGGCCAGCTTAGCTGGTATGCATCCAGCTCATCACGCCATCTTTTCTAGGCGTCCATCATTATGCTTGCATAAAAACGTTTGTATAAGATTAGTTTTACCTGAAAATAATGCCAATTACTCACAGGTTTATGGTCCAATAAAATTGGAAATTTTTTGCGTTTTGTTTACGTCACAAATGAAAATCCTGGGAAAACCCTAGAGTATTTTTATAAAAATATTCCATATGGGTATTAAAATCCCAAAACAATAATAAATAATAATATTTGAAATACAATCAAAAATATTTATCAACTAGTTGATGCCCGCAACTCCGTTGCGTATAGAAATTATTATTAACCGTACATTTTTCCGGGACAGAACTGTGTCCTTTCCTGTCTCAAAGTACGTCCATACCAAATTTCATCGAACTCGGTTCTGCAGCTTTAGTAAAGAGGTAACAGACAGACAGACACGCACGTCGCACATGTTAAAATACGGTTGCGGGCATCATCTAGTAAGATGAAGCCCGCGACTCAGTTGCTTAAAAAATAGTTTATCGCGTGGGAACCGTACATTTTTCCGGGTTAAAAGTAGGTATCCTATGTCCTTTCTCGGGTTTCAAAGTATCTTCATACCAAATTTCATCAATATCGGTTCTACGGTTTAAGAGGTAACAGACTGTGTAACAGACAGACACACTCGCACTTATAATATTATTATAAGTGAGGATTTATTAGTAGAAATTCTCCGTGGGCTGTGGTTTTACCCGCGCCCGCGTTTAGATAACGAGTCACCTACCTAAGGGTCTAAACACACTAGGCTGAATTACGCCGGCTTAAGAGTCCGTATACGAAATTTTGCCGATTTCGCTCATTTAACAGACGTGATTTAACAGTTAAAATACAGTATTTCTATAAGTTTTAATGCACAACATGTAAGATCATTTCAATTATAATAGGTATAGTGTTGGAGCTAGATTTTTTATTTATTTTTTAAGTATCTTTAAATAATCCAACTCAAACCCGCGACAGTTTTGTGATTTTTGCTGTAAAAGGTTTAGAATATCACCTTTTTATGGATTGTATTGACGTCTTAACGGTATGAAAAAAATACAATGTACTGTTGAAAAAGTCGTCTATAAAGTGTTGGAATTACTTTTTACCACTTCAATATAAAAAACCCTTTAAAAACAGAAAACCTCTATCTGCCCGCTAACTTGGCGATCGTCCTTTTTCACCTGGCATATGAAAGACGGGCGTGAGTGTGAAGAGGACTGCCCTCTTCACACTCACGCCCGTCTTTCATATGCCACTTTTCTACTGGAAAAGAGAGGACGGGTTCTTAGATTCCGCCGCAAATGTCAATACAAATACGCGACGGAATAGTGTGTCGTCTTTCGCGTTCCGCCCGTATTTTGTATGAGTTTGAAACGCGGCGTAAACGCGGCGGAATTTACGCCGGCGTAATTCAGCCTAGTATGTTTAGACACTAATACCTATTTGGACGCCGCCGCCGCAATACCTTTGTTAACTGTGCAAGTTTTTAAAACAGAAACTGATGATTTCTTGCTTACAAGGTAATATTATAATGACCTATAAGTGTAGGGGCAATTCATAAGTATAAAGTAGACTGATAAGTGCCTTTTTACCCGACTGCCAGGAAGGGTTAGGTTATGTTTTATTACTGGTCCCGTGGTTGCCCATGTGCCTAATCATCTTAATACTCGATTTGATAATTACGTGTTAGTGCGACATTATAATTCATGAGCTAACAATTACTGACAATAGTTTTAAACTTTAAATTTCACCAGAAAAAGTGAATAAGTTTTGAGGGTTGAGATTGCAACTTCCTATACATCGGTACTCAGGCGCGGTCCGAAGGGGGGGTCACAGCGGACGTGACCCCCCAAAATATAAGGTCAAATTGAAAAATCTCAAAATCTTGCCAAATAATAAAATGAAATTTTTGCCAATAAATTTTTAGTATAGTGAGTGACCCCCTCCAAAATTTCAAGCTGCGACCACGCCTGTCGGTACTTTCCCTCTGAGTTTATTTTACAGTGATCCTTATGTCTTTGGCCTAAAGGTTCTGTTAGAGGTAATATAAATCTGAATATTCTGAGGTTTAGTACCGAAGTGGGTCAGAGATGACAACTTGACACCAGGTAAATACCCCGAAACCTGTCCCAAGCCTATGTGACGTCACACGCACGCCGACGCTTCATGACGTAGCTTAGATATTTTTGTAATTTAAATTTTATCGCCTGTGGCCCGTTTAAGGATATTTACATCCATAAATAAATCAACATGTAGCATCTTTATTTCGTCATTTCGATGAAACGATATTGTATTAGAGATCAAGTATGATAACATGGCGCGTCCCTCCAAAATTCAAAACGTTTGAAGTGCGTTGTCTTGCGCGGTAGGCTAGTTATGATTAGTTGACCAACAAATCTTGGTAATAAGTGACATTAATACTTCAGTCGGAATTTCCAGGAATTGCTATTGTATTCTATTGTTGTCGCGATCACCGGTGCTCGCGCGGGGCCTGAAGGATTAACTGAAATATTACGTGTACTGTGATTGGTTGAATACTTACTACATACAAACTCTTTCATAAGGATGTGACTACACACATTGAAACAGTCATTTGGAGGGGCGCGCCAAGTTATCGTAGTTGATCTCTACTTACCTATGCCTATAGTGACATCGAATCGCGTCAAGAATCGCAGTAACCAGTATCATGTTGATATTCGCCGACCACGATGTTATTGTCTATAATTTATTTTGTTATTGTCCATTTCTATAAATTATTATTAGCGTTTCATTTGCAGTGAATCATCCATAGAACACAGTGCAATGTCGAAACGGAAAATTGAGACTGCTCACAAAATATTATCATCTGCCGAAGTGAAGATAAATTAATTTGTATGGTAGACTTACGTCTTACAACGAGACGCAAGTTAAAACTAAGGAGCCGATTTTGGTACATATCTATAGAATAGACACGGGCTGTGCCGAAGGGGAATTCAAAAGCTACTTTAGAGCTGAGAGCTCCATGACTGGAGACCCTCTAGAGCAGTGGTCCCCAACCTTTTTTTCATGCGGGCCACAAATATGTTTTGGTTTTGGTCATGATGTCGCCGGCCGCAACAAAATTTTTTTAGGGTTAAAAAATAACATTCTTTTAAATTAACGATTTAAAAGTGAAAAAAATTTCACGACTATAACGACGACTTTACATTATTTTTTCGGTGGGCGTGAATTTCAAAATGGTTTAATATCACGCGGGCCACAAATAAAGCCCCGGAGGGCCGCATGCGGCCCGCGAGCCGCGGGTTGGGGATAGCGGCTCTAGAGGCTGTGAGCAACATCTAGATTCTAGATTTAAACAGCTGTACTAAAAATACTTACTAATAAGATAAGCCATTATAAGGTTTATACAAAGATCATTCATAAAAATATATTCCAAACTGTACGTTCCATCGCGTGTAAAATATATTCATTTTTTTTTCAAGAAAATTAATTTTCCCGAACTGTACGCAGTTAAAATAAATAATAATTTCCGATAAAACTATTATGCTGGAAACGTCAAAGTACCAAATGCACTGGCCAGTATTTTGTTATAAAAAAGTAGGAGGCTAAAAAAGGTCATAAAACATCTCAATGTCATAAAAGGTTTTTAATCTTGACCTAAATAACCAAGAGCAATTAGGTAGACAGATAATTTCAGCTAACAATCGCGGTGGTATCTGTAATGTTTTAAATAAGAAACTAGAAAGGCTTTCTGTATTTCCTGTTAGATTGACTCGTTGACATTAGGTATCTCGGTGCATTTATTTATACAATGTGTCCCGACACCGGTGTCCGATCCTTTAATGTCATGAGCTATGGCATATTTCACTTAATACTTGTACTTAATATAATTTTACTAAAATTACTTAATTATAGATTTGAAATAATTAAAGATTTGCATATTAATGTGTATTTCATAATACATATTAAATTACCGATTTGAAACGCAAGCATTTTCTCGGCGCAAAAAAAGGCTTAGGTGCATATACCTATATATCTAAATGTTTTGGATATACTTACATAAAAATCTTTTTTATTTTTTAGGGTTTCCGGTTTCGTACTAAAAAGGGAGAATTATATAAGCGTGTTAGACAAAAAAACTATTTTCACATACATACCTAATAAGACTTATGATATTATACTTACATACGTACCTATGTTTTACTCCTAATAAATAAATTTAATAAGAATGAGTCCACCGCGTCCATACACTATACAGAAAAATTGATTTTAGTTAGGTACTTCATAAAATTTACGAGTTTTGACTTTTGTACGGATCCCTTGTTGCACGTGTCCGACTTACACTTGGCACCAGGACAATTTATTTCAATTCTTTTTTGTAACTTTTTTTCCTTATAAATTTTCTAGAATCTGAACAATACTTAAACTGATTTGCATAAATAGATTGTGGTTTGAAATACGATATAAAGTATTAGAGGATTTCCCCTTAAGATACTTACAGTTGCGGGAAGGAAAAGTTGAAAATATACTAATGAATATTTAATTAAATGGAAGATGAATGACTAACTTTTACTTAGGTCTATTTTTATTTACTCGGCGATAAGCCCGATAAATAATAATAAGATTGCAGACTCAGTGTTTTAGGTCCGTAAAGAACAATTTTAGATGTTTTCCGCGAATTCTTTTATAGGTGCTCCCTAAAAGGGGTGACACACGTACGAACTTAAAGTAGGCGGGTTTTAAGTTCGCGAACTTACTCGGCTCGCGTCGGCGACACACGAGAATCGCTCACACGAGCCGCGAGCCGCGAGCCTGAGGGCATGGTAACCCCCAGGCTCGCGGCTAGCGGCGCGCGGCTCGCGGCTCTTTGCTGACACACCGGCGATTAAGATCGTCGAGCCATAAGTCCGCGTACTAATACTCGCGTGTCTGTCACCCCCTTAACCGGGAGCATTCACGTGTAAAACAGCTATGGATTCATTTTTGAGAATGACATTACAAAAATACCTCCCTGACCGACGAGCATTCGCGTGTAATGTAACATTCGACTTTGAACATTCCATAGCTACTTGATTCCATAATGTGAGATTCATGTATCAAGATTGTATCAATATATTACACACTGTATCATTACAAGGTGCGCATTATAATGCTCGGCTCTCCTCCCTCACTGATGTAATGGTCGACTCTGTAACGTTACATTACAAGCGAATGCTCCCGGTGAGAGAGCACCTTATTGCGTACTACGAGTTACGACTTACGAGTACAACAGTACATTATGATGGTTATGATAGAAATTATCCTAAGCGCTTTTCCTGCACTCGTAATAATTTATAGATTTTTAATTTCTTTAAGTCAATTCAGCAATTCAAGCATGAAGAGGTAACTGACAGACGATCGCTTTGTCGCCTTTAAAATATTAGTATGGATATTTTTTTTGTCATGTACCTATATTACCAGTAGTTTGGTACGGGTACTAATAAAAAACAATAAACATACTTAATCCTGAAAATTATTACTATAACATAGCACTCCCAAGTCCTCCTTTATAAAAAAATCAATTAGCTAAGCTTAGCTAAAAACCACAAATTCACACCAACCATACAAATCTAGCATTATTATTGTTGTTTATTTAATTAATTAATACTTGACAAACTCGATAAATTTGCAAAATCAACTATCAAGTAATAATTAATTTTATTGGTTTCAAGTGTTATGGAACATCCATAAACCCAGCTGTCCTTGTCTCAGGTGGTCCCCCAGGCCTAACGTACGTCCCGCTTTGGGCGGGACATTCCCGCTTTCAGGCAGTCTGTCCCGCTGTCCCCCGCGAGGCTGAAATTGTCCCGCTTTTGCAAACAGACCAAATGACGGCAATTTAAAAGTATTTTTATGTTTGAAATGCCTGTGAAATGCCTGGAAGTAACGCATACATAGAACAAACGTGATGATCCTGCCATATTGTGTCAAGTAAAATAGAAATTGCTCCAGTAGTTCGTGAGAAAAGCATTTTCAAATAATTTTCCCGTTTTTTCTACATTTTCCTCTGTTTCTTCGCTCTTATTAGTCTTAGCTTGATAAAAATATATAGCCTAAACCCTTCCTCGATAAATGAGCTATCTAGAACTGAAAGAATTGTTCAAAATATCAGACCAGTAGTTCCTAAGATTAGTGCGTTCATACTAACAAACAAACTCTATATGGGACGTTCTTCTTTTTTATCGACAGTGACTTGTCTTCAGCGCAAAAAATAATAATTATATTGCTCCTAAATACTAAACTTCAGATTTTTTTTTTGTATAAAATACACTTGACAATGCAATATTTATAATGTCCTCAAAACTAGATTTTATTTATTAATATTTTTTACAAAATTAGTGTGACATAGTATACAAATATTGTGACGGAGGTGTTTTACATACAAATAAAGTGTGTCTCTCTATGACCTCGTGTAAACAAACTGCTCTCGTAAAATAAAAATATATTGAAAGTTTCTATCCAAATACATTTACTAAACTACTTAACGTTTGTTATTAAATTAATGAAAAGAAATATTTTTCAATGTATCTCGTATTAAATAAAAAAATATTTTATTGGCTGTCTCCCGACGTATATAATTTTTGTAGCTACCTTCTGTCACTTACTTTATGGTACAAAATAATGTGCGTTAGCAATTTTGACCTTGGTTACTGGATAAGAGAGTAATTTCCCTACACTCCGCATCCGCGCTATGTGTTCCTACGCCCAGCCAATACCAGTCGGTTGCTCTCAAACAATGAAAAGAGGTGCGTGTGTTTATTCAGCAACCGCTCTGTCACGTAAGTTATATTTCCAAATATTATTGTAACTTCAATGTTTTACTATTATTTTATTAATTCCTAATAAATATTTCATACGAGTCCAGTTTTATGCGTCTATACTTATTATAAAACAAAGTCGCTTTTTTTCCCCTCATGTCCCTTTGTTCCCTTTAATCCTTTAAACTACGCAACGGATTTTGATGATTCTTTCAGTGTTAGATAGCCCATTTATCGAGGAAGGTTATAGGCTATATTTTATCACGCTGAGACTAATAGGAGCGAAGAAATAGAGCAAAATGTGGAAAAAACGGGGAAAATTATTTGAATGGGCTAACTTGAATGCGCTAATCTCAGGAACTACTGATCCGATTGAAAAAAATTTTTAGTGTTAGATAGCCCATTTATTGAGAAAGGCTATAGGCATAATTTTTCAGTGGCTATATATTTTATACCCGCGTGACGCAGGGGCGGGTCGCTAGTAAATTATAATTAGGAAAATGCTGAGAATCTCGGACACTACTATTTTGCACCTACGTCACGAAGCACCTCTGTCACAAAATGTGACGGAGTGGTATATTTTGTGACGGAGTAGTCATTCTTGTATGTAACTTAGAGCCTTAGTTAATATTCATAATAAATTATTGTTAGTTGTTTATGTTGATTATTATATAGTCTATTATTTTGTTAATTTAAGCCAATCAGTAAACGAAAAGTGTAAACCAATCAGTAAGAAATATAATAATTTTAAATAAATAATATTGTATTTTATTGTTTTTTGAAATTAAAAATTGTTATAAGGTTAACTTTGTTCGTAGGGTATTTCATTTTTCCCACTCCGTCACTTCATTAACCACTCTGTCACAATTGTCCCTCTAATAATTTTAGTTCAAAGTAATGTATGAATCACTTATTGGTAATATTTACAAAAATAACGTTTTATACTAATACTTGCTAAAAAATAAAGGTATTCACTATGTTTTCGAGTTGCTTTATTGGGCGATTTTCGTAATATTAAATAGTTATATGTCTTAAGAAGCAAAAATATGACACAGTGGTACCTATTGGATAATGAATTTAAAATCTTTATTTTAAGAAATCCGTCCAATGAAGCTCAATAAAAATAAATGCTTATATTTTTGATAAGAAAGTATCGAGAAACTAAAGATATGTTTTTAAGGTTAAATAAAATAAAAAAACATTTTTGTGACCGAGGAGGTTTTTGGTACCATTCCTACGAAATTTGAAAAAAAAACAAAAATTACAAGTAATACTTCGATGCATTATATGTTTTTGAAATCTACAATAACGAGGCAAAAATTTAAACTACATAATTGTAAACAAATCACATATTTATTTTTGTAACAAATGCAGAAATTTGTACCGAAGATTGTCGATAAAAAGAAGAACGACCCTTATGCAATTTGAAATACGTAATTCATAAATATTTGGGGGGGGGGGGGGGGCGGGGATTCTGTATTTGTTCCGCTCTGACAAAAAAAAATGATCACGTTACCCAGGCCCCATCCCTAGTGCGACTTGTGACGTCACAAACATGGGCGCCGGCAGAAATAATTTCCAAGGGGTGCATGATTTTAGTTTTTTTTCTTTTCTTTTTAGTTTTTACGAACAATAACAGTGACTATCTATATACGTCAACAGAATACATAGTGCCGAAACATTACTATCTTTGTACGGCATAGACCATAGTAATAGGGTTACAGACGGCTTTTTATTTCAATAATTCCTGTTGATCCCGAGGTTCCCAAGGGTGCACCCCTTGGCACCCCCCTGCCGGCGCCCATGGTCACATATTGGAATTTTACATATAAATATTAAAACAACCTCAATTTTTATCATTTATAGAGCGGAAATTGTTTTACGTGGGAGAGCCATGCTTCGGCACGAATGGGCCGGCTCTACCGGAGAAATACCACGTTCTCACAGAAAACCGGCGTGAAACAGCGCTTGCGCTGTTTCGCAGAGTGAGTGAGTTTACCGGAGGCCAATCCCCTACCCTATTCCCTTCTCTTCCCATCCCTACCCTCCCCTATTCCCTCTTAAAAGGCCGGCCACGCACCTGCAGCTCTTCTGATGCTGCGAGTGTCCACGGGCGACGGAAGTTGCTTTCCATTAGGTGACCCGTTTGCTTGTTTGCCCCTTATTTCATAATAAAGCGAGTGAAAAAAAATCTTATTCACTCTCTTTAGGTGTGACCATTATGGATGACCCCTTTAATATTGTCAAATATGTATAAGAACAAAAATGTTTAGAGGGGAAATAGAGGTTGGTCCATTAATTAATCTTGATCCTTAAAATAAGAATATTGACCTTTTTATTTTGGGCAAACATGACACTATATTTACCTCTACTATACCTCCTTGATGATCAAGAAACAGATTATTTTGAGAAGTATGTTTATTGACACTTAAGCAGTTTGTGTACGCTGTTGTTTTTTTACCAATTTCTTCTTTTGTAAAAACTTCTTCTTTTCCTCTGGTGTTTTTCTCAACCCCTTCATCTTTCTTGTTTGTAGTCTGTTGATGTTCTGTTTGCCCATGTGAATGCGACCAAACTTGGTACCAAATGCATCCTTAGAAATGTTCTTTTTAGCCACTGCCTTAATTTCCTTGGGAACTCTGCAGGCCTCTTTGTATAGATCATCTGAAGCAAGCTTTGTCCTTCGTAGTTTGAAGTCTATTGATGGTCCTAGAAGGGAAAAAAATAAATTTAATTACCTAGACTTATTTAACAATAACAGTTGCTCTGAAACTAAATAAAAGAGTAATTATTGTTATTGCTAGTTTCAAGAAATAATAGCAGTTTTAAGAATCTTATTTGCATTGTATAGAAAAAACTTACCAATTTCCTCCAATTCGATTCTAGGAGTTCTCTGGCCACTCTTCTTGAGTAAAATTCTGTAAGAGCGCAGATATATTACACCTTCATCTGTGGCGGTAAAACTTATTACATGTTCCAATCCTTGCAGCCTTATAGTTTCCACCTGTAAACACAAATTTAATGTATCAAAACACATTCGTGCCTAGTATAGATGAATCCCCATATCTATACTAATATTATCTGGACGTAGTTAAGCTAAAAGGACTCAACCCACACAAAGTCACTTTTGAGATATTGGCGTTTGAAGTTTCAGCTTGAATTCCTTTATCAAAAAGTTACATTAACAAAAAAAGTAATTGCTTAATTTAAAGAATAGTTCACACTTTATTGGTCTGTCAATCATTTTTTGTATATTTCGCAATAAATTTCAAGATATTAAGTGAAATGTGGGTTGAGTCCTTACAAATATTCTCAACTTTGTAGGGACAGGTATTTTTTACTTATTTCTCAGAAAGGACTCATAAGTACCCTTCGACTGGAAAATAAGTGATAAAAGAAAATAAAAGAAGTTAAATTAATAAAAAGTTATGTATTTATCAACCTTGATAATTAAACTTTTAAACACACACAAAAGAAACCTTATTAAAATTTAAAAACATTAAAAACCACGCAAGAATTCAAGACGTGAGTGGAACAATAAGGTAACATGAAAAAACTTCCCGTTTTTTTGCTTAAATGAAGGCATTAGGGCCAGAAAAATTATTTGAAATAGAAAAACTATGAAGTATATGTGTAGCCAGATATATTAGCTAGGATATGAAGTAGATAAGTTACAAGTTTTATTAAAATAATTAGGGAAAAAATGAGGTACAGTCCGTATGTTACGAAATGTTACTTGTTGGATTTTTCCACCCACGTCTTCAATTTATTGCGCGCAAATTAACCCCATCAAGCCCTGTAAGGCCCATATGGGCCGCGAGAACAAAAGCTTTCCAGGAATTGGCGATCGACGGATTAATTTGCGTCATCGTCTAAGTCAAAATCGAGGGTGGGTCCATAACCATCAACATCCTCTTTGATATTGGCGTGTCCCTTGAGATTACTATAGAATGCATGGCTATCTTCAGGTATTAAACTGAACATTGATTGGAGGTCGTCAAGTTTTGCCTGAGGAATTAGTTTACCATGGGGCCAAAGAATTTCAAAATCTTCTTCGGCAATTTTTTTCGTCAAATCTAGCTTTTTATTAGGTATCTCCAGACTCTGATATCATTATTATTAAAAATGGTTCTTCTTTTTTTAATAAAATATTTTTAGTTTTAAGCCAAATCACTTTATCTTTGTTTGTATATATTTTGCAGTTCACTATTTTTTTTTCTTTGTACTCAAAAAATATTGAGTCGTCATTCTCGTAACGTGAAGCGGTTTTTTCTTTTTGGCGATTTTCATGAGTTTAATATACTCTTCTATAACTGTATAATATATTCCATGCCAAATGACACTGATTTTAGTAAAATTGAATGTG
This sequence comes from Lysandra bellargus, assembly GCA_905333045.1. Taxonomy (NCBI): domain Eukaryota; kingdom Metazoa; phylum Arthropoda; class Insecta; order Lepidoptera; family Lycaenidae; genus Lysandra; species Lysandra bellargus. Next base: position 8,539,854 of record HG995350.1, on the reverse strand, counting down.
TACTTAAGCATCACGAGCGAATATATACAGTAGAAGAGTATATTAAACTCATGAAAATCGCTAAAAAAAACCGCTTCACGTTACGAGAATGACGACTCAAGATTTACGATTTATTTTATTTAAGACTGAGTACAAAGAAAATAGAAAAAAATAGTGAACCGCAAAATATGTACAAACAAAGATAAAGTGAATTGGCTTAAAACTAAAAATATTTTATTAAAAAAAGAAGAACCATTTTCAAATAACAATGATATCAGAGACTGGAGATACCTAGTCAAAAGCTAGATTTGACGAAAAAAAAACATGGGTGCTATAATGCACTTTGCCGAAGAAGATTTTGAAATTCTTTCTTGAATTCTTCGATTCTGACAGACGATGACGCAAATTAATCCGTAGATCGCCAATTCCTGGTAATCTTTTGTTCTCGAGGCCCATATGGGCCTTACGGGGCTTGATGGGGTTAATTTGCGCGCAATAAATTGAAGACGTGACTGGAAAAATCGAACAAGTAACATTTCGCAACATACGGACAATACCTAATTTTTTCCCTAATTATTTTAATAAAACTTGTAACTTATCTAGTTACTTCATATCCTAGCTAATATATCTGGCTACACATATACTTCATAGTTTTTCTATTTCAAATAATTTTTCCGGCCCTAATGCCTTCGTTTAAGCAAAAAAACGGGAAGTTTTTTCATGTTACCTTATTCTTCCACTCACGTCTTGAATTCTTGCGTGGTTTTTAATGTTTTTAAATTTTAACCTACGAATAATAAAAACTAAGGAAGAGTAACTCCGTCAAAAAACATGCTCCAAAATACTTGTCAAAAAAGTGTACCTTAGGTTCACTTTTCATACATTTGCAATATTTAGGTGACCTTGAGCGGTATAAAGGCTGACGTTACATGACAGTTCGAATAGAACCAAATTTAAAACTGTATTAGTATGGGAGTTATGTTTCCGTAGGTTTTATTATTCGTAGATTTTAACACAGAAACATCCCAACCTGTTTGAGTCGTTTTAGTTATTTGATAGAATGACATTTCCAATCCAATCTAAATTATTAGAAATGATCCAAACGGTTTGAGTCAATTCTAATTAATCAACTTTAAGGGGCCGGGTTACCCTCGAAATTCTCATACATACGTAATACCAAAATCATTTTGTCATACGAAAATATTTAACATGTTTGAGTTATTTTTCAGCATAAAATAGTAATTACCTAGGTTCCTGAACAAAAATTAACTTCAAAATATTTAAACACTAAAAAAATTTTTTTTGTGTAAAATTTTTTTTTACTAAATTTACTACTAAATATTTAAACACTAAGAAATAGAGTAAAACACTAAAAAATATATAAAAAAATAGTAAATTTACTACAAAATATTTCAACTCTAAAAAATATTTTTTAGTATTAAAATATTTTGTAGTAAATTTACAAATTATTTATATTTTTTTTAGTGTTTTACTCTATTTTTTAGTGTTTAAATATTTAGTAGTAAATTTAGTAAAAAAAATTTATACACAAAAAAAATTTTTTTAGTGTTTAAATATTTTGAAGTTAATTTTTGTTCAGGAACCTAGGTAATTACTATTTTATGCTGAAAAATAACTCAAACATGTTAAATATTTTCGTATGACAAAATGATTTTGGTATTACGTATGTATGAGAATTTCGAGGGTTACCCGGGCTCTTAAGGCAATACTCCTAGAAATACCATTACTCAGAAACAACTCAAGTGGACTGAGTTTGTTCAGCTATTTAGAGTTCTCTTCATACTGTGGGTTGAGTTGATCAAGGGGGTAAAAAAAAGTACTTTCGGTGTATATTTTAAAAATTTTCTTCTAATCTTTTGTTAGCCCATTTATCGAGAAAGGCTAAAAGCTATATTTTATCACGCTAAGACTAATAGGAGCGAATAAATAGAAGAAAATGTGGAAAAACAGAGGAAATTATTTGAAAGAGCTTATCTCACAACCTACTGGAGCAATTTTTCTGTTATTTGGCACAGATAAGAAGTAGACCACGTGAAAGATCATAGGTTATTTTTTGCGGACTAATAATTTGTCTGTGATATATCTAATTTACGCGGACGAAGCTGCGCGGTACGTCTAGTAATAAATATTTTTATGCAGTGTGTTAACGGTCTGCTTCCTTTATCAGTCATGTGACTTTCCCAATGTGCCAGACACCAGCATACACAAACAGACCTTGTAAGGTTTTTTATTAGTATGGAAGTTACTATAATAATAGACAGTAAGACTAAATTGCTTATGGCCTTATTTGAATCACCTAACTAGACATAACTAGGCTAAAGTTTAGAATCATGCCCAACGATTTTGGTGGTGAGATGGGTTGAAGAGGGATAGGTTGAATGAGAAAACCCCCCCCGTAGCACTTCCACCCTCAGGAGACCCTCCGTTTATGAGAAATTCGCATTTAAAATTTTCGTAATTTCGAGGTTAGGTCAAGGTTAGGAGAATAGAAATTCTCTGGTGTTTACAAAGTGTTTTCAAGGCTGTGGTGAGTGCGGGACGAATATTCCATCATTCCAAAGCTATATAATCCAAGGTTTCTTGATAAAAATTAAGTAAAATTATCAAAATTCACTACTATATAGTAATTGTAGTATGGGTTTGATAAATATTGGGCTTCTTCTTCTTTTTTTTTGTTGGCTTTTGGCACTGATACCTTATTTGACGTTCCGATTTGCATTGTTTTTGCATTTTTTTTAAGGATTATATTTTACGTAGTGTAATAATATTTAAATATTATTGATTCATGAATAAATATACTTAGGTAATATTATTTATTTTTTATCACAATAACATGAATATTTTACTCACTCCTTATGTTTGTAAGTCTTGTTGTATCAATTAAAATAAAGTTTTACAAAAATAAAATCCTCTTTTATTTTATCTGAAAATATGCTTATGAAATCAATTATAACTTAGAAACAAATCTGTCATCCGACTGCATATAGTACTTGTCTGACAACCCCTAGAGTGCAATTCCTAAAGCCGGAGGTGCGGAGGGAGAGCAAAAGGGCGAAGGGGCTGCACTTCCCGCAGCGCCAGAGACGTGACAGACGGACATGATCCCAAAAACGAATTTGCCAACCCCTAGAGTGCAATTCCTAAGCAGGAGGTTGCATTATGATGAAAAAACCAAAACATCCAAAGTAATGTCAAGTGATAAAGCGCTTATTCCACTTATCCTAGCTAGGATCCTACCTAGGATCCTAAATCGGAAAAAATTTAGTCAAGTGTAATAACATTTAGAAAGCTAGGATCCTAGCTAGGATAAGTGGAATAAGTGCTTAACACGGTAGATTTAATGTAGTTTGTATGTAGTGAATTTTGTTAATTTTACTTAAATTTTATCAACAAATTATATCGTGAAACAAAATTGAAATATACATCCTTCACCACAGCCTTGTGATGCTTCAAAAACACTTTGTAAACACCCGAGAGCAGATGACCTAACCTCAATATTTCGAAAATTTCAAAGGTGAGTAGCTCCAAAACGGGGGGGCTCCTGAGTGTGGAGTTGGTAATGGGGGTTTCACCCCCCCCCCCCCCCCCTAAATCGCTGGGCATTATTCTAAACTTTTACCCATAACTATCCTTATTGTTGTAAAACTTCTTACTTGACTGTACATAATCTCTTTTCATAAATTGCAAAATTACCTTTTCCCTATGAAAGAAGTCTGTGAAAAGATTTTTCAACCGTTTTAATTCTTGGTTCAAATCCCATGCTGGGCCGTTGAACAGAAGACACGGCTTAATGCCCGTCAACACCTTCATGTTGTGAAAATCTTGCATAGCTTTAAAGTTTTCCGCTCCGAGCTCTATCATGTCAAGTATATTGTAATTGAATGTTCTACCCAGTACTATATTGTGAGGTCTCTTTTTGCTGTGAGAACTGACACCAAATAATGATGCCTCTTTTTTGTAACATAACCTGGAATTGGAATTTCACAAGAATTTATGGATATATTGACTTCAAAGTGAGATTCGAATTTCGATAAATTGTTTAGGTTATATGATTGGCTTTGATAAAATTTAATGCATTTAACTACTACTAAGTACTTACCACGTTATAAAAAGAAATAAAGAATTTTAGTTTTAATTAATGTTAGAAAATAGTTTCATTCACTTACTTTTCTATCAGAGATGCGTCCTCGAATGGTACGAAGTCATTTTTCCGACTAAGATAGGCGGCATCTGGTTTTTTGAGATCGTAAATGTCTTTCAATACTTTTCTCGCACGCTCAGAAGGATTGCGAGCTTGTAGAAATAAACACTGCTTTGCTCCTTCAATAGCCTTTGGCTCCTTAGAAAGAAGAACCTTCTTACCCTTACGTGTTGTAGGTTTCCTATAAAATAGCAAAAAACAAGTAAACAAAATTGAAAAAAATATTGAAAATTGGTAAAATTGTGCAGTCCTTACTTTATTCTTTGTATAACACCCATATTTATAATATAAAAACAAAATTATTTCAGCTTTTAATCTTGTGTTTTCGTGATTCAAAAACGTGGTTTTATTTTGACAGAGGCAGGAGGAACCTTCTTAAAAATGTCAAAGTCAAATTATTGACAGTTTTTTTTTCTTATTATGGCACTTCGGCTATAAAATCATGGCCAGTGTCAAGTAAATGGCGGGAAACATCGTTCTAAAATGTACAATTTTTAGCATCTTTTTCATATATCGTTAGGTCTAAAGTCTAAGTAAAAGTCAATACAGTCAAGGAGTCAAGTCGGTCGATTCAGTAAAGTAGTAGACTTTTTGGAGGAAACACAAAATAGCACATCTGTATATTACATCACTTTGCTATACTTGTGCACGATAACGAATATCTAATGGTTAATATTCTACCAATATTACATACTAAAAACCAGATCATAACACAATTTTAGGAAAATAATACAAAAACACAACAGGGCAGTTCCATGTAAAAGTCTACCATAAACTGAGAAAATAAATACCTGATTTTGGTAATAAAAATACTTAATTATAGTCACAACATTATGGACCTATTAAGATTTTATAGAAGCAACGATTTTAAGCATTACTTTTCTAGCAAAGCTGCCATTTATGAGATGATGTCGTGAGCTCGGCTGAGTGTGGTTTTGTGTGATGAAGTTCTGACTTAGTTTTCACGTTATGTATTTTAAATTCTTGTCATTATTTTGTTACACACTGATGGTTCGAACAATTAAATACCGATATAGCTTTTGAGATTCGAGAAAATTCATTTTTATCAAGATATAATAGGCTTGTAAGATCATAGTGTCGACTTGTAGTGTCGGTCACATAAAAAAATCGGTTGTCTGTAAAGTCGGTTTACTGACGATAGTTGAACGTGACAACGCCATAGCCTGTCGCGCCAACGCGTTGTGAGCCTTTTTTTCACTCATTGAGCGATTTCGGTCTTTGAGCGTAACATGTATAAACGAACAAATATCGTTATAATAATAACGGTAAATATAACGTTATTTTCTGGTATCAGGTATGCGAACGTGCACGGTGCACTATTTAAAATGTAATAAGCGTTCTCAGTGAAAATACAAAGAAAAAAATACACCTTTTAAGGTGTATTTTTTAAATGTAATCACGCTTTTAAGCGTGATTACATTTAGAAATTTTTCCCGCCTGTCATGACTTTCTTGACGGACTATAACGTTATCAAATAACATATAATTACCGTTATAAATCCTATATAACGTTATAACATTAACCGTTATTATAGTGCGTTTCATCGAATAGTTCCTTTGCCGTCATGTTGGCATTCCTGTCTGTATTGACAGACAGGAAAACGCAGAGCATGTCAACCTTGCTTACATTATTGAATGTAAACAAGGTTGACATGCTCTGCGAGTTTTCATGATTTTACTGTGATTTCGTGAGAAAATCATGCCGAAAACATTAAAGAGTGGTGAAAGAATGATGGTGCTAAGAGTGAAAGAGTTTTGTGAACGTGAAAAACGCAACTAGGCCTCAATAATTCCATTAAACTCGGATTGCCGCCATTACGGCTTAGTGAAATAGGGTTACCAGAGTCAGTTTAATCACCCTTAAATACAGTAAAACTTATGAATACATGCAGAGCGTGTCTACCGTGTTTACGTTATTAACAGAGAATGCCAACATGATGGCAAAGGAACTATTTGATGAAACGCACTTCTAGTAACGATAACTACATACAAGCGAACCAAGGCGCGGGTAAAAGCTCGTGTGTGGCGAGTGAAGCGAGCCCTATTACTTCTCACACATGACACAATCTATCAAAACGTATACAAATTAAAAAAATCATAAACTAAAGAGTTGTAGAAAATAAAATAAAAAAGGTTTTAAAAAAGAAGTCTAGTTAAGTACACTTCAAAACACGCGTCTGACAACTTGACGCGCACGTTTCGCTTGCCGACGCGAACATCCCGCGTCGCGATCGTGCAGGTGTGCACAGCGCCATAAGATTACATGGGCGGCGTCCGCCGCGCGGTAGACGCTACCGCTTCGCAGTCGCTTTGGTCGCGTAGGTTTGTGCAATCCATCATAGGTACACGTTGTCTGGAACTCTGGAGTCTGGAGTATGGAGAAGGACATAGAATACCTTTTATCCCGGGAAAAAGAACGGTCCCCGAGGGATAGACGTTAACGTAGGCAGAGTCGCGCGCGAAAGCTGTTAGAATTATTTACAATTTTCTTTAAGTGCATTTTATGATAACATATTATCTCCCCTAATTTAAGGTAGCACAGTAAGGGTAATGTAGCAACATTAATTTGCATTAGTGCCAACATGACGGCAAAGGAACTATTTGATGAAACGCACTATAATATCAATTTTTAACGCTATTTTTAATATCGGGTTTTTCATAGCGTTATCTATGCCCTTGAAGCAGTAACGTTATGAAAAAATAACGTTATTTGAAGCCCTGCATATAATCCATATTTTATGTTTGTGTGAACTACATTATAATATAATATGTTAAATTTTCTATCTATCAAGCCATCATAATATAGTATTTAGTCTTAGTGACTTGTTCAGAAGAAATAAACGAATACTTTATTCTTCATATATTAAGTCATACCTTGACGCGTAGGAAATAGAGCACAATTTTGAATAGCCGAAATAATACTAATAGCTCACAGATTGTTTATTTATTTTTCATTCAGAGCGTGGTCAATGTATCAAAGGTCATAACTAACCAAACTTCTCCATACAAAAGTATTCTCTAAGTCATCGAAATACGTAATAAAATCGAAACAAAGAGCGCGGCCCAGGTAGGCCTTACGGTTGTTGAGAGACTTGAGAGTGTAAATGGAACGCCTCAGAGCTGTCAGCGAGGTAACGCCGTATGAACTGTCATGTTTTTCGGGCGCGCAGCCCATATTGAATTATAAGACGTTATCACGTCAAAAACATTACTTTTGTCTTTAACTACAGTAAAATTACTTTTACATGAATAAAATTACAAACCTTACTACGTGACGGCGTTACTCAAATGATACCGGCATTAAAAATTTGCCATCTTTTTGACGTGATAACGTCTTTTAATTCGATATGGGGTGCGCGCCCGAAAAACATGACAGTTCATGCGTCGTTACCTCGCTCTGAGGCGTTCCATATAAGGCTTGAAGTGCAAGCGAGAGAGAGCGCGGAACGAGCGACAAGGAAGCACAATCGGCCTTTGCGTTCGGCAGCGTTCGACATCCGTCTCTCTCCTAAGTACTACTTGAGTGAGCGATGCTTATATTTTAAAGAAAGCGAAAAGTAAGTATTGCCGCCGCGTGGACGCGAATCTGGAACTTGGCGCTGTGATATCTAGCTTGTCCTGCTTGGCCAACAAGACGCTGACGTAAGTGCTGCAATTGTCGATATCTTGCTACTCGAAGTTGGTAGTGAGGTGACACTTGTAGTAATTACTATTGTATTTACATAACATTTTTAAATTTTTATTTTTTTTATAAAATGTAGAGTCCGATAGCAGTAAAATATACAATAAAAGTACTTTGGTGATATATTCAAATAGAACTTTGTTCTTTGCATAGGTCGATTTGAAAGACATTCGAAATAACTTTAGGTTACAGTCGAAAAAGTTTGTTTCTATTTATAGAGATTCGGAAGCAAGGGTTAAGGGGTTAAGGATAGTTGAACGTGGCAACGTCATACGTTGTCACGTTCAACTATCGTCAGTAAACCGACTTTACAGACAACCGATTTTTTTTATAACACCTAAACTCTAAAAAATATTTTTGTAGTGTCCGTCACATTATAGAGTCGATCACGCCCAAAAGTAGCGTTTTGTTTGTTATTTTGCTGAAAGATGGCGAAAATAGCTATATAGAAAGCAGAGAGAGAAGCAGTAAGCAAAATTATTATTTTAAGAACCTGCCAGACCACCTCAAAGTCAAATAAAATCCAAAATTTGGCCATGTCTGGAAATGGGAAGCAATTGTCACAAAAATCTGGCGGTAGAATATGAGATTCTTACAGATATCGCAAGAAAATAATATAAAATGATTGATCTTCAAACTTTATTGAAGGTAAGGTTGACCTGCAGAACTGGAAACCTTCTAAAATAATAGCGACCGAAACTCCATAGTGTCGTTCTATATAAGGGAAAAGACCTAATGGCAGATACTTTAAGGAAACATGAAACATTTGAATGTTATAAAATATATATTTATGAAAATAAAGGATTGATAACTTCTTCCATGTCTTCAGTAACTCTTACAAAACAAAACTATTAAAATTATTCTCTGACATTTGTCAGAGAATAATTTTAATAGTTTTATTTTTTTAGAATTAAAAAATATATTATTGGTCTTTTTGTAAATCGTTTTTTGTGATGACATCACAAAAAACGAACATCACTAATAGTAGACAATATGAACTAATAGTAGAACTTTCTATTATTAGGTCTTTATTTGCCGTTTTTCAAAAGATTTCATTTATTTCATCATAGTAACTACATGCATCAGAAATATTATCCACGTTGTCTCCAGATTCTATTCATTCTTCTTCCATGCTGAAACTATCTTTCCTTTTATTTTTATTTTTCATATTTTTTTCCTAGCAAATTTATTTTCAGTCTTTAGTCTCCATGCTTCTTTTGCCTCTTCTTTTTTCTTCTTTCTTTTCTCAGCTCTCCTTTTTCTTCTTTTTACTGCTACAAAACTAAAGCAATCGATTTTTAGATCAGTCTAATATTAGACACCATGTATGGACATGGTGTCTAATATTAGACCTAAAAATGGTTTTAGGTACAGTAGTTCTAAGTTCTTAGATTGTTAATAGAATTATATTTTCAGAGAATAGTGATGATTTTTGCAGTAGAATAAAGTACAAAATAACTTTAGTATGTATTGCAAAACTAAAAGATGAGATCCATGTCATCTATTAGGTTTTTTACATTTTCAAAAACTAATAGTAGACACCCTTAATATTGTTAGGGAAAATGCATAAAAAATCTTAAATAAACATTAATTAGTGTATACAACATGACCATTAATCCAACGAAATCAATAGAAGTTACAAAAAATCAAATAAATGTATTCAAAACTTACGTGCAAAATTTCGCCTTCCTTATCCTATTTGCTAATAAACAAAAAATTAAAACCGACTTCCAAGGTAAAAACAATAATAACATTAATATGAACTAAAAAGTATTAAATAATTTTTCCTATCTAGTAGTGCCTTTTTCCGAATTCGGCTAAACCTCAACTATTTCTGTACTCAATCTTCATTATTTTGAAGTCGGTACCAGATAGCTGAATCTTCAGTTCTCTGACAGAGTAATTCTTATTTTTATGGTATTTTTGTCATAAGTGTCATCTATTAGTTCAGTGTCTAGCATTAGGTCTTTCATATAAAGAAAAATTTTTAGCTTAAAAATATGACGAAGGTCTGCCTATCGTTGGCTCTAGGGTTATTATGTTAATTGTCTTTGAGAAGATTACATTTTGAGTAATTTTTTGACAAATTATTAGCGATTTCGTTTTTGTGATGTATTAGTTCAAAAAAAGCATTTTAATTAACTAATTACTGTTTTGCTTTTATATAATTTTAGAGTCCGTATTGTACATGCTGAGATATATAAATTTTAAGGTTTCATGTAAAAATACCGACTTTTACCCGCACAAAGTGAGCGTAGTGTCGGTCACGTTTTGGGCTGTAGTGTCGGTCACAATTTCTTTTGCTAATAAATATTTTTTAAAGCAACTTACAGGTTAAAGGTAACCATTTTATAATAGTTTGTTTCATGCACTTTCGATAAAAATACAAAGTAGAGTTATTTAGCACACAGAGAGGAAGAATAATGGTGTTTACAAACACTCTCGGAAACGACTTCCTTTTGCATGTAGTGTCGGTCACGTTTATGTTTGACTAAATAAATGCTATTTGAAAACAATAATGATGATCATTTTTTCTGTATAAGTTAACTTGTTTAATCTGCTACAAAGGCATCTTAAAATTTATATTAATAACATAATAGTAACCATAATATAAGTATGACATAATAAAACGCAAGTCGTATCAAATGTAGAGTCAGTCACATATGGAATTGGCCAACAGCACTCTTTCCTTACTCTTTCACATTCCCATTATTTTGACAGCTACTTTTTTCTTGCTTTAGCGGGCACAGATAATATTATTATTTATTGATTTTCATATTATATATATAATTCAATTAATTTACTATTATAACACGCTAAATGTGTACTTTCCTGTACTTTCATTCATAATATGAAGTAATCAATCTTTTTTTTATTTTAAAGCGCCTGAAATATCCACATGGCAACAAATAATCGCAGCACTTGCACTTATTTTAAGTAAGTAGCACAACTTACTAATTTATCTTGCTCAATACGGCCAGTTTAAACGGCCAGAGGTAATTTTAATTTGAACTTTAATTACAGGAAAACTATAAGGAAAATAAATACTTAAACCCCCTAATCTCCATACTTGCACTGCTCGTGCGTTTTGCACCAATTGCAATTTGCAACCAGCATGAAAGTTGTTTTAGTCAAAGTAAATTCTTACCTACCATACTTACATCATACATGATTAAACTGTGATTTATATAAACAACCGAATTACGTCTTGTAAACCAATACAATAATACATAAGGTTTATTATGGTAGATTAGGTATACTGAATGAATATAAAGTGAGAAAATAATAGTTTCACACTGAGAACTGAGAAGATAATATTTCTCAATGTCACAAAACTTTATTGTAATGCGAAATTGATATTTTAAGTTTATATTTATGTACCAAGTAGAGACCTAAAATTTCCAACTAAATTTTCCTACCAACAACAATATGTAAACGCAAAGTATAATTATACCTGTTTTATCCATAATATTATTATATTCAAACATGTTTGAAATACTTACTTAATACTTAACTAAGTTTTGTATCTTTTTCAATTAAAATTGTAGCAATTATAAGATAACATCTAATCTATACCTACATGTATGCATCTATAATATTAGTATGGATGTATAGCTATACATCCACACTAATATTATAAATGTGGAAGTGTGTCTGTCTGTCTGTCCGTCTGCTTGTCTGTCTGTCTGTTACCTCTTCGCTCGAACTGCTGTACCGATTTTTCTGAAATTTGGCATGGAGACACTTTGAGATGGGGGGGGGGGGGGGGGGTTCCCGCAGTTCCGTTCTGTCAAAAAAAAATGCGTACATAATAATGGAATTCCGTTCCGTTCGGAAAAAAACGAACGTGTGCCCTTTCTACCTGATTTCATTATCCATGAATTCGGATTTCGGATTTACAATTAATACTGGTCCAGACGAAATCAAAATATACGGAAAACGTGTGTATGTGGAAAATTTATTAAAACACAAGAAAAACGTCGCATCAGGGAAACTACGGCCATTGTTTTTGCATTTTCCGAAACCGGTTTAACGTATAATTATTATTTTAATAGTAATTTTAATGATTGCTTGCGAACTTGTTATTCCAAACGTCATTCTTAAAACTAACCGAGATTAAATTAGGAAAAAAAAACCCAGAAAGACCTACAGCCAGAATATCAGTAGAAGAGATTGCGTAGTATGCGACTGCAGACCGCAGACTTCTAATCTGCTTCTAGTTAAGTTCGGCTCTTGATCAGTATCAAACTGTATGGAAGTGCACACATTACAACGATACCGAGTCGGCCGATAATAATTAAGCTTGATGGGCGATGGGATGATGCGATTGCCTTTAAACTTAATAATCGGCAAACTATCGGCCGATTCTAAATCAGTACGACGTTCTTCCACGCGCGCACACGACGCCGATTGTTTGGTCGGCCGACTCGGCAGAAATCCGAATCGTGTAAAATGTTCTATTCAAAAATCTATCGCTGTGAATGGAAACGTACGAGAGCAATCGGCCGATCACTGTTGTCTAGCGCACTCAGCCCCAAGTCCCGACCCAACTCTTTAGTTCAGCGGCGTAGCTACGAAGGGGCTAGGCGGGGCAGTGCCCTGGGGCCCTCAAGCTCAGGCGGCCTCTCGATCGAACTGAACTTAGGGCCCCATCTTAAAAACAAATAAACAAGAGAAATAATTAGTCGTGTTCGTTTCATTTTTCAATAGATACGCATTGGCCTGCATCGCAAATTCACTAATGTGTGCGTTAAGCTCTGAAGTTAGGGTTGTTCGAATTATTCTAGTGGAAAACCAGTGGAACTAAAAGAAAATCATAGCAGTGGGGCCCATTTCTTAATTTGCCCCAGGGCCCTTGGTTACCTAGCTACGCCACTGGTTTTGTGAGCGTAGTGTTAGCGCCAGCCCAACCCGAGTCCCGACCAAAATATCGGCCGATAGAAAGTCTGCAGTCTGCGCGGGCTCAAGGAAATCGCTCAGGTGCATTTTGATTTTTGATCAATAAACGGAAAGTGTTTTTAACCGACTTCCAAAAAGGAGGAGGTTATATGTTCAGCTGTGAATTTTTTTTATCTTTTTTATTTTTATTTGTGTATGTTCAACGATTACTCCGCCGTTTGTGAACCGATTTTAAATTTTTTTTCTTTTGTTGTATAGGGTTCAACTCCAATTTGGTACCATGTTCACAAAAGTGGTGACCTGATGATGGGATCTATGAGTAATCGAGGGAACTCCTCAAAATTTATATGGAAACATATAGTGATTTTGGATTTATGTGAAGGATCCTAGGCATATGCTACCAAAAAGTAAGATTTTACACCAAGGCATGCTATGGTTCCAGAGATACTAAGAGTACTCCGGATTCCTTATAGATACAAGTTCGGGACTTTCGGCGATGTTTTAAGAACTGAAAGCATATGCTACTATGCAAATTACATTCATCATCATCATCATCATCATCATCATCATCATCATAATTATCACTTATCAGTACCATCACACGATGTATCGTGATGAGTTATGACCCTATTATTGGTACTTTTCATAGTCTTTTCGATCGATACTCGAGTTTGTCGAGTGATTTTGAAAATTGTATTAATGTTGTTACAAAATAAATGATTTAAACTTGGTGTTGTGGTTACCAAGTTGGTAATTTGATCATAGGATCCATAGATCCTAGGTATGTAGGAAACTCCTTGATTGGGACAAAATATAGTTCTATTAATTTTAGTGTGTTGAGCTGATGAGTTTACATGCGGAAGTTTTATAATACAACGAAAGTCACTGAACCAGAACTCTAGACTCTAGAGCCTTCAGAGATAGGCGTTTGAACATTTCAGCATTTCTTGATGAATTCTAAGCATATACAGGGGTATATGTATGCTTGGAGTTCTTTAAGAAATTCTAAAGACCACTTATACTTTCTTTAGACTTTCATATGAAAGTTTGGGGGTTTCATCGTTTTTTTAAGAACTGAAATTATGCTACTATGCAAATTCTATTCATGATAATTCAGTAATAATATTATAGTAAATAAGTAATAAATAACGACGTGTTATAGTAGCCATTTTATGACAGTTGAGTGCGTATTAGATTAACAGGTCTGTATATATTTTATAGTCATGGGTATGGCTCATGGTTTTTGAGACATAGCATAAAACTTTTTTGAAAACTGCCTGAGTATAGTAGTTGTGATAGTTTCATACCTAAATCCTATATACCTACAACTGACAGCTTATACGTTTACCGGTAAATAACTAAAAAGAGTGAAGTTATTATTTTTAACAAAAAATTAAAACCGACTTCCAAGGTAAAAACAATAAGTAATAATATGAACTAAAAAGTATTAAATAATTCTTACTCTTTAATAGTGCCTCTTTCAGAATTCGTCTAAATCTCAACTACTTCTGTACATACTACAGTCTTCATTACTTTGAAGTCGGTACCAGTCCCAAAAGTTTCATATATTCTGACATTGACTGATTAACTCACGATTAAATTAGTTGGTACCGACTTCAAAATAATGAAGACTATAGTATGTACAGAAGTAGTTGAGACTTAGACGAATTCTGAAAGAGGCACTATTAAAGAGTAAGAATTATTTAATACTTTTTAGTTCATATTATTACTTATTGTTTTTACCTTGGAAGTCGGTTTTAATCCTGTGGTTGACTCGATCTGTATTCTATACTAATATACATACTAATATTATAAATGCGAAAGTGCGTCTGTCTGTCTGTCCGTCTGTCTGTCTGTCTGTCAGTCTGTCTGTCAATATGTCTGTTACCTCTTCACGCCCAAACCACTAAACCGATTTTGCTGAAATTCGGTATGGAGAATGGAGATACTTTGAGTCCCGAGGAAGGACATAGGATACTTTTTATCCCGGAAAAATTCCCGGTTCCCGCGCGACAAACGAATTTTGGCGTAACGGAGTTGCGGGCGTCATCTAGCTATCTATAAATGCGAAAATGTGTTGGTATATCTGTCTGATACATCTTAATTCTTAACACTTATACGGCTGACTGATTTAGATGAGGTATGGAAATTGGAGATACTTTGAGAAACCGGAAAGGATAGAGTTAGAAAAAATGTAGCTAGACCTACATAAATTTTACTTCTTCAAAAATGGAATTTAGCTATTTCTCTACATTTTCATGAAAGCTAGGTGATAAAATCATTTTATTTTTCTTTATTTTCATTACCTACGGATGTAGTGAAGAATCGGTCTAAACCTACTTAAAATTAAGAATCTTATATAACTTGTGAGCAATTAAATCTAAATAAAGAAATGACTGTACATTGGACAATATAATTTGCTTGCCCTGTCTGTCACACAAAGTGCTAACATTAAATAATAAAAAAGTCTCTTTTGGGGTACCTATAATTGTATAAACCTAGTTGTCTCATATTTTTGCCTTGTTTGTCCCTACCGTATGAATACTGACTATTTTGTTGTAGTGGAGAAATTAAGGCGCTATATCGAAGGTAATTTTACCGCAAGGGCAATTTTATACTTAATTTGTATGACTATAAAGTCGTGAATACGCTGCGGCCAGAAGCTATCGGCTCGCTCGGAAAACATGCGAAAAAACGTAATTATAATCATTTAAAAAATAACTAGAAGCATTTAAGCAAAATGCTTCTATACGATTTTGAGTTGCAAAGGTGTCTATCAATTACACAAATTTCCTACAATACATCTATTTTCGTTTAGTAATATTCTTCAAATTTCGTATTTTTAAGAGGTCATTTAGGAAATTATGTATCGAGGCAAAATACATTAATCGTGTTTCTAGTTCTTCTCAAACCTAGATAAGGCTATGAAGATATGTATATCTCATTACCAGATTTGTAACATTTCTGAGGGTCCTATAGTATTACGTCAAAAAGGACAGTTTTTTCAATATAGCGCCTTAAGAGGACGACTAACCCAAAAATCAAACATCGTCCTCTCTTCACACTCACGCCCGTCTTTCATATGCCAGGGCCCAGGTGGAAAGGACGACGCGGATTCATAGCCAAATTAGTTTTTCTCAATAACTCGATAAATAAACAACATTTAAAAAATCCGCTAGGTCGGTTTTTCAATAATAATAATAATATCTATGGACGCTTCACACCACGTCAGTCTGGCCCCGTGCTAAGTACCTGAAGGACTTGTGTTACAGGTACCAGACAACGGAAATATATTTAATACTTTTATACTATACATAATATATTTAAGATTTTTATTATATGATACACATATTTAATACACATCCATGACCCAGGAACTTCATAAACTTTTTTTTGTTCCGTCGGCGGGACTCGAACCCGCGACCTCCGGCTTGAGCTACCAACGCGCTCACCACTGCGCCACGGAGGTCGTCAAATGTCGTCGTTCAATGATAGAATTTTATACAACGTGTATGTAAAGTACAATGTGTGTTAATTAATATTTAGTTTTCATCAGAATTAAAATATTCAATAACTTTATGAAATGACTGATGTAATGAAAACTGGCCAAGTTAGATCTAATCTAGTTTAAGATCTCACATTATATATCAGAATTAAAATATTCAATAACTTTATGAAATGACTGATGTAATGAAAACTGGCCAAGTTAGATCTAATCTATTTTAAGATCTCACATTATTTAAAATAACATTAATTGTTATAGATATTCAATAAAGCAAAGAAATAGACTCTATTAATTGTTCATAATGTTATTTGGTTCCTATACATACATATTTCGATTTTCCATGAAACTTGGCACTCATTTAGATCTCCATCCTTTTTACGGCTAAGTCCATAGACAAGAATAAAGTTTGTATGGAACTTGGCTTTTCATTTTTACATATTTTATGTTTTTGGTGGGATATACATTACGATACTACGTCTCCCTGACTGACGAGCATTCGCGTGTAATGTAACATTAGGTATGGATTCGACTTTAAGCATTCCATAGCAAGCTGTCTTCACTGTCACGTAGCATTAACGTTATAAGTAAGTTGTATCAAGATATTACACAATCTATCATTACAAGGTGCGCATTGTAATGCTCGGTTCTTATCCCTCACTGATTAAATTGCTCGACTACGAAACGAGTAACAAACGTCCATACATTATAATATATATACAAAGGTTGTATATGTGGATGTCCACACATATAAACTTTTGCCTTTATAATATTAACTAGCTATTTGACCGAGCTTTGCTCGGTACTCGATAAAACACGAATAAAATGATATTTTCTAAAAATGATTCCTAGCTAGATCTATACTAAATATCATGACAATTGTTTGAGCCGATTCCGAGATTCCAATTGTATATATACATATATACAAGAATTGCTCGTCTAAAGATATAAGATATTTAGTAGGATAAGGGCCAACTGCCAAGGGAGTAACAGTTCGGAGACGTGAAAAACGGAGCCCTAAAATTTAAAAACCTCCATGATAATCTATAAACTCCTTATTCAATCATAGTGTCCAGACTTAATTTGCCCGTAAATTCTTATGAGAGTGATCCTTATGACGTTACGTTAAAAATCCTGTGAGATGCAAAATAACTGTGAACGCACTGTAGGTATATGAACGAAATACGAGGACCGAGGCGTTCATACGTTGAACGAAGTGCTTCAGTGTGACGCGGGTGCACGGTTCTCGCCGTTTGTGAAGATAATCACAAAAGTAAGTGGATATTACATTGATAAAATTATGTTGAAAATTCTGATTACATGTGTGATAGAAAGTAATGGGAGCAAGGAGACGGAGTAAGCAGAGAAAAGTTGGTTCGTAACTCTACTTAAAAGAACTAACTACTACTAAGAAGAAAAGACTCTCTAACCTATCAAGCCCCATAAGGACACCGGTGACCGCGACAACAATAGAATAACAATAGATTTCCAAGAATCCGTGATTGAAGGATTAAAAGAACCCTCATGAAGAAGTATCTTCATAATGTTTTAAAAAAACTGTGTGGCGGAAACTATAGTGCCATACTTAGAGAAGATATAAATGACAGATTATTATTTATATTTTATAGCAGCTACAGCAAGCTCTACCTTTTTGCTTGTTGAATGTTTTGGTTAAAAACCATTTCAAAAATTGTTGCTTAGGAAGTAACATTTAAATTAATAATTATCTTATCCAGTTCACAACCTGCTATGGATAACTTTGTATATTTTTGTATCTATTCGGAGTACTTATATTATTATTATTATTGAATACTTAGTTCTGGATATTTCTGAAGTATAACCACCTAAATAGTATTATCTTACTGAATCTGACTTTTTATAACGAAAATACTGTGTTCATTTATTTAGACGAACTTTTAAATACCCTAGACATGTACGTAGCGTAGTTAGGTATGTCCTATTACTCGACTTAAAAATCGTGTGACCTGAAAAACTTAACAATGTTGTTATCTTAGTTCTAGAGCAAGTATCCAGTCAATTCTTAAAGACACATTTTATTAAATTAGTAAAATTTTTGGTTTTTGTTGCAAGTTTTAAATAAGAAAAGTTTTTAGATAGACCGTAGAAGCTACGAACAAAAAAATCTGAAATAGCGTAGACAACTAGGTATTTACATAATATTTTCATTAAGTATATTAATATTATTTTTAGCCAATTAAAAAAGCCATTTAGCCAATTAATATCGCATTGCCTACAAGAAGCCAAGCTTGACGTTTATTATAGAGTTACGACATTTGATTCGTCTTGGCTGAGCGACTTTTGACAACAAGTAAAATGTTGGGATTTAAATATTCACATCATTGTAATAATATTTATTTTATTCTGAAACAAAAGATTGGTATACTGAACAAAAAGTGTGAGACTTTCCACATTCGTTAACCCGTGATCGGTTTTCGCAAACCGCTGAATCTTAGTTCTTGAACGACCCCGTCGATACTTACCATAGACACAGGTTAGACGGTCATAATTGTATCAATCTGATCAATCCAGTAAAGATTGATCATGATTGACAGAAAATTTGATCGTGAAACCCACGGATTGATAGATTGATCGTATTTTTAACCATCAATATTCCGTCAATCAGATTGATGAAAAATTGATCGTCTAACCTACGTATAAGGTTTTTTATTTGAGAGTACTTTAAATGGTAATAATAATATTATGATTTTCTGTAGTATAAACTCTTGATGTATCCATACTAATATTATAAATGCGAAAGTGTGTCTGTCTGTCCTCTTCTCATGCCCACCGCTGAACCAATTTCGCTGAAATTTGTATGGAGATACATTCGAGTCCCGGAAATGTCCTATAGGATACTTCTTGTCTCGGAAAAATGTACGGTTCCCGTATGATAAACAAACAGCAACGGAGTTGTTGCATGCGTCATCTCGTAATATACGTCATAATGAAGATAATTTAATGTTTTAAGTTATTTGCAAAATAAAAAGCCATCTATTTTTTTAATGGTAGTTTGTGCTTTCATATCAAGAAGTTATTTTTTCCGGTAGCAGGTGACAGGAACTAAAACAATGTATCTGGTAGTCACACGGTACCAACGTATCTTAATACAACTGCATGTTAAATATAAAATTAAATACCAAGGTGCTTCCGATAGTAATTGCAGTTAATAAGGAAATTATTAGTATACTTATGCGCTTTTACTGGAGTAGAAAAAACCTCACACAGAATTTAAAAGGCCTGATAGACGTACGAACACCTCACCTTGTTATCTTTCTACCATCATTTTTTAATATATAAAATAAGGGGGCAAACGGGCAAACGGGTCACCTGATGGAAAATAACTACCGTCGCCCATGGACACTCGCAACATCATACATCACATACATGATACATCAATACTTACTTTAGACCAATGACGATGACTGTTATTAGTTATAATTGTTGTGAGTTTTATCTGGTTCGGAGGCTTGGCTATCACGTCGCGCCGTGCCGACTGATCGTGCAATCTCAGGTCACGGCACCAGACTTATCGACAGACCAAAGTGCGAATTCCCAGAAGTGTTTATTTTTTACGATTTACTAGTGCCGCGAGGTTATCGGCAGTGTGAATTATAGAGCAAGCGTGATTGACTCGGGTCAATTTTTCGTGAAATGTAGAGAACTTGGATAACTAGACGACGACTCCGTTGCGCCGTTTATCGCGCGGGAATCGTGCATTCTTCCGGGATAGAAAGTATCGCTATCCTATCCCGGGACTCAAAGTATCTCGATTCCAAATTTCACCAATTTCACCAAAATCGGTTCAGCGGTTTGGACGTGATGAGGTAACAGACAGACACAATGTTAGCGATTAGCATGGATGGACACTGTCAACGTTTCACGTACCTGAAGTTTGGTTCTACAGTGTTTCATCTAGTCATTACTCATTTACCCCCAAACTGTGAGCAAGGCTGCCTTCACATTACGTAGCAAGCAGTGCGGCAGCAGCGCTGCAGCCGCGCGACTTCTATACAAAAGAGAGTCGCGCGGCTGGTTTTATTATAGAAGTCGCGCTGCTGCCGCGCGGCTGCCGCACTACTCGCGACATAATGTGAAGGCAGTCTAACTCACATTGCCTAATACGTTACCGGTTACTGCAATGCTTCGCCGGGGCGTAGCAGCGCCGTTTCGACGTGACGACGAAACGACGACGTTTTTAGTGATTATATTGTCACCGTGATTCGTTGTATGATGTATCGTCGGAAGTTTTGACAAGACAAATACGAGATAACGGCGACGGAATGACGCGTTCCGTTGACGTTCGACGACGCGGACGCAATAATAATAATAGGTATAATATCTATGGACGCTTCACACCACGTCAGTCTGGTCCTGTGCTAAGTACCTGAAGAACTTGTGTCACGGGTACCAGACAACGGAAATATATTTAATACTTTTATAATATATATATATATATATATATATATATATATATATATATATATATATATATATATATATTTAAGATTTTTATTATAAAATACACATATTTAATACACATCCATGACCCAGGAACTTTGAAAACTTTTTGTTCCGTCGGCGGGACTCGAATTTCGAACCCGTGACCCCTGGCTTGAGCAACCAACAGCCCAGTAACTGAGCCACAGAGGTCGTCATGCTGCATATCTACTCGCTATAATAATATGTACTATCAGAGAAGTTGATTCCTATGCAGATGGCGGACCTAAGTAATTTGGTCGCGTTACGTCAAACCCAGCCGACCGATCACAGCTAACATTGAATTGACATAAGCCGACCACATGACTTAGGTCCGCCATCTGCATAGGAATCAACTTCCCTGATAGTACATTGTGGATGATAATTTGTAGAGCCCACGAACAACGGCAGAGCCTGCCTATGTAAAACTTGGCCTTTATATATTCTATAGGTAGGTGTTGTTAAGTTGACATACTTATTGACTTTATGATTGAATTACATAATTTTTTACGTATCTCTATTACTTACACAACTTTATGGTACACTTGTTAACCTTAACTGAGTTTACAAAATATCGATAATAACTTTTAATATTATTGGATATTGCAGACACGAGATCTGATTAAATATTATAATAAATTTACATTATTGTGTTATCAGAATAAGGACACCCAGTCTAAAAAGACCTTTATAGGTTTATGTGTTAAAATTTAACATTTTGTAATGTTAACTTTATGATAAAACTAGCTGTTGCCCGCGACTTCGTCCCCGTTAGCATACTTAGTTTAATAACGGAGATGGGTTTCACGTTCCTAACTTAAGAAATGACGGAATTTCATTCAAACTTTCAACCCCTATTTCACCCCCTTCGGGGTAAAATTTTCAAAATTCCTTCCTTAGTGGGTGTCTACTTAATAAAACAACCCTACTGACAAATTTCGTGGCTGTATTTTAACAGTTTTTGCTCAGCGATGATGAATCAGTCAGTCAGTCAGTCAGGACATGTAATTTTATAAGTAAGTATAAATAGATTCTTGTGAATGCCAATAAATAGCACGTTGAACATACGTGCTATTTATATGTGCTTAATTTTGCTATGCTTGCACATTTGATTTTTCCCGTGGAAACCATTTAAAGTTTGAATTACAATCTATCAATGCTTCTGAGTTCTGACGCCTACCAAACGTTAAAGAGCCAGCAAATATCTGTTTTACTATTTTGTATATTAAGTTCTGTACATAAAACCTTACTTGCTATTAACTGAATAATTTTGAAAACAACTTACAAAACTGTACGGAGATTTCTTTTATGTGCCACGAAGCCACTGGCATACATCTAGCATACAGGAATGTATGGGTTCGATTCATTAGTTAAGTATGAGTGTATTCATTAGCTAAGTATACGCAAAAAAATAAAGATAAAGATAAGGGCGTGATGGACTCAATATAGATTAAGATGAACAAGATGTAACAATTAAGCGACACAAAAAGGATATGGGCAATAAGCGCATAGACGACTTAAATTATTGTAACAAAAAACTCTAAGAATATCATAAAGTACTAATATTCCATAAGTAAACAATGAGAGTCTAGGTCGGCAGCAATGACCTGCGCAGTTCCGTCAAGACCTATCTAGATAACAGTGTCAGGCTCACGCAACTCTTATCACCGCATATACACACATGTACCATTAGAGAAATTTATAGCCTACGATATTTGGTCGGGTTATTCCAAGTCAGTGTTAGTCGTCATCTGTTGGCTGGGATTGACATAACCCAATCGAATATTGTAGGTGATTTGCCTATTAATACATTTTCTGACAGTAAGTACCAAGTACCAACACGTGGGATCCCTATAACTCTATATGCCGTATTCATAATATTTTTATTAACTGTATCCCACCAAAACATTAAATGTAAAAGGAGCCAAGCAAAATATTGCATAGCTATGCAATACTTCTGTCGTAAAAAGTTTTCAGATCACATTTAAGCCAAGCCGTCAACTTATTTTGTAATTGAAATCAACATTCAGTGAATGTATCAATAGTTTTCTTTGTTTTAAAATTATTATATTATTTTTTGCCTTTTTGCTCTACTTCATAATGGTAACAATAAGGTTTTTAGAAATTTAAGAAAATACTCAATTGTATTCCAACTTTAATAATCAATAATAAAAATTAAATAAACCTTTTATTTAAGGGGGGCTCCCATACAAATTTACGGTACAGAACCCTATCTACGCCAGTCCGACTCGAACTTGGCCGGTTTCATAATTTTTCCTTTCATTGTGAATAATGACCAATCCGGGTACCAAATTTTAAGGTCCTAAGTCTGCTAGAAGTACCTTAGAATTTTGATGATCTGTCAGTCATTGACAAAACGTAGTAACTTTGACCATCCGTAACTAGTAAACTATTAATCAGAATATAATGTAATTTAGAAGTTAAGGTAGTTTTTATACTTGCTCCTAGTTATCGAAATTCTAAATCTCTAGCTTTGTTAACATCGAAGATAAAGAAGGTGTGAAATAGCCGCGAACCGCTTCGAGAAAAGTATGGTACGGCCGTGCCTTTGCTAAAAAGCTTGGCTGGGGCACTGCCGTGCCCCCAGACAAATAAAGAGTTTGATAAATCATGTATGGGTAACATGATCAGACGTCCCGTTTTGAACGGGACTGTCCCGTTTTATAGTTACGTGTCCCGGTGTCCCAGAAATGATCTCTGGGACGCCAAATTGTCCCGTTTTCTGAAACCGCGCGAAAATTTCGATTTCGATTCGATTGATTATTCTGCCATATTTTTCTCGATATCAATTACAATGGTAGATATATGTATTATACAGGATGTAACCAACGTAAGTGATAATACTATTTATGGGTGTCTAATGTCTATGAGTACCGCGTAAGGTATATAGAGTTTACTGTAAAAGTAGAGGCGCTGAAAGAGCAATTATTTTTTACATTTGTATGGGAAAATTCGTGACGCTGGAGCACTACCCCATACAAATCACAAAAAATGTTTGTTCTTTCAGCGCTTTGATTTTCACAGTGCGTACATAACCTAAATTATTAATTAACATTCCCTTTTCCCGCTTCGTAGATGTCCCGTTCTGACAAAAAAATGGTCACGTTATGTATGGGGCTTATCGCTTAAATGTCACAGAATACATAATTATTAGTTTAACAACTTATGTCAAAATCTTTGTTTTAATTACAGTTAAGCAGCAGACAGGCTTTCATTACTAGTAGTAACAAATAACATTTACATGATAAACTTATTTATCAACTCATAAAATATGTGAAATGCGAGTAATTGGTACAAGGATAGTCGTAAAATATTTATATTAAAACATAAGGACAAAATAAATTATTTTTGCTTTATTCGGTCACAGATTTTTGCCAAGCGCGAGCGGTCCAATCTAAAAAATAAACACCCAATATTGTGTTTTTTAACTTTAAAAATTATTAACTAAGCTACAGCTATAATACTTTTCATAACTTTTTTTTTAAATATAGGTCAAAAGATAACCTACGATTTGCTAAAATTCCTACGCGTATAAATATTTATACCCAACAATAAAAACTAAAAAGTAAACACTGAATACGTATTAACAACTAAATAATAAATATTTAATTAATATTCAGTAACAAGTTATTCAAATAAATATACTCATCACAATAATTTTACAGTTTTTTTACTTATAAATACGTATATTAGGCAAAAAATATAAAACTCTTAACTTAATATTATGGAATTCACTTTTCCTAATCAAGGGCTTTTAACAAATTTAAAAACTGAAGAACAATATTATGAACTCTGAGTATGTACTTAGTTTAAAATTGCAAGAACTTATCTTTGTGAGTTTGTCAACATAGACCACCTTGGCGGCTACACTGCCGTGCGACCATAGAACATATTTAATTAGTTATTTAAATGAGATTGATTTTGTAATATTATATCATTGTGTGACCATTGCTTGAGTGTATTGGTCGCCAGTCGCGACTGTCATAAAGTTAACATAAAAAACCAGTATTGAATAACTTAAACCAGTTTTAACCATGAACGAGAAAACTACTAGTAAGTGCGTTTGAAAATTTATAGAAGTAATATAGGGATTCTCTTAAAAAGTGTTACTTAAAAAAAATAAACAATTTAAAATAAAAATTCAGATGCAACAAAATACCTCTTGACAAAAACAAAACACAACTTTTTGTGACGAGGAGTTCTGAAGCTTGATTGTTATAAAAGTTTTTGTGTAATTAAAAATAAAATTTCTATATATTTTGCTGAATCTACAATTCTTCTTTCCAGTGTTGGAGACCGAGTCGAAGGACGTGGAAAATGCACAGAAGGCAGCAATAGATCCGCTGACGAAAGCGATCGGAGCGATCGGCAAGTGGCAAATATGGATCTGCTTTATCGTGTTCCTGGTGAAATTCCCCGTGGCCTGGCATCAGATGAGCATCATCTTCCTCGCTCCACCCATGAACTTCACCTGCGGAACCAGTGACGTGTTTGACAACCAGTGCCATGGCAACTGCTCCGACTACAAGTTCGACCATAGCGTCTTCAAGGAGACTATAGTATCGCAATGGGACCTGGTCTGCGATAGACACTGGATGAAAAACCTAACACAGACTATATTCATGCTGGGCATTCTCGTCGGCAACATGATGTTTGGACATCTTTCTGACAGGTGCGTTTGACTTTTATTGTGTACTGTTTATTGGGTAAATGTTCAGTTCAGTTTTGCTAGTTAGGAAACAAATTAGAAAACAGTTTGAATTACCATCAACTCGTAGCCTTTGAACAATGATATTCTATGTTAGTAACGTAACTAGATTGGCAGTTTACGGCAGAAACGCGTTGCCACTTCGAAGACGCCTGCAGGCATATCTGACCTACAAAATGGCATAATAACATTATGAATTGACATTGTCTTTTGAACTATCAAGTGGTTACGCATTTCTGAGAATCTTTTGTAAGACGTTGCTACTCTAGTATCTTAGAAACTCATTGCCTTTGAATAAATCATGAGCAGGCTAAGCTATAGTACACAATACATAGAGCCGGTCGCTACAGAGATTTAAGTGGTTACATAACTTTAATTTAATGAATACTTTTTCATAAACTTGTTACATTTTCTATCGTAAGTCGTACCTTTCATGAAATTAAACATCAGTTTTTATTAAATGTCTCTGAATGCGTCAGTTAATTGGACGAAAATGTCGAAGTACTAAAATAGATGTTCATGAGACTTTTAGTTAGGCTCACATAACGCAACTGGCACTTGACTAAATTGACATTTCCTGGACGAGCCGAAGTGAATTCATGCTTGGGTTCCGGATGAGATTACTTCATTAAATGTCACTTTATTCGTGGGATGCAATTTGGCTCATAAGGGCTCTCACACACTTGAGACTCATTCTTTAGACAGGCTATTAATGCTATACAATACATGTGAAGATGCACAAACGTTGTAACTTGTATTGCATCGCAATGCTCTGTCGGAAAACTTTCTTATTATGTCTAAAGTAAATGCGAGAACCCTTGGTACGCTCTACAGTTCATCTTTGGAGATTTTGTTTAAGACTTTGACCTTATTCATCGGTCATGGAGTATCATGCAGTCATAATCAGACAAGGAGTGGAAGTTACATCATCTTTTTAACCGTTATTGATAACCTTTTAAATCGATAAGTCTATTTTATATTTAAATACTTTTGAATTTTTTGTACGACTAACATAAAAATCCAGTTCTGATTTAGTTTAAGACTAAGAAAATTTACAGTTGTGATTATTTAAAACCAAAAAGCAATAAAATCTTGAATATGATTCAAGCTATAAACCAAAAGCATTGGTTTTTAACAGAGAACATTAGTTATGTTGCCATCGTAAATTACGACGACAAAGTTATAAAACAAAAAAGAGCTTTGGCATAAGCATCTCAATGTGACATGAGTGTTAATAGTCACTTATACATGTATGCAGAATTATTAATCATCGCAATTAGGTATCTTGTCTACACACTCATTTTATTCTTTTGACAGAAAGACTTTGGTATGATGATGAAAATTGCACATAATTTAATTACAAAACAATTTCATTTCAGGTTCGGGCGCCGTTTACCTTTTCTATCAGCGGTATTCCTCCAACTGATAGCCGGCGTGACTACAGCATACTCAGTCAATTGGTACATGTTCACAACCCTCCGGTTTTTCCTGGCCGTAGCAACCGGAGGCACTATGGTCACCAGCTTCGTCTTGACCATGGAACTGATCGGGACAAAGTATAGAGACACCGTTGGGATCCTCTATCAGATACCCTTCAACTTGGGACATCTCACGCTTCCAGTTTTCGGATACTTCCTGAGAAGCTGGGATAAATTCCAGCTGGCTATATCCCTCCCGTCGATATTGTTCCTTAGCTACTACTATTTGCTACCAGAATCGCCAAGATGGATGATTACCGCCGGTAGATCAGAGCAAGCCGTTAAAATTTTGAAAAAAGCTGCCCAAGTGTAAGTATTCTGAAACTTTATGTCGTACACCTAATGTTAATATAGAAAAGTCTAGCGCAAAATGTCAGGGATCAATGTTAGGTATCAGTGAATTACAAGTCTCACACAAAGTTAATTAGGTTGTTCAGGCTAGATACGAGACACTTGTAATCTACATGCTAAATGCCACGTCCAAGAACAATAAAATAAACAAGTTTACTCGCCTTTCAAGTTAGCGTCATAAATAATTCTGAGATCTAATTTATTCAAATTATATTTTAGAAACGGGCGGCCCACGGAGGACATATCGTCGTCGATTCAGAAACTAGTAGTGGAGATGAATAATGGGCAGACCCATGAGCGCGCATCGGTATTGGACTTGTTCCGAATGCCCAAGCTGCGCGTACGCACCATCGCCATATGCTTCAACTGGTTCGTCTGCGGATTCTGTTTCTTCGGCGTGTCACAATACATCGGCCAAGTCTCCGGTGACATATTCTCTAACGTCGCAATATCGGCCGCCATACTGGTAAGTCGGAGCAAAATCAAGGATAACTAGAATGTGAACTTGGCTGTGAAACTTCCGTATGACCGTTAATTTAAATACAGCAATACATAGAACAAAAAACGTATTAATATGTATTTTTAATTGTACTTAACATATAAATTTGGGTAATAAAAATATATGGCATAATAGTAACTACAACATCACGACTACGTAGATAGCTATTGGACATTGATATATATGTTGCGTGTAATAAGTAGTGTATGGCAAATATACATACATATAACATTATTGCAAAATGTAAATAATAACAACAATTGTAATGAATTATTAAATTGTGTTTCAGGTTCCGGGTACAGTTATATCGATCTACGCAAACCAGTTTCTTGGGCGCAAGGTGACTCTGATATCGTCGAACTGCCTCACTGGACTGAGCTGCCTCCTCATCATATTCGTTCAATCCAGCGTCGGACATCTAACCCTGGGATGCGTAGGACTGTTCGGTATGAGCATATCTTTCGCCACAGTGTATTTGTACGCTGGGGAACTATTCCCGACTGTCGTCAGAAATACTGGCGTAGGACTATCATCGACTCTTGCGAGAGTAGGATCTATGGTTGCGCCATTCATAGCCACTCTTGCGCATAACATTCCATGGCTTCCCCCAATATTGTTCGGTTGTGTACCCCTAGTGGGATCTTGCCTTTGTATATTCTTACCGGATACCAGAGGTAAGAAATTACCCGACACGTTAGAAGAGGGAGAGGCTTGAAAAGAAATAATTACTCTCGGAGTACAATGAAGTATTTAAACAAAATGTAAATTAAATATAGTCATTATTGTAATGAGTCATGAGTCATGACTATCTGGAGAATTTCGCAGTCGTAATTATATATTTTAAAGACTTGGCACGTGTTTAACAGTGCCCCCAGATTAGTCGATTATAATTGAATCTCGTTAACTACAATCTGCATTAGCAATCGCGCTGTATTCTGACTCGTGTGTAGTGTGACTACTTGACTAGTAGTAAAATGTCGTATCTAGCAGATATTATGTTTTGTAGTAAGTACAATTACGCACTTGGTACATTTTTAGGAGCTTCGAATATGTGATGTAAGTTATGTGTAGCATATTTATCATTTCTGGTATCAAAATTGTAATTATTTTAATTAATGTAAATATGTGGACATGGGCATATATATATATAGTGCCTGTATAAAATTATGTGGTGACGTTAAAATGTCATGTACCTATGTGAATTGCTATTCGTTTTATATGTTATAATAAGTTGTAAAATGACGTTTATAATATAATTGTAAAGGCTAAAATACAACATTTTAAGACAATACCTCCTTTTGTAAAGTCACCTCCGAAGAAATACATACTTTTAAAATTAAAAATGTATTTTTGTCAAATATGAAAAACTGTCTTTTTATATTTAGTTGTGACACCAAATACTTACTGATAAATATGACACTCAGATTGTGATAAAAATGCTCTCAAATTCTAATTGTGACGTCTGAAAATTATTAAACCAAAAATGATATTATTTGTTGAGTCTATTGATTTAGGCTGTGATAGATGTAAGATATACATGTGTATTAAATATCAAATAAGTATTTTTGTAAAAATAAAATATTAACTTCGTACACGATTGTTTAATTTTATTTGGCTAGTTTTGTCTTACTCCAATAATAATACTAGCATTAATTTTGACACTTCCGAGTCAGTCTTAGGTAATAATATAATATTATGGCTCCACTCTGGCTCCACTTGGGCTCCACTATAACAACATTTGAATTCATTATGAAACAAAAGAAAATTATCAGTAAGTACTTAGGTATGTCTGAAGATAACATTTTGGTATAAAATCATTTAATTTTATTATAACTTTTATCTCAATTCTTAACTCCTGTTCACTTAACTATTAGCTGTCGTAATTATATAAACCTTGTCTAATCACGTTCAGCAATGAACATAGCATTTTTCAAGAACGGATAAAGGTAATCTTTATACTATAATATTAAAAAGCTGAAGAGTTTGTTTGTTTGTTTGAACGTGCTAATCTCAGGAACTACTGGTCCGATTTGAAAAAATTTTTAGTGTTAGATAGCCCATTTATCGAGGAAGGCTATATAACATAACGCTGTGACTTTTAGGAGCGAAGAAACAGAGGAAACTGTGAAAAAAAATAGGGAAAATTATATGAAATCACTCTATTTCTCGGAGCAATTTATATGTTTTTTGGCACACATGAATAATAGACCATGTGAAGGGACATAGGCTATTTTTGCGGAAACGGTTTCCGTAAAATTCCTAATTTACGCGGGCGAAGCCGCGCAGAACATCTAGTGAATGATATTCCATTTTTCTGTTTTTCAAACAACCATTTTTTATCAACATAAATTTATTATGTATGCATGTGTAAGTAGATTAATTACCTGCAATAACTTACAATACTGTATTACTCTCTATAGTCTACTACTCAGTAATAGGGTCTCGTTTTTACCCTTCGGGTATGGAACCCTAAATAGCAATAATGTGCCTGTCTGTCAGCGTTGCCAGTTTTTTTTTTTGTCCCAAGTTGGGCCTTGAAACTTTTTGAGTAAAAAAGCGGGATTCTTCAATCAAAAGCGGGACAAAGTAAAAAATGGTATAAAATCAAATGTTTTTTGAATTTTTATCTTTTATTTGCGTTAAAATAACGTTTACGTAACAATAGATAGCCAAAATAGTCAAAGAAAATCCACCCCTCTACCTCCCACAATCTTATCTTTATTACGCACCTTTCTTTCTCAGTTGCACGTACGTTCGGGCTTTCCCCGAAAAACGGGACTGAACCTGTCCCGCGCGGGACATTTAATTTTGATGAAAAAATCGGGACGTCTGGCAACGCTGCTTGAACAGATTTAGATTAAATTATTATAAATTCTGAAGGCAAGTCCTGCCAAAGGACTATTCCCAATAAACAATTTTCAGTGCACTCAAATGGTGAGAAACACCTGTAGATATATACGCACCAACAGGACTTCTCAAAAATTGAATATCGTACCCAAAATGGCGTGATTCCGAGACCGAAAACCTTATTTTTATTAGGGTTCCGTACCCTCTAAGTTTCTCTAAGTCTCTAAGTTTGACGACCTCCGTGGCTCAGTTGGTGGGCTGTTGGTAGCTGAAGCCGGGGGTCGCGGGTTCGAATCTCGCCGACGGAACAAAAAGTTTTCAAAGTTCCTGGGTCATGGTTGTGTATTAAATATGTGTATCATATAATAAAAATCTTAAATATATGTATAATATAAAAGTATTAAATATATTTCCGTTGTCTGGTACCTGTAACACAAGTCCTTCAGGTACTTAGCACGGGGCCAGACTGACGTGGTGTGAAGCGTCCATAGATATTATTATTTATTTATTTATTTAAAGGGTAAAAACGGGACCATATTACTAAGACTTCGATGTCTGTCCGTTTGTCCGTCTGTCTATCTGTGTGTCTCCAGGCTGTAACTCAAGAACCGCTATAGCTAGACTTTTGAAATTTTCACAGATTGTGTATAATATATCTGTTACCGCTATAACAAAAAATCAAAAAATAAAATAAATTAAATATTTAAGGGGGGTCCCATACAACAAACGTGATTTTTTTGCTATTTTTGTCATCAATAAAAATCATGTTGACAACACCTAAAAACCTGCTTAGTTTATTTAAAAGTAAGTACTATTGAAGGACGAAGTACTTTTATTATATTGGTTTTTTTTTTTAATTCAAGAAGACAAAGCAAAGTGTATCATCATTGCCGTCATATCCTGTGAAATATAGAATGAACTAGGTGTACAAAATAATTATTTGCATTGATGGACGGCATACCTATGATTTATTGCATATTTACAATACAATGAGAGCGAAGCTAAGTACATTGCTTGTGCGTTGCATTGCGTTGTCGCAGGATTGACATTTGACGCAGCATAGTATAATATCATAAATATTTTAAGATATGCCACAATGATGTGTTGCGTGACGCGTCTTTTTATGCAGAATGTCAACGATCGACGGAAAAGAAACGAAGCTCAATCGGAGCACTGTAACAACGTGCTCTACTTAGACGATATAGTTTTGCTATATTGCGTCTGCGCAGCGTCTACACAACGATGATATGACATGCAATGCGTTATCTTGTTGCGACGACGCGACGCAAGGTAGCATTGTGGCCTTCCTCTAACGTGTGAGACTTTACGACGCTAACGATCGTGAGTAGTCACTTCACTGAAAGGGTAGACATAAGATAACGTTACAATTTAATCTGTAGTGTATTGATATGAAGCACAATTATTTAGAAGGAGATTTAGTTGTATTACAGCAGTGCCAGTGCAACGCTAGTGGTGTTAGTGAAAATTAAAAATAAGTAATAAGTAATAAAATAAAAAAGGTATATTTTACTACAAATATACAGTAAGAAAGAAATCCAACTCCATTTTTGGAAGTCGGTTAAAACAGGAATGACACGAGTAGACCACATAGAAGGAGTAATAGGCAGCTTCGGAAGATATCAGACATGGATACTGATATTGATTTCCGTGGGACGGTTGCCTACAGATTACCAGCTGTCCAACGTAGTGTTTGTACTGCCGAGTGTGGAATACGTTTGTATGGACGATGGAGCCTACAACTTGACGAACCATTGCCCCTGCAAGAATCCTGTATACGATACCAGTACTATAGTAAGCTCAGTGACTAGCACATTTAACCTCATCTGTGACAGAACGCAGTTGGCTAGCTTAGCGCAGTCCTTTCTCCAAGTCGGGATTCTAGCGGGCAGCATCTTCTATGGATATATTTCGGACAGGTTCGTATTTACCCAAATGTGCTGAATTAAAATTGTTTTTCGAGTGAATATTTCAAATATCGTCGGCTTAATTATCAAAATGTGTAACTCCATTGCATTGGAATGAACTTCAAAGAGGAAATTTTTTATTGAATATAAGTATTATTCTAAATAGTTTGCAAAACTAAAAATAATGTATTCATTTAAATTCCTTGATCATTTTTTTTTATTTTATTAGATTCATAAAAAAATCCTGCATTGTAAAAATAAACACTAGTTTTTATTATTCGTTCCTGACGTTCCTGACGTTAAAAAACATTTTTTTTTAGTTGAAGGTCATTCTGAATAATTATGAAACGTTTTCCTCAAAACTTGTCTATATTTCAAGATGTTACTTTTAGTTTTTCCTTGTAGCAGCCATTAGAAATACCTACTATGTTAACCCTCACATCTGAGATTGTGTTTAATCTTAGATAATGCATTGTCTTATTTATCTATATGTTACTTTACGTCTGCGATCATAATACTATTAAGTCATTATATCTACGAAATGTACTGACTGGAAAATTTAAGATAGAAGGATATTTTGCAGGCTGAGCGTAGTAAATAACAACTGTTTTAAAAAATACTGATTCCAACAAATAACATTTTTAGGTACGGACGCAAATTTGCTTGTTTGCTGGCGCTGCATTCTGTGGTCCTGTTCGTCGCAATATCGGCAGCAGTCAGCGAGCTATGGATGTTCATCGTCGCCAGATTCTTGATGGGCACTGGCGTCGGCGGCACCATGCTGTGCTGCTACATCATGATCATTGAGCTCACTGGAAAGTCCTTCAGGCCATACATCACTGGACTCCACGAGATCTCATTCATGGTCGCCTACGTATCTCTACCTGGATTGGCCTTTATCTTCAGAGAGTGGAGACACCTGCAGCTCGTTACATCTGTGCCCTGGCTGTTCGTTATCACCTACAGCTTTATATTACCAGAATCTCCGAGGTGGTTAATTACAGTGGGAAGGAAGGACGAAGCTGTGACCATTCTCACGGCTATCGCTAAGAGGTAAATTAAATCTTTTTAAAATAAAACATACCTATTCATTATAATTTTACATAGCTCTATAGCGTTATGAGAAGACCAAAGTCATACATTGTAGTAATAGCTTATTAAAATTAAAGATATCTTTTAGATCTTTATAATTGCTTCATACGAACGCTATATATTCAACACCGGTTTCATGACGGTGAGGTCATAGTAGGTAATATTATTGATCTGGTTGAGTCGTTCCGTTCGTTCCGATATGGCTTTTCTTTTATTTACACCCTTGTCAATCAAAGAAAACGTAAACAGGCATCAAATAAAGTGTAACGATCGTCTTTTCAGAAATCGCCGGCCTACCGACAACATTAGAGCGGTCGTTGACAAAGTATACGAAGAAACAGTGAGAAACAATGATCAGCAGTATGGAACATACTTGGACATAATGAGATCACCTAAATTAAGAGTGTATGCCCTGATATGTGCATTCGTTTGGCTGTGCTGTGCTCACACATTCTTCGGAGTCAACCAGTACATCGGACGAATGGAAGGGAATATTTACCTCAACGTTATGTTATCTGGCTTGATTCTATCTCCCAGTGTAATATTAGTTATCATAGCTACGTTATATTTCCGAAGAAAGACTTCGACAATATTTACTTTCTGTTTAACAGGTGTATCGTTGTTGTGTTTTATATTCATACCGTCAGATTACAATGTAGCTAGACGCTTAGTAGCATTTATAGGACTGACTGCTTCTTATACAGCTTTTGTTTTAATATATTTGTATTGTTCGGAAGTATTTCCAACAGTTATCAGAAATTCTGCGATGGGTTTTGCATCAGTGTTTGCAAGAATCGGTGGCTTCATAGCGCCATTTGTTGTAAATATTGGTGTAGAATGGGCCTCGTTGTCTATATTCAGTTCTCTGGGATTTTTAGCTGCAGTTTTATGTTATTTCTTGCCAGAAACGAAAGGCATTGTATTATTAAACTCAATCGAACAAAGAGAAAAATCTGAAAAAGATATTGTAAAATCTGATGTTATTACTTAATTTAGAAGTTAAACAAAATAGTTTAAAGTTAAATTAAATGAAACATAAAGATAAACTCATACACTATAAAACAAGGTAAATAGAACAGTTTTTTCTCTTCTTCTATTAATTATTAAGCACAGGGTTTTGAAGGAATCATTTTTAAGCACATAAAACTAAATATGATAAACTTTATAAAATTTCGTTTATTTTGTTGAATACTAATTAACAGCAAATACTAAAAAGTTTGAGGCACACTTTGAACTACTTGTTTAATAATCTACTCTGTATATTTTGAAACCCACCAAAGTATTTTGTCACAAATATAAACAGTAAGCTGTGGTAGATGACCCAGAATTTGAAAACGTTGCTGTAACAGAAGGAATAGATGAAGAAAATATCAATGAGAGTCCAAAACGCGAACCCGTACTTGGCAACATCTAGAGACCGGGGAAGCCTTCGCGCAGGACTGTGGTTAGTAGCAGGGTCGATGAAAAGACCTAAAACAAAAGAATTAGGTACTATCAGACAAGTTGATTCATAGGCAGGTGCATGGGCGTACCCAGGGGGAGGCAGGGATACAAGATAAAATAAACGTCAATTTTCCTGGAAAGTGGGAATTAAAAAGTAAAAAGGTGTTACCTACTCTGCGCAATATATTTTAGTCAGATTAATAAAATTCAATTTTCATGATTGTTTGTTTCAATATGACCAGACCGACAATATCTTCTCGAAACAGGTATGCTGAATTTCTTGAATTTTATTTACGTTTTTACTCCTATTGGATATAGTTAACTGCCACTTGACAGTGCGTTTTACTAAGAACTCTACTTTTAGTAGAGGTAATATATAGAAAGTTTTACTGACGCAGAGACGAATAATAATTACTTAACTGTAATTAAATAAAGATTTTGACATAAGCCCCAAACATTATTATCTGTATCTATTATCTCAAATTCTTCATTAAATGTTTTTAAGCTACCTTCTTCATGAAACCTCTGGAGACTTCTATTTTTTTCACTCCATCGATCCTGAAGCCACAGCCGTATGTCGTTCTCTTCGTGTGGTAGATCTTCGACAGCGTACCTGAAAGACAATTATAGTAGCCGACTGTTTAAAAAAAACTCTAGGCTTACGCTGCTAACGAACTGTCATCAGCAGTGTTCAGTGTTGTTGTTTAAACTTTAAACCTTCAAGAAGAGAGCGTATTCCCTCTCAAAAGGCTGGCAACGCACCTGCAGCTCTTCTAATGTTGCGAGCGTCCATGGGCGACGGTAGTTGCTTTCCATCAGGTGACCTGTTTGCTCGTTTGCCCCTTTATTTTATTTAAAAAAACATGTTTAATGTCTCTCGAGCTTATACGTATTATGAGCAATTAGTTTCTACTAGATGTTGCCCTCAATTTTTTGTGCAAAAATTTGTTTATCATACATTATATTACCGTAATAAAAACTGTTCTAGATGTCCTTTTCCAGGCCTAAATTTTATCTAAATCAGTTTAATTATTTTTGGGTGAAGAGATAACAGGTAGACAAAAAGACAGATAAATTGAATGAATTAGCACCTATTTAGGTACAACTTTCATACAAACCTATCCATACTAATATTATAAATGTGAAAGTGTGTCTGTGTATCTGTCTGTCTGTTACATCTTCACGCTCAAACGGCTGAACCGATTTTACTGAAATTTGGCATGGAGATACTTTGAATCCCGGGAAAGGACATAGGATACTTTTTGTCCCGGGAAAATGTACGGTTCCCGCGCGATAAACGAGTTTTGGCGCAACGGAGTTGCGGGCGTCATCTAGTTTAAGAAGGAATCAATTCTTGTAATTACTGCTATCATA
Source organism: Lysandra bellargus (assembly GCA_905333045.1). Lineage (NCBI taxonomy): Eukaryota > Metazoa > Arthropoda > Insecta > Lepidoptera > Lycaenidae > Lysandra > Lysandra bellargus. Next base: position 8,503,315 of record HG995350.1, on the reverse strand, counting down.
CAAACATGTTATTGTTTACAAAACATAGATGTTATGATCAATTTCAAGTTTTTAATTTAAGTTTACAAATAATCGGGTAAATACAGGGTTATCAGTGAAGCGCTGGACTCATAATTATAGATCGGAAATTCCGGCGCTTTGACACCAAAGCTTACACAAAAAGTCTACTTAGTGAAGTAATATACTTAAGTGTGCATACGATTCAAAGCCATTTTCCGAGCGATAGTCACATGTTACACGCTTAAATTTTCATCAATCTGATTGACGGAATATTGATGGGTTTAAAAAGTTCATATTAAAAATACGATCAATCCATCAATCCGTGGCGTACACGATCAAATTTTCGTCAATCCGTACCGGATTGATGAATCAAATTGATGAAAATTTGATCGTGTAACCGGTGAAATATTCGTCAAATTGACACCCGTGTCTATTTGTCGAATATCGCTCGCTTAACAGTCTCGTTTTGTAACTTAACTTTCATTACCTTTTGAAATAGAAGAACACTCGCTTCGGCATCCTACCACAGAGCAAGTCCATTTCTGTCTGCGCCGGTTTGTCATAGGCCACGGTGACGTCATACACCGAAGCCAGGCCGGCCGCGCGGAGCCGCGACACCAACGCCACATAGCCGGTTGTACGCGGGTGGAGGACGTACTCGTATGTCTGAAAAAGTATAAATAATCATGACAAACGCGATATATGCTATACTACTCTATGGTTATATTCTTGAAAACTGGATATATGATATACGTTAGATGTTATACTACTAAAAAGTATAAGGTAGAAATTCGTCAACTAAAGACCCATCGTCAAATATAATATCATAGATCGTAAATGTTTTTGTACGATGTGTTTGTTGTACGTACACTAGAGGCATGTTGAATTTATCTGCACGAATTTTGAGCTGTTGCGCGACTATACTTAACATAGGTACCTACCTAATATTATCAGGCCCACAAGAATTCAAAAGGTAAACAAAATATTATATCACCATAATAACTCTCGTTTTTGTACAGTTTACAATGTACTATCAGAGAAGTTGATTCCTAGGCAGATGGCGGACCTAAGTAATTTGGTCGCGTTACGTCAAACCCAGTCGATCGATCACAGTTAGAGATCAACTACGATAACATGGCGCGCCCCTCCAAAATTCAAAACGTTTAAAGTCCGTTGTCACAACGTTTGAAAAGCGTCGTCTTGCGCGGTAGGCTACTTATGATTAGTTGACCAACAAATCTTGGTAATAAGTGACATTAATTAAAATATTACGTGTACTGTGATTGGTTGAATCTAATTGTTAACTTGCTACTTGCTACTAAATTTTGTGTTTACACGCAATTAACAACTTAAAATTAAGTTAAAATTTAGTTAACTATTATCTACTTAATACGTGTAAACCAGCCATAAACGACGCGACGTAGGTCTGTCAACTGCCTAGGAATTAATTTCTTTGGATATACTGTATACATTGTTCACATCGCGATCGGTATTCATCTGTATTTCAGACCCGCGCGCGTAGCGCCGCCGTAGCGGCTCGTAGACCCCCTACGCGGTCTACAGGAATTAGGCCGTGTTCAAACCAAACTGACTGTCGTCTGTCAGCCGCCGAATGTGGGCGAATGTTACGCAGTTTATTGTATTTCCAGACATATTCACTTTTTCGTTCACACCTAACCCATAATACGCTATAGATACTGTATATTTATTTACTAACATTAGATACTGTATATTTTCACATTCACACTGGGGCTCACAGTGAGCCTGCTCACATTCAGCGGCTTACAGTAAGTTTGGTTTAAAAACGGCCAAAAATTTTTACAGGATTCCTAATTATTTCATTTTAATAATAATTATTATGTCGAAAAATTAGGAATAAAATTTAAGAATTAAGCCTATCAAATATAATAAAATTTATTTGATACCTTTATCAAAATAATGTATTGACACCAATAAAAATCATGTTAAGGCCACGTGCAATATCTATACATATTATAAAAAAAATCGCCCAAGTGCGAGTCGGACTCGCACACGAAGGGTTCCGTACTGATACAGAGCAAAAATAGGCTAAAAATTAAATTTTTATTTTAAATTTTTATTTTATTTTAATATTATTATAAAATAATAAAGTACACATGTAAAAAAAGAATATGTGAAAAATTCGAGTGCCTACCTCTTGCCATTATTGATATAGAGTGAAAAAGGCCAAAAAAATCACGTTTGTTGTATGGGAGCCCCCCTTAAATATTAATTTTATTTTGTTTTCAGTATTTGTTGTTATAGCGGCAAGAGATATACACAATCTGTCAAAAGACGGACAGACAGACGGACAGACAGACTGACAGACAGACAAACAGACAACGAAGTCTTAGTAATAGGGTCCCGTTTTTACCCTTTGGGTACGGAACCCTAACAAAGTCGCTTTTTTCCCTCATGTCCCTTTGTTCCCTTTAATCTTTAAAACTACGCAACGGATTTTGATGATTCTTTCAATGTTAGATAGCCCATTTATCGAGGAAGGCTATATGCTATATTTTATCAAGCTAAAACTAATAGGAGCAAAGAAATAGAGGAAAATGTGGAAAAAACGGGAAAAACTATTTGAAAGGGTTAACTTGAACGCACTAATCGCTGTATTTTGTTACGCTAAGACTAATAGGAAAATGTGCGCATAATAGGCTGTATTTTGTTACGCTAAGACTAATAGGAAAATGTGGAAAAAATTAAGGAAATTATTTGAAAGGGCTTATCTCGCGAGCTACTGGAGCAATTTTTATGTTATTTGGCACAGATAAGAAGTAGACCATGCAAAGGATCATAGGCTATCGATTTTAATAATTTTTTCACTGGCTATATATTTTATACCCGTGCGACGCCGTAATATAATATTTACGTTTGTGTTTTATGTAGAGATATCAACAAGCACGTGCCTTCTTAAGTGATATGAACTCAAATACTTGTATTTTATGACCAGATGGACAACGTGTCATAAAAACTGTTTTTTTTTTCTTACTGTTTTTAACCGATCTCTCTGTTAATATTTTTTTATTCAAGTCTTAAAATAAATATTAGGTTTTCATAATATTACTATCGTACTATTTAAACATTAAGTTTATTCTTAGGTTTTTAACCGCCCGACAAAAAAGAGGGGTGTTATAAGTTTGACGTGTTTGTCTGTCTGTCTGTCTGTTTGTCTGTGTGTGTATCTGTCCGTGGCATCGTAGCAACCAAACGGGTGGGCCGATTTTGATCTAGTTTTTTTTGTTTGAAAGCTGGTATGATCGAAATTGTTTTTAGGTATAATTCATCATCATCAGCCTGCTCAGTGCTGGACAATCATGGTTTATCTGGTTCATGAAAGGCCGTTAGTAACTTGTAGTCGTTTGATGGGTTTTATATTTCATTCTAGTTTGTGACATTTCTAAATATACAATATACGTATGTCGTATACACATATTAATGGAAAGTTGGCCTGGTGCTGCAGCATCAGCTGGTAATCAATAGGATATCCAACTCCTCGCCAATTTAGAGCTCATTGTTTGGGCTCATTTACCATTATTGTTAAACAATGGCCAATATTAATGAGATAATCCATGTGCTGGGTGGCCTAAGCTAGCACTACATTTCAATACAAACCGGTAGCTGCTTAGAAGCGGCAAACTTCTCACTACGTCTCTTGTTCTCCTCACTTAAGTCTGTTCCTTCAGGGAACAACACCACACGGACGTTGTACTGAAGTTTGCTGTAGTAGTCAACGAACTGGGAGAGACTTAACTGGTCCTCCTGCCAGTTCCTCTTCACGTAGAGAAAGTAGTTTAGTTGCATAATCCAACCTGCGATAAGGAAAATCCCTTATAAATTCGTAAAAGAGCGCAAAGAAGCAAACAATCCACGCTAAGCTATTTATATAAAGAAGCATATTGGTTTCGGTAGTATTGTAGCTAAGCTTTTCCTTATTTATAAACTAGTTAATTAAATAGGATAGGAGTTTGAAACTAGCCGAGTTTGTAGTTAAGATAACGTTAGAAACATAGAGCATATAAAAAATCACTCAAACAAACGAATAGCAATACTCAAGAAGGAAAGTGCTATTACCCATCCCAGGAATACATTTTATCTCATCTTTTAAGACATACTTAATCTTTGATTTTCCTCTTGAGATTGCGTTGAGGAAACCTTTTTCCGAGGTGCTAGTTTTGGCGTTGCCCTTGCATATGCATTCGAAGTAGTCTGGTTTTTGTGTGGCATGATAGAGCGCTATCCATACGTAGTTCCAGTCGAGTCTGGTGCGATGGTTCATGAAGATGATTGTGGTTTCGTCGGGGTCCACATAGTCACCATAATGATGAAGCTCAGTGTTACAGCACCATTGGAATAATGCCTGTAATTTAACAGTTTATAACACACGCTATAAAATGTAATATGGTAAGTAGATTGTTTTGTACTTGTCATGCTTCCATCTAAGGTACTTACGTAAGTGTTGTGTGAATGTGAAACATGAAAATAAGCTTGTTTTGGGATATAATTTATAGGAATCCCATGTGGTCGCTGTTAAGCATTAGTATCCCACTTTTTTTTTTTTTTGTAAAATTTTGCAGTATTGTTCTAGTCAGTCTTGTTTTAAAATCTAAATCATCTAAAGAACATAACTGCATTAATAACTCAATACGTAATTTTTTGTGGGTTTAGTACACGAATGCTTAAAACAGCGCCCATATATGCTTTCTGAGTGCTTAGACTAAGTTACAAATCTAAAATGTACGGGATTTTATCACGTACCTATGGCATTTTACCATGTCTATAATTCGATACATTTTTTCATTTTTAACTTCCCTGTCGAAACTATCAAACCCAATTTCATAATAGGTCTGGTATAAACGTAATTGGATTTTTAATATTATACCGTTCTTATCTCATATTATTTATAATACTTTACCGTTGGATACAACTCCCAAAGAGCAAAGAGGACGTCAACTGCCTTTCTGTATATAGCATGGTTGATGAACAGCAAATACAGAACAGGGCAGTATAGCACGTAGAAACCTGAAACGTACGGATCCATACTAATGTCTGTCTGTTACCTCTTCATGCCCAAACCGATTTAGCCAAAATTTGGTATGAAGCTACTTCGAGTCCCGTGAGGACATAGGATAATTTTATCCCAAAACAATGTACGGTTCCTGTACATTTTTTGCGCTTATAATACGAATTTTGACGCAACGGATTTGCCGGGGGGGGGGGTCATCTGGTTCAAAATATGTAAGTATAGACACTTATAGGTTTTTCTGTTATAAGAACTAGATATACACGTATAAAAGTGGATACTGGATATAGTTGGTTTTACCGTTGGATAGTCGGCACATCTCAAATATTTATTATCTACCTTAACACTACGATAAGATTATAGCAGATCTATCTCAAAATGTGTTTGACTGTACTTCAAAAACTTTCAGATAAAGTAATGATAATATACTGTCAAGGCAGGTTAATGAAAAGATTATCTGAGTTAAGACAAACAACAGATGCTACTCTAAAATGTATCAGCTGTTGTCAGGAAAAACTAATTTATTGAAAAAACATGTTTATTTTTACCTGAAGGACCACATCACATTGTTTACCCCTTTATGTATGTTCTTTAAAAAATACAAGTAACTGCACTTTTATTTGCTAGTTAAACTGCTAAGAAATATTAATGTATTATTTTATAATTTATTGTAACATTACGCCAACAATATCATTGCATTATCAAAAGTTCATTTATTACTTGGAAATGCTAGATTTTTCGAGGATAATAACCACCCTTTATTTTTTTTTATTTTTTTATGAAATAAGGAGGAAAACGAGCAAACGGGTCACCTGATGGAAAGCAACTTCCGTCACCCATGGACACTCGCAGCCTCAGAGGAGCTGCAGGTGCGTTGCCGGCCTTTTAAGAGTGAATAGGGTATTAGGGGAGGGTAGGGATGGGAAGGGAAGGGAATAGGGGAGGGTAGGGAAGGGAATAGGGTAGGGGATTGGGCCTCCGGTAAACTCACTCACTCAGCGAAACACAGCGCAAGCGCTATTTCACACCGGTTTTCTGTGAGAACGTGGTATTTCTCCCACGTATAAAAACTTTATCCTTCTTTCGGAATGGATTTCCCAAAAGAAGACTTACGAGTTACGAGTATCTCTACAAAAGTAGAGTCGTGCTTCATACACTTCCTGCTAATTAATGAATTAACATTTATGCTTGAGGTATACTACAGCTCCTAACAAGCTCCTAATGACTACAAACTTTTAGTTCAAAGCCCAATAAAAAGAAAAAAACTTACCGGCCAATATAGTGAAGTACCAAGCGGCACAGACGACGAAGCCTATCGCCATGGCTGGACAGAGAACACACTGACTGGAAGCCTTACCCAGCTACAGATTAGAGCCCCTACGACTTAATGTACTTACATAATTTGCATTGGACGACCTAATTCGCGCGGATTTGTCTGTTTAGAGAAAAAAATGTTTTCATCCCCTTTACAATATGAAGTTTAGCTTCATATAGAACACTTTTACGTATTTTGTTAGATCCTCGTCTATTTGCATCTAAATAATAAATAGTAATAATTTATTTGTTTTATTTGTGTATTTTTAATTGCAAAGTACAGCTCTACTAAGACATTAGAATTATTTCCTCCTAACAGAGCGTCTCGCTTATGTTGGTAAGGTATACAAAATTATAATATAAGAAATTTCAGACACGTGCAATACCTAAGTATTGTGACTCAGTACTTGACGGCTATTACACATTTTTTTCCATTGGCATACATTTTTCATGTTTTCCGTGACATGGACTTCCATAAAATAATTTTTATGAATCATGGATGTAACATTACATCGTAACTGCAATCTGCATGAACAGATAGACAGGTTGTTCTCTGTTAAGTAATAGCATGCTTTTAGTCATAATATATTTAATGCAAACGTTAATTTAATTAATCTAGAAACAATTTACTAATAGCAGGCAGACTTGTTACTTAACTTGATTGTAGTTTTTGATACCAATGAGAAAGTAAATTGCAGTTACTTTTTTACAACCGCAAATCTGCATGCTGCGAGGTTGCAAATCTAATATATTATATAATTAGTGTCCGACCGAAGCTTCGGCTTTGGCTCCGGCTTCAGCCGCCTTCGGCCAAAAAAACATCTTCGGCGAAACCTTCGGCTTCGGCCTAAAACCCGGCCGAAGCTGAAGGTCGGGACAAAATAAGTTTTAATTATAATGCAACGCGAAAGTTTAATATTATGTTATCTTAATAATAACTGTAGCTTGTAGACAATACTAAACAAAATTAATTACTAAAAGTCAAGAGATTAAGATTATAAGCCTTTGGTTTCGGCTTCGGCTTCGACTTCGGCTGAAGGTTGTGGCGATTGCCGATTAATCGGCTTCGGCTTCGCCCAAAAATAGACCTTCGGTCGGACACTATATTATACCTATATAATACGCTGATCTCACGGCCACACTTATGCACAAAGGTGAATGCCCAAAAAAACCCATAGTCGATTAAAATAATTTATATACAGCAAAGTAGACCAACTCATTTTATTCAAAGCCATAACCGAAACGGATAATTTGAAAAAACAAATCTGAGATTTTGAGACAGCGCTTTGAATCAACTATATAGTTTCTTCCTTTGTTTTTGTGTTTTCCTCGTCAATACGATGGTTACACGTATAAGAATAAGTATACAATTTAGAGAAAATAAAGTCAAAACCGGCCAAGTGCGTGTCGAGCCACGCGCAATATAAGTTTCCGTAGTACCGCTAGTTTTTGATATTTTTTGAATGGTCAATATTTTATACGTGGTACATATTTAATAACGTGCTTAAATACATTACCAACAGTTTACTACTAACTAGTACTAATTTAAATAATTTAAAAGGAATTTAAATTATAAGTTCCTTTAATACTTCTCCGAATAGTTACATTTTTTCAGTTGATCGATTATTACTCAATAACTTATGAAGTCTTCTTAGCCGTGATAGTTTTTTTCTTTTAAATTCAGCATATTTCCTACTCCCGTCAATATTTTTCCAGAAGCAACCGTTTAGCTGGTAGAAGGGGGGGCACTGCAGGACTCTAAAGATTTTTTTTCCACTTTAAAACTTCATATTTCACATCTCTAAATCGGAAAATGATATGTTATACTCATAATATTTTAAAAAAACCTATCCAACGACACCTCACACGGTGAGGTGGACGCGAAAAAAAATCATCTCCGCTAAAATATGTGTAGGGGTACCTTAAAAAAAATTTTGTCGGCATCATTAATATGTGTATTCATGCCGAATTACAGCTTTGTAGTTCCTAATAGTCTCTGAGCGAAACCGCAGTTAGACAAACGGACAGACGGACGGACAGATCGAAACTATAAGAGTTCCTTGTTGACTACGGAACCCTAAAAAGAGATGTCATCGTACGTTTTTCGGAAGAAAGCGTATTCCCTCTTAAACGCACCTGTAGCTCTACTAATGTTGCGAGTGTCCATGAGTGATGGTAATTGCTTTCGATCAGGTGACCCGTTTGCTCGTTTGCCCCCTTGTTGCATAAAAAAAGGGCAAACAAGCAAACGGGCAAACAAGTCACCTGATGGAAAGCAACTTCCGTCGCCCATGGACACTCGCAGCATCAGAAGAGCTGCAGGTGCGTTGCCGGCCTTTTAAGGGGTAATAGGGGAGGGTAGGGAAGGAAATAGGGAAGGGTAGGGAAGGGAAAAGGGTAGGGGATTGGGCCTCCGGTAAACTCACTCACTCGGCGAAACACAGCGCAAGCGCTGTTTCACGCCGGTTTTCTGTGAGGCCGTGGTATTTCTCCGGTCGAGCCGGCCCATTCGTGCCGAAGCATGGCTCTCCCACGTCAGAAACGTAGATAGTTAACTGATATCATGTAATAATCGTTAAAAATACATTGTACAGATTGTACCATTTCTATACCAAACTGACATTCTATAGTTTCAGATATAAAAGTGATAAATATTTTAATATTAAATATATAAATATGAGAATCAGTAGACAAATATAATTGTGTTTTTAATACATACTAATCATCTACAATATCCTTTGTAGCATCATGTCGTCCTAACTATCATAGATTCCTAAAAGAAAAGTCAATTGGTTACGATCGTTTTTAAAGTACTTGGTGATTGTTTAATCCAAAAAGGACATTGTATTTGGGATACCGTAGATGCAGTCTAATATTCCCCATATAAATGGTTTGAATCGATTACGGGTTTTTGGTCCATACATTTTTGGGCATTCACCTTTGGACGCTATAAAGCATAATAATTACTTATTTTATGTAACATTACATCGTAACTGCAATCTGCATGAACAGACAGACAGATTGTTCTCTGTTAAGTAATAACATACTTTTAGTCATAATATATTTAATGCAAACGTTAATTTAATTAATCTAGAAACAATTTACTAATAGCACATCCTACAAAAAAATACGTTTTCGAAGGCAGTCAATAGTCATGTTCTTTAAATCATTTAGAATAAGATTGGATTCATAACTCAACACCAATTTTTTGTGGGTTAATACACAAATGCTTAACAGCGACCATTTATGATTGCTATTTGCTTACAATTAATTAAATAAAGATTTTGACTGAAAATGTGTGTAATTTATGACAATACCTTCAATAAATTAAAGTTAAATAATAGTTAAACATAATGTGCACCCGTCTACTTTAATCGCGGATTGTAAGGCCGTCACTTGATATTGTGCAGAATAAGCAGGACAGCATGTTGGATTTGGCTGGACAGCAGCAGCTTGGATTTTCCCATCAATTCAAATTCAAATTTCTTTATTGCCAGAATGTTGTACATTTACAGATCTTATAATATTAAGGCGGGGATTAATCTCAATCCAAAACGATAACCTTGCACACAACCAAAGACCAAGCGTATAGGCATCGCAATAAGATTCATTTTAGCTTAGCATAAAACTGTAGTTCTAGGGGCGGATCTTCTCTATTTTTCATGTTTTTTTAAAATATCTTTGGAAATAAATATTAAGAAACAAAATTGTTCGGTTCAGAAGATTTTAATATAGATTTACTAATAATTTATTCAAATAAAATGTATAATTATCCTAGTTAATACTTATATTTCGATGAAATAGATTTTTGTCGGAGGTGAGTTTGTAAATTAATTACTGCCAAAGTATTACGTTTTATTAAAATGTTTATGGTTTAAAGTCTTTTAAATATTGTGCTTTACATCTCATATTTTTACATTTCATTATTATATTGAAACTATATTATGGGGTGATAAACATGATAATAAATATTGTTATTAGTCGTAGTTATAATTTTTCCAAGTCACTAAAGAAAGGTGTGGCAAAAATTCTTAGTATTAACCGCAAGAATATAATATTATTCTAGAGCTATATAATTTTGTTCTTAGTATAAATTCTTGAGATACAGAAAATTATTCCTAAATTTAAAAGTATGTGAGGGATGGCGTAACAATAGGGTGGCCCGTGTAAAGTGCCACGAGCCCCCGACCCAAAAGGGAGAGCGAGCTCAGAAATATTTTTATATTATACCCGTTTTATTTTTGGTAAAACTAGTACATTTATTTAAAACATAATTTACACAATTATTTTATTAATAATGTCGATGTGTTTTGCGTGACGATACGCATCAAAAGAAGTTGCCACGGGCCCTAGATGGTGTAGTTACGCTTACGCCACTGTAGACTATAGGCTATTAGTGTCTAAACTCGAAACACACTATGCCGAAGTTCCGCGGCGGAAATTCCGCATGATTACGTCGGCAATGTCAAACGCAGACAATATGACGCGACGGAATTTCGGCATAGTGTGTCATCGGTAATTTAAAATACATTGCAGGCGAAATCATGCGGAAATTCCGCTGCGGAACTTCGGCATAGTGTGTTTCGACACTAACTCATGGGTGTCGTAGGCAACAGCTCTAGTGATTGACGTAGTATAAGCAAATAGGTAAAGGTTTTTAACATGTTGATAGCCTTGACGACTAGCACAATACAACTTTCACAAATAGCTTTGCAAACTTTATTACGTTCTTTTGTTCTTCTAACTTTAAGCACTTGAATATTAACGACAAATAATTAAAAAAGTTTTACAGTAATGTAATTTTTATTAACAAAATTATATTTTATATTTACACAATACATCTAAATAATTTCAAATCAAATACGTATTTCTTACGTTTTTATTGCTAACGAGATTATGTACGTATCAACAATAATTATGATTGTATAATTAATAGTTACTAACAATCATGTAATAGGTATGCAATCATTTATAAACTTTATACAATAATATGTAATAAAATATGCTTAAAATGATTATATTTTCTTATTTCATTACAACATAAATGCAATGCTTGCAACGTCTTATACAGATAAAATCACAATAAATTTACCCTTTATCTAATAAAACAATTGAAGACGCGAGTGGAAGAATCGAACAAGTAACATTTCATAACGTACGGACAATAACTCATTTTTTCCCTAATTATTTTAGTAAAACTTGTAACTTATCTAATTCATAACATAGCTAATATATCTGGCTACACATATAATCCATAGTTTTTTTATTTTAAAATTTCCGGCCCTAAAGCCTCCATTTAAGCAGAAAAGGGAAGTTTTTTCATGTTACTTACCTTATTCTTCCACTCTCGTCTTGAATTTACACCGAATATACAAGGTCTGCTTGGCCTTGTCTGGCACATTCAATGGTCTGGCATAATATTATACAAGTCATATGGCAGACAGAGACAGCGTACCTTTTTCAACAGTTATATAATATTATGCTGCGAGAATAATAAAACTTATTACTTATGTATTTATTAGCATAAGGGAATAAGTGAAATATCTAACAAGTAACAATAATTTTATTATTACTGCTTGAAAACCGTCCTCTTGTGACTTAGCTTCTTATGTCTTATTATTAATATAAAAACCGGACAAGTGCGTGTCGGGCCACGTGCAATATGGGGTTCAGTAGTACCGCTAGTTTTGATAATTTTTGTATGGTCAATGAATGTACATTTATAACGTATTTTACACTACAAACGAGTAACAATATCGTCTCAGTTGCTTTCAAAGGAATTTGAACGCCTCCTTTATACTTCGCCGAATATTTTTTTAGTTGATCCACTGTTACTCAATAAATGAAGTATTCTTAGCAATGATAGTTTTCCTTTTAAATTCAGCATATTTCCTACTCCCGTGATTTTTTTCATATTTCCAGAAACAACCGTTTAGATGGTAGAAGGTGGGGGACACTGGACTCTAACGATTTTTTTCCACTTTAAAACTTCATATTTCACAAATTAATCCCTAAATTGAAAAATTATCCTTGAATACACATAATATTTTTAAAAAAACCTATCCAACGACACCCCACACGATGGGATGGACGCGAAAAAAAAATTATTTTATCATACTTAAAATGGTTTTCTATTCCATTTTGAAATATAATACTGTGTTCTAGCTTAGTATCCCCTAAATTTATTTTACGAGTATAGAGGTAGGCACTTAGGAAGGAAGACAAATTCTCAACTCTTCAGTTGTCAGTCAGAAGTTCACCAATCCATCCTTGAAACGCATTTAGATATTAAACAGAAATTGAAACTCGTCCATATTATTGTAGTTACTCAAGAGCACTTTACTTTTTTTAAATAGCCAGTACACAATGGCCTACGATGGCCCTCTGCCGGTCACGGCATGCGCGCCACACCTGAAAATCGTCCACCATCATACATCACGTCCCATCTATACAATTGAGATGACTTGTAGATGGCCAGCATGGTCTATTGTGAATGTCAGTATGGGCCATAAATATGACAGACGTGTCACGACTAGCTATATAAGCTCAACGTGACTATATAATTTCCTCTCGTTTGTCAAGCGCCCAAAATATGCGTCTCTCTAAAATTATTCAAAAGTAGCTATTTCTACTTTGACCACCGATTTAGTATTTTGTTTCAAATATGAAACTAAGTATGTGTATTTGCGCCACTAATAGCTTATTTATTAAAAATTTTAATTATATTAAAAATTATATATAGCTTTCATGGTAATTTCTATTTTCTATATACAGTTTAACGAGAGTAATTGGAAATTGAAAAATTTTCGAAAACGGAAAATGATGACAGTTCGTGACAGATGAACGATTATTATTATACACACAAATACAAATCTACGCACGCAGAATACGTCTGCGATATAATTTATTTTAATAAATTATACCTATCACATAGAGGCAAATAAACAGAGATTAGGCACACAGTCGTACGCTAAAACATGTAGGATTTGAAATGTTAGCACTCGTTTACCGTGTCGTCTTATCACCGTGAATTGACTGGCTTAAGAATAGTAAAACTTACATCTGTAATTTGAGCGGAGTAGTCAGATTTTGTTATATTTTGTTGCCGTTCATTTTATGAAAAATTATCGCTAACTATTTAACCTAATTTAACATCACAGTCTTACGTTTTTGTTTCCGTCTTTGTTTCTTCTTTCTTTCCGAATTGCTCTCCTTCCTCCAAAGTCGTCATTAATTCACGACCTTTCGTTTCAGGCAGAAACAAGGCAACGAAAACAGCCAGCAGTGGTACTAATCCAAAGACTAGAGGTGGCGCCCATCTTGCCTTATCCCCTAACTCTATCACAAACGGCGCCACCATCGAGCCAACACGTGCCATCATTGACGAAAACCCAAGCGCAGCATTACGAACTACAGTCGGAAACAGTTCCGTGCAGTACAAATATACAGTTACGAAGACAATGAAACTGCTTAATACACCTATGATGGCGCATACCACGGAACCAACGCCTTCGGGCACAAAACACAGCACTATCAAACACGTAGCACATATGGCGTTGAACACTATCAGAATAGTCTTCCTGCCCACAGATCTGATGAGAGGTATGGACACGAATGTGCCGGCTAAGGTGACGGAGCCAGTAGCTGCTACGTTGATAAACACGTTTCCACTTAGCTGTCCCACGTACTGGGACACTCCGTAGAAGCAGTAGCTGCAGGCGAGCCAGTTGAAGGACATCGCCAGGATGTTCTTCCGCAGGTTGGGAGTTCGGAACAGGTCGAGAAGGTTTCCTTTCTTGAGCTGATCCTTTTTGATGGACTCCTGGTATGCCTCCACGCTCGAGCGAATATTCTCCGTCGGACGGTTGTTCCTGAAAATGTTTAGTAAGCATCAAAAAGTCGTATGTTTGTTGATTTACGATTCTCCAATAGATTTCTCGGAAGATTTTTTCATTGGAATTACATAATGGCTATTAGTTTGCTTGCATAGAAATGAATATTGATGAAACTGATAAAAACTAGGTCACAAAATGGATTTCGAAATATACGAACTTTTTAGCCACGCGCTCCAAAATCCCAATGGCTTGTTCCGTCCTCTTCACTGCGATCAACCATCTCGGCGTCTCGGGGACCATCCAGATGTATATTAGGAGTACGAGCACTGGAACCGATATAGCCATCTGGAAAGTGCTGTAGTCCCTAATGAAGTACGCGAACAAAGGTAGCGTCACGTGGCCCAAGTTGAACGGCGTTTGGTAAAGAGCTGAGACGATATCTCGGTACTGGGTCCCAACGAACTCCATGGCAATCACAAATCCGGTGACCATGGTCCCTCCGACCGTCATTCCGATGATGAACCTCGCGAAAGTGAAGCTCCAGTAGTCCGGCATGTACGCGGCTCCAATGCCCATCGCTATTTGGACCACCACCGCCAGAATCAATGGTTTCTTTCTACCAAATCTGTAACAGACCTTAGTTTTATTTGTTTCATCGCATTAAGTATGTTGTGATCGTAATGTGGGTTTATTTATGATGATTTTATCTGGCTTTGAGGCACAGGCTTTTTTTTGTGTCAAGGTTCCAGTTTGCTAAAGATATTATAGCTGCAATGCAAAGGCCAAAAAATGGAGCCCGATACGCCAAAACTTGTTTCAATATTTATTTATACGTCTTAACATAATGTTATTATGCCTATCAGCGTGATACCTACGTCCTGCAGGCTACAGGTAGATAATATACTTTTTATACAGTTTTAATAGTCTATTCAAGATTCGACAATGTTACGTAGTAGAAAAGTAAATTCAAATTGTATTTCAACTAAATAATAGTTTCAAGTATTTTTTATTTAAGTTGTAGATAATAATACAGGATGCAATTAAACCTTCCTGCAAAATTTTTATTTATTGATCCTTGTTAAAAATAAAAATACACGTATTTTTTCTTTTATAATCACTCAGAACTAAAATGTTGGGAAATAGCTTCCGAAAGTTATCCTAAAAAACACTACAAAAATGTACACTACACGCGTCGCCTGCGCGTGACGAGCCCCCCCGCGTCACCCCCGCTCATGCCCACCGCCGCGATTGACCGTTCTGCAACGAAAACGATTTTAAATGGGATAGAATATGTCAGTAAAAAAACACTATTTTTTTTTACTAAAATATAGATTCTCCTAATAATACCTAAGCCCTGGAAAAAATTTGGCAGGAAGATTTAATTGCACCTTGTATAATTGTTTTAGACAGGCAGACAGTTTTAAACGATTCATACCTGTCCGAAGCCGCTCCAAACAGTACGCTGCCAATCAAAGTCCCCAGTTGGAACAGGGTTTGGTTGAAACTGTTCAGCCACTTCTTCTCGCAGATAAGGTTCCACTCCATCTCGATGGTATTCGTGAACATGGACGTATCGAACTTGGGTTCCGGACACGGGCAGGTCGCGTTTCCCCCGGCACAGGTGTAATCCACTTTTGGGCTTAAAAATATGATCGCCATTTGATGCCAGGCGATGGGGAATTTCGAGAGGAATATCAATATGCACAGACATAACTGATATCTGCCGAACGAACCGATTATATGCTGGATTAGGTCTTGAGTTGGCGGCTTTTTCTTTGCTTCCGTATCTGTTGGAGAAGACAATTGTGGCGTGAATTGTGTAAACTTCGCGCTACGATTTACGAAGCCAGTCAATCATGAGGACGTATGAAATTATAAACTCCAATTGCTAATAGTAAGCGCAGGTTAAACATCGTTGATCAGCGATGATTTACCAAATCTTTCTTCAGATTTTTAAACACTTATTGAATATTTAACCGTCTAAAGTAAAATAGACTATGGAAAATTTTAAACACTACTAGACCAGATGTAGCTTGAATACAACATTTTTTAGTAATCTTTAAACGCGATCAGCATTTGAATGTTATTATTTCTATTGTTATGATTTTGATAAAACAGCATACTAACTCCAAGTAAACATGGATACTATCAGTAGTATCCATGTTTACTTGGAGTTATATAGTTATGTTTGTTCAGACAAACTTACACAAACATATCACAGTTAACGACACAGTGATAAAATACGACAGTTGTTTAACCAACAGAGATAACTAAATTGTTTAACAATCGCCTTACCTAATATTGTTTTAAAAATATTTTTTCGAGTTATATTTTTTCATTTTGTGATGGTAAATTATATTTTTTTTATTAAATTTTTATTATTAAATTAAATCCGGCACTGCATAATATAAGTGCAATGTTTAAACAAGTCCCAACTACCATAATCTTAATATATATAAATCTCGTGTCACAATGTTTGTCCTCAATGGACTCCTAAACCACTTAACCGATTATAATAAAATTCGCACACCATGTGCAGTTCGATCCAACTTGAGAGA
This sequence comes from Lysandra bellargus, assembly GCA_905333045.1. Classification (NCBI taxonomy): domain Eukaryota; kingdom Metazoa; phylum Arthropoda; class Insecta; order Lepidoptera; family Lycaenidae; genus Lysandra; species Lysandra bellargus. The sequence goes on along the minus strand of HG995350.1, from coordinate 8,486,564 downwards.
TAGGATAGTTTAAATCTTAAATTATAGTCGCAATTTTAATTTATTGCTAATTATTTGTCTGTAAAGAGCGACCATTGTTTATGCGACACGGGTCACGGGATAGCGATGGACGTTGCCATGGTGATATACTTATATTTTAGTCACTAATTCAATAAAATAATACGGGCGATATACTTAATATAATATGGCAAAGAAACGTTTGCCGGGACAGCTAGTATTATAATAATATTAGATATTATGTATTTTTACTAGATAGTTTAGTCAGAAGATGAATGTACTAGGCACTAGCTTTCTGATTCTTCGGTACGTACACAAGTGAACAAAAATCATATCTAAAAAGAACTCATTCAGTTTTCTCTAGCGATTTTATCTTTATTACCTCTATAATCTGTCATGAAGTCCTACCCAGGTACTTCATCTACCCTAGCTACTGGTAGTATGTTGATCATACTACATAGGCTGTAACATACCTATTAAAATTGACTATGCTTATGCTATGCTTATTAAAAAAAGTATATAGCATATATATTTATATGCTATATACTTTTTGGGACCGGTAACCGGTAAAAACCGGTATTAGGCAAGTTCATATGTAAATAATATTATGTAGACGTATATTATTTCACTAATTTACTTATAGTTTGGATTCCCTTCCTTCGCTTATCAATCTTAAACTGTTGTTGTTTTGATTGGTTTTTAGGGTTCCGCACCCAAAGGGTAAAAACGGGATCCTATTACTAAGACTTCGTTGTCTGTCCGTCTATCCGTCTGTTCGTCTGTCCGTCTGTTTGTTACCAAGCTGTAACTCGAGAACGGTAATAGCTAGAGAGTTGAAATTTTTACAAAATGTGTATATCTGTTGCCGCTATAACAACAAATACTAAAAACAAAATAAAATAAATATTTAAGGGGGGCTCCCATACAAGAAACATAATTTTTTTGGAATTTTTTGCTCTTTATCAATAATGGTAACAGGTAGTTACTTGACTTTTTCACAAAATCCCTAGGTCTATAGGGCCTTAATTTTGCTCTATAATGGTACGGACCCGCCGTGCGCGAGTCCGACTCGCACTTGGCCGGTTTTTTCTAGTTGACACGATCTGTTTCTATTTTATTACAGGAGTAACATTTTACTTAAAATTTTATAACTTATTCCTTTTTTTATGTCCAAAAAATTATATTAAATAATTCTCTACAACCAAATAATATGTTTTAGTCAAATTTTTGCACTTTAACTGACTCACCCAGATAATCTGCAGTCTCACTGGTTTACGCTTATCAACGGTAACATAATTATATTATTTTATATTTAATTAAAAAGAAAACAATGTGCTTCAATAATTAGGTAATTCTTGATCTTATTCCCCCGAAAAAGTGAAAATAATAAAACCTTAGGGTGACCTTAGGTAGGTATTTTATTCGCCTGTATGTCCTTAATCATAAATTAGAATTGTTTATGATATGTATGAATTTTATTATATTACCTAGCTCTATCATTGATTGATTAATAAACATCCAAAACATTCAAGCATACAAAATTTCGTGGAAATACTTGCAGCCGTTGCCTAAAAATCGATTATAAAGTAATTTTTACTGTGATTCGTTCAAAACATAAGAAAGTTCAACAAAAAAACTAGGTTATTTACTACTTGCTGGTTGGAAGTTGGAACTCTATTAAGTTAAACATTTTTGCAGGGTTTTTGTTTATAAAAGTGGGGCAAAACAACACTTTTTAGGTATAGGCTAGTGTTTTGCTTCATATTTTGCCATATTTTGCTTCTTGGACTTATAACTAGCTACTTCTAATGCCTCTAACAATATGACATAGGTATGTTTTGGTGCGAATTTATTAAGGTTTGGGTATTTTTACTATTTTTGTATCATTTAAACATTTCTGTCGCGTTCGAAATTTTCTTGTATTTAAGAAAATATTTTATAAGGTAAATAGACCAAGAATGAATCCTGCGATGGAGGAAAAAGTATACTTAATTTATTTTGCGAAGGCTTTAAAGCCTTTAAATCGGCTAGACTAAATCGTGGTCAAATGTTTATACTATCGTCTTAAATCACTCTTAAACATCAAACATCTTTGTATGGTAAGACCATAAGACCCAAGCACGCAAGCATAATAATACAGTGTAAACTCTTTATAACGAAACTCAAGGGACTGAGCATTTTTGTCGTTATAGAGAGTTTTCGTTATATGGAATGAACAAAAAAACAGCTGATAATACGATAGGTACCCAGTATGCTTGGTCGAAGACCATCACTTCCGAGAAAACAAAGCGTCATGCTGCACGTGTTCAAGGCAATTAAGGATAACAAAAGCTAGACCGACCTCAAGGGGGTGACAGACACGCGAGTAAGTACGCGGACTTATGGCTCGACGATCTTAATCGCCTGTGTGTCAGCATAGAGCCGAGAGCCGCGAGCCTGGGAGTTACCATGCCCCCAGGCTCGCGGCTCGCGGCGCGTGTCAGCGATTCTCGTGTGTCACCGACGCCGACGCCGCGTACTTTAAGTTCGTACGTGTGTCACCCCCTTCAGATGTTTCGGAGCTTCAAAGTTTTTGTTACCTGATAACATAACATGAACAACAATACCGATAATAAATATTTACTGTTTAAAAATTGACACATTTCTTCGTAATAGAGAATGGCGTATTGCTATAAAGAGTGTTTCAATATGTGGGTTTTAATGCAAACCAACCAAGTTGGGCTCACTTCAACGTTATAGGGAGTTTATCCTTATAAAGGATAATGTTATAAATAGTTTACACTGTATTTCCTTGTTTAATTTTCTGTATGTTCTTACTAATAAAATAAATGCTAAAAATTTGTCTCTCCGTCTATCTGTCTTCAAAGTTAAGCCACCGAAGCGATTTTGATGAAATTTAGTATGGAGATACTTTGAGAGACGGATAAGATCATGGTATAATCGTTTTTGTTGCGAAAAAATGTACGGTTCCTGCATGACTAACAAATTTCAGCGTAACTGAGTTACTGGCGACATCTAGATTCATTTATTATAAATGTTATGACGACAAGACAATCAGAAATTAATACATAACATTTATATATTTGCTCCATAAGTTATAACTTATAACGATACCAAGAGACCGCATTGACGGAGTGTGAAACATCCAACACAATCACTATCACAAAACATTCCAAAAGGTCTTTACCAGAAGATCACTTGTTACAATTTACTATAAACAATAAAATAACATTCTAAGCAATTCGCGTGATCGAGGACACACTTTCACTAGCCAACGCGCAGAAATTAACTTGGCAGCTCCATCCATAGAGTTTTCTTATAACGAGTTGCCTCTTTAACTTCTGCGTGTTTTACTTGCCGTTATTTTTGCCTTCCATCCTTACACAGCCGACCGTCAGACCTTCGTGTACAGACTGACTGCGCTCACTGAACGTTGCTCTTACGGCTTTACCACAATCGTCACGATAAAAATGTAACAGATAAAAGCATTGTATGAAATGAGCTGTGTAATGTAGTAAGTACCGATTTTGGTGAGCTAATGATGTAAGTTTGCGGTTGACTGACGTCGTTGCAAATCTATACGGTACATGTCATGGTGTACTGGTTCTTATCGACCTTGTTCCGTTACAGTGAACTTTAAGGTACAAGTGCAATAATTAAGTTTGTTGTCAAATACTTAACACGTCTGTAAATTGTCGTTGTTGTTGATCGCTTAACCTCTAGATCAGGTTTCCAAACTTTTTAGATAACGGAACTCCAAGTAAAACATACCTTTTATTTCATGGAATCTCAATGTTGTTTTACGTCGAAGTCCACAGATGTCTAGACCAGTGTTCCGCTTATGTTCAAGGTACTATCAGAGAAGTTGATTCCTATGCAGATGGGGGACCTACGTAGTTTGGTCGCGTTACGTCAAACCCAGCCGACAGATCACAATTGTGACGTTATCTGGGAAAAGGGACCTTATGGAGGGTTTTAGTTTCCGAGATAATCGCATTTAAATAAAGTGTCGAAAAAAATCAATTTTTCGTTTTTTGCTCCATATTAATAAACGGACTTTAAATTTTGATATGACAAAGACACAGGTTTTAAAAACGATTTTTTATAGGTTAAAATATATCTTAAAGTTTAGTAAAGAAGGGACCTTATTGTCGGTGCTGCAGTCGAGAGTCGATTGCGGCTTTCTTTCGGCACGGTATCTACTGTTATACTACTAGTAATTTGCACCAAGCTGAAAATCGGTAATATTGATTGGAATATCTGGGGCGTCTGGTAGAGCGCGAAGCAAACACTGCAGTACCATCATTTACAGGAACCATTTCACCGCATTTTAGGCCCGTATTTGAGAACCTCTAGAGGTCATTAAATTCCGAACTAAGCTAAAGCAAAGTTTCTCATTTATGACACTCACTCACTCACTCAAGATCATCAAAATAGAACTAGTACTTCCCATAAACTCAGAGAGCTGAAATTTAGCACAGAGTTTAGGGTTTAATGGTAATTTATAGGGAAAACCATAAAAATTAGCCAAGTGCGAGTCGGACTCAAAATTAGGTTTTTTTGTATGGTAAATTTTAATTTTAATTTTAATTTCAATTGAATCCTGGTCAAAGGTGATCAACCTGCATTGTCCTAACCAAACTTGGAAATAATACGTTTCCAACGCGGGAATCGAACTCACGACCTCCGAGTCAAGTCGAGCCACGCACCAAACCACTAGACCACGGAGGCGTATGTAACACGTGTGATGCTGATGGTGACGTTTACACGAGCGCGCAATCCTACACGAGCGATATGATGAAACCCACTACTTACGGCTCAGCTTAAAAAATCAATATGCCCACGTTTCTATAAAAAGAAGTGAAATCCCACCAAAAACATTCTGTAAAAAAACTAGCCAAGTCTCGAATCTCGATGGAGCTGCTTGTTTATCTCTAATAAGGGTTCCTTGTTGACTACGGAACCCTAAAAAGTAATTAAATCTAGACAAAATCGTACCAAGTCTGAAGTTTCTTTATTTTTATAAAGAAATCTCAGAAATAAAATTAATGAAAAATATAATTATATAAATATTTAAATAAAATAAAAATAAAAAATTATGTTACAACTACGAAATTAATAGTATTTTTGTATCTTCTTTTAACTTTATTACTAAAAATGTAACGACCGACATTAAGGTTCCTTTTAATATTTATGAATACTTCTATGGTAACTATGAGAAATTACATGTTTTTTGGTACACGTCTTGTTACTAAAGGATAATTAAAGTTATTTAAAAAATAAGAACTTCAATGTTAATAAAAATGTATATTTATTTTTATGTGACATTACTAAACTTTTAATCACCGACAATAAGGTCCCTTTTGAAAAGTGTTAAGTGTTTGTACCAGCTTTTTACTAAACTTTACCTTGAATTTTAAGACACAAAAAAGCTACTTTTTAAATAGAAGTTTATATATTTGATCTCATTTGACTAGTTTAAGTGTAGTAAATATATATTTTTGTTGATTTTGACTGATTAATAAGATTAGTAGAAGCACAATGTTTATTTGTTCAGTTTTTTTTAATACAATAAACAATGTTGTTTTAATATCGAACACGTCTCTATTTAGTAAAAACGGGTCCGTTTTATATTATTCTTTTATAAAATCCAATAGAAAACATACTAATAAGTGAAATATTTAGTAAAAACCATCTTGGGAATTTTCATTACATCATGCACTTTGGCGTGGTAAACAACAGGAATAGAGTTATAAAATTATATAATTGAAGTTAAATTCTAAAAAACCATATAATGTACTTCTTAAAAAACATAATATCTATGTAACTTCCTACAATAACATACTTTTTAGGATGTCGAAGTTTTAATGCGATTTTCTCAATATCACCTTTTACGACTTTCGAGTTTAAACATTTTTTTTAATATTTTCCAGACCTACACGCATGTTACTTACATGGTTCGATAGCCTATTAAATGTAGATTATGGAGATACTAATAACTCAATACCGACAATAAGGTCCCTCCACGCTGATAACGTCACAATTAACATTGAATTTATTTGATCGACCAAATGACGTTAGTCTGTCAACTGCATAGGAATCAATTTCTTAGATGGTACATCTAGAAAAATGAAAATATTTGGTGGTACACCACTAATATTATTAATCAGCGTTTAAGGTGGTGCTCTGTTTCCAAATCCCATTCCTTTCATAGATTTATGGTTCTCATAAACTAGGAATCTGGAGGTAAAATGTCATTTTTGAGACACATCAACTATTGACCACGATACACCAGTTTGCCGCGGCTCACCTTTTGCTGGACACCGGTCTAGACAATCCTAGGGGCGTAGATATAAGTCTCAGTTAAAAAACCTTCAGAGTTTCAATCAAGTGACCTTACTTTTAGCATTTAACATTCAAGTGCACCGTCCAAATACAATGTTGATCCAACCTCGCTGATGTGTCTAACTAACCGTGTCGCGTCGTTCACAGTTGTTAACTCCATTATTGTCATTCAGAAAAAATCATTTACCTAGACCACTTACCTACAATCTAGATGTAAAATTGCACATAAGTGGATGAGTGTGTAATTCTTATTAGATCACAAGTTCAACTTCTGGTTTAAACATCTTTTTAGTCCTTAATATTCTGAATACCCTTAGTAGTCTGTGATTCTGATAGTTTGGCCGCGTGATATACAGAAAGTTGTCTATTAGGTACCGGTACGGTTAATCATGGTTCCAAGCCAAGCGTGTATAAGTAATAGAAGCAGCTACAAGTCAATGGACGAATTTCTATTTATCCTGCGACCGGACTTCATTTAAAAATACCTACTTGAAACAGACACTTATTAAATATTAAGAATTTAAGACAGAGTATGTGGATATATTATTAATTATTATTGATAGGAGAGAAAATAAAATTATATTTTATTTTTATTTTCCGTGAGCTAAATAGCATTTATTTGGTGGTGGTTAGGCATAGCGCGCCTCCATACGGGTAAACATAATAATATTGTAGTTTTATAGTATGTAAGTACGAAAGGAAAGCCAGTTCTCAGAATATGTTTCTGAGAACTGGCCTTATTTTATTTTTTTTTTGCCAAATCATAAAGCTCAATATGGAATCTCAAAACCGGCCTTTACAGTGGGACACTTTGGTAACAGAGTACAATGCTCCCGAGGTAACTTAAATCAATGCAAAAAGTAAGGTATTATGCCTGGACTGTATTCAGGTTCTCCGTTTCAACTGATTTTGATGCAAGTAAATGCAAAACTAATAAGCTATAAGCTTCGAATAGACTGCTTATTAGCTACGTCACGTATTAACCGTACAGTGAATAGACTACAGGTAGCTAATAGTATGGCATATTCATTTTATCATATCAGCCTATATTCGTCCACTGCTGGACATAGGCCTCTCTCAATGAACGCCAAGATGACTGGTACATTCATTTGATCGAGTTTAATTTTTTTGTTTACATCCTTACCTAGGGCTTACGAATAATAAAAACTAACATAGCATAACTATTATTATTTACGTTAAAATAAAACTCATGTGCATATATCCGCACCCGTCGGAATTTGGTCGACTTTTTGAATTGAAGCTATTTATATATGACTCCCTCTAAACGCTGGCGCAAAAAAAATCTGAATATAATTAATGTCAGGTTTCCATACATGGCTGACCTAACTCAACTGGAGTAGTAGGTCCGCCATCTGCCTAGGAATTGTCTAAACACTCCATGCGTGACCATGCCGAAGTTCCGCGGCGGAAGTTCGGCAAGATCAGGGCCCCCGCTACCATATGTGTGCAATGCACACGGCCGCCATCCTCTAGGGGCGCCAAATCGCCATCTTTAGGGGCGCCAAAACCAAGGGCCCAAAAAATTTGCCTAAAGGGGCGCCAAAATCCTTTTTTTGCACACAGGCGCCAGTAGCCCTTACGGGGCGGGGGCCCTGAACATGATTCCCGCGCCTGCGATGTATTATAAATTACCGATGACACACCATGCCGAAATTCCGCCGCGATAAGTATATTGATGGTATATTGTATACATTTGACATTGCTGACGTAATCATGCCGAATTTCCGCCGCGGAACTTCGGCATGGTGTGTTTAGATACTCTGTTATATAATTTTTATGGTTTTTCCCAAAAATGCTTGTGCGCGGCATTTAAATAACATAATTATATGGTATTTACTATTTTATCTCTGACCAATCACCGAAAAAGTATTATTATTTATTTACCAAAATAAAACAGGATTTCTTTTATTGATAGGTATTCTATTACTTGCAGATTCAAATGAGCATAACCATCCGATAATGGGGTAGGTACACAGTACCTACTTATCGCTAGGTCAGGTCATTCAGATAAAATAATTACGTAGGATGGTAACTGATGAAATTATTACACGTGCCCATTTTGGTAATTTAAATTATCGTCATACTTAAGTGACCTTAATGAAACATAATAAACAATTATTGTGGATAATTTCCTGTCAATTTAGGACTAAATTGACTCATGAAGTCAAATGCATTAGCTGCTCATATTTATATTCAGTAAAGTACTAACAGAGAAGTTGATTCATAAATCATAGGCAGCTGATGGGGACCTACGGGCTATGCGGTACGCCTACGTAGGCGTAGCCCGTAGTTTGGACGCGCAATCGCAAACTACGTAGTTTGGACGCGTTATGTCAAACCCTGCAGCGGCTGCAGCCAACAGATCAAAATTAACATTGAACATGATCCGACCAAATGACGTTGGTCTGTCAACTGCCTAGAAATCAATTTCCTCGATGGTAAAAAACTCCAAAGTCAGAATAATACCTAAGTTATTTTTGTTCAGGTTTTCCACATGTTTAACAGACTTTAGGTGTGCCTTCCTGAAGTATATCAGGTGAATATACTTCAGGAAGGCAGAAGACTCCTCTCCACGTTGGGCAATGATAGATAGCCACGATTGCGAAGCTTTCTAAGCCATGCACGTCAATCATGGGCAATGAAACAAACCCATCTATAAGTTCGTAGTTGCTTGCATAAGTCAAGCTAACGTGAAAACGCCGCACAATGAAATGTCGACAAATTTTTATCCGCGCCACATTTTAGTACTTATTACTTGACAGTTAATGCTCATAATATGGAGTACCGGATATTTCGGCGATTGTATATCCGGAGACAGTACAGATAGCAGTAGGATGTCCTCTTTACATAAGTATCTTAGTACATTATATTGATAAAACTATCTTCCCGAAAGATACGTTTTGAATGTTTGACTGAATTACGTGACAGTACCTACATTTCAGTGTATACTGAGATATACTATTTCTGAGGAAAACGATTTAATTATTGCAAAATATTGGCGTTACTTACGTGTTAAAATAGTTAAATATTGGCGTTAATTAAATATTGTTTGGTTTGTTACTGATTTCATACTGTATATACCTATTATATAATTTAAGAGTAACCTTGTCCTACAAATAAAACAATCCATATTTTAGGACCATCAAGTCAAAGTATGAATTAATCCTTTCTATCTCTGTTAGCTGCCACTTTCGAGATTTTTCGAAAATAAAAATGTTCGTCTTATCAAAATGTAGCTACTCACAAAAAATTAGCTTGTTAGTTTGTTTGTTAGTGATTACTAATCACAAAAAAAAATTGTTCTATGGCTCCCTCACTACGTGTGGTTCTTTTATGGTAAAAATCCAAGTAGGTATAGGTATATTCTAAAAGGAAAATAGATAATAAAAAAGACATTGTAATACTTGAATTTTTACTTAATACACATCTGTTCAAATATTCATATTTACATGAAATTATTTAAACTCTACATTGTAATAAAATAATAGATTTGTAATGAACAAATCGCCGACTTTGTATATACAGACTGTACCTTACCACATACCTCTTATTGCCTTCACTTCCTTTGTAGCAAACTTTACAAAACAATTCTTACACTACTGTGAATCATTTTCATTATAATCACTAAATAGTAGTGCAAAACTGTATATAAGCATTTCAAATATACGATATATAAATATACTCGACCGACTGGTTCCTAGGGACTTAATATAATTATATACAGCAATACATCGGCAAAGCGGCATTAACCTAGGTAAAGTGAGGAGTTTTGTTGACTAACGCGAGTTAGAATCATAGCTTCCTTAGTACAATACTAGAGATCAACTACGATAACTTGGCGCGCCCTTCCAAATGACTGTTTCAATGTGTGTAGTCACATCTTTATGAAAGAGTTTGTATGTAGTAAGTATTCAACCAATCACAGTACACGTAATATTTCAGTTAATGTTACTTATTACCAAGATTTGTTGGTCAACTAATCATAACTAGCCGACCGCGCAAGACAACGCACTTCAAATTTTTGACAACGCACTTCAAAAGTTTTGAATTTTGGAGGGGCGCGCCATATTATCGTAGTTGATCTCTACGCAATGATCACTGTAACTCAGTCTAGAGCAGGCTTAAAAATGCAACTTGTAATTTACAGGGTGAATATTAATGAAACTATGATTCAACATCCAACACATTATTCTTAAGTTGTTTCTCTTAATACTTTATGGAATAAATAAAACAAATGCCAAACATTTATTCTACTTATTCTTTCTAAGAGAAAAAAATTTGGAATACCAAATCACCTGAAATAAACTATCCTTGTAGTCCGTGCAATCTACGAAGACGCGCCCCACTATTCCTCCAAATTGTTTATAGTACGTATATGTATGCAAGCTTTCGCCAATGTTGAATGTTGTCGGTACGCAGTAATTACCTATCAGTGCTCGCTCAGACTGCAATAAATAGACCAATTAAGAAAAAGCGTCACGATCAAAGTTAAAGAACCCAAAAAGTGGTGGGGTGCGTCTTCGCGGATTGCACGGACTATACATACCAACATTCAGATATTACATTCGACTAATTATTATCTGAAAGTCGGTAATATATATTTTTTTTATATATTCATCAAAAGCCTAACAATGTGACTTGGGCTAGTCCAACTAAGGCCGCGTTTTCACTGAAGCGGAGCGGAGCTTAGCGGTGCCGAATTAACCAATCACCATACTCGAAATCTTCGCTGTCATTCCGCTGGAATAGCACGATTGGTCAATTCGGGCACGCTAAGCTCCGCTCCGCTTCAGTGGAAACGCACCCTTACTCCTCACTTCAATCACGTGTCATGACAAACTTAAACTCTAACTCTAACTAATAAACCAACATATTATTTATATTATTCATCTATCATGATAACAAATAACATACAAATATCACATTATGAAATGTTTAAACACAATACATCACTAAATTGAAAAACATAAGCCTTAGAACTTAGCATACCCTCAAAATAAAACACAAGGAACTTAAAAAAATACAATTTTCAATCGACTATGAATAGGAAAGTCTACCTTGTAAAGAGATCCATTCGTCAAACCCTAGTCCAAGATTACATTGACGCTTATTTTTATCTCCTATTAGATTGTATTTTCAATTAATGATCTTCATTTTTGTCAATTTTTTGCTAAACAAAATACCGAAACTATACTTGATTGTAGAAAAGTTGATATTTACGATAATTCAGAGGCAAAATAAAATGAGGCAAAGAGGCAAATTAAAACGAAACTTGAATCATTAATCATAGCCAGAATGATAAACACTAGAAAAATTACACCAACTAAAACACAATCTCTAAAGTTAAATGGCAAAAAAGTGAAAAATATTATCGCTATGTTTAAAATTATATAACGACAAGGACTGTATATTATACGCATTTTTACATGTTTAGGTTTGTTGAGAACTAAACTAAGACATGTATTAAGTACACCTAAATATTGGAAGGCACTAACACCTAGTCTACTATAGAATTTCTGTACATAACACCGAATTTGTATGCAATATTTTGTACAAATTCATATTTTTTCATCTCTAATATTATCAGGACAAAAGGCATTATACTTCTTAATAACCTGCAGCCTTAGCATGGCCTACAGTATAAATGCGACAGAATAGAAACACTGACAGGTTTTATGAACAAAGATTTCATATTTTGTCTATCTGTAACTTTCTCTGCTCTACTGTAAAAGACCTTTTTATGGTGGCCATGCTAAGCGTGCAGACACCATTTAAGGGTTTGGTTTTAACTTTACAATAAGAGCTGCTGTTAAAAGGTAAGCTAGTAAGCTGTAAAAATATCTCCAGGATATTGTAGGTGCTTTTAAAAAAAATAAAAAATAATAAAAACTCCTAGTGCAAATATCACTTTAAATGTGTATGAAACCTTTACAACAGTTTTGGGATGTAATTAGAATACTTTGTATGTTTTAATTATGTTTTTAATGTAACTGATAAAGGAAATTTTAATAATAAATCTTTTCAAGTCACAGTTTCAGTTCTTATTAAACTGGTTTTATGATTAATAGTTTGTTGGTTCGTTACTCCATAATCAGTTAGGCAAAAACGTATGACAGGAAAAATTGGCCTGACTTACTGAAAGATTTGATTTTTATACTTATTAAATCTATTTAAAAGTAGCATAATATCATCTCTTGATATTGAATGAAAATTTACAAAAAAAAAAAAAACAGAAAAAAAAATTAAACTTCTAATACTGAAGTAATAGTCACTTTGAACGAACTTAGTAAAGACTTTTTAAACTTAAGTAAATTATTATGCCATAATAGAACTTAGATTCATTTTATACTCTTTTGGACTTTTTATCATTATACAACATCGAAAAATTTATTTTAACCTCATTAAATACGCATTGCCTCGAAAGATATATTTTTTCACATCTAAATCCCTAATTTTACTCTCGACTAGCCAAAATCTATGTAAATATACACTTACCACTTCATAAGTATGTGAAGTTATCAAAACTTGGTTTATATTTAACTAAGATAAATGCAATTATCGTCAATCCCAATACAAAAATCTATGCTTTATGTCTGTTGTAAACTTTTTTTATGTTCTCATTATGTAAGTGAGATTCAGTATATTGGTGTATATTGATTATTGGTGTTATTCGTAGTGTATTAAGCGTGGTGCAAAACTTAGGTGCTGTAATGTCTACGGTTCTTAATTTTCGATACTAAGTTGCAAATCTTGAGAGCCGGTCCAAGTTTCAGTCCCATGTACTTCATCATCATATCAGAATTGAGCAGCAGCAATGCTTTTCCATCTATTTCCTGGAAAAATACAATAAAAATTATTAGCATTGAGTTTTTTTTTTTGACGTGATAACGTCTTATAATTCGATATGGGGTGCGCGCACGAAAAACATGACAGTTCATGCGGCGTTACCTCGCTCTGAGGCGTTCCATTTAAGGCTTGAAGTGCAAGCGAGAGCGCGGAACGAGCGACAAAGAGGCACGTTGTCTCTCAAAAACCGTAAGACTCTTAGTCTCGAAACAAAGAGTTATTTGTTTCGATTATATTACGTATTTCGATGACTTAGAGAATACTTTTGTAAGAAGAAGTTTGGTTAGTTATGACCTTTGATACATTGACCACACTCTGAATGAAAAATAAATAAACAATCTGTGAGCTATTAGTATTATTTCGGCTATTCAAAATTGTGCTCTATTTCCTACGTGTCAAGGTATGACTTGTGCTTTGTTCGAAGATTTTATTGGATTTCACGAATGTATACAGTAGCATTTTGTATTGCGAATAGTTTATTTTACTCATTATAAATATTTTTAGACAATCATTTGAAAGAGATACATCGAAATAACTTTAGGTTACACTCGAAAAAGTTTGTTTCTATTTATAGAGATTCGGAAGCGAGGGTTAAGGGATACAGGATAGTTGAACGTGACAACGTTATACGTTGTCACGTTCAAATATCGTCAGTAAGCCGACTTTACAGACAACCGATTTTTTTATCCAATTTTTGACGAGGCTTATGAATGCACTTGGCATCTATAGTATTATTCAAAATTAGATTAAAAATTAAACTATGCGACCCTTCATTGACAATAAATAGAACCTGAAGTACGGGCCTCTTGCGAAAGAGGCGGCGCCAAAATAATATTAATTTTCCCCATAAAACAAATTTCCTGGGAACATTTGTGCATTAATTGTTCGACCGCGGATTCTTGGAAATATTCTATTGTTGTCGCGGTCACCGGTATCCTTGTGGGGCTTGATGGGTTAGGTCTTCTGTAACCCTACAGTGAATACAATCTCTTTCTTTCCTATCATATAACTTGTTGAGTGGAACGTGTCCTGATCACATCCTTAAGGCTGATTTACATTGATACAGTAGCTGGCGCCAGCATCACTGGATTCCGTCGCTGTACTGGCACTTGATCGCATCGTTTACACGCGTCCAGTGGTCAATTCTACTTTTTTGTGGTGACTACACGTTTGCATTCTCAAAAAATGAGTGTTTCACAAAAATGAAGGAAATTGAAAACATTGTCTAAAAATCTTTGTGCGTTATTACTAGACGAGCTGACAATTATGATTAGAATATGACCACTTTTTAAATAACGTTTTCGTTATGTTGATTGTTGAATAAACAAAACGCGTGGTAACCGTATGATTAAGCGCCAGCGACTGGCGTTCACTGGCACGTAGTGTTTACACAGATCCAGTGCCACTGGCACGGGATGCGCGGCGTGCGGGGGGCGTTCACTGGATCGAAAAATAGGCAGCCGGTCTATTTCGATCCAGCGCTGGATACTGGATGCTGGACTGGATTGAAACATGTTTACATTGACACAGTGCTAATCCAGCGACGGAATCCAGTGATACTGACGCCAGCTACTGTATCAATGTAAATCAGCCTTTATAGCTGCAAGTCGCAACCAAGCTAGTCCTAGAAATATTAGCGCCTTCAAATCACGGGCTCAGGCAAGACTCAGAACCGGGACACATAAACACGATACGACGTCGTGTCGTATCACCATGCGGCGTCGTTTCACGATGCGACGTCGTGTCGCGGGTGTCGCGGGAATCCCTCGGGAATGCTCGTCGTGAGCATCGTAAATAAATACGTCGCGACATCGTAGCGTGCCACAATACACGGCACGACGCCGTCGATACAATGCAGGGTGAATTGTCGCAGTTAATTTCGAGAAATGGACCTAATATATTTTTATTCTTATATTCTTCAGATGTTTTAAAATATACCGTAGGTATTCGTACCACTTATTTGGTCGTATTATGTCAGCCGACAGATCACGACGAATTAATTGACAGTTGACACAGCCCGACCACATGACCTAGGTCCGACCCTATGAACAAATTTCTTTGTTGGTACAATTTGCGACCTTAGTATCAACCATAAAGTTAATATACTTAGCGAAATAGAGATACAATGGCCTGAGCAAGCGAGATGTCACTATCAGTAACACTGCGTGCCAAAAAGTGACATGTGATACATGACAGCAGAACCAATTTTTTTTCATCTGTTTGACGTCCAGTCAGCACTTATCGACACGTTGATTTATTCTCTTAGAAAGATGCTTGTGTAAGTGTATATATGTAAACAAATTTTTACAGACGTAAAATAATTTCGGTTCCGTTTGACAACTCGAGATTGTTGCTCTATTCCGCTAGGTATATTAACTTTATGGTATTAACTCACATGTTTCCTAAACAGATCAGCGTGTGCTGCTAGCGCGGTGTCCGCGGCCGCTATGAAGCCGATCACGTCCTCCACGGACCAGTCCGCGGGCGCCGCGGCAGGCGGGGGCGGAGGCGCGCTCGTGGTGGACGATGCCACCTCCGGAGAAGACACTCGGGCTAACTTGGTAGACGGCTCGACTTTCGGTGGTTCCGTGTCCTGGAGTGTTTGAATTTGATTATGTGAAGGGTTGGATTTTGAGGTCAGAATATGGCGAAAGTTGCAGTGCTACTGTGACAGTGACGCTACTAGATGCAGGACAAAATATCAATGTATAATATCGACGACGACGACTACCTCTGTGGCTCAGTTGGTAGGCTGTTGGTAGCTCAAGCCGGGGGTCGCGGGTTCGAATCCCGCCGACGGAACAAAAAGTTTTCAAAGTTCCTGGGTCATAGATGTGTATTAAATATGTGTATCATATAATAAAAAATCTTAAATATATGTATCTTATATCTTTAAGCAAGCAATTCTTATATATATATATATATATATATATATATATATATATATATATATATATATATATATATATATATATATATATATATATATACATATATATAAATATATAATTGGAATCTCGGAATCGGCTCAAACGATTTTCATGAAATTTAGTATATAGGGGTTTTCGGGGCGATAAATCGATCTAGGAATAGCTAGGAATCATTTTTAGAAAATGTCTTTTTATTCGTGTTTTATCGAATACAGAGCGAAGCTCGGTCAAATAGCTAGTAGTATATATAAGTATTAAATATATTTCCATTATCTGGTACCCGTAACACAAGTCCTTCAGGCACGGGCAAAGACTGACGTGGTGTGAAGCGTCCATAGATATTATTATAATAAAGGAAACCTCCGCCCTTACTCAAGAGCAAGTTACTTGTAAGTTGAATGTAAGTAACTTTATTGCTAAGCGAGAATGAAATAAATAAAACCAATTAAAAAGAATGAGTATCTACAAGATCTTATTAACCTCTTGATTTGCTTATATCTTTCTGGTAAAACCTTGTTATTGTTAAAGACAATGAATACAATATTATTATTTTACATAGTAAATTTAGATTTTGATAATGAATGAAATGCAGTGGACACTTACATTCTGTGGTCTCTTCAAAGCTGATGTGGAGTCTGAGGTAGACTCTCCGCACAGGGTGCATGGTCTACCCGCAGCTTCTCCGGAGTCTACTTCTATCATACGCGGACATCCCACGCCCGTACATAGCAGTTTCAGCCAATTCTTCAATTCATTCTTTGTTAATTCCGAGGGTACTTTCACAGCATAGCTTTTGTTTCCAGCTGTCACCTGAAATTGTATTGGTTAAAGTTCTTATTATTGCACAGTTATAAAATTAATTATCAGCATCAACTCAGATATTTCAATAAATTAACATAGTAGACACTAGACATATTAGGGAATTTATGTATTGTTTATCTTAAAAATGTCACATATTTTATCTTTGTACTGGAAATACCAAGTTTACAATACTAAATAGAAGGTAAACAATAATACTACGTAAAATGTATAAAATACAAACATACCTGTACATTAGTTATGTTTGAATAGCTACTGGAAGCATTTAGGACTGCCCTGGTCAACTTCTGTGCATCGGGATGCACACTAATCAATTCCTTAACAAGAGCCTCAGCTGCACCTGCAAATCCGATGCCTGTTACCGAGTTGGGCATGGCACTGTGCCCACCGTTGCAGCTGCTCCTAATTATCAAGCTGACATTAGCTGCCTGAGTAGCAGTGGTCGTGCCATTTGTAGTTCCCGTTCCTGTTGCCCCACCTTCGGGCAAAGCCGGATTAGGTATTCCACTTGGGCGCATCTTGAATCTAAAAAAAGAAATGCATGTAAGCTTTGTAGTTTAATTAAATTAACAAAGAATTGGCCTAATCGTAAGAGAAACCAATAAAAAACTGCAGATTTAAAACAAGGTGTTAAAATGTTACATAATAAATAAACAAAACCTGTGGACTGAACATCTTGTAACCTAAAAATCTGGTTGCTATGTTAATTTAAGCATGACACACTCTATAATAAATTGATTGACATAATGAAGATCTTAAATGACCCATGAGTATTTTACAGCTGAATGGAGAAAACTTTCTGCTTCACTTTTGGTATTACTTGTCTTAACATCTTAGTCTAATATAAAATAAAAAAAGGAAAACTTTAATAGATAGAGAAATGACTGAAAAAGGAAATCAAGAAGTATGAGAAAGGAATTATCAAATTTGAAAAGATTTAGAGAAAAGAAAACTTTTGACTATATTTTGAATTTTATCCAACTTTAAACAAGATCTTGATCAAGTCTACTATTCTTGTCTTATATTCTTAATTCGCTTTTATTTTCAATTTCCATCTTTATCTCCCTTTTTTTAAATTAATTTGTTAACATTGTTCATTACTAAATGGATTCATTCTACTTGGTATAGTGTGGTACAATAGTGTCTTTAGAAACCTATTTATTTGCTCAATGAAATTACATTGATGACCTCTGTGGCTCAATTGGTTGAGTGTGTGGCTCAAGCCGGGGGTCGCGGGTTCGAATCCGGCCGACGGTACAAAAAAAAGTTTTTCAATGTTCCCGGGTCTGGATGTGTATTAAATATGTGTATAATATAATAAAATCTTAAATATATGTATAGTATAAAAGTATTAAATATATTTCCATTGTCTGGTACCTGTAACACAAGTCCTTCAGGTACTTAGGACAGGGCCGGACTGACATGGTGTGTAGCATCCATAGATATTATTATTATTTTATCATTAAATATGATAATAATTATCATGTCTATATTACATAATTACAGTGTCAGGATTAGATGTTTTTAGATAGGTTTCTCAAATAAAACAAAAAATAAACTATTTATATCCCCTTAATACTAACCTGGATGGAGTAATAGCACTCTTCTGGCCAGGTGGCTGCAGGGGATGGCCAGCTCTGGCACACCAGCCCACAGGGAATATGTCTCTTGAGTCATATTTACACCAGTAGTCGAATGCGCCTCTCCATCCATCGAAGGTTACATGAATTTGATCATTTTTTACCGCACCCACTGTAGCACAACAAATAAGCTGCGGATTCTTCTTATCTACCGCTTCCAGCTTTTGGCCGACAGTAAATAAATTAGTTTTAGGAGTTGGCGGTTCAGCCTGAAATACCTTAGCTGGAGCCATCTCCGCTCCATTCAGAGTTTTGAGCAAAAACATAGGCCAGCTACTTGCATTCATACGAAATCCCAGAGGTGGTTGCAACATGTCATTGTTTTTCTCGCAATGACCAATGGGATGAATGTCTCCAGCATCAACGAGACGCCAGAAATCGTTTTTATTGTCGCTACCATCGAGTCTGAGCCTCAATCGTGGCCCCAGGACTCCGACTACTGTGGCAATACAAGTGGATGTCAGGTTTCTTGGATCTAGTGCTTCTAATTTCATGTTTACCTTGAAATCGTTAACCGGGGGAGCCGGGGCTTGCTTGAAGCATTCCTGAGGTGCCGCGGTGCTATTAGTTTCTTTCATGTACTCGGTCCAATCGAAAGCTTGATAGGGATCGTAGTAGGAAGCGGTTGAATTATTATTAGTATGAGTTTCCGAGCCATTAGCTCCATTTCCGGACTGCGGAGATGAGGTGCGTTTGTCTTTAGTCCTCTGGTACTTCTCCAAACAATAGGTTGAACAGAAGTTTTTGTTCGGCGGAGCATTTGCACGTATGACATTATCACAATTGAGACAAGCACCTTTGCTATACGCTTGTCGGAATTCCGACAAGCAAGTCTCGGAACAAAATTCTTTTTTGCCATTTTCTGTCGGCAGAACATATTTGAGAGGCGTTTTACTTTCAGCACACCACGTACAAGTGCGTTTTGGAGGTCTCCCAGGTCCACGTAATTTGCCGGGAGCATGCCCCGAAGAGCCAACTGTGTTATTTGACATCTTTTCCAGGCGAAATCTCTTTAACATTATTGTAAATCAACAAACGATATCCTCTTCACATTTTTTCCTATTAACGTGAAGAGCTCGGTAGTATTATTACGGCAGAACTTTCGCACAAATATAAACAACGTCAGAAACTATTTATGACGCCATTTCAGCAGCCATGTTATTTTCAATTTTTTTTTTTATATTTTATAAGTTGTCATAGCTTATGTCGAACAATGCCGATTTGAGCCTACTGACTACTGCGTATATATAGCGTGTCCAGTAAATAGTGCGACATACTGCAGGGGGTGATAGCTGGGATCATTACCTACCAAAAAAACACAATTTATGTTCAGCAAAATTTTACGGATTTAAAGTTATACAACATTTAAAAAACGATACATCTCTACCTTGAGTCTTGAGACAGATTTATTAGCATATCGCCAAGAAAAAAATCCTTTTCTAGTATTTTTTTACGTCAAATTATCGTCAAATATTTATTCTAAAATAAATATTTTTGATAATTTAAAAATGAATATCCACTAGTATTGTACCTTTTCAAAATTACCATTAAACAGGCAACTTTTTAAGTTTATTGTACAAAACGCTCACATACAATTTTTTTTCACTGCTGAAGGCTAAAGTTAAGTGATGAAAAATCATGCTGCGAAAATTAAAACAAGAAAATAGTATATCTTAAAAAATAAATGTTTTTGATTAAAAAACGACTTATCAATAAGTAGACTAACTATTCAGGAATAATTTGACGTAAAAAAAATACTAGAAAAGGATTTTTTTCTTGGCGATATGCTAATAAATCTGTCTCAAGGTGGAAATTTATCGATTTTTTTTAAATGTTGTATAATTTTAAATCCGTAACATTTTGCTAAACATAAATTGTGTTTTTTTGGTAGGTAATGATCCCAGCTATCACTCCCTGCAGTATGTCGCACTATTTACTGGACACGCTGTATGTTACGCTCAAAGACCGAAATCGCTCAGTGAGCGAAAAAATAGCTCACAACGCGTTGTGGTCACAGTGAAACAGCCACGACGCGTTCTAGCAATCACAAAAAGGCCATAACGCGAAATTCGTGTCGTGGCTAGTATGCTATTCATTTTTCTTGATTTGTTCTTGATTGATTAATCATCCATAGGTATAGAAGATTATATTTGAATTACCACGCATACTACAAAATATTTTTTCTTTTACTAAATCACTGCATAACGTGCTTGTAATTATATTATTTATAAAATATCCATAGTTCCATACTATCCATACTAATATTATCTGTCTGTCTGTCTGGTGCAACGTGTTGTTGTTTTTTAAAATATATGTATAAGTATAGTTTAAAGTAATCTGATCTCAATAAATAATAATAATATAGTTTTATTTTAATTAAGAAATGTAATTTAAATATAATGCTACTAGTTGATGTCCGCTACTAGATTGCGCCAGACAGACAGAGATACAGACAATAATAATAATTATTAGTACGGATAGTATAAAACTATGGATATTTTATAAATAATAATGATAAACACGATAAGCAGTGATTTAGTAAAAGAAAAAATATTTTGTAGTACGCGTTTTTCATATATAATCTTCCAACGTTCGCGTATTCAAATATAATCTTCCATACCTATGTATAATTAACCAAGAACAAATCAAGAAAAACGAATAGCATATCAGCCACGACACGAATTTCGCGTTATGGCCTTTTTGTGATTGCCAGAACGCGTCGTGGCCGTTTTCATTAGAGCCCCGACGCGAAATTCGCGTCGTGGCTGTTTCACTGTGACCACAACGCGTTGTGAGCTATTTTTTCGCTCACTGAGCGATCTCGGTCTTTGAGCGTAACTTAAATAACACTGCTGTGCTGACTGCTGGCGTGCCGACAGCTGCCGCGTGCGCACACTGCGCAGACCTTTAAACCTACATGTGGTGTGATTTGTGATGTGGATGTGCCATGTGCGTGAACTTGGCGCAATACTTGGCGTGAACCATATGGAGGATATATCTCCAAAAGAGACGGTATGTTTGACAAAGTGTTGGCCTTATTTGCCTATTTGACAAATATGACCAATATCAAATACACTAAGACCGACTTGCACAGATCTGAGTTAAAGTTAACTCTGAGTTAAACATCATGTCATCTCTATAACTCACTTGGTGAGCGACAGATATGATATGATGTTTAACTCAGAGTTAACTTTAACTCAGATCTGCGCAAGTGGGCCTAAGGGAACATACCCATACTACGTGACCCATTTAGGGGGAGGGGGGAAAGGGGGGGGTCTTCAAAATACTACGCTCGGTCACAAGAGGGGGGGAGGGGGTCTAGAGTTTTGTCACATAGTCAATTTCGCCGAGAGAAACGTCAACGAATTTTTTTTTCTCGCTATTTAATACTTGACACCTGGCATTTAATATGGTTATTAGTTATTACATACTTATTTATAGCCATCAGCCAATAAAAAAAACAGGCACTTTTTTCACTTGTCAGGCATTTTGAAGTTTGGTGAAACTGTCAAGCTTGGTTATCATTTACTATATTCGGTGTTCAATTACAATTTGAACTACAGTCGTGACTAAAATAGCTAGTATGTACCATTGAGGAAATTGATTCCTAGGTAGTTGACAGACCAACGTCATGTAGTCGGATCATGTCAATTCAATGTTATTTGTGATCGGTCGGTAAGGTTTAACTTTAAAGCATATTTAAATTACTTAGGTCCGCCATCTGCCTAGAAATTTATTTCTCTGATTGTTCTATTGTAATTGTAGACTAATATTATAAATGTTATATATATTCAGTTTATACATAAATCTAAGTGATAATACTTTAGGGTGTGTATGTGTTCTATACATAGAGTTAACTGTGACAGTAGCAGCGCTGAAAGACCAATTTTTTATTCATTTTTGTATGGAGAAACTCGTTACACTGGGGCGCTTGCCCATACAAAAGTGAAAAAAATTATGCCCATTCAGCGCTGCTACTTTCACAGTAAAGTCACTAAAAGGAACAAGTACACATCCTAAAGTATTATCACTTAGTTTTGTTAATCTTAAAAATTGGTTGGTTAATCTTAAAAAATTTTGTTGTCTTAAAAATTGGTGTCAAGTATCTCTTTTTGGCAAACTATTAGGTATCAAAGTATTTTTGGTGATCGTTATTTTTTACTCCCATATTTAATTAATTAATAATAATTATTGTAAGCATGCAAAGAGTCTTTTGTAATAAATAACTTAATAAACATAAATATGAATCAAATCATTTTCATTTGCTATCTACTCTTTCTACTTACAAAATGATTAAAAATTATTCTTGTCAATACCACGTGAACAATTGAAGGGGGTGTCTTGGCATATACTACGCGTGGTCACCAGGGGGAGGGAGGGGGTCAAAAATCATAAAAAGTAGGTCATGTAGTATGGGTATGCTCCCTAATCTGGTCGTATAGTCTGTCAAGAAAGTCATGACAGACGGGAAATTTTTTAAAGGAAATAAAAATTATGAGAACTTTATCATTTCGAAATAAAAATGTGCAAGGTAACAAATACAAATAAAAAAATACACCTTATAAGCGTGACTACGTTTAGAAAATATTCCCGCCTGTCATGACTTTCTTGACGGACTATACCTTTGTCAACTACTAACAACTAAATTCCACTTGTCTTAATTTAGTAACTAAATCAGTTGTGACGACGACGCGGCGATTTTGGCCAGACGTCTTCTTAATGGCTCCAGTTTTCCAGTGGCCATTGTCAAAGCAACAAAAAATTGGTCTTCTCATAGGCTTAGCTGTTGGCTCAATGAAAATAAAAATAAATAAAAGGCGAAAAAGATGGTTGAAAGAATTTTTGCTACACGAAAAATTATTAAACATGAACTTTCTGAACTACTTGGAACCAGCAGACTTTAGAAATTACTTATGAATGGATTCCAGATCATTTAACATAATATTATTACGTCATTAATCTTGTAACATCTTTAAAATTAAAAAAAATATTCATTTTTTTGTGTTTTTATTAGAATATTTTTTGTCATTTTTACTCCAAAGGTACGGCATTATCTTTATAAAGTTCAATTATGTTACTTAAAACTTCTTTATCTTTAGCAGTCAACATATCACATAGCGCATTCGTGATTCGTACCAAAATAAACACGAAAAAAACATTAGTGCTACATCATTTATTTGACAAAGGTACCTAGCAATCGTACGTCTTCACAGCTCACACAGTGAGGTGCGAATGTAGCGTCTAAAACTCTAAACCTTATTCCACTTTTCTAAATCGCTTACTACTTATGAATTATGATGCTAAATGAATAAGTCAGTCAGAACTCAGAAGCCATACTTTTTCCGATTTAGTACACTAATTAGGATCCTAACTTCCTAAATGCTATTTCACTTGACTAAATTTAGTTACTGAATCGCTTAGACGTCTAAATTTAATTAGATGGAATAAGGGCTTTAACAAAATCAAGTAAAAGTTTGATATACGATTGACGTCCATGTGTGGAAGGCCGTATTTGCCTTTATTTGCTTGAAGGCAAATACGGCCTTCCACACATGGACCTTAAGAGTAGGGGGGATCCGTGTCCCCACGTCAGATGAAAATAGCTTATTTCGTAGCTCTCCCCAATATTGCCCGATTAGAATGTCACACGTGTGACTTTAGGGGAGGGGGCCAGGCCCCCTCATTGTTTATCTCCAAACCAACTAGCAACAGACTAGTTATAGCCACGATTAAACTACCATGGTCTTAACCAGACCAGTAACTTAGACCCTTTCGAAAAAAAAAAAAAAACACATGGACGTCAAATACCAAACTTTTACTTGTTTTTTTTTTACTTGCATAATTGACTCCTTTGATGTGCGTCAAAAACCGACAAAGGTACGGTTACGTGTATTTGGTATTGGTCATATTTGTCAAATAGGAAAATTAGGCCAATATTTGCCAAACATAGCGTCTACACATGGTGATTGTTTGGCGAATACATCAAATACGCAAATACAAATAGCCATGTGAAGCAGGGCTTCATAACGTTATCGAATAACAGAAAAAATATCGTTACGTACCGTTATTTTCATAATGGTAGCCAGATAACGTTATTTTTTTAACGATATCTAGTAAAATAACGTTATATTTACCGTTATTATTATAACATTATTTTTCCGTTATGGCATAACAAAAAAATAACGTTATAATAATAACGGTAAATATAACGTTATTTTCTGGTATCAGGTATGCGCAGGGCTTCATAACGTTATCGAATAACAGAAAAAATATCGTTACGTACCGTTATTTTCATAATGGTAGCCAGATAACGTTATTTTTTTAACGATATTTAGTAAAATAACGTTATATTTACCGTTATTATTATAACGATATTTTTTCGTTATGTATAAACGAAAAAATATCGTTATTATAATAACGGTAAATATAACGTTATTTTCTGGTATCAGGTATGCGATCGTGCACGGTGCACTAAATCTCACTCGCAGCCCATTTTTTTTGCAAGATTTGTGTGAAAATACAAAGAAAAAATACACCTTTTAAGCGTGATTACGTTTAGAAAATTTTCCCGCCTGTCATGACTTTCTTGACGGACTATAACGTTATCAAAGAACATATATTTACCGTTATAAATCCTATATAACGTTATAACATTAACCGCTATTAATATCAATTTTTAACGTTATTTTTAATATCAGTTTTTAGAGGACCGGTTGGTCTCTCTAAGAGTTCACTAGAGGTCGGAGGAGTAAAGAGTAAAACTCGATTTACTGTGGTGAACTGGAGTGATTTATTGAGAACTTTGTGCTGCTTATATACAAAAAATTTTCATAATTATTATTACCAGAAACTGTACAGAAAGTTAAAAGATTAATTGTGATTGGCTATTGCAAAACAGAAAGAGACATAATGAATGAGATAAAAATATTTACAAAACTAGAAAGGGAAAACCATTAGAAAGGGATAAAAATATTAACAAAAGGTCGATCCTGATTGGCTGCGTCCGCGCGCCGCTCGCGGCTCGAGTATAAATATAGGAGCTAGCCCCTGCGGGGCCTCACATCGCCGCGCAGTCTCGTAGTGACGTCGTCTCGCTGCACCGCTCGCCGCCGCGCCGGTAATAATAATAGTGCCGCCGTTTTATGAAGACCGAAGATGTTATATAAACGCCTTGAAGACTGCAGCTACGTTGTGAAGATCCCTCTCGATGTAGGCATGATGTGAAGACGCGTAGTGTTGTGTTGTGAAGAATTCTTATTAGAAAAAGTCCTTTTCAGGGCTGGGTCACGTCCGGTATTATTACACGGACGGTTTCTTTCGTTATTGCGAACGTACGTTCTTTGCAGAACGATTTTCTGCTCTGTTTCAATCTTCTACGACGGACGTATACAAAGACGGCGCGCGTTCCTTTCGGAGCACGTTGTTTTCTTTGTTTCAATCGGCGAACGAACGTGTAGGTACTGCTACAGTGCTCCCCCTCAAGCGAAGCGCACCGGCAGTCTGACGGCACAGCCCGTTCTTGTTATCTTCTGTGTTAGACTTGCTTGTGTCTTCTGCTTGACTGGTGCTGCACTTGGTAATGGTTGTGAGGTAACAGGTAACGGTAATGAGGTAACGGGTAAAGGTAATGAGGTATTTTGAGGTAAATTATTGGTATGTGAAGGTAAGGTAACAGGTACATTGGTATTAGGTAAGTTGGTAATTACCGGTGACTGTTGTACATTGCTCGTTGACTCGCCGAGGTAATCTTCACTCAGTATGTAGGCGGGCTTCAAACGATCGATGGATACTGTTGCTGTGCGATCGGGTAGCTGTATTACGTAGTATTTTTCTTCTCGTCGAAGAACTTTGTACGGCCCGTCATACGGACTTTGAAGTGGTTTTCTTACAGCGTCTATACGTAAAAATACGTATTCGCACGTAAGTAGATCACGATGTATGAAGATGTTGCGTTGATTACCGTGGCGATGTACATTGTTTTTCGGCTTGATAGAGTTGATGTTTTTTCGTAATTGCTCGATGTAGGTATGATCTAGGCTCGATGACGATGTTGTTTCGAAGAAGTCGGCCGGTAATCGTAAGTTACGGCCGTAGGTTAATTCGGCGGCGCTGACTCCGGTGTCCTCTCGTATGGCGGCGCGAAGTCCGAGTAAAACTGTAGGTAGCTCGTCGATCCACGATGTATTACTATTGATGAGTCTTGATTTCAGTGAATTCTTGAGACTTCGATGCCAGCGTTCGATCATGCCGTTAGATTGCGGGTGATACGGCGTTGTACGGGTTTTATCGATTCCCATACAACGTGTTAAGTTGACGAACAGCTGACTCTCTAACTGGCGTCCTTGGTCGGTTGTTATTGTAGTCGGACAACCGAATCTCGCGATCCATTGTTCGTAGAATGTTCTTGCGACGGTTTCGGCGGTGATCTCGGTGAGTGGTACAGCTTCAGGCCATTTTGTGAAGCGATCGATCATAGTAAGTAGGTACCTATGACCACTCGCTGTTGTACTTAGCGGTCCGATTATGTCGATGTGCGTATGTGAAAAACGGCGCTCGATGTATGTCGTTGTATTTTGCTTCGCTGACATTGTACGGTTTTCGTCCACTCGCTAATGTCGGAGTTCATAGACGGCCAGAAGAATTTTTGCGCGATGAGTTTTCTTGTTGCCTTTGTTCCAGGATGACTTATGTTGTGAATAGAGTTGAAAATGGCACGTCGAAAATCTTGCGGGATGTACGGGCGAACGTATTTTGTTGATGTTTCGCATACTATCTTGATATCGGAGTTAGGTAGCGTTGTTGTTTTGAAACTTAAGTTTTCTTGACCGTACAGTGTAGGTAGCGTGCTATCTCGCTCTTGCGCGCGAGATATTTCTTCATAGTTTACAGCTGACGGCGTGTTGATCGTTTCTATGCGGCTGAATGTGTCGGCGACGATGTTATCTTTTCCGCTGATATGACGAATGTCGTGCGTGAACTCGGAAATGAAAAGTAGTTGCCGAGTTCTTCTCGGAGTTTCAGATGTCGATGTTTTCTTCTGTAGGGCGAATGTCAATGGTTTGTGGTCGGTGAATATGATGAGTTCTCGGCCTTCGAATATTTTTCTGAAGTATTTTACTGCCATGTAGATAGCTTGAAGTTCGCGATCGTAGGTGCTGTACTTCGTTTGCGCTGTAGTAAATTTCTTCGAGAAGTAGCCGAGTGGTTGCCATTTGTTATTGTAATATTGTTGTATTACAGCTCCCGCTGCAGTGTCCGAGGCGTCGGAGAAAATAGCGATCGGTGCTTTGTGATTCGGGTGGGCGAGCAAAACAGCGTTTTTGATGCTATTTTTGCAAGCCGTGAATGCTTCTTTCGATGTCTCGTTCCATTCGATCGGTGTTTTATCTCGCTTTTTCGCATTATGTAAGTATGCGTGTAGCGAGGCTTGAATAGTAGCGGCGTTCGGAATGCTGTCTCGGTAGAAGTTTAGCATGCCGAGAAAACGACGTAACTCTTCTATGTTTTTCGGTAGCGGGAAATCTTCAATAGCTTGTAGTTTGTCTTGTGGTGGCTTGATTCCGTCGCTGTTTACGCTAAAGCCGAGGAATTTAACTTCTTGCTTGCCGAGTACACATTTAGCTGGGTTGATTGTGATGCCGTTTTCTTCTAGGCGTTGAAGAACACACCGTAGATGTTGGCGATGTTCTTCTTCGCTGCTGGATGCTATTAGCAAGTCGTCGATGAAGGAAAACACGAAATCGTATCCTTGCAGTATTTCGTGTATAAAACGTTGGAATGTCTGGCCTGCGTTTCTTAGGCCGGGACACATTCTCGGAAACTCGAATAATCCGAATGGTGTGATGATTGCTGTCTTCTCTATATCTTCTTTATGGACTGATAATTGTTGGTAGGCTCGGTTTGAGTCGATCGTCGAGAAGATAGTTTTTCCGGCGAGTTGGAAAGTGAAATCTCGAAGTCGTGGTATAGGGTAGCGGTCGGGTTTCGTTACTGCGTTGAGTCGTCGGTAATCGCCGCACACCCTTATGTCGCCGTTCTTCTTTGGTACGACGTGAAGCGGAGAAGACCAGGCGCTCTTGCTGGGACGACAGAGACCTTGTTGCATCATATTTTCGAATTCTTTTTTCACTTGGTTGTAGCGATGCGGTTGTAGAGGTCGGGCGCGACAGTGTAGTGGTGGCCCAGACGTTTCGATGAAATGTTCGACGCTGTGTTTCGGCGTGATGTTCATCGCTGACAATCGTGTGATGCCGGGGAAGTCTGCTAGTATATCGTGATACGACTGCGTGCTGTCGACACTACGGACAGTAGGTACGTCCGTGTAGCGTCCAGGAGCGTTAATATGTAGACTGGTTCTTCCGTCGATGAGTCTTCTGTTTTTCAGGTCGACGATGAGTTCGTGGTGTTGCAGGAAGTCGGCACCGAGGATTGGTTTCGATACTGCTGCGACGATGAACTTCCATTTGTACGGTCGGCGAAGTCCGATGTTGAGTTCTAGTGTTTTTTCGCCGTACGTCGGTATTACGGTGTTGTTGGCGGCGTAGAGTTGAAAAGGTAGCGGCTGGAGATGAATGCCTTATTTTTTCGGTATAACGGATATATTAGCACCCGTGTCTACCAAAAAAGTTAAATTCGTGGTCTTGTCCGTGATGAATAGGCGGTATTGTTTGTTGTGAACGCCGGATTCCGCCGCTGCCAACGTTCTGTCTAGTTTTCCGGGTTGTTGAACGTACACGGTTGTGTACATTTTCGCGCTTCTTTCCCGAATTTGCTGTGGTAGTAGCAAAATGGTGATGGTGATGTAGACCGTGGACGCGAAGTTGATCGTTGCCGGAATCTTGATGATGATCTGTGTCTTGACCTTGGGTGATGATAATAATTTTCTCTTCGATAGTAATTATTATTATTGAACTGTTGTTTTTTCAGTTCGGCGACCTCTAGGGAGAGTTTTCTAATTTCTTCTATGAGAAGGCACTCGATGTTCGATGATGGTGATGCGGAGCTATTTACACGATGAGATGATGATGAAATGCTATTTACAGTATTTACATTTTGCTCCATTATCTTGTCGGCCAGTGCAGCTTGCTCGTCGAGTGTGGTCTTCGTCGGGAGGAGATTGGCCCACATGAGCTGTAGGGTGGAATCGGGGACCTTGTTGCGAGCCAGGTTTCGCATACGTCTGAGTAGTTGCGACGGTTTTTGGTCTCCCAATTCCATGTCTGACAGCAGCTGTTGAAACTGCCGGCTGTCAGATTCCTCGTATGCGGAGATGAGCCGGTCCTTCAGTGCTTGGTATTCGTTGGTCTCTGGCGGGTTGTACAGAAGGTCGGCGATTTGCTCGATGTCCTCCTTCTCCAGACGAGCGATGACCATCTGGGACAGCTGGCTTTGGTTCTTCTGTAGACTGCTGGTGGCTGCCTCGAACGTGACAAACCAGAGCCTGGGTTTGTCCTTCCAGAAAGGCGGGATTCTCATGGAGAGTGCGATGCCGGCGATCTCTTGTGATGATGACGTAGCCGGGTTGCTGGTGAGTGCCGAGGTTTCGGGCAGGGATTCGCCTCTGGATTCCATTGTGTGGAGAAATTTGTAGCAGAATTCCGTTGAGCAGCGTTTCGTGGTGCAGCGTTTCGTCCGAGCAGCGTTTCGTCGTGCAGCGTTTTGTCCGAGCAGAGTTTTCTTGGGCAGCGTTTCCTTCTTGCAGGTGCTTGTTGTTCTTCGGGGTCACCAGTTTAGAGGACCGGTTGGTCTCTCTAAGAGTTCACTAGAGGTCGGAGGAGTAAAGAGTAAAACTCGATTTACTGTGGTGAACTGGAGTGATTTATTGAGAACTTTGTGCTGCTTATATACAAAAAATTTTCATAATTATTATTACCAGAAACTGTACAGAAAGTTAAAAGATTAATTGTGATTGGCTATTGCAAAACAGAAAGAGACATAATGAATGAGATAAAAATATTTACAAAACTAGAAAGGGAAAACCATTAGAAAGGGATAAAAATATTAACAAAAGGTCGATCCTGATTGGCTGCGTCCGCGCGCCGCTCGCGACTCGAGTATAAATATAGGAGCTAGCCCCTGCGGGGCCTCACATCGCCGCGCAGTCTCGTAGTGACGTCGTCTCGCTGCACCGCTCGCCGCCGCGCCGGTAATAATAATAGTGCCGCCGTTTTATGAAGACCGAAGATGTTATATAAACGCCTTGAAGACTGCAGCTACGTTGTGAAGATCCCTCTCGATGTAGGCATGATGTGAAGACGCGTAGTGTTGTGTTGTGAAGAATTCTTATTAGAAAAAGTCCTTTTCAGGGCTGGGTCACGTCCGGTATTATTACACGGACGGTTTCTTTCGTTATTGCGAACGTACGTTCTTTGCAGAACGATTTTCTGCTCTGTTTCAATCTTCTACGACGGACGTATACAAAGACGGCGCGCGTTCCTTTCGGAGCACGTTGTTTTCTTTGTTTCAATCGGCGAACGAACGTGTAGGTACTGCTACAGGTTAAATTTTCATAACGTTATCTATGCCCTTGAAGCAGTAACATTATGAAAAAATAACGTTATTTGAAGCCCTGCCGCGTAGGCGAGTTTGACAGCTGTCAAACTCGTATGCAGCTACTTCACTTCGTGTGAATTTGACAGTTTTGACGGTTCGCAGCAAACCGTCTAATTTGACACGTGGGCTTAGTGCTGCCAATTTAACAAATATCTGCCATTTTGCCTTATAAATTATAATATAAGGAAAAATATTTATTGTATTAAATTTAACGCAAAACTTAACTCTTACGGCTCCAGTCTTTACTTTTAAAATAATTGGGGTTTTAGAATAGAATAGATTTTTTTTATTTGTACAAAAACTAAACTACAGAAGAAACACGCTAAAAGAATCCGTACAAAATATAGGCGGTCTTACCGCTAAATTGTTTTTTTTTTACATAATTTTTTGCTCTCTAATGCATGCGCTCTTTGTCTCCACATACGAATTTGTGATTTTTTACTTGGACATTTCTCGAAATTTGTTTTTAGTTATTAGTATAAGCTGTGCTTTTGATTATTCTTCTTGAATAGTTAATTAATATTTTCGACCCAGCTCTAACGCAACCAAAATTTTAATGAGAGGTTTTCTTACTTTTTATCTCCACCAGACGGCGCGACGATAGACACTTCTAGATCTTCTAGGTTCCCCACCGATCTGAAATTATCTGCAGGTTGGCATCACGGATACATATTGGTAGTGTTTCTAAAAAATATCAGTGTACTGTCAAGTGTGGTATAAATCAAAATATCTTAAGTCTAAGCGATCATTGGCCTAAGCGATAAGGCCTAAGCGGCAGTATACT